>CM029450.1:43974308-46374308 GCA_017140165.1 Eucalyptus shirleyi
TTATTCTTTTCAAATTTGTCTGGGCACTATAGATTCATCCTTTTCAAACTTTGTCCTCTCAATTGATTTAAAATTTAGAGGAAAAACTAATACTTCAGTATTCTACTTCTTCGACTTAAAAAATATTCTTCTTTGAAGCATATTTTTGCACCTCTTTAATCTGTAGGAACAAACATGAAGTGGTCCATTAAAGAAGCACAATGTACCTATGCCTGTCACGTGTAAACTTAATAGTAGGTTCTAAGCGGAAATGTTGTAAGGAGCATGGACAAGATTAATTCAGTTCCACCATACACCTACGAGATAAATTTCTTACTGACACTGGTAATTTTATCAAACATCGATACATAAAGGAAAGAGTATGGGCAACAGAAGTTTCAGACATCTAAAACTGCTAATGGACATGGTAAGAAGCTCAAAGAAAAGATCTTCAAAACTATACAATTGATGGCATAGCATGAATTGATCCTTAGCTCGATAGTATGACGGTGTCAAAATGTTCTTACCACTAACTGACAATGGAGGAACTACAGTATGGGGAATGCCACAAAGCTTCTCATTCTCCATCTCCAGTTGTAAGATAGGGTCCTAGATGTGTAGTTTCATTGGTTAGTGTTTTGTAAGTGATATAACCGAGCAGAAATGTCCTCATGAAATAGAATCAAAAAGGGCACTAGTAACTTGTTAGGGCCACCCAATGCACATTTCTTAACCTACACACAAGTACAAGGCTCCAGCTGTCAAGATATGTTGGAACTTTTGCAGTTACAGTAAGGCAGAAAGTAAAACATCCTTTGAAAATGCATGTAATGGCATGTATATGCATTATGCACATTGGAGGAAAAACTAAGCTGTTGCTACTTGTGCTGATGAGGAGAACAGATAAATAATAAATAGGAACAAAAAAAGAACAAATGTTTTTCAAACTGGACGAGCGGTTCAACAGGACAAATTGGTAGAACCATGCTCTACCAGTTTGACCGATTGAACCAATTGCAAGTGATGTCATCTGATAGAATACTCTGCACATATTAGATTACACACTTTCAGAACAAAAGAAGCCCGACAGACACCATAGCATCTTAGTAGATTACACACACTTGATGTTGTCTTAATAGCATCCTGCTCAATTTTTTGATAGATTAGGCCAATATGGTCAATAAATAAATCATCCACCACAAATTGTAGCACGAAGACACTAAAGCTAATGGTTGGCACGCTTGTTAGTTACAAGAGGTTGGAGTGCCAAACCCCAACCCAAATCCAATACTACTCCTTCAAATTTTTTTAAGGCCCAGAGGTGGTCTAGACTAGTTGATAGGCTTGCTGCGTACCAGTTGACAGTTACACTTGGTTACCAATTGAATAGGGTCAATACCACCAGTTCTTGACCAACAATATTTCTGCTGGGAAACCAGTCTGGACAGGTCCGGTTCTTGGTCCAACCAGAGCCACTTCTTGAAACTCTGAAAAGAGCAGGAGTTGAAGGAAAATCACAAAATGCTAGTTTTTTCCTCTTGCCATCAATGTCTTAAATAGTGAATTGACATAATCGGAATAGAACTCTAGATATCATGAGTAAGAAATCAACATGCAAGCTCCGGATCCATGAGTTACCTTCAATGGGTACAAATCCCAGATATTTGCACAAGTGGCTCCTGCAATATGCACAAATGGAAGGTCACTGGCCTACAAGATCATCATCCTTTTATCTCCCAAGTTTTCACAAGTATCATTCATCTTGTTTAGCAACATGACAATTTGATGTTCCTACTTCCAACAGAATATATTAGCCACATTTGCAAATTTGGGCCACAAAATATGATATACAAAGCTTTTACCTCAAATAGAGCCAAATCCACACAATAGTGACTAGGAGGGATGCACAACAAGATCCTTCCAAAGGTCTTCCCCGCTTCACATTGCTTGAATCATTCATAAGTGCAATCACTGCCGCTATAAAATTTGTTACATCTAAAAAAGACTCGTCAAGTATATGGAAGGAAATATAATCTAAAGTAAATTCAGAGTAATCTTGCAATACCATACAAAGAAATGATTACCATGAAAAAGCAGTTGTACTCTGCACATGTTGATAATATTTGTAGTCATCAGATTAAAGGTATATACCCTATATCTAGTTGTGCATGCTGAAATTGACGTAAGAGAGAATTGAAGCAATAAATTCTTACAAAGTATCTTTTCCAAAATAGAAGAGAGAGGCAGCCGGGCATCTTCCTTAAACTTGTGATGATTAAAATAATTTTTAATCATGAAACATGAGATACAGTATTTCCAAACACAAGGATCATAAACTAAACACAGAGCCCAATCTGATAGACCATCCAACTAAAACTTCCATGTACATTGTCAAGTAATCAAACCTGAGATCAAATACGAAAAACTAGATTATGAGACAGAGGGTAGGTGAAAAACCATTGTTGAGGACAACCTCCAGAAGACAACCCCTAACCCCCAAATGTTTCCTTTTCTTTCTCTCCTTCCCTCATTATAGTCTCAAGCCTAGGCATCTAATTCTAAGTTCTTACGACTTTGAATTACCAAAAGATTAAGTCATATAGGAACCCAGCATACTTGGATGCAGGTCCCCTGACTCTCCTAGTCTTTTTGCTTTCTCCAATTTCTCCTCCATCCGTCTTGACCAGATTGTTATACAAGTATGCAGCATAGCTCAAGATATATCCTATTCAAAAGTTGGAAACTTGAGTAATCAAAATGATGTGATGAAATACCCCCTAGTAATGACAAGAAGATAAATAAAACTTCAAGCAATACAAAATATGAGAAACTTTCCGCCTATAGTCTATATTTCAGTATCCAACAAATCTCTCCTTGTAGGGCATGCTTAGTCAGTAAAAGAAGAGGAGTCAGCAGTAAAATTATGCTGTGAGAGTCATCATCAGGAATCTAAGATCTTTTCAGATGCCTGATGACATTTAGATAGTATTCTGCAGTGGCTAAACCTGCCAACTCCAAGTGGGCATCAAGCATTTCTGCATCTGACATAGCTAGTCTATCTAGCATACACGGCATCCCCTCCAATTCATGTTAGTTATTTTCATGGACACTTTAACTAGTGTACGAAGAAGGGCAACAAGAAGGCAATACAGGAGTATGGTACACTTATGGTCAGGGTAGATGACTGTCTAGCTAGGTTATGGAAAAAATCTCTTAAGGCAACAACCTGGTCAAGAAGTCGGTAGGAATCTATGCACCTATAAATAAAATCCCTTCATTCAACTAATACCACCTTGGATTCTTTACTCACAACTAAGTCATAGATTTCCACGCGCATCACCATCATTCACCCTTCATTTCTGTGTGAAAGACCAACTCCTTAGTTCGACGGCACCTTCTCATTTAGACTTTCAACCACTTTTATCTCTATATTCGTCCAATTATCCATCAAACGCAATTTGAACTAAATTGGCAATTACAGCTGGTTCCTATGGCGAAAAAGGAAGCGTAGCACATTTAGGAAAAGCCAAAGAAGTAGAAGGAGATAAGGCCAATGACTAAGGCGCAAGCACAGCAAGCCATCGTTGAAGAAACGAACACACTGAATAAAAGAAAAAAAGAGAACTTTCTCGAATCGAAGCCATACCCAAGAGAGATTGTTCACAGCCTTTTGCCAACTGAAGCAATGAAGCACCCACCTTCGAGTCCTCCGGGACCGTTGTCAGCGAATCATTTTCCTGACACCACTCTCCCATCTTCACCTGCCAATCGGAAATCGAGCAAAAACCTCACAAAACCGAATCCACCCACCCAACAACGCCAAAACGGGAGCCGAACCTGAGAAGCCCAGGGTTAATCGAACTGAAGCTGAAACGGAAGCACACGCCGCGACCCCGCCGAGCTGCCTGAAAACAACAGCCGCCAGCTGTGGTGGAACGAATCGCAAGGAGTAAGGAGAGAGCTCAAAAACAACGGAGGAAAGCTTAAGAGCGAGACGAAGAAGGGAAGAGCGGGAGTGATGTCCACTGAAGTCTAAGAATTCGCGGAGGAAGTTGTGGTAAGAGGAACAAGCGGGAGTCAAAACAAGGAAGGAAGAGAGAGATGGGAATTGGGCCGTAAAGGGCCGCCGCAGAATCAACTGGGCCGGGCCGCAATTTATAGCCTTGCCAAATAACGCCCGACAGGGCCCTTTCAGGCCCAATGAGACATCACATTGATGCGAATGTGGTGGATTAGCTATTGAAACGTAATTTTGGAAAAAGCAACGTGATCATCCTCATTTACTTTTGGATAAAAAAAATGCTAATGAATTATTCAAATCGGCATCTCACAAGAGATGACAAACATTCACACATGCTTAAATGTTGAGACAACGGGCCAAGCTCGAAGTCGACCATGCCATTTGCCATCATCACCCAAGCTCCTAACACTCGGCCAGATACAAATACTCGACCAAGCCCCAGTTGGTGAGCTTTATGCAAATCTCCTGTTATAAGGTACACAATCATACAGTAGAAAGAAGCAATAAGAAGATCCAATGTCTTCTTTTTCTCTTTTAATTGAAACTAGACAATTCGCCTAGTTACACTAATTCTAGTTAACAACTGCTTTTTTAGTATTTAGAAAATAGGACACAGCTACTTTTCATTAATAATTTACTATGATCTTTGGGATCATTATGCATTATTGAGGAGGAATAAGACTTACCCTAAACTAGCTGCCTTTTTCTTTTTGATCTTTTGGTAGTTATTCTGAAGGCAAAAGGTACATTTGCACCATTAGGCGTCAGGCTGAGTAGCAGATGATGTGAACCAGATTCTGGTGTGATGAAGTAAGAACTTCCTCAACTCCAGGAAGAGGGACTTTGAACCATTCATAGGTATGAAACCAAACGGCTCGAATTAAACAATTTGCCCACCTGATTACAAATCAGAAGTTCAATCACGTTCTGCAGCTCCTGAAGTAGTCCCTTGGCCAGGTTGCACTACCCTTTGTAAGGCTTGAACCAATTTTGAACAGAACAATTTCCGAAATCATCGTGTCTTGTAAAAAAGTTCAACTCAGCTTCAATTAAGGATGAGGCTTCAATTACCAGCTGCCTCATCACACCAAACGACCCTCTCAAATGCAACAATGGCAAAAGAGGACTCGAAATCTCCAGTGGGAAACCCTCATCGAGTGCATGCCAGAAGCAGCGATAAACCACAATTTCCCCTCAAACTTCTCGAACAAAGCATGACGTTTTGCTTCAAACTACGGCATTCCTCCAACCTAAGGTACTCGAGACTACCCTTCACAATATCATGCATCAACTTATTCATGATCTCCGAGCCGCATATGGACAGGGACCTGAGATTACTCCAAGTGACACTCCAACTGAATGGGACGCTACACAGCCTTAAATGCAGGTTCACCAACGGAGAGCATCCATAAAGGAGCAGCGGTACGGTGAAATGGTTGGCCATCTCGGGCAAACCCTTAGCCGCATTGACAGAGAGGTCCTCCACACGGCGGTCGACAGCAAAGCGAAGCCACAGACTGAGCTCAGGCGCGCAATAGTCAAGAGAATCAATATTGATGCAGAACTTTCACCTTAGGCGACGCGTAGATGGTCAAGACGTTGTCCACGGACGGGGCGTCCTTCCAGGAAAAGGAGACGACGAGGTTCGGGGCGGCAGTCCATCTGGACCTCCACCTGTGATCAGCATGGTCACTTAGAGTTTCGCACCGAGGACAGGAGGAGGACGATGATGGGGTCTGTGATGGCTTCTTCGCCATGATGGGTTGATGGTCAAGCCTACAGTTTTAGATTTTTGCTCGACCGAATTTGGGCTTCCATAGAGCCACACGTGTCGCTCCCTGGAGAGACCGCGCCTTTTAAGCTCGAGCGGCGACTCTACCTCGGATCACGAGTTCGGATATACGTACGGATTTTTTGCGTCCCCTAATGCTCTGTGGAGCTGATCAGCGGACGAAATTTTAGAAATCTTCCTTTACGTTCACTCAGACAATCGGGTCTGGATAAGCTCAAGTGGGCTTCCACGATTGGGCTTGAGCTTGAGAAAGAAATTGTTTACTTGAGCCCCGGCCCAGTTAAGTTTGCGCGTGTCTACCAGATTTTTTTTTTTTTTTTGTAAGTAACTTCTCTAATATAATTCTTCAGCGAAAACCATATTCATGATCAAGTATGGCACCTCATGAGCTTAAAATTAACAGACAATTGCTTTCATCACATCTTAAATTACACCAGCCTGAATGCGAGAAATGATAGCCCAAGAAATTCATGAGGTTTGCTAGCCTAGATAGGCTTGTTCTTTTATTTTCAAACTAGTTGACAAGTATGCGGACGGAGAAGACTTTCCTCGCCTCAACACCATGCCAAATGCAAGACTACTTGGATGCACGTCACGTGTCTCCATCTTGATGGCGACTCCATGATTCTACTGTTCAAAGGATGTTGAGCTTATGGCTCAAGTTCTGGCCAAATCGAACTTGTATTGAAGCCCGGAGATTAAAATAAGTGTGAGACGTGTTAGGAGGCGCTGTGGCGAGGCAATGTGAAGAGGACTAGGCGCTCAGGCCCTACCGCCTGCCGGCCATATGATAGTCATTGGGTATTGGCCGAGCTCTCGGATAGTCTCTCTGGATGCCTAAATAACTTGTGTAGTCACTAGAAATAAAAAATGCTAATCGAATATGTCCTCCATTGCAAAACTTGGAAATTTGATCTTCATGAAGATTGAATTTTCTTAATTTGGGTGATATAGGTTGATTCATCCTCTATATTGAAAAAAAATAGGGTGTTCATAACATTTTGAAAGGGGAAATCAAATCGAACCAAACTAAAAAGTGGTATTAGTTTGGTTTTAGAATATGCCACGGAAAGAGGTCCATAGCATAAAGGAAGATCCGACTAGGCAAACATCCGAACATTGTTTTGTGCAAGCAAAAATCGACAAGCGTTGGTAAATATCAAAACCGATTGACAACAAAATGTTGTTTGATAACCTTTTTTTGGTCCGTATGTTTGACAACTTATTTAGTCGGTAAAGTTTTGGTAAGTTACCCAAACTTTTAAGAAAATACGTTATCAGAATTTTTTTTTTTTTTTATATATATATTACTATTGCCAATCGAATTTTCGCGACGGTTAAAGTTAAAAAAAATCGAGATTCAAGATCCTCGATTGTAACCACTGGGGGTTCGCCCCAGTGGCCACCCTTCCATCATGGAAGGGGGAGGTGAGGGGTTCAAACCCCCACCTTCTCAGGGGGGGATGGGGGTAGGGACGCGTAAGTTTCGAGAGTGGGTTGCGACTCCCACGTCTTGCAAGAGGCAGGGCACAAGTCTGCGAGTGAGTGTAGAGTAGGCATAGAGTAGGACTAACCAAAAAAAAAAAAAAAGATCCTCGATTGTGACAAGATTCGTTTCTTCACTCAAAAGAATTAGATCAGTATGATTAGTACCTTAATTGCATATAGGGGTTAACTCAACATCCGCGTGTAGAAATAGACTTCAGATTTTGAGTTTCCATAAATTTGGCCGAAGATGGCTTTTTTGGTCAAACCAAAGAATTGACCTTTGACCGGAAAAAAAAGTTTGTTTTTTCACTCGTTTTTATCTTTTTTAGACATCCGATTTAGGAAAACCGCAAAATTTAAGTACTCCGAATCCAGTTAAAGAAATTCCAATTTCAAGAATCGATAGGCCATTTAGAATACCATATTTATTACCATAGGATTTGAGCTTATACTTCTAAAGATCGCGCCATTCAGCGCAATCATACAAAACTCCCTTGGGAGAATAAAATTTATTCTTTTCCCATCTTGGAAGGGGTCATTTTTGTTTTTGTTGTTTTGTTTTTTTTTTTTTGTTGCTTTTTTGTACGTTCAGCGGGGATGCGCCACAATTAAAAAAAGAGGGGGAAAAAGAAAAATACAGAAGTAATGATTCTTCATGCCGACTCCTTCACCGTCGCCCCATCGTCATTGGAATTCATCCTCACCATCGCAAGTTGCATCCATTGTTCTTGGATTTCATTCTCTTGAGGAGTCGGAGCAATAGTCGCTGCTGCCCATTCCAGCGATTGAAACCCACGCCATCACTTCGATGAGCCCTCTCCATCACTCCCCTCAACACCATCAGTCACCGTAGCCACTCATCCTCACTGTTCTCGAGCCACCCTTTCCTTCGTTCTTGGCCCGTGCCTTCCCACCGTGAAACCGAAGAGCCCAGATATCGTCCGAAGACTCCCTCGTTGGTCGTTAATCTGTTCGTCAACAGTCGTAAAGGTTCCAGTCGCTAGTAGCAAGTGCCCGTCATAGCCTAGTTACACCACTGATAAACCAGGCCTTCCTGCTACCTTCAACAACGGTCATCGATGAGAAACCACTAAAAACCTGACAGTCCTGATGTTAATTTTTAAGCTCTAATATTCCGGTTGGTTTATCCGATTGCCCTCCTGTTATTGTTCCCTACATCTTGTGGATGCAACGGCCAGCACAGTGGTTAGATGATGGTCGGGGACGGTGGTTCGGTGAAGAGCGAGAATGAGTGATGGGTGGTAAACGTTTCTGGTTCAGTGAAGCTTTAGATATTGATCCGTAGGCATGAAAATTCATTACATAAGTCATTAAAGGTGGGAACTTTGGAAATAGGGAGCCAGGCGTCAAAGTCGAGGGTTTCTCCATATATAATCCAGAACGAATGAACGATGTTGACGTGTCTGATGGGGGTGGTGGTGAGGGCCCCACACAGGGACGAGGTGATGATCCGACCCTCTCTTTCGCTAACTGCTAATTGTTGCAGTGGGGATTGGGCCCCACTTTATCTACTTTTCATCTACCTTTTTTCTTTTTCCTTCAATCCGGCCATATTTTTTTAGTAACGTGTAGTAGAGGCGAGCACGGGTACCGGGTAGAACCGGGAACCGGAGGTTAGGTTCGGTTCCCGGTTCTTAAAGGACCGGTTCCGGTTCTCGGTTCCATTTTTCTAGGAACCGGCAATCCCAGTTCCGGTTCCGATTCCAAGCGGAATCGGAACTGGCCGCAGAACCGGAACCGGAACCGGTCACGGAACCAATTTCGGAACCGGTTAGGGTTCCAAAACGAACCCCCCCCCGCTCGGCGCTCCAAGTCCAGCCTCCAGCCTCCTGTCCTGTATCTTCCTCAGTCCTCCGATTTCAGTTTCACTTTCAAGTTTCAGCTGGACGTCGCTTTGAGTCTCGCCGCCGAACACCGCTCGCCCTCAAGGCCACCGCCGCCAGATGCCGCTGGACGCCAGTCCCCGACGTCGCTCGACGCCCGCATTCGCAACACCTGAGTCCTGAGTCTCCGTTGCCCCGAAGACCCTAACCAACGTCCCTGCTCATTGCTCAGCGCCGGCCACCGTCGCCGAATGCCAGTCCCCGATGTCGCTCGACGCTCGCATTTGCGACACCTGAGTCTTGAGTCGCCGTTGCCCCGAAGACCCTGATCGACATCCCTGCTCACTGCTCAGCGCCGGCCACCGTCGCCGAACGCCGCTCGACACCCATCGCTACCGTGCTCTGCCTCTACCCGTCACTACCGTGCTCTGCCTCGATGCCCGTCGCCGACTACCTGACACAGGTAGATCTGAGCCGAGCTCGTCTCCGCTCGCGACCCACGCTGCTCGCGCCAGAAGCCTCGACGCCCCTGCTGCTGGGTCCTCCTCTACTCCACCGCTGCTGCAACCAGATGGCAGAAGCCACTGTTTCGGCCGCGATTTTGACCCACGACGCCGTTGCTGCTGTCTCCGCCTCTGCTCTGACGACCCGACGCTAGCAGTCGCGACGCCCATTTCGGAGCAACGGAAAACCACATTGCCAGAGCTCGCCGTGGATTTTCAGAGCTCCGATCAAGGCTATTCCGCAAGTTGTTAAGTTGTTCTTCACAGATTTGGTGTCGAAGATCAAACGAATACTGAGATTTCTTCTTCAAGCGGAGGAACAACTCTAACCAGACGCTCTTCATCATCGTCAATCAAGACCTCAATCCGCCAAACAAACCAAGTGCAGAATCTCGCTCCAAACACTCTACTTTGTCTCTATTTTGGCCAAGAAAGACTCGCTCGCTCGGTTCGATGGTTTGAAATGTATGATGTCTGGCGAGAAAACGGTTTGCTAGATATGTGATAGAAATTAATTTATCTCATTAGATTGTTCATTCAATTGTACATAGGGTTTGCTAGTATGAATATTAGTGCTGGAGGAGCGACACCATTGCATATTGCTGCTGATAATGGGAACCCAGAAATCATAAACTGCTTATTAGATGTTGGAGCTGATCCCAATATCATGGATGAGGTTGAGAACTTTTTTTGGTCTTAAAAAACCATTTGTACTGCTTAAAAGTATAGGAAGACAGAGTTTTGTCTTCATAATACATAAATGCATCAGCATTGTGATATAGTCCTATGCCCAAAGGTTGGATGCTATAAGCAACAAGGTTACCAGAATTCTCGCAGTAAAGGCGTTAGTTTGAAACTTCACTAAAGGCCCTTGAATCCACATGCCTTGCGATAATAGACAGTGCACAATTCACACAAGAATCACATGACTAAGCAACATGAGTAGACAATTTTTCATAACTCTTTCATTTCATTGCTAATATTGTTATGTCCTCACTGTCAGCATGTTACTAGAGCTTCTAAAACTAGAAGTACAGGAAAAATTGAACTTCAAAACTGACAGAACAATTCTCGAAGTCTCTAAACAAATGCAAATACAAAGATGGTTTGAACCATTTTTACAACAGTATATCAACAGCAAAAACAAAGACTAAAGCTTGCTTGTTTTGGTTGATAAAGAGTTCCTTTTATACTAAAGATGGGAAAGAGATGTTTATGATTACTTAGAGTTTTGCTTGGTTTGGTGCCTTATCATAAAATAAGGGTATATTTGAATAAATCTTTTGCATTTGTATTGATAATATGATATAGTCCTAAAGTTGTGTATTGATTTGGTTTTTAGCAATTGCTTGCATATTCTATAACTCAATTCACATTATGTTTTGAATTTTCTAATTATATTTTATTATTGTTGTGTAGTGCGAAATTAATGTATCAAGATAACACATCAATGGAGGTGGAGGGACGTGAGGAGATGACTCCGGGTATGGAATTTGAGTTTTCTGGCAATAAAATTGAAGAAGATGCACCCCCTACCTTGAGTGCCACAAATAAGGTATCCGATTTTCATCATTCTCATGATAAGAAATATGGATAAGTGTTCCAGAAGTCTTACCACTTGTCACGAAAGTGCATTTCAGTCCTAAAACTTGCAAAAAGTGCATTTAAGTCCTAAAACTTGTCAAATTGTTTCAAACGAGTCCTAAGATCGACGCTGTTAGCCTTTTCCGTTAAATATGCTGATGTGGCATTTTAAATAAATTTTTTTATTTTCCACGTGTATTTTTTAATTATTTTTTATCCATTTAAAAAAAAATATAGATTTAAAAAATAAAAAAATTAAATTTATTCTTATCCTATTTTCAACAAAAACTAAAAAGAAAAGTTAAAAAAATTATTTTTAAAATTATTAAAAAAATTACCGCAGCTCTTCTCCCCGCCACCGCGGCCGCCGCTCTTTTGCCGGCCGGGCGACCGGTTGCCAGCCACAGGCGGGTGGCTGGGCCTTGCCGGCCCCAGGCGAGGGCCGGCGACCGCCCTGGGCGAGACCTCGTCGGCCCTCGCTCGGGGCCGGCGAGGGCCGGCGACGACTCACCCAGGGGGGGCGACGGTCGCCGGCCCCCCGCGAGGGCCGACAGGCCCAAATCGGGGCACCCTCGCTCGGCTTCCGGTGCGGGTGCCCAGATCTGGGCCTGCCGGCCCTCGCGGGGGGCCAGCAGCCGTCACCCCCCCTGGGTGAGTCGTCGCCGGCCCTCACGGGGGGGCCGGTGAGGCCCGGCCACCCCCGCCCAAAGCCGGCGACCGTCCCGCCCCTCCGGCGATGGGCGGCGGCGGGGGAGGAGCCACTTTTTTTTTTATAATAAATATTTTAACTTTTTTTTTTTAAAGTTTTTGGTAAAAATAAGATAAAATGAATAAATTTGATTTTTTTAGTTTTTAAATCTAATTTTTAAAAAAATAATTAAAAAATACACGTGGAAGATAAAAAAAATTATTTAAAATGCCACGTCAGCATATTTAACGGAAAATGCTAACGGCGTCGATCTTAGGACTCGTTTGAAACGATTTGATAAGTTTTAGGTCTTAAATGCACTTTTTGCAAGTTTTAGAACTGAAATGCACTTTCGTGACAAGTTGTGGGATTTCTGAAACACTTATCCCTAAGAAATATACATCTAAATGCTGGAATCATTATTTGAAAATCAGTGATAAGGATGGAAAAATATATCAAGTGAAATGCATTCATTGTGAGTTAATGCTTAAGTACCATGTTGCTAATGGTACTTCTGCAATAAGGAAGCACTGAAACACATGTAAGAGGTTTCCTCGTAATCTAGATAAGAGACAGAAATTCTTTGTACCACGTAATGTCAACATGGCTGGTAAGGTAGGAGGAGATTCTAGTATTGGTAGCGTCTTATCGACATGGTTATTTAATCAAGAACGAGCTAGGCACATGCTTACTCGGTTTATCATCCTTGATGAGCAACCTTTTTCCTTGGTTGAGCGTGTTGGATTTCGTGAATATGTTACTGAGATACAACCTCTCTTCAAACATATATCACGTTTCACAGTGACAAAAGATTGCATGAAGTTGTTTTTATGTGAAAGAACTTCTTTGAAGAATTATTTTGGAAAGATTAATTCTAGGATCGCACTCACGATTGATACATGGAGTTCCAATCAAAATCTGAATTATTTGTGTCTCACTACACATTTTATTGATGAAAATTGGAAGTTGCATAAAAGAATCATCAACTTTGTGGTGATGCATAGTCACAGGGGTAGGGAGATTGGGAAAATGGTGGAAACATGCATTGAGGAGTAGGGAACTGAAAAAAAGGTGTCCACAATTACCGTGGATAATGCTAGCTCGAATGATGTTGCAATTGGCTATTTGAGGGATAAACTTTCCAAACAAAGGTCGTTGATATTAGATGGTAGTGTTTTGTATATGAGATGTACAGCTCATATATTAAATTTGATTGTGAGAGATGGCTTGATTACGGTACATGATTCCATTGCACGTATCCGAAATGTGGTTAGGTATGTAAGGAGTTCTCCCACAAGAGCCCAAGGATTTAAATCTTGCATTGAGAGAGAAAAGATCATTTATAAGGGTTCAGTAGTTCTTGACGTTGCCACTAGATGGAACTCCACTTACCTCATATTAGACACCGCCATAAAGTTTAGACAAGCTTTTGAAAGGATGGAAGATCACGATCCATCTTTTGTAAGTGAGCTATATCATAAAACTCCTAGGGATTATAATTGGGAAAATGCTATTATTCTCTCGAATTTTCTAAAAGCATTCTATGATGCCACCAAGAAGATGTCTGGGATTTCATATATTACTTTAAATGATTATTTTGAAGGGATAGCTCTTTTGTATAGATATTTGAAAGATGCGGTCAATGCTTCGAATCCTAAGCTTCAAACTATGGGTTTGAAAATGAAAAAAAAAATTGACAAATATTATGGAAGCTTGAATAAAGTGAATATTATGGTGTTGATTGCAGTTGTGTTAGATCCTAGAGCCAAGTTAAATTATGTGAAATTCTTGTATGGACAAATTTATGATGATGAATTGAAGATTGAAGAGATGCATTGCAAGGTGAAGAATACATTGGAGCATTTGTATGAATTTTATGAGTAATCTTCTCTTATTTCAAGTGATCAAGATTTTGGTGACCATAATTTGGGTGCAAGTAATAGTAGTTCTACTTCCCAACCCGATACGGGTGGTAGTGAAGGACTAAAGATGTATGAAGCTCAAGATTGGAAGAAAATGTTTTTATACTCGAATGAACAATGGCGCGATGATAACAAGTCCGAGCTTGATGAGTATCTTCAAGAAAAAAATGAAAATGATCTTGGTCTTGACATTTTGATTTGGTGGAAGGCTAATGGTTCAAAATATAAGATCATTTCTTTGATGGCTCGAGATATTTTGTCCATTCTTATAACAACCGTTGCTTCAGAGTCAACTTTTAGTGCATCGGGTCGTGTGCTTGATGGCTTTCGAAGTTCTTTAACTCCCAAAGTAGTTGAAACTTTGATTTACACTCAAGATTGTTTGAGGGCCGCTCGTTTACCGCTTGGTGATGAAGAGTGTATCAAGAACGCAGAACAATTTGAATTAGGTAAGTAATGTTTATATCTTTATATATTGTAATTCTTTTTGTATATTTGATAAGTGAATATTTTATTTAATCTCTTCTTTTTCTTTTTTCAAAGATGGTTGGCCTTAATGCGGAGATTATTGTTGATAAATAGAGTTAGTGGTGTCGCAACTACAATGGGTTTAGCGATAGAGAATTCAAGCAAGATTTTTTATTGGCTTTGTGCTGCTTTAACTATGTTGTCAAAGAGTTTATGAGCTTTTAGATGGTTGTTGTGATCTCACCATTGATAAGTTTAATGCATGGAAAAACATTGTTGTCAAAGAGTCTATGTTTTGTTTTATTGTTTTTATAACTCGGGAAGTATATTTATGGCATGATTTTGATGTTAGAGGATCATTACGATAGTGCTGAAGAGTCCGATAATATGCGCGTATGTTATAATTTTTTTTATTCATTTTTAGAGCGCGTATGTTATAATTCAACTCTAAAAATGAATAATAATAAAAAAAACTGTTGGCATTGGTATGTTTGCTAAGATGTGGGAAGTTACCGTGTAGTATACGCGTACGTTGTAGTTTTTTTTTATAACGTGCGCATACGTTATATTTTTTTTTTTTATAACGTGCGTGCACGTTATAGTTTTTTTTTATAACGTGCGCGTACGTTATATTTTTTTTTTTGATAACGTGCGCGTACGTTATAGTTTTTTTTGAGTTCGGGACACCGGGAGTGCCATAACTTGGCACGCCGGGACACTTAGGTGCCATAACTTTAAAATGGTACACTTAAGTGCCATCATCGGAGTAAAATGGGACACTTAAGTGCCAATCCGGCCAAAAACCGGTCAAAATGCAGACGTGGCATTTTCCGGCGACTTGCTTAACTGATGTGGCAATTTTTTTTAAAAAAAAAGCACACGTGGAGGAGGAAAACGACGTCGCCTCATCCACTGTGCATTTGGCCAAACTAAACGACGTCGTTTTTCCTGAGTGTTAAACGACCTCGTTTGGTTTATTTGGATTTGAACATTTCGTCAGTTCACACTGGGTCTGACGTCCTCTCCATCCATCGCCGTTCACAGCTCGCCGTTCGCAGGTGATCGCTCGCCGTTGTCGCTCGCCGTCGTCGCTCGCCGTCGTCGCTCGCCGGCGTCGAGCGCCGTCATCGCTCGCCGTCGTCGATTTGCTCAGGTTTTTTATCTTCTTCCTCTCCCCTGTGGTGAAATTAGGGCTCCGACTCGTTTATTAGGGCTTGGACTTCAAATTTGGGGGTCGGCTGGGAAAGGTCAGGCTTGATGTGAGATTCATGGCTGAGATGTAGTGCTACAATCCTATTGGGGGGTTCGAATTGACAGTTTAGGAGCGGCATTGAAATATAGGCTCGGTGTAGGGCTGGGCGGGGGGAAAATTAGGGCTCAATGTAGGGCTCGACGTCGCCTCATCCACTGTGATGTGTGATTCATTCAGGGTGTTGAATTGTGATGTGCGAAAGTAATTTGTAGTGGTCGGATGTGAAATTTGTGATGATTGGTGATTGTTAGGGTTCAGAGTATTGGACTTTGCACATGTTCGAATCGAAGGTTGTGGGGATGGGGACTTCTGGATTTTTTTTAATAAATTGCATTGTTGAGGACGCTGAGGAATCTCTCCTCTCCATATTTTAAAGAAATGCGACGGCATAATCAAAGCAGTTGTCGGGTCCCATCTTTATTTTTATTTGTCCTTGTCCTGAGGCCTCTTGTTTTCAAGCTGCAGCTGTCGTCTGACCGCATCTTCCCTCTCTCTTCTTCTTTTCTTTTCTTTAATAAAGAGTGTAGGGACCTCCACTTGCAATTGTTTGTTCTTTGTGAATGTGGTCCCAAAAGTTAATTGTATATTTGTCCTCTTTTGTTGCAGAAATGGCGCATAAAGACTATGTTGCTGTCATCGTTTACTACGGTGGAGATTTTGTGATTGGGGAGGATGAGTGGGAGTATGAGGGGGAATGAGGGTACTATCTTTGTAGATATAAAGAAGGCATCTTATATTGGATTTGTTAGGGATATAGTGACATTTTTGCCTTGTAGAGTACAAAAGTTACTTGTCTTGTGTTCTGGGAAAGGCTTGAGAGATGGTTTGAGAGTTTTGGAAGACGATAATGGTTTTAGGGATGTCTTATATCATTATCTTCATGGCGAAGAGGCGAAAGTGTTTGTTGAAAACAATAGTGACGACGAAGATGATGACAGAGATACCACTCAAGTAGGAGAAGGAGGAGATGAAGTAGGTCATGATGGACAGGATGGGGAGGAGAGGGGCACAGATGCTGTTCACCAGAGCGATTGTGACATGGGTGATGTCACCATCACTGAATTAGATTGGGAAGTAGCTGAATCCAGTGACGGTGATGATGACGATGACGATGAAGGGTTGGCGGCTGAAGCTGAAAATTTGTTAATCTTAAGTGACGCCGACGATGAGGAGCTTACACAGTCAAGGAAAAAACAAAGGGACTTCTTGTCAGATAGATTTGCAACTTTGCATTTAACTGTTCATCCAAACAGAGACGAAGGCCCTGCAGATGTTGGTGTTGCTGGTCAGGTCCTGGAGACAGATTATGAAGAAAGCATCGACACCGCAACTTCCCAGGACGAAGTTGAAGAAGATCAACGAGCTGTGCGTAGAAGGAAAAGTAAGTTTCCTTCCTATGATCCATCTGTTGCGTCTCCTACTTTGTCAGTAGGTATGAAATTCCATGATGCGATACAATTTAGGGAAGCTATACTGAGTTCTTCCATTGCTGCACAAAGAAATATTGATTTCATTAGAAATACCAAGAAATTTGTAAGAGCTAGGTGTTCGCAGCAAAACTGTCCATGGAAGATTTACGGTGCGTTTGTTAAGAAGAGTGAGTCTTTTCAGATTAGAGCCTACCAAGAGGAACACACTTGTTCCATTAATTTTCAAAACAAAAGGGTAACAAGTGCATGGTTGGCCAAGCACTTCTTCGATGTGATCAAGGTGATGCCCAACTTGAAACTTGCTAACTTTAGGATGCTGGTGAAGGAGCGTGTAGGCATCAATGTATCTAGGAATCAGTGCAAGAGAGCAAAGCAAAAGGTGATAAAGGTACTTATTGGTCAGTATGCTAAGGAATATGGGCAGGTGTGGGAGTATGCTTGGGAGTGTAGGCTGCAAAACCCTACAAGTAGAGTGTATGTAGAGGTGATTGAGAGACCGCTTCGATCATGGGACCAAGTTCGATAAGTTCTATGTGTGCTTTGATGCATGCGAGACGAGGATTTTTAGCTGGTTGTAGACGGATTATAGGATTGGATGGCTGTTTCTTGAAGGGCTTGTGCAAGGGAGAATTATTGGCAGCGATTGGAAGAGATGCGAATAACCAAATGTTCCCACTAGCTTGGGCTATTGTAAAGATTGAGAACAAGGACAATTGGTCCTGGTTCTTGAAAAATCTGATGGCTGACTTGGAGATAACAAACGGGAAGGGTGGGCATTCACGAGCGACCAACGAGAAGGTAATGCTTAGTTTTTGAAAAATTTAGTCAATAGTTTGCTTTGCTTTGTAATATGAACATGTAATTTGCTTTAGTATTTCTTACTTTGAATTATTACAGGGATTGGTTCCGGCAGAGCCGAGTTGTTGCCCCATGCTGAACATCGAATGTGTGCGCGGCACATATATGGAAATTGGGCAAAGACTTACAAAGGGGATAAGCTGCAATTGCAATTTTGGCAATTAGCAAAGAGTGCAAACATGGCTGACTTTAGAATAGCCAAAGAAGGACTGCTTCAGTTGACAAAGGAAGGTTGTGCTACTCTATTTCAACTAGAACCGAAGCATTGGTGCAGGGCATTCTTCAGTGAGGAGTTCAAGTGCGATAACGTCGACAACAACATTTGTGAAGTATTTAATGCGAAGATAATAGATGCCAGATGCAAACCAGTCATCTCAATGCTTGAAGATATACGAGTTGCGGTTATGACTCGGCTGCAGAAACAAAGAGATGAGGCTGCAAAGTGGACAAGACAATATGGTCCTAGGATTGTGAAGAAATTGGATGAGAACTTGGCTGCAAGTAGGCATTGTCATCCCATTTGGAATGGAGATGACGGATATGAGATAATGAAGGGTGCAGATAAGTATGTTGTCAATCTAGGAAGTAGGAAGTGTTCATGTAGAGCATGGCAAGTAAGTGGAATTCCATGTGCACATGCCATATGTGCCATCCAGTTGAAGGGCGACAATACATATGATTACATCGATGATTGGTACCATAAATCAAAATATCTTGCTTCCTATCGGTTCATGATGCAGCCAATTAGAAGTAGCAAGTTTTGGGAGCCCACGGATCATGAAGCACCTCAACCTTTGCCACTGAAGAAGACAATTGGAAGGACAAAACGAAGACGAAGAATGGCGGAGGGAGAGGTCTCGGTCGACAAAGAATGGGCAGGCAGGGTGCAAAGATCACGTGCTCTTATTGTCGCCTAACGGGCCACAATATTAAAGGTTGTCAATTGAGGAAGCAACAACGGTTGAGGCAAGGTGAAGGGCCCACTGCGAAGAGACAGGTTGGAGAAATGCACACGCGGGGCCAAGTGAGTCGACCGTTCTTCGGTCAACAAGTAGAACCCCGGTAAGTCATGAAATTTATTTAATGTTTATGTTGCTTTATTGTCGTTTATCATAAAAATGTACATAATATCCTATTTGGCCTTGTATGTAATGTGTTTGTTAGGTCACAAGAAGAACCTCAGTAAGTCATGAAACTGAACAGCCTGTTCGAAGAAGGCAAGGTAGAACACAGCCAGAGTGAAGGATTGGCCCAAGCAGCATCACGGCCAGTGCAGTCGACTGTTCTTCAGCAGCGAAAGAAATACCCAGTGCTAAATTCAACCAATTTGTATTCAGTTTTTATTATTATATATCTCGATATTATATTTATGGTATGTTTTGGCCTCTTTCTCGGGTTCGAAGAAAGCAAGTTCGAACCGAACGCCAACCGAAGGGCCATCACGGAGCCACCTCAAGGATCATCACGGGAGCCACCGGAAGAATCACCGGAAGGGGCACCACAAGTACCACCACCGGTACCACCGGAAGGCCCAACGAAGGAGGTGTCACTTTGAAGTTGAAGGGCTACACGAAGGACAACTAGAACAAGGCCGGGTGAAGGGGCGGTGCACAAAGGCCATCTAGAAGACGCCCGGCACAATTGGTCGAAGAAGCCCCTGTAGTTAAAGGGCCCAAGAAAGCAGGAAAAAGGGGCAACAAATCACAAGTTCCTGAAAGTGACGCCCTATTCAAACAAGAGGGGCACTTGGGAAGAGGTTAAGACAATATGGCTATGGCCTTTATACGAGATGAGCGTCTTTGAACAGTCGTTCTCAATGTAAGTTTTATTGGCTGCATTTAATTTAATTTATGCTGTAGATTTTTGCTAACAATTTATTATTTTTTTGTAGCCTGGGAGAAGTTCGAAGTTCTTATCTCGGGCCCAACTCAAGAATCGACGGCTGCACCAACAAAAAAGAAAACATCAACATCAACTCCGTGCCAACAAAAAATAAGAGAAAGAACCCCGGCTCCGGCTCCGGCTCCGGCTCCGGCTCCGGCTCCGGCTCCGCTCCGGCTCCTTTTGATTCAATTCGGCCTAGGACATTTGCAGCTCCATTTGAGTCAGTGGATACTGAGAAGGTTGAAGAAGAAGTTGCACGTCCAGTTAGAAAGAGTGCCAGAATTATGAATCAAGTGAAAGGCCCATCGAAAGGAGGACGAACAGGGGGTGTCGTGCATATTGATTGATGAGATGAGATGTGATATTTGTGGAGCTTAGGAGTAAAAACAGTTATGTAAACGATGATGTTGTCGTGCATATAGAAATTCTCTGGATGGTTATCTTTTGTTTTGAAACTTTTCTTTAGTTTGTCATTCATTGATGTTGTCAGACTCAGACTTGATGAAATAATCAATGAAATGATCTTGTGCTGCTTGTCAATTTATGTTGTTGTTTATCATGGATTCCGCTCTTACTTGTTACTGCTGCTGTTGGTGTTCTGTGGTGATAGCTGGAGTGCTGGTGTATCTGGTGATGGTGGATGGTGATGTTTGCTAGTAGTCAGTTTGTTCTTGGGGTGCTAATGTGGTGGCTGGAGTGCTGGTGTGGCTGGTGGTGATGCCTAGTGATTATTGGTTTGTGGTGGGGGTTATAGGCTTAAGCAGCTGCACCTACACCTGGTACAAGTGTGCAGTTTGCACATCTTACACCATGTGTACTGGTGCAAACTAGTGCAAGGCTTAGCTTGCACTAGTATCTTCTTGTGCAGCAACACCACCAGCATTGTGGTGGCGCTCCAGGTGTAGTGTGGCTAGTGGTGATGGTTGGTGGTGTCACCGGTGCTGGTGGCTGGCGCAATTTTCACAGAAAACCCACAAAAAATTGGCACTTAACTGATCCTATTCTAAAAAAACTTGGCACTTAACTGTTCACTTTTAACTACAAGTGACACTTAACCGATCACTTTAACAATAACTTGACACTTAAGTGATCCTTTTTTCATCGCGACTAGCACTTACGTGATTACTAAATACAACTTATGGCACTCGGGTAATCATTCATGTTTGTCTTGTGTATATGTTGCTCGCATCAAAACAGAAAGATGATTCTGCATCAAAACAGAGAAGATGATGGTAAACTTATGGCAAGTCCATACGACAGCACAAACAACAACAAAGCAACAATGATCTTGTTCCACAACAACACCATTTTTAACTATGGCAGTCGGAGAAACTTTTTCTCATTTTCAAGTACTTTACATTTCATCATAAAGTACAATAGACAGCAAAACAACACCATAATACACGCTTGGTAACACTTTCGTTCAATTTTCATCATTGGAACTTCATTCTTCAAAGGTTTAGTTGAAGATGCTTGAGCGTGCATTGAGACTTCATTCTTCAAAAGTTTAACTGAAGACACTTGAGTTTGCATTGAGTCAACATCGTCCAAGTCGTCCACGAACACGATGGAGATTGCTGTCTTTTATGAAGTAGATCCAATATCACCTCCGTGGCTCGGTCAGAGAACTTCTCATCGATCCATTTGAAGTATTTGCACTTCGACGCTTCTTTATATCGGGCGCATCCATAAAATCTTCTCCCAGGATTGATTTGAGTCCACGATGTTCTTCTTGGACTCGGTAACCCACAAAAACAGAAACGCTGGCCTTCTCCTTCGCTTCGGTGAGAGGAAATTGAGGCGCTGCTGCGAGTCCTGCTCTCCATTTCGAAGATTCGACGAAGGAATTTTGGGGAAATGAAAATTAGGGTTCGAGACTTCAATTCGAGCACTTGGGGAGATTTAGGGTTTTAGATTTGGGGCATTTGGGGAGACGACGTCGTTTTTGGAAGATTTGTGGCTTTTATTATGCAGACGACGTCGTTTCTGGTGAGTGAGGGCCGACTCAGCTCTCCGGCGAGCCACGTACGCAAAAAATAGTAATAAAATATTGCCACGTAGGATTTCCGGCAAGGGTCGCCGGAGGTGGCACTTAAGTGTCCCACTCGAAAAAAAAAGTGGCACTTAAGTGTACCGTTTTGAAGTTATGGCACCTAAGTGTCCCGGCGTGCCAAGTTATGGCACTTGTGGTGTTCTTCTACCGTTTTTTTTTATAACGTGCGTGTACGTTATATTTTTTTTTTGGTAACGTGCGCATACATTATATATATATATATATTTTTTGGTAACGTGCGCATACGTTATAGTTCAAATCTGAAAATAACAAAAAAAAAAAAAAAGAACCTATTTGAACCTGGAACCGATCCTGGAACCTGTGACAGGGTAGGTTCTAGATTCCTCATTTTGAGGAACCTGTACCCGAGGGTAGGTTCCAGGTTCCAGACGGAACCGAACTGGAACCTGGAACCGCTCACCCCTAATGTGTAGGGATGCGATTGAGTTGGGTTTGCAGGGGCGTACATACTCATCACTAACTTTAATAGAAAATTATAGGGTCCTATTTGGGTTCACTTACCGGCATTTATCGGATTGTTTCAATATTATAGATTGCGCTATTGAGTTAGCATCATTTATTTGTTAAAGTTACTAGCTCTTATAGGATATTACTACTCTTAATTTGGGTATTTTATCAACTTTTCAAGGGGTAAATCACAAATAACTGATATTATTTGAGCATATCGCGTGTTGACAAGAGATCGGATTGAAAAGATTTACCAAATTGACGTTGAAGATAAAAATATCTCAATTATTTGATAGGCAAGAGGTAGAAAAATATGAAAAAAAGAAAAGAAAAGAAAAATTAAACCCTTTATTGTTTCCTGAAAATGTACACGAAGTTGCATTTCTCCGAACATTTCGTGCCTACACTTTTAGTCATTGCAAGCCTACTCCTTCATGCACTATAAAAGGGAGTACACCCCAATTAAAACATACACTGCAAAAAGTTGTCATTCTTTCCTTTGCTCCAGTATTTCTGCAACCAAACACTCCCATATTCAGACACTTAGTTCAGAAGAAAAGAAAATGCAAAAGAGAGCTCCGGCTTCCTCTTCTTTAGGAGTTAACCCAAGAGGCCCTGCTTCGCTCCAATCAAGTAGTAACTTTTTGCTTAATTGCTTGATGATCGTGATTTTAGCTTTACTCGAGGGATGTATTCAATGAAGAGTTCTTGTGTTTAACATTCTTTAGATGAGAAATATGACAAAAGCCTATATTGTAAGTATTAGATTGATTGGCTTTTGACTCATGAGTCATGATTGATCTAAATCACTTTCGTTGGATTTTTTGTTTGTGGGTTGGTGCTGTGGCTTCAATGTCAAGTATTAAAGACCATAAATGTTGTGGTCTCCTTGTTTGAATTGAACTCCATCATAATTTTTTACCTAGCAAGTGATCTGCAATCATTATCGGGTTACTTTGCTCTCCTGTTTGCTTGATTATCCTATCTTGCTTGTATTTTTGTGATGAACTTCACGCAGTCAAGAATGAAACCTATCCTAGAGGAAACTCTAGTTGAGGAGTTGTCTTATGGAGGAGGATGTCTGGAGAGTGGTAAGATGAGTCAAGTAGCTTGGACATAAATTACAGTGTTTATTGCATTTCAATTGCTAATCTATTTGATTAGAAGCGGCTGAATGCATTTCTAACCTTCCACTAAGTTTCTGAAATCTACATTAGAAATTGCTGCGAGATGTACAGAGAATATGATTTAGTGAAGGGATATTATCTGCAATTCTCCCGTAATTTATTCCATAGGTATTGACAAATGCTTCAACGGTCCATGCAACTGAGAAAAGACAGCCACTTTTATCAATTTGACCAAGTGTACACTACTGAATCTTGAGATAATGTATGCAGCTAACTACAGAAAACTGAAATTCTCATTCAACTGATCCGCTAAGATTGATGTGTGGCATTAACATTAAGATTGCCAAGTAGGCTTGACGCAAAAGTCATACATTAACATAAAGTCTTTGAACGAATATAGCAACATACACAACAGAAACACAACATAATTTTTGTTTAACATGGAGCAAAACATTTTTTGTGTACGCAGAAATCTGATAAGTCCGAAAGATTTAGAGAATTGCGGAAACCTAATAGCATGCACATCAGGACACTACATAAGCAACTGTTTCGATCTATATGAATTCTTTAAAATCAACCTTCGAGAAGCCCATCCAGGAGGTGATCTTTCTTGAATTCATTCCCACAATCACAAGCACACTGACAGGTAACAAATCACAATTGACGCCCACACGTGCACCCCCGTGCACACACAGAGTAATGGTCCAGACATATAGCTCTAAGACAACAATTACTAATAAAATAAGCAAACTCTCATCCAAATTGTCTTGAATTTTCCCAACTAGGAACAGTCCAGTCACGTGAGGTAACGGCTGACCATCACCAACCACAAAACAGGATCGATTTCATTTCAAATTGTTGTTATACTTGTTGTATCATATTCAAAATCAAAAAGCGTGCAAGAGAGGAAAAAAGAAAAGAAAATCTAAAAACCCACATCCTAGAAGGACCCAATTCAAGAACAATTCACTATCAAGACAATCAAAATAGGTACTCAAATTTGGTGAAAAGAAAAAGAAAATAAAGAATCCTAAGAAACTGACAGCAAGGAAAGGAAAAAGACTAAATTTCGAATTTCAAACCAATAAAGAATGCCAATTGGGTCGTCACATCAGACCAATAAAAACTGCACAAAGAGCTTGCTTCGCCTCATCTCCTCCTCCTCGTGGAAAGATGATCTTGATGAGGCGCGAGGCGTGGGCAGAAACGACAATCCGATCTCCTTCACCGCGGATGCAGAAGTGAAATCAAGGAAGAAAGAAGGGTCGATGAAAGGGGGGGGGGGGTTAGAAGGGCGGTCGTTTTCTAGGAGGACATTTCAAAGTGGGGCCTAAAGTTGGGATTTTCATTTTTATCTATCCCCTGTTTGGTGAGTAATTACTAGCGAACAAGCCAGCGGTGGTCGGTGGGGGCTTGTACTTGCATCTGCGTTGCATTGTTTTTGAATAAAAGAAAAAAAGGGAGGAAGAAACGAAAAGATAAACATGAAAAAATAAATTTCGGCGAAAAACAAAACATAGGTAATAAATAATTAAATTAATTAATGACAAGGATTCGGCAAGAGTTCGGATCGTGCACGTGACTCGTGACGTACCCGCCCCCGGGGGGAGGGGCGGGTTGGTGTTCCAGTTAGAAACCCCCACACGTGCGGCCATTTCGGGATTGCATTCACGCGCGTGGGAAGGGAGGGAAAATGGAGGTGGAAACCGAAGGCGGGGCAATAATTTTGTCATAATTGCTCATGCTTTACAAGTAGCCTCCGAAACTTTATTCAATTTTGCAATATTGCTTCCGAACTTTGATTCAATATTCA
Organism: Eucalyptus shirleyi; assembly: GCA_017140165.1. Lineage (NCBI taxonomy): Eukaryota > Viridiplantae > Streptophyta > Magnoliopsida > Myrtales > Myrtaceae > Eucalyptus > Eucalyptus shirleyi. The sequence continues at coordinate 43,999,483 of CM029450.1, forward strand.
TTATTGTAAAATTTTAATTATTTTCAAGTGGCTTAAGAACTACATTCAACATTTACCAATGGATCTTATTAAATTAAGTTTCGGATCATATTTATAAATTAAAAATATAGGGATGATATTTTATGTTAGATTAAAGTTTATGGATTATCTGTGTTATTATCCTATAAAACTCTATCCAACTTCTCAAACAAAATTCTCATTGAAGCATTGTCCCGTGGATCAACGTGCTATCGATTTTGTCCCTTGGTAAAGGATGCATTGCACTCTTAATTAGTAAATAAAAACGAATTAATGGATATTAGAGAAGAGCATTGAATGATGAGCATAGTGGGAAGTAACAGCAATGTGAGGTAAGATTAAGATGTGAGAGTTGAAAAATGTAACTAAAGAAAAAAAAGTTAAATTGGTCATTAAAATACAATTGTAATGAGCTTCAAATGGTAAGAATCCTCAACCTGCTTATAATTTCCCACATCAGCTTTTTCATACATAGCTTCCTTTAGAAACCTCAATACTTATATGCTTGACTATTGCTTAAAAAGACCTGCTAACTGTTGTAGACTTTGCCTGTGAAGCAATTTCCGTTAAGAATATGATTTAGGCTTTTCATGTTGTTTCAAACAGAATGGATCACAAACAGACAAATTTTCAATGAAATGCTTTGGATATCATTGTTTCCTTGAATCTTGGAAAATGTGGTCAATGACAATTTCAGTTTGCATGTAGGAGGAGGACAACAAAGATACCTGCGATGTGATAATTGAATGCGACTAATACACGAGGAATGATTCTTGCAATGTAATTCTTCGCTCTGTCTCTTTGCCGGATTGTGCGGAGAAAAGCTGGAGTCAGTAGAATCTCATTGGGCCGACTGTTGTCAGTGGTGAATATATTCCATTTGGTTTGTTGGCAGTATATTATCCACATCAACTTTGGTAGAATTTCCATTTCTATTGCCTCGCCAAAGATAATCGTATGCCATTAATCCACCATTCTGTTCAGCAAAGTGTAATACCCGTGAATACATTATTATTATTATTTTTTGTTAATCACTGAAAGGACATTGCATCTAGAGGTAGCTGCTATTTAACTTTGCTTCTGTAAGTGATGTGTAGACATAGTGATTGAAATTGATGTCCAACTTTAAAGAAGACCTCGAAGTATGAGTTATTTTACATCTTGCTATAGATTTTTATTTTATTTTACTTTTAAGATGGCTGGTTTTCTGCTGGGGGAAATAGTCTAGCGTTTTCCTTCTGATTAGAATGGCCATTCTTATTGACTAACTAAACTGTTTGTCTGAGACAGGTTGCCTTCTCCTGTTGCCCTAAGGGAAGAAGGCCTGTGCCCTTTGACACCTGAAGAAGCGGTGCTTATGCTAGCCACTCTTGGTTTTAAAAGGCTTTGGACACCGAAAAGCCTTTTAGCCAAACATCAGTTGTTTGGGAAAAATATTAGAAACTCCATTAAGAGAAAGCTGGCCTTATGAAGGTTGAAAGCCCAAGGCACCTCTCGGGGTGCCTTGGGCTTTTAGCTTTGGCTTTGCCCTTGTTTCTACCCTTGATTCTACTGTTCATCTTCTTTGTTGAGGCGGACGTTTGGATTGTGTAAGGCTACGGAGGGCAGGCGACGGACTAGAGAGAGGTCGGCGACGGTCACGGCAACCAAGGCGACCATCGCCGATGGGTCACGTGACCTCCAGTGGGTATCTAGGCTGCGTGACCCCTCGCGAGGGTCGCGTGACCTTAGGTTGTGAGGTCGCGCGACCTTCGGTAGACCCAAATCTAGGTCGGGCGACCCCAGGCGGCCCTCGTCAGTCATCTTTGAGGGCTGCCTGAGGCCGGTGGTGGCCGCCTGCCTCGTCGGCCAACTCTTTTATTTTTATTTTTGATATTTTTTTCTTTCTTTTATTAATCACCAAAATCTTTTGTAAATATAATCTCTCCAAATACTATTTTACTCAAAGATATTTCACAATGAACTTTCAAACTACAATTTAACAAACATAATTTGCATTTTGGAAAATCCCTTTAACTTTACATTTTTTCAAAGGCTTTCCCTAAAAGTCCAACCAAACGCACCCTTAATTTGCCTTGCTGCTCTTCTCTCCCTCCGTTTAAACATGCGCCATTCTATTGTGTTGTTCTTCGTCAAGGTATTCGCGAGTCTTCTCTTGTTCGGCCTTATTGTCGGTGTCTTTCCTCCACCGTAATATATTCGATAACCAGAGACCGAGGATGATGGCTGACTCCCTGAGTCCGTCATGGCAAAGGCATCCGCTGGGCTGCAGACTATAAAGTCCAAAGCAGCTAACTGTAGAATTACGGGGAAAGGCAACGAACAATCAGACTAACGATAGTTGCGACAGAGCTTAGTCCATAATCATTGCATGCTTCTCAAATCGTCACAAGAAAATGAAGAAAAGAGAAAAGAACATGTACAGAAGGCTAATGAAATCAAGCTAGAGGCAACTGCTTCACGCACACTATATAGATGACAAGAAAGTCAAAAGATAACTTTTTTCCTTAACAACACCAATTCGGGCAGGCCCGAACCGCACAAATGGTTTGGGACACGGTTCCCTCTTTCTCTTCCACTCTCTCCTTTTTCTCCTCTTTCGGGCACGTGTGGCTTTTTCTCTTTTTAATTTTTTCACCAGACGCGAGCTGACATAATTTACACCAGCTAGAAGCTGGAACTCTCTCTCTCTCTCTCCCTTTCTGGTTGCTTCGACCAACACCTCGATATCTCAATTGCCCAGTTGATCGAAAGTAAAAAGGTTCGATTTTTCAGATGAATGTCTCTTTTTTTCAATGGGTTCTTGTGTTCAGTCCTTACATTTGAGTTTCTTGTCATGTGCAAGAATTGCAATAAAAATCTCGCTTTTTACAATCAATCAGTGATGCGATTTTTGTGTTATAAAAAATAATTCTTTCTTTTGTTGTCTTCGTTGGCTAAAGGCCCTAGCTCCATTAATGGGGGCGCTAGGAGATTTCGTCGGATCAGAATCCAAAGGTTGTTTGTACAAATCCCATAAACTGAATTTAAAATGCTTTGAATTAAAGTAATCAGCACAGATAAAAAGATAAATTTAATATCTCCATGAGGCTAGTAAAAGATTTTGCAGGCCTCTAAGTATGCGCTTGGAGTGCATTTGACCAAAGTCTTTGCATTGATTTTAGGGCAAAGAGTTTTTCACCAAATGCGAATAATATTTGGTAAACATTATTTGCATCAAGGAATTTGCTCTTTTTTTTTTTAAATAAAAAATTATCCCCTTGATAACTCAAGCGAAGCTGGAAACTTTAGTTACAAGCATTGCCTAGATTATGCGACCCCAAGTGAGCCAAATCAAAGGGCCTTTAATGTCACACAACTAGTTGATGGATCACTAAGGTCGCACGACCCTAGGTGCGAGCTGCTGAGATTGTACAACCCCAGGTGAGGTGACGTTGAAGTCATTTGACCTCAAATAAGCCAGATCTGGACTCCAAAGTCACACATGCTGGGCGATGAATAGCGCGACCCCAACTGAAATGACAATGGCGTCCGTTTAGCTCCTCCGAGCCACCTCTGCAAATCCCATATTTGTAGGGTACAAACAACGATCAGTGTTAAAATGAAGAGGTATACGTACTCCAGCTTTACGTGGAATTTTCTGTGGCACCTTAGATTAAGGGAATGCAATTGAGGAGTCTAGTTTGTATCTTTTTATACAGTAATTACGTCTGATATTCATTCGTACTAGTAATAAAATGTTGTCTATGGATGTTTGTTTATTTGTACGAATAAGTCCACAAGACAGCACTTGTTCAGAGCGTAAATTTTCATGGTGCGGTTGCGCTGGGAATGCTCTCAAAGACATAGTGAAGCAGATGCAATCAATGGAGATTTCTTTACAGGAATTGGTAAGATAAATAGATTTTATCAAATTTTCACTTCGCCTCAGACATGTCTTTATCAGCATTTAAGTTATGAGTCGTTTATTTGCATGTCGTGAAGTGATCGAATGAACTTATTGACCAACAAATCCGTTACTAGCAAATGGATTTATGCCGACTGTTTGAACAGCAATCATTTAACACAAGCTTTGCACAATTTCCTTTTCTTTTTAGAAGAAAATAGTCATTTTATTGATCAACTTGTGGAAAGAAAAACATGGGGGACTACATTTCCGTGCAAGTCCATTACAGCATAATGTCCCACATATACAGCCCACATCGAGGTGTCAAACCTTCTCGGAGAAGATTAACTTGTTATCCCTAGAGTAACTTTTATTTGTTGTACAATGGCCCTTCAACTCGGCACTAGATGATAACTAAGGCTGACTATCGTCCCTGCTCGATGGCCCTTCCAGGCTAACTTCCTCACTAATGCCTTCAAATTGTTCCCCTTGATGTGCTACCAGGCCCAAGTAAAGTCACCCTTCGGGTCCCTTACAGATCTCGTACATGAGAGTAGCTGTAAAACTTGTCGCCAAATCAGCTTTGAGAATACACTAAGAGAACTAGTGCATTCAATATTCTTCATGCTGTCTAACTAGCACATAGGGCCTATCAATGTCACACCTAGTTTTTATCTTGTTCGTAAGTGCGCAACCAATTATGAATCACCAGAGAAGTTATAGAGCCATATTTTCGCACATTAGGCTTAAACCAAACAAGCCCAAGCAAAGTCTATTATTCCCACATTTCCTCACCAGCTTCCAAGCCTCCTTTATAGAGAAAGAGCCCCTACATGATCCAGTAAATACTACTTTGTCTAAAGAGCCAGAGTTTCGAAAAATCAAGCCGCATAAAGCCATTTGAGTTTCAAACAGATCATCAGACCTTGCTGGAGGCCATCTCCATCCATTTGCGTTGATAACATTTGCAACTGTGGCTATATTACCTAAAGCTTAGGATATATTTGCCTTGATAACATTTGCCTTGATAAAGCGTATGTAAACTTTTGCATGGACGTGGTATGAAAGGGGAAAATGAAAATGCTTAGGATTGTTTGTAAGAGCTGTATATACAACTGCCATTGCTAAACACTGTGATTTCAAACGTGTCTAAAGAACTTAGCTCAATAAGGTGTTTGATAAGTTGTTTTTAAGAAGGAACAAGTTCAACTCCTTTTGATGGAATGAATTGGTTTTGCGTCCCCTCTGCTTCATATATTTCTCATGTCTCCAAGTTTGACAATGCTACTGTTGGCGTTATTGAACAGAGGGTAGCAGTGGAGCTTGCAAACATTCACTCTACCCACCTCACAAGGTATGAATGCTCTTCCCCCATGATGCCGTTGAGAAAGGCTTTCTTTGTGGTATTGACTAGTTATGCGTTGTTGATGTTTTGGCGGAAGAACGGTCCAACCTACCGCTGCCAACCTACAGCAGGCAGAGTCAGAGCCCAGTGAGTGTTGGGCCAGAATGGCTCGGTAGTATGCCAAAGTGTCAATGCTTTAATTTAAATCATAATTTTTGTAGCTTGATAGCAGTGGAGCCTTTTTTTTTTTTTCCAAAAATTTGCTTTACTAAACTCTTGGACGACGGATCTATTAATCCTTGTAGTTTCCCCGACAGTATGACTTGTCCTAGTGAGATATTTGGCAGCTTGTCTCTCTTTATCATTACTCTTCCAGTTTTACCTATTTCTAATGGTTGTTTTCCGGAGAGAATGCAGGGCTAATGCTAAATCTATGGCAAAGAATGATGCGAGAAACTTACAGCTTCACTTTCGAACCTAACTGTCACTTCCTCTATTTACTGGGAAGAAACTAGAAAAAGAGAGAAAGGGGGGGGGGGGGGTTGTCATTATATCTAGCCCGGAATCCTCCATTAATTTTGACGCCGTTGTGCTAGAAGGTGGCTTCAACAAAGAAGATAAAGATGACCAGACCCAAGAAGAGTTTGAGAACTACACGGTTAAGGAACGTCAAGGAAAGAAGCTGCTTTTCATAGGAAATCTCCAAGTGACACTCAAGAAAGGTGTTGGGCAGCTGGAAGAACTAACATTTACTGACAATTCGAGCTGGAATAGGAGTAAAAGTTTCCGTAAAGGGCTTAAGTTGGCATCAAGTTATTGTTGGAGTACACAAATCTGGGAAGAAAAAACAGATGCCTTCTATGACAAGGAACATAGAGGAAAAAGTAAGTCCTTCCAGTCTTTTTACAGTATATGAACCTGTCCTTTACGATTGACCATAACATGGTTTTGGATGTCCACAGCCATCAAATTTTTAATTGAGAGCGTCATCCTATACAGAACTTAACCTCTTGAACAAAAATTCTAATAAATAATAAACATTGAGCATCTTTGTTATCAACTATTGTTGACACTTTGATCTCTTTCAAGAGAGAGTTTGGATGCCTGTCAGAAGTTAGCTTCTAGTCATTAATCTAATAGTGACCGAGACCTTATATGCATGTTCTCTTCATTTACTACATATATGAAGCATCCTCCACCTGTATCTGACGATGAGGTCTAGAGGTTGGAGAAGATTGCCGAAGATGGGAAATCTTACCAAAAACTGAGTGAAGCCGGAATACATAAGGTGAAAGACTTTCTATTGCAACTCTTTATGGACTCCAAGAAACTGCGAGAGGTGGGCACTTAGTTAATGATTCTCCATTAGGGGTTAGGGATTGATTGACAACCAAGAATGTAAGGCTTGTGTCTTCACTTATCATAGAAATTGGAAAGAGCATAATACCGACGAACTGGAATATCCTCTTAGATCATGCAAAGACTTGCAAAACAGATTGGTAATTGTACTGTCCCGATGGCATGAGGAAGCATGGTGCTGTATTCAACACTAATTGTCAAATGATCGCCCTAATCAAAGACCTAATCAAAGACGGTGCATGTTTGGCTACTCATCGACTTTCTCCCCAAGAGAAGGTAAGTAACTAAGGAGTTCCTACCGTGTTTTGTTCAAACAGTTCATGCCCTACACACCATCATGCTGAATTCATAATTTGTCCCATATCATCTATACAATCAGTAATTTGACCTTTACTCATAGCTGTGGCTTAATAGGTGTTAGGATTGATAAAAGATATGGAAACTTGGAACAGGAGTTAGTATGACATCTAGATGCTTTGTTTTTCTTTTTGTTTTTTTTTTTTAATTATTATTACTACCAAGACTGTTCTCTGAGATGTGTGAAGCTTAATTATTTGGGAAAAAGGCCAAATGCAAAGATAATAACGTGCACCTGCATATGATTAAGGACAACCTGCTGAAGTTCTTTTCCAGCACCACAAATAACTTTTGGTACACGTTTCATACCCTATCATTGAACAATCTAGTAGACTAAAATCATAAAAGCCAACCAAAAAAGCCAGAGTGCTATAGCATCATCAGGGCTTAAAAAATCAGCCATAACACCTTGCCCAGAGAAAATTGATGGACTGCAGGACTAGTCCTAGCACCATCGAGAAGACTAAAATATTCCTCCTGAGGAGAAGAGTCAGGACCTAGATAAGCAAACGAAAACAATTAAATGAAGAACAATGAAATGCTATCTACTGCTATGTATTAATAGTCCCACTTGCCATGGTCACTAACAAGGTTTGGTAGCAAATCAAACTTCCTCATGAAATATGTTAATGGCATCAGCCCACTGCTTATGATGTCCAGATGACATGAAGTAATTCATCAATGTCCAAAGCCTATTGAGCAACTTGATGAAGTTCATATTTTCTGCACACAGGAAGCAATTGATAATCTAAGGAGGCATTTGGCTGATAAAGATTCTCAAAAGTCTGTTCTGATTTCAATTTGAGAATTAAAACAAACTAGAAAATGTGTTTGGTGACACTCCAAAAGCAGCTAATGAATAAAAAGGAAAACTATTTTCAGAATCAAAATCACAGACTGAAGATGACTTTTAGAATTCTCACTCCAAATGCAAACATGGAGATTTGGAATACCTGTTTTTGGAATGTGATGTAACCCAAGCATATTCCCACAATTTTCATCCCTAATGACATATATCATTTTCACTTAACAAACATTTTGTCAAAAAATAAAATAAAATCGAAAACAGTTTCTATGAAGACAGAAACTAAGCAGGCCTTAAACAGTCAGGAACAAATCCTCCTCCAGATTCCACTCTACCATCCTTACCTGCCAATATGAGGAAATCAAGCAATAACCTCACAAAACCGAATCGGAAAACAATCGAATTGATGCCGCCCATTAGGAGGTCTAGGAAAGAAGGCTTGAAAGGGAGCCGAACCTGGGAAGCGAAAGCGGTCTGTCGAAACTTGAAGCTGAAATGGAAGCGCGTGCTGTTGGAACAGAGCTGGTACAGAGCTGTTATGCTCGGTTTGATAGTTGGAGGAAGGGGGCAAAGGCGGATCTTTTTCTTTTTCTTTTGTTTTTGAAAATTGAAAATTGAAATATCCATTTCTTTTTTCCTCTCTTTTACTTATTTTAAGGACGTGTTTCACATTGGAATATGAATCTTTTGATTTTTTAGTGGCAAAGAATCTTCTTAATTAATAAGTTAATTTTCATAGTCACAACTAGATGCGAAACAAAGAAACTCTCGTTTGACTCTATTCCCTATCGATTTCATTTATTTTTCCATTCCATTTCTCTATTTTATACCTTCAATCTTATCGTGTCAAATGGATAATGACTTTTTAGAATGCGTATGATCATTTACCAACTAGTTCTGAAAAATACTAGATTTTGTTATGATCTTTGTTGTTCTGGTGGAAAAAAGTTTGTAATATTTGGTACAGCAAAGATTGGTCGAAGCGATGGTTGGTAATTCCTTAAGAGTATCAAATGATTTCTTCTTTGAAATTCGTTATGAAAACGATGGAAATGAAGAATTCCTTTTTACCTTTGTCTCCTTTTTTCTGAGCAAATGAAGACTGACGAGACTAAACCATATGCTACGAAAACGTCATTGTCTATCTTTTGTTCATTTAGTTTTTGCGTTGCTTATACCTGATATCAACTTTTGTTAATTGCTCAATTATCCAGAAATAAAATCGCAAAAATTCTTAAAATGAACAAAAGAAAAAAAAAAAAAACTCCAAACAGAGTAGCTCAGCAACATGAAAAAGGGAAAAAAAAAAAAGAATAGAAAAGGAAGACGAAAAATTGAAAGAAAAAAGCAGTGCATTGAAAAAAAATCGTAAATTTTCTTCATTTAGTATTGGATTTTCTAACCATCATTGGCCTAATCTGTGCCCTCGCCAGTGTCTTGGCAGCGCAAGACTCTCGCCAAGACTTCATCGACAAGCAAACCGCCGCTCGTGCGGAAGTAGGGGTCAACCCGATAACCTAGAGTCGTACAGTCGCGGCTTACGCTCAGAAGTACGCGGGACGAGCCTAGATGTGACTGCGACCTCGAGCGCTCTAGATGGCCCTACGGCAAGAACCTAGTCAAGGGCTATGGCGTCCTGAGCGGCAGAGACTCGGTCAAGATGTGGGTGGGAGAGAAGGAGAACTACGACTACCGCTTGAACTCGTGCGTGGGAGGCGAGTGCCTGCACTACACTCAAGTCGTGTGGCGCAACTCGGTTCGTCTAGGATGCACTAGAGTGAAGTGGCGGTGGTCTATGATCCTCCCGGCAATTACGGACGGCGAGCGGCTATATTGAACGGTCTATATAAGTTCTGAATAAACTCTTATGATTCAGACGATTCTGCAAAACCATACCACTCCCTATTTGAGACATACATATCGGAAGCTTACTGTCACTAGACGACACTTCCTACCGAGAAGTTCCTACCTTTGCGTCTCTCCCGTTATCATATAGAAAGTCACACAACAAAACACAAATCATCATAACTCAACAATCTCGATACGCTTTCTCGGTTTCCTTTTTCGACGGCTTGTTTCTGATCCCTCCATACGAATCCTCTTTGCCAGACTCGGACATTGCGTGCTTTGTGGGAACTCCCGCTTGGCAATACCGTGCTCATCGTCATCATCGTCGCCAGTAGTATCTTCTGAGTCTGTTTCGCCAGTGCTAGAAGCTAATGGACTCGGAGGTTAACAACTTGCCACTGCAGATTCTGCAGCTGCTACTGGTTCAGGGGTATGAAGATCCGCGATCCCCAGCATCAAGTCCTGTTTCGTTAATTGCTCTACAAATTATCCAGAAATAAATTCGTAAAATTTCAAAATTAACCAAAAAAAAAAAAAAAAAAACAAACAAAGCTCCAACCAGAACAGCACAGCAACACAAAAAGAAAAGGTAATGAAAAAATGAAATGAAAGTAAATTTCCTTCGTATAGTCGCTTAGTAAGTGTCTAGGCATTTCTTGGAAATCCTACTGCTTTCTACATTTTTTCTTTTTTTTTGGTTCTGTTGTTGTGGACAAAAACGATGCATTTTTTGCACACTAACATACGTTGTCACTGATTAAGAAGAAAAGAGGAAAATCTATAAGATAAGTGCGGATCGAGTGGTCTGCCCATTCATGTTTCGATCACCATATTGCATATGGCCCACATGTACGCTTGCATGTTGAGATCATACAAGGTCTACGACAGATCAAATCACTGCACTTTTATCTACAGGTGAGGGTGATACATGTCCATCACTCTTGGTTTCCAGTTGAAATGATAAAGCCAATATCAATTCTGGCATAGTGATCCGTATTGAATAGCCAGCCGAAATCCTTTGTAGAAACAATATTGTTTAATTGAGGTCCATACGTTCTACTGTAATCACTTGGCACACCCCCAACGAAATAAAGTGGCCTAACAGAAGGAGGCTTGGCTCCGTTCCAGCAGAGCTGGTACGGAAGCATCGGAGGACTCATGGGACATCACATTGATGCGAGTGTGGCGGTGGATTAGTTGTTGAAATTGTAATTTGGAAAAAGCAATGTGATCATCTTCACTTCAGATAACCTCAAACAAACGCAAAATACTGGTAAAAAGACGTTTCCTCAGCAAGAGGAGGCAGAATCAGTGCGGCATCTCCTCCTCCACCGTTTATGGACAAGAATGGTTTGCACAATTTCCGATGCTTGCACCGAATGATCTTTGGGTAATTGGAGCTTTTATGGAGCAAGAACTCGCTTGGCAGGGCATTCGTCTACGGTGCCGCAAGAAAAGAAGGATTTAACTCAATTCCCCGGGCGTGATAATACCTGTTAAGGGGCATTCGTTTCGGAAGAACCCAAATCTTCTCGAGGCCTGTCAAAATATGTTTCGCAAGTTTCATGCCCGTCATTTGGTTGCTCGTACATATAAAACTCAACACAATTCTATCTTATTTGATATCTGGTGACCATCCACCGTACGAGAGATATCCATACCTCCATTTATAGTATTCTGAAAGCCCAAACTTGGATCAAGTTTAAATTCAAACCAATGATTATGACCTATAATTTCAATTATACACTTATAGTAGAGATTGCCAACTTGTTAAATCAGAATCAAATCAGATTTTACCTCACCCTTTCCAGCCATATAATATTAGTAATCCATATCATTGCATACGATAGGTTTGTATAAAAATTTAACATCGGGATGTTCTGAAAGATATGGCGTCTCAAAATGTGTGAAGCATAACTTACTATAACAACTACCTACATCTATCTGATTACCCTCCTAGACTGTTCCATGCGATGCTTAAAAATCAATAATTTATCCGATAGAAAGGCCAAATGCAAAGGTAATAACGTGCACCTGCAGATGATTGAGGACAACCAGCTGAAGTTGTTTTCCCGCACCGCAGACAACTTTTGATACACGCTTCATACCTTATCATTGAACAAAGTAGCAGACTAAGATCATAAAAACCAACCAAAAAGAACAGAAGTCCTATAGTGACACGGGAACTTTGAAAAACCAGCCATACCACTTCATCCAAAGAATTAACAAAGAAACTGATGGACTGCAGGACTGGTCCTAGCAGACCTGGAAGACTAAAAAATTCCTCTTGAGGAGAAGAGTCAAGAACTAGATAAGCAAACAGAAACAGTCAAATGAAGAACAATTGAAAGCCATCTACTGATCTGTATTAACAGGACCATTAACCATGGTCATTAATAAGGCTTCACAACAAATCAAACTTCTCATGAAATATGTTCATGACATCAGCGCACTGCTTGTGCATGACTGATAATGATGTCCAGACGACATTAAGTAAATCTTCGATGCTAAAAGCCTGTTAAGCAACTTGATGAAATTCATTTTTACTGCAGACAAGAAGAGATTGAATATCTAAGGAGGCATTGGGCTAATAGAGATTCTCAGAAATCTGTTCTCGTTCTATTTGAGAATGTTAACAGTCCAGAAAATGTGTTTGATAACACTTCAAAAGCAGTTGTTGAAAGGAAAACTATTCTTAAAATCAGAATTATAAACTAAAGACGACTTTTTAGTGTTCACATTCTGCATGCAAACATGGAGATTTCGAATAAGCAAGCCTATTTTCTTGTCGTGACGAGCATGTTCTCACAACTTTCATCCCTTACAACATACATCATGTTCACTCAACAAATTTTTTCTTAAAAAATATTGAAAACAGTTTCTATAAAAATTGAAGCAAAAATGTAATAAAAAACTTAGTAGGCCTCTAATGGTAGAGAACAAAAATGAAGAGTGAATCACGCGACAATGTTTCAAATTTTGCAAGAGTAACTCCGGCATCTTTGTCCCACTACTTTCAACATCTAAACTACATTGACTTCCAGGGGTTTCTGTGGAAAGATAGTATGATACTTAAAAGGTCGGGTGAAAACCTTATTAAGCATGAACAAAATCATTCAGGCTAAAAAGTATGAGGCATCATGTTGTTCAGCTTATGGTGACTCTTGAAAGTCAACTTGGGCATTTAGATTATCAGAAGAAGAGTTCTTCTATCATGCAAAGTGTAGAGTTAATTCCAGGAAAAATGCCTCAAAATTGCTCCATGTTAACCATCAGTTTCGTTTTAAGGATGACAATAATATCCTGATTTAATGAGTTTTACTTTCCGAAAAACCAAACAAAATAGATACCTTTGAAACAAATATGAATGCACATGAACAATCCTAATATAATCGTAATACAGAGTCCAATTACTACTACATAAACTTTAAAGAAAAAAAAGTTCCACCTAAAATTTGAATAACACTAAATGCAAGTGCAATTTTACCTCTTTTGGAATATTGAAGTATCAAGCACTAAGCAATGGAAGCCATGCATACTATCTCCAACCGTTTGACCCCCTCTTGCTTCAACAATGTCTTCAACAAGTTCTCCTGCGCATGCAACCATCAAATGACAAAGCTCCTTGGATGAAGTCACCTAATCATAACAATTACATGCCAGTTAGCTTGCTCTGGCGAAACATCTGACATAATATCTGGAATAATCCCATCATAGGAATAAACTTATGGCAGCTACATTTGAAGTTTAGCAAACAGCTTCAGCATCTTACGTCTATCAAAATATTATCCAGGCTGTTTGACATTTTAACCAAGCCATCGTTAAAGAAACGAACATATTGAATTAAAAAAAGGGAGAATTTTCTCGAGTCGAAGCAATTACCAGGAGAGATTGTCCACAGCCTCTGCCGACTGAAGCAATGAAGCTCCACCACCTTCGAGTCCTCCGTGACCATCGCCAGCAAATCCTTCTCCGGAGTCCACTCCGCCATCTTCACCTGCCAATCACAAGAAATCGAGCCAAAACCTCAAAAAACCCAATCGGAAACAAATTGAATCGACCCACCCATTAGGTCGCGAAAGAGGGCCGACTGAAGCCGCACCTGAGAAGCCAGCGGCTTGTCGAACTGAAGCTGAAATGGAAGCATGTGCCGCGACCCTTCGTCGGTCTCCGTAGCTGCTGGAGCAAGCCACGAGGGAGCGCACAGAAGTGTCCGGCGGCAGATGAGGGAGAGAAAGCGGAGGTTAGAGCCCGAAAACCCTAGAAGAAAGCCTGATGGAAGAGAAGAGCGAGCAACGAAGTGCACTGGAGCCTGAGAATTTTGCAGAGAAAATTCCGGACGAGGAAGAACAGGCGGGAGAGAGAAAATCGAGGAAGCAGAGTGAATTTGATTACGGGCCAAGCCATGGGGCCCGGTCTGAATATGGGCTGCGACATTGGCTAAAACCCAAGCCCAAGAAACTATCCGGTCTGAAGCACTTGGTTGCGTTGCTTGATTTCTAGGCTTCTTTTGGTAGTTGTATGTTGAAATGATGCGTCTCCAATTCATACGAATAACTTATTCCAAAGACATATTCCAAACAGTACAGCATCTCTTCTCTACTGGCCACCTAGACCCTGCAATAAACCAAACACTTATCACACTGATACCCAAGATCCCTCACCCTGAAAAGCTGGAGCAATACCGTCCTATTAGCCTCTGCAATTTCATATATAAAATCATTTCCAAAGTACTCACAAATCGACTTAAACCAATACTACCACATATCATTGCGAGAGAACAGTGCCTTCGTGGGAGGCGAGACAAATTCAAGACAACATACGATAGTTCAAGAGGTGTTACATGACTCGAAACAAAGCGAGCGGAAAAAGAAATTCCAAGCAGTATTAAAACTTGACATGCAAAAGGCATACGATCGCATAGAGTGGGATTTCCTCGAAGCTTGTTTAGCAAGACTCGGCTTCAGCCATCAATGGATACAGATTATTATGCAATGCGTGACCACAGTGACTTACAGCATAAAATACAACGGAGAACCCTTACCTCCCTTCAAACCAACCAGAGGATTGCGCCAAGGGGACCCTCTTTCACCTTACCTCTTCATCATTGTGGCCAACGTGCTGTCTACCCTCATGAAGAATGCAGTCCAAGAGGGCTTGCTCACAGGAATCAAAATGAACATCCACTGTCCTGCTCTGTCCCACCTCCTCTTCGCTGACGACTCCATCTTTTTCCTGAATGGCACAATAGCAGAATGTCAGCAATTGGCAAACATCCTAAATCAATACTGCTACGCATCTGGCCAGGCAATTAATCTCAATAAGTCGGGAATCTATTTCAGCAAGGGTTGTCCTACCCCTCTAAAGCAAAATATGGCTTCAACTCTTCGAGTACAAGAAATCACCAAGACTGGGAAGTATTTAGGCATACCTTCAGATTGGGGGAACTCCAAGAAAGACCTCTTCGCGTGGATACAAGCTCGGGTCAACTCCAAACTCGACAGCTGGAAGGAACAATCATTATCAAAGGCAGGAAAAGAAATACTCTTGAAAGCAGTAATCCAAGCTATCCCTCAATACGCGATGTCAATATTTAAAATACCTACATCAATTTGCAAGGCAATTGAGAGAAAGGTGACATCATTTTGGTGGAAAAGCAATGACAAAAAAGTCAGTTCATTGGAAGAGGTGGGACTTGTTGAAAACCAGGAAAAATGAAGGGGGATTGGGCTTTAAAGACTTACAAACATTCAACACAGCAATGCTAGCTAAGCAGATGTGGCGCATTTCTAAAAAACCAGATTCTCTCCTCACCAAAGTTCTGAAAGTATTGTATTACTCACAAGGTGACATCTGGAATGCTCGAAGCGGCTCTCGACCCTCGTGGAGTTGGCGAAGTATCCTCAAAGCCAGGGACATGGTTGCTCCTCAGGTAATGCACAGGATAGGCAATGGAAAAAACACAGTCATCAGAACAGACAGATGGCTAAAAAGCGGCCTGATAGGAGGCACAGCAACAACTAATGAACCAGAACGTGTTTCGGACCTCATCAACACCGATACAGGCACATGGAATGAAAACCTATTGCGCTCTATGTTTGATGACATAAGGGTCCAAGAAATACTAGCCATTCCCATCAGCTTACCTAACGAAGAAGATAAACTAGTCTGGATGCATACTAAGTCAGGAGATTACGAGGTCAAGAGTGGTTATTTTATCTTCAGGGATGCCAGAATCCAACCGCAGGACACACAGGCACATTCGTCCTATACAGCCAACCCAAACCTCTGGAAATATATCTGGCAGACCACAATCCCACCCAAAGTTAAATTCTTTCTTTGGAACGCATGCAACAACGCAACCGCTACTATGGAGAATTTGCACAAAAGAAAGATTGTCCCCTCACCTCTATGCCCCATCTGCAAGCAGGAACCAGAAACGCCCGAGCATACTCTTCTCCTATGCCCTTGGACGGCTAAGGTATGGATCTCATCTCCCCTCAATCAACGAATCTCCAGATTTGGCCTCACCCGGTTCGAAGAATGGCTCTACAGAATCAAACAGAACCCAGTTACTTCCGGCAAGTTCAATCAAATTGCGGTGCTGCTATGGAGTGTATGGAAGGAGAGAAATCAGGCCATTTTTAATCACCAAAACCCGAGACCACACTCAACAATCGCCAGAGCAGAAGCGACCTCAGAGAGCTACGGGGCTATGAACAGAACATTCAAAAGAGAGAGCAAAACAGAGCACTTATCTGAGAGCTGGCATCCACCTCCCCCAGGCACGATCCGCATCAACGTCGATGCCTCATTCGAACCAGATCCGGAAAGAGACTCTTCAGAAGCTTCTCTCACCGAACGAAGAAATCCCTCTTGCACCAGCGAAGACGATCTGACCACAACACCCACGGCAGAAAGAAATGAAAGCCCCCCTTCCCGACACAGAGCAGCCATCGCCTGTGTCTGTCGCGACCACCGTGGATTCGTCGTCGATGGCTTCGCGAAGCCGGTTCACTCGACCTCAGCCCCTCAAGCGGAAGCGATAGCTATGGACGAAACCCTAACTTTCATCGCAAGCCGACACTTTCTCTCTCCTCAAGTACACTCTGACTGTTCGAATTTGGTGCACGCTTTGAAGACTTCCACCGAACTCAACCGGGAACTCCAACCGATCGTGAGCCGGGCCCAACGCAAACTCGCACAACTCCCGGCCTTACCTTGGCCCACCGCCATCGCAGCTCAAACCGCCCGGCCCGACGGATAGCCAAGGCTTGCCGGAACAATTTCTTACCCCCAACCGGATATCAAATCCCCCTCCCCGCTTTATTTGATCTTTTATGCACTGATGTAATGGGTATTTTATTCCCAAGACAAAAGGAGTAATCTAAGCTTTGATGTTTTCGCGCTCAAAAAAAAAAAAAAAAAATTCATACGAATAACTATCTTAGCAAGGTCACATTGATTGTAAGTCAGAATTCCTTGAAAAATTTTCACAAGCAGTTGGTGGGCTTGTTATAACAAGCATGACAAATACAATTTGATCCTTCAATTCCAAATATATTCGTAGAACCAATAGTAGAAATCAAATAAATAAATGAAATCCATATATCTTATCATAAGTTAAAGAGGGATAAGAGCACAAGAACTCATGGGGCTCAAACAAAATTGGTAACGAGAGAGAGAAATGCACACACCTGAAGTCACCTAGAGAGAGAGAGAGAGACAGACAGACAGACAGAGAGTGGAAGAAAAGACGCACTTCTGAGGTTGGAGCTAGAGGAATTGCAGGGACACAACTCTTTTGTGTGTTTAGGGAAAATTGATTTACAGTTTTTATTTGAAGAAATCGTTTTCATTGTAACTGAACGAAAGTTTTCCGCCCAGCGGTGTCTATTTCCTAGATGAACTTATATCCCCCCAACCAAACAAAAGAAGATGATGGAAGTATTTTACCGGGAATCATTTTCTTCAAAGCCAACGGAGCTGTTCCATTATGAAGTGGATGCCCATTGCATGATAAAGTGGAGGGCCACGTCTCTGGAACCCACATCGGAAGAAGCCAATTAACGCCCTTAGACATCAGAGGAGTCATTTTCTTTGTCCTAATCGTAGCCTATGAGCTTGGAGGCTAGTGCTAATACGTTTTTAAAAATCGTTCCACGTGGACATCTTTATTTCTAAGATACCTTACAATGTGGGCATGTGCCTGTCCTAATTTTGATAGGTTAATCACATGGGAAGATGACGTGTTTTGTCCATTCTTCTCCTGGTAGAGCGGACTCCCAGTCGCCATAATAGATTATTGAAAAAGTAAGTTAAATCGGAAGCATCCGTAGTATTGCTGATGAACCTTATACTATGTATTAGATGCTGAATGACACAAAACCACACTATTATTACAAACGATGGAGAGAGTGCACTATGTGTTTGTGACTTTGTCACAATCAGATTGCGTCGCGATTTGATATCATAAACGATATCACCGTATCTGGACTTTGTTTGGCAAAGTAGCATAGTCCTCTCGTGGCTCTCATATGGGATATTTTACTCATAGCGAACTAATGAATTGCTTAGAGAGAGAGAGAGAGAGAGAGAGAGAGAGAGAGAGAGAGAGAGAGTTTACTTTTTCATCTCTTTATGCTTTTACATTCTAAACTGAAATTTTTTTATTTGATGAATTTCAAATTTAACTATCGTTTCTATTGATTTATTTTTTTTTTGATTGATTATGAATATTCGGTACTAGATTTTATGAATATTAGTAATCAACACTCGATGAACATAGAGATAAGGTAGTTGCTTGTGCTTTCAAATAAATACTTACATTGAACCATCAATCAAAGAATGATTGGAGCAAATATGTAAAAATTTCTTAGATAATTTGGATATATATAATCTTAACACAGCTGAGCCATTGATATTAATAAATCTCACATGAAACCTATACGAATAAAGGATTGGAGTACATTGCACTTCAATGCACAAAAGAATGTCTCACAACATTTCAATTTCAATTAATTTTACGCGTAAACAATATTTATAGCTTGTAATCCACTAATTAAATACGTGGTTGATGTCCAATTAGGAAAGTGCATGCATCTAGAGACAAAGAATAGCCACTTTCTTCTTGTTGGTACCTGGATGCAGCTCGATCATATGAAGTCAATCACTTCCACTATTGGATTGATCAATAGACACCCGCCTGGCAAGACACCTTCATGAAACATTTTGTATTCAGAAATCTTTCAGATAGATATGTCCACGCCGAAAGCATGTGCTCTCCATCTCCCCTTTTTCATTTGTAAATTAGAGGTGAGCACCGATCCGATCCAGGTCAACGCGGTAACCGGTTCGGTTCCCAGTTCAGGCCGCAGAACCGGACCGAACAGGAAAACCCTAGTCTCTCTCGTACCTTGCGCCTGTCGCCCATTTCCTTTGTCTCTCTCACTTCATTCGATCCAGTCTCCAATCGAGCAACGACTCTCTCTCTCTCTCTCTCTCTCTCTCTCTCTCGTGCGTTTCTCGATCTCCCCCCGATCTCCTCCTCTCCGGCGACAGGGACTCACTCCGAGAGGTAAGCTCAAGTATTTTTGGGTCGAGGCTGAGCTCTGCTCCGCGTGTGTGTGTGTTCGATTGACTTGCAAATCGCAATTTCTGCATCGCCAGCAGGCTTTTTCAATTTAAGCATGTAAATGCTGAGTAACTTCCAGGCATTTACTCCCCACCTTCCTCCTCTCTTCTTGTCGTAGGAAACCGAACTGCAGCAGCAAATGGGCTGCTTTCCTTTTTACTTTTTCCCTTTTCTTTCTTCTTCTTTATTTTTCTTTCCTTTCTTTTCTCTTAGCCGAAGGGTCTTAGTCTTCTGCTTTACCCTCTTTTCTTTTTCTTCCACACTTATTTCTTCTCCCCTGCTGCCGTGCACCTGTCTCTCTCTTTCCCTTATCCAGCCTTACAACAATTTCCTTTCCCTTTCACAACCATAAAAATGTCGTCTTCTTCTTATTTAAGTTAGTTTATTCAGCCATTCTTGCTCCCCCTTGGACGACAAAGCAGCGACCGAACAACAAAGTCTCGAGCGTTCCTCCCTCCTCAAGAAAATCCGGGACTTTGTGTGCTGCTGTGGTGGTCGCTCAACGACACCTCCAGCCGTTGTGCCGGGTCCAAATCATCGTCAAAAACTTCCAGGGCTGTCCTTGTGTTGCCATCCGGCCACAAGTGAGGATCGCCATTAGTTTCGGTGGTGAGTTGTCTTCTAAATCTGGACTAGGGGTTGAGTACCTCTATTAGGAATTTGTACAAGTTAGAAATATGTAAATGACGTTATATGTGGATGGATGTTGGTTAGGGATGTTATGATGGTCATAGAAAAGCTTAGATAGGGTTTAGAGAGCGAGACAAACATCGTGGAGGAAGATTTGGACTAGAACAGTAGCTGATTTCTGAAATAGTTTCCAGGACGTGTGTGTATTGCTAATTTCGTAGACAACTGTGTGTTGTGATTTTGAAGGAATTTTATTCTGAAGAAATGTTTTAGACATCCTAAATAATAACATATATTTTTCTCAGAATTTTTAGAATTTAAAAAGATAACGATTTTCATGACATCATCCTTGAAGCAGTAATTCAGATAGTTCTGTAAACCGTGACCTGTTATGATTCCGAGGGCTGTTACTGACCTTTAAGGTCGAATTTCCAATCGGTTTCTTCATGAAAGTTGTTATTTATAACTTTTAGTTCAAATCAAACGGACTAGATTTCGACCCAAAAACGAACTGATTTCGATGAGTTAGGTTCTCTGGAACTAAACCCGATTTTTGTGCTGGATGAAAGAATTTCTGGGCCAAATCTAGAGGGATCTGGATCTCGGTGTCTTCATGAATTTTTTTTTTTTTTTTGTGTTTTCAAGCATGTGTCCAAATTTGAGAATTTTTCGAGCTCATACGAGTGGGTTTTTGACTTCGAATTTGGGAGAGTGTAATTGGACTGTTTTCTGTGAATTTGAGTTAGTAAGAGTGTATATTTGTTTTGAAGTATTCTTGCTATGAAATTGCTTAATTGAGACTGTGAATGCTATGTGTAATTGATTATTGAAGTGTGACATTGATCATATGCATTCATGGCATGAGATTCAGCCACGAGTCTTTGGGGTCGGGCGATGCTCTTTCAAGAATGCCCCACGTCAACAAATGCCGGTCGTAGTGGAGGTTGGACCGATGCTCCTATATGGAATGCCATCTAGATGTAGACAATGTCGCGCTCGACAGTGCGAGGCGATGCCCGGTTATGCCGGAAGACTGTTATCTGAGCATTGAAATCATTTGTGACACATGAAATGCCCGATTATGCCGGAAGACTGTTATCTGAGCATTGAAATCATTTGTGACACATGAAATGCCTGGTTATGCCGGAATACTGTTATCTGAGCATTGAAATCATTTGTGACACATGAAATGCCCTATTATGCCAGAAGACTGTTATCTGAGCATTGAAATCATTTGTAACGCATGAATGGGTGAAAGTGAGGGACCTAATTAAAAGACGGAACTATGTGGTATGGTATGGAACGTGCCATAACGGTTTAGTTTGATAATTGGGGGCCCGAGTAAGTATGTGACATTTATGTCCTTACATATATATGTGTTAAAAGTATTATGATGATATATGATCTTGATATCTTATGCATGATTTAATTGACACTAACATGCATGAAAGTACAGGTATTAAGAAAGTGTGAGAAAGGCGATTAGATTGTATGTTGAGTGTACCCTTCTCCTAATATGAATTTAGGGGATTTACTCGCTGAGATGTGATCTCCCCTCTTAATGGGCTAACATTTTTCAGGTCCCTAAATGGAGAAAGGCCAAGTCGTGTACAATCGGTCGCAGTAAAAGAGGAATAGGACTCTCGCTATCTCCTTCCAAGTGATGACGGGTTTTCCGTCAAGATTGGATGTAGGGTGACGGCTCACCCCCGAGTGATCGAGAAGTATGGTAGTAGTAAACCCCAGTCTTGTTGGTAGAAGCTTAGTTAGTGGGTAATCGAATAGCTTCACTTTTTGTATTAGACCTTGGGGTGTTAAAATGGTCTATAAGTAATGTGATGTTGTAGGTGTAGCTTGTGAAAAATAATATCCTACGTTTCTATACCACTGTTTTGTTGTATGGAGATTGTTTTACGTTTTCGCATGTGCAAAAATAATGAATGGGTCAGCAATAGTTCTTGGGATGTTGCAAATTTTAAATTGACCATTGAGGGATGTGCAAGTGCCCGGGGTTCGGGTCGTGACACAGGCCCTACCGCCTGCCGGCCATATGATATTCATTGGGTATTGGCAAAGCTCCCGGATAGTCCCTTCGGATGCCTGAATAACTTGTGTAGTCACTATCCGACATTTTGTTTGTTGTGTAAAATGAAAAATGCTAATTGAATATGTTCTCCATTGCAAAACTTGGAAATTTGATCTTCATGAAGATTGAATTTTCTTAATTTGGGTGATATAGGTTGATTCATCCTCTATATTGAAATAAATTAGGGTGTTCATAACATTTTGAAGGGGGAAATCAAATCGAACCAAACTGAAAAGTGGTATCAATTTGGCTTTAGAAGATGCCACGGAAAGAGGTCCATAGTATAAAGAAGGATTCAACTGGGCAAACATCCGAACATTGTTTTGTGCAAGCAAAAATCGACAAGCGTTGGTAAATATCAAAACCGATTGACAACAAAATGCTGTTTGATAACTTTTTTTTGGTATGTTTCTTTGATAACTTATTCAATCGGTAAATTTTTGGTAAGCTACCCAAACTTTTAAGAAAATATCAACAGTTGTCAGAATTTTTTTGTATATTACTATTGCCATTCGAATTTTCGTGACAGTTAAAAAAATCAAGATTCAAGATCCATGATCGCGATGAGACTCGTTTCTTCACTCAAAAGAATTAGATCAATATGATTAGTACCTTAATTGCGTATAGGGGTTAAGTCAACATCGGTGTGTAGAAATAGACTTTAGATTTCGAGTTTCCATAAATTTGGCAGAAGATGGCTTTTTTTTGTCAAACCAAAGAATCGACTTTTGATCGGAAAAAAAAATTGTTTTTTTCACTCGTTTTAATCTTTTTCAGAATCTTTTTTAGACATCCGATTTAGGAAAACCGCAAAATTTAAGTACCTCGAATCCAATTACAGAAATTCCAATTTCAAGAATCGATAGGCCATTTAGAATACCATATTTATTACCATAGGATTTGAGCTTGTACTTCTAAAGTTCGCGCCATTTAGTGCAATCATACAAAACCCCCTCGGGAGAATAAAATTTATTCTTTTCCCATCTTGGAAGGGGTCATTTTTGTTTTTGTTTTTTTGCTTTTTGTTTTTTTTTTTTTTGCTTCTTTTTTACGTTCAGTGGGGAGGCGCCACAATTAAAAGAAGAGGGGAAAAAAGAAAAATAAGGAGTAATGATTCTTCATGCCGACGCCTTCATTGTCGCCCCATCGTCATTGGACTTTATTTTCACCACTGCATGTTGCATCCATTGTTCTTGGATTTCATTCTCTTGAGGAGCCGCTGCCCATTCTGACAATTGAAACCCACGCCATCACTTCGATGAGCCCTCTCCATCACTCTCCTCCACGTCATCAATCGCCATAGCCGCTCGTCCTCCCTATTCCCAAGACACCCTTTCCTACTCTATTGGCCCGTGCCTTCCCACCGTGAAACCGAAGAGCCCAAATCTCGTCAGAAGACTCCCTCGTCTATTGTTGTTCTGTTCGTCGACAGTCGTAAAGGTTTCAGTCGCCAATTGCTAGTGTCCGTCACAGCGTAGTTACACCACTGATAAACCAAGCCTTCCTGCTGCCTTCAATAATGGTCATCGATGAGAAGCCACTAAAAACCTGATGGTCCGGGGGTTAATTTTTAAGCTCTAGTATTCCAGTTGGTTTATCCGATTGCCACCCTATTATTGTTCCCTATGTCTTGTGGATGCAACGGCCAGCACAGTGGTTAGATGATGGTCGGAGAGGGTGGTTCAGTGAAGAGCGAGAATGAGTGACAAGGGCATACGAGTACTTTTGAGCGTAAGGTTTTAAACATTTCTGGTTCAGTGAAGCTTTAGATATTGATCCGTAGGCATGAAAATTCATTACAGAAGTCATTGAAGGTGGGAGCTCTGGGAATAGGGAGCCAGGCGTCAAAGTTGAGGGTTTCTCCATATATATTATCCAGAACTAATGAACGACGTTGACGTTTCCAATGGCGGTGGTGGTGAGGGCCCCACACGGGGACGAGGTGACGATCCGACCCTCTCTTTTGCTAATTGCTAATTGTTGCAGTGGGGATTGGGCCCCACTTTATCTACTTTTCATATACCTTTTTTTCTTTTTTCCTTCAATCTTGTTGTATTTTTTCAATAACGTGCGGGGTGCGATTGAGTTGGGTTTGCAGGGCGCACGTACTCATCACTAACTTTAATAGAAAATTATAGGCTCCTATTTAGGTTCACTTACCGGCATTTATCGGATTGTTTCGATATTATAGATTGCGCCATTGAGTTAGCCTCATTTATTTGTTAAAGTTACTAGCTCTTATAGGATATTTCTACTCTTAATTTGGGTAATTTATCAACTTTTCAAGGGGTAAATCGCACACCAAAAAAAAAAAGGGATAAATCACAATGACTGATATTATTTGAGCATATCGCGTGTTGATAAGAGATTGGATTGAAAAGATTTACCAAACCGGCATTGAAGATAAAAATATCTCAATTATGTGATAGGCAAGAGGTAGAAAAATGTGAAAAAAGAAAAGAAAAGAAATTTAAACCCTTTATTGTTTCTTGGAAATGTACATGAAGTCGCATTTCTGCGAACATTTCGTGCCTACACTTTCAGTCATTGCAAGCCTACTCCTTCATGCACTATAAAAGGGAGTACACCCCACTGATAACAAACACTGCAAAAAGTTGTCATTCTTTCCTCTGCTGTAGTATTTCTGCAACCAAACACTCTCATATTCAGACAATTAGTTCAGAAGAAAAGAAAATGCAAAAGAGAGCTTCGGCTTCCTCTTCTTCAAGTAAACCAAGTTAACCCAAGAGACCCTGCTTCGCTCCAATCAAGTAGTAACTTTTTGCTTAATTGCTTGATGATCGTGGTTTTAGCTTTACTTGAGGGAAGTATTCAATGAAGAGTTCTTGTGTTAAGCATTCTTTAGATGAGAAATATGACAGAAGCCTACATTGTAAGTATTAGATTGATTGGCTTTCGACTTATGAGTCATGAATGTTCTAAATCGCTTTCGTTCGGTTTTTTGTTTGTGGGTTGGTGCTGTGGCTTCAATGTCAAGTATTAAAGACCTTAAATGTTGTGGTCTCCGTGTTTGAATTGAACTCCATTATAATTTTTTACCTAGCAAGTGAGCTGCAATTGTTATCGGGTTACTTTGTTCTCCTGTTTGCTTGATTATCCTATCTTGCTTGTATTTTTGTGATGAACTTCACGTAGTCAAGAATGAAACCTGTCCTAGAGGAGACTCTAGCTGAGGAGCTATCTTATGGAGGAGGATGTCTGGAGAGTGGTAAGATGAGTCAAGTAGCTTGGACATAAATTACAGTGTTTATTGCATTTTAATTGCTAATCTCTTTGATTAGAAGCGGCTGAATGCATTTCTAACCTTCCAATAAGTTTCCGAAATCTACATTAGGAATTGCTGTGAGATGTACAGAGAACATGATTTAGTGAAGGGATATTATCTGCAATCCTCCTGTAATTTAATCTATAGGTACCGACGAATGCTTCAACCGTCCATGCAACTAAGAAAATACAGCCACTTTTATCGATTTGACCAAGTGCACACCACTGAATTTGAGATAATGTGTGCAGCTAACTACAGAAAGCTGAAATTCTCATTCAACTAATATGCTAAGATTGACGTGCGGCATTAACATTAGGATTGCCAAGTAGGCTTGATCCAAAAGTCATACATTAACATAAAGTCTTTGAATGAACAGAGCACCATACACAACAGAAACACAACAGAATTTTTGTTTAACATGGAGCAAAACAATTTTTGTGTACACAGAAATCTAGTAAGTCCTAAAGATTTAGAGAATTGCGGAAACCTAATATCACGCACATCAGGACAGTAGTACATAAGCAATTGTTTCAATCGATATGAATTCTTTAAAATCAACCTTTGAGAAGCCCATCTAGGAGATGATCTTTCTTGAATTCATTGCCACAATCACAAGCACACTGACAGGTAACAAATCACAATTGACACCCACACGTGCACCTTCATGCACACACAGAGTAATGGCCCAGACATATAGCTCTAAGACAACAGTTGCTAATAAAATAAGCAAACTCTCATCCAAATTGTCTTGAATTTTCCCAACTAGGAACAGTCCAGTCACGTGAGGTAACGGCTGACCATCACCACCACAAAACAGGGTCGATTTCATTTCAAATTGTTGTTATACTTGCTGTATCATATCCAAAATCAACGAGCGTGCAAGAGAGGAAAAATAAAAAATAAAAACCCACATCCTAGAAGGACCCATTTCAAGAACAATTCACTATCAAGACGATCAAAATAGGTACTCAAATTTGGCGAAAAGAAAAAAAAATAAAGAATCTTAAGAAATTGACAGCAAGAAAAGGAAAAAGACTAAATTTCAAACTTTGAACCAATAAAGAAAATGCCAATTGGGTCGTCACACTAGACCAATAGAAACTGGACAAAGAGCTTGCTTCACCTCATCTCCTCGTACTCATGGAAAGATGATCTTGATGAGGGGCGAGGCTTGGGCAGAAACGACAATCCGATCTCCTTCACCACGGATGCGGAAGTGAAATCAAGGAAGAAAGGAGGGTCGATGAAGGTGGGGGGAGAGGGGGGTTTTAGAATGGCGATCGTTTTCTATGAGGACATTTCAAAGACGGGGTTAAAGTTGGGATTTTCATTTTTATCTATCCCCGTTTGGTGAGTAATTACTAGCGAACAAGCCACCGGTGGTCGGTGGCGGCTTGTACTTGCATCTGCGTTACGTTGTTTTGGCAAAGAAGAAAAGGGAAGAAGAAACAAAAAGATAAACATGCAAAAATAAATGTCAGCGAAAAACAAAACATAGATAATAAATAATTAAATTAATTAACGACGAGGATTCGGCAAGAGTTCGGATCGTGCGCGTCACTCGTGACGTACCCACCACGCGTGCGGGCACTTCGGGATTGCATTCACGCGCGTGGGAAGGGAGGGGCCCATGAAGGTGGAAACCGAAGGCGGGGCAATAATTTTGTCATAATTGCTCATGCTTTACAAGTAGCCCCAGAACTTCGATTCAATTTTGCAATATTGCTTCCGAATTTTAATTTAATATAATTATTGTGAAATTTTAAATATTTTCAAGTGGCTTAAGAACTACATTCGACATTTAACAATGGATCATATTAAACTAAAATTTCGGATCATATTTCATAAATTAAAAATATAGAGATGATATTTTATGTTAGATTAAAGTTTATGGATTATTTGTGCTATTATCCTATAAAACTCTATCCAACTTCTCAAACAAACTTCTCATCAAAGCATTGTCCCATGGATCAACGTGCTATCGATTTTGTCCCTTGGCAAAGGATGCATTGCACTCTTAATTAGTAAATAAAAACGAATTAATGGATATTAGAGAATGCGTTACGCTCGATCTGATAGTTGGAGGAAGGGGGCAAGGGCGGAACTTTTTTTTTTTCTTTTGTTTTTGAAAATTGAAAATTGAAATATCCTTTTCTTTTTCTGTCTCTTTTACTTATTTTAAGGACGTGTTTCACATTGGAATATGAATCTTTTGATTTTGATTTTTTATTTTTTAGTGGCAAAAAATCTTCTTAATTAATAGGTTTTTTTCGCAGTCACAATCGGATGCGAAACAAATAAACTCTTGTTTGACTCTATTTCCCTATCGATTTCATTTTATTTTTCCATTCCATTTCTCTATTTCGTACCTTCAATTTTATCATGTCAAATGGATCATGAGTTCTTTAGAATGTATGATCATTTACCAACTAGTTCCGAAAAGTATTGGATTTTGTTATAATCTTCATTGTTCTAGGTGGAAGAAAGTTTGTAATATTTGATACGGCAAAGATTAATCGAATCGATAATCGATAATCAATAATCTCTTAAGAGTATCCAATGGTTTTTTCTTTGAAATTTGTTACGAAAACGATGGAATCGAGGAATTCGTTTTTACCTTGTCTCCTTTTTGTTGAGCAAATGAAGACTGATGAGACTAAACCATATGCTACAAACATGTCATTGTCTATCTTTTGTTCGTTCAGTTTTTGCGTTGCTTATACCTGATATCAACTTTTGTTAATTGCTCTACAGAATATCTAGAAATAAAATCACAAAAATTCTTAAAATGAACAAAAGAAAAGAAAAACTCCAAACAGAGTAGCTCAGCAACACGAAAAAGGAAGACGAAAAATTGAAAGAAAAAAGCAGTGCATTGAAAAAAAATCGTAAATTTTCTTCATATAGTATTGGATTTTCTAACCATCATTGGCCTAATCTGTGCCCTCGCCGGTGTCTTGGCAGCGCAAGACTCGCCAAGACTTCATCGACGAGCAAACTGCCCCTCGTGCTGAAGTAGGGGTCGGCCCGGTAACCTGGAATCGTACGGTCACGGCTTATGCTCAGAAGTACGCCGACGAGCCTAGAGGTGACTGCGACCTCGAGCACTCCGGAGGGCCCTACGGCAAGAACCTAGTCAAGGGCTATGGCGTCCTGAGCAGCAGAGACTCGGTGAAGATGTGGGTGGGAGAGAAGGACAACTACGACTACTGCTCGAACTCGTGCGTGGGAGGCGAGTGCCTGCACTACACTCAAGTCGTGTGGCGCAACTCGGTTCGTCTAGGATGCGCTAGAGTGAAGTGCGATAACGGGCGGTGGTCTACGATCCTCCCAGGGCAATTACGGATGGCGAGGGGCTGTATTGAACAATCTATATAAGTTCTGAATAAACTCTTATGATTCAGACGATTCTACAAAATCCACACCACTCCCTATTTGAGACATACATATCGTAAGCCTTCTGTCACTAGACGACACTTCCTACCAAGAAGTTCCTACCTTTTGCATCTCTCTCGTTATCATATTGAAAGTCACACAACAAAACACAAATCATCATAACTCAACAATCTTGGTATGCTTTCTCGGTTTCCTTTTTCGACTGCTTGTTTCTGATCCCTCCATATGAATCCTCTTTGCCAGACTCGGACATTGCGTGCTTTGTGGGAACTCCCGCTTGGCAAATACCGTGCTCATCGTCATCATCATCACCGATAGTATCTTCTGAGTTTGTTTTGCCAGTGCTAGAAGCCAACGGATTCGGAGGTTAACAACTTGCCACTGCAGATTCTGCTGCTGCTACTGCTTAAAGGGTATGAAGATCCGCAATCCCCAGCATGAAGTCCTATTTCGTCAATTGCTCTACAAATTATCCAGAAATAAATTCACCAAAGTTTAAAAGAAAAAAAAAATCCAAACAGAACACCGCAGCCACACACACAAAAAAAAAAAAAAAAGATGATGAAAAAATGAAAGTGAAAGTAAATTTTCTTTGCGTAGTCGCTTAATAAGTGTTTGGGCATTTCTTTTATGAAATCCTACTGCTTTCTACATTTTTATTTTTTGGTTTTGTTGTAGACAAAAACGATACACTTTTTGCACACTAGCATATGTTGTCGCTGATTAAGAAGAAAAGAAGAAAATCTATAAGATAAGCGCGGATCGAGTGGTCTGCCCATTCATGTTTCGATCTTCAAATTGCATATGGCCTGGATGTACACTTGCGTGTTGAGATCATACGATGTTCGTGATGGATCAAATTGCTACGCTTTTATCTACCAATGATGGTTATACATGTCCATCGCTCTCAATTTCCAATAAAAAAGATAAAGCCAAGATCAATTGTGGAATATTAATTAGTATTGAATTGCCAGCCAAAATCCTTCGCAGAAAGCGAATGATATGAAAAATATTTTTCAAAAAATAATTGCTCGTACAGTTACAAAAATGAATGAATGCAAAAAAATTAAAGTCATGCACAAAAATGTTCAAATATAAATTATCGTCAATAATCAGATGTATTTCATTGATTGATTATTTCAAATAATATGAATGATCATTTTTAAGAATATATTTTTCAAATCATTCATTTTTTATGGAACAAAAAGAGTCTTAATTCACATCAATTTACAAATAATATCATATATGGCATGATGTGTTCAGGTTTGTCTAAGAATCGATATTGTTTAATTCAGGTCCATATGTTCAATGGTAATCTCGCACACTTCCCAACAAAACGAAGTGGCCTGACAAGAAGGCGACTTGGCTCTGTTCCAGCAAAGCTGGTACAAAAGCGTCGAGGACTCATGGGACATCACATTGATGCGAATGTGGCGGTGGATTAGTTGTGGAATTTGTAATTTGGAAAAAGCAATGTCATCATCCTCACTTCAGATAACCTAAAACAAAGAGGCAAAATGCTGGTTAACAGACGTTTTCTCCGCAAGAAGCACGCAGAATCGGTGCGGCATCTCCTCCTCCACCGTTTATGGACAAGAATGGTTTGGACAATTTCCGATGCTTGCACCGAATGATCTTTGGGTTATTTGAGCTTTCATAAAGCAAGAACTATGGGCTTGGCTGCGCACTCGTTTACAATGCCGCAAGAAAAGAAGGATTTAACTCAATTCCCCAGGCGGGATAATACCCGTTATGGGGTTCATTTCGTAATTCAAAACCCAAATCTTCTCAAGGCCTATCAAACTATGTTTCGCAAGTTTCATGCCCATTATTTTTTTGCTCGTACATATAATACTCGACACAATTCTATCTTATTCGAAATCTGGTGATCATCATCTTACGAAAGATATCCATACCTCCGTTTACAGCACTCTGAAAGCCCAAACTTAGATCAAGTCTAAATTCAAACCATTGATTATGACCTATAATTTCTATTATACACTTACAGTAGAGATTGCCAACTTGTGAAATCAGAATCAAATCAGATATTACCTCACCATTTCCAGCCATATAATGTTAGTAATCCATATCATTGCATATGATAGGTTTGTATAGGTTTGTATAAGAATCCAACATCAGGATGTTCTGAAAGATTTGGCGTGTCTCAAAATGTGTGAAGCATAACTTATTATGACAAATTCCTAAATCTATCTGATCACCCTCCAAGACTGTTCTATGCGATCCTTAAAACTCAATAATTTCTCAGAGAGAGGCCAAATGCCAAGGTAATACGTGTGCCTGCAGATGATTGAGGACAACCAGCTCAAGTTCTTTTTCAGCACCACAGGCAACTTTTGATACACGCTTGATACCTTACCATTGAACAAACTAGCAGACAGATTATAAAAACCAACCAAAAAGAACAGAAGTCATACAGTGACACTGGAACTTAAAAAAAAAAAAAAGCCGTACCACTTCACCCAGAGAATTAACAAGGAACTGATGGACTGCAGGACTGGTCCTAGCACCACCTAGAAGACTCAAAAATTCCTCCTGAGGAGAAGAGTCAAGACCTAGATAAGCAAACAGAAACAGTCAAATGAAGCACAATGGAAAGCCATCTACTGCTCTGTTTTAACAGGACCACTAACCATGGTCATTAATAAGGCTTGTTAACAAATCAAACTTCTCATGAAATAGGTTCATGACATCAGCCCACAGCTTGTGCATGACTCATAATGATGTCCAGATGACATGAAGTAAATCTTCGAAGTTGGAAGCCTGTTGAGCAACTTGATGAAGTTCGTTTTTACTGCAGACAGGAAGAGATTGAGAATCTAAGTAGGCATTTGGTGGATAAGGATTCTCAGATATCTGTTCTCATTTTATTTGAGAATGTAAACAGTCCAAAAAATGTGTTTGGTAACACTTCGAAAACAGTTGATGAAAGGAAAAATATCATCAAACATGGAGATTTGGAATAACTATGCCTGTTTTCTTATTGTGAGGGAACATGAGCAAATTCACACAACTCTCATCCCTTACAAGATACATCATTTTCACTCAACAAATTTTCTGTGATAAAACATTGAAAATGGCTTTTAAGTGGAAACAAAAAATGTCATAGAAAACTTGGCAGGCCTTTAATTGTAGAGAACAAAAATGAAGTGTGAATCATGAGACAATGTTCAAAATTTTGCTATAGTAACTCCTGCATTTTTGTCCCACCACTTTCAACATCAAAACTTCATCGATTTCTAGAGGTTTCACTGAAAGATGGTATGATACTTAAAGGTCAGGTGAAAACCTTAAGCATGAACAAAATTACTGAGGCTTCAAAGTATGAGCCATCGTGTTGTTCAGCTTATGGTGACTCTTGAAAGTCAACTTGGGCATTTAAAATTATCAGAAAGAAAGTTCTTCTATCTAGCAAAGTTTAGAGTTAATTCCAAGAAAAATTCCTCAAAATTGCTATGTTAACCATCGGTTTCATTTTAAGGATGATGATCATATCCTGAGTTATATGAGTTTTACTTTCTGTAAAACCAAACAAAGTTGATACCTTTGAAACAAATATCAGTGCACATAAACAATCCTAATATAATCATAATATCAAATACAATCGGTCAATCACTACTACATAAATTTTATATATATACACTAGAACAGAAGTTTCACATAAAATTTGAATAACACTAAATCCTCGTGCAATTTTACCTCTATTGGAATATTGAAGTATCAAGCACTAAGCAATGGAAGCCATGCATTCTGTTTCCAACCGTTTGACCCCCTCTAGATTCAACAATGTCTTCAACAAGTTCTCCTGAGCATGCAACCATCAAATGACAAAGATCCTTGGATAAAGCCACCTAATGATAACAATTGCATGCCAGTTAGCTTGCTCTGGCAAAACATCTAACATGATATCTGGAAGAATCCAATCATAGGAATAAAATTACAGCAGGTCCATTTGAAGTTTAGCAAAAGCTTCAGCATCTTACATCTATCAAAATATTATCCAAGTTGTTTGGCATTTTAACCAAGCCATCGTTGAAGAAACGAACACACTGAATAAAAAAAAGGAGAACTTTCTAGAGTCGAAGCAATTACCAGGAGAGATTGTCCACAGCCTTTGCCAATTGAAGCGATGAAGCACCCACCTTCGAGTCCTCAGTGACCATCGCCAGCAAATCCTTCTCCGGATTCCACTCCGCCATCTTCACCTGCCAATCGGAAGAAATCGAGCCAAAACCTCACAAAACCGAATGGGAAAACAATCGAATCGACCCGCCCATTATTAGGTCGCGAAAGAAGGCGGACCGGAGCCGAACCTGAGAAGCCAGAGGTTTGTCGAACTGTAGCTGAAAGGGAAGCACGTGCCGCGACCCTTCGTCGGTCTCCATAGCCGAAAAAGATCCGGGAGCAGCCAAAGCGTCCGGTGGCAAATGCGAACTGAGAGGGAGAGCCAATGGCGGAGGGTAGAGCCCAAAAACCCTAGAAGAAAGCCTGTTGGAAGAGAAGATCGAGAGAGTAACGGAGTGCACTGGAGCCTGAGAATTTTGCAGAGAAGATTGCGGGAGAGGAAGAACAGGCGGGAGAGAGACGATGAGGAAGAGGAGAGAGAGAGGATACGGGCCGAGCCGGGCCGGATTGGGCCATAAGTCGGGCTTAACTTCTTCTCCGGGCTCGTTCATCATACAAAAAATAACGTAAGAGATGACCCAACGGGCCGCTACGGCCTCGAACGGTCCAGACCACTTTCGATAACTCGAGCTGGCTGAAAGTGGGAAAAAACTGAGTACCAACTCGCTTCGGGACTCGCAATAATAATCAACAAGCAGTAGTGATCCAAAACAGCAGCGCACAGACGAATGGGGCCGGTGCTCGCGCGAACCGAACGACGAGGAAGCCTGGTCCCGAAACGGGGCAAGGCAGGGGCGAAACAGGGTGTCAAGGCAGGGGCACAATGGGGTTGTCGGCCGAGAGTCCCTACCCGACTCGAGAGTGCGGCCAGGAGTCGTCGCACGGGGTTCGGGCGTGACCGGACTGCCGGAGGGCTCCTCGCTCTCAAACTCTCTCTCTCTCTCTCTCGCTGCTCTCACGGTCTCTCAACCCTTTCTTTATTCCCTCTCTCACTCTATTTCTCTCCAAAAATCCTCCCTTTTAAGCTCTCTACCTAGCACGCATGGCTTCCTGCCACACAAGCTGTCGCTGTCGGTCTGCCTCCGACCACCAACTCCGGTGAGACGCTCGCCTCCGTGTTCTTCAACGTCTGGAGGAAGAGAGAAAAAGAAGAAGGCCGGGCTAGGGAAAAAAGAAGAACGGCCGTCCTCAAACGGGAAAAGGAGGGGCGGGCGGACCCCATCCACTTTTTTTTTTTCCATTTTCCCCTTTTTTAATGATTTATATATTTTTTATATATAATACTTTTAATAAATTCTAGCACCTTACAATTTTATCGTATATAAAGCATGGCTCTAATGCCAATTGCCGACTTATGAATGCTTCCATCAAGAAGGTACACTATGACCATTGTCGCCTCTCAAGAGCCTCCATGTTCCTTCAACTAATGGGTTAATGATAGTTGGCCTTTTTTGCTTTGCTATGACTACTAATTCTACTTTCCTTCCTAATTAGTCTTCCGATATATTTCAA
Source organism: Eucalyptus shirleyi (assembly GCA_017140165.1). NCBI lineage: Eukaryota > Viridiplantae > Streptophyta > Magnoliopsida > Myrtales > Myrtaceae > Eucalyptus > Eucalyptus shirleyi. Next base: position 44,033,788 of record CM029450.1, read on the forward strand.
CTTTATGATACAGTAAATTGTCTTTTCTTTAGTTTTTCCCCATGCATTAGGAAATAAAAAACACAAATAAACCTTAAGAGACACTTTTTGAACGATGGTAATCATGTTGAACTTAAAGTTATACAAAAGAATCTAAACTAAATGTAGCAAAAAATTATTGGACCCACGTTGATGCTTTTGGCCTATTTCAGCGTTTAGTTTATCATGCCTTAGTTATTTTAAATTGCATGCTCTCATGGACTTCACGCATTGGTGTGACACTTTTATGGGATTGGGAGGTGGAAGGAAATGCTTTTATAGGGGATGATTCAATGGATGTTAGGGCTAGTTATCGGTGCAGCCTCGTGGGTAGAAGGTTGAGGGCTTTTATAATCAACTATATTTTATATTCTATTTTAATGATTTAATTAGAAACAAGAGAGTACATGTATTTATTAAGAATGTTTTCAAAAGTAACTATGTTTGCCCTTGTAGGACTCACATAAATGGCAGTGTTCCACTACTCATGTGTCATATTGATCTTAGACAATAAGAGCACGTTTAGTAACTATTCTGTTATGGGGAACAATTTTTTAATATAAATAGTTTTTTCTATTTCTGTTCTCAGGAATAATTTCTGAGCAAAAGAACGCGTTTGGTAACTGCATAAAATTTCTATTCTTGGGATAGAAATACATTTGGTAAAATTTTTAGATTTTTTTATTTCTTTTAATTTGTTTAATTTTTTTAATTATTTTTTTCTTATTTTTTCTGTTTTCATTTTCTCTTTGGCCGGTTGCTAGCCACCACTATGGCCGGCAATCGGCTGGGCAACATTCGATGAGCTCACTAGACAATAATGTGATGAAAATTGTCCATCCTACAAAATTGAGCTATGGATAGATGTTTAATTTATTTGGGAACAAAAGTTTTACCAAACACGTTTCCGTTCTTTTTGGTTCCTCGGAATAAAAGAACAGAAATTTTTGTTTCAAGGAACATAAACACTTTTTAACAAACGCGCCCTAATGTGATGAAAATTGTTTTATCCCATTTTGGATAGATGTTTATTTATTTGTATATGTCAGGCATACTTATTGTCATTTTCTAAAATTCATTACATGTTATAAATGAGTCTTTGATTGTCCATAGTTTCTTGCTCAAAATGCTTCAGTCAGCCTCGCTAGATTTGGGGAGGGGCCCTCGCCGTAGCAAGGCATGGCTAATGCTCACCCTTGCCCAGGCATGGCTTGACAAGGCCGACCCTTGATGGTTATGGCTATGGCCGGTGACTGGCAATGGCCACTGACAAAAAGAAAAAGGGAAAGGAAAAAAAGAAAAAAGAAATCAATAAATTCAAAAAAATATTAAAATATTATTTTAAAATGTCCATCTCGCGCTAATCGCCCGATCAACGTTCATGTCAACAATTTGTAGCCTAAATTGGCCTAATAAATTGAATTGGTACTAATATGAAAAAAGTTTAAGGCTAAATTGGTCCAATCAAAATGTTTAGGACTAAATTAGTACCAATACAATATGTTTAGGACTTTTTCGATACTTTTTCCCTCAATAAGTGGTATCAAAGCTAGGTAGTCAAGGATCGACTAGACTTTGCTCAAGTCCTTATCCATCTACCGGGTCAAGGTGAGCAATGATGTGAACAAGAAGATTTTGATGGGTGGCTGTATTCTTGAGCACTTATACTTAATTGAGAAACTTGAAGAAACTCGAAGCTAACTTTACTTGAGCATCATCGGAAGCTAGAGGATATCTTTGAAGAAGAGGGTTGTTACTGCCAATGACAAACCTTTCAAATTGAGCAAATTGAGCAAACTTCACGAAACCGAGTGGAAACCGAGTCGACTACCCATTAGCTCTTGAAAGAATGCTGACTAGGAGCCAAACTTGAGAAGCCATTGGTTTGTTGAACTAAAGCTGAAGTGGAAGCATGCGTTGCAGTCCTTCATAAAACCTCCATAGCTTCCGTGAGCAATTGAAAAATGCAGCGCCGGGCCTAGAACAATTTGCAAGGAGTGTATAGAAGTGTTGATGGAAAATGTGTGCTGAAAGAGAGCTTGCGAAGGATAGAACTCAAACCCAGAGGAAGGCTCGAGGCTAGTTAGGAAAGAATAGAGCTAAAGAGCAAGTCGAAGAATGGAAGATCAAGAGAGTAAGAAAGTCCACTAGAGTCCAAAATCATGCAGAGAAAATTGCTGAAGAGGAGCAGGCGAGAGAGAAAAATAAGAGACAAAGACATGATTACAAAAGTGAAGGCGGACTCTTTTGATTGATGGGCCGGCTGAGTTGGGCCGGCTTGTGTCATATGTCAGATGGAACTTGATGTCTAGGCTCATTTATCATGAAGAAAAGTATGCCATTTCAAAACAAGCAAGGTTACCAAAGTGTTGGGTTAACTTGTAACCATAGTAGCCACCTTTCTTATGCATCTGTTATCAAATTGATCAAAATCATAATGAATTGGGAACCATATAAGCAAATTTCATTAGATTTAAATTAACGGAAATACAATATTGAACATTTTTATATATGTTAGGGTTTAGATTAAATATTATGTAAATCAAATGTTTACGGATGACATTGCACCCTTGACTTCTGGACTATTTATGTCCTTTTTCCTTTTGTTAGAGCTAATTCTTTATTACAAAACTAAAGCAACATCAGTTGAGCTTTAGTATCCCACTAGAAGCATGGTCTCAAATGCGCATCAATTGGGCTCCGGAGACCTTCTTCACACTAGAAACATTTTCTACTCCTATTCCAACAACCTTGTTGGGGTATATTAGGTAACAATTCACTAAGAACTAATCCAATCCACAAGCAATTTCTTCCCCAAAATTAGACTAACCAAAATGGACTCAACACTAGCAACAACTAGCTATGTATTCCAGCACTATGATCTCAAAATAAATAAATATAATGCAAAAATGTTAAAAAAAAAAAAAACAAGGCAACAATAATACTAAAACTTTTATGTGGAAAATTCAATGAGGAAAAAATCACAAACCACTCAAAAACTTTCACTAAGAATAGTAACATCAACAATACAACGGTATTTCATCATTATTGAGGTGGATTAATACAAATAGAGCAAGAAATCTTAACCGTGATAGTAGAAAATTAAAGGCCTCAGTCTCACAAACAACATTCTAAAATTGAGCCAATTTCAGTTACATTAGGCCTCCGAATATGGACCAAAAAATCGCTGCCCCTTTTTCCTCTTCTTCGTTCGCTCTTCTCGAGGAGCTCTCTCTCTTCCTTACCTTCACTCCACAAACGGCCCCTCTTTTTTGTCTTTTTGACCTTTTTGACTTTTTTTCTCTTTCTTTGATGTTATGTTCGCTAACCCCCACAAAGAGACGGCACCAGCCAACAATCCTCCATCACTCTAATAGCAAAATCAATAGGAATAAGATCTCGGTCTCACAAGACTTTGATTCGGAGACCTTCGACCTAACAACAGCTTCCCATAGTAAGAACCTCTAATTTCTTTATCAACCCCACAAACTTTAGCAGGCAAGCATCGAATATTGCTTCTACTTTAGCATGAAGATCCACACTTGAATCACAAACAGCTCTCTTTAAACTCCAATAGACCTCCATACGATGTCAACTACGATTCCCACTTAAAATACAACCATCCGATTCATCAACCATTATATCAAACGAGTTGGCTAGACTTTCAGTATTTTAGAAACCTCTCAAGTTAGCAAACAGTTTTAGCTCCAAAGCTTTTGTTAGATATAATCAGGGCAATGTGGGATGACAATATGCAAACGTCCTTTCTCATTCCAAGCGTTCATTATCAAGAGTTTGGAGAAGTTCAAGAAACAAAGAGCACCCAGTCCTTTAAAGATCTCGAAAATCTTCCATAAACTCATATTAAAGCTGCTGGACCATGAAATAAGATTCCAAGTTGGAAACTTAACTACAAATGAAAAACTAGAAATAATTTGGAAGATATGAAGAATAAAACATTGACAGTTAAGAATCAAGATCAAGAAGCCGTATAGAGTCATCCTATAGAGCCATACAAACAAATGATTAGCATGAAAAAGTAGTTTTACTCTGCACATGTGGATCTCTCAATAATATATGTAGTTTCATATGAAAGGTATATATCCCATAGAAGGACATTGAATTGGGAATATATCTGGTAGATGCCGAAATAGACATTAGAGGAAATAGTGGCAATAAATTCTACCAAAATATCTTTTTCAAAATGGAAGAGAAAGGCATTTGAGCAGCTTCCTTGAAAATATGATGATCGAATTAATTCCTAATCAGGAACATGAGATCGGTATTTCTACATGTTGGAGAATACTCCTTTGATGTTTTGAAGTTGACAAAACTTATCCAAAGTCTATTATGAAGATTTCCAGATATTTGTGTCAAAGCCTGAAGACGGCCATACTCTAGTATCAAAGTTTGAAGACTGCCAGACTTTAGTATCAAAGTCTGTTCGACATCAGAAGTCTGCCCATTCCGACAATTCCAGACTGAACACAAGTGAATAAAGAAGACTTATCCAGATGCAAGATTATCCTTCTTATTTCAAGAGTTCAGTTCATGCAAGTTATATATGGCCTTTTGGATGGAAATATAACCTATGAGGTTGATTATCTTTATTGGAATCAATATAGATACATCAAGTCTTTTCGGATTGCAAGTAAATATGGAAATAATCTACTTATGGAAACCAAGATTCTAATTGTATGGGCAAATAGGATTAACGGGCTTTTATCACAATCTTCAAACGGCTCGAGATCTCCTTGATTAATTTTGTCCAACGGTTTATTGGAAGAATTCCTTTAGAAAGTGCTAACGGTCGAGAAGGCATGAAGGAGCATTCAAGGTGGACTCTCTAGTTGTTTCGATAGAGTGCGTGAAAGAGAAATTTCAAAGTCTAAAGCTTTCCATTTCCTTGTTACTCCAAACACTGAGCTCAAAGTTGTATACAAAAGAGAGAGACTCATGGTAAGAGTTCGTGAGAGAGCAACAGGGACTATTCACTGTGAAGTCGAGATCGCAAGATTGTAAATTCTCTTTTGATTCTTAGTGGAATCCAGTTAGAAGGCTATCAGTGTGGAGAGTGAACGTAGGCTTGATCTAAGCCGAATCACTATAAATTCTGTATTCATATTCTCTTCCCCAAACTCTTTTATTTTGTTCATAGTTCTATTTAACTGCTAAAGTCTAAACTCGCTCGAGTCTGTTGTTTTTCAGACTCAGTTTCAAAAGTAAAATAGTTCTACTGTTCTTTGCAAAAAATTGTCTTCACACCTATTCACTCCCTCTAGGTATTCATACTAGCACTTATACTATACATGAGGATAGTAAGCTAAAGAGAGAGCGAAATCTGATAAGATCACCTAGCTAAAGCTTTCATGTACATTATCAAGTGATCAAACTTGAGATGAAATCCATAAAACTAGATATTAGACATAGGGTAAGTGAAAAACCATTGTTGAGGACAACCTCCAGAAGAAAACCCCTAACCCTGAATGGTTTCCTTTTCTTTCTCTCCATCTTCTCTCATTATAGTCTCAAGGTTCTAGTCACTTACGCAAAGAAATGAAAAATATCGATAAAACTTCATGGTAATAGGCATATGGATATAAATATCTATAGACAAACCCCATTAATAGAAGTTTTGAATCGGCCAAATGAGAAATGGTTATATCAGCTCAAATAATTGATGAGTTGGGTAAAACCAAAAGCACAAGTTTTTAATTAAAGGATTGCAATGGTCACATAAACCAATTTTGAGCCCTGGTATACATACTCAAAATCCTATTATGCATACAAAGAGATCCAAATTTCACATTTGGTACACATATCAGGCATGATTTATCCCCTAGTTCATGGTTTTCCCACTAAGGTAGCATGTTTAAGAACATTTACGAATGGAAAAAGTAGATATAGCATTAATGTGAAGAATTTACAAAGAAAGAGCAATAAACAACACATTCAAGTAAGAACTTCTATACACGAACAAGATTCTATTACATTTCAGCTTTCTAATTCTTTTGCTAATGCTCGCATTCCATCTGTTCACACTCCTTTGCAAGTGTCCTTCCCAAATATTCGGTGTCCCCAAATCCTCCAAACTGTAGTAATTCTCTGACTCTCTACATTGTTTCTCTGAGACAATAAAGAGAGTAAGACATCTTACTGACCTGACAAGATATATCTAGGTAATAATTTATTAAGGTTGTTGGATTGTGCAATCAGATTCTTAGTTTGAAACTTAACTGCAAACAAAGCATTAAAAACATGTAAGACATGAAGAATGAATTAAGAATCAAGAACAAGAAGTCATATAAACTTTTAAACTGAAAGATGCGTACTCTACTCACTTGGGCATCTTACCCCTAATTGAGACGCAACACAGCTGCCACATGGGACTTCAAGCCTCGTAACGGTTTTTCATTATGCTTAATATTTATACCATGTTAGAAACTATTATACCATGGCATGTATAACTGCTACAAGCACTAGCATATATAAAGTAGCACACCACATATCCATGTTAAGAAAACTAGATTGGTAAGATGACATTCATTATGTATTATGTAAAATCAAACTCTCTTCCAAGCAAAACGTAGTCCATGAAATGGATGACGGTTAATAAATTTGTAGAAGTTTCAAAGAAAGAAATACAGCAACATCAACCAAATTCACGGCCATCGTACTCATGGCCAAATAACAACAACTTAATGACATAACTGAACTTTTCTACCCACAAGCATAATTAAAGCACACACAAATTTCATCATCTAGGAGTCACCGAAACCACAACCATTTTAATTTGACTAAACTGAACATATTTTTGATTCAATATTAAAATAAACTATAAATTTGATGAAATGAGCTGACTGTTTCTATTGACCCCATCCGCTTGGAGTTTAGATCCTCACGATAAGCTCGACCTTTGTAAATACTATGCTAAAATTTGTGATTGACATTTGAAGCATTTTCAATCATCAATGACAACATCAACAGAAGGTGACAATTTCCTATCCCACATGAGATGCAATTAAGCACATCAATTAGATTCAGTCCTGAAGTGTATATATCTATTGAATCTATAATTAATTTATGACATGGGAAACAAACAGTTCATTAAGGATGTGCATCTCTTCTCATTTGCTGGCCTATTTAACAAACGGGCCATGTTCAATGATCTAATAAGATTTGTTGAGCTTATCCTGCTCAGATTAACCTAACAGTCCACACCAACTTGACATTACCAAACATGACTAGTCAACATGGATTGCCATCTCTTTTAGCAGCTAAATGTTCATTCAACAAGCTTGCTGTTTGCGTTGCATCATGCAGCTTTTGACCAATTCAGAATATTTCTCAAGAGAGATTAAAGAAGAACACATTCTGATGATGAATGATTATTGCAAAAGGAATTTCTTGTTGAGAAGTTATGAAGGTAACATTACAGCAATAGCATGGAAAACTTACTTCTACATCATGCAGTGAAATTGTACCATCTTCAAGTCCCAAGATAGCAACCTTGCTAGCAAGACCTCGGCATAGAGTGGGTTCATGAAAAACAACCAGAAATACAACATAGAGAGAGAGAGAGAGAGAGAGAGAGAGAGAGAGAGAGAGAGAGAGAGAGAGTAATTTCTTCACAATAAAATTACTAGAAGAAGAGGGCAGATAGAGAATGCACAGTGACCAGGAAATGTAATCAAAATATGTGAATAGAGGTAAAGCATCATAACTGTCACACCCCGAACCTCGGGCACGCACACATCCATCGGTGGTAGACTAAAATGTGACGTTCCTAGGACGCGTCGCCGACCCATTCGTTTTATGCACATGCGGAAGCGAATTTAAATAGATACCCTGACAACCATCAAACACTGGGATGGTAAAATCATATGCCAACACCTTTTCACCAAACACACTTTATAAACATATCAGGTTCAACCTACAGGTTTATATACAGGAGTCTAGATTCAAAAAGAAGCTACCAAGCCAACTCTACCCCGGACCCTACCTACTCGGGATCCGGGTCTACCACAACACCATGTGGGATGTCGATGTCTAAAGGATCAGCCACCTCAACTCTGAACCCTTCAGCCTCGGTCCCCGAGTTCACCATGATATCGTCCAATATATCGATATCCATGGGGCCAATTACCTTCTCATACTCAGTTTCAATGGCAGGCCCATCAAAACCCTCCAAAAGACCCTCTCGAACCTCGTTGGGCTTGTTAAGGAACCATGCTTTAAAGCAATGAGGTACCAAGTGAGGTAGGCCCTCATCGACCCAAATAGTGGTCACCACAAGCTCACGGGTCTAGGTGGTCCTGTGGATAGGGAGAAGGGTAGACTCGGTCTCTACCTCCCGTGGACACCCCAAACAGACGTGACGGACCTCCATCTAAGGACCTGAAAAAGGATTAACCACGACGGGGTGAGATAAATCTCAGTGAATCTACACCCTAAACCCCAATTAGGATGAGAATTCACTCAGAGGTAGCCTAAATAGACATTACACACAAGCTTACCTCGCCTCGACACATTCCTACACATTAGCTCATCACATATAACATATGCATACAACAAATGTAATCAATAACTAACACACCTCATTTTCATAGATCAATCAATCACATGGGTTCCGATTATAAGGTAAAATCGTTATGACACGTCCCATTCCATGCCACACAATTTAGCCCCATAATTAGGCGCAGCTATCTCAATCACTTAGGCGTATCCTAATTATTTATGACCCCACGGCCACGGCCAACTCAATAGTTGGCGGCCATCCGGCATAATCGAGCGTTGTCCCACTCCATCAGGCACGACAACATCTACAACGAGACGGCAATTCATAAAGGAGTATCGACCTAGCCTCCACTATGACTGGCATCCGTTGACAAGGGGCATCCAAACTTAATCAAGCATCGTCCCGCGTGAACACATTAGGATGGGTTCCAATAGTGACCACACTCAAATCCGTACTCAGCCAAGAATATCGTGCTTTGCACTCAAATGTCTCAATTTCAAATAATGGACTTGACCAATTTTCTTCATATTAAAAATTCCCGATAAAATAATTGTGCGTGGCCATAAATTCAAATTGAACCAATAAACACAATACTCTCCCAATTTATAAATCCATGATTTTATATAGTACATTAAATATTTTTTGTGTCAAAAATCGACACACGGTATTTTTCTAATTAAATACCTATAAAATCAAAATTTTGCAATATTAAATCACAACGATCACCAAGCACTTAATTGCATAAATAAACAATCACTTTCACATATAATTGCAACCACGATGATCAATGTAAAATTCTAATAAACGGATATCCCGTTATAATTTACGCTAATTATAATTAATTAAATAAATTACAATTAATTAAATAAATAGTAAATTATTTAAAATAATCCACTTAATTAATCTAATTAAGCTAACCGAATTAACCTAATTGAGCTAACTAAACTAATCTAACTAGGCTAATTACCTCAACCTAACTAAGCTAACTAATTAACCTAACTAACCACCTAACTAAGCTAGTCTAGGTAACTAACTAATCTAACTAACTTGGTTACACTAACTAAACTAACCACTAATCCTTAACTAACACTAATCCACCTACTAAGTGCAATTAACTTCCTAATCCAAGATTAGGACGTTAACTCACCCGATTAGCGAGATGACAAGTTCACGGCAATGGCGGCGCGAAGTTGACCAAGACTTGAGCCTACAACGTCACCAACATAAGGCCGGATTAGGCTAAAAAACAACCCACAAGCTCATGGCTTAGGCTGGTAAACCGGTTTTGGAAGGGCTGGATCGAGTGAGTTGGACGGCTGGTCGATGTGGTTGAACGTGGGGGACGCCGCGAGGACGAGCGAGGCTAGCTGCTGGTTGCTAGCGGGCTGGACGACACGAGCGGTGGACAGAGGTGGTTGAGCATGCTCGGGGACGACGTGAGGTGGTGAGGAGGACCAGCTGGGTGATGGACGGTGAGGCTGGCTGGTCGATTGGAGCTGGAGTGGCTCTGTTTGGGCGTCCGGCTGAGGGGATGGAAGATGGAGCAGTGGTGGTAAGCAAAAATGGAGGAGAAGATGAAGAAATGATGAAGAAGCAAGAAGAAGGAGACTGCAGAGAGATTTCGGCTAGGGGAGGTGCATGCATGAAGGGGAAATGGAGGGGAAAGAAGAAGGCCAAGAAGTCAAGGCTTGGGCCAATAGGAGGCCATGCAAAATATCCCATGCACTTGAGTGTTCAAGCCTCCAAAGTCTTTAGCCACTTTGTCAAGGGACCAACCATTGGTGATTTCCTTCCAAATTTTCACATTTCAAGTCATTTTAGTAGCCAAAAATGCCAATTAAGGTGCCCATCCAAATTTCCAAAATCCCTATTTGCCGAAATTGATTTTTCCGCAATTTTCTAGGCTCGACGGAATTGCTTCAAAAGATGAGACGAGGTTCTAAAAATAAATCGTGACACGCTCAAATGTTCAATTGCCGAAATCAAATTCAATTTTGCGGTTAAAGATCAATTGGACGCGATTTTAGTACAATTTAACCTGCTGGGTAACTTTTAGGGATTTTATCGCGTTTGACCCGTGGTCAATAATTTTTTATCCACGTTTGTGCATCTCCGACTCGTCGGCGACTCTCGCTTGTCGTATAAATCGTAAGGTTTCAATTATGGGCATCGAGTATAAAATTGACAGAAAATTGGGTTAGTGCTGTTCGACGTGAATTTCACAATCATGCAGAATCACTCGCAATTCAATTACATGATTCTGTCGAATCAACCTATATCTGATCATAATTCAATTATAACGGTGTTGTATTGACTCTTGCCGATTATCACGGTCGAACAGTCGATTTTCGATTGAATTCTCAAGTCTGTCGCGTTTATATCTCTTAACGGCTTCACCTAATAGATTAGTTAACTTGTAAATGATCAGCTCAGAGAAAAAGGATCATGGGCACGTCGACGAAATGCCCATTTCATTTTATCGGGATGGGGTCGAAAATTCAGGATGTCACAATAACAATACAAGATAACTGAGAGAGAAGTCAGTCGCTTGATATGGGATTTCTTTGGGCAAGTAGGTCATCAAAAGTGATGCAAATCTATACTTCTTTGGTAGCCTCCAATCCATTATCTCAATTCAAAAATAGATCTTATTGTCTACTTGGAACCCCAAGATGGAGTGTATCCATGTAAGCTTACTTCAGGCAAGGATCATAAGTGTACTAGTATCTACCACTAAGAATCTCAGTAGAAAGCATTCAAGGGTTGGCTCAAGTACTATAGTGCACTCAACATGTTCTCCAAATCTAGAGGACAATATGAGGCGTGGAGCTTTAAGATGTTTCTAGAAAAAATGCCTCTTTTCTAGACTTTTCCATTGAGAATAGATAGCATGAATTGCCAAGGCTAGCCATCTAATCCTAAGCTCTTACAAATTTAAATTACCAATGGAAAAGGTCATGTAAGAACTTAAGATACTTGGATATAGCGGCATAGCTTGAGATATCCTATTAACAAGTAAGTTAAACTCCCACCAGCAAACTTGATTAATCAAAATGAAGCGTGAAAATGCCCCTCTGTAATCAAAAGAAGATAAATTAACTTCAATTAGTACAAAATGTGAGAAAATTTCCAAGCTATACTCTACAATTTAGTATACATTGAATATGTCCTTGTATGGAATGCTCAATCATTAAAAAAGAGGAAGAAGATGAGCTAGAAGAATCGTTACAGTTTGAGAAACATCATAAATCTCTAGAAAACTATAAAGGTGCCCGACAACATTGAGACGGTATTCTGTAGGGCCTAAACCTCCTAACTCCACGTGGGTATCAAACATTTTTGCATTTGACATGGCTAGTATATCTACCATATATGACATGCCCACCAATTCAATTTCTTTATTTTCATGGACACTTTAACTGGTGGGCCCAAAAGGATGATAGCATGCACACACCCTTTACCATTCCAAGGATGCATTGACAGTGTTTGGAGAAGTTCAAAAAACATCAAGCTCCTCATCCTTTGACAATTTTGTTTCCTTTTAGAAGTGCCTTGCAAAAGCTCTCTCGAACATTTCAGCACTTACATTAACCATTGGCATGATAACTGAATCATGCCAATGAGCCAGATGAAATCAATCCACCAACTAGCATCAACAAACTACTAATAATGCTAAGACGTTTGCGGGTCTCTATTTGTCAAACTCGATATTCTTTTTGAACTCTTTGGATCCAACTAATAAGGTAGCTAACATCATCAACCACAAAAGTTTTGATCAAATTAGCATAGTGTATTCAACTCAAGATGTCTGCTTTTGGGGGACATAGGATGATTATTTTCCTTATCATTATGTGCTATTCATGCAGTAGAATTAATGCAAGACAAATTTCAAATGGCATATAGGATACCAAAAAGTTTCCTTAGGAAACTTACACAAATGCTTCCTGTGTTCTACTTTTCAGCAAGTAAATGAACTAAAAAGAGCTTATGCACTATATAAGGAATTATTTCACAATACAGACAATTATGTCAAATTCATTCTAGTAATGTCTTGCTCAGCTCAAAAGTTCGGGTATATGGCAGATGGCTTTAGCAGCAGTACAAACATCAAGGTGCATTCTTTGGGATAATCTATTATTAGCCTTGGAGTAGGTATATCTTGGACTCAAACCAAATGAACATGTATCCGTTGTCAAAAAAATTCGAATTACAATTTTCTCAATAGAACCAAATAATTCACAATGCTTTTGCTTTTGTTGTGTTTGCTAGTTCACTCACAACCACACCATTAGGAGAAGAGCTTGTTATTGGATTTAGCATTTCTAGACCGACAAGATTACTTTAATCAGCTAATGTAGATTATTTTGTGAGATAAATTGTGTGGAACTCAATGGGTGAACAAATTTTATCCCAAGTCAGTAGACTATGCATAGTAAGGGATGCTATATCAACATGCTCCTTTTGCACTGTAAATTCACCCTTAAGTGTACCTTTGAAACATGTAGTGATGAATTGCCTAGTCAGCGCAGAGCAAACTAAAACCTCATATTAGAAGGATCGCCATATAGGGTCCTTCATTTAGCATCTTCTTCGACCTATACAATGACCTTCAGCTTGCTATTGAAATACCTATACACATCAATTTTTATTTAGTAATTCCAACATTCTAAAATTAATCAAATGTCGAGAATCTTTAATTTTCTACATAGGATGAAGGATCTTACCCAAAGACTAATGACAAATGATGCACTTAGAAAGCCTCTTCATCTATTCCCTTTTCTAGCATGATAAGCTGAATCATTTTGCCAAAGCACACATGAACTTCCATGGACATCTCCACCGAATTCCTTGAATTCAAGTAAGAAAACAATGAGGAACTGTCATCCAGGAAATAATAATGGCGAGATCATAAATCTTGAAAGATATTGCGAGTAGGAAATACAAATGAAAATGGGTAGTAGATCTCAAAAGAATAAAGGTAATTTACCTGTTTTATGTACCTTTGATAGTAAATGGGGATAATTTCCACCATATTGACTCATCCGAGTTATCCGTATACTCTAATACAATTTGCATCATTTTTCTATCTTCAATCTCATATTATTGATCTGAGTTTTAAATAATTTTGGAATTGTTTTGAGTGATTTGCATCCAACGATAATCAAATATTCCAAAAACTCCAACCTATTGAGGCCTTGAATTTCGACCAATTTTTTGCATTCATTAGCCTTCAATATCTTCAGACTCTTGGATTTTGGAATGAGTAGCCTTTCAATTGAAGTGCGCCTAGAGATATCCAATCTTTCCAAGAACTCCAACCTATCGAGGCCTTGAGTTTTGGCTAATTTCATGCACGAATTAACAAATAAAATCATTAGACTTTCGGATTTTGGAAGGTATAGCCTTTCCATTAAAGTGCACTCTTTGATATATAGCTATGACAAATGTTGGGGTAAGTACACTATCAGTGCCAAAACTTGTGTACGGCACTCACTTTGATGCCAAAACTTTATTTTGGATCACTTAAGTGCCAAATTGGAGGAAAAATGATCACTTTGGTGCCACCGGCAAGAGATTCTAGTCAAAATGATTACGTGGATTTTATATTTTTTTTTAAAAATCGATATGGCTTTTAAACAATATTGTTTTCCATCCTCCTTAAGAAAATGACATCGTTTTGCCATCCTAAGTGGATGGCCTCACAAAAATGACATTGCACAACTCATTTGGGGATTTTTTTTTTTTTGGGATTGAAATTAGGGTTTTTTTATTTGATCCTCACCCAACGTCGACCTAGCTCGCTTGATTGTCGTCACTCGGTCACCGTCGCTTGGCCTCCGTCGTAGTTGCTCACCATCGTCGCTCGGCCTCCGTCGTAGTTGCTCGCCACCGTCGTTCGGCCTCCATCGTAGTTGCTCGACTTGGCGAGTGAGGAGAGGTTGAGGTTGTTCTCGGGCAAGAAGTGACGGGAAGAATAGGAGGTGAGGGCGGAGGAGGAGGAGGAGGAGGAAGAAGGGGGGTCAAAGGTGGAGAAAGTGAATACGAAGAGGACGAGGGAAACAAGGAGGGCATAGATGGAGATGGCGGATTGGGCTCTGCTCAGGGAGCAGCTGAAATGGGTCCTTCTGAAGGGGGAAGGAGAAGGAGGAGGAGAGGAGGAGGAGGATAAGAGCTTGGACTTGTCAACAATGTCGGACGAACCGGAGGCGGAGTTTTGTTGGTGCTGGTGTTGGTGCGCTGCTGGTGTCGTTGCTGGCTGGTGCTGGTGTTGTTTTTTGAGGAATAAGACGACAGGAAGCCCATGCCATACCTTCTCTCTCTCTCTCTCTCAATTTGGGGATTTAGGGTTTTGAATTGAGGGAAAGATACCAAACAGCGTCATTTTGTTGTTTAAATGCTAATTATACTCTCCGGCGAGCCACATTAGCTTTAAAAATTAATAAAAAATTGTCACGTCAGATTTCTGACCAACCAGATTGGCGTTGGTACTGAAATGATCGTTTTTCAAAATTTTTGGCACTTAAGTGATCCAAAATAAAGTTTTGGCACCAAGTGAGCACCGTATACAAGTTTTGGCACTAATAGTGTACTTACCCTGACAAATGCTCTAACCTATCAAGGTCTTGAATTTTGGCTAATTTCTTATATGAATTAGCATTTAATATGTAGATAGAATAGCTTTGTTTACTAATTTTTTATCAGATGGTATCTCTCTACTCTAGTTCTTTCAACATCTTTCTTCAAAAGGTTCTCTGATTTTTCACATGTAAGGAACGCAAGGTATATCATTCAAAGAGTGTGCTCGGATTATGCACTTGTTCTGCATCGGCATTACAACCACAGTGATCGAGTGCTATGTGTTGAGTCTTGCCTATTTGCTGCTGTCCACAGGCAATATAGCTGCTTTTCAGAATGCATCCACTAATAAACTATGATACTAAGTTCCCTCAATATCCTCCATTCATTCAAATTATTAGTTTAATAATGATGTTGAGTTACAAACATAGTTCTATAATTACTAAAATAGTAGTAGAAGCAAATTTTATAAGACGACACAATAGCTATGATAGAGGGTTTAGCCAAAGGTGTTATGAGTGATAGACATAAATCGCCTTCTATTAGTTTCAGGGAAAATTCCAAATAAGGACCTGAAGTTGACCAAATTTCTCAAATAAGGACCCGAATTGAACTTTGTATCAGATAAAAACCTAAAGTGGACTCATCATCTCAAATAAGGACCCAAAGTAGTTGAATCAATTTCAAACAAGAACTTGAACTTGCTGGTCAGCCAAATATTCGCCGACTATCAAGTATGTGATATTTCCGATGATCGGAGTTTGGGCAATTTTATCCAAAAAAGATATAGGGAAAATTAACAAATCTTAAAAAAGAAAAAAAAAAAAACCTAGGTTTTCTTTGGTCTCCCCGTTCCTTGTGCCATCCTTTACAAAGTCAAAGACCGAAGTTCTCCCATTCCTTGTACCCATCCTCCTCAAATTCGAAGACCAAAACTCTCTGCTAGTTGAGGCATGAATTCAAAAACAAGAAGAAAACCATTTGCTTATTTCTTTGTTTGTGGAGACCCAAATTCTCCACCGGTTGAGCAAGGCGAGGAGCAACAAGAATCGAGTCGTGATGAGGACTGAGCAGTGATTTGGTTGAGGAGCAGCGGGGGAGAAGAAAGAAGAAAACATAAACATCTAAATGAATAACCTAAACTTAATTAATTTATAATTTTCCCTTTTTTTCCAATCACAAATTTCTAACAAAATTACCCCTATTTTAATCACCGAAAAATGTCTGCCGGTGAACTAACGTCCTCAATAGAGATTCACTGGATCACTTCGGGTCCTTATTTGACACAAAATTATGTTCGGATCCTTATTTGAAATAATGGATCCACTTCGAGTCCTTATATAACACAAAGTTCACTTTTGGTTCTTATTTGAGAAAATAGATTCACTTCGAGTCCTTATTTGGAATTTTCCCTTAGTTTCATATCAATAGTATAGCGTCTCTCCATATTCAAGTAGTGCTCGTGATCCTGGCCTTCTCTTCTTGTTTTCTTGGTCCTTGAAAATTTTAATGGTAGTCTCTTCAAAATGAGCTCGTCTAAGACTGCTCGTGCATAGCTTGATTTAATACGTGGTTTGCCTTGGTAGTGGACCAAATACCAATAATTTATTTTGTTGGTAATATTTATCGTTTTATCATATTATCAATTGTCGTTGTCACTATTTCTGCATTTATTATGCATCAGGAAAGAATACATTGATGACATGAAGATTAGGAAATAAATTAATAAAGTAGGTTAATCTCATAGTAGATTCGGCTAAAGTTGACAAAGAAGCTCTCATAATGATAATTTATAAACAGAGGAACGGAAATATTACATATGCACATTTTACATGCATACAATCATATATACGATTACCATCTTGGTGCATATGATCGAATACAAAGCTATTACGTCTATAAGAGTTTCTCCTCTAAATTGGCAATAAATCCTAGAGAATGAATGATAAAATTAAACAATTTTGGATTCCTGTATATCTATACATCATCAAGTTTTTTGGCTACATGATACTCTTGTCAAGAATATGAAATATAATCTCATAATCTTATACTCGTGTCGACGAGGAGAGCAGATACATAATAAGTAGGAAGAACAAAAAAAACAAAAGTTTATAAAACCAGACTAGTGGTTCAACCAGTTAAACTTGAGAATCGTACTCTACCGGTTCAACCAGTTGAACCAATTGCATGTGACGTTATCTCATAGAATATGCATGTTGAGAACAAAAGGAGCCCCAGTCACTCGGCAGACTCGAGCACAAAAGACTGGATTCTGGTTCTCAGAGGCGTTGTTTTAATTTCTAATTGACTAAGTCAATATAGTCAATAAATAAATTATCTACCACAAAAAGAAGGAAGAAAGCACGCGGAGCAAATGGTTGGCATGCCGTTACTTACAAGAGGTCGGAGTTCCAAACCCCAACCCATTTTCTCAAGAGAGATATCTACAACTCATCTAAAAGAATTACTTTCGAGAAAGATATCCACGTTCTTTCTAATGGTATGGAGAATACAATATACGTGTGTCACTGTTCATTTTGTACATAAAGGAAATGGCTAGATCTCTTATAATGATTTTAAAGAATTGGTTTCAAGGGACAAATTGTAAAAATAGTAGCCACTGTGATGCAAGATGAAGAGTTGAAGAGTTGAAGACGCTTTTAGAGTTGATTCCCCATGTGGTGTGCTATGGTAGTATATCGAATAGCAGTCGCCCAATGTACTTCATATTCTACAAAGTAGGCCGAGGTGATGGATAGGAAGATGCCGAATGGATCGGAGATGCTGGTCAAGATCGTCAAATTTACAAGCATGATAACCCAAACAAAGGGAGTTCGACATATGAGAGTTGTGTATATGTGTTTAACCAAATCAAATAAGGACTTCCATTACTACTCCCTCTCGGATAAATTATCCAAAAATTCCTAAACCTATTGCATTTTTGCTAATTTAGCCATAAACTTTTCAATTTTGTCAGTTAAATCCTAAACATTTTCATCTTTTACCAATTGAGTTCATCTAGTCAATTTTGGCCGGAATTTGTAACGTGGATGGTAGGCACTGAAATGACACTTTTTAAATAATATTTAAATAATATTTTGAATTTTTTGTTGGTTTTTTCTTTTCTTTTCTTTTTTTACTTTTTTTGCTTTTATTTTTGGGTTTTGGAGTTAGGCTAGGCGAGGGCGGCTGGCTGACCTAGCTCGAGGGCTCGTGTGCCCTCGCTTTGGCCGGCGAGGGCATTGTGGCCCTCGTCGGCCTAACTCCAAAACCCCAATAATAATAATAATAATAATAATAATAATAATAATAATAATAATAATAATAATAATAATAATAATAATAATAATAAAAGCAAAACAAGTAAAAAAATAAAAGAAAAGAAAAATCACAAAAAATTCAAAATATTATTTAAAAAGTGAATTTAGTGTCGGCCATCCACATTAATAAATTCTAACCAAAATTAGTCTGATAGACTCAATTGACAAAATGTTAAAATGTTTACGGCTCAGCTGGCATGATTAAAATATTTATGACTGAATTGGCAAAAGTGCAATAGATTTATGACTTTTTGAACAATTTTCCCTTCCTCTCTCTCATAGGCAAACTATGCTTGTGGAACTATTCTGAGTTCAAGATGAAACACATTATAAGATAAGAGTACATATGGTAGTCAATTCCACAGGGGATTAGAATGGACAGAGACCATGGAATTTGCCAAAGTCACTCGCCCTCACCATCCACTGGCAAAAGGAAAAGGGGAAAAAGAAAAAGAAAAAAGTCAGAAAAATAAGAAAAAATTGTAAACATTATACACGTAAGCAATTTCCGCTCAAAATTTGATTTGATGAATTACATTGGCTAATCCTAAAAAAGTTCATAATTCAATTAGCCAAATTTGAAAGTTTAGGACTAAATTGGTGGAAGCACAATAGGCTTAAGACTTTATTGGTAATTTCTCCTAATATTGTGTGCCAAACATCCAAAACTCATTTGGCTTGAAAGGATGTCAAGTGTTTCCACACTTGAATAGCTAAAACTCACTTTCACTTAGGTGATGCCAAGTGGATATTGACAGGATATTTTTGCCACTAAGTAGATAAGAAAAGATGTAATAAGCACACAACGACATGTTTCTGTATGTATTTTCATCAATAGATGACTAGAAGATCCAATTAGAAAAGAAGATTAGTTGGTTAAACTAATATGAGGGCATTTAGGTGCCCCATCATCATTAATAAAGTTATTTGTTTGTTTATAGATTAGTTTTGTTGCCTTCTTAAGAGACTAATTTTCTGATCAGAGTCCCATGTATTAAGTCTTGCCAGTGTGTTGCTATCCACAGGCAATAAAGCTATTTTTCGGAACACCCACTGTTAAGACATGATGCTAAGTTACCTTGATATTCCCCAATCATTCGGACGGTTAGTTTAATAATGATGTTGAGTAACAAATGATCATTAGTTCTAGTGTTACTAAGAATAGTGGCAGAAGTAAATTTTATGAGGCCCTACAATGGCTATAAATAGAAGGTTTAGCGAAAAGTGTTTGGCACGATAGACACAAGTTATCTTCTTAGACATTTCCTATTAATAGTAGAGTGTCTACCTTAGCCATACTTCTTTTCCTAGCCTTCTCTTCTTATTTTATCGGTCCTCGAAACTTTTAACAACAATTTCTCCAAAACAAGCTTGTGTAAAACAGGTCATGGAATTTAAAGTTTACATGGGATTTGCACTGGCAGCGAACCTATTAACAATCATTTATTTTGTTGGTAATGTTATTGTCCCATCTTATAATTAATGTTAAATGTCACTATTTCTGCACATGCATTAGGAAGAATACATTGAAGACGTGAAGATTTTGAAGGGCTATAAATAAAGAAGGATTTAATTTCAGAGTCAATTTAGCCGAAGTTCCCAAAGATCTATCATCATGACAAATAAGAAACATAAGAAAAGAAGTATCACAAATGCACATGTTACATTCATGCATACTTTCTCCTAGAGATTTGCAATAATTCCGAGAGAAAGAATACTACAATTAAAAAATTATTGATTCCTGGATGTACATCATTTAATTAAAAGACTCCATGATGCCCTTTATTAAGGATACAAAGTCCATTCACGATGCTGTAGACAAAATCTCATTATCTTAAACCTACCATCTATTTGAGGGCTCCAAATATCTGAGATTGGAATACAGGCTCCGTTCATTATGGCCAAACTGAAACCATATATCTGGCTAGTCATGTTCCCCGCAAGAATGCATTATCTACACCAGATCGAATGCGTCACTTAACAATGACACGTGGAGAGGAGCAAGTCAATTTCGGGTAAGAGATCTCAACATTCAAATGCAGAGTTCGCTAGTTGAGTACACTGCCCGAACCATTCAGCCCAAAGTGTAGATAATCCAAACCAAACAATTGGTTCGCTTACACATGAAAATAGTGAACATATACAGATGAAGCAAAAGCTTGGCACTATCGAGCAGGTCTCAAAGCTTACAGCAATACCATGACGACAGTTACCATTAGATAAAAGCCATGATTCAGCATCTTTCGGTCAATTCTATCCCACTCGATAGATAAATCGCTACATTTTACTCCACTTTTTTTTATTGACAAATACCTGCCTAGCAGAAAAGGCACATGGCAGGTATGGATTAAGACTTCTCCAAAAAGGGTGAAGTCGAAGAGCATCAGTCAGAAAGCCCACATGCATTGTTTCTCACACCAATGTCTATAGCTCCAAGTATGAGAGGTCCACCCACAGCAGCAACATAAGCATAACCACCACAAACTCTTGAACATACAATCATTCTAAATCAGAGATTTCTTCTTCATACTAGTCTAGTATGTAGATCAGGGCCCACTTTCTTGCAGCTAAAACACAAGCCACACCTCTACCTCCCATTGCCAAAAAAAAAAGATCAACTTGATTTCAGTTCAGTGTTCCTTGAATGTATGGCCATAACTGACATGATGTTTAGATACCCTCGTTGGGTAAAAGTAAAATTACAATGCATGCATTACGATAAAACACAGGCAGGAAGCAAACCTTAATTGCCTAAAGAGGCTACAGTATGCATGAAACTATGAATGCTCCACAGTATCTTGCTACACTAGATGCCATGATGGTATCTATGGTCATGAACTTGTAAATAGTGGTTCTCAGTTAGTAACTCAAGACTGCTATTCACCTACCATGAGAGAATGATTATTCATTTTGTATTTGTCTGGTGACTATTAAATCATTTTGCACTTTGTCCTCTCAATTAATTTAAAATTTAGGGGAAAACTAATACTTCATTTTTTTTACTTCTTTGACTAAAAAATATTCTTCTTTGGAGCATATTTTTGCACTTCTTCAATCTATAGGGACAAACATGAAGTGGTCTGTTAAAGAGGCACAATGTACCTATGCCAGTCACATTTGAACTTAATAGATGTTCTAAGTGGAAATGTAGTAAGGAGCATGGACAAGATTAATTCAATTCCAATACCCAGCCAACTGTTGGAGAAATCTTTCTAGAATATTTTGAAGCTAACAAAACGTTTCTATCAGTCTAGTCTGGATAATTGCAAACTTTTTGTTTAGAGTCTGAAGACTTTCAGATCACCAGACTCAACACTCAAGACTCAAGACTCAAGACTATTCTCATTGACAGTTTTTCTAACCCAGTGACGAAGGCAATCCAGAGCCGAAGTATTTGGTTGAGGATTTAGTCCTATCCTTTGAAGAAGATCTTTTGGTTGTATAAATATATCGGATTCTTTTATTCGTAATCAAGATCGTTTGAAGATCCGATGGTCGACGAAATATTCTTGGAAGGTTCTATTCTTGGAAACCAAGATTTTGATTGTATGGGCGAACAGGATTGATGGGCTATCGTCAGGTTCTTTTAATAGCTCGAATGATCTTCTTGATTGATTCCGTTCAACGGGTAGATTGGAGGAATTCCTTTGGTAAGTGCCAACGGGTATGATGGCATAAAGGAGTATAAAAGGAAGTTGTTCTAGTTGCTTTAGTGCATGATCGATAGAGAAATTCCAGAGTCTGAAGCACCTTGATTATTAGTCGATACATTTTGAGCGAAATTGTATACTCAAAGAGTGTCTATACTTAGTGATACCTTGAGCGAGTGTGGTAGATCATTTACACCGAGAAATCAAGGGAGAACAACGCTGTAACATCTCTTTGTTCATGGTGGAATCCAGCCAATAGGCTGTCAGTGCAGAAGAGTGGACGTAGGCTTGAAATAAACCGAACCACTATAAACCGCGTGTTCAATTTTCTCTTCCCTTCTCTCAGTCTTACTTTGATTATTGTTTGTCTCAAATCTATCAACTGTATAGAATTGTGCAATTATCGAGAAAAATCTTGTATATACCTATTCACCCCCCTCTAGGTACTTATACTAGTTATATCACCAACGAGATAAATTTGTTACCGACACTAGCAAGTTTATCAAACATTGATCACTAAGGAAAGAGTATGGGCAACAATAAGTTTCCAGACATCCAAAACTGGAAATGGACATGGCAAGAAGCCCAAAGAAAAAACCTTAAGAACTATACGATTGATGGCATAGCAATGAATTGATCCTTAGCTTGATGGTATGACAGTCTCAAAATGTTCTTACCACCAACTGACAAGGGAGAACTACAGAACGGGGAATGTTGTGAAGCTTCTCATTCTCCATCTCCAGGCGTAAGATATGGTCCTAGATGTGCAGTTTCACGGGATTAGTGTTTCAGAAGTGAGAATAATACAACCGAGCAAAAATATCCTAACAAAATACAAGCAAAAAGGGCACTACTAAACCATTAGGGCCATCAAAGACACATTTCTTAACCTACATACAAGGCTCCAGCTGTCAAGGCATGTTGGAACTTTTTGCAGTTATAGTAAGGTAGAAAGTAAAACATCCTTTGAAATCACAAGCATGTAATGACATGTGCGAGCATCATGCACATAGGAGGAAAAACTAAGCTGCTGCTAATCGTGCTGATGAGAAGAGCAGATAAATAATAAATAGGAACAATAAAAGAACAAATGTTTTAAAACCAGACCAGTGGTTCAACCAATCAAAGTGGTAGAACCGTGCTCTTCCAGTTCGACCGACTGAACCAATTGTATGTGATGTCATCTGATAGAACACTTTTGCATATATTAGATTACACACTTTCAGAACAAAAGAAGCCCAATGAGTCGGCAGACATCGTAGCATCTTAATAGATTACACATGCTTGATGTCATCTTAATAGCATCCTGTTCAATTTTAGATTAGGCCAATATGGTCAATAAATAAATTATCCACCACGATTGTAGCAAGAAGACACTAGAGCAAATGGTTGGCACACTTGTTAGTTACAAGAGGTTGGAGTGCCAAACCCCAACCCAATTCCAATGTTACTCCTTTAAACTTTTTTACGGCTCAGAGTTGGTCCAGACTAGTTGACAGGTTTGCTAGGTATCAGTTGACAGGTACACCTGGTTACTAGTTGGACAGGGTCAATACCACTAGTTCTTGATGAATACTATTTTTCCTGGGAAACCAAACTAGACTGGTCTAGTTCCCAGTCCAACCAGAGCCACTTCTTAAAACTCTGACATGAACAGGAGTCGACAGAATAGCACGATATGCTACTTTTTCCCTTTTCCCTTTTAGATACACCAAAAACCAAAGACTGGCAATGTTCACACAGTCTAATTTTGAATCCGGGCAATCATACTCAAACTCCCGTTACGCATACAATGAGATCAAGAATTTCACATTCGGTACACACATCAACAACGAGGACCAAACTTGAAAGGGGGAAAATGAATCACTTCAAACAGTAGATACCAGCAACGTTTTGTCCCATAATTCATATTTCTCCCACAGAGGTGGCATGGGTAAGAACACTTATGCATGGCAAACTAGATATAGCAATGTAAGAGCAATAAACGACATATTCAGATACGAACTTCTATGCAAGAACGAGATTCTATTGCATCTCACATTTTGTTAATACCTCTGTTCCATCTGTTGAAATTCCTCTACAAGTGTCCTTTGCAAATATTCACTGTCCCCAAAACCTCCAAGTTGCAGTAATTCTCTGGCACAATAATGCGTGTAAGACGTCTTGCTGACCTAACCTGACATAATAAATAAAAGCAGAAAGCGCAAGAAATTAAACTTTATCTTTCAAAAAGTGAGACCTTACAATCCAATGA
Organism: Eucalyptus shirleyi; assembly: GCA_017140165.1. Classification (NCBI taxonomy): domain Eukaryota; kingdom Viridiplantae; phylum Streptophyta; class Magnoliopsida; order Myrtales; family Myrtaceae; genus Eucalyptus; species Eucalyptus shirleyi. Next base: position 44,058,124 of record CM029450.1, read on the forward strand.
GAAACAACAATTAACCCATCTATTTTAACCCTCGTTACCATCTGGATAATTGAAATAATGTTGGACCAACAAAAACCAGGGTTGATGACCAGCAAACCACCCTAACTTGAGTCAATCTTATCTAGTTGAAGTGTTGAAGTGCTGAAAGTATTTATGAGGATTGTAGCAAGATGATTTGAAATGAAGAACTAACCTACAAACCAGGAGTCATTTACCATTGCACATCATCAGTTTAGCAACTACTGTGGACACGCTGCTAGAACGCATGAAAACAATACTAGGCTTGACAGCATATCATTCTCACATTTAAAGCACGACCAAGTTCCATTACACCATGGTATTAGAATTCTCTCGCCTACAAATGTATCACAACCCAGTGAAGGCCTACCAAAATAGCTGCTAGAGTACATGAAAGCAAATACCAGGCTGACCATACCAAGGAATACTAAGCTGACCAACCTTCTCGCTTCGAAGCAATTACAAGGAGAGACTGTCCATAGCCACTGCCAATTGACATTGCCTTCGAGTCCTTCTTGATCATCGATGGCCAATTCTTCTTTGGATTCCACCCCATCGTCTTCACTTGCCAATTAGAAATCAAGCAAACTTATGAAAATCAACTTGGAACAATTGAGTCAACTGCCCATTAGGTCACAAAAGAACACTAGGAGCCGAACCTGAGAAGCCAGTGATTTATTGAACTGAAGCTGAAACAGGAGGACGACACACTGTGGTCCTTCGCTGGTCTCCATACCTAAAGCTCCGTGAGCAGTCGAAAACGCAACATTAGCACTAGAACAAATCGTAAGGATGCATGCTGAAAGAGGGCTTGTGAAGGATAGAGCTCAAACCTAGAGGAACGCTCGAGCCAGTTGAAGAGTGAGAGGATGAGGAAAGTCCACTTGAATCCTAGAGTAACATGTGGGAGAGAAAATAAGGAAGATAGAGAGACTTGATCACAGGAGTGGAGGCAGACATTTTCAGCTCTGCAAAGCTCCTGTTAAACATAAGTAGGGCAATGTGGGATGACAACATGCAAACAACCTTTTACCATTCCAAGTATGCATTGAGCTCCTAATCCTTCTATGATTTCTATTTATTTTAGAAGTGCCTTGTGAAAGCTCTCTCAGATATTTCAGCATTTTCATCAACTAGTGAAAAAATAACTGAATCCTGCTAGTGAGTCAGATGAAATCAATCCAGCAACTAACATCAACGAACTAGTAATAATACTCTAAAGTTTACAAATCTCTGTTTGTCAAACTCAATATTCCTTTTGAGCTCTTTGGATCCAACTAATGGGGTATCTAACATCATCACCCACAGAAGCTTTGATCAAATTAACATAGTGAATTCAACTCAAGTTGCTTGCTTTTGTGGGACATAGTATGATTCTTTTCCTTATCATTACATGATATTCATGCATTAGAATTAATGCAAGGTTGTTTTCAAATGGCGTATAGGATATCAAAAAGTTTCCTCAGGAAACTTATACAGATGCCTCCTGTCTTTTACTTTTTAGCAATTAAATGAACTAACAAGAGCTTATGCACAATATAAGGAATTTATTTTACAGTACGGACGATTGTGTCAAAGGACATTCTAGTAACGTCTTGCTTAGCTCAAAAGTTCAAGTATATGACAGATGGCTTTACCAACTCTATAAACATCAAGATGCATTCTCTGGGATAATCTATTATTAGCCTTGGAGTAGGTATATTCTAGATTCAAACCAAATGAACAAGGATCCATAGTCAATAAAATTCAAATTGCAATTTTCTAGATTGATCCAAATAATTCACAATGCTTTTGCTTCTTCCCTGTTTATTAATTCACTCACAGCCACACCACTAGAAGAAGAGCTTGTTCTTGCATTTAGCATTTCTAAACTGATACGGTTACTTTAATCAGCCAATGCAAACAGTTCTGTGAAATAAAATGTGTGGAACTCAATGGTTGATGCCAAGGGATGCCTGTCAACATGGTCCATTTGCACCGTAAATTAACTCTTAAGCATAACTTAGAAACATGCAGTCATGAGCTACATGGTAAGGGCAGAGCAAACTAAAACCTCAATTAGGAGGACCGCCCTATAGGGTCCTTCATTTTTCATTTCTCGACCTACATAATGACCTTTGGCATGCTATCAGATACCTGTATACATCAGTTTTTATGCACTACTTCTAGCATTCCCAAAATCAATCAAACGTTGAGAATCTTTATTTTTTGCATAGGATGAAGGATCTTACCCGAAAACTAATGACAAATGATGCACTTAGAAAGCCTTTTCCATCTATTTCCCTTACTGGCATGATAAGCAAAATCTTGTTGCCAAAGCACACAACAATTTCCATGGATATCTCCCCTCAATTCCTTAAATTCAAGTAAGGAGACAATGATGACACTATCAGCTAGGAAATAATATTGAGAAGATCATAAATCTTGAAAGATATTGGGAGCAGGAAATACAAATGAAAATTGGATAGTAGATCTCAAAAGAACAAAGGTAACTTACCTGCTCTATGTACCTTTGATAGTAAATGGGGATTACTTCCATTATATTGACTCATCCGAGTCATTTGTATTGTCTCATTCATAACCCTATCATTTCGCTATTTGTAATCTCATTTGATCGATAAATATGAGTTCCAGATAATTCTGGAATTGTTTTGAGTGACTCGCATTCAATGATATTCAGTTCCTGCAACTTTAACCTATCAAGGCCTTCAATTTCGGCTGAGTTTACACATCTTCTAGCTTGTAATTTCTTCAGCCTCCCGGATTTTGGAAGGTCTAGCCTTGCCATTGAAGTGCACTCAAAGATATCTAGCCATTCCAAATACTCCAACCTATCAAAGCCTTGAATTTCGGCTAATTCGTGGCATGAGTTAATAGTCAATTTCTTCAGACCCTCGAGTTTCAGAAGGTCCACCTATTTGATTGAATCGCAGCCTATGATTTCCAAGCTTTCCAAATATATCAATTTGTCAAGAGCTCGAATTTCAAGTAGATTCATGCAACCGCGGACAACTAATGTCCTTAGATGGACAAACTGTGAAACATCCAGCATTTTGATAGATCCACAATAAGAGATTTCCAAGGATTCGAACTTGAAAGGCGTGTTTAGGGATTGTGGTGATTCCATTTCTTCAATGTCCGTCGGTTGGGAGCATTCTGAACTCTTTAATTGCATTGATGGAAGCTCCTGGATGCACTGGATAAATCCACAATACAAAAGTCGTACTTCCTTGAGATGGGCTAGGTGGGAAAGCGAAGGCAATTTGCGACTTTGACAGGTGACGCTCAAATCTGTTAAGCCGGAAGGAAGGTCCGGCAACGATTGGAGCTTGCTGCAGTATGTAAAATCAAGGCGTCGTAGGGAAGAAAGATTACACATGCTTTCTACCATTATCCTTTTCAAATTTATGCAAAAGATAGCACGTAACTCTTGGAGCTTTCTCAGACTCCCAATACCATTGGGTAATTCTTTTACAGCACTTCTAGAAATATTTAGAATCTCTAGATTCTCCAAAGACCCTATGCTATTTGGTAATGCAGAAAGGGATGAGGTAAGGGATAGATCGAGATGCTTCAGTGCTTTTAATTTACCTATTTCTGCTGGAAGCTCCCTGTGGCAGAAACGAGGAACGGGGCGTTCGGCGCCTGCGTCGGCGCCTACCGCGAGATGAAGTGTGCGGGACGAGCCCAGCTCCAAGTGAAGGAGGCCCTCCATGTCTTCAATGGAAGCATCGATTTGCTTCAGTCTCATACACCCCCTGAGGATGAGAACCTCTAACTTCTCAAAAGCTGAAAGGAAGTTTGTATTTTCCAAGGAATCACAAAATGAAAGGTCTAGATATTTAAGCTTCTCTGCCATCTACAAAAAAAAAAAAAAACAATAATGAATGTCGATGGGTGAGTGTAGAGTCAGTATGATTCAAAAGAAAGCATAAAAGGAGAGGAAAAAAAAGACTTTAATTCTTACCTTGAAAAAACTCCATCCTCCCCATTTCTCATTTATCTTGATTCCTCGCAATTCGAGTACAGCTAATTCCTTTACGCAAAAATTGTTTACTTCGAAATTCGCTGGACAGTGTAGCCATTGAAGCCATTTTAACTCCTCCATTAAGTCCTTAAAATCTCCACTTAAATGTGCCCCATTTAGGTGAAGGAATCTTAGACTCGTCAAATTCTTGAATTGTTTTTCTGCATAAATTCTGCCAGTGCCTTTACTAAGATCAATCCCCTCAATCTTGCCCGTTCCCTATAAGCAAGAATCAAGAGTCATTAGACTATAACCAACTAAAGTAATCAAATATCATTTGTTCATATTGTGAGTGATGTGCATTAATGCATTCAAGAGACTAGCAATATGTAGATATGATTTTTCTTTTTATGCCAATAAACAGTATTTATAAAGGCTAACAAAGTGAAGGATGTCAACTTCCATTTTGAAATTTGGTGATACGTAGTCAGATCTTAAAAGGAATTATGATGTAATGGCTTGTATAGAGTAAAAACTTTACAACTTGTAATCTTCTTGTTTCTGGTACTGTAGCTTCATTATCATAATAGTTAAGACATGCATGCATTTAATCAAATTGCAAAGTGCAAAATCAAAATTTGACTTGTCAATTTTAATAGAATTATACTTTTTCTCTTGAACTTTCACAAATGCAATTACAATCACATACTAAATTATACAAAATAGTATCTCTCGGACTTTTTATGAAGAAAAAGTAAAACATTTCTCTTTTTAATAGTCATTGCGTGAAATATGCTTGATGATATAAATATACAGGTATACACATGCATATATATTATATTTAAGGAATTTCTGTTCCTATATTATTTGGTAAGTTTTAATTCAGTCCTTGTCTATGAATATTGGTAAATGATATTCCTAACGTAATATTACATAAAATTAGTGTCCCTTTCATTCTCCACTATGGAATAATGACTAAAATTTCATGAAAAATGCGGGCACCATTAGTCCTATTATCTCAATTTTAACATCTAGAGAATATAATTCTATGATTTATATATCCTAAGTAGTTATGATTTATATATCATAACATCAGAATTGCAAAATGCACCACCGGATAAAAGGGGAAAAAAAACAGATGTTCCGACGACAAATTCACCGTCGCCACAGCCCAAAACGCATTTTACACACCTAGAAAAAAGTACCTTCGTTGGAGAACAAGCGAAATTGGCACGGATGAGAGGATAAATAAAAGTGAGAAAAACCTCGGAAGCGGCGAGTCGGCAAGCAAAACTTACCCCACCGCAGATTAGGTGTTATTACGAAGACTTCTAGGAAAAAAGAAAAAAAAGGGTTAAAAAGTTAGAAATAAAACTCCTTTTTATTTCGACGCATTCATGACGCTTCAAAATGGAAATAACCATTCCGACTACTCCAAAAGTCAGAAGGGAAGGGCGACAATGAAGACGCCATGAGATCCCGGCCAAACTGCTTTTGATGAAAAAATTAATTTTTTGCCATCGACTCTAATAATTAAAATAACAATCAAAAAGGCTCGTTTGGTGTAACTTTTACTCTTCATCTTTTGTTTTTTTCTCAAGAGCATGCACTTTGGCTTCTTCTTTTTTTCAGTGGTATATCCCTGAAACTTGTTGACACGCCCAATCGTACATGAGTTTTTTCATAGTTTTCTGGAATTTGAGCAATGTTTTGTCTTTTGACAGAAGAGCAAGATATTTACTTTTGGTTTTTTTATTAGTTGCGGCGAGCAATCTATCTCGCCCTCTGCTTCAGCCTGTCTATTAGTTGCCAATATCTTGGGAGTACTTGTTAAGTAACCAGGCTGAAAAAATAAATTATAAGAAGTGGATTTTATTAAAAGTATTAATTTTACATAATATGAGAACGTGAAAATCGCGTGTTAAGTAACCTGGCTGAAAAAAAAAAAAAAAACCTCTATATTAAGTGGTTTTTATTAAAAGTATTGACTTAACATAATATGAGAACGTAAAAATTGCAGTAGTCATCTTAAAAGAAAAACAAAAATTCCGTAAAGAGGGCCATTTATCAAATGAAAAAGTCATATGTAGAATTCAAGATTTCACTGATTAATATATCAAACAAGAGATTGAATATGTATATATATTGCAACGGACACTTAATTTTATATGATAGGGAATATTAATATATGAGAGATAACCCACAAAAGGAAATACTTTCTAAAAGAGAGCAACCTCCCTACTTTCTAATCACGTCAATGAAACATTCGAGGGCAATGGTAGTGAAGCTTCTTATTCCACTAGAGCAAGCACTACGTAGTCGACCAACATTACTCTTAACCGTAGAACATGGACTAAATGAGAAAAAGAAACCAAATGGTTACCTTATTATGCTTTAGCACTCTTTGGACTTCCTCATAGTCCCATAACCTGCTGCGGTTTTGCGGCTCCTGTTGGTTTTCCTCGCGAACTATTTCCCTACCAAGATCTCTCAATTGGTCATGCATTCTGAGCACATGATCATCTTCAACTTTTATCAATGACATTAATATCAATACTTCAATTCCCTCCTCTGGGAAAAAGCCACAAGCGTCCCACATGTAGGATACAATATTCTTGCTAGTGCCGATGAAAAAACAAGCAATATCTAAGAAGATTTGTTTTTGGTTATAGTCTAATGCTTCAATACTTATCCTTAACTTCTCTTGCACTTCCTTATGAGGCACTTTTCTTAACTTTTCTATTGTACCTCCCCAGAATGCTGGCTTTTTCCTGCCCAATAATGAACCTAAAACCTCAAGGGATAAGGGAAGCCCTTTGGTGATGGATATGACTTCACGAGTGAGGTCCACAAATTCCTTTGGAGGAGAGTCCTTTCGAAATGCATGTCTGCTAAACAGAATCAAAGATTGATTGTTATCCAATACCTCATGTTCATAATTGTGGTCCACCCTAGCTTCTTCAAGAACCCCCTTGTTTCTGGTGGTGATAATGATCGTACTTCCCAAAGAAAACCAATCACGGTTACCAGCCAAATGCTTCAACTGAATGACATTATCCACATCATCAAGAAGAACGAGGACCTTTTTACCTTTAAACCTGGAGGAGATGAACTCGGTCCCTTCGTCCTCATTGGAAACTTGATTTTTTACATTCAATATATTGTAGATTAACTGATTCTGTAAATAATGTACACCATTACGCTTCCATGATTCCCTTATATCAGCAATGAAGCTACGATGCTCAAATTGATTGGAGAGCTTGTTGTAGATGGCTTTAGCAAGCGTAGTCTTACCAATGCCTCCCATTCCGTGGATGCCAATAAATAGGGTGTCATGAGATTTATTATCCACAAATTCCATAACCTTCTTCACATGACCATCAATTCCAATCAAATTCTCAGTAATGACCAACTTAAACTTTTTCTTTAGTTCGTTCAACACTTTTTGGACAACCAACTTCACCAACTTTCCTTCATACCTGTCAAACGTGAAAAGAGTTCAAATGTGTGGCAACAATAATATTATATTGTTTTATTTATAGAGGACATAATAAATTTGGGGATAGATTGAAAAGCTTTAAAAGTTGTTGCTGTCATACCTCCATATATTATCATATGTGCTAAGTCTAAAGTGGGAAATGATGGTGGTTGCTTCACATGGCATGCCCATTCCACTATTACTCCAACATAATTTATCAAGCCAGGAAAATCTTGAGGATATCACTTATAAATTTTAAATATGGTATATATTTTTGGATTTGAACCGAATTTAAATTGGTTATTTATTAAAGATACTAGGGATGATGTGAACATGACTAGAGCGTTTGAATAAGCAAAAATCCAACAAGCCAGCCCAAGATGAGAGTTAACCATCAATCAATAAACAAGTCATAACTTTTGATGCAAGATGATTTCAAGTCTCGTAAAATCAATCCGAAAAGTCGTTCAAATTGTGATATTGTGAACTACTTGAATGCAATTGAAGTGATTCTTCTTGTTTGCACAATTCTACGAGCTTGTAAGGGTGCGTTTGGTAACAATTTTGTTCCCGGGAGCAAATTCTGATCAGAAATGATTTTTTTTTATTCTGTTCCCGCGAATAATTTCTAAGCATTTTAAGTCATTTGATAATTGTCCAAAATTTATGACTCTTGAATAAAGTTGTGTTTGGTATTGTGCTCATTGATTCTATTTCCAAATTAATTTCTTTTAATTTTTAAATAATTTTTTTTCTTTTTAAATAATTTTTTTACTTTTTTCCTTTTTTTCTTTTTCTCCTATTCTTCTACTTCTTCACACCGGCTGAGGGCCGGTAAGTTGTGCTATTAATCTCAAATATGAATTAGGAAAGTTTGTGACAATGACTTGTGCTATTAATCTCAAATATATATGTAATTAGGAAATATAAGAGTAAAAACTCAATCAAAAAATCTTATCATTCAAGTGAATGGGATCATACCAATAAAATCTATAAGTAGATTTGTCAATATCATTAAGGCAAAACACTAAAAGAAAAAAAGAATAATTTATGAAACTCATGCTTCGCAGGATCTTACTGCCAACATGATCTTTCTATTTATATATATATATAGAACGAAAATGAAGCGGGTGAGAATCAGAACAACCAGCAAACACTTGCACATATTAAAAGAAAGTAGAGAATGCCTTGGTGAGAAATTTTAACTATCGGCTTCATATCCTTTCAAGTTGCTGACTTCAAGGAGTGCTTGCTTCCATTTCTCCAAAATCGCTGGGTCGAAAGAAGATCTCCTGAGTGAACGCTTCTTACGCTCATTAAATCCCTCTTCAAACCTCCCAGTTTGATATCGCACTTCATCTGGTTTCACTTTGTAGAATATAGGCAACACTATTTGTCCATTATTAGTCTTGCACTCCATTATTTGAACTAGTTCATCTAGGCACCAACTGCTTCTACCGTAATTCACAGAGAAAATGGGGATCGAGATTTTACTGTTCCTAATGGCTGCCAAAAGCTCTGGTTTGATGTTCTCGCCATGGCGAAGCTCATCATCATCTCTGAAAGTATCAATTCCAGCATTGACGAGCCCATGGTAGAGGTGATCGGTGAAGTTATGTCGAGTATCTGGGCCTCTGAAACTCAAGAACACCTCGTAGCAGTTTCCAGTTGATGCACTCTTGTTAGTTTTTGTCGGAGACGAACCAGATCCAACGAAATTAGTTTCTGTCAGCACAGTCATCGAACCAGATGCACCAGTATCAACATCCTCTGCATTTCCACTCGCATTAGTTTTCCTCTTCTTAATGAGACGATGCATTTTGGCCTCTGACTCTGCCATTGAGTTCAGCTTTCAAGCCCTAACGGAGAAAAAAACCAGAATGCCCCTCAGAAAACAGGAAATGCCTTCTTGCCTCTTCTATTGTGGTCTGTTAAAATTTCAATACACATGAAGCCGTGGATTTGTTCGGAAGATGAAAAGCGTAGAGAGACTTATGACGAGGCTGTGACAGGGATTTGCAGGAGAAGATGAAAGATGGGGGAGAGAGAGAGAGAGAGAGAGAGTCCTGTTCGATATTTTCCAAACGAGTGCTCGGAATATATAAAAACATCAAAGTGTCGGGACAGTGAAGAGTCCCCTGCTTAGTCCATTGCTTGCACTGTCGAACTGTCCATTTCTTTTTTTCATTTGTTTTCCATAAGAGAAGGTATTTTTGTTAATTATATTTCAGCTCTTGATTCCACTTAGGAATTTTTTTGGTCGTAATGGAATTTACCCCTCTTACTTTAAGCCTTTTAAATATTATACCATCAAAATGATAAACTTCATTTTAATACTGAAATGTCGTATTACAACAATCACTTAATCCAAAAAAATTATGTTATTTACGTGTGTTGATGATCACAAATATTATCAAATTACTATATATATTTATTTATTTTGTACCCGAGCACAATGAGCATAATGTCTTTTTGGTTCTTGTTCTACCTTAATTTTCCCTTCTTTTTTTCTGTCAAACTTTAATTTATCCTTCAAATCTCATAAATAAATCCAAATGCCTTCTTGCTTTTGCTTTTCTTTATCATACATATATTTTTTTTATTGGTTTGATTTATCTAGTTGGCACGCACCAATAAAATTCAAGCGATGCCTTCGTGTGGTGGAAGTTTCAATGCAGTGGAGAATCCAAGGCAATCCTACCTGGGAAGAAGATAACATGTGAGCAAGTTTCGGTGCACAGGGATGAAAAATATAAAACCAAAAATAAAAGAGAATTTTCTATTATGATACCGTAAATTAGAATGGTCGATTCCATGTCTGATCCTATCCACGAATTGAGAATCGAGAACTGAACTAATTATTAATTTTTGGAACCTGGGCCGGAGCCTATCTGATCTAATAAAAAGGGGTCACTAAAAACGAAACCTCACGATTAGCCTTAGATCTGGGAAGAAGAGAAAATAGATGAGGCCTACTACCTAAATCTTATTTCTTTTGGTGAAAAAATAATACTTTTGGCATGAATGCAGGCCCCACAATCAGAACCTTCTTTCCTTCATCCTAGAACATTAACGAACTATGAAAGATGCGTGTAGGTATTTTTATGGCATTGGATAACAGTTTTGCATCATCTCATTCATTTAGATCATAATATCAAGTAAGGATATAGTGAATTTTTTGAGAGAGCACGAGAAATTCTCAAGTTTTCAATTTTATATTTGTATAAATAGATAATGTTTAGAACTTAAATAAAGCTTTTTTAACCATAGAAACTTAAATAATTCTAACTCCACAAAGTTTTTTTGGTCAAAAAATTCCACAAAGTTTATAGAGCTATATCCTTACCTACATAGTATCAAAAGTAGTCTCATCTTTCGGATTATTATCATTTTTAGAATAAAGTATTTAATTTCAATATGTTGAGTTTATATATATGTATATTCCGAAATCAATAAATTTGAATTTACTTTCTTTAATATTATGAAATGGTCATGCTCTTGCATGTTATAAGATGATTTTATTACTGTGTTTGGACAAAATGATAATCTAGAAGGGTACAAGCTCCTATGTACACGCTTAGATGGTGATTATATGCACAAACGTTCTAAGAAAGTAAACTTTTGATCATCATATTCTTGTGAATTAGATTTTAATCCTAATAAATTATTTTAGAGACAAAACTAATCAAAAACATATTCATTAGATTGATTAAATGCTTTCAACCCTTGCAGAAATTAAATTCATTTCCCTAGATAATCTAAATCAATCACATATTTGTGTGCCCTTTTTTGCTAGTGAATTGGATTAGTGAACTAATCTACGTGGACTGATTCCCAATTTTCTGATCAAACACGATTTTGTTTTGGATATAATTTTCCATGTCATTTTTTTAACGTGGATTTTTTAATGCTACGTCAAACAAGTAACAATATTTTTTAACGTGGATTTTTTAATGCCATGATCATACCTGCTTTGAGTAAAAAAATGCTACTTTATCTCCTGGTTTTTCGACTCTAAAATCCGAGCTTCAGTCGCGCTTCTGAAACACAACCACCCTAGAAAAAGAAGCAAAACACCAAAAAAAAAAAAAAAACCCAACTTTTATTCATCACATAATAAATCTCAAAGCAAATTTAAAACAATCAAAACATGAAGAGCTTATCATGAAATTGCTAGAACCCAGAGAACTGTGAACAAAAATACATTGCTTCTAAATCTTTCAATTCAAAGAACCTCGTACAAGAGGATAGAAAGGCATGAAAATTCAAGAATGGATTCTGGAAAACGTATATACGAGAAAAAGCCCAGCCAAAACTCTGCTGGGGACAGACAAGTATAAATGAATAGTTAAGGTAAGGGGAGCATTTCGAGCGAGTTCGAGAATGTTTGAGGATTTGACGGCACTATTTGAGAACCCACCGCTTTGTGACACTGGTAATCTTCTCAAGCAACCGCTTCTACCACACTTGTGAAACACACGAACCATCGACCCCAAAATCTCATTTTTCCTTTTACCCACTAATTCGATTCCGCGAAGGGGGAGAAACCCACGAGGAAAGAAGAATTGCAGGGAACCCCAGATTGCAGATTTGTTGTTAAGAAGAACGGGAAGCGAGAGCACGAGCGGTCCGTACGTCGATGGCGAAAGTGAGAGCACCTCCAAAAACGACGCGAGACGAGCTACAACAGGAAGAAATCGAACGAATAGCGAAACGCAAACGATCTACGACTAACCCTCTCGCTCAATCGAGCGACCAATCAAACCCTGATAAAAAAAAAAAAAGGCAAAGGGGAGCCATGAAAAACAAAGCGAGAATTGCCAAAGATAGAGAGAGCAAGAATTGCCAAGGAGAGAGACGCCTACCGTTTCTCAAGACTAGTTGCGGCAACAAAGGAGGAGGAAAGGTGTCGCGACTCTGTCTTCTCCGGCGAACTATGCGAAGAGGAGGAGGAGGAGGAGAAACAAACTTCACGAGAGAGGAGAGACAAAAAGATGTCTGCCAAGAAGTTTTAAAAAGATGAGACCTAATAAACAAGCTCGATAAAATTTCGATACCCATATAACGGTGGATTTGTTGGGAAGATGAAAAGTGGAAAGAGACTTTAGACGAGTCTCCGTTGACCTTAGTCCATTGGATGCACCGTTGAACTTTCCTTTTCCTTTCCTTTTTGTTAAGTTATTTTCCACTGGAAATGTATTTTTATAGAATATATTTAAGCTCTTGATCCCACTTATAAATTTAATCCCTCTCACTTTACGCCTGTTAAACATTATACTGTTAAACTGATAAACTTCATTCCATTATTTATAAGTTTAATGAGATAAAATGTGTCGAGGATCACAAAAAATTATCAACATGTTATATATAGTTGTTTTGTACCCATCACAATGAGAAGAATTTATTTTTTGCTCTAGTTGTGCCTTAATTTCTCCTTCAATCTCATAAACTAATCAAGATGCCTTTTTGCTTTTATCTAACCCAATCGGTTGGCATATATCGATAATTCAAATTTGCTGAGCTTGATATAAATACATAATTTGTTGACCGGGACCCGACCATGCATTTATAGTCGTTGCCTTAATGTTGGGGAAGTTTCAAAGGACAAAAGAATCCAAGGCGATCCTTCCCTGGAAGAAAATAACATGTAAGCAAGTTTCAATGCAAAAGCAATGGAAAAAATAAAACCAAAAATAAAAGACGACTGCTTTATTTGTATCCATAGAAAGAGGCCATAATTGATTAATACATACAAAGCGTCAGGATAATTGCTGCACCATTGCACTTTCCTTTGCTTTTTCTAATTTATTTTCCATTAGAAAGTTACTTTTGTTGAATATATTTAAACTCTCGGTCCCAATTATAAATTTACCTTGAATTAGTTATGTATCATATCAAACTAATGAATTACATTTCACTATTGAGATGTTGCATTATCAACGATCACTTTTATATATGTGTATATATATATAAAGACTTCAGATGATTATAAACCCAAAGAAAGTAAAGAGGAAAACTCCTGTGACTTGATATCCTAAGTACTTTTAGGACTCCTTGCATTTCTCCCTTTATTGTTTCTTGGACAAACGAAAGGGCAACCAATAGCATTGAATTAGACCCAACGAAGAACCGACCGAAACAACTTTCCATGACACACAATTTTTTACACGCATTTGCCTTAATTTTGCTAGTAATTGAATACGATGGCAAATATAATTGGAAGATTTTCTAAATATATAATAAGACATGGACAACGACTTGCAATCCATATGGACAAGACACATGCAGATACATAAATCACTTATTTCTTGGACTAACCAAAAAACAGCCAACATTGAATAAGAATCAGTATGAGGATAGATATTTCTATAACCATCACTACATATCTTTTAAGGTGGAGACCACTTTGAACACATCAGCGCTCTGCATATTTTGTCTTTCCTCTTGTCTAATTTCATTTCCAAGTAGACTTTTCAACTCCACAACAACTCATTCTAGTTCCTTTGCACATTTCTGTCTTCCTCGCTCCAAATTTTTATCTTTCCCTTGTTGTCACTGCTTCCCTTACATGCCTATCACATGGTTTTGCGGGAGAAAATGAAAAGTGGAGAGAGAGAGAGAGAGAGAGAGAGAGAGAGAGAGAGAGAGAGAGAGAGAGAGAGAGATTTGTCTAGTCCAATATTTTCCACACAAGTGCTCAAAATAGATAAAAACATACAAAGTGTCAAGACAACGAAGAAGGCACGCTTAGTCCACCGCCTACACCTACGAACCTTCCTCTTTCTTTTGTTAATTTATATCCCATCAGACAAAGTGTTTTTCATAAAATATTTTTAAGCTCTTAATCACACTTAAGAATTTACCCCTATTATTTTGAGCTTGATATATATTATACAGTCAAACCGATAAATTTCATTTTAGTACTAAAATGTTGTATTATTAACGATAACTTATTCTAAAGAATTATGTTATCAAAGCGTGTCAAGGATTATAAAAAATTATTAACACTCATAAATGTGTATATTCATTCAGTACCATAACAAAACGAGAAGAATTTATTTTTTACTCGGTTCCATCTTAATTTCCCCTTCAAATCTCATAAATAAGTCAAAATGCCTTTTTGCTTTCGCTTTCACTTTTGCTTTTACTTTATTTTATATATATTATTGATTTAATTTATCTAATCCAATTAGTCGGCATGCATCGATATTCAAACTTGTCGAAGTAGATATAAATTAATAATTCATTGACTGGGACCACATTTATGGTCGTCGCCTTCAACAGTTGGAAGTTTCAAGTAGATATAAATTAATAATTCATTGACTGGGACCACATTTATGGTTGTTGCCTTCAACAGTTGGAAGTTTCAATGCACAAGCAAAGTGAACTACAAGGAAATGTAGATGTTACAAAAGTAGATTAAATAAACTTTAGGTGAAATTGCAGCCTTCTGCTCTCCGTCATTTCCATAGGCGTGCACCTCTCTCTTTTCATTTTTTTCTTTTCACTTCTTCTATTCTTCTTGTCTTTCTTTCTTTTGTAGACCACTTTATCAGTTTTTCTTTGTAAAATCTTCCTCTCTGTTGCCGACCAAAACCCTCTCTCTCTCTCTCTCTCTCTCTCTCTCTCTCTCCTTTTCTTGGCGAGGAAGAAAAGCTAAGCTCCCTATGGCAATTATTGCAAGTGGAAAAATGCCCCACCCACTCAGCCGAGAATCTTCTGCTTCATGCCCAGATTTTTTTTTTTTTTGGTGACCTAGAGAACCCCGCACAGCTGGTAGCCGGAGGTAAACCACTGGGGGCGACACATGCTAGTCACCACACACGTGCCATCAGGTAAGTTGCCAAGAGACTCAAAGCTAGCCTTCCTGCAACTTGCATTGCAAGAGCTTCGAACACTATACCTCCTCGATGAAAGTCTAGTGCCTACTCAGCTGAGCCACCGTGGCGGGTGGTTCATGCCTAGATTTTCTTGTCTTCTTTGACCCGAATTTCGGTCTTTGAATGCTGAAATTTCCCCTTGTCAAGATGAAAATTGCTCTCTTGAACTCATCCGTAAGAACTTTTGTTGTTATTTGGAACATATTTGAGACCGGATGTAAAATTTGAAAAAAAATAATTAGACGAAAAAATTGAGGGTTAATGTAGTAGCATTTGGTTTAAAGTTAAGGTATTTTGAAACAAAAAAAATTTGAAATTAAGAATGACCCTAAAATTTGAGGGGAATTAGGACCACATAAAAGGAGGAAAGAGAAAGTTGAGGACTTCACGTGCTCTTATCAATTTGGGGGGAGGGGCGCATATTTGTAATTAGATAACGTATGAAAATTTAATTTCTACCCCACTCCCGATGCTAGGCCCCACATGTCCATCCTTAACTTGAGGCTGTCGCTCTTTTCTACCAAGTTTTTGTTCATTTCTTATTGCAAAGGAGTGCCCAAGCCCACTACTCTTCTCTTCACTTAATTATGAAGTTACCAATTAATCATTTAATCAAATATATTGATGTCACAATTTCTTAATCAACCCAAAGCCAAATTCATCAATTTTTTCCAAATTTTTTTTCTTGGTTTAGTTTAGTGGTTGCAATCTACCTTCAACACCTATAATTTGTAATGCATGTTAATTCAAATATCTATATTATTGAATGGAATTAATACGTGCAGTGTTAGTTCAATATTTTAAATAATACCTTAACATAATGCATGCAGTTCCTCTTAAATAATGAGGGATAGCTATGTCAATGAAAATGTAAATAGGTTTCACTTACCACCAATAATACACCTAGGCATATTACTCTCATCCAACATTTTATATAGATCTATTTGTAGGTGACTATCTTTATAAATATGTTAAATATATTTTCCTGATCACTCAAAATATTTTTAAGCATATTAACATTGCTATTCAACTCAGTTGGTGCAAATGTGAAGCAATTTGTATGTTCAATACAAGAAGCTGTATTTTGATATTCGCTTGTGACAATGCAAGCTAAAAGAATTATCAGTGTTATTTATATATCAACAATCCAAACTAAACTGTTGATACTTAAAATCGTGAAGTGTTAAAAAAAAACAAAAAAACAAAAGGAGTGCTTGAGCACTCCTTTTTATAGTATTGATTTATAATACTTTACAAGAAATTATCACATTAGTTTTCTTCTTATTGAGACAACTGAACGCAAGCATGGAGAGAAGGACTGATGCCACGAGCACAGCAAGAGAACGCCCAAAAATGGGATGATGCATTTCGGCTTTGCTCTGGCTCTGTCCTTGATTTTCCCCTTCAAGTCCGACAGAGAAAAAAGCCAGAATGCGTCTCGAGAAATAGAAAATGCCTTCTTGTTGCCCATTTTCTTGTGATTTGATTTATGCAGTGGAACCAGTTGGCAATTCGCCCCAATAAGTCAAGCTTTGTCAACCACGTGCTTAGAGATGTTGCCTTCACGCGGCTGAAATCTCATTGCACAAGAGAATCCAAAGATTATACGCGTGGAACGGTGCATTTGTTGGGAAGAGGAAAATGAAAAGTGGATGAGAGAGAGACTGAGAAATTCGTCCTTTTCAATAATTTCCAGACATGTGCTCAGTAAATGATAAAAACACGCAAGGCGTCAGGACAATGAAGAGGGCATGCTTAGTCAGTGAGCTGCTTGCATCGTTGAAGTTTCCTCTTTCTTTGTTGATTTTTTTTTTCCATCGGAAAAAGTATTTTTTGTTAAATATATTTAATCTCCTAACCTCACTTAGGAATTTACCCCTCTTGCTTTAAGTCCGTTAAATATTATACAGTCAAATCGATAAACTTCAGTTTAATATTGAAATGATGTATTAACGAGAATCTATTTTGAAAAATTATGTTATCAACAGGTGTTGCAGATCATAAAAAATTATCAACCTGTTGAGAAGAATTTCTTTTTTGCTAAGGTCCTATCTTAATTTCTCCTTCAAGTTTCGTAAATAAACTAGCTCAGGAATTGTTTTCTGGTTTCCACTTAGAGCCATATCTACCGAAATATGCCATCAAAGTCGATTTTCAAAAGGCGTACGATACCGTCGATTGGGATTTCTTGGAACTCATGCTTCTGGCTTTCAGGTTTCCTGATTGGATCACCTGCTTGATTATGGTTTGTGTTAGAATGCCTAAATTCTCTGTTCTATTAATGGTGAATTACACGGTTTTTTCTCTGGCGGTCGTGGACTTCGCCAAGGTGATCCCTTGTCGCCCTATCTATTTACGCTTGTTATGGAGGTGTTCTCAGGGATTTTAAATGCCCGTTCGTTGGTGAAGGAGTTTAAATACTTTTGGAGATGCAAGAAAGTGAAGCTCTCGCACCTTTTTTTTGCCGATGACGTTTTTCTTTTTTGCCAAGCTGATTGGGTCTCGGCTACTGTGCTTAAGAGAAGTTTAGACATTTTCTCATCTTGGAGTGGGCTGAATCCGAACAAAAACAAGAGCGAAGTGTTTCTCTCAGGCGGTTCCGTTTCTATTAGAGATAATATTCGGCTTGCATTTGGCTTCCGGGAAGGTACACTTCCGGTTCGTTACCTGGGAGTTCCTATCATCTCTTCTAGACTCAGGAAAGGTGATTGTATTATGATGATTGATTGTATCACCGCAAGGATTCAATCTTGGACCCATCGGTTTTGTCTTTTGCAGGAAGGCTTCAACTTATAAGGTCAGTGTTGCATTCTATCCAAGCCTTTTTGGGCAAGTGTCTTTTCTTTGCCTACTTCTGTCATTGATAGGATTGAACAATTGTTAAGACAATTTTTGTGGAAGGGCACCTCACTTGGTCGTGGTGGGGCCAAAGTGTCTTGGGATGATATTTGTCTCCCTAAAGAGGAAGGTGGTTTAGGTATTCGTAAGCTAAAAGATTGCAATACAGCCTCCTTGCTTAAATATATTTGGTTTCTCTTCACCGATAAAGAATCTCTATGGTGTCGCTAGGTTCACTCGTATTTCTTAAAGAATGACAATTTTTGGAATTCTTCCCAACCCACCGTGTGTTCGTGGACGTGGAAAAAAATACTGTAGATTCGAAGATTTTTCAGGTCATCTTTCTTTTGGCAGATTGGTCATGGTTACTCAGTTTCTCTATGGCACGACCATTGGCTAACTTGTGGACCATTACATTTGTTTGTACCATTGAATCGTATGGCGAGTTTCGACCTTCCAAGCTATGCAGTGGTGGCCGATCTCTTCTCCCCTGCAAGTCGATCGCTCAGACTCTTCCTCGCAACATGGGGCATCCCTATTCCCGATCTCTCCACGACCCATGACCGCTTCACTTGGCACAATGACCCTTCAGGTTCGTTTTCGGCTGCCTCCACCTGGAATACTATCAAGATTAAAAAGGAACGTGTGCCTTGGGCTTCTTTTATTTGGGATAATGCGATTGCCCCTAGGTTTCAATTTAATATATGGCTAATCATTAAAAATCGGCTGCCAACTCAAACCTTACTCCTTTCTCATGGAAGAATCGAGTTTTCAGTGTGCGCCTTCTGCAGTTTCGTTCCCGATTCCGTTGACCACTTGTTTTTTGAATGTGAGACCTCCGCAACTCTTGCATATTTTTGGGCTTCTAGGTGTAATCTTCCTTGGAGGAATAGGACGTGGGTGGATAACCTGGCTTGGGCGTTAAAATTCCTAACTGGAAAGGATTTCTTTCATAGTATTGCACGTTTCTCTTTCGGGGCCATGTGCCACCTTATTTGGAAGAAGAGGAATTCCATCATTTTTCGGGGAGATTCCTTGGTGATCCCAGCTATGAAAAATCACCTAATCAAGGTTGTGAAGGACAAGGCTCTTACGTTTAATAATGCTCCACATACTCCAAGAAACAAAAGACTCCAGAGAAGCTGGGGATTCGATCCCTCCATGTTTGAATCGGCTACATCTTCCTAACACCCCTCCGTTCTTCGCCTTTTGATTGAGGGTTGGCGGTATGATTTGTGGTAGTTTGTAGTGCCGTGGGTCGTTTAGCTTGTTCTTTTTGCCTTTGTATCTTTTGATTTGGCTCCCTCTCACTCTCCCTGTTTTCCCGCAGCTAGAGTGTGAGCTTTGGCTTCAAATTCTTGTTTTTTTGTCCTTTTCTTAATATATTCTTACCATTTACCAAAAAAAATAAAATAAATCAGAATACCTTTCTGCTTTTGCTTTTGCTTTTACTTTTACTTTATAATATATATTCATTGGTTTGATTTATCTAATCCAATCAGTTGACATGCTCCTATAATCCAAATTTGCTGAACTAGATGTAAATTAGTAATTCATTGACTGGGACCACTAAATATGCATTTATGGTCGTTGCCTTCGGGTAGTGGAAGTTTCAATGCACAGGAAAAGTAAACTTCAAGGAAACGTAGATGCTATAAAAGTAGATTAACAATCTTTTATGAAATTACAACTTTTTACTCTGTCCTTTCTCCACGCGTGCCCCGACAATTCTGTCTCTCTTTCTTCATTTTTCTTATTTTCACCTCCTACGTTCTTTTTTCTTTCCTTTCTTTTGCGGACCACTTTCTCAGTTTTTCTTCATAAAAGCTTTTCTCTCTTTTGCCGACCATAAGCCTCTCTCTGTCTCTCCATTTCTTGACCGTGACGAAAAGCTCCGTCGTACTTTTTCGTCCTCTTTTGACAATGATCACATGCTGAAAAATTGCCCACCCCACTTGGCCGAGAACCCTTTGTTTTTTCTATGCCCATATTTTCTTGTCTTCTTTGGCCGTGAATTCCGGTCCCTGAATGCGGAGATTACCCCCTTGTCAAGATGGAAATTGCTCTATTGACCATGTCCTCAAGGTACTTGTGGTTATTTGAGGTTCATTTGAAACTGAACATAAAGTTTGAAAATTCTTTTTATATGAAAAAAATGGGGGCCCATGTAGCATAGGGATTAAAGTAGAGGGTTTTTGAGAAAAAAAAAAGTTCGACATAAAAATTAAAATTGAACCTAAAATTTGTGGGTCTTTAGGTAACTAGGACTGAATAGACAGAGGGAAGTAAAGGCTGCGTTTGTTTTTGTTCTTTTTTTCTGTTTCTAAACACTTTTTCTGTTTTTTTGTTCTTGGGAACAAAAAAAGAACAGAAATGCGTTTGTTTGCATTTTTGATCCAAAACTATTTTTTGTTCCCAGAAACACATTTGGAACAGAAACAAAAAACAAAAAAAAATTGTTTCTTATTTCTGGAACAAAATTTAGAAACACTTCTTTGTTTTTTCTTTTTCTTTTCTTCTTCTTTTTTCTTTCTTTTTTCTTTGGCCAATCGCCGGCCTCGGCCATGGCCAGCGACCAGCCGTCGAGGGTCGGCAATGCTATCGAGGGCCGGTGACCTCGCCAGAGCGTCGTCGGCCGCTGGGCGAGGTCGGCCTCACCGGATCTAGGCGAGCTCGAGCTCGCCTAGCCAAGGTGAGGCTGAGTCTCGCGCCGGGCTAGGCGAGCTCGATCTCACCCAGATCCGGCGAGGCCGAGCTTGCCCAGCGGCCCGCCGGGCCACCACTAGGTCATCGTCGCCTGGTGGTGGCTCGATGACGCCGAGCCTCGCCGGCCGCTGGGCGAGCTCAGCCTCGCTGGATCTGGGCGAGCTCGAGCTCGCCCAACCAAGGTGAGGTCGAGCCTCCCCCAGCTACGGCGAGGCTCGGCCTCGCCGGGGGCCGGTGAGCCTCGCCGTGGCTGGGCGAGGCCGTCGGCCCTCGTCGGCCGGTCGCCGGCCATGGCCGAGGCCGGTGATCGGCCAAAAGAAGAAAAAAAGAAAAAGGAAAAAAAGAAAAAAATAAGAAAGAAAATAAAAAAATAAAATTAAAATATTAAAAAATTAAAAGAAATAAAAAATTATACAAATTTACCAAACGTGTTTTTGTTCATTTTTTATTCCCTAACAAGTTTACCAAATGTGTTTTTTTGTTCAAAAATTGTTCACCGAACAGAAATACTTTTTTTTTAATTTCTGTTTCTTAGAACAATTTTTAAACAGAAATGTTACCAAACGCGCCCAAAGCTTCACCAGTTGTGAGAATCCATGGGCAGATTTGTAATTAGATAGCATGTAATAATTTTCTTTCTCCTTTGTTGATGGCTGGGTCCCACCAATTCTTGCTTTTTGTCATTTCTTATGTTGAATGAGTGGCTGGGCCACCACTCTTCTCCTAGTTAATTATGAAATTGCCGATTAATCATTTAATCAAATTTATTGATTTCAATTTTTCGATCAACCCAAAGCCAAATTGACTCAAATTTTTTTTTTTCTGGCCAATGTTTTTCTTGGTTTCGTTTAAGCGATTGCAATCTTCCTTAAACACCTATAAATTGGCGTATGCGTTAATTCAAATATTTATATCATTGAATGGAGTTGAAATATTCAACCTTAACTCGTTTTAGATTAAATATAACTTTATGCAATACTTAAACATAAATGCATGTGGTTCCTCTTAAATAAGGAGAGATAGCTATGTTAATAAAAATGTTAAATAGGTTTTACTTACCACCCAAAAGTATATTATTCTTATTTAACAATTATCTGTTACTCTTAAATAACGAGGCGTAGTTATATTTTATAAATGTGTTAAATAGGTTTTACTTACCATTCAAAATATATCTAAGCATATTAATTATTCAACTTGATTGGTGCAAGATGTGAAGAAAATTGTATGTTCAATAGTGAGTCCATCTTCTAAGATACCATTTAATACATTTTTTTTTTCATGTAGTTACTCGACAAAACGAAGCTCTTCAAACATTGATTCCACTCCAGTTAAAAGATTTGTGTCAAGAATTGAGTGAAATGTAAAAAATCCAATGCATTAATTACTTCATTTTACAATAGAGAGAAGCTTATTCTAATATCCACTATCGCTTAGTAGAATGCAAGCTGAAAGTATTATCAATGCTATTTATATACCAATAATCCAAACTAAAAGGTCACTATCTGAAGTTGTGGAGTGTGAAAAAACAAAACAAAAAAAAAAAATGAGTGCTCGCATATATCACGATGACTATTTTATATAATATTAATTTACAACACCTTGTAAGTGCAAAATTATCGCTTTAATTTCAAGAGCTTAATTGCATTGTTCTTTAAAGCTGACCAACCCTAGCTCATCTTTATCTCCACTGCAAAGGATATAGAAACATTGCTTCGAAGAATTTGAGAGCTCTACAAATATGAATCATTGTCAGTTAAACTAGCATATTCGGGTACTAGTGTATACAAGTGATGAACTTTCGAATGTCAAGTTATTAATATCATTTAGTCAAATTTATTTATTTATTTCATAATTTTTAATTAACTCAAAACCATTTTTTTCGTCATAAACCTAAAGCCAAATTAATAAATCGAAATTTAAAATTTTTTCTCGACAAATGTTTTTTCTTGGTTTAGTTTGGCGATTGCCCTAATATTCTGCCATTCTTTTTTACTTGGTCGAAAAGTGGGCTTTAGAAAAAAAAGAAAAAGAAAAAGAAGCGATAGAAAGGGAAAAGGGAGAGCACGCAAAAGGAGAGATTGGAAGGGAAATAGGAGAGCATGCACCATGACAGAAACGAAAAGAAAGGGAAAAGAAGAGGAAAAAAGGGAAAGAAGATAAAAGAAAGGAAAAGAGAAGGAAGATTTTGCATACGCATGGCGAGACTTCGTCAAGTCAGATTTATTTTGATTCGTTATTACCCGATAAGAATTTAAGTAATTTATTTGTCTAATTAAAGTGATTTTCGGCATTAGAGTATAAATTCAAAAATTATGTAAAATTTGAGTTGTGAAATTCAATTTTGGCATTATTAAGCTGTGGCAGACTGCAATAAGGGCATTGTGGCGTTGTGAAATTCAATTTTGGTCAATTTGGTCCGATTTCCAAGAGTATAGGTCTAGTTCTTGGTTCCATAAAAATGAAACTAGTGATTTTTGATCCGGTTCCAAATTCCAAAGGGAACCAGATTAGACTGACTCTTTTTCATTAATTTTTTTTAATTCTAAAATAATAACAACTCTAATATTTCTTTTAATTTTTCAATTTTTAAATATTTGTTGCTAAATGATCAAATTCATTCGACCAAACCGGTTTGGTCCAGTCCCAATCCCAAGACTGTTCAATCCAATCCTTGGTCATAGATGGAATTGGGAATCTATCACCTCTAACATTTCAAATAATATTTTGGATAACTTTGAATAATTGCTTTGGGGGTAATTCATTGGGCCATGAAAGTCATTTTGTTGAAAAGTACGTTTCCTCCATAGGTGACTCATGAAAATAGTTACTAACAATCGTGACTTTTGCAAAGTTTCCAACTTTGCACGCCATTTTCTTTGAAGATAAAATGGTTTTTCTTACTCCGGTTCTAACTTTGAACAAAAAGTCGTTCAACTTCAAAACTGTGCTGAACTTGATTTCGTTTTAGGTTTGAATTGAAATTACGAAGACATTTAACTGAGTAAAATTCTTGGAAATTAGAGTGCAAAAGGAAAAGTGAACTCACGAGAAACTTACATGCTACGAAAGTAGAGTAAACTTTCGGTGAAATTGCAACTTTTTGCTTTCTGTCATTTCCTCACGCGTGCCCCGACAATTCTCTCTCTTCATTTTTTCTTTTCATCACCTCTATTCTTCTTTTTCTTTCTTTTCTTTTGTGGACCCTTTCTCAGTCTAGAGCTTTCTCTTTCCATCGACCATAACTCTCTGTCTCTCTGTCTCTCTGTCTCTCTCTCTCTCTCTCTCTCTCTCGGCAATTATTGCATGTTGAAAATTCGCCCACCCCACCTGGGTGAGAAATTCTCTCTTGACCGAAAAAAAAAAAAAAAGATTTTCTTGACTCCTTTGCTCATGAATTCCGGTATCTGAACGGTGAGATTGCGCTCTCTCTTGATTGGATATAAAATTTGAGAAAATTTTTTAGACAAGAAAATTAGGGATTTAAAGTTGAGGGTTTTCTGAAACCATAAAAAAAGTCGGGATAAAATTAAGATTGAAACTAAAATTTGAGTTTTTAAGGAATTAGTACCATATAAAAAAAGCAAGAGAAAGTTGACTAGCTTCATCTATTTTTATCATCTGGTGGCATGTTTGTAATTAGATAGCATATGATAATTTTATCTCTACCCCACTCCTAGTGGCTAGGCCCAAGTCCTTCCTTAATTTGAGGCTACTACTCTTCTCCATCACGTTTTTGTCCATTTCTTATTGCGAAAGAGCCGCTAGGCCCACCACTCCTCTCTACTTAATTATGAAGTTACCAATTAATCATTTAACCAAATGTATTGATGTCACAATTTCTTAATTTACCAAAAGCCAAATTAATAAATTAAAATTTTCAATTTTTCCCATAATTTTTTTGCTTGGTTTAGGTTAGTGGTTGCAATCTTCCTTTAACACCTATAATTTGTAATTTATGTTAATTCAAATATTTATATTATTGAATTGAACTAATATGTGCAGTGTTAGTTCATTTAGATTAAATTATATTATTTATGAATGTATATGGTTCCTCTTAAATAACGAGGGGTGGCAATGTTAATGAAAATGTAATATGGGTTTTACCACCCAAAATACACGTAGGCATATTATTCTCATCCAACAGTTTATTTTATATAGATCGATTCCTATTAAATAACGATGTGTAGCTATTTCTTTTAAAAATGTTAAATAGGTTTTACTTACCACTCAAATTATATCTAACCATATTAATATTGCCATTCAACTTGGTTGGTGCCAGATGTGAAGCAATTTGTATGTTCAATAGTGAGTCCATCCATTTAGATACCGCTTAATGCATTTTTTTTTTTTTTTTAAATTTAGTTACTCAATAAAACAAGGGCTTTGCACATTGAATTGACTCCCGTCAAAAGATTTATGAACAATTGAGTAAATGTTAAAAATGCAATGCATTTATTACTTCATTTTACAATTTAAAGAAGCTTTTTTTGGATATCCACCGATAACAATGCAAGCAAGAATTATCAATGATATTCATATACCGACAATCCAAACTAAAATGCCAATACTTGAAATTGTGGAGTGAAAAAAAGAAAAGAAAAAAGGAGTTCTCGTGCATCTCACAAGCACTCTTTTTTATAGTATTAATTTACAACACTTTGTAAGTGTTGAATTATCACATTAAATTCAAGAGCTTAACTGCATTATTTTGCAAAGCTAATCAATTCTAGCTCGTGACTTAAAAGTACTTTGCCTAGAATGCGTCTAACCCAATAGGGATCGAAGATGAATGTAACATGCCAACCTATACAAATTTAACACTCTAAAAGGAGAGTACTAGGTATATTTATGACATTAACCATTGAGATATCAACATGTCCGCCCTATCAATATTTACAAGTGTTGATCATTGGTTTGATGCAACAAAAGTTGACATCCAATAACAAAAAAACACAATTTTACCGAATTCAGCACAATATTATTTGGTAACCCAAAAGCAATGCCATGACTTTATGTTTTTAAATTTATCATATTGATAATTCATCATATGCGTGCTATTTAGTTCTATAAATGTGGATTTAAATTTGTATCTACATTGTACATTTTTTCACGCTTGTTTTTATGACATTGTACTGCAGGAATATTTGACAAACATCTTGGCCCTCCAAGTAGATATTCTTATGAAGTCTAGACCAAGGCTTCTGCAATGTCCTCGGCCTAGATAAACTTGCTGGAAAGGGGGAGATCTTCATAGGCTCTCTTAATCTTCATAGGACAAGGTAGAAACCCAATAGTCCGGAGTAAAGCAGAAAGTATTTGAGGCAGGCTATCCTCGAGCCTAAAAACAAAAACTTTGGATAAATGTGCTACATTGAAGTGGCAAGAGTCATCTCTGGAGTGACCAGTGGAAGTGAAATCTAGCCTAGGAAATGGCATAAACTTCTGAAACTTTCACAAGCATAACTTCTTTTTTTTTTTTAATTTGGGTCGGACACAAGCATAACTTCACTTCGTATAGTTGCTTACTTAACCGGCCCATCACTTTCTAGGCAATATTGATTTACTGCCAGTCTGCCATCAAATCCATTTATTAAGAAAGATTGCTGTATGAGAAGCAAGAACAAGGAAAGATGAATCATAAACTGAATCTGATAGATCATACACATAAGTATTTGATTTGAACAGACAAGATGTTTACAAATATTTGCGATTGGAAAGACACCAAATATACTTAAGCACAAAAGCCCATCTTTATCTCCACCGCTAAGGATATTGGAACATTGCTTTGAAGAATTTTAGAGCTCTACAAATGAATCTCAACCATTCTCAGTTAAACTAGCATCTCCAGGCACTAGTCCAAGCATGCGAAGAACTCTTGGGAGTTGGAGGGAAGAATCAAGCAGTGCGATCTTCAAATGCCAAAGAGTTACCAGAAGCGTTCTATATGACAAATGAATAATTACTTTCCAATTGGAAAAAAAAAAAGAAAGATTAAAGCTAGGGAGCCAAACAAATCATCGAGTTAAAGATGACAACAAACATGTGCTTTCAAAAAATCTTCCATGAAACCCATACTAAAGCTGTTGGACTGTGAAATAAGATTCTAAGTTCGAAAAATAAGTATTTAAGAAAACCAGACTAAAATAACTACTTAACTGCAAACGAAGGGTGTAAGCCATAAGATATGTGTTATTGGTAATAAGGATCACAAAGTTCTATCAACTTTTAAGTTGAAAGATGCCACATACTCTATTCACTTGGGCATCCTCCTCCTAGTTGAGACACACAACTGTCATATGGGACTTAAGCTTCTTAAAAAGTTTTCCATTCTACTTAATATTTGTCAATGTTAGAAATGATTACACCGCAGTGTGCCAAACTACTGCTGCAAGCATATGCATATCAAAGCAGCACACTGCATATCCATTGTTCCATAAAGACAGCTACTTTAGTAAGATAACATCCATTATGTACAAACAAACTCTTTTCTCAGCAAAATGTAATCCATGAAGTGGACGATTAGTAATGAACTAGTAGAAATATCAAAGAAACAACATTGCAGCAAGTTCAGCCAAGTTCAGAGCCATTCTACCCATGACCAAATAGTTATAGCTTAATAGCAAATATAACCAGTTACTTACAAACTTTTCCACCCACAAGCATAATTGAAGCACATACAAATCATATCATTTAAGAGTCACCTAAATAATTACCTTCTTAATTTGACTGAACTGAACATATATTACAAATAATTGAAAGAAGCTATTAATTTTGATGAAAATGAGCATGTCATAGATGAATGCTTCTATATGACACCATCCACTTAGACCATAGATTCTCACAACGAGGTGGTCCCCCAGCAAAAATTATGCTTTAATTTGTCAGTGACTATTGAAATAGCTTAAATCATTGCTGACGACATTAGCAGTAAGGTGAAATGTTTTTGTCCTACACAAGAATGCAATTAAGCACATCAATCATATTCAAGTCCTAAAGTATATACATCTATTGAATAGCATATAAATTCTATATGATTGGTGATTAAAGTAATTCAGTGCTGATTTCACCAATTAGATATGAGTCAATCAACTTCCCTGATTCATAATTTAATTCATGCATCAAACACTGCAGTGTCAAAAACATTTCAAGGCTTCGGTGTAGGACGATGAGTCCCATAATAAAGAATAAACATGTGGGCATTGCACCCAAAACTGCCTAAGCATGACACCTAGGGTTTTTTTGAGCAAGACACCAAAGAGGAATTGCATCACACAATCTACAAAGCTAATACTTGTCGAGTTCAATAAATTATCAACTCTGTTGAAAAGTAAAAACTACAACTATATTTGTAGACTCTAAAAGTTCTACTCCTAGTTGAAACAGGAAATCTCTAAACAAGAAACGTTATTGGAGTATTTGTAAGATCCTCCTACTCAAACTTGAAAGGAAGAAGGAAATATCGTAAAATCCTAATAATACTCAAATCCTAGTTGATAAATTCAGTGATTGAACTTCAAGAAGAATCCTGATCCTTGTTTGAGTTTCAAAGTCAATCTTCACCAAAAACTTTTTAGTCACCTTGCATGATTTGTTGGCTGCATTAGGCTTAATGGATGATTTGATTATCTTCTACTAAATTCCATGAAAGGGAATCCAATTACAATACTATGCACACAATCTTTGTGTCCTTGTCCAATGGGTACTTATTTGACAAAAGAAATATAAAATGTAGTATTATCTCATGTCTAGAAATAATAACACCAGTTGAATTGGAAGTATCTTTATCATTAGTAATTACCTAACAATAAAAATAACACCATACTTTACAATCAATATCTACTAATTACGTTTGTCATGGAATAACAATCTCAAACATTATATCATTGTTTATGGTTCCACTGGATGAAATTCACGATCCACAATCCATAGATTTGATTTTTTGATTCATAACTCAAATTTCCATGTGACATCTAAGGGTGACCTAAGTGGTTATCATGTCATATCAAAATTGTGGCTCCCTACTTAACACTTAACACAATTAATAAATGAATATCGTTCCGAATTCAAAGTTCAAACCGTGAAGTAGAAATTGACTCATGTAACTATCTAACTAAACAATAGTGCCAACTTGATTAACAACCTGACTAATCATGATCTCTTTATCTTTAGTTCATCAAAATCTCTAATAATAATCATACATGAATTTTGTTTCTTTTCAAACTTAATTGACATTGATGACATCATATGCATATTGTACATATGCTGTGTCGATCATGTGAGGATTGGAATGACCCATTTAGTTCAATCTAACTAGTTAAACGGCTTACTCATCTCTTGTAATTTGTTGACCTATTTAACAAAAGGGTCATGTTCGAACAGCGTTTTCCAACAATTTTTTTTTGTTAATCATATCTTTGCTCAGATTGACTTATCTAGCAAACCATCGTTAACTTGACATTGACAGACATGACCAATAAGATTGATATCTCTATTAGCAGAGGAATTTTTGCTGAGCAAGTTTGCTGTTTGCATTGCATCATGCAAATTTTAAGCAATTCAGAATCTTCCCCAAGAGAGATTAGAGAAGAACATGTTCTAATGACAAAGGATTGTTGCAGAAGGAATTTCTAGTTGAGAAGCAATGAGGGTAACGTTCAAATGACAACATAGAAAACTCACTTCGAGATCATGCAGTCAAACTGTCTCATCTTCAAGTCCAAGACAACAACCTTGCCATCAGGACACTAGCATAATGATGCTATACATTAACCTGGAGTAGATTGGAATGATTAAGAAAAGCCAGTACTGATGACACACATTGCTATGTGCAAAGAAAGTTATTCATTATAAACAAAATGTTTGGGGGGGGGGGGGGAAGAGAGAGAGGGAGAGAGTAATTTGTTCCAAACAAAATTAACAGAAGAAGAGGAAAGATAGGGCACACACATTAAGCGACAAAATGTTAATCAAAATTAGTGAAGTGAGGCAAAACATCATATCTACACAAAATAACTAAGAGTTGGTCACTTGATATGAGATTTCTTTAGGCTAGTAGGTCATCTAAAGTAAGAGAATCTATATCTTCTTGGCAGGTTCCAATCCAATATATGAGTTAAAAAACAAATCTTGTTGTTCAACTATGGAACCTCAAGATGGAGTGGATGCTCAAAAGCTTTCTCCAGGCGAAGATAGTATTTACAACTTAATATCTTAATAGAAACCATTCAAGGATTGGCTCAAGTACTACCATGCACTCAAAACATTCTCCATATCCATAAGACAATATGACGAGCGAAGCATTGAGATGTTTCCAGAGAAAAACTCTCCTCTTTAAATTTTTCCGGTGAGAATAGACGTCAAGAACTACCAAGGCTAGGCATCTAATCCTAAGTTCTTACGAATTTGAATAACCAAAAGATTAAGTCATATAGGAACCCAACATACTTGGATGCAGCTCCCCTAATCCTCCTAGTCTCTTTGCTTTCTCCAATTCCTCCCTCCATCCCTCCTAACCAGATTGTCATACAAGTACGCAGCATATCTTGAGATATATCCTATTCAAAAGTTAAAACTCCCACCAGCGAACTTGATTAATCAAAATGATGTGACAAAATGCCCCCTCAGTAATGACAAGAAGATAAATAAAACTTCAAGCAATACAAAATATGAGAGACTTTCCGCCTATAGTCTATATTTCAATATCCAATAAATCTCTCCTTGTAGGGCATGTTCAGTCAGTAAAAGAATGCTCAATCAGTAAAAGAAGAGGAGTCAGCAGTAAAATTACATTGTGAGAGTCATCATGAGGAATCTAAGATCTTTTTAGATGCCTGATGATATTTAGATAGTATTCTGCAGTGGCTAAACCTACCAACTTCAATTGGGCATCAAGCATTACTGCATCTGACACGGCTAGTCTATTTAGTATACATGGCATCCCCTCCAATTCACGTTAATTATTTTCATGGACACTTTAACTGGTGGACAAAGAAGGGCCACAAGAAGGCAATACAGGAGTACGGTACGCTTATGGTCAGTGTAGATGACAGTCCGCTAGGCTATGGAAAAAATCTCCCAGGGCTTAACCTGATTGAGAAGTTGATAAGAATCTATTGCGCCTATAAATAAAATCCCTCCATTCAACTAATACCAGCTTGGAATTCTTTACTTGCAACTAAGTCATGTCTAGATTTCCACTCGCATCACCATCATTCACTCTTCATTTCTGTGTAAAAGACGAACTCCTTAGTTGGACGGCACCTTCTCATTTAGACTTTCAAGCACTTTATCTCTATATTCATCCAATTCTCCATCAAACACAATTTGAGCTAGATTGGCATTACAGTGGTCCTATGGTGAAAAAGGAAGCACGTTTAGGAAAAGCGAAAGAAGTAGAATGAGATAAGGCCAATGACTCAAAGAGCAAGCACAGCAAGCCATCGTAGAAGAAATGAACACACTAAATAAAGGAAAAAGGAGAACTTTCTCGAGTCGAAGCAATACCTAGGAGAGATTGTCCACAGCCTCTGCCAATTGAGGCAACGAAGCACCCAAAGCACCCACCTTCGAGTGCTCTGTGACCATTGCCAGCAAATCCTTCTCCAGATTCCACTCACCCCATCTTCGCCTACCAATCGGAAATCGAGCAAATTCCTCACAAAACCGAATCGACCTACCCATTAGGTTGCGAAAGAATGCCGAGCAGGAGCCGAACCTGAGAAGCCAGGCGGTTTGTCGAACTGAAGCTGAAACGGAAGCACGCTTAAATGTCAAGACGACGGGCCAAGCTTGAATTCCAAGCCCATAGCATCCAAACTCCTAAAGCTCAGCCGGAGAAGCCCCAGTTGAAGAAACTCCTGAGACGAAGAAGGGAAGAGCGGGAGTGGTCCGTTGAAGTCTGAGAATTCGCGGAGAAAGTTGCACAGTTTTGCTAACTAGGAAAATCTCATTTCTCCACTTGTGCATGCAGTCAAAACAAGGAAAGAAGAGAGGTGTGGGAATTACTGCAAGTGATAAAACCTAAGCACATCCAACAATTGAAAAGCAAAAGGATAATTTACAGCTTCCTTCCAAATACGATCGGACCGCATTGATGCGGATGTGGTGGATTAGTTGTTGAAACGTAATTTGGAAGAAAGCAATGTGATCATTAAAAAATGCTAATGATTTATTCAAATTGGCATCTCCATCAATATATAACAAATCATGCTTACAAAACTGAGCAGGAAAAAGACTGACCCTAATGTCGAGACGATGGCTTTTTGGTAGTTATTCTGAAGGCACAATGGGTATTTGCACCAGTTGTCATCAAGCAGAGTTGCAAAGCCATTTGCCATCACCAATTTGGAAAAGCTTAACTCACATTATGAATTATCCATAAGTATGAACCAAAGGGGTTAAATTTGAAATCAAAATCAATTTGCTCACCCGAAGGTACCAATTACCAATCAAAAGCTTAGTCACATTATGGTGCTTCTGAGTCAGTCCCTCAACTAGGCTGCAATACCCTCTGTAAAACTCAAACCAATTTCGAACAAAACAATAAGTTGTCCTTCCAAAATCCTCGCCTCTCATATTAAAAAAAAAAAAAAAGTTCGACTCTGCTTCAATCAAGGATGAGACTTCCGTTACCAGCTGCCTCATCATACCAAAGAACCCTCTCAAACGCAATGACAGGACAACAAAAGAGGACTCGAAATCTCCAAGGGAAAAACCTCATCAAGTGCATACCAAAAGCAGCTATGGACCGCAATTTCCCTCAAAGTTCTCGAACAAAGCTTGATGTTTTGCTTCAGACCACGGCATCTAGCTGCCCTTCAACATCTCATGCATCACCTCATCGGTCACCTCCGAGTCACAGATGGACAGGGACCTAAGATTAATCCAAGCAATACTCCTACTAAACCAGAAGCTCCGGAGCCTCATATGCAGGTTCACCAGCTAAGAGCATTTATGAAGGAGCGGCGGCACCGCGAAATGGCCTGCCATCTCGCACGGCCTCTTTAGTCACATCAAATGAGAGGTCCTTCACGTGGTCGTCGACAGCAAAGCGAAGCCACGGACTGAGCTCAGGTGCGCAACGGTCCAGAAAATCGACGTCGACGTGGAACTTTCTCTAGTCGGAGCAATTACAAAGGAGAGATTGTCCACAGCCTCTGCCAATTGAAGCGACGAAGCACCACCGCCTTCGAAGTCCTCCGTGACCATGGCCGGCCGGCAAATCCTGGTCTGGATTCCACTCCCGCCATCTTCACCCACCAATCGGAAGAAATCGAGCCAAAAACTCACAAAAACTAATCGGAAAAAAATAAAAAATAAAAATCGAATCGCCGCCGCCCATTAGGAGGTCGAGAAAGAACGCCCGAACGGGAGCCGAACCGGAGAAGCCAAAGCGGTTAGTCGGAACTCGAAGCTGAAACGGAAGCAGCCCGGCGACCCCCTGCTTCGTCGGTCTCCATTGCTAGAGAGAATGCCCCGCAAGCAGCCCGAAAACCGCAGCCACCGGCTCTGCTAGAACGAACCGCGAGGAGGGTACGGACAGCGACGGAGGCAGTTGAAGAGCGAGACGAAGGATGGAAGAGCGAAAGAGAGGAAGGTAGGAGGCCCCCACTGGAAGAGCGAGAATTCCCGGCGAAAGATTGCAGGCAGAAAAAGAGGGACCAAAAGAAGAGAGAGAGAGAGAGAGAGATTTTTTTAAAGGGCCGCCACGGGATCAAATGGGCTGGGCTGGGCCGGGCTGGACTTTATAACAAATATATCCTTGTCAAACACTTTTGGGCCCATGGAGGCTGAAGGATCCTTGCCCGCCAGACTCGTGGGAAATCACATTCTCGTCGGTGCAAGTGTCGCGGACTAATTATTGAAATGTGATTTGGAAAAAGTGATGTGATAATCATCATAAACTTTTGAATTAAAGAAATATCCTAATGAATTATTCAACGGAATCTTATGAGAGCAAATATTCATGCCTGCATAAATGTCATGATGATAAGCCACGTTCGAACTCGACAAAACCATTTCTTTTTCAATTTGGGGTGATTGGATATCGAACTTGAACATACATAATCATTTTTTAGTCAAGCGGCAAACTGTCATTCATATTTATGATTATCCTCATTGCACTTTAGACAAATCATTGAGTCTTGTTACCAATAAATGTACAAGCCTTGTTTGATCTGGTTGTTCCTCATATTTGCAATGTAGAGGAATTCAGCTTACTGCAGTACTTTATGTGTCCCAAAAGAGCACGGAGATTGTCGAGTTCGAGCTTGTTCTTTCAACAATGACGGATGTAAGCTCACCTTGTCAATCTTGCTCTTACCAAGAGATGCATTCCTCCTGGAGAAGATGGTCATCAACGTCAAGATCAGTGGAAGATGCGAATCAAAATCTCTCAAGTCTTTGCCACAACTGGTTCTACCCTACCGAACAGCTTTTGAAAAAGCTAGGTTGTCTTTAACTATTGTTAAAAAGTGAGGTCTTGTTAGCAACATCAACGAGTTAAACAACGTAAGAAGAACTACGGCGAGACACTCCTACGTAAGGAATGTAGTGAATCCTAGTTCTTATTAAGTCTACTAGTCTGCATGGTGCTTCCCTGCTCAGATCACAAAGATAAGTAGTCATATAGGGCACCATTTTGAAGATTTTATCAAAATAAAAGTTATATTGTAACCTGCGATGAACTATGAAGAAATTTGAAGTCGACTTTATTTCTCAAGCATCCTCGGAAGCTAAGGAATATCTTTACAAAAGAAGATTGCACCGATGACATCAAACCTTTCAAAAACTGGAGGGAGAGCCTCCGAATTTAGGGTTCTCGACCGAGTTTTGGCTTTGGGCAGTGCGAATTTTTGGACCTCTAGCTAATCCATCCATGAGGCAACAATTGACAAATCAAATCAAAATATAAAGTTTTAATTAAACTGGAATTTTGAAGAAGGCCTATTCTACAAATGAACTATGCTCTCTCTCCTTTGCAATCATATAAAAACACATATCGTTTACTTTTAAATTGGTTTTTTCCTTGATATTAGGGGCACGTAATCCATCTAACATTTTTTTTTTTTATTTAGGTTTAATACCATTAAAAATCTCAAATTATTGCCTCATGTCACATTTATTCAAGCTGTCCTTAAATTGAACTTGCATCTGAAAATGCTAAGAATTTTTTTTTTATTTATCTGATGAACAACAAACAAGAGGATTAGGTTATTGTAAGCCGCTACCAAAAGCAGTAATATAATAAATTATCAGTACAAATGCAAAAGGGCTATCATCAAGCACTCATATTTTATCAAGGTTTAGTTTATGAGATAGGACTTCAATTTGAACACAAAAGTCATAAGAGTTGAACTATCGTAATGATCTATAAGGACATGCTATCCAAAGCAAATTATACACGAAAAGATATATTCTATAAGTTGTGATTGTGCAAAATGAGCCTAATTCAATGCACCTTCTGTAATTCGCAAATTAGTAGCATAAGTAAATTATACCCAAAGGTGTTTGGTGCAATAGACACAAGTTGTCTTCTAGACATTTCCTATCAATAGTAAAGCTTCTCCTCATTTTCCCTAGTCATATTTGTTTTTCTGGCCATCTCTTCTTGTTTTCTCGGTTCTTGAAACTTTTAATTGCAATTTCTCCAAAACGATCTTGTGTAAAACAGCTAATGGAATTTAAAATTTATATGAGGTTTGCATTGACAATGGACCTAATACCAATCATTTGTTTTGTTGGTAATAATATTATCTCATCTTATAATTAATGTTCGATGTCAATATTTCTGCACTTGCATAGGGTAAGATTACATTTTTTCTTTTTAGGAAGAGAGGGGAAGAATACATTGGAGACGTGAATATTTGGAGGGGCAATAAATAAAAAAAGATTTAATTTTATAATAAGTTCAGCTAAAGTTCACAAAAAACCTATCATCATGACAAATAATAAACATAAGAAGTGTCACATCAGCACATATTACATTCATACATTCTTTCTCCTTCAGATTGGCAATAATTCCAAGAAAAAAAATAATACAATTAAACAATTTTAAATTCTTGAATGTTTATACATCATTAAATTAAAAGACTACATTATAATCTTTATTAAAGATACAAAATCCATTAACAATATTGTGAACATAATCTCATGACGTTTGTTTTTTGGGTGGAAAATCTCCTTTATCTTAAACCTACCATTTATTTGAGGATTCCAAATCTTTGAGATTGGAATATATCTTGCTAGCCAATGTTCTTGATTGCTAACAATGATTGAAAACCATATAATAAAGAAAATAACGCTCCATATATGTCACTTATCAATAAATACAGTTCTACACAAGAATGTATTTTCTACATTGGATTGGATGCATCACTTAACAATGATTGAAGAATTACGAGTCAATCAAACACAATTGATTTAAAATGAGAGATTTCAACATTCAAATGTAATCTCGGAAAGTTTCAACATTAAATGTCAAGTACACTGGCCGAACCATTCAACCCAAAATATAGATAATCCAAACCAAACATTTGGTTCTCTTACACATGAAAATAATGAAGACATAGAGATGAAGCAAAAGCTTGGCACTATCGAGCAGGTCTCAGAACTTACAGCAATGCACCACCAGACCCAGCATCTTTTGGTCAAATTCTATCCAACTCAATAGATAAAACATTACCTTTTCACTCCACTTTTTTCTTCGATGAATGCCCACCTAGCAGAAAAGGCACATGGCAGGTATAGATTAAGACTTCTCCAAGAAGGGTGAAGTCGAAGAGCTTCAGTCAGAAAGCCCACATGCATTGCTTCTCATGCCGATGTCTGCAGCTTCGAGTATTAGAGGTCCACCTACAGCAGCAACACAAGCATAACCACACAAATTCTTGAACAGATAGTCAATTCTGAATCAGAGATTCCATCTTCATCCTCGTCCAGTATGTAGATCAGGGCCCGCTTTCTTGCAGCTAAAACACAAGCCACACCTCTACTTACTATTGCCAAAAAAACATCAACTTGATTTCAGTCTGGTTTTCCTTGAATATATGGCCATAACCAACGTGATGTTTAGCTACCTTTGTTGGGTAAAAGTAAAAGAATGACGCATGCGTTATGCTAAAACACAGGTGGGAAGTGAACCTTGTGTGCCTAAAGAGGCTATGGCATCATGTAACTATGAATGCTCTACAGTATCGTGCTATACTAGATCCCATGTAGTATATACCATCATGAACTTGTACCTGGCGGTTCTCAAACAGTAACTCAGACTGCTATGCGCCTACCATAAGGGGATGATTATTCTTTTCAAATTTGTCTGGGGACTATAGATTCATCATTTTTCGAACTTTGTCCTCTCAATTGATTTAAAATTTAGAGGAAAAACTAATACTTCAGTATTCTACTTCTTCGACTGAAAAAATATTCTTCTTTGAAGCATATTTTTGCACCTCTTCAATCTGTAGGAACAAACATGAAGTGGTCCATTAAAGAAGCACAATGTACCTATGCTTGTCACATGTAAACTTAATAGTAGGTTCTAAGTGGAAATGTTGTAAGGAGCATGGATAGGATTAATTCAGTTCCACCATACACCTACGAGATAAATTTGTTACTGACAATGGTAATTTTATCAAACATTGATACATAAAGGAAAGAGTATGGGCAACAGTAAGTTTCCAGACATCTAAAACTGCTAATGGACATGGTAAGAAGCTCAAAGAAAAGATCTTCAGAACTATACAATTGATGGCATAGCATGAATTGATCCTTAGCTCGATAGTATGACAGTGTCAAAATGTTCTTACCACTAACTGACAATGGAGGAACTACAGTATGGGGAATGCTACAAAGCTTCTCATTCTCCATCTCAATACATTCAAGGACTCCTATACACAAACAAGATTCTATTACATTTCATATTTTAATTCTTTTGCTAATACTTGCGTTCATCTGTTGAAATATCTTCACAAGTGTCCCTTGCAAATATTTGGTGTCCCCCAAATCCCCCAAACTGTAGTAATTCTCTTGACTCTCTGCATTATTTCTCTGAGACAATAATGAGGGTAAGACATCTTAATGACCTGACAAGATATATCAAGGCAGAAAAGTGCAAGGAATTGCATTTGATATTTCAGAACCCTAGACCTTCCAATCCAATGAGAAACGACAATCAACCTGCCAATTTCAACCCCGTTACCATGTGTTTACTTAAAGTAGTGTTGGACCAACAATAACCACAATTGAAGACCAGCAAACCACCCAAACTCGAGTCAACCTCATCTAGTGGAAGTGCTCTTAAGTATTTCCTATTCCAATCATGGAACAGAATTGGGAGAACTTGTATGTATTATTGCAGGAAAGATCCTAGCAAGGGAATCTATGTCTTGTTCCCAAGAAAATTAACAGAAGAAGAGGAAAGATAGAGGACAAAAATTAACCAACAAAATGTTAATCAAAATTTATGAAGTGAGGCAAAACATCACAACTGTACGAAATAGCTGAGAGGGATATTAGTCACTCGATATGGGATTTCTTTGGGCTAGTAGGTCATCTAAAGCAAGGGAATCTATATCTTGTTGGCAGCCTCCAATCCAATATCATCAAAAAAAAAAAAAAAAATTTGTTGTTCAATTATGGAATCTCAAGGTGAAGTGGATGCACGAAAGCTTACTTCAGGTGAGGATTACAAGTGCAATAGTATTTACAACTTAGGATCTTAAAGAAACCATTCAAGTATTGGCTCAAGTACTATAGTGCACTCAAAACATTCTCCATAGCCAGAAGACAATATGATGAGCGAAGCATTGAGAGAAAAGATCTCTCTAAATTTTTCCAGTGAAAATAGACATCAAGAACTACCAAGGCTAGGCATCTAATTTTAAGTTCTTATGAATTTGAATTACCACAAGATGAAGTCATATAAGAACCCAACATATCTTGGATGCAACTCCCCTGACCCTCCTAGTCTCTTTGCTTTCTCCAATTTCTCCCTCCATCCCTCTCGACCAGTTAGTCACACAAATACGTAGCATAGCTCAAGATATATCTATTCAAAAGTTAAAACTCCCACCAGCAAACTTGATTAATCAAAATGATGTGACGAAATGCCCCCCTGTAATGACAAGAAGATAAATAAAACTTCGAGCAATACAAAATGCGAGAAACTTTCTCCAGTAAATCTCTCCTTGTAGGGCACGCTTAGTCGGTAAAAGATTGCTCAATCAGTAAAAGAAGAGGAGTCAGCAGTAAAATTACATTGTGAGAGTGATCATCACAAATCTAAGATCTTTTTAGATGCCTGATGACATTTAGATAGTATTCTGCAATGGCTAAACCTGCGAACTCCAAGTGGGCATCAAGCGTTACTGCATCTGACACAGCTAGTCTATTTAGCATACATGGCATCCCCTCCGATTCATGTTAATTATTTTCATGAACACTTTAACCGGTGTACGAAGAAGGGCAACAAGAAGGCAATACAGGAGTATGATACACTTATGGTTGGAGTAGATGACTGTCCAGCTAGGAAAAAATCTCATAAGGCAACAACCTGGTCGAGAAGTTCATAAATAATAAGAATCTACTGCGCCTATAAATAAAATCCCTTCATTCAACTAATACCGGCTTGGATTCTTTACTTGGAATTAAGTCCTCTCTAGATTTCCACTCACATCACCATCATTCACTCTTCATATTTGTGTAAAAGACCAACTCCTTAGTTCGACGGCACCTTCTCATTTAGACTTTCAACCACTTTTATCTCTATATTCATCCAATTATCCATCGAACGCAATTTGAACTAGATTGGCAATTACAGTTGGTTCCTATAGCGAAAAAGGAAGCGTAGCACATTTAGGAAAAGCTAAAAAAGTAGAAGGAGATAAGGCCAATGACTCAAAGGGCAAGCACAGCAAGCCATCGTTGAAGAAACGGACACACTAAATAAAGAGAAAAGAGAACTTTCTCGAATCGAAGCCATACCCAGGAGAGATTCTTCATAGCCTCTTGCCAACTGAAGCGATGAAGCACCCACCTTCGAGTCCTCTGCGACTGTTGTTAACAAATCCTTTTCCTGATACCACTCTCCCATCTTCACCTGCCAATCGCAAATCGAGAAAAAACCTCACAAAACCGAACCCAACCACCCAACAACGCCAAAACGGGAGCCAAACCTGAGAAGTCCAGGGTTGATCGCACTGAAGCTGAAACGGAAGCACACGCCGCGACCCCGCCGAGCAGCCTGAAAACAACAGCCGGCAGCCGTGGTGGAACAAATCGCAAGGACTAAGGAGAGAGCTCAAAAACAATGGAGGAAAGCTGAAGAGCGAGACGAAGAAGGGAAGAGCGGGAGCGATGTCCACTGAAGTCTGAGAATTTGCAGAGGAAGCTGCGGGAAGAGGAACAGGTGGTAGTCAAAACAAGGAAGGAAGAGAGAGATGGGAATTGGGCCGTAAAGGGCCGCCGCAGAATCAACTAGGCCGGGCCGGAATTTATAGCCTTGCCAAATAATGCCCGACAAGGCCCTTTCAGGCCCAATGAGACATCACATTGATGCGAATATGGTGGATTAGCTATCGAAACGTAATTTTGGAAAAAGCAACGTGGTCATCCTCATTTACTTTTGGATAAAAAAAACAAATGCTGATGAATTATTCAAATTGGCATCTCACAAGAGATGACAAACATTCGCGCATGCTTAAATGTTGAGACAACAGGCCAAGCTCAAACTCAACCGTGCCATTTGCCATCATCACCCAAGCTCCTAACACTCGGCCAGATACAAATACTCGACCAAGCCGCAGTTGGTGAGCTTTATGCAAATCTCCTGTTATAAGGTACACAATCGTACAGTAGAAAGAAGCAATAAGAAGATCCAATGTCTTCTTTTTCTCTTTTAATTGGAACTAGACAATTCGTCTCATTCCACTAATTCTAGTCAACCATTGCTTTTTCAGTATTTAGAAAATAGGACACAGCTACTTTTTGTTAATGATTTACTATGATCTTTGGGATCATGATTATGCACTATTGAGGAGGAAAAAGACCTACTCTGAACTAGCCGCCTTTTTCTTTTTGACCTTTTGGTAGTTATTCTGAAGGCAAAATGTACATTTGCACCATTAGACATCAGGCAGAGCAGTAGACGATGTGAACCAAATTATAGTGTGATGAAGTAAGAACTTCCTCAACTCCAGGAAGAGGGACCATGAACTATCCATAAGTATGAAACCAAACTGGTTGAATTAAACAATTTGCCCACCGGATTTCCAATCAAAAGTTTAGTTGCATTTTGTAGCTGCCGAAGCAGTCCCTTGGCCAGGTTGCACTACCCTCTGTAAGGTTCGAACCAATTTTGAACAGAACAATTTCCGAAATCCTCGCGTCTTGTAAAAAAGTTCAACTCAGCTTCAATTAAGGATGATGCTTCAATTACCAGCTGCCTCATCACACCAAATGACCCTCTCAAATGCAACAACAGCAAAAGAGGACTCGAAATCTCCAATGGGAAACCCTCATCAGGTGCATGCCAAAAGCAGCAATAAACCACAATTTCCCCTCAAACTTCTCGAACAAAGCATGACGTTTTGCTTCAAACGGCAGCATTCCTCCGACCTAAAGTACTCGAGACTGCCCTTCAAGATATCATACATCACCTTATCCGTGATCTCCGAGCCACATATGGGCAGGGACCTAAGATTACTCCAAGTGACATTCCTACTAAATGGGACGCTACACAGCCTTAAAAGCAGGTTCACCAACGTAGAGCATCCATAAAGGAGCAACGGTACGGATAAATGGCTGGCCATCTCGGGCAAACCCTTAGCCGCATTGACAGAGAGGTCCTCCACACGGCGGTCGACAGCAAAGCGAAGCCACAGACTGAGCTCAGGCGCGCAATAGTCGAGAAAATCAATATTGATGCAGAACTTCCTCACCTTAGGCAACGCGTAGATGGTCAAGACGCTGTCCATGGACAGGGCGTCCTTCCAGGGGAAGGAGACGACGAGGTTCGGGGCGGCGGTCCATCTGGACCTCCACCTGCGATCAGCATAGTCGCCTAGAGTTTCGCATCGAGGACAGGAGGAGGACGATGATGAGGTCTGTGATGGCATCTTCGCCATGATGGGTCGATGGTCGAGCCTACAGTTTTAGATTTTTGCTCAACCGAATTTGGGCTTCCATAGAGCTACACGTGTCGCTCCCTGGAGAGACGACCGTTTTCCCGCGCCTTTTCAGTTCGAGCGGCAACTCTACCTCGGATCACGCGTTCGAATATACGAATGGATTTTTTGCGTCCCCTTATGCTCTGTGGAGCTGATGAGTGGACGAAATTTTAGAAATCTTCCTTTATATTCACTCAGACAATCGGGTCTGGATAAGCTCAAGTGGGCTTCCACGATTGGGCTTGAGCTTGAGAAAGAAATTGTTTACTTGAGCCCTGGGCCAGTTAAGTTTGCGCGTGTCTACCCAGAATTTTTTTTTTTTTTTTCTGTAAGTAACTTCTCTAATATAATTCTTCAACGAAAACCATATTCATGATCAAGTATGGCACCTCATGAGCTTAAATTTAATAGACAATTGCTTTCATCACATCTTAAATTACATCGGCCCGAATGCGAGAAATGATAGCCCAAGAAATTCATGAGGTTTGCTAGCCTAGATAGGCTTGTCCTTTTATTTTCAAACTGGCTAACAAGTATGTGGAGAAGACTTTCCTCGCCTCATCACCATGCCAAATTCAAGACTACTTGGATGCACGTTGTGTGTCTCCATCTAGATGGCAACTCCATGATTCTACTGTTCAAAGGTTGTTGAGCTTATGGCTCGAGTTCTAGCCAAATCGAATTTGTATTGGAGCTCGGAGATTAAAATAAGTGAGAGACATGTTAGGAGGCGTTGTGGCTAGGCAATGTGAAGAGGACTGGGCGCTCAAACCCTACCGCCAGCTGGCCATATGATAGTCATTGGGTATTGGCCGAGCTCCTAGATAGTCCCTCCGGATGCTTGAATAACTTGTGTAGTCACTATCCGACATTTTGTTTGTTGCGTGAAATGAAAAATGCTAATCGAATGTGTTTTTTCTCCATTGCAAAACTTGGAGGATCATTTGATCTTTTTGAACATGAAGATTGATTGCAAAACTTTTTGATCTTCATTTGAATTTTCTTAATTTGGGTGATATAGGTTGATTCATCCTCTATATTGAAATAAATTAGGGTGTTCATAATATTTTGAAAGGGAAATTAGATCGAACCAAACTGAAAAGTGGTATCAATTTGGCTTTAGAAGATGCCACGGAAAGAGGTCCATAGCATAAAGGAAGATTCGACTGGGCAAACATCCGAACATTGTTTTGTGCAAGCAAAAATCGACAAGCGTTGGTAAATATCAAAACCGATTGACAACAAAATGTTGTTTGATAACCTTTTTTTTTTGGTCTGTTTGTTTGATAACTTATTCAGTCGATAAAGTTTTGGTAAGTTACCCAAACTTTTAAGAAAATACCAACAATTATCAGAATTTTTTTTTTTATATATTACTATTGCCATTCGAATTTTCGTGACGGTTAAAGTTAAAAAAAATCGAGATTCAAGATCCTCTATCGCAACGAGACTCATTTCTTCACTCAAAAGAATTAGATCAATTCAGTATGATTAGTACCTTAATTGCATAGAGGGATTAAGTCAACATCGGTGTGTAGAAATAGACTTTAGATTTCGAGTTTCCATAAATTTGGCCGAAGATGGCTTTTTTGGTCAAACCAAAGAATCAACCTTTGACCGGAAAAAAAAATTGTTTTTTCACTCGTTTTAATCTTTTTTAGACATCCGATTTAGGAAAACCACAAAATTTAAGTACCTCAAATCCAATTAAAGAAATTCCA
This sequence comes from Eucalyptus shirleyi, assembly GCA_017140165.1. Classification (NCBI taxonomy): domain Eukaryota; kingdom Viridiplantae; phylum Streptophyta; class Magnoliopsida; order Myrtales; family Myrtaceae; genus Eucalyptus; species Eucalyptus shirleyi. Next base: position 44,101,896 of record CM029450.1, read on the forward strand.
ATTTCAAGAATCGATAGGCCATTTAGAATACCATATTTATTACCATAGGATTTGAGCTTATACTTTTAAAGATCGCGCCATTTAGCGCAATCATACAAAACCCCCTAGGGAGAATAAAATTTATTATTTTCCCATCTTGGAAGGGGTCATTTTTGTTTTTGTTTTTTGTTTTTTTGGTTCTTTTTACGTTCAGTGGGGAGCGCCACAATTAAAAGGAGAGGGGGAAAAAGAAAAATAAGGAGTAACGATTCTTCATGCCGACTCCTTCATCGTCGCCCCATCGTCATTGGACTTCATCCTCACCACCGCAAGTTGCATCCATTGTTCTTGAATTTTATTCTCTTAAGGAGTCGGAGCAGTAGTCGCCGCTGCCCATTCTAGCGATTGAAACCCACGCCATCACTTTGATGAGCCCTCTCCATCACTCCCCTCGACGCCATCAGTCACCATAGCCGCTCGTGCTCACTGTTCCCGAGTCACCCTTTCCTACTCTAGTGGCCCGTGCCTTCCCATCGTGAAACCGAAGAGCCCAGATCTCGTCCGAAGACTCCTTGTCGGTCGTTGTTCTGTTTGTCAACAGTCGTAAAGGTTCCAATAGCTAGTTGCAAGTGCCCGTCACAGCCTAATTACACCACTGATAAACCAGGCCTTCCTGCTGCCTTCAGCGATGGTCATCGATGAGAAGCCACTAAAAACCCGACGGTCTAGGGGTTAATTTTTAAACTTTAATATTCTGGTTGGTTTATTCTATTGCCACCCTGTTATTGTTCCCTACGTCTTGTGGATGCAACGGCCAGCACAGTGGTTAGATGATGGTCGGAGACGGTGGTTCGGTGAAGAGCGAGAATGAATGACGGTGGTACGTGAGTACTTTTGAGCGTAAGGTTTTAAACGTTTCTGGTTCAATGAAGCTTTAGATATTGATTCGTAGGAATGAAAATTCATTACATAAGTCATTAGAGGTGGGAGCTTTGGGAATAGGGAGCCAGGTGTCAAAGTTGAGGATTTCTCCATATATATTATCCAGAATGAATGAACGATGTTGACGTGTCCGATGGGGGTGGTGGTGAGGGCCCCACACGGGGATGAGGTGACGATCTGACCCTCTCTTTTGCTAATTGCAAATTGTTGCAGTGGGTATTGGACCCCACTTTATCTACTTTTCATCGACCTTTTTGTCTTTTTCCTTCAATCTTGTCGCATTTTTCTAATAAGGTGTGGGGGTGTGATTGAGTTGGGTTTGCAGGGGTGCATGTACTCATTACTAACTTTAATAGAAAATTATAGGGTCCTATTGGGGTTCACTTACCGGCATTTATCGGATTGTTTCAATATTATAGATTGCGTCATTGAGTTAGCCTCATTTATTTGTTAAAGTTACTAGCTCTTATAGGATATTACTACTCTTCATTTGGGTAATTTATCAACTTTTCAAGGGGTAAATCACAATAATTTATATTATTTGAGTATATTGCATGTTGACAAGAGATCGGATTGAAAAGATTTACCAAACCCGCGTTGAAGATAATAATATCTCAACTACTTGATAGGCAAGAGGTAGAGAAATGTGAAGAAAAGAAAAGAAAAGAAAAGAAATTTAAAGCCTTTATTGTTTCCTGGAAATGTACACAAAGTAGCATTTCTGCGAACATTTCATGCCTACACTCTCAGTCATTGCAAGCCTACTCTTTCATGCACTATAAAAGGGAGTACACCCCAGTGATAACAAACACTGCAAAAAGTTGTCATTCTTTCCTCTGCTGCAGTATTTCTACAACCAAACACTCCCATATTCAAACACTTAGTTCAGAAGAAAAGAAAATGCAAAAGAGAGCTCCGGCTTCCTCTTCTTCAGGTAAACCAAGTTAACCCAAGAGGCCCTGCTTCGCTCCAATCAAGTAGTAACTTTTTGCTTAATTGCTTGATGATCGTGGTTTTAAATTTACTGGAGGGAAGTATTCAATGAAGAGTTCTTGTGTTCAGCATTCTTTAGATGAGAAATATGATAGAAGCCTGCATTGTAAGTATTAGATTGATTGGCTTTTGACTCACGAGTCATGACTGTTCTAAATCGCTTTCGTTCGGTTTTTTGTTTGTGGATTAGTGTTGTGGCTTCAATGTCAAGTATTGAAGACCTTAAATGTTGTGGTCTTCTTGTTTGAATTGAACTCCATTATAATTTTTTACCTAGTAAGTGAGCTGCAATCGTTATCGGGTTACTTTGCTCTCCTGTTTGCTTGATTATCCTATCTTGCTTGTATTTTTGTGATGAACTTCACGCAGTCAAGAATGAAACCTATCCTAGAGGAAACTCTAGCTGAGGAGCTATCTTATGGAGGAGGATGTCTAGAGAGTGGTTAGATGAGTCAAGTAGCTTGGACATAAATTACAGTGTTTATTGCATTTCAATTGCTAATCTCTTCGATTAGAAGCGGCTGAATGCATTTCTAACCTTCCAGTAAGTTTCCGAAATCTACATTAGAAATTGCTGCGAGATGTACATAGAATATGATTTAGTGAAGGGATATTATCTGCAATCCTCCCATAATTTACTCCATAGGTACCAACGAATGCTTCAATGGTCCATGCAACTGAGAAAATACACCCACTTTTATCATTTTGACCAAGTGTACACTACTGAATTTTGAGATAATGTGTGCAGCTAACTATAGAAAATTGAAATTCTCATGCTAAGATTGACGTGTGGCATTAACATTAGGATTGCCAAGTAGGCTTGACGCAAAAGTCATACATTAACATAAAGTCTTTGAACGAACAAAGCAACATCAACAACAGAAACACAACAGAATTTTTGTTAACATGGAGCAAAACATTTTTTGTGTACACAAAAATCTGATAAGTCCTAAAGATTTAGAAAATTGCAGAAACCTAATATCATGCACATCAGGACACTACATAAGCAACTGTTTCAATCGATATGAATTCTTTAAAATCAACCTTCGAGAAGCCAATCCAGGAGGTGATCTTTCTTGAATTCATTCCCACAATCACAAGCACACTGACAGGTAACAAATCACAATTGACACCCACACCGTGCACCCCCGTGCACACACAAAGTAATAGTCCAGACATATAGCTCTAAGACAACAATTGCTAATAAAATAAGCAAACTCTCATCCAAATTGTCTTGAATTTTCCCAACTAGGAATAGTCCAGTCACGTGAGGTAACAATTGACCATCACCAACCACAAAATAGGGTCGATTTCTTTTCAAATTGTTGTTATACTTGCTGTATCATATCCAAAATCAACAAGCGTGCAAGAGAGGGAAAAAAAACCTAAAACCCACATCCTAGAAGGACCCAATTCAAGAACAATTCACTATCAAGACGATCAAGATAGGTACTCAAATTTGGCGAAAAGAAAAAAAAAATAAAGAATCCTAAGAAACTGATAGCAAGAAAAGGAAAAAGACTAAATTTCGAACTTCGAACTAATAAAGAAAATGCCAATTGGGTCATCACACTAGACCAATAGAAATTGCACAAAGAGCTTGCTTCGCCTCATCTCCTCCTCCTTGTGGAAAGATGATCTTGATGAGGGGCGAGGCGTGGGCAGAAACGACAATCCGATCTCCTTCACTGCGGATGCGGAAGTGAAATCAAGGAAGAAAGAAGGGTCGATGAAGGTGGGTGGAGAGGGGGGTTTTAGAATGGCGGTCGTTTTCTATGTGGACATTTCAAAGACGGTGCTAAACTTGGGATTTTCATTTTTATCTATCCCCATTTGGTGAGTAATTACTAGCGAACAAGCCACCGGTGGTTGGTGGCGGCTTGTTCTTGCATCTACGTTATGGTGTTTTTTGTAAGAGTTTTCCTAATATGGACTACATTAATTGATATTGTAATTTACCGTTTTACGGGGTTGGTCTAAGGTGAGATAGAATGTTTCTTAATTAGTCTAACATGGGACTAGCTAGTATGGGCTGAGTTGAGTCTGGCCCGTAATGAGGGGGCCTGGTTAGAAACTTTATAAATAGTGCTCAAGTCTGTTGGAGAAATCTTTCCAGAATATTTTGAAGCTGACAAAACGTTTCTATCAGTCTAGTCTGGATAATTGCAAGCCTTCTGTTTAGAGTCTGAAGACTTTCAGATCACCAGACTCAGCACTCAAGACTCAAGACTATTCTCATTGACAGTTTTTCTAATCCAGTGACGAAGGCAATCCAGAGCCGAAGCATTTGGTTGAGGATTTAGTCCTATCCTCTGGAGAAGATCTCTTGGCCGGATAAATATAACGGATTCTTTTATTCGTAATCAAGATCGTTTGAAGATCCGATGGTTGACGAAGTATTCTTGGAAGGTTCTATTCTTGGAAACTAAGATCCTGGTTGTATGGGCGAACATGATTGATGAGCTATCGTTAGGTTCATTTAATAGCTCGAATGATCTTCTTGATTGATTCCGTCCAACAGGTAGATTGGAAGAATTCTTTTGGTAAGTGCCAACGGGTATGATGGCATAAAGGAGTATAAAAGGAAGTCGTTCTAGTTGCTTTCGTGTATGATCGATAGAGAAATTCCAGAGTCTGAAGCACCTTGAATATTAGTCGATACATTCTGAGCGAAATTGTATACACAAAGAGTGTCTATACTTAGTGATACCTTGAGCGAGTGTGGTAGATCATCTACACCAAAAAATCAAGGGAGAACAATGCTGTAACATCTCTTTGTTCATAGTGGAATCCAACCAATAGGCTGTCAGTGCAGAAGAGTGGACGTAGGCTTGAAATAAGTCGAACCACTATAAACCGCGTGTTCAATTTTCTCTTCCCTTCTCTCAGTCTTACTTTGATTATTGTTTATCTCAAATCTATCAATTGTCTAGTATTGTGCAATTATCGAGAAAAATCTTGTATATACCTATTCACCCCCCTCTAGGTACTTAATACTAGCTATATCAATTGGTGTCAGAGCTCGTGTACTCATTTTATTTGAAGTGTTTTACTTCAGAGTAAAAGATCCATGGCTAGTATGCTAGCACCAGGGCTGGTGGAAGGACAAAGCAATACCAGACCACCCTACTTTGATGGAAAGGATTACAACATCTGAAAGAACAAGATGAAAGCCTTCCTACGATCAAAGGATCCTCTAGAATGAGACGTCGTAGAAAAAGGAATTACTCCTACAGCTGCATCAGTCTCTGAAAGAGGGAAAGAAACTGTTGAGACCAGCGGAATGGCTCAGGAAGAGATAATCAAGAGACAAGCACTCGATGCAAAAGCAATTTACTATTTATATTGTGCTTTGTCACCAACTGAATATAACATAATATCTTCTTGTGTTACAGCAAAAAAAGTCTGAGATAGATTACATATCACCTATGAAGGAACAGATTGAGTGAAGGAAACCAGAATTAACATTCTCCTCGGTCAATATGAAGCCTTCAAAATGAAACCAGGAGAATCTATAATTGACATGTTTAGCCGTTTTACAGATATTGTCAATGGTCTTGAGAATCAAGGACAAAAAATTTCTGATCCCATGAAGGTAAACAAGCTACTGCGTGGACTCTCCAAAGATTGGAATCACATAAAGACTTCAATAAGAGAGACGCAAAGAATTATGCCACTATCTGTCAACGAGTTGATTGTAACTCTTCAGTCTTATGAAGTGGAACAAATTAATGAAGACGAAGATCCAAAAGGTAAGAAATCCATTGCATTAAAATCAAATGATGATTTTGATGATACAGATTCTGAAGATGACATGGACGATGAGGAGCTTGCTCTCATGATAAGAAGATTCAAAAAACTGAATAGAAAAGGAAGAAGGTTCAACTCAAAGAAGCAAAGTTTTCAAAGACAGCAGACCAAGTCTGTTGATGATGAGGAACCAAACAAAGATGTAGTTTGCTTTGAATGTAAGAAAAAGAGACACATCATACCCAATCGTCCTCTTATGAAGAAGAAGAGAGGAAAAGCTGAAAAGTTTCGAAAAGCTCTCAAAGCCGAAACCTGGAGTGATACAGAGTGTGAAGAAAGTGATAATGAATATGCCAACCTATGTCTGATGGCACAATCAGACTCAGACTCTGAATCAGACTCAGACAGTGAATTTGAAGCAAGTAATTTTAAAATTCCTGTCAAAGTTTCTAAATACATTGATGAACTATGTTTTAGTCTTAAGACTTCTCTCAAAAGAATTTCTGAAATTAAAAAGGAAAACTCAGCTCTAAAACAAAAGGAAAACGTTTTAGAAGAAAGAGTTAAAAGTTTAGACTTAAATGTTTCCACTCTTAAAGAAAATGAAGATAATTTTTTGAAAGAAAATGACATTTTAAAAACTGACTTATCGAATATTTCAAAGAAATTTTCAATAGGGTCCGAAAAACTTGAAAAAATTATTTCAGCTCAAAGACCTTACTTCAATAAGTCCGGTCTAGGTATGATAGCAGAAACAATTCCCTTGATTGATTTTCCTAAAGTAAAAGAAAGAATTAAGGAAAGACCCTCGAGAGAGGCTTACAAAAATCATTTCAAGAAAGTTTTTGTAAAGTCTGTAGGTCGAAATGCCCTCAGGTGTTCAAAGTGCAACAGTCCAGATCACTTTGAAAAAGAGTGTCCTATGGTTTGAAAACCTGTTAAGAAAGTATGGGCTGATACTGTTTATCTTACTAACACCAAAGGACCCAAGAAAATTTGGGTACCAAAGAAAACTTGAGACTCTATTTTAAATGCAGGTCTTCGTCAAGAAAAAGGTAAAGTGGTATCTTGACAGTGAATGCTCAAGACACATGACAGGAGACTCAAATTGCTTTATAAAGCTTGTTCAAGTAAATGGTGGAAAAATTTCATTTGGAGGAAACAACAAAGGAAGTATTGTGGGATTTGGAACAGTGAAAATTGGAAATCTCACAATAAGTAATGTTTCCCTAGTGGAAGGACTCAATTACAATCTTCTCAGCATTAGCCAATTGTGTGATACTGGTTTTAAGATCTTCTTTCAAGAAGGAACATGTTCTGGAACCAGTAAAGACTCTACTCAGTCTTTCATGGGTCGAAGACATGGAAATATCTATTTTCTGGATGTGAAACCAAATGAATCGCAATGCCTAATCTCAATTCAAGACGAAGCAAACCTATGGCACATAAAGCTTGGTCATGTCAACATGAAGCAATTAGCCAAAATTTCAACAAAGCAGCTTGTTCGAGGTCTACCCAAATTACCATACCAAAAGTCTAATCCATGCACTCCATGTATTCTGGGAAAGCAGGTAAGAAATTCATTTAAGCCAATAAATCATGTCTCCACTAATCATGTATTACAGTTGTTGCATATAGATCTCTTCGGACCAACCAGAACCCATAGCATTAAAGGTAAGAAATATTGCCTAGTAATTGTGGACGATTACTCCCGCTTTACTTGGGTATATTTCCTTGCAAGTAAGTCCGAAATCTTCTCGTATTTTGAAAAATTTGCTAAAAAGGTTCAAAATGAAAAAGGATGTGTTATCTCAAGTATAAGAACAGATCATTGAGGTGAATTTGAAAATCGAGATTTTACAAAATTTTGTGATGAATATGGCTTTAAGCATGTGTTCTCCTCTCCATATACTCCTCAGCAAAATGGAGTTGTGGAAAGAAAGAATAGATCTCTTCAAGAAATGGCTAGAACTCTTTTAATTGAAAGTAAGATTTCTTCACGATTTTGGGCTGAAGCTGTTTCAACAGCGTGCTATATCATCAATAAAGTCTTCTTAAGACCTACTCTAGAGAAAATCCCTTATGAGTTATTCAAAGGTAAGAAGCCTATTGTTTCATACTTTCATGTGTTTGGTTGCAAATGCTTTATATTGAAAAATGCTAAAGATCGAGTTGGTAAGTTTGAAGAAAGATCAGATGAAGGCATCTTCCTTGGATATTCTACATCAAGCAAAGCCTACAGAGTCTATAACAAGAAGAGCCAGTCTATGGAGGAGTCAATGAATGTCAAATTTCAAGACTCTATGCAAGATGAATCCAGTCAGACTCATCATGAAGAGTCTGAACCTGCTCCAGACCCTCCAAAGCTTACAACTCAAGAAGCATCTCAGACTCTGGAAGACCAGCATCAAGCTGTTCGTGAAGATTCAAATAAAGAAAGAGATCATCAACCTGACAAATTAACCAGCAACTGGAAGCATAAGTCCAGTCATCCCAAAGATCTTATCATTGGCGACATCAATGAAGGAATTCGCACAAGATCCAAAAGGCGTGAAGAGTCTAGTGCTGTGGCTCTCATTTCTGAAATTGAACCAAAGAGCATAGAAGAAGCTTTATCTGATGAAAGCTAGATTGAAGCTATGCAAGAAGAGCTCAGACAGTTCAACATTAATGATGTCTGGGAATTGACATCTAAACCAAAAGGTAAAACTGTTATTGGAGCTAAACGGGTGTTCAGGAACAAGATAAATGAGAAAGGAAAAGTCGTACGAAACAAAGCAAGACTCGTGGCTAAGGGATATACGCAAGAAGAAGGAATAGACTATGATGAGACTTACGCACCAGTAGCAAGGTTAGAAGCTATTCGACTAAAACTTGCGTTTGCTTGTTATAAAAATTTCAGGTTATTCCAAATGGACATCAAAAGTGCCTTCCTAAATGGATTTATCTATGAGGAAGTTTATGTGGAACAACCACCAGGGTTTGAAGACCCAAAAAAGCCAGACTCAGTCTTCAGACTGAAAAAGGCCTTGTATGGTTTAAAGCAAGCACCTCAAACTTGGTACGACAAACTAAGTAAGTTCTTAATACAAAATGGTTTTGTCAAAGGTAAAGTAGATACTACTTTATTTATCAAAAAGGAAAACAAAAGCTTTTTACTTGTTCAAATATATGTGGATGATATTATTTTTGGATCCTATAATGAAAGTATGTGCAAGAAATTTTCTAAGTCTATGCAGGATGAGTTTGAAATGAGTATGATGGGAGAGTTAACATTCTTTCTTGATCTTCAAGTAAAACAATTAAAGGAAGGAACTTTTATTTATCAAGAAAAATATGCTAATGATCTTGTCAAAAGGTTTAGACTGGAAAAGTGCAAAAAGACCGACATACCGATGTTAAGTTCTTTGAAGATAGACAAAGATGAAGAAGGGAAGAAAGTTGATCAAAAGTTGTATAGGAGCATCATTGGTTCACTTCTTTATCTTACTGCTTCTAGACCTGACATTTTGTTGAGTGTTTGCATCTGTGCTAGGTTTCAATCAGATCCCAAAGAATCCCATCTCAGTGCTGCGAAACGTATTATTAAATACGTTGCTTTATCTTCAAGCATCGGTCTTTGGTATCCTAAGAAGGGAGACTTTAATCTTCTGGGATATTCAGACGCAGATCTGGCCAGTTGCAGAGTTGATAGAAAGAGCACTTCGGGAACTTGCCAGTTGCTTGGAAGCAGGACAGTGTCTTGGTTTTCAAGGAAACAAAGCATTGTGGCTCTCTCAACAACAGAAGCAGAGTATGTAGCTCTTGAAAGTTGCTGTTCGCAAATTCTATGGATAAAACAACAGCTACAAGACTTTGGAATTGAAGACTCATGCACAGAGATTAGATGTGACAACACCGGCGCAATCAATCTCACAAAAAATCCAATCCTTCACTCAAGAGCAAAGCATATAGAGATTTGACATCATTTCATTAGAGATCATGTTCAAAATGGAGAAATCTCGATTCAATTTGTTGATTCAAAAAATCAACTGGCGGATATATTCACAAAGTCTTTGGAGAAAAATCAATTTGATTTTATCCGTTCCAGACTCAACATTTTGAAACTTGAGGAAGTTAAAGCCTAAAGACTCTCCAACCCTCAGACTCAGACATTCATGGTTATAGATTGTAAGTTGTTATTATATTCAATCTCGAAAAGGTACGATTATTAGTTCAGTTAATCTATAATTTCGGGAAAAACGGAATCTTGTCTTTTCAAAAAGATTAACTTCTATTTGGTAGTTATCGATTTCAAAAGAGGCGTCTGTTTATTTTACTTTGTGCCGATTGGTTTTTCCTTTTTAAACTGCGTTATATATATACAGTTTTTCTCGCTTAAACTTCAAAACCCTAAAAAGGCATTCTCCTCCCAATCCTGTCTCTACTTCGTGTTCATCTTCGAGAAAGTTGTCATTTTTTCTTGGGAAAGCGAGTAAAGGAATCTTTCAACAACAAGGAAGGATGTCTTCTTCGAGAAAGTCTTCAAGAATCGTGAACAGGGGACCACAGAGAATGAGGGAGGGGCCTACCCATTTCGATCTCATCGAAGAGGAAGATTTACCGAGTCAGCAACAAAGCCCGATTCACTCTCCTCTACGTCACTCTTCACCATCTACCCCACAAGGTGCGGGTCATCAACCGGAGGAAGAAATAATCGAGGATGCAGACCTTGTAAGAGTCCAAAAACCCTCTTTTATTTACAAGCTCTATCGTGCTCTGAAAAGCACTGGTACTCCGCTGAACTATATAGATGATTTCCTTAAAGATAAGAATTATGGGAATGAGTATATCTTTTTGCGGAAAATGGAGGATTTGGGAATTGCTCCCAAAGGAAAGGCTAAGGAAGCACTTGCGAACATTCTAAGTGACCCTCGTGTATCGGGACTGAATCCGACTGACGGGAACGATGATAATAAAATGTTCAGTAAATTCCAACCTAGAATGGGTGTTGCTGCAAAGGTGAATGGAAAAATGATAGATTTGTTTAAATCGAAAGAACAGGAAAATCTGTTCTTCAGACTGTTGAAAAGAGGGGTGATAAACCCTAAGAGTGTTGATTTAGATTTCTTGGATGCCATCAATGTGAACTTAAGGGAGAAGTTCAATCTGCTTCAACTTGAGCAATTTTGCTCCGATACCATAGACGGTTATGCACAATTGACAGCATACTCTATTCGAATCTTAGCTTTTTAGATGCGAATAGAATATCCTTCAGTGTTCGAGACCAAGACTATGTAGTAGATGTGGACATGTTGGCAGATATAATTGGAGTTGAAAAAGGACGCTATCAATCGATCAAAGTTTCGATTGCTCGTACCACACTGGAGCTTGTCAAAGACAATGGTACAGAGGGAAGAATTACCTACACAAGGATGCATGCCATCAACATCTTGCTTCACAAAATTGTGATCAACTGTATCAGGCCAAATTCTACATCCAAGACTGACGTGTCTAACTCTGAGGCGAAATTGATGTACGTGATCAATTCAGGGAAGAAGTTCTCTCTCCCTCACACCATTCTCTTTCACATGTGGTGAAGGACAAGGGCCAATTGCCTTACCCAGGTCTTGTGACCAAGATCTTCAGACACTTGAACATTGAACCTCCACATACTCTTTGTGTTCGACTATGTGACAAAATGGTGGTAGGTTTGAAAATGCTGACAAAAATGCGTCTGAAAGAGCTTAATAAGGCAATGGAGAAGTTCAAAGTGAAGACTCCAGTATCTTCTACATCAAAGAGAAAAGGGAAGGAGCCTATGGGTGCTCCATCCAAAAAGAAAAGAACTCTTATCTTGGAGGATGAAGATGAAGAGGAAGATCTTTCTATCCCTGCATTGAAAAGGACCAGACGTTCTGTACCTGAATCAACAGAACGACAGAAGAAAGGAAAAGAAGCAGAGGAAACAAAACAGAGAGAAGAAGAGGGACAAGCAAAGAACAGAGAAGCAGAGGAGCAACAAGAGAAAGAAAACAAAGCTGAAGAAGAAGGAGAAGCAGTGAAAGAAAAGTCTGCAGATGAAGCCGGAGAGAAAGGGAATCAAGACGCTGAAGAGCATGACCATCACTCTTCCCTAATTGAGGTCCTAGAGACAGGGGGAGATGGCGAGCAAGGAAGGATTACACCACATGCTGTCAACAGTGAAGGTGTGAGTCGCTCACCAGCAAATCCAGAAGATTTTCAGGCCGCTCAAATGCCTGAGGAAAGACATGATACACCAAATCTGCTCGATTACACTGAAGTTCCATCGTCTGCCTTCACTCCATCCGAGAAAGCAAATGCGAGCACACAGACAGACAATACAGCGGATTTTCGTCGTATCCTTGATGTTCTTCTGAAAATGAAGGGTCAAATCTATGCTCTGGACTATGAACTTCAAGTCCTGAAGAATCCTGGACAAGCATCTTCTATTACCCTGGTGGATCAAATGAAAAACATCGCTCTTCAAATTCAAGCCAATGCCAAAGGAGAAAAGGTGGCTCATCTACGGGAAGACTTGAAGAGGCTGGAAGGCATCGTACAGTCGATGGGAGATTTCCAGATTGTGAGTATTCCCAAGCAGACTTGACTCTTTTCTCACCTTTTTAATGATGACAAAAATGGGGAGAATTGCAATTTGAACTCAACTCTTTAAACTTTGACTTTAAATTTCTTTTGTGTTTTTAAATGTTTTTTTTTTTTTTAGTATGACTTGGGTGTGAACTTGAATTTGACTAACTTGGGTGTGGATTTTGATGCTTGACTGTTTGCATTTATATCAAGTGTTGCTGTATGGTTTTACTCATGAAAGACTAACCGATTTTATGTGGATGCAGAGTCTGGTTGTTTTATTAATCTTTATGAGATAGCCATATTGCTTGAGTAATGTTTTGCAGGTCAAAGTTGTTCAAATCTACAGGAAAGTTTTGTCACCATCAAAAAGGGGGAGATTGTTGGAGAAATCTTTCCAGAATATTTTGAAGCTGACAAAACGTTTCTATCAGTCTAGTCTGGATAATTGCAAGCCTTCCGTTTAGAGTCTGAAGACTTTCAGATCACCAGACTCAACACTCAAGACTCAAGACTCAAGGCTATTCTCATTGACAGTTTTTCTAATCCAGTGACGAAGGCAATCCAGAGCCGAAGTATTTGGTTGAGGATTTAGTCCTATCCTTTGGAGAAGATCTCTTGGCCGGATAAATATAACGAATTCTTTTATTCGTAATCAAGATCGTTTGAAGATCCGATGGTCGACGAAGTATTCTTGGAAGGTTCTATTCTTGGAAACCAAGATCCTGGTTGTATGGACGAACATGATTGATGGGCTATCGTCAGGTTCCTTTAATAGCTCGAATGATCTTCTTAATTGATTCCATCCAACGGGTAGATTGGAGGAATTACTTTGATAAGTGCCAACGGGTATGATGGCATAAAGGAGTATAAAAGGAAGTCGTTCTAGTTGCTTTAGTGTATGATCGATAGAGAAATTCCAGAGTCTGAAGCACCTTGAATATTAGTCGATACATTCTGAGCGAAATTGTATACACAAAGAGTGTCTATACTTAGTGATACCTTGAGTGAGTGTGGTAGATCATCTACACCGAGAAATCAAGGGAGAACAACGCTGTAACATCTCTTTGTTCATAGTGGAATCCAGCCAATAGGCTGTCAGTGCAGAAGAGTGGATGTAGGATTGAAATAAGCCGAACCACTATAAACCACGTTTTCAATTTTCTCTTCCCTTCTCTCAGTCTTACTTTGATTATTGTTTGTCTCAAATCTATCAACTGTCTAGTATTGTGCAATTATCGAGAAAAATCTTGTATATACCTATTCACCCCCCTTTAGGTACTTAATACTAGCTATATCAAAATCTTTCCTTTAACCCTAATTCTCACATGTATCCTCACATAAGAAGCGTTAACCTAGCGCTAAAGGATGAGGTGGCCATCTCATTGAGCCAGTGATACGGAGGGCAATAGAGGAGAATGACTTGCGAGTGAAACATCAGTCTTCCGCTTCAAGAACTATGGATCCTAAAACATATGCATTAATCTTTCTACTCAATTATGCATGTTCTTGTTCTGGTTATGAAGATCTTGGGATTGTGTAATTTGCATTTAACATGTGGTATCAGAGCAACCATAACCCTAAAACTTGAACGCATAAAATTTTTGCCATAATTTGTGATTTTCGAGATTTTTTGTTCAATAAAAAAAAAATTAAATCACAAATTCGAACTGGGCTCGATGAGACGAGCAGATTCGTAGTTGGCGCGTCGCCGAAGGGGGCTGCACATGCCCCCACGCGCGGCCACGCACTGCTAGGGCGTCGGAGACGCGCTCCATGCGCGGCCACCTGCCCTCACGCGCTCCCACGCGCGGGGCGCAACTCGCCCGTGCGCTCCATGCGCCGTGCACTCTGGCGGCACGTGCGGGCACATGGAGCATCAGATCGACGCGTGGCTGGCGGTGTTGGATTCATATGATTCTCCTCTATCTTGTGGTATATTTATTTTACATGTTTGATGATTTTATAGATGTGAAATACATACGAAGCCCTAAATACATGTATTTTTATTGTATTTTTGCGTATTTTTCTTGTATTTTATGTGATTTTGGAAATACAGGTGTTGGGTTATAGGTATATTATCACATAAACATTATAAAGATGTAATTTATTAATAAAAATAAATTAAACATTATTGTGAACTAAAGCTAACTTAATGAGATACAACTATTATGAGATAGTAATTGAACTATGTATTAAGGTAATGAGAAAAAGTAAAAGTTATGAAGTTTTTGTTGCTCAAGCATAGTTCTTTATACGCATCTTGATGTATTATTGTTTCTTTTGGTAATCTTTGAATGTTGAACATTTTAAGAACTGGTGATCAAACTGATTGTACTAATTAACACATCTGATGAATGTGGGTAATGCATGTCAGTTAAGTTATTGTATGTTATACCTAAACTCATATGGTCACTTGTTAACGTCTATCAAGTTCAATCTTTCTGACTTGCTCCTACGGAACCAAGGTAGAAAAGATTGAATTTTTTTTTTATGGTTAAGAAATACGGCAACATTTATGTAGAGTAATAATATCTACTGTTGTAGTTTAAATATTTGGTTATGTATTTTTACTCAATTTATAGGTCACCGGTTGATTCAATGATAATTTTTTACTTAAAATCAACTATTAACTTTGGAGTTATGTTTTGTCTTATGAAACTCATTAGCAATAGTTAGTCAGTTGTCAGGCTTGTTGATCTGGGATGCCCTATATTGCTATTGATGTTAATTTGTGATAAATCCTCTGGATCAACATTCTTCTTTAAGTTGTTCTGGTAATATGTAATCTGGGTGCACAAGATACACTTTCTTCTATGTTATGAGAAATTTCTTATGTTGCTATGATCGGTGATTTTCCTAGATGAATAAAGTAGTGTAATTAGCATGATATGTGATTTTGGTGATTTACTGCCCCTGTAACTAAAGTTAAAATAACATATATATGGTGTATGTGAGCAGTAAAGTTTATATCCCTGATATGAGAGAGTTTTAAATATTCAATTGAGTAGTGACTGCCAAAGTGGCACGCTTGATTGGATTTGCGAAATTTCGGTCTTGTATATTGATTGGGATGTCTCCAAGTCTAATGCGTAGTCATACTCCCAAAGAAGGTGATCGTGTATTAGTTCATGGAGGAATACATGATGGTATGGTGGAGGAGTGACTGATCTTAGTAGTTTATATGCCCAAAGGTGATGAATTTATGAAGATTAGAATATATTCTCATGATCGCTATCATGTGGGGAGTGTACAATTGCATGTTATGTATTTTGCCCAAATGTGATTATATGATTTTGCATATAACTCTCTAGATGTGTATTTGTACGTCAAGTTACACAGTGCTCACATGATGCTAATTACATATATTGCTTGTTATGCGAGCAGTAAGGTTTATATCCTTGGTATGAGAGAATTTTAAGGATTCAATTGAGTAGTGACCGCTAAAGTAGCACGCTTAATTGGATTTGAGAAATTTTGGTCTCGTATATTGATTGTGATGTCTCCTGGTCTAATGCGTAGTCATACTCTAAAAGGAGGTGATTGTGTATTAGTTCATGGAGGGATACATGATGGTATGGTGCAGCAGTGACTGATCCTAGTGGTTCATATGCCCAAAGGTGATGAATTCACGAAGATTGGAATATAGTCTCATAATCTCTATCATGTGAGGAGTGTATAATTGTATGTCATGTATTCTGCCCAAAGGTGATTATATGATTTTGCATGTAGCTCTTTGAATGTGTACTTGTATGTCAAGTTACACAGTGTTCACATAATGCTAATTACATACATTACTTATTTTTCAGTCACATTTTCTGTAATTAATAACACAACTATTATTGAGGTTTTTACTGCTACAAATATTAAGTTGTGGACAAATGATTTGTTGCTTGGGAAAATAGTAATATAATTTGCTTACTATCCATAAAGCATTACATTCAAGAATACTTGAAAAGTGGTTTGTTTGTGGACTGCACTGCTAAAAGATAAAGGAAGCCTTAGTAGCTTGAAATTATGTCTTGTCTAATACCGAAATTAGGACACATCTGCAAAGATTGTGTTAAAGTCCTAATGAGATATACATCTCATATACGATTGAAAATGTTGTTTCCAAAAGTTTTCTATTTAAGGAATAATCTCACACATATTTAAAGAAAGAGTAGAAAAATTAACAATGTTAATATTTTGTCTACTCTTAATGGTTATTTAAAGACTTCTATTGATTATTGTGGAAGTAAAATAACCAAGGTAAAGAAAAATTCGATTAGAATTAGTCTTAAAGGTTGTCAGGCTTGATAGTGATCGTGAGTATTTTGGCAAGTATGACAATGCCGAATAACTTAAATGGTCATTTGTCAAATACTAGATAAATTATGGGGTGGTAACAACATAATTTAATATGCCTAAAAATCCTGACAAAATGATTTTGCCAAAAGGCATAATTGCACCATAATTAACATGGTGATGAGTAAGACTAATTGATCCGGTCTTCCATGGGCTGATAGTATGAAATCAACTTTTTCACATACGAAAGGTGTTTCTTACCAAAGTTGTTTCATAAACTTCTTTTGAATTATGGACTGGACGTAATTTTAACTTGAATCATATTAAAATATAGATGTGTCATGCAGAAGTGAGGTTTATATAATTCATTATTAAGTGCATTGAAATTCAGATCCACTTGAAATTATTTTGTATTTTACATAAATTGTTTAAAAGAGTCTTGATTTTATGACCTTATAGAAAGGTATAAGAATTATTTAATCACGTTACTAAAAAAAAGAATTATTGAATCACATACAGTAAAATTTCTAGAGATTGACATAGTTGTAAAGGATAACTGCTCTCAGACTATTAAAGATAATAGTACGATGGAGGTTACTGTGTCTTTATCTTTGCCTATACAGATAATTGAAGAATCTCTTGTACCATAGATTAAACTTGTTGAGGTTCAAGGTACTATTTTCGATATAGTTTATAATTAAAATTTTCAAACCTCTCAAGTACATAATGAAGTGGTTGTAACTTTATTCAGGAGATTTGCTAAAGAAAGATGATCAGTTATACCATCAGATTATATAGTTTATATATGAGAGCATGATTACAATTTCCACTACATGGTTGATTTAGCGACATATATATAAATGTTGTTTCTTGTTCTCAATCAAGTATGTGATTAGATGTCATAAAAGATGATAAAGTTTTTCACTTTGAAAGAGGGGTGGATAGTTAATAGTGAAGAAATAATTATTTCTTTTTAGTGTTTTTTAAAGATTCTTTCAAAGTGAACGTGGCATTAATAGATACAAAATCTATATAGTGCAATTAGAGGATTTTGCAGCACATGATTCAAGTAAATTTGTGTGTAGATTGAAAAGTTTTATTCATAGTTTTAAGCAAGTTTCAAGACAATATTATTAAAGTTTCATAGTGTTGTTATTTTGTTCAATTGGGAACAAAGTAATTCAATATATTGTAAGGTTAGTGGGAGGAAATTTATTTTTCTCATACTCTTTTTGAACATGATATTTCGTTTACAAGGAGTGACCTTGAGGCATCTCTTGTTCTTTGCACTGAGGTTCGTAAGAATTATTCTCGCCATATTTTATTAGATTTAGCTCAGAGGACATTTGCTGATCGTATTTTGGAAATATTCTATATACATCATTGCAATCTAGGAATTGCTCCTGTTGTTAAGGGTGATGGACTGAATCCATTACATTGTCCTTATTTAGATATTGAGAAAATCTAGTTAAATGGTATACCTTGTGTCAGTGCACTTAAAAGTATAATGTATACTCAAATTTGCACTAGACTAAATATTGTTTTTGCGATGGGACTTCTAGGTAGACATCAGTCAAATCCAAGACGCAATTACTAGGTTGCTACCAAGAATGTTTAAGGTACTTAAAGAGGACAAGATATTATATGCTAATTTATAATTCTTGCAACTAGTGGGGTATTTAGAAGTAAAATTTACTGGCTGTTAGGATTATATGAGATCAATAACGGAATACATATTAATGTTAGCAGGAAGTACAATAAATAAAGTTCTATGTCATCTTTTACTATATAAACAGAGTTTGTAACATTCTTTTAGACTATTACTTGGCTATTATGCTCCGGAACCTCATTAAGGAGTTGACCATTTTTAATTTTATGGATTGATCTATACGGTTGTATTGAGATAATAAATTTGTAGTATTTATTAACAACAGAGGTCTCAAGGGGTCTAAATATTTGACAGTTAAATTTTTTGCCATAAAGAAATGGTACAGAAATGTGACGTTATAATATAACATATTTCTACAGATCCACTAACTAAAGGCCTACACCCATGTGTAATTGAGCGACATGTCATTAGCATGGGCTATGCTGTTGTTTAGTGTGAGCTATTTTGGCTTTACTTTGATAAATGTTTCATATGTGTTCGTTACACTTTGTAACGGTTCGATATGTATCTACTTTTGCATTCAATAAAATATTTTTGAATGTGTTGTTATTATGTTGAATATATATTGATAAAATCTCAAGGTATTGTATAAATCTTGAGTGAAGGCTAGGGGCATCCAATTATTAGTCTTGTGCATATGCCTTGTTATACATAAAGAAAGGTTAACCGTAAGGATAAGGCATATGTGAGTTCATTGGAACCATAAAGACATTCTCTAGTGGCACAATTTTTTTTTTTTGTGACATTTAAGGTAAGAGAATGTGGGTTCATTGGAACCATAAAGACATTCTTTAGTGGCACAAGTTTTTTGTTACGCTTAAGGTAAGAGAATGTTGACTGACAAATGGAATATCTCTATGAGAGATGTTATTAATTTGTCACACTACCATATTGAATCCATATTAATAAAGTTGAAAGTACTTGTAACCATGGAATGCTCTGTGTGTATACATGCAGTTACCGCCATGATTCGGTGTTTGAGATTTTATGGAATATGATTGATTATTAATAATTATCTCTAAATTAAGGTGCGCACATACAGTACAATTTCAATTAATATAGTTCAAGTGGGAGAATGTAAGAGTTTTCCTAATATGGATTACATTAATTGATATTACGGTTATCGTTTTATGGGGTTGGTCTAAGGTGAGATAGAATGTTTCTTAATTAGTCTAATATGGGGCTGGCTAGTGTGGGCCGAGTTAAGCCTGATCCGTAATAAGAGAGCCTGGTTGTAAACTCTATAAATAGTGC
The DNA here is from genome assembly GCA_017140165.1 of Eucalyptus shirleyi. Taxonomy (NCBI): domain Eukaryota; kingdom Viridiplantae; phylum Streptophyta; class Magnoliopsida; order Myrtales; family Myrtaceae; genus Eucalyptus; species Eucalyptus shirleyi. Next base: position 44,121,361 of record CM029450.1, read on the forward strand.
TCAAGTCTCTCCTCTAACCCTAATTCTCATATGTATCCTTACATAATGAGCGTTAACCTAGCGCTAAAGGGTGAGGTGGCCATCTCATTGAGCCAGTGATACGGAGAGCAATAGAGAAGAATGACTTGTGCGTGAAACATCAGTTTTCCACTTTTGCTTCAAAAACTATGGATCCAAAAACATGTGCGTTAATCTTTCTATTCAATTATGCATGTTCTTGTTTTGGTTATTGAGATCTTGGGATTATGTAATTTGCATCCAACATTTTTGGCAAAGAAGAAAAAGGAGGAAGAAACAAAAAGATTAACATGAAAAAATAAATTTCAGCAAAAAAAAAAAACATAGATAATAAATAATTAAATTAATTAATGATGAGGATTCGGCAAGAGTTCTGATCATGCGTGTCACTCGTGATGTACCTGCCCCCGGGGGGGGGGGGGACAGACGGGTTGGTGTTCCAGTTAGAAACCCCCACGTGTGCGGGCATTTCGGGATTGTGTTCATGGGCATGGGAAGGGAGGGGCCCATGGAGGTGGAAACCGAAGGCGGGGCAATAATTTTGTCATAATTGCTCATGCTTTACAAGTAGCCTCCGGAACTTTGATTCAATTTTGGAATATTGCTTTTGAACTTTGATTCAATATTCATTATTGTAAAATTTTAAATATTTTCAAGTGGCTTAAGAACTACATTCGACATTTACCAATGGATCATATTAAACTAAAGTTTCGGATCATATTTCATAAATTAAAAATATAGGGATGATATTTTATGTTAGATTAAAGTTTATGGATTATATGTGCTATTATCCTATAAAACTCTATCCAACTTCTCAAACAAACTTCTCATCGAAGCATTGTCCCGTGGATCAACGTGCTATTGATTTTGTCCCTTGGTAAAGGATGCATTGCACTCTTAATTAGTAAATAAAAACGAATTAATGGATATTAGAGAAGAGCGTTGAATGATGAGCATAGTAGGAAGTAACAGCAATGTGACGTAAGATTAAAATGCGAGAGTTGAATGTAACTGAAAAAAAAAGTTAAATTGGTCATTAAAATACAATTATAATGAGCTTCAAATGGTATGAATCCTCAACCTGCTTATAATTTTCCATATCAGCTTTTACATACATAGCTTCCTTTAGAAACCTCAATACTTATATGCTAATGTCACGGCCCGAAAGAAAGCATGTCCAAGAGGTTGAGAGTTGATCGATTGGCCCGTGACACTTGACTATTGCTTAAAAAGACCTGCTAACTGTTGTAGACCTTGCCTGCGAAGCAATTTCCGTTAAGAATATGATTTAGGCTTTTCATGTTGTTTTAAACAGAATGGATCACAAACAGACAAATTTTCAATGAAATGCTTTGGACATTATTGTTTCCTTGAATCTTGGAAAATGTGGTCAATGACAATTTCAGTTTGCATGTAGGAGGAGGACAACAAAGATACCTGTGATGTGATAATTGAATGCGACTAATACATGAGGAATGATTCTTGCAATGTAATTCTTCGCTATGTCTCTTTGCCGGATTGTGCGGAGAAAAGCTGGAGCCTGCAAAATCTCACTGGGCCGACTGTTGTCAGTGGTGAATATATTCCATTTGGTCTGTTGGTAGTATATTATCCACATCAACTCTGGTAGAATTTCCATTTCTATTGCCTCGCCAAAGATAATCCTATGCCATTAATCCACCATTCTGTTCAGCAAAGTATAATACCCATGAATACATTATTATTATTATTATTATTATTATTATTATTATTATTATTATTATTTGTTAATCACTGAAAGGACAGTGCATCTAGAGGTAGCTGCTAATTAACTTTGCTTCTGTAAGTGACGTGTAGACATAGTGACCGAAATTGATGTCCAACTTTAAAGAAGACCTCGAAGTATGAGTTATTTTGCATTCTGCTATAGATTTTTATTTTATTTTACTTTTAAGATGGCACATTCCTGGTTTTCTGCCGGGGAAAATGGTTTTCTGCCGGGGGAAACAGTCTAGCGGTTTCCTTCTGATTAGAATGGCCATTCTTATTGACTAACTAAACTGTTTGTCTGAGACAGGTTGCCTTCTCCTGCTGCCCTGAGGCAAGAAGGCCTGTGCCCTTTGACACCTGAAGAAGCGGTGCTTCTGCTAGCGGCTCTTAATTTTAAAAGAAAAACATTCGTATGCGTCACCGGAGCAAATATACACTGGCCTCGTTTGAACATGTTCAGTTTGCCTCGCCGCTTTCCTCACCCTCTGTTCAAACACGCGCCATTCTATTGTGTTGTTCTTCGTAAAGGTATTCGCGAGTCTTCTCTTGTTCGGCCTTATTGTCGGTATCTTTCCTCCACCGTAATATATTCGGTAACCAAGGACCGGGGATGATAGCTGACTCCCTGAGTCCGTCATGCCAAAGGCATCCGCTGGGGTGCAGACTATAAAGTCCAAAGCAGCTAACTGTAGAATTACGGGGAAAGGCATCGAACGATCAGACTAACAATAGTTGCGACAGAGCTTAGTCCATAATCATTGCATGCTTCTCAAATCGTCACATGAAAATGAAGAAAAGAGAAAGAACATGTAGAGAAGGCTAGAAGCTGAAGCCCTCTCTCTCTCTCTCTCTCTCTCTCTCTCTCTCTCTCTGGTTGTTTCGATCAACACCTCGATATCTCAATTGCCCAGTTGATCAAAAGTGAAAAGGTTCAATTTTTCTGATGAGTCTCTCTCTCTTCAATCGGTTCTCATTGTCAGTCCTTACGTTTGAGTTTCTCGTCTTGTGCAAGAATTGCAATCAAAATCTCACTTTTTACGACCAATCAGTGATGCGATTTTTGTGTTATAAAAGATAACTCTATCTTTGTTTTGTTCTCTCCATTGGCTAAAGGTTATCTTTCTTTTGTTCTCTCCATTGGCTAAAGGCCCTAGCTCCATTGATGGGGGTGTCAGGAGATTTATTCAGATTAGAATCCATAGGTTGTTTGTATAAATCCCATAAAATGAATCTATAATGCTTTGAATTAAAGTAATTGGCACAGATGAAAAGATAGATTTAATGTGTCCATGAGGCTTGTAAAAGAGTTTGCATGACTCTAAGTACGCGTTTGGAGAGCATGTGACCAAAGTCCTTGCATTGATTTTAGGGTGAAGAGTTTTTCACCAAATGCAAATAATATTTGATAAACATTATTTGCATCAAAGAATTTGCCTTTTTTTTTAATAAAAAATTATACTAGTGACCCTCCTCGATAACTCAACACTTTGGTAACAAATTTTGCCTAGATCATGCGACCCCAAGTGAGCCAAATCAAAGGGCCTTTAATGTCGTGCAACCCAGTTGATAGATCTCTAAGGTCGTGTGATCCTAGGCACGAGCCGCCAAGGTCATGAAACCCCAGGCCAAGTGACGCTGAAGTCGTTTGACCTTAGGTAAGCCAGATCTAGACTCCAACGTCACACATGACAGGCGACGAATAGCCCAACCCCAACTGAAATGACACTGGCGTCAGATTAGCTCCTCCGAGCCACCTCTATGAATGCCAAGTTTGAAGGGTAGAGACAACAAACGGTGTAAAATGAAGAGGTATATGTACTCCACCTTTACGTGGAATCTTTTGTGGCATCTTAGATTAAGGGAAAGCAATGAGGAGTCTGTTATGTATCTTTTTGTACAATAATTACGTTTGATATTCATTCGTACTAGTAATAAACTGTTGTTTATGGATGTTTGTCTATTTGTACGAATAAGTCCACAAGACAATAGTTGTTCACAGTGTAAATTTTCATGGTGCAGTTGTGCTGGGAATGCTTGATATAGCTAGTATAAGTACCTAGAGGGGAGTGAATAGGCATATGCAAGATTTTTCTCGATAATTGCACAATACTAGACAGTTGATAGATTTGAGACAAACAATAATCAAAGTAAAACTGAGAGAAGAGAAAATTGAACACGCGGTTTATAGCGGTTCAGCTTATTTCAAGCCTACGTCCACTCTTCTGCACTGACAGCCTATTGGCTGGATTCCACTATGAACAAAGAGATGTTACAGCAATGTTCTCCCTTAATTTCTCGGTGTAGATGATTTACCACACTCGCTCAAGGTATCACTAAGAATAGACACTCTTTGAGTATACAATTTCGCTCAAAATGTATCGACTAATAATCAAGGTGCTTCAGACTCTGGAATTTCTCTATCGATCATGCACTAAAGCAACTAGAACGACTTCCTTTTATACTCCTTTATGCCATCATACCCATTGGCACTTACCAAAGGAATTCCTCCAATCTACCCGTTGGATGGAATCAATCAAGAAGATCATTTGAGCTATTAAAGAAACCTGACGATAGCCCATCAATCTTGTTCGCTCATACAATCAGGATCTTGGTTTCCAAGAATAGAACCTTCCAAGAATATTTCGTCGACCATCGGATCTTCAAACGATCTTGATTACGAATGAAAGAATCCGTTATAATTATCCAGCCAAGAGATCTTCTCTAGAGGATAGGACTAAATCCTCAACCAAATACTTCGGCTCTGGATTGCCTTCATCACTGGATTAGAAGAACTGTCAATGAGAGTAGTCTTGAGTCTTGAGTCTTGAGTGCTGAGTCTGGTGATCTGAAAGTCTTCAGACTCTAAACAGAAGGCTTGCAATTATCCAGACTAGACTGATAGAAACGTTTTGTCAGCTTCAAAATATTCTGGAAAGATTTCTCCAACAATGCTCTCAAAGACATAGTGAAGCAGATGCAATCAATGGAGATTTCTTTACAGGAATTGGTAAGATAAACAGATTATATCAAATTTCCACTTCGTCTCAGACATATCTTTATTAGCATTTCAGTTATGAGTTGTTTATCTATATGTCGTGAAGTGATCGAATGAACTTACCAACAGATCCGTTACTAGCAAATAAATTTATGCCGATTGTTTGAACAGCAATCATTTAACATAAGCTTTGCACAATTTCCTTTGCTTTTATAGGGAAAAGTCATTTTATTGATCAACCTGTGGAAAGAAAAACATGGGGGACTACATTTCTGTGCAAGTCCGTTATGGCATAATGTCCCACATATACAGCCCACGTCGAGGTGTCAAACCTCCCCGGGGAAGATTAGCTTGTTATCCCTAGAGTAATTTTTATTTGTTGTACAATGGCCCTTCAACTCAGCAACATATGATTACTAAAGCTAACTTTTGTCCCTGCTTGATGGCCCTTCTAGGCTAACTTCCTCATTAATGCCTTCAAATTGTTCCCCTTGATGTGCTACCAGGCCCAAGTTAATTCATCCTTCGGGTCACTTGCAGATCTCGTACATGAGAGTAGCTGTAAAACTTGTTGCCAAAATCAGCCTTGAGAATACACTAAGAGAAAAAGTGCATCCAATATTCTTCATGTTGTCTAACTAGCACATAGGGGCTATCAATGTCACACCTACTTTTTATCTTGTTCGTAAGTGCCCAACCAATTATGAATCACCAGACAAGTTATAAAGCCATATTTTCCCACATTAGGCTTAAACCATACAAGCCCAAGCCAAGTCTATTGTTCCCACATTTCCCCACCAACTTCCAAGCCTCCTTTACAGAGAAAGAGCCCTTACATGATCTAGTAAATACTACTTTGTCTAAAGAGCCAGAGTTTGGAAAAATCAAGCCACATAAAGCCGTTTGAGTTTCAAGCAGATGATCAGACCTTGCTGGAGGCCATCTCCATCCATTTGCCTCGATAACATTTGCAACTGTGGCTATATTACCTAAAGCTGAAATATAAAGCATATGTAAACTTTTGCATGGACGTGGTATGAAAGGGGAAAATGAATATGCTTAGGATTGTTCGTAAGAGCTATATATACAACTGTTGTTGCTAAACACTGTGATTTCAAATGTGTCTAAAGAACTTAGTTCAACAAGGTGTTTGATAAGTTGTTTTTAAGAAGGAAGAATAAAATAGGTTGTTCAACTTCTTTTGATGGGATGAATTGGTTTTGTGTCCCCTCTGCTTCATATTTTTCTCATGTCTCCAAGTTTGACAATGCTGCTGTCGGCGTTATTGAACAGAGGGTAACAGTGGAGCTTGCAAACATTCACTCTACCCACCTCACAAGGTATGAATGCACTTCCCCCATGATGCCGTTGAGAAAGGCTTTCTTTGTGATAATGACTGGTTATGCGTTGTTGATGCTTTGGCGGAAGAACGGTCCAACCTACCGCTGCCAACCTACAGCAGGCAGAGTCAGAGCCTAGTGAGTGTTGGGCCACAATGACTTGGTAGTATGCCAAAATGTCAATGCTTCAATTTAGATCATAACTTTTGTAGCTTGATAGTAGTGTAGCCTTTTTTTTTTCCGAAAAATTTGCTTTACTAAACTCTCGGACGACGGATCTATTAATCCTTGTAGTTTCCCTGACAATATGACTTGTCTTAGTGAGATATTTGGCAGTTTGTCTCTCTCCATCGTTACTCTTCCAAGTTTACCTATTTCTAATGGTTGTTTTCCGTAGAGAATGCAGGGCTAATGCTAAATCTATGGCAAAGAATGACGCGAGAAACTTATAGCTTCACTTTCGAACCTAACTATCACTTCCTCTATTTACTGGGAAGAAACAAGAAAAAGAGAAGGGGGTTGGGGGGGGGGGGGGGGGGGGGGGGGGGTGGTGCACTACCATTGAAGTTGCCTTGATCGATGCGAAAAAGGGGGTGTCATTATATCTGGCCCAGAATCCTCCATTAATTTGGACGTCGTTGTGCTTGAAGGTGGCTTCAACAAAGAAGATAAAGATAACCGGACCCAAGAAGAGTTTGAGAACTACGTGGTTAAAGAACGTCAAGGAAAGAAGCCGCTTTTCATAGGAAATCTCCAAGTGACACTAAAGAGAAGTGTTGGCAGCTGGAAGAACTGACATTTACTGACAATTCAAGCTGGAATAGGAGTAAAAGTTTCCGTAAAGGACTTAAGTTGGCATCAAGTTATTGTGGGAGTTCACAAATCCGGGAAGAAAAAACAGATGCCTTCTATGACATGGAACACAGAGGAAAATATAAGTCCTTCCAGTCTTTTTACAGTATATAAATCTATCCTTTATGACTGACCATAACATGGTTTTAGATGTCCACAGCCGTCAGCGTCATCTTATACAGACCTTAATCTCTTGAACAAAAATTCTTATAAATAATAAACGTTGAAAGTCTTTGTTATTAACTATCATTGACACTTTGATCACTTGGATGCCTATCAGAAGTTAGCTTCTAGTCATTAATCTAATAGTGACCAAGACCTTATATGCATGTTCTCTTCATTTACTACATACATGAAGCATCGTCCACCTGTATCTGACGATGAGGTTTGGAGGTTGGAGAAGATTGCCAAATATGGGAAATCTCACCAAAAATTGAGTGAAGCGGGAATAGATAGAGTGGAGGACTTTCTTCTGCAATTGTTTACGGACCCCAACAAACCGAGAGAGTTAAGCACTTAATTAATGTTTCTCAGTAAGGATTTGATTGACTGCCAAGAATGTAAGTCATGTGTCTTCACTCATCACAGAAATTGGAAAGAGCATAATGTTGGACGCAAATTGCATAATCCCAAGATCTCCATAATTAGAACAAGAACGTGCATAATTGAGTAGAACGATTAACGCACCTGTTTTGGGATCCATTGTTCTTGAAGTGGAAGCGGAAACACAATGTTCCACGCGCAAGTCTTTCTCCTCTATTGCCCTTCGTATTACTGGCTCAATGAGGCGGCCCCTTCACGTTTAGCGTTAAGTAAACGCCCCTATGAGGATACATGTGAGAATTAGGATTAGAAGAGAGACTTGAGTACTATTTATAGAGTTTCCAACCAGTCCCTCTCATTACGGGTCAAGCTCAACTCGGCCCACACTAGCCAGCCCATATTAGACTAATTAAGAAACCTTCTATCTCACCTTAGACCAACCCTGTTTTACGGTAACCGTAAAAACAGTAAATTACAATATCAATTAATTTAATCCACATTAGGAAAACTCTTACACATAATACTGAAGAATTGGAATATCCACAACAAATTGGAAACTGTACTGTCCCGATGGCATGAGGAAGCACGGTGCTGTATTCAACACTAATTGTCAACTGATTGCCCTAATCAAAGACCTAATCAAAGACAGTGCATGTTTGGCTACTCATTGACTTTCTCCCCAAGAGAAGGTAAGTAACTAGGAGTTCCTACCGTGTTTTGTCCAGACAGTTCATGCTCTACACGCCATCATGCTGAATTCATATAATTTGTCCCATATCATCTGTACAATCAGTAATTTGACCTTTACTCATAGCTGTGGCTTAATAGGTGTTAGGATTGATAAAAGATATGGAAACTTGGAACAGGAGTTAGTATGACACCTAGACACTTTCTTTTTCTTTTTCTTTTTTTAATTATTATCAGTACCAAGACTATTCTCTGAGATGTGTGAAGCTTAATTATTTGGGAAAAAGGCCAAATGCAAATATACTAACATGCACCTGTAGATGATTGAGAACAACCTACTGAAGTTCTTTTCCAACACCACAAACAACTTTTGGTACCTGCTTCATACCCTATCACTGAACAATCTAGTAGACTAAGATTATAAAAGCCAACCAAGAAAGCCAAAGTCCTATAGCATCATTAGAGCTTAAAAAATCAGCCATACCACTTCACCTAGAGAAAACTGATGGACTACAGGACTAGTACTAGCACCATCGAGAAGACTAAAAAATTCATCCTTAGGAGAAGAGTCAAGACCTAAATAAGCAAACAAAAATAGTTAAATGAAGAACAATGAAACGCCATCTATTGCTCTGTATTAACAGTACCACTTGCCATGGTCACTAACAAGGTTTGGCAGCAAATCAAACTTCCTCATGAAATATGTTAAAGGCATCAGCCCACTACTTACACATGACTGATAATGATGTCTAGATGACATGAAGTAAATCTTCAAAGTCCAAAGCCTGTTGAGCAACTTGACAAAGTTCATTTTTTCTGCAGACAGAAAGAGATTGATAATCTAGGGAGGCATTTGGCTGACAAAGATTCTCAAAAGTCCGTCCTGATTTCAATTTGAGAATTATAACAGGCTAGAAAATGTGTTTGGTAAAACTCCGAAAGCAGCTGATGAATAAAAAGGAAAACTATTCTCAGAATCAAAATCACAAACTCAAGATGACTTTTTAGTATTCTCATTCTATTGCAAACATGGAGACTTGGAATAACTAAGCTTGTTTTTGAAATGTAATGTAACTCAAGCATATTCTCACAATTTTCATCCCTAATGACATATATCATTTTCACTTAACAAATATTTTACAAACAAAAAAAAAAAAATCGAAAACGGTTTCTATGAAGACGGAAACTAAGCAGCCTTAAATAGTCGAGAACAAATCCTCCTCTAGATTCCACTCTGCCACCCTCACCTACCAATTGGAGAAAATCGAGCAACAACCTCACAAAACCGAATCGGAAAACAATCGAATCGCCGCCGCCCATTGGGAGGTCGCGGAAAGAAGGCTTGAAAGGGAGCCGAACTTGAGAAGCCAAAGCGGACCGTCGGAACTTGAAGCTGAAACGGAAGCGTGCGCTGTTAAAACAGTGCTGGTACACTCAATCTGATAGTCGGAGGAAGGGGGCAGGGGCGGATCTTTTTCTTTTGTTTTTGAAAATTGAAAATTGAAATATCCATTTCTTTTTCCCTCTGTTTTACTTATTTTAAGGACATGTTTCACACTGGAATATGAATCTTTTGATTTTTTTTTGGCCAAGAATCTTATTAATTAATAGGTTAATTTTCATAGTCACAACCAAATGCAAAACAAAGAAACCCTCGTTGAACTCTATTCCCCTATCGATTTCTTTTTATTTTTCCATTCTATTTCTCTATTTCGTACCTTCAATTTTATCATGTTAAATGAATCATGAGTTCTTTAGAACGCATATGATCGTTTATTGATTAGTTCCAAAAAGTACCGGATTTTGTTATAATTTTCATTGTTCTGGTGGAAGAAAGTTTGTAATATTTGATATGGCAAAGATTGGTCGAATCGATGGTCGGTAATCTCTTAAGAGTATCCAATGGTTTCTTCTTTGAAATTCATTACGAAAACTATGGAATCGAGGAATTCCTTTTTACCTTGTCTCCTTTTTGCTGAGCAAATGAAGACCGATGAGACTAAACCATATGCTACGAACACGTCATCGTCTGTCTTTTGTTCGTTCATTTATTGTGTTGCTTATACCTGATATCAACTTTTGTTAATTGCTCTACAAATTATCCAGAAATAAAATCGCTAAAATTCTTAAAATGAACAAAAGAAAAGAAAAACTCCAAACAGAACAGCTCAGCAACACGAAAAAGGGAAAAAAAAAAAAGGGAAGACGAAAAAATTGAAAGACAAAAGCAGCGCATTGAAAAAAAAATCGTAAATTTTCTTCATATAGTATTGGATTTTCTAACCGTCATTGGCCTAATCTGTGCCCTCGCCGGCGTCTTGGCAACGCAAGACTCTCGCCAAGACTTCGTCGACAAGCACAACGCCGCCGCTTGTGCTGAAGTGAGGGTTGGCCCGATCACTTGGAACCGTATGGTCGTGGCTTACGCGCATAAGTAAGCGGATGAGTGGAGAGGCGACTGCGACCTTGAGCACTCCGGAGGGCCCTACGGCTAGAACCTAGCCGAGGCCTATGGTGTCTTGAGCGGCAGAGACTCGGTGAAGATGTGGGTGGGAGAGAAGGATAACTCAGACTACGACTCGAGTTTGTGCGCGGGAGGCGAGTGCCTGCACTGCACTGGTGTGGCACAACTCAGTTCATCTAGGATGCGCTAGAGTGAAGTGTGATAATGGGCGGTGGTTCGTGACATGTAGGTACGATCCTCCTGGCAATTACGACAGCTAGTGGCGTATCGAACGGTCTATATAAGTTCTGAATGAACTCGTATGATTCATACGATTCTACGGAACCACACCAACGGAAATTACTCCCTATTTGAAACATACATACCATAAGCCTGTTGTCACCATATAGAAGTTCCTACCTTTGTATCTCCTCGTTGTCACACAACGAAACACAAGTCATCATAACTCAACAATCTCGGTATGCTTTCTTAGTTTCTTTTTCAATCGTTTGTTTCCGATCCCTCCACACGAATCCTCTTCGCTAGACTCGGACCTTGCGTACTTTGTGGCAACTCCTGCTTGGCAAATACTGTGCTCATCGCCGTCGTCGTCATCGCCGTCATCAGTAGTATTCTCTGAGTCTATTTCCTTGGTGCTAGAAGCTAATGGATTCAAAGGATAACAACTTGCCACTGCAGATTCTGCAGCTGCCACTGCTTCTAGGGAATGAAGATCAGCGATCCCTGGCATCAAGTCCTGTTTTATAAGTGCAAAAGCATTAGCCAATGGTTCCATCACCCAATACTATACCAGGGTAGACTAAAGAGCAGCAAAAAGTTACCATTGCTTAATAAGCGTTTAGGCAATTTTTTTAGGAAATCTTATTGCTTTTTACAACCTCTTTTTTTTTGTTTGTGAACAAGAATATTCTACTGTTGTAGACAAAAACGATGCGCTCTTTACATACTAATAAACGCCGTTGCTGATTAAAAAGAAAAGAGGAAAATCTATAAGTTAAGCATGGATAGAGCGGTTCGCCTTGTGTTTCGATCTTTAGCTTGCATATAGCCCGCATGTATGCTTGTGTGTTGACATCATATGAGGTCCGCAACATATCAAATCGCTATGTTTTATATACAGGCGAGTATGATACACGTCCATCGCTCATGATTTCCAATCAAAAAGATAAAGCCAAAATAAATTCCGTAATAGTGATCTGTATTGAATTGCCACAGCCAAAATCATTCATGGAAAAGGTGAACGATTTGGAAAATATTTTTCAAAACATAATAACTCGTCTAGTTACAAAAATGAACAAACGCGAGAAATTCTCATCACATGTGCAAATGTTCAAACATAAATTATCGTCAATATGAGATGCATTTAATTGATCGATTATCTCAAGCAATACGAGTGATCATTTTTAAGAATATATGTTCCAAATCATTCATTTTTTTATGAAACAAAAGGAGCCTTAATTCATGTAAAGGGCAGCGGCAGGATCAAATGGGCCGGGCTGGACTTTATAACTAATATAACCTCGTCCAAGAACACTTGAAAGCAGCCCTTTCGGGCCCATGGAGGCTGCAGGGTCCCAGCCCGTCAGATTCATGGGACATCACATTGATGCGAATGTGGTAGTGGATTAGTTGTTGAAATTGTAATTTGGAAAAAGCAATGTGATCATCCTCATTTACTTTTGAATTAAAAAAAATACTAATTAATTATTCAAATCTGCATCTCACAAGAGCAAACATTCACACATGCTTAACATGTCGTAACGATGGGCCAATCTCGAACGTGGCGAAGCCATTTGCCATCCCCACTCAAGCTTCAGACACTCTGACCGAGTCATTTGCCATCACCGCCCAAAATCCAACCTCTCTGTGCTGATTGCATATCAAACTCTAATCATTTTCTAGTCAAGCAGCAAACCTCATTCATGTCTATTTTTATCCTCATCACCCTTTTGGATGGATCACTAAGTCTTGTTACCAATAAATGTGTAGGCCATGTTTGATTGGCCACTCCTCTTATCTGCAAGGTAGAGGAATTCTGCCCGTAGCAAAACTTCACATGCTTGGCTCAGCATCCGAATAGCATGGAGATTGCCGGGTTCGCAGCTCGTTCTTTTGACGACGTTGGATGTAAACTTAACTTGCCAATGCTACTTTTACCAAGAGATGTAATCCTGCTAGAGAAGATGGTCATTAACATCAAGATCAGTGGAATACGTCAATCGAAACCTCTCGAGTCTTTGCCATGGCTGATTCTACCATAGATAGAATCCTTCCGGTGAAGTCTCACTTCAAGCTGCTTGATAGGGAGGTTGTCAGTGGTACAATGGATTTTCCATGAGAAGCGATCCGGAAAGTGAGGGTTCTGACTAGAGTTTCTCTTATTGCTTGGGAAGTGACTTGGGAACGAATCCTCCCTTCAGGATACCGAAAACAAAGAGGCAAAATACTGGTTAACTGGCATGTCCTCCGCAAGGAGGAGGTAGAATCCCTGCAGCATCTCCTCCTTCACCGTTCATGGACAAGAATGGTTTGGACAGTTTCCGATGCTTGCACTGAATTATCTTTGGGTTATTGGAGCTTTTATGGAGCACGAACTCTAGGCTTGGCAGGTCATCCATTTATGGCGCCGCAAGAAAAGAAGGATTTAAGTCAATTCCTCTCTCTGTTTTTAGGCTCATTTGGAAGGAGCTGAACAAGAGAACTTTTGATGGAGAGAAATCTTCTGTTTGTTGAAATTTGGCTTAAAGTCCTACGCTTTTGTCATAGTGGAGATTGCATATGGATGTAGATGCCTTGGTTAATATAGTCGATGATTAATCTTGTATTTGAGCTCACTTTCAATTTTAAGAGTTGTTCTGTACATGGCTTTAATTTTTGGCCTCTTTTCTTATATGGGTTTGCACCCCCTTGGTGTCCTATAGTTGAACTTTTGATCTATTAAAAGAAAATACTTTTCTGAGGATTTTTAAGTTAATTCCCATTACCCTATATCGCAACACTGTATCTAATCATGTAGTTATAAGTACCAACACTAACATCTCACGTATGATTTTGTACTAATCAGCATAACCATCATCCACATAGCATGTTTTTATTGAGCGCAAAAACACTCCATTAACTCACAGTTACGGTTCCTTTTATGAGTAAGATTATCGTGACAAAAGGGTGCCCCTACAACCTAAAGTCAATATCCAAAAAGTTCAAAAGAAACTTTGGATCCAAAGAGATACCAACACATTCCCAAAACAGAACAATACTATGGATACAAAGATTAGCATACAAAACTCGTTTGAAGGGCAAAATCCAAGTATTTAGGCAAGTATATCACAAATAACTAACCAAAATCTATTTCGCACTTGACTTAGTAAACCATTTTCATTCACTAGGACTTTAACATCTCTAGCATTACTCTGCCAAAAAATGGTGCTTAGCTTAAAAAAAGGGCGACCTTATTGGAATAATAGTTGGTAAAAAAAAATATAAATTAATGAATTCCCACATCTAAGTACGTGAACAAATTGTTGTGAACAGAGGCTCTCACAACCAAGGTTAAGCATCACAGATGAGATCAACATTGGCTAAATTCACTATCTTCCGAGCACCCACCAATTATTTTATCTTCTCATTTTCTTCTAATAACTGAGATTTCATTCTCAGTTTTGGCTTGTTGACAGTAATAATACCATAGGAAAGCAGAGTTTCACTTACTACATCAAGTCCAAGGAGTGGAATTGGTAGTATAAATAAGTCTCAACTTCTCCTAGGCTTAAACAATGCTATTAGTAGGTAAAAAGAGTTTAATATTATTCATTGATACAAAGATTGACTATTGCAATTATGAGGGACACATGCTCAAAATGTGAGAAACTTTCTGGCCTATATCAAATCTCTCCTTGTAAGGAACGTTCAACAAGAAGAGTAGCCGAAAGTAATATTACACTGTGAGAGTCACAAACAGAAATTGAAGAAAAACTATATAGATGCCTGACAACATTGAGATGGTATTGCAGGGGTTAAACCTGCCAACTCCATGTGGGCATCTAGCATTTATGCATCTGACATAACTAGTCTGTCTAACATAAATGACATCCCCTCCGATTCAAGTTCTTTATCTTCATGAACACTTTGACTGGTGTACCGAAAAGGGCAACAAGATGGCAATACAGGAGTAGGCTACCCTTCCGGTTGGTCTAGATGATTGTCTGTTATGTTATGGAAATCTCCTAAGGCACCAATATTATCTAGAAGTTTATAGGAATTTGTCGCGCCTGTAAATAAAAATCGCTTCATTCAACTAGTATCAGCTTGGGATTCTTCATTTGCAACTATGTCATATCCACATTTTCCCTTCCATTACCATCATTCACTCTTCATTTTTGTGTAAACCACCAACTCCTTTGTTCGACATCACATCCTCATTTAGACTTTCAAGCACTTCACCTCTATATTGACCAAATCTCCATCAAACGGAATCTGAACTGGACTGGCAATTTAAATGATTTATTTGGGGAAAAGGCTCGTAGCAAAATTAAGGAAAAGCAAAGGGGGGAATAAGGCCAACGACTCAAAGGGCACACACCAAGCCATCATTGAAGAAACGAACATGCTGAATAAAAAATAAAAAGAGGAGAACTTTCTTGAGTCGAAGCAATTACCAGGAGAGATTGTCCACAGCCTCTGCCAATTGAAGCAATGAAGCACCACCTTTGAGTCCTCCATGACCATCGCCAATAAATCCTTCTCCGGATTCCACTCCGCCATCTTCACCTGCCAATCGGAAGAAATTGAGCCAAAACCTCACACAAAACCGAATGGGAAAACAATCGAATCGACCCGCCCATTATCAGGTCGCAAAAGAGGGATGAAACGGGAGCCGAACCTGAGAAGCCAGCGGCTTGTCGAACTGAAGCTGAAAGGGAAGCATGTGCCGCGACCCTTGGTCGGTCTCCATAGCTGAAAAAGCTCCGGGAGCAGCCAAAAATGCAGCCAAAGCGTCCGGTGGCAAATGCGAACTGAGAGGGAGAGCTAGTGGTGGAGGGTTAGAGCCCGAAAACCCTAGAAGAAAGCCTGACGGAAGAGAAAAGCGAGTAACGAAGTGCACTGGAGCCTGAGAATTTTGCAGAGAAGATTACGGAAGAGGAAGAACAGGCGGGAGAGAATATGATAATTGAGGAAGCAGAGTGAATTTGATTACGGGCCGAGCCTTGGGGCCCGGTCCCAATATGGGCTGCAATATTAGCTTAAACCCAAGCCCAAGAAACTCTAATTCAGCCCAAAATCCAAACCCAAATTTAATCGACAGCTTAACTAAGCCCACTTCCCCGCCGTTCTCTCTCTCCACTGCAGTCTCCCGATCTGCCGTCGCTTCTCAATTCCTCCTTCCAAACGAACATAACGCGAGAAACCACCACCGTTAAAGTTCACCGAAAACGTACATGCTAATCATAGGACAGATTACACCGCATGGCACGTATTCATGTTACCCAATTTGGATAACTCGACAGTCGAGATTAAACCGAGCGAGGGTTTGGTTCAGGCATTTTGTCGAACGTTTGAAGCGCACTGGCTAAAAGGGGCAAACCGACCACCAACCCGCGCCGGAACTCGCAAAAATTGACAGACGAAGGGGGCCGGTGCTCGCATGAACCAGACAAGGACGAAGTCTGGTCTGGCGAGCCCAGAACGGGGCAAGACGGGCACAAACAGAGGAGGCGTCGGCCGAGAGTCCCTACCCGGCTCGGTGACGGCGAATGGAGGGTGAGTTCGATAGACCGGATCACGTCCGGTCGCCTCGCACGCCTCCGAGCCAGGATCCTCGAAAAAACGGCTCGTTCAATGGGAAAAGAAGAAGAAGAAGAAGAAGAAAGGAACTTGACCTACCAGAGACTTAGCGCGAGGAACGGGAGATGCGAGCTTAAGAGCGTCGTCGGGAGTCGTCGGATGGGTTTTGGGCGTGACCAGACTGCCGGAGGGCTCCTCGCTCTCCTTCCCTCCCTTTTTGCTCTACCGTGACTAATTTTACTTTCCTTCCTAATTAGTCTTCCAATATATTTCCACTTTATGATACGATAAATTGGGCTGAGGAGGGACCTCCTAAGTTATGGACTTGAGCAGGTCCTTAAACTGCTTCCTGTTTCAATGGACTCCCCTTCGAGTAAAAAAGGGATGTCTTTTCTTTAATTTTTCCCATGCATTAGGAAAAGAAAAATAAAAATAAACCGTATTCATGATCACATTAAAGTTATACAAAAGAATTTAGACTAAACGAAGCAAAAAATTACTACACCCCGTTGATGTTTTTGGCCTATTTCAATGTTTAGTTCCTCATACCTAAGTTATTTTAGATTGCATGCTCTATGGACTTCATGCATTGGTGTGACACTTTTATGGGATTGGAAAGTGGAAGGAATGGCTAAGACTATATTGGAATGCTTTTAAAGGGGATGATTTTATGGAAATTAGGGTTAGTTATCGTGCAATCTTGTGGGTAGAAGGATAAGGGCTTTTATTAATCAACTATATTTCATATTCTATTTAGATTTTTTAATTAGAAACAATAGAGTATATATATTTATTAAGGGCATGTTTGATAACAATCCCAGGAACAACTGCTTTTGCTTTTTTGTTCCCAATAATAGAACAAGAATAGAAATCTATTTGGTAAATTTTTTGTTTCATCCGTTTTTTTGTTCCTAGGGAATAGATTTGGAACAGAATCAAGAAGTAGGAAAAAGAATTGTTTCTTGTTCTCAAGAACAATTCATAGAATCAATCTAATTTTTTCTTTTCTCTTCTTCTCTTTCATTTTCGTCTTCTTCCCTTTGGCCGGTCGTCGGCTTTGGCCGTGGCCAGTGATGGCGGATGATCGGCCGACGAGGACCGGCGACCTCGCCAGAGCATTGCCGGACAACAAGGCTCAGCCTTGCCAAGCCAAGGCAAGCCCAACCTCACACCATCGAGGCGAGGTCAAGCCTTGCGGTGGCCAGGCAAGCCTCCAGCGAGCTTGCCGACCCTCACCCTGGCTTGGCAATGCTTCGATGAGTTCGTTGAACCTCGCTCAGCCAATCGCTAGCCACGACACTGGCCATTGTCCTGGCCAACGATTGGCCACAAAAAAAGGAGGAAGAAGAAGAGAAAAGGAAAAAGAAAAAATATAACAAAAGTATTAAAAAATTTAAGAATCCTACCAAATGCATTTTTATCCAGAGAATAAAAATTTCATGTAGTTACCAAGCGTATTTTTTTGCTCAGAAATTGTTCCCAAGAACAGAATCAGAAAAAATCATTTTCGATAAAAAATTATTCTCAAGAATAAAATTGTTACCAAACGAGCCCTAAGAATGTTTTCCAAAAGTAACTATGTAACTTGTTCTCCTTAAACTAGAGCACCAGTTAAAACAACAATTTGTATGCCCTTGCAGGACTCACATAAATTACAGTTTTCCACTGCTCGTGTATCACATTGATCTTAGACAATAATATGATGAAAATTGTCTTTCCTAGAAAATCAAGCTATAGATAGATGTTTATTTATTTGTATAAGTTGGGCATGCTTATCGTCATTTTCTAAAATTTATTGCATGCTATAAATGAGTTTGTGATTGTCCATAGTTTCTTGCTCAAAATGCCTCAATTGGCCTCGCCCAGATTTGGTGAGGGCTAACACTCGCCCTCGCCGGCCATGGCTATGGTTGGTGGCTAGCGATGGCCATCAACGAACTGGAAAAGGGAAAAGGAAAAATGAAAGAAAAAGAAATCAATAAATTCAAAAAATTTATTAAACTATTATTAAAATTATCCATTTCAGCGTCAATCGGTGGCCGATTCCATATTCGCAATTTCTAGTTTAAATTGGCTTGATGAATTGAATTGGTACTAATGTGAAAAGATTTAGGACTAAATTGGTCCAATTGAAAGAATTAAAACTGAATTGGTACCAATATAATATATTCAAGACTTTCTTGGCACTTTTCCTCTTGACAAGTGGTAGCAAAGATAGATGGTCAAGGATTGACTAAACTTTGCTCAAATCTTTGTCCATATGCCAGGTCGAGGTGAGTGATGACATAATCGAGAAGATATTGATGGGAGGCCTTGTTCTTGAGTACTTACATTTAATTGAGAAACTTGAAAGAGCATGAGATTGATAGACGCTGGCCAGTTGAAGCTAACGATCCACTATTAAAGATTCTCGCTCCTCATTTTGTTGTCACTGCAAGTATTACGGTGTTTTTTGCAATAAGAAGGTTAGAATAGTTGAAGCCTTGCGATGATTCATCTTGTTAGTCGAAATAGCAGCACTCTCATAAAAACTGAAAACGAAAGAGGATAACAATGAAGGTTAGGAGAATTAGTGCTGCAACTGTCATCACCAAGAGAGGCCAATCAAAACAAGCACCATTTGAATTTTTTTTACCAAAATGAAAGTTATATTCTAACTTTGAGATGAACTTTGAAGAAACTTGAAGCTAACTTTACCTAAGCATCTCCGGAAGCTAGAGTATGTCCCCGTTTGGTTCAGCATTCCCAAGGGGCTTTCAGCACCGAAAGCCCCTTGGGAAAAAATTGAGATATTTGATTCAGCATTTAGAGGTATCATTGGCCAAATGCTGGCCTTTAAAATACTGAAAGCCCAAAGCAGGTGGGGACTTGCTTTGGGCTTTCAGCATTTCGAAAATGCAAATCCACCTCTACTATTCATCCATTGACTTCTTTTTTTTTTTTTAAACACCCCAACCGCCATTGATTGGCGACGGAGTTTCATTGGATTTTACTTTTATTTTTTCAAAAAAATAATAAAAACCCTTTACAAATGTTGGGTTCACTTTTTTTTTTTTTTACAATCAATAGCCCAACTTTTATCAATACACTAGAATGATCATTAATTAACAAAGATGATTAATACTACAATAATTAAAAAAATTATTCAAAGTTGAAAACAAACCTAAAGAACCCTAAGTCAAAAGTTGAGTTTTGCTTATAATCTATAATCAAATTTTTTAAATATAATTTTTAAATAAATTTACTAATATATATCTTTTACATTACTCTCAACATGAAAATGTAAAAGGTTATATAGTCATTGTTTCTTTTTAAAACTGAAAATGAAAGAGGATAACAATGAAGGTTAGGAGAATTAGTGCTGCAACTGTCATCACCAAGAGAGGCCAATCAAAACAAGCACCATTTGAATTTTTTTTACCAAAATGAAAGTTATATTCTAACTTTGCGATGAACTTTGAAGAAACTTGAAGCTAACTTTACCTAAGCATCTCCGGAAGCTAGAGTATGTCCCCGTTTGGTTCAGCATTCCCAAGGGGCTTTCAGACCGAAAGCCCCTTGGGAAAAAATTGAGATATTTGATTCAGCATTTAGAGGTGTCATTGGCCAAATGCTGGCCTTTGAAATACTGAAAGCCCAAAGCATGTGGGGACTTGCTTTGGGCTTTCAGCATTTCGAAATGCAAATCCACCTCTACTATTCATCAGTTGACTTCTTTTTTTTTTTTAAACACCCCAACCACCGTTGATCGGTGACGAAGTTTCATCGGATTTTATTTTTATTTTCTTAAAAAATAATAAAAACCCTTTACAAATGTTGGGTTCACTTTTTTTTTTTTTTTTACAATCAATAGCCCAACTTTTATCAATACACTAGAATGATCATTAATTAACAAAGATGATTAATACTACAATAATTAAAAAAATTATTCAAAGTTGAAAACAAACCTAAAAGAACCCTAAGTCAAAAGTTGAGTTTTGCTTATAATCTATAATCAAATTTTTTAAGTATAATTTTTAAATAAATTTACTAATATATATCTTTTACATTACTCTCAACATGAAAATGTAAAAGGTTATATAGTCATTGTTTTTTATTTTTTTGCAATTTTAAAAATACTAAAACTAAAAAACTTAATTTAGTCACACTAAAGGGCTTTTCAAATATATATTTACCAAACAGTCTTGCATTTCCCTAAAACACTTTTCAGTTATAGTTTACCAAACAGTCTAGCATTTCGGAAAACCCCTTTACCTCAAAGGTATTTGCATTCTCCCAATGGCATTTCCCCAAAGTCTAACCAAACAGGCCCTATATCTTTCAAAAAGAGGATCGCTGCGACATCAAACCTTTCAAATTGAGCAAATTGAGCAAACTTCACAAAATTGAGTTGGAACAACTGAGTCGATTGCCCATTAGCTTGCAAAAGAATACCAACCGGGGATTGAACATGAGAAACCATCGGTTTATTGAACTAAAGCCGAAACGAAAGCACAACTGCAATCCTTCATCAACTTCCATAACTAAAAAGCTCTACAAGCACCCGAAAAACGCAATGCTAGGGCTGGAACAAATCGCGAGGAGTGTACAGAAGCATCGATGGAAAATGCAAGCTAAAAGAGAGCTTGTGAAGGATAGAGCTCGAAAGATTGAGAGGAAGGCTCTAGGCTAGTGAGGCGAGGATAGAGCTGAAGAGCGAGATAAAGAATGGAAAAGTGAGAGAGAGCAAGAAAGTTCACTAGAGTTTGAAATCATGCGGAGAAAATTGCAGAAGAGGAATGGGCAGGAGAGAATAAGAGATAGAAACAAGATTACAGGAGTGAAGGCGAACTCATTTGATTGATGGGTTGGTCGAGCTAGGTCGAATCATGCCATATCCTGAATGGAACTTATTGCCTGGGCTCATTCATCATAAATATGTGATTTTGGAACGGGTCGGATTACCAAAGTGTTTGGTTTAGTTATAACCATAATAGCCACATTTTTCATACATTTGTTATTAAATTGAGCTCTCGTTATCAAATTGATCAAAATCATAACAGATTGGAAACCACATCAACAAATTTCATTAAATTTGAATTAATGAAAGGACGATATTGAAATTTATATATATATATATATATATATATATATATATCTTAGGGATAAGATTGAACATTAAATAATGAAAAGTTTATGGATGACATTACATGTTTGGCTAAAGTTCATAGACTATTTGTGTCATTTTTTCCTTTTGTTAGAGCTAAATCTTTGTTACAAAGCTAAACCAACATCAATCATGCTTCAATATCCTAATAGTAGCACAATCTCAAATGCACATCAATTGGGCTCTAGTGACCTTGTTTTTCACACTAGAAACATTTTCTACTTCGGTTCCAACAATGATGTTATTGGGGAGAATTGGGTAATGATTCACTAAGGACTAACTCAATCCACGATCAATTTCTTCCCAAAACTAAATTGACCAAAATGGAATTAACCTTAGCAATAAACAGCAGTGGTTTCCAACAAAAAATCTCAAAATAAGTAAATATAATGCTGACATGTTAAAGAAACAAGGCAACAATAATACCAAGATTTTTATATTGAAAACTCAATGTGGGAAAAAAACCATGAATTGCTCAAAAACTTTCACTAATCACCAAGAATAGTAACATCAACATTGCAATAATATTTCATCATTATGGAGATGGATCAATACAAATAGAGCAAGAAACCTTAATCGTAATTAGAAAAAATGAGAGAGAATCTAGAGAAGATTTTTAATGAGCGAAACTGATCAACTAGTAGTCTTGATTTAACGAACAACAAATTGAAAATTGAGCTAATTTTGACAACGTTTGGCCTTCGATCCGGGACTTGGAAACTTGCTTTCCCTTTTTTTTTCTCGTGTGTTCTTCCTGGGGAACGCTCTCTCTGTCATTCCCTTATCCTTTTTCTCCTGTGTTCTTGGGAAACTCTCTCTCTCTCTCTTCCTCCCCCCTCTCTACACTCTTCACTCCACGAACAGCTCCTCTCTTTCTTTTTTGTTTTGACTTTTTGGCCTTTTTCTTTTTCTTTCATGTCATGTTAGCTGAGCCCCACTGAGGCCGACCCAGCCAACAATCCTCCCCCAATAGGAATAAGATCTCAGTCTTGCAAAACTTTGATTCAAAGACCTTTGACCAGACCGGCTTCCCATAGGTAGAATCTCTAAGTTCTTTATCAAACCAACAAACTTTGGAAGGCAAGCATCAAATTGCTTCCACTTTAACATGAAGATCAAAACCCGAATCACAAAGAACTCTCTTTAAATAATGACTCCAATAGACTTGCATACAAGTGTCAAGTATGATACTAACTTAAAATACAACCATCTAATTCGAAGGCCATTATATCAAACAAGTTGGCTAGACTTTCAGTATTTGGGAAACCTATTAAGTTAACGGACAGTTTCAGCTCTGCAAAGCTTCGATATAAAATAATTAGGGAAGTGTGGGATGATAATATGCAAGCATCCTTTGCCATTCCAAGGATGCATTGTCAGAGTTTGGAGAAGTTCAAGAAACATTGCGCCCCCAATCCTTTGATGCTCTCGAAAGTCTTCCATAAACCCCTATTAAAGCCGTTGGACTTTGAAATAAGATTTCAAGTTTGAAACTTAACTGCAAACAAAAAATTAGAAATAACATGTAAGATATGAAGAATAAAATATTGTCCATTAAGAATCGAGATCAAGAAGTCATATATAAGCAAATCTAGAGTCATCCTATAGAGCCACACAAAGAAATTAATAGCGCGAAAAAGTAGTTCTGCTTTGCACATGTGGATATCTAGATCATATATGTAGTTTTAGATTAAAGGTATATAACCCATGCAAGGACAGTGAATTGCGAATGTATCCGATGGATGTTGAAACTGACATAAGAGGGAACAGTGACAATAAATTCTTACAAAGTTTCTTTTTCAAAATAGAAGAGAAAGGCATCTGGGCAGCTTCCTTCAAAGTGTGATGATCAAATTAGGTTTTAATTAAGAAACGTGAGATCGGTATTTCTATACACAAGGGTAACAAGCTAAACAGAGAGCCCAATCCGATAAGATCACCCAACTAAAGCTCCCATGTACATTGTCAAGTGATCAAACTTGAGATCTAATACGAAAAAATAGACTATTAGATGGAGGATAATTGAAAAATCATTGTTGAGGACAACCTCCAGAAGACAACCCCAAACCCCCAATGGTGTCCTTCTCTTTCTCTCATTATGGTCTCAAGGTTATGATCACTCAGGCAAAGAAATGAAAAATATAGATATAACTTTATGGTAATAGGCATTTGGATAGAAATATCTACATACAAACCCTATTAACAATAAGTCCTAAACTAGCCATACGAGAAATAATTAGTTCAGCTCAAATAATTGAAGAGTTGGCTAACCCTAAAAGCAAAAGCTTTTTATTAAATTAGCCATACGAGAAACAAGATTACAGGAGTGAAGGCGAATTCATTTGATTGATGGGTTCGCTGAGCAAGGTCGAATCGTGCGATATCCTGAATGGAACTTGTTTTTCTTTTTTTTTTCTTTTTTTTTTTTTGTAACCCAGGAACCTCCGTACAACTGGTAGCCGACGAGGTAAACCCAGGGTGACGCTAGCGGAGGACCCACCACCCCGACGTCACGCTTAAGATCCCGTGCGACCTGCGGGATTCGAACTCCTCCCCTCTTCGCAAAGGATCATGGGAGCCTTATCCAGCTGGACCACCGCAGGCGGTGGTTTGAATGGAACTTGTTGTCGGGCTCATTCATCATAAATATGTGATTTTGGAACGGGCTAGATTACTAGATTGTTCGGTTTAGCTATAACTATAGTAGCCACCTTCTTCATACATTTATTATCAAATTGAGCTCTCATTATCAAATTGATCAAAATCATATTAGATTGGAAACAACATCAACAAATTTCATTAAATTTGAATTAATGAAAGGACGACATCGAACACTTTTTATATATATTAGGGATTAGATTGAACATTCAATTAATAAAAAAAAAATTATAGATGACATTACACCTTTGGCTAAAGTTCATACACTATTTGTGTCTTTTTTTCCTTTTGTTAGAGCTTAATCTTTGTTACAAAGCTAAACCAACATCAATCAAGCTTCAATATCCCAATAGAAGCACAATTTCAAATGCACATCAATTGGGCTCCAGTGACCTTGTTTTTCACACTAGAAACATTTTCTACTTCAGTTCCAACAACAATGTTATTGGGGAGAATTGGGTAATGATTCGTTGAGGACTAACCCAATCTATGATCAATTTCTTTCCAAAACTAAATTGACCAAAATGGAATTAATCTTAGCAATAAACAGCAGTGTTTTCCAACAATAAATCTCAAAATAAGTAAATATAATGCTGACATGTTAAAGAAACAAGGCAACAATAATACCAAGATTTTTACATTGAAAACTCAATGTGGGAAAAAAACCATGAATTGCTAAGAAAAACTTTCACTAATCACCAAGAATAGAAACATCAACATTATAATAGTATTTCATCATTATGGAGATGGATTAATACAAATAGAGTTAGAAACCTTAATCGCAATTGGAAAAAAAGAGAGAATCTAGAGAAGATTTTCAATGAGAGAAACTGATCAACTAGTAGTCACGATTTAATGAACAACAAACTGAAAATTGAGCTAATTTTGACAACGTTTGGCCTTTGATTCGGGACTTCGAAACTCACTTTCCCTTTTTTCTTCTTGTGTGTTCTTCTTGGGGAGCGCTCTTCCTCTCTCTCTCTCCCTTTTCCTTTTTTTCCTATGTTCTTCTTGGGAAACTCTCTCTGTCTCCCCCCTCTCCTCCTTTTCCTACACTCTTCACTCCACGAACAGGTCCTCTATTTCTTTTTTCTTTTGACTTTTTGGCCTTCTCTTTTTCTTTCATGTTATGTTAGCTGAGCCCCACGGACCGATCAACCAACAATCCTCCACCAATAGGAATAAGATCTCAGTCTTGCAAAACTTTGATTCCAAGACCTTTGACCTAACAAGCTTCCCATAGGTAGAATCTCTGAGTTCTTTGTCAACCTAACAAACTTTGGAAGGCAAGCATCGAATTGCTTCCACTTTAACATAAAGATCAAAACCTAAATCACAAGGAACTCTCTTTGAATAATGACTCCACTAGACTTGCATACAGGTGTCAAGTATGATACTAACTTAAAATACAACCATCTAATTCGTCGGCCATTATATCAAACAAGTTGGCTAGATTTTCAGTATTTTGAAAACCTCTTAAGTTAACAGACAGTTTCAGCTTTGCAAAGCTTCTATAAAAAAATAATTAGGGAAATGTGGGATGATAATATGCAAGCATTCTTTGCCATTCCAAGGATGCATTAACAGAGTTTGGAGAAGTTCAAGAAACATTGAGCCCCCAATCCTTTGATGTGATCTCAAAAGTCTTCCATAAACCCCTATTAAAGCCGTTGGACTTTGAAATAAGATTTCAAGTTTGAAACTTAACTGCAAACAAAAAATTAGAAATAACGTGTAAGATATGAAGAATAAAATATTGTTCATTAAGAATTGAGATCAAGAAGTCATATATAAGCAAAACCAGAGTCATTCTATAGAGCCACACGGAGAAATGAATAGCACGAAAAAGTAGTTCTGCTCTGCACGTGGATATATGGATCATATATGTAGTTTCAGATTAAAGGTATATACCCCATAAAAGGACAGTGAATTGGGAATGTATCTGATGGATGTTGAAACTGACGTAAAAGGGAATAGTGATAATAAATTCTTACAAAGTTTCTTTTTCAAAATAGAAGAGAAAGGCATCTGGGCAGCTTCCTTCAAAGTGTGATGATCAAATTAGGTTTTAATTAAGAAACATGAGATCGGTATTTCTATACACAAGGGTAACAAGCTAAACAGAGAGCCCAATCCGATAAGATCACCCAACTAAAGCTCCCATGTACATTGTCAAGTGATCAAACTTGAGATCTAATACAAAAAAAATAGACTATTAGATGGAGGGTAATTGAAAAATCATTGTTGAGGACAAGCTCCAAAAGACAACCCCAAACCCCCAACGGTGTCCTTCTCTTTCTCTCATTATAGTCTCAAGGTTCTGATCACTCAGGCAAAGAAATGAAAAATATAGGTACAACTTTATGGTAATAGGCATTTGGATAGAAATATCTACATACAAACCCTATTAACAATAAGTCCTAAACTAGCCATACGAGAAATAATTATTTCAGCTCAAATAATTGAAGAGTTGGCTAACCCTAAAAGCAAAAGCTTTTTATTAAATGATTGCAATGTTTACAGAAACCAATTTTGAGCCTAGGTAATCATACTTAAACTCCTGTTATGCATACGAAGAGATCCAGAATTTTACAATTGGTAAACATATCAGCAATGAGGACCAGACTTGAAGGGGGAAGAAGCAATCACTGCAAACAACAGATAACAGTAGTGAGTTATCCATTAGTTAATATTTTTCCCACTGAGACAGCATTTGTAAGAACATTTATGAATGGAAAAAGTAGATATAGCATTAATATGAAGAATCTACAATGAAAGAGCAATAAACAACACATTCAAGTACTGGATCGTTTTATTTGGGGTGATAGCTCTTCAGGTCTTTTCTCAGTAGCCTCGGCGTGGCATACTATCAGAAGGAAAAAAGCTAGGGTCGTCTGGGCTTCCTTCATTTGGAATAAAGTTATACGTCCAAGATATCAATTTAATCTCTAACTTATTACCAAGAACCGTCTTCTCACCCAAGCCTTGCTCTTATCATATGGCAGGATTGATAATGCTGTTTGTGCATTTTGCAAGCTGACTCCGGATTCCATCAATCATCTATTTTCTGGGTGTTGTATCACTACCAGCTTTGCTTATTTCTAGGTGGCAAGATACAATCTTCCATGGCGCAATGGGACCTGGTCTGAAAACTTTCAATGGACGATGAAATTTCTTGTTGATAAGGACTTCTATCACTTAATTGCCCCTTTTTTCATTTGGTGCTTTATCCCACATCATTTGGAAGTTCAGAAACGACATCCTGTTTGGAAGTCATATGTTGGCGATTCCAGCCGTTAAGAATCATCTCATTAAAATTGTTAAGGAGAAGGCCTTAACTTTCAAGAATGTCAAGGACAACCCGAGAAATAGAAGATTGCAACGTAAATGGGAGATTGATCGTTGTATTTTCTCTTCTACTCCTCCGAGCCCTTAGAGGTCCTTCGGGTTGAGGTTTTTGACATGGTCGTCTACTTCTTTTTAGTTTGCTCGCCCGGTTATCTTTGCTGCCAGTCTGGAAGCTTGGATTGGATGCAGGTCATTGTTAGGTCTAGTTTGTTTTGGTTTCTTTCTTGTATTTGTTGTTCGCAGTGCTGCTGTTGCCTACTTTTCTTGTCGCCTTTTTAGAGGCTTTTTGCATTCGGTGTCCTTCCACTCATTTTGACTTGTTATCTTTTGAGTGTAAGTTTTGTGGCACCGAATCTTGTGTATATTTTGGTTAAAACTCAATATATTATTAACCCCTACAAAAAAAAAAAAAAACAACAACAACAACACATTCAAGTAATAACTTTTATAAGCAAATAGGATTCTATTTTCAGTTTTCTAACTCATTTGCTGATACCTATGTTCCATCTGTTGAAATTCCTTTGCAAGTGTCCTCCACGATTATTCGATGTCCCCAAATCCTTCAAACTGCAGTAGTTCTCTAACTCTCTGCATTGTTTCTCTGATGCAATACTGAGGTTAAGACATCTTACTAACTAAACAAGATATATCAAGGTAGAAAAAAATTAAAGCTATTGGATAGTGAAATAAGATTCTTAGTTTGAAACTTAAGTGCAAATAAAGCATTAGAAAAAACATGTAAGATATGAAGAATGAGATATTGTCTATTAAGAATCAAGATCAAGAAGTCATATCAACCTTTAAGTTGAAAGATGCATAATTGTTCACTTGGGCATCTTCCTCCCGGTTGAGACACAGCACAACTGCCACATCGGACTTCAAGCCTAGTAATAGTTTTTCATTATGCTTAATATTTATACCATGTTAGAAACTATTGTACCACAACATGTATAAGTGCTGCCAAGCACTAACATATGAAAAGCAGCACACCACATATCCATAGTTAAGTAAAGAAAGCTAGATTGGTAAGATAACATTCATTATGTATTATGAAAAAACAAACCCTCTTCCAAGCAAAACATAGTCCATGAATCAGATGATGGTTAATAAATTTGTGGAAGTCTCAAAGAAAGAAATGCAGTAGTATCAATCAATTCATAGCCATCGTACTCATGACTAAATAGCTATAGCTTAATGACATAACCAGTTATTTATGAACTTTTCCACCCACAACCATGATTAAAGCACATACAAATTCCATCATTCAGGAGTCACCTACACCACAACCTTTTTTATTTGACTAAACGTATTTGAGTTTCAATATTCAAAATAAACTATTAATTTAATGAAAATGACCATATCACATATGACTGTTTCTATTAACACCATCAACTGAGAGTGTAGATCCTCACAATGAGCTCCACCTCTGCAAATGCTATGCTGAAATTTGTCATCGACATTTGAAGCATTTTCAATCATCAATGACAACATCAGCAGCAAGGTGACAATTTCCTATCCTACAGGAGAATGCAATTAACCACATCAATTAGATTCAAGTCCTAAAATGTACATATATATTGAATCTATTATTAATGTATAACATGTGAAAAAAACAATTCATTTAGGATAATATATCTCTTCTAGTTTGCTCATCTGTTTAACAAATGGCCATGTTCAATGATCTAATAGGATTTGTTAAGCTTATCCTGCTTAGATTGACCTATCTAAAAGTCCATATTTACTTGACATTGGCAAACATGACTAGTAAACATGGATTGCCATCTCTCTTTGCAGCTAAATGTTCATTTAGGAAGCTTGTTATTTGCATTGAATCATTCAGCTTTTGAGCAATTCAAAATATTTCTCATGAGAGATCAAAGAAGAACACATTTTGACGATAAAGGATTCTTGTAGAAGGAATTTCTTATTGAGAAGTAATGAGGGTAACATTCAACGATAGCATGGAAAACTTACTTCTACATCATGCAATGAAACTGTACCATCTTCAAGTCCCAAGACAACAACCTTGATAGCAGGACCTCAACATAATGATGTTATACGTTTACCTGGAGTAGATTAGAATAATGAAGAAGCTAGTATTAATGATACACAATGAATGTGCAAAGAAAAGTGGGTTCATTAAAAAAAAAAAAAACAACAACAACAACGAGAGAGAGAGAGAGAGAGAGAGAGAGAGAGAGAGAGAGAATAATGAATAATCTCTCACAAGAAAATTAATAGAAGAAAAGGGAAGATAGAGAACGCACAATAAACAGGAAATGTTAGTCAAAATTTTTTAAGTGAATTAAAGTGTCATAACGGTACAAGATAACTGAGAGGGATATCGGTCACTTGATATGGGATTTCTTTGGGCTAGTAGGTCATCTACAGGAATCTGTAATTTTTTGGTAGCCTCCAATCCATTATCTCAATCCAAAAACGAATCGTGTTGTCCGCTTTGAAACCTCGAGGTGGAGTGGATCCATGAAAGCTTACTTCAAGTGAGGATCACAAGGGTACAAGTATCTACAATTGAGGATCTCAACAAAAAGCATTAAAGGGTAGGCCCGAGTAGTATAGTGCACTCAACACTGTGTTCTCCAAATCCAGAAGACAATATGAGGTGTTAGACGTTTCAGGGGAAAAAAAGCTCCTCTCGAAATTTTTCCATTGAGAATAGATAGCAAGAACTGCTAATGATAGGCATCTAATCCTAAGCTCTTACGAATTTGAATTACCAAGAGATAAAGTCATATAAGAACTGAAGATACTTGGATGCATCAACCTCTACACTCCTAGTCTCTACGCCTTCTTCGATTCCTTACTCCATCCCTCTCGACCAAGTATGTAGCATAGCCTGAGGTATCCTCTTAACAAGTAAGTTAAACTCCCATCGGTGAACTGAATTAATCAAAATGATGCGACAAAATGCCCCTCTCTAATCAAAAGAAGATAAATTTACTTCAAGTAGAACAAAATGTGAGAAACTTTACAGCCTATACTCTACAATCTAGTATGCATTGAATATCTCCTTGTAAGGAACGCTCAATCATTAAAAAAGAGGAAGAAGAGGAGCTAGAAGAAGCTTTACATTTTGTGAAACAAAATTGGAAATCTACAGAAAACTATATAGATGCTTGACAGCATTGGGATGGTATTCTACAGGGCCTAAACCTACCAACTCCATGTGGGCATTAAGCATTTCTGCATCTGACATACCTAGTCTATCTAGCATAAATGAAATCCCCATCTTCCCCTCCCAAATTCAAGTTATTTATTTCAATGGACACTTTAACTGGTGTACCCAGAAGGATGACAACATGCAAACACCATTTACCATTCCCAGGATGCATTGCTAGAGTTTAAAGAAGTCCAGCAAACATCGAGCTCCTCATCCTTTGATGATTTTGTTTCCTTTTATAAGCACCTTGCGAAAGCTCTCTTGGATATTACAACACTTACATCAACTAGTGACATGATAACCGAATCCTGCCAGTGAGTTAGATGAAATCAATCCAGCAACTAACATCAAATAAACTACTAACAGTACGAAGAAATTTACAAGTCTCTATTTGTCAAACTCGATATTCTTTTTGAACTCTTTGGATCCAACTAATGGGGTAGCTAACATCATTGACCATAGAAGCTTTGACCAGATTAGCATAGTGAATTCAACTCAAGTTGCTTGCTTTTGTGGGACATAGTACGATTTTCTACCTTTATCATTATGTGCTATTCATGCATTAGAATTAATGCAAGACAGTTTTCAAATGGCATATAGGGTACCAAAAGGTTTCCTCGGGAAACTTAATGGAAATGCTTCCTGAGTTTTCATTTTCAGCAGGTAGATGAACTAACAAGAGCTTATGCACAATATAAGGAATTATTCTACAGTACGACTGATATTGTCAAAAGACGATCTGCTAATTGCTTGCTTAGCTCAAAAGTACTGGTGTATAACAGATGGCTTTACCAACTCTACAAACATCAAGATGCATTCTTTTGCTAATATGTTTGTTCCATCTGTTGAAATTCCCTGCAAGTGCCCTTTGCAAATATTAACTGTCCCTAAATCATCCAAATTGCATTAATTCTGTGGCACAATAATGCGTGTAAGACGTCTTGCTGACTTAACCTGACCTGACAGAATACATCAAGGCAAAAAGCACAAGAAATTACATTTTATCTTTCAAAAAGTGAGACCTAATCCAATGAGGAACAACAATCAACCCACCCTTGTTACCATGTGGATAATTAAAATAGTGCTGGACCAAAAAGCAAAAAAAAAAACAACGATTGACAACCAGCAAACCACCCTAACTTGAGTCACCTTTATCTATTTGAAGTGCTCTTAAGTATTTATGAAAACGGTAGCAAGATGACATGAAAAGAAGAACTAACCACAAACCGGGAGTCATTTGGAATTGCACATCATCAATTTAGCAACTAATTTGGTGCTAGAGTGCATGAAAACAATACTAGGCTTGACAGCATATCATTATGACATTTAAAGCATGACCAAGTTCCATCACACCATAGTATTAGAATTCTCTGGCACACAAATGAATAGCACAACCCAATGAAGGCCTACCAAAATAGTTGCTAGAGTACATGAAGGAAATACTAAGCTGTCCATACTACGCAGTATCCAAGGAATATTAATCTATCCAACTTTCTCGCTTTGAAGACAAGGAGATTGTCCACAACCTCTGCCAATGGAAGTGACAAAGCACCAACTTCAAGTCCTTTGTGACCATCGCCAGAAAACACTTTTCCAATTTCCACTCCACTATCTTCACCTGCCAATAAAAATCAAGCAAACTTCACAAAACCAAGTCAGAACTATTGAGTTGAACGCCCATTAGGTCGCAAAAGAATGCTGGGAGCCGAACTTGAGAAGCCAGTGGTTTTTCGAACTGAAGTTGAAATGGAAGCATGACGCACCGTGGTCCTTTGCTAGTTTCCATAACTAAAGCTCTGTAGGCAGCCGAAAACACAGCACTGGTGCTAGAATAAATCGCAATGATGCGAATTGAAAGAGGGCTTGTCAAGGATAGAGCTCAAAGAGCCCAGAGGAAATGTGGCCTGACAACATGCAAACAACCTTTTACAATTCCAAGGATGCATTGTCAGTGTTTGGAGAAGTTCAAGAAATGTCAAATTCCTGATCCTTCTATAATTTCGTTTCCTTTTAGAATAGCCTTGTGAAAGCTCTCTTGGATATTTCAGCATTAACATCAACCAGCGGAATGATAATCGAATCCTGCCAATGAGTAAGATGAAATCAATCTAGCAACTAACATCGACGGACTACTAATAATACTCCAAAGTTTATGGAATTCTGTTTGTCAAACTTGATTTTCTTTTAGAACTCTCTAGATCCAACTAATGGGGCTTCTAATATCATCAACCACAGAAGCTTTGATCAAATAAGCATAGTGTATTCAACTCAAGATGCTTGCTTTTGTGGGACTTCCTTATCATTATGTGCTATTCATGCATTAGAATTAATGCAAGACAGTCTCCAAATGGCGTATAGGATACTAAAAAGTTTCCTCATGAAACTTAAGGAAATGCTTCCTGTGTTTTTCTTTTCAGCAAGTAAGTGCACTAACAAGAGCTTATGCACAATATAAGCAATCATTTCACAGTACAGCAGATTATGTCCAAAGACATTCTAGTTAATGTATTGCCTGACTCAATAGTGTGAAGAGCTTATGCACAATATAAGCAATGATTTCACAGCACAGGGTATATGAAAGATGGCTTTACCCACTCTACAAACATCAAATTGCATTCTTTGGGAGGCTTGGAGTAGGTATATCGTGGTCTCAAACCAAATGAACATGGATGCATAAGGAAGAAGAATTTGAATTCTAATTTTCTCAATTGATCCAAATATTTCAAGATGTTTTTGCTTCTACCCTGTTTGCTAGTTCACTCACGACCACACCACTAGGTGAAGAGCTTGTGCTTGCATTTAGCACTTCTAAACTAATATGATTATCTTAATCTGCTAATGAAGACAGTTCTGTAAGATAAAATGGGTGGAACACAATGGTTAGACAAATTTTATCCCAAGTCAGAAGCATATGCATACTAAGGGATGCCCTATCAACATGCTCCTTTTGCATTGTAAATTCACTCTTAAGTGTACCTTAGAAATATGCAGTCATGAATTGCATGATTAATGTAGAGCAAACTAAAACCTCACATCAGAAGGATCACCATATAGGGTCCTTCATTTAGCATTTTCTTCAACCTATACAATGACCTTTGGCATGCTATCAAAAACCTGTACACGTCAGCTTTTCAGTACTTCCAACACTCCAAAATCAATCAAATGTCGAGAATCTCTATTTTTTTGCATAGGATGAAGGATCTTACTTGAAAACTAATGTCAAATGATGCGCTTTGAAAGCCTTATCTTTTATTTCCACTACTGGCATGGTAAGCAGAACCATTTTGCCAAAGCACACATTAACTTCCATGAACATCTCCCTTGGATTCCTTGAATTCAATTAAGAAAACAATGGTGACACTATCAATCAGGAAATAATAATGACAAGATCCTAATTCTTGAAATATATCACAAGCAAGAAATACAAATGAAAATTGGGCAGTAGATCTCAAAAGAGCATAGGTCAATTACCTACTTTATGAACTTTCGTTAGAAAATGTAGATCATTGCAATATATTACTCATCATCCGAGAAGGCCAGATTGTCCCCATAGTGCCAGTTTATTTCCCTATTTGCAATTTGATAATATCGATAAATCCGAGTTTCAGACAATTCTGGAATCATTTTGAGTGACTTGCATCCAATGATATTCAGTTCTTCCAAAAACTCCAACCTATCAAGGCCTTGAATTTTGACCAAGTTTTTGCAATCTCTTGCATCTAATATCTTTAGACTCTTGGATTTTGGAAGGAGTAGCCTTTCAATTGAAAAGCACCAAGAGACATACAATGTTTCCAAGGACTCCAACCTATCGAGGCCTTGAATTTCAACTAATTTCTCGCACCGATTAACACATAGTTCCTTCATACTTCTAGATTTTGGAAGGTCTAGCCTTCTAATTGAAGTGCACCTAGTGATATCTAGACTTTTCAAATACTCCAAACTATTGAGCCCTTGAATTTTAGCTAAGTTTTTGCAACACCAAGCCTCTAATTTCTTCAGCATCCTAAATTTTGAAAATTCTAGCCTTCCAATTGAAGTGCACTTAGAGATATTTAGACTTTCCAAATACTCCAAACTATCGAGGCCTTGGATTTCGGCTAAGTTTTTGCAGCCTTCAGCCTTTAATTCCTTCAGCCTTCTGAATTTTGGAAGGTCTAGCCTTTCCATTGAAGTGCACCATTCGATATCTAAACTTTCCAAATACTTCAACCTATCAAGGCCTTCAATTTCGGCTAAGTTTTCACACTGTACAGCTCTTAATGTCTTCAACCTCCCAGATTTGGAAGGTCTAGCCTTTCAATTAAAGAACTGTTGATATTAGCCTTTCAAAGTACTCCAACCTATCAAGGCCTCGAATTTCGGCAAATTTGTAGCACTGAATAACATTTAATTCCTTCAGAAAATCGGATTTTGGAAGGTCCAGCCGTTTGATTGAATGGCAGCTTGAGATAGTCAAGCTTTCCAAATATATCAATTTGTCAAGACCTCGAACTTCAAGTAGATTCTTGCAATCGCAGACATATAATGTCCTTAGATGGACAAATTGTGAAATGTCCAGCGTTTCGAGAGATCCACACATCCAGAGTTGCAAGACTTCCAACCTGAAGGGTGTGTTTAGGGATTGTGGTGATTCCACTTCTTCAATGTCCGTCGGTTGGGAGCATTCTAAACTCTTTAATTGCGTTGATGGAAGCTCCTGGATGCACTGCAGAACTCTACAATCCCTAAGTCGTAGTTCCTTGAGATGGGCTAGGTGGGAAAGCGAAGGCAATTTGCGACTTTGACAGGTGATGCCCAAATATGTTAAGCCGGAAGGAAGCTCCGACAGCGATTGGAGCTGGTAGCAGTGTGTAAAATCAAGGTGTTGTAAGGAAGAAAGATTACACATGCTTTCTACCATTATCCTTTTTAGATATCTACAATTGACAGCACGTAACTCTTGGAGCTTTCTCAGACTCCCAATACTGGTGGGCAATTCTTCTATAGCACTTCCAGAAATATCTAGAATCTCTAGATTCTCCAAAGACCCTATGTCATTTGGTAATGTAGAAAGGGATAGAGTATGCCGTAGATCAAGTTGCTGCAGTGCTTTTAATTTACCTATTTTTGCTAGAAGCTCCCTGAGGCAGAAACGAGGAACGGGGCGTTTGGCTCCTGCGTCGGTGCCTACCGTGAGATGAAGCTCGCGGGACGAGCCCGACTCCAAGCGAAGGAGGTCCTCCATGTCTCCAATGGAAACGTCGATTCGCCTCAGTCTCGCACACCCACTGAGGATGAGAACCTCTAACTTCTCAAAAGCTGAGAGGAAGTCAGTATTTTCCAATAATAGACAATTCGAAATGTCTAGATATTTAAGCTTCTTTGCCATCTACGGAAAAAAAAAAACAATAATGAATGTCGATGGGTGAGTGTAGAGTCATTATGATTCAAAAGAAAGCATAAAAGGAGAGGAAAAAAAAAGACTTTAATTCTTACCTTGAAAAAACTCCATCCTCGCCATTTCTCATTTATCCAACTTTTTGGCAATTCGAGTACAATTAATTCCTTTACATCAAAATTGTTTACTTCAAAGCTTGCGGGATACTTTTGCCATTGAAGCCATTTTAACCCCTTCATTAAGTCCTTAAAATCTCCACTGAGATGTGCATTTATCATGTGAAGATATCTTAGATTCGTCAAATTCTTAAATTGTTTTTCTATGTAAATGTCACCATCTCCTGGGCTGCCTTTACTCAAATTAATCGCCTCAATCTTGTCCGTTCCCTATAAGCAAGAATCAATGTTCATTAGTACTATATCCAACTAAAGTCATCGAATATCATTTGTTCATAATGCTATCGATGTGTATTAATTTGTTCAAGAGACCAGCAATGTGAAGACATGATTTTCTTTTTATGCCAATAAACTAGAATTATAAAGGCTCACAAAGTGAAGGATGTCGACTTCCATTTCGAAATTTGGCCATATGCATCAGGATTTTAAAAAGAATTATGATGCAATGGCTTGTATAGAGTAAAAACTTTACAACTTGTAATCTTCTTCTTTCTGGAACTGTAGTTTCATTATCACACTAGTTAAGACATGCATGCAAACCACGGAATATAATCAAATTGCAAAGTACAAAATCAAAATTTTACTTGATCAATTTTATATTTCTATTAAGGAGACTTTTTCTATTAAGCAATGCATGGGTGAAAGGATATATAAAAAAGGAGAAAAACCTCAGAAGCAGCGAGTCGGCGAGCAAGACTTACCACAGATTCGGTGTTATTAAGGAGACTTCTAGCAATATATATATATATATATTAAAATGATAGAAATAAAACTCTTCCTTTTTTATTTTCAACGCATTCATAACACTTCAAAATGGAAATAACCGTTCTGACAACTCCAAAAATCAAAACAGAAGGGGGAAAATAAAGAGGCCACGAGATCCCAGCCTAACCGTTTTTTATGAAAGAAATTAGTTTCTCACCATCGATTCAGATAATTGAAATAACTCAAAAAGGCTTGTTTCAAGTAACTTTTATTCTTCATCTTTTGTTTTTTCTCAAGAGCATGCACTTTGGCCAATTTTTTTTTTTTTTTTGGTGGTATATCCGTGAAAGTTGTCGACTTGCCGAGTTACGCATGATTTTTTTTAAATAGTTTTCTGGAATCTGAGTATTATTTGATCTTTTGATGGGAGAGCAAGATATTTACTTTTGGTTTTTTATTAGTTGTGGCGAGCAATCTATCTCGCCCCTTGCTTCGGTCCGTAGATTCTGTCTAAAGGTATTTTGGGAGTACCTATTAAGTAACCTGGCTGTTAGAAAAAAAAAAAAAAAAAAAGCTCTATGTGAAGTGGTTTTTATTAAAAGTATTGATTTAACATAATACGAGAGCTTGAAAATCGTGAAAGTCATCTCAAAAGAGAAACAAATATTTTCGGCGAAGGGGGCCATTTATCAAGTGAAAAGTCATACGTGAAATACAAGATTTTACTAATTAATATATCAAACAAGAGATTTAAAATGTATATATATTGCAACATACACTTAATTTCATGTGTTAGGGAAAATTAATATATGACAGAAAAATCATAAAAGGAAATTCTTTCTATGAGAGAGCAACTCCCTACTTTCTAATCACATCAATGAAAAATTCGGGGGCAATAGTGAAGGTTCTCGGTTCTCTAGACCAAGCACTAAGTAGTGACCAACATTACTCTTAAGCGTAGAACATGGACCAAATGAGTAAAAGAAACAAAACGGTTACCTTATTTTCCTTAAGCACTTTTTGGGCTTCCTCATAGTCCCATAACCTGCTACGGCACCAAGGCTCCCGTTGGTTTTCTTCACGAACTATTTCCCTACCAAGATCTCTCAATTGGTCATGCATTTTGAGCTTATGATCATCTCCAACTTTTATCAATGACATGAATATCAATACTTCAATTCCCTCCCCCGGGTAAAAGTCACAAGCATCCCACATGTAGGATGCGATTATGTTGTTAGTGCCAATGAAAAGGCAAGCAATATCCAAAAAAATTTGTTTTTGTCCATAGTCCAATGCTTCGTAACTTATTCTTAACTTTTCTTGCACTTTCTTAGGAGGGACTTTTTTTAACTTCTTTATCATATCTCTCCACTTTCTTGACTCTTTTCCACACAATAATGAACCAAAAACCTCAAGGGATAAGGGAAGCCCTCCGGTGATGGATACAACTTCATGAGTGAGGTCCTCAAATTCCCTCGAAGGAGAGTCCCTTCGAAATGCATGTTTGCTAAACAGAATCAAAGATTGATTGTAATCCATTTCCTTATGTTCATAGTCATGGTCCACCCCGGCTTCTTCAAGAACCCTCTTGTTTCTGGTGGTAATAATGATCTTGCTTCCCAAAGAAAACCAATCACGATTACCAGCCAAACTCTGCAACTGAACGACATCATCCACATCATCAAGAAGAATGAGGACCTTTTTACCTTTAAACCTGGAGGAGATGAACTTAGTCCCTTCATCCGCATTATGAACTTCATTTTCTTGCTTCAATATATCGTAGATTAACTGATTCTGTAAATAATGTACGCCATTACGCTTCCACAATTCCCTTATATCAGCAATGAAGCTATGATGCTCAAATTGATCCAAGAGCTTGTTGTAGATGGCCTTAGCAAGCGTAGTCTTACCAATGCCTCCCATTCCGTGGATGCCAACAAATAGGGTGTCATGAGATTTATTATCCACAAATTCCATAACTTTCTTCACATGAACGTCAATTCTTACCAAATTCTCAGAAATGTCCAACTCAAACTTTTTCTTTAATTCGTTCAACACTTTCGGACAATCGATTTCACCAACTCTACTTCAGACCTGTCAAATGAGACATGAGTTCAAATATGTAGCAACAATAATTTTATATTGTTTATCTATAGTGAACATAATAAATCTGGGGATAGATTGAAAAACTTTAAATATCATCGTTGTCATACATCTATATATAATGATATATGCTTAGTCTAAAGTGTCGTTGCTTCAAATGGGGTGCCCTATTTCACCATTACTCCAACATAATTTATCAAGCCAGGAAAAACTCGAGGGTATCACTTTTGAATCTTAAATATTGTATATATTATGGATTTGAACCTAATTTTAAACTGGTTTTTTTTTATTAAGGATATTAGGAATGACGTGGATGTGACTTTAAAAATTGTTTAGAGCATTTGAATAAGCAAAAATCCTATAAGCCAGCCCAATATGAGAGTTAGCTATCAATCAATAAACAAGTCATAACTTTTTATGCAAGATGAATTCAAGTCCTATAACACCAATTCTACAGGCTTGCAAGTTTAACTTGTGTTGTGAATTTAGAATCATTCTAGATAGGTGCTCTTATCAGTTTTCATTGCCTCTAGGGATGATTACAAGTTGTACTTTATTTTCCTTTTGAGTATCTATGTTCTATGACTGTAATGATCTAGTATTGAGTTTATAAGGAAGTAGAAGAATAATTTTTACCCAAAAAAGAACATTGCTTCAATATATGCAGATGCATGAGATAGAAATTACTTGTTGAAGAGAATTAAACAACCAACATACCAACAAAAAAAAAGGACTTAGAACAACCAGTAAACACCCACACATATTAAAAGAAAATAGAGAATGTTTTGGTGAGAAATCTTATCCTAGGGCTTCGTATCCTTTCAAGGTGCTGACTTCATCAAGTGCTGACTTCCATTTCTCCAAAGTCGTGGGGTCGAAAGAAGACCTCTCACGCAAACGACTCTCGCGCTCATGAAATGCCTCTCCAAACCTCCCGGTTTGGTATCGCACTTCAGCTGGTTTCACTCTGTAGAATATAGGCAACACTATCTACCCGTTATTATTCTTGCGCTTCATTATTTGAACTAGTTCATCTAGGCACCAACTACTTGTACCATAATTCACTGAGAAAATGGGGATTAGGATCTTACTGCTCGTGATGGCTTCCATAAGCACTGGTCTGATGTCCTCACCATGGCAAAGCTCATCATCATCTCTGAAAGCATCAATTCCCGCATCAAGGAGCCCTTTATAGAGGTGATCGGTGAAGCCATATCGAGTATTTGGGCCTCTAAAACTCAAAAATACCTCATAATGGTTTCCAGTCAATGAATTAGATGCACTGTTGTTAGTCCTTGTCAAAGACGAACTAGATCCACCGAAATTAGTTTCTTTCAGAGATAGAGACGAACAAGATGCATCGTTATAAGTTTTTGTCGGAGACGAACTAGATCCACCGAATTTAGAATGTGTCAGAGACAAACTAGTTGCACCATTGTTAGTTTCAGTTGGCAGCAAACTAGATCCACTAGAATTAGTTTCTGCCGGAGACAGAGAAAAAGTAGATGCACCGCTGTCAGTTTCTATCGGAGACAAGCTAGATCCATTGGATTCAGTTTCTGTCAGCGACGAACTACATCCACCAGTAGTTTCCGTCGGAGACGATCTCGATGCACCGTTGTTAGTTTCTGCTGGAGATGAACTAGATCTGCCAGAATTATTTTCTGTCAGTGCAGTCAACGAACCAAATGCGCCAGTATCAGCATTTTTGGCATTGCTATGCACACTCGCTTTCTTCTTATTGATAAAATAGAACGCGAGCCCGGGAAGAAGGATCAGTGCCACGAGCTCGATGAAAGAATGCCCAAAAATGAGACGATGCATCTCGTCTTTGCTCTAACTCTGGCCTTTGATTTTCGCTTTCAAGTTTGACACTGAAAAAAATTGGAAAGCCTCTCAGGAAACAGGAAATGCGTTCTTGTTGCCCATTCTCTTGTGGTTTGATTTATATAATGAAACCAAGTGGGCAACCAGAATTGCACCAATAAGTCAAGCTTGTTAGGCTACATATAAATTAGTAGTTCATTCACCGAGAACCGCAGCCACGTACCTGGAGTCGTTGCCTTCACGTGGCTGAAATCTCAATGCTCAAGGGAATCCGAATATTAATAGTAGACAGGGGCTCTTCAAATTTCAATACACATAAATAAAACAGTGAATTTGTTGGGAAGATGAAAAGTGGGGAGAGAGGCTTGGGACGAGAGCGTGACATGGATTCGCAGGAAGAGATGAAAATTGGGGGGAGAGAGAGAGACAAATAGAGGCACAGATTCATACGGTCCAATATTTTCCACACAAGTGCTCGGAGTAGATAATATACAAAGCGTTAAGGCAGTGATGTCGGACACCCTTATGTTTGGGCAGATTTGGAATTACACATAAATTTTAGGATTTTTTTTAGACAAAAAAATTGGGGGCACGTTTAAATCTGGATCCAAAGTTGGGTTTTTTTTTTTTTTCTCTCATTTAGGTAGAAAACTCTCAGTGTTTATAGGACATTAGGCCTATATAAAAAGAGGGAAGAGAAACTTGAGGAATTTCACCCATTTTAATAGTCCAAGGGCAGATTTTTAATTAGATGGCACATAATTTTCTTTCAATCCCTTTACCCGTGGCTGGGCCCCATCAGTCCTTGTTAAACTAGAGGCTACTGCTCTTCCCTACCAAGTTTTTGTTCATTTCTTATTGCGAATAAATGGCTAGACTCATCACTCTTCTCTTCACTTAATTGTCAAGTTAT
Organism: Eucalyptus shirleyi; assembly: GCA_017140165.1. Lineage (NCBI taxonomy): Eukaryota > Viridiplantae > Streptophyta > Magnoliopsida > Myrtales > Myrtaceae > Eucalyptus > Eucalyptus shirleyi. Next base: position 44,163,227 of record CM029450.1, read on the forward strand.
CAATTATTATTTTTTAAAATGTCGACTTACTGATTTCATTTAGTCAAATTTACTTATTTCACAATTTCCTAATTAACCCAAAGCTAAATTAATAAATCAAAATTTAAAGCGATAAAAACTTGATAGAGAAGAGAAATAGTCTCGAGGACTGGTGGGACCTACCCACCGGGCAAAGGGACAGATATAAAAACAAATGCTATCTAATTTCAAATTTGCCTCTGGATGATTAAAACAGGTGGAACTCTTCAATCTTCTCTTCCCTTTTTTTCTATAGGTTTGCTGTCCTAAAAACTCTCAAATTTCAAATCCAATTTTAATTCTATCCCAAAAAATTTTATCTAGAAAAAATCTTCAACTTTGGATTCAATCCTATATCTACCCCTAAATCTTTTGTCAAAAAAAAAAAATCCAAAACTTTATGTCCAATCCAAAATATATCTGGACACCTTTTCATCAAAAAAATCACTAACTAGTCTTAAATTTACCTTGTTGACCCTATGTTCAAAAACATTGTTAGTTGTTGACATGGCATTTTTGTGTCAATAAAAAAAAATCCACATTAGCAAAGTGATGTGGAAAATTATATCCAAAACGAAATCATGTTTGATCAGAAAATTTGGAATTAGTCCATCTAGATTAGTTCACTAATTCAATTCACTAGCAAAAAAGGGCACACAAATATGTTATCAATTTGGAATATCTAAGGAAATGAATTTAATTTGTTAAAGGGTCGAAAGAATTTAATCAATCTACCAAATATGTTTTTGACTAGTTTTGTCACTAAAATAATTTATTAGGATTAAAATCTAATTTACAAGAATATGATGATCAAAAGTTTAATTTCTTAGAATGTTTGTGCATGTAATCACCATATAAGCGTGTACACGGGAGCTTGTACTCTTCTAGATTATCATTTTGTCCAAAGACAGTAATAAAATCATCTTATAACATGCAAGGGCATATGACCATTTCATAATACTAAAGAAAGTAAATTCAAATTTATTGATTTCGATATATATATATAAACTCAACATATTTGAAATTAAGTAATTTATTCTAAAAGTGATAGTAATCCGAAAGATGAGACTATTATTGTTACTATGTAGAAAAGAAATAGCTCTATAAACTTTGTGGAATTTTTTGACCCAAAAAAAAAAAAAACTTTGTGGAATTAGAATTATTTAAGTTTCCATGGTTGAAAAAGCTTTATTAAAGTTCTAAACATTATCTATTTATACAAATATAAAACTGAAAACTTAAGAATTTCTTGTGCTCTCTCAAAAAATTCACTATACCCTTACCTAATTTTATCATCCCAATGAATGAGATGATGTAGATAAAAATACCTACACGTCTTTCCTAGTTCGTTAATGTTCTAGGACGAAGGGAAAAAGGTACTGATTGAGGTAGTAGGCCCCATCTATTTTCTCTTCTTCCCAGATCTAGGGCTCATTGTGAGGTTTTGTTTTTAGTGACTGGTTTTATTGGATTGGACCGGCTTCCGTCCCCAGTTCTAGAAATTAGGAACTGGTCCTCCTGTGTAGCTCTTGGTTTTTGGATGGGACTGGACTTAAAATCGATCACCTCTAGTTTACCTTACCATTATAGCAATTCTCTTTTATTTTTTTGGTTTTTTTTTTCTTTCCATTTCTATGCATCGAAACTTGCTTGCATGTTATCTTCTTCCTAGGCAAGATTGCCTTGGATTCTCTGGTGCATTGAAACTTCCACCACATGGAGGCAACGCTTGAATTATTGGTCCGTGGAAACTAGTTGGATTAGATAAATCAAACCAATAAAGAAATATATGCATGATAAAGAAAAGCAAAAGCAAAAAGGCATTTAGACTTATTTATGAGATTTAAAGGGGAAATCGACGACAAAAAAAAGAACAAGAAGAAGGGAAAACTAAGGTAGAACAAGAGCCAAAAAAAAAAATGGTAAATTCACAATTAAGCAGAGAGAAGAGAGGTGGGCCTAGCAATTCATTTGTCATAAGAAATGGACAAAAACTTGGTATAGAAGAGGGATGGCCTCAAATTAAGTAAGGACCGGTGGGGCCCAACCATCAAGAAAATTACATGCTAATTGCTATCTAATTACAAATCTGCCCCTGGATGATTAAAACAAGTAAAACTCCTCCATTTTCTCTTCCCTCTTTTTATATAGGTTTAATTCCCTAAATATCCTCAAATTTTAAATCTAGTATTTATTTTATCCTAATTTCTATCTCGAAAAGATTGCCAAGTTCAGATCCTATGCCAAATTTGCCCTCAATTTTATGTCTAAAAAATAATCTTAAATTTTATGTCCAGTCCCAAATTTATTTCGAATATTTTTGGTCTCACTAGCTAATCTCAAATCTGCTCCCTCTCATCTCAATCCAAAATTAGTCATGAGTTGTTTTTTTTTTTTTTTTGGTCGAAAGTCATGAGTTGTTTGATGTGGCATTTTTATGCCAATAAAAAGATTCTACATCAACAAAATGAGCAGGGAAATTATTCTCCAAAATGAAATAATTTTTTATTCAGAAAATTAGGAAAACTAGGGATGACTAACGGTGAATATTGTGGTTTTTTTTTTGTAGACAAAATAATTTGGGAAAAAATTGAGATTGGACTTAAAATTAGGTTTTTTTATTTAAAAGATGCGGAAATTGAAACTAGACCTAAAACTGATTTTTTTTTTTTTTTAGAGAAGTAGGCCCTTTTATATAGATAGGTATTGTGTCTGGCTAAATCACCAACCCATTTCGTATGATAAGTAATTGCTCAATTTTTTTAGGCCCTCGAAAGTACAATTTAACACGAATTTTTGTTTTATATACTTGCAAGTGATCAGTATGGTCCCACGGTATCATTTGGAACCAGAGCACCTCGTATTTCGTGTGCTCATCATTGTTTTTGCCATATTTCCTTGGAAAATTGAAAATATTCGTAGAGGAAGAATAAATTTAATCAAAGATAAACGTACCAGTACTACTTGTCCAGCTTGATCAGAAAGATGCTCCCCATAATTTAATCAAAGATAAACGTACCAGTACTAATTGTCCAGCTTGATCAGAAAGATGCTCCCCATTGTATAGATTTGTTAGTGGCGTCCTTACAGCTCAAAATGAAAGGGCGTGCATCTCATCTTTTAATATCTTTTCTATCAAGTTTTTATCAATTTCTTATTCCGAATGAGTGGCTGGGGTCACCTCTCTTCTCTTTACTTAATTGTCAAGTTACTAATTATTTTTGTCAATTTCAACTTATTGATCTCATTTAGTCAAATTTATTAATTTGACAATATCTTAATCAAACCCAAAGCCAATTAATAAATCAAAATTTACAATTTTTATGGGCAAATATTTTTTGTTGGTTTAGTTTAGCTATCGCTTTAATATTTTGCCCTCCTGCTTGACTTGGTCAAAAAGTGGGCTTTAGAAAAAACGAAAAAAGAAAAGGGATAATACCCTAAAAAGCCCCAAACTGGTACATTTATGACAAATTTACCCCAAACTATTTTTTTGACCACCAAAAACCCCAAACTGGTATACTTTTGACAAATTTATCCCAAACTGGTACACTTGTGATAAATTTACCTTATGTTAGTTTTCGTTAAATTTTATTCTCAAATTATTAAGTTAAATGACACGTGACGCTTAACCAAGATATCAATTTAGGATTTTACGTTCCGTTTATCACAGTTTACAATGTTTATGATTTTTTTGTGGTATTAATCCAATTTAGTATAGGGTATATTTGTCACAAATTTACCAGTTTAGGGTTTTTTGCAGTCGAATAAATTAATTTGTGGTAAATTTGTCATAAATGTACCAATTTAGAGTTTTTTATAATCAGTCGGGGTAAATTTGTCATAAGTTTACCAGTTTGGGGTTTTTCATGGTCAAAAAAATAGTTTGGAGTAAATTTATCACAAATGTACTAGTTTTGGGTTTTTTAAAGTATTATCCCAAAAGAAAATAAGATATATGAATGGGAAACAGGAGGGCACGCACCACCAGGAGAGAGGCGAAAAGAAAGTGGGCTTCCTCACGCGCGTGCCCCGATGACTCTCTCTCTCTCTCTCTCTCTCTCTCTCTCTTTCCATTCTTTTCATTTCACCTCTTCCACGAGAATCTAGCTCTCTATATTTCTCTTCTTCCTTTTTTTTAAACTTTTGGTAAAAGTATTTCTCTTTCTTGGCTGTGAAAAGAATCCCCACCCCACTTGGCGAAGAATCCTCTGCTGTTTTTTCTTGCCCGGATTTTCTTGTCTTTTTTGGCCATGAATTCTTTCCCTGAATGCCCAAATTGCTCCCTCGTCAAGATGAAAACTGCTTTCCCTTGACCGCGTGTTCTTGCCATTGTTCAGGGCGGATTTGAAACTAAATACAAAGTTTGAAATTTTTTAAGACGAAAAAAATTAGGGGCTGATTTAGCATTGAGTTTAAAATTAAGAGTTTTTTGAGATAAAAAATGTTCAGGATAAAATTAAGTCGGACTCTAAAATTTGATGATTTTTAAGAGATACAAAGGAAAAAGGGAGAGCACCGTCAGGAGAGAAACGAAAACAGAGGGAAAAGAAGAGAAAATGAAATGAAAAGAGAGTGGGTTTTGCATGTATATCTCCCATAGATTTATTCCCATTCGCAATGTCTAGTAAGGATTTAAGCCCTTTATTCGTATAATGGGGACAGTTTTCGAATCAGAGTACAAATTCAAAAATTTTATGAAATTTATACTGCAATATTCAATTTTGAAGTTGTTAAGCTAGAAAGTAAGGGCATTGTGAAGCTGTGACATTAAACAGGAGTTGATTTGAAGTAGCATTTAATAGACAAGGTCTCATAAAATTTCAACACCCATATACCGGTGGATTTGTTGGGAAGATGAAAAGTGGAGAGAGACCTGGGACGAGTCTTCGTTGAATTTAGTCCTCCGCTTGCATCGTTGAACTTTCATTTTCCTTTTGTTAAGTTATTTTCCACCGGAAATTGTATTTTTATTGAATATATTTAAGCTCTCGATCCCACTTAGAAATTTAATCCCCGTCACTTTGAGCCGGTTAAATACTGTATTGTTAAACTAATATACTTATTTTCGATACTTATGAGTTTAACGAGTTAACACGAGGATCATAAAAAATTATCAACATGCTATATATATTTATTTTGTATCCAAGCATAATGAGAAGAGTTTTTTTTTTTTTTTTTTTTTGCTCTAGTTGTGCCTTAATTTCTCTTTCAAATCTCATAAATTAATCAAAATGTTTTTTTGCTTTTGCTCTTACTTTATTATGTATATATATTTCTTTATTGATTTGATTTATCTAATCCAATTAGTTGGCATGTACCGATAATTCAAACTTGCCAAGTCAGATATAAATTAGTAATTCGTTGATCGAGACCACCGACCATGCATTTACAGTCGTTGCCTTCATGTGGGGGAAGTTTCAATGGATAGGAGAATCCAAGGCGATCGTGCCCAGGAAGAAAATAACATTTGAGCAAGTTTCGATGCAAAAGCAATAAAAAGAATGAAACCTGAAAATAAAAGGGAAAATTCCAAATAAGGACTCGAAATTGACCAATTTTCTCAAATAAGGACCTAAAATGAACTTTGTGTCAAATAAATACTTAAAGTGGACCCATTGTCTCAAATAAGGGTCCGAAGTGGTTGAATTAATTCCAAATAAGAACTTGAGCTTGCTGGTCAGCCAAATATTCATCAACCATCAAGCATGGGACATTTTCTAACGACTGGAGTTTGGGCAATTTTGTCCAAAAAAAAATATAAAGAAAATTAACAAATCCTATAACAAAAAAAAAAAAAAAAAAAAAAACCCTAGGTTTTCTACGATCTCCTCGTTCCTTGTACCCATCCTCCGCAAAGTCAAAGACCCAAATTCTCTGCCGGTTGAGGCACGAATTAAAAACACAAGAAGAAAGCCAGATACTTCTTTCTTTGTTTGCAGAGACCCAAATTCTCTGCCGATTGAGCAAGGCGAGGAGCAGCGGGGGAGAAGAAAGAAGAAAATGTAAATATCTAAATGAATAACCTAAACTTTAGAATTTTCCATTTTTTTCCAATCACAAATTTCTAACAAAATTGCCCTATTTTAATTGTCGGAAAATGCTTGCAAGCAAGCTAAGGTCCTCAGTAGAGATTAACTTGATCATTTCGGGTCCTTATATGACATAAAATTCACTTCAAGTCCTTATTTGAATCAAATGATCCACTTTGGGTCATTATATGACACAAAGTTTACTTTAGGTCCTTATTTGAAAAAATAGATTCACTTCGGGTTCTTATTTGAAATTTTCCCAAAATAAAAGACAACTGCTTTATTGGTGTCCATGGAAAGTGGTCATAATTGATGAATACATACGAATCCTCGGGACAATTGCTGCACCATTGAATTGTCCTTTTGTTTTTTAAATTTATTTTCAATAGGAAAAGTTACTTTTGTTGAATATATTTAAAATCTTGATCCCACTTAAAAATTTACCTTGAACCAATTAAGTATTACCATATCAAATTGATGAAATTATTGAAATGTTTCATTATCAATGATCACTTAAATCTACTATATATGTATATATAAAGACTTCGAATGATTATACACCCAAAGAAAAAGTAAAGAGGAAAACCTAGTGACTTGACATCTTGATCCCTCCTTAGGGGAAGCAATCGAAGGTTGCACTTTTAAGACTTTCCTTGCATTTCTCCCTTTATTGTTTCTTGGACAAACCAAAGGGCAGCTGATAGCTTTGAATTAGACCCATAATAAATATAGTCTATGATGAAGAACGGACCGAAATGGCTTTCAATGACACATAATGAAGAATGAACCGCGACAGCCGATGGGCTGTGGGCGGCGGTCGTGCGGCGGTAGCGGTTGACAATCCTGTGGTGGCAAGCGGTGGTCGGGCGACGACGGGCGGCAATTGCTTGTCCATGAGCAAGAAAAAAAATAAATACAAAAATTTATAAATTTTTACCGAACGCATTTCTATTCTTTTTTCTATTTCAAGAATATAAATTTTGTATAGTTACTAAACACCTTATTTTACTAAGAAATTGTTTCTCGGAGTAGAAATAGAAAAGAATTACTTCGAAAAGAAATAGTTCATCGGAATAGAAACGTTGTCATACGCAGCCTTAGTTTCCTCTGAAGAGATTGGCCCTTGAGAATAATTCGTAACTATTGATCGTGACTTTTGCAAGGTCTCCAACGATCGTCACCTTTGCATACCTTGTTCTTCAAAGATAAAATGGTTTTTCTTACTTTGGTTCTAAATTGAACAAAAGTTGCCCAACTTCAAAACAATGTTGAACTTTTTGGCTTTGAAAATGAAATGATGGAGAAATTTAACCGTAAAAAGTAAAATTCTCGGAAATTAAAGTGCAAAAGGAAAAGTGAACTTGGACAAAGCGTGGATACTACGAAAGTAAATTAAACGAACTTTTTGCTCTGTCCTTTCCTCACGCGTGCCCCGGCGATTCTCTCTTCATTTTTTATTTTCATCTCTTCTGTTCTTTTTCTTTATTTTCTTTTTGCCGACCACATTCTCAGTTCTTGTTCCCATTCTCTTCTTGTTTGATTCATAAAATGGAGCCTGTTGGCAACCACAATCGCATCAATTAGTCAAGCTTTGTCAATCACGTGCTTAGAGTCGTTGCCTTCACGTGGCGGAAACCTCAATGCACGAGAGAATCCAAAGATAACAACAGACGAGGTCTGTTCAAATTTCAATACACAAAAATAAAACGGCGGATTTGTTGGGAAGATAAAAAAAAAAAAAAATGGAGAGAGACTTGGGACAAGACTGACATGGATCTGCGGGAAAAGATGAAAAGTGGGGAGAGAGACAGTGATGTTGGGCACGCTGTGTCCAGGGCTTGCACCGTTGGACTTTCCTCTTCTTTTGCTAATTTATTTTCCATCAGAAGATTTATTTTTGTTTAATATATTTAAGCTCTTAATACCACTTAAGAATTTAGCCCCTCTCATTTTGAGCCCGTTAAATATTATAATATCAAATTGGTAAACTTCATACCGAGACTGAAATGTACAGCGATTATTTATGCTAAATAATTATATTATTAACGTGTGTCGATAATAATAAAAAATTATCAACATGCTATATATACATATATATTTCATTTTGTGCTCGAGCATAATGAGAAAACTTTCTTTCTTGCTTTGTTTTTGCCTTAATTTATCCATCAAATCTCATAGATAAATCAAAATGCCTTTTTACTTTTGCTTTTTCTTCATTATATATATTTCTTTATTGGTTTAATCTATTTAATGAACCAGTTGGCACGCACCAATAATTCAAGTGGTAAAATACATACAAAGCACACTGATAGTAATTGCACAATTGAATTTTCCATCACTTGTGTTAATTTGTTTTCCATCAAAAAAGGTATTTTTGTTGAATATATTTAAAGCTCTTGATGTCACTTAGGAATTTATCTCTCTCACTTTGAGCCGGCTAAGTATTATCATATCAAACCAATAAATTTCATTTTACTGCTAGAATATCGCATTATCAATGATCACTTATTCTAAAATCTTTATATATATATATATCCTTCGTACAAGTTAAGAGAAAAACCCTAGCGGCTTGATATCTTGACTCCTTAGGGGAAGTAATTAAGGATTATAGTTTTAAGATTTCCTGTACAATTCTCCCTTTATTATTTCTTGGACAAACCAAAGAGTGGCCAATAGCATTAAAAAGAATATAGTCTATAACGGAGAGCAAACCAAAACAACTTTTGGTAACACGTATTTTTTTACACACATTGATGTTTATTTTGCCAATAAATGAATACAATGGGCAAATATAGTGGACGGCTCTCTAAATATTTAATAGGACATGGATGGCCACTTGCAATGCATCTGAACAAGAAATATTATATTATAATTTTACGTTTGCTCTAAGAAAGATCCTAATGTCGAGTAGGAATTAGTCAACACATGTTGTTGCATTGATCATTGTTATTTATTCAAGAGGTTGTAGAAGAATCGATGAGCACATGCTGATGCATTGATTCCTGTAATTTTTACTACGCATCTTTTAAGGTGGAGACCACTTTGACCACATCCATGTTCAAATTTTTTGTCTTTCCTCCTGTTTAATTTCTTTTCCAGGTAGACTTTTTAACATCACGACAACTCTTTCTCGCTCCATATCCTTGATCGTCTCATTGTTGTCACTACGGCTCTGTTTGTTTGTGTTTCTTTTTTTTTTTTAAACACTTTTTCTGTTTTTTTGTTCCTGGGAACAAAAAAGGAACAAAACGCTTTTGGGTGCGTTTGTTCCTTTTTTTTCTTTTGTTCCCCGAAACAAAAAAGAAACACAAATAAGAAACACAAAATTTGTGTTTCTTATTTCGAAACACATCTGAGAAACACTTCCTATTTTCTTCTTCTTTTTCTCCTTATTTTCTTCTTCTTTTTTCTTTCGCCGGTCGTCGGCCTCAGCCATGGCCGGCGACCGGCCGACGAGGGCCAGTGGCCTCGCCCAACCACGGCGAGGCTCGCCGGCCCCCTCGCCGTCCCCCGGCGAGGCCGAGGCTCGCCGTAGCTGGGCGAGGGTCGGCCTTGCCTTGGCTGGGCGAGCTCGAGCTCGCCTAGATCCGGCAAGGCCGAGCTCGCCTAGCAGCCGGCGAGCCTCAGCCTCGCCGAGCCACCGCCAGGCGACGCCGACCTGGCGGTGGCTCAGCGAGGCCGAGCTCGCCCAGCGGTCGGCGAGGCTCAGCCTCGCCGGATTTGGGCGAGTCGGCGTCTCCTGGTGGTGGCCCGGCGAGGCCGCACCTCGTCGGCCGCTGGGCAAGCTCGGCCTTGCCGAATTTGGGCGAGCTCGAGCTCGCCCAGCCAAGGCGAGGTCGAGCCTCGCCCAGCTACGGTGAGGCTCGGCCTCGCTAGGGGCCGGCGAGCCTCGCCGTGGCTGGGAGAGGCCGGCGGCCCTCGTCGGCCGGTCGCCGGCCATGGCCGAGGCCGGCGACCAGCCAAAAGAAGAAAAAAAGAAAAAAGGAAAAAGAAAAAAAAAAAAAGGAAAAATAAGAAAAAAATAGAAAAAATAAAAGAAATAAAAAAATTTATACAAATTTACCAAATGTGTTTCGTTTATTTTTATTCCGGAAAAAGTTTACCAAACGCGTTTTTTGTTCAAAAATTGTTCTCCGGAACGAAACACTTTTTTCTATTTCTGTTCCCTGGAACAATTTTTAAACAGAAACGCAAACAAACGCACCCTACTTCACTCACATGATTGTAGAGTCCTAACCCCATGCCCATGGTCATTTTTGGCGGCTAACAAGCCAACCTCCTCAAATGAGCAACCACATAATGGGACAAAAGTTTGTGAGAGATGAATGCATCAACGCCAATGATGATCATAGCGCCTCATCTTTGCTCTCTAGATTAGGGCTTGTTCCACTAAAAGAGCAACCACATAATGGGACAAAAGTTTTAAAAGTTACGAGAAAATTCTATATTTTCTTTAAAATAGAGTCACCACTAATCAATTTAAGAATATTGAGCTGATTTGGGACCTAAGTGCATATGTGAAATCATTGGTCATTTGCAAGTAGTCTTCAGTTATGTGCAGGAAGGGTTCAATATCTCCACAACACCCTTTTGGTACCCCATTTTCAATTAAGTATTTTGAGTGCAATTATCAAATAATTTAAAAGTAATTGCTGCAACTTTTTTTTTTCAAGGATATAATCAATATAATTCCCTTACGTGCCAGCATGACTCCATGCACCATGCGTGTTTGTGTTTTCAAAATATGCAATGGCGTGTTTAAATATGCATGGGTCGTCATCTGTGACATGTGTTCATGTGCAATTGACCACGACGTGTAACCAAATGACGCATGCTTAATTTTAGTCATCCGCCGCATAAAGTCCAAGTAAACGAAATTAATTCTTTGACATTTGCCTTACCATTCTCATTGGATAGAAAGACAATGAGAATCTCTTTACTCCACTCAAGGAGTAAACGAAAAGTCTTTTAGAAAGTACAAGATATTTTGAATGAAGATCAATGAAAGATGAAATTTATTTTCCAATAGCTTTGATTGTACTCCATAAAGCTTTTGTTTATTAATCCAAAGTCCAAAAGTCCCGCCACAAACCTTTGAATTTTTCTTCCATTTTAATTGAAATGACTTCATTCATCAGCTCAAAATCTCACGGAGGAAGAGAAAATAGATGGGGCCCACTACCAAATCTTATTTTTCAGGCCCCGCCACCATTAAACCATTTTCCCTCCATCCTAGAACATCTAGAAACTAGAAAAGACACGTGAAGGTACCTTTATCGCATTATATAATAATTTTTACCTATTTAGTAAAAAAAGAAAAAAAAAGAAACAATTTTTACCTTATCTAACTCATTAAGATAATAATGCTTGTTAAGAGTACAATGAATAATTCGAGATAGCACAAGAAATTCTCAAGTTTTTAGCTTTATATTTGTATAAATAGATAATGTTTAGGACTTAAATAAATCTTTTTCAACCTGAAGCTTGAGAATTCTAATTCCACAAAGTCTGCAAAGCTAATTCCTTACTTACATAGTACCAATAATCGCCCAATCTTGCATGGTGTGTGTATATATATTTTGAAATCAATAATTTTGAATTTACTTTTCTTTATTATTATGAAATGGTCAGGGACATACCTATTATAAGATGAATTTATTATTGTATTTGGACAAAATGATAATTTAGAAGAGTACAAGCCCGTGTATACAACCTTTTATGGTGCATACATGCACAAAACTTCTAGGAAAGTACACTTCAGAGAATCATATACTTGTGAATGTTTGATTTTACTCCTTATTAATTGTTTTGGTGACAAAACTAGTCAAAAACATTTTCATTACATTGATTAAATGTTTTTGACCATTTAACAAATCAAATTCCTTTCCTTTGATAATCCAAATCAAGCACATATTTGTGTGCCCTTAAGAGGAATGGAGTAAAGGATAAATGAAAGCACAAACTAAATTTTATTCAAGGCCTTTTGTGATACAAAAAATATTGCTAGCGAATTGAATAAGCAAATTGATCTAGGTGGACTGATTTCTCCTTTATATTTATGAGCATCTTCCGAGACAATATTAGACACATTGACAAATAATAAATTAGAGTAATTATAACACGAATATTGATGTAAAAAATATTTCTTAAAGTGGTCTTATTTACTCTTAGTGTAATGATTAATAAGAGAGTGGATGGTTAAATTCCTCAAATCAAAAGTGGATAATCAATTGCTCAAGTACTACTTAATTAACTGATCAGTAAAAAGGATGAGATTGTAAGTCACGAGACATTAAAAGATGAGATGTACGCTCTTTCATTTTGAGCTATAAGGACACCACTAAAAAATCTAAACAATGGGGAGCATCTTTCTGATCATGCTGGACAATTATTACTGGTACGTTTATCTTTGATTAAATTATGGGGAGCATCTTTCTGATCAAGCTGGACAAGTAGTACTAGTACGTTTATCTTTGATTAAATTTATTATTCTTGATCTCTCCCTCGAGTCAATGCGATGTTGTCTGCGAACATTTTCAATTTTTCGAGGAAATATGGCAAAAACAATGATGAAGCACACGAAATACGAGGTGCTCTGGTTCCATATGGTACCGTGCGACCATACCGATCACTTGCAAGTATATAAAACCAAAAATTCGTGTTAAATTGTACTTTCGAGTGCCTAAAAAAATTGAGCAATTACTTATCATATGAAAAGGGTCGGTGATTTGGCCAGACAAAATACCTATCTATATAAAAGGGCCTACATCTCTAAAAGAAAAAATAATTCAATTTTAGGTATAGTTCCAATTTCCACATCTTTTAAAGAAAAAAAAACATAATTTTAAGTCCAATCCCAAATTTTTTCTAAATCATTTTTGTCTCAAAAAACCCAACTACTAAATATTCACCATTAGTCATCCCCAATTTTCCTAATTTTCTCATTAAAAAATGATTTCGTTTTGGAGAATAATTTCCCTCCTCACTTTGTTGATGTAGATTTTTTTACTGGCATAGAAACGTCATGTCAAACAACTCATGACTGATTTTGGATTGAGATTAAAGGGAGCAGATTTGAGATTAGCTAGTGATTTTTTAGACCAAAAATATTCAAAATAAGTTTGTGACGAAACATAAAATTTGAGATTTTTTTTAGACATAAAATTGGGGGCAAATTTGGGATAGGATCTAAACTTGACAATCTTTTTGAGATTGAAATTGGGATGGAATGAAGACTGGATTTAAAGTTTGAGGATATTGAAGGAATTAAGCCTATATAAAAAGAGGGAAGAGAAAATGGAGGAGTTTCACTTGTTTTAATCATCCAGGGGCAGATTTGTAATTAGATAGCATGTAATTTTCTCGATGGTTGGGCCCTACTGATCCTTGCTTAACTTGAGGCCATCCCTCTTCTATACCAAGTTTTTGTGCATTTCTTATTTTGAATGAATTGCTAGGCCCACCTCTCTTCTCTCTACTTAATTGTGAAATTACCATTTTTTTATTTTTATTTTTATAGATGTCTAACTTATTGATCTCATTTACTCAAATTTATTGATTTTACAATTTCTTAATCAACCCAAATCAGAATTGATGAATCAAAATTTCAATTTTTTCCAGTAATGTTTTCCATTGGTTTGGTTTAGTGACTACAATTTTCCTTAAACACCTATTATTTAATATATGTGTTAATCCAAATATTTATATTATAAAATGGAGATGATACATACAGTCTTAGTTCATTTTGATTAAATATAACTTCATACAATACTTAAACATAAATGCATGTGGTTTCTCTTAAATAATGAAGGGTAGTTATGTTAATAAAAATGTTAAATAGGTTTTATTTACCACCTAAAATTTGCCTAAGCATATTATTCTCATCCAACAATTCATTTACTATAGATTTATTTTTATTAAATAATGAGGGGTAGCTATCTTTGTAATATATGTTAAATAGGTTTGCTTGCCACTCATATTGTTATACTACTTGGTTGTTGCAAGATGTGAAGCAATTTGTACGTTCAATAGTGAGTTCATCCATTTGGATCCCATTTAATGCATTTTTTATTTAGTTACTCAATAAAACAATGCTCTTCAGACATTGAATCAACTCAAGCAAGATATTTGTATAAAGAATTGAGTGAAATGTTAAAATCCAATGCAATAATTACTTCATTTTACAATAAAAAGAGGCTTATTCTGATATCCACCTGTAACAATGCAAGCTAAAAGAATTATTAACGCTATTTATATAGGGAAGAGTATATAGAAAAATATATAGAAAAAAAGTCCTAAACCTATTGTAATAGTTTCAATTGAGCCATAAATTTTTCAATTGGACCAATTTAACTTTAAATTTTTTTCGCATTTGATATCAATTAAGTCCATCTAACCTATTTAGAGGAAATTTGCTAATGTGGATGGTGATCGTTCTACATGACATCATCGACGTTGATGTAGGTATTTTCAATAATATTTAAATGATTTTTTATTTTCTTTTTCCTTCTCTTTTTCCTCTTTTCTTCTTCTTTCTATTTTATACTATTAATAGTTGACGGTCGAGGTTTAGCAAGCCCCCCTGGCCACTAGGCGAGGGCTGTGGGTGAGGGACACAAACCCTCACCTATATCTAAGCAAAGGGCAAGACTTTAGTTGCGGCTAGTGAGGACTTAGCTGCGGCGAGGGCTGTCACTTGCTTAGATTTGGGCAAGAGCTCACAGCCCTTGCTAGCTGCATGCAAAGGCAATGACTTGAGGAGGGCAGCGACCCTTGCCTAGTGGCTGATGAGGGCTTGTAACCCTCACTAGCTACTAGTGAGTGCCTAAAGCCCTTGCCCATTAATTGGCATGGGTTGTCGGTCCGAGCCTCAATCAGAGATTGACAAGGGTTGCAGCCCTCACTAGCTACCTGCGAGGGCTTGTAGGCCCTCGCCCATTGGCTAAAAGAGGTTTTCGAGCCTCAATTGTTGGCTGGTGGCCCTTGCCGACCATTAACAAAAAATATAAAAAGGAAAAGAAGAAAAAAAAGAGAAGAAAAACAACGAAAAGGAAAAACAAGGAAAAAATAATTAAAAATTCAACATTTATTAAAAAATTATTTAAAAAATGTTCACACCAAAGGTGACACTCTGGTAGTGTCACATAGAATAACAGGCATTTACGTCGGTAATTTTTTTATCTAAATTGACTAGATGAACTCAATTGGTACTAATTGAAAATGTGTATGACTAAATTCATCTTATTGGAAAGGTTTACAATTGAATTAATACTAATGCAAAATGCTTAGGACTTTTTTGGGTACATATTCCTATTTATGTACGAGCAATCCAAACTACAATGTCAAGTGTAAAGAAGAAAAAAAGTGCTCATGCATTTCACGATCACTCTTTATTATAGCATTAATTTACCACATTTATAAGTGCTAAATTATCACTTTATTTTTAGGAGCTTAACTGCATTATTCTCTTAAACTGATCAACTCTAGCTCGTAATTGGATAAAATGCATCTAACTTGAGAGGATGAATGTAATATATCAGCCCATACATATTTACCACTCTACTAGGAGAGTACTAGGTATATTTACCACAGTATCTGTTGTGATACCAACATATTTGGCCTATCAACATATACAATTGTCGATAATAACTTTGACACAATAAAATTGAAATCTGATAATAGAAAACACCATCTTATCGAATTTGATGCAAAATTCTTTGGTAACCAAAAGGCAATGCCATGACTTTATGTGTTTAAGTTTATTGTGTTGATACTTCGTTATATGCATGCTATTTAGTTCTGTAAATATTGCCTTAAGTTTGTATTTACGTTGTTCTTTTTTTGCACTCGTTTTTACAACGTCATTATACACGAAAGTTTGACAAACATCTTGGCCCTCCAAGTAAATTTTATTATGAAGTCTTGTCTAAGGCTTTTGCAATGTCATCGGCCTATCGTGAACTTGCTGGAAAGGGGATTTTCATAGGCTCTCTCAATCCAACTAGAACAGAGTAGAAACCCAATAGCCTAGAGCAGAGCAAGAAGTATGTAAGGCGGGCTAACCTCAGCCCAAATAACAAAAAGCTTCAAACAATTGTTCTGTATCGAAGTTGGAGGTGTCATCTCTAAAGTGACCAACATAAGTGAAATCTAGCCTGGGTAAATGACAAACATCTAGAACTTTTACAAGCATAAATTCACCAAGAATAGATGTTTACTTAACTAGTCCATTACTTTATGGGCAATACTGATCAACTGCCAGTCTACCATCAAATCCATTTGTTAAGAAAAACTGCTGTATGAGAAGCACGAACAAGGAAAGGACTCATTGACTTACTTTGATAGACCATACTGCTAAATATTTGATTTGAATAGACAAGACGCTTACAATATTTCCGATTGGAAAGACACCAAATATACTGAAGCACAAAACCCCATCTTTTTGTCCACTGCAAAAGATATGCAAACATTGCTTTGAAGAATTTGAGAGCTCTACAAATGAATCTTGAACATCGTCAGTTAAACCAGCATCCCCGGGCACTAGTCCAGGCATTTGAGGAACTCTTGGACCTGGAGGGAAGAATCAAGTAGTGTGATCTTGAAATGCCAAAGAGTTACCAAAAGCATTCTATAAATGAATGAATAATTACTTTCTAGTTGGAACTAAAAAAGATGAAAAAAATATGAGATCAAAGCTAAGGAGGCAACCGAATCAACAAGTTACAGATGACACCAAACATACTCTTTCAAAAAAATCTTCCGTAAAACCCATAGTAAAGCTGTTGGACTGTGAAATAAGATTATAATTATTTAAGAAAACCAAACTAAAACAACTATTTAACTGGAAACAAATCATTATAAAAGGTGTGAGCCATAAGATATCTGTTATTGGTAATAAAGATCGCAAAGTTGTATCAACTTTTAAGTTGAAAGATGCCACATACTCTATTAACTTGAGCATCCTCCTCCCAATTGAGACACACCATAGCTGCCATATGGGAATTCAAGCTTCTTAACAGTTTTCCATTCTGCTTGCTATCTATACCATGCTAGTAATGATTATACTACAGTGTGCATAACTGCTACAAGCACTAGCATATCAAAAGCAGCATATCACATACCCATTGTTCCATAAAGATAGCTATTTTGGCAAGATAGCATTCATTATGTACAAACAAACTCGCTTCTCAGTAAAATGTAATCCATGAAGAGGACGATTAGTAATAAACTGGTAGAAAAAAGTTTAGTGACGTTCTCTGCCATTCTACTCATGACCAAGCAGCTATAGCTTAATGGAAACATAACCAGTTATTTACAAACTTTTCCACCCACAAGCATAATTGAAAAAACTGAACTTAATTTTACAAATAATTGAAAGCTATTGATTTTGATGAAAATGAGCATGTCGCAGATGAATGCTTCTACATGACACCATCCACTCAGACCATAGATTCTCACAATGAGCTAGAGCCCAACAAACCTTATGCTTTAATTTGTCATTGACAATTGAATTAGTTTAAATCATTAATGACGACATTAGCATCGAGGTGGAATTTTTTTGTCGTACACGAGAATGCAATTAAGCACATCAATCAGATTCAAGTCCTAAAGTACATAAATCTATTGAATAGTACATAAATTATATATGATATTTGATTAAAGTAATTCACCGCTGATTTCATTGATTAGATATGAGTCAATCAATTTCCTTGATTCATAATTTACTTCATGCATCAAACAATGTCGTGTCAAAAACATTTATTGGCTTTGATGTAGGACAATGAGTCCTGCCATAAAGAATAAACATTTAGGCATCACGCGCAAAACTGCCTAAGCATTACACCTTAGGGTTTTTTAAGCCAGACACCAAAGAGGAATCACATCACACAATTTGCGAAGTAAACACTTACCAAGTTCAATAAATTATCGACTCTATTGAAAAGTAAAAACTACAACTATCTTTGTAGACCCTCTAAAAGTTCTACTCCTAGTTGAAATAGGAAATCTCTAAACAAGAAACATTATTGGAGTATACATAAGATCCTACTACTCAAACTTAAAATGAAGAAGGAAACTTTGTAAAATCCTAACAATCGCAAATCCTAGTTGATAAAAGTGATTAAACTTCTAGCAGAATCCTAATCCTTGTTTGAGTTTCAAAGTCAATCTTCACCAAAAACTTGGGAGTCACCTTGCATGACTTGTTGGCTGCATCAAGCTCAGTGCATGGTTTGATTGTCTTATTCTAAATTCTATGAATGGGAATCTAATTACAATACCCAATAATACTCAAATCCTATTTAATCCTAATTGTTTCATACTAAATTCTATGAATGGGAATCCAATTACAATCCTATGTACATGATCTTTGTGTCCTTGTAGTCAAATGGATACTTATTTGACAAAAGAGTAGCAATACCTCATGTCTGGAAATAATAACATTAGTTGACTTTGAAGTGTCTCTATCATTAGTTATTACCCAACAATAAAAATAACACCATACTTTACAAATAATTTACATCTGTCATTGAATACCAATCTCAAACGTTATAACAGATTTTATGATTCTATTACATGATATTCATGATCCACAATCCATACTTTAATTTTTTGATTCATGACTCAGATTTCCATGTAACAACTAAGGGTGACCCTAAGTGGTTACTACTCAACAGTTAACACAGTTAATAAACAAATATTGCTCCAAATTCAAAATTCAAACTGTGAAACAGAAATTGACTTATGTAATCCATCTAACTAAACAAGAGTGCCCACTTGATTAACAACCTGATCTATCATGATCTGTTCATATTTAGTTCATTAAGTTCTCTAATAATAACCATACATGAATTTTGTTTCCATAGTGATTACAAATTACAATTTGATCACACCATACAAATATAACATTTCATGTAAACCTAGGATTTTGTAAGCTTATGAATAGTTTCTTTTCAAACTTATTTGAGATTGATGACAAAATGCATATTGTACATATGTTGTGTCAGTCATGTTAGGATTGGAATGACCCATTCAATTCGATATAATTAGTTAACTGGGTTATTCATCTCTTGTAATTTGTCGACCTATTTAATAAATGAGTCATGTTCAAATAGAGGTTTCTAATAAAATTTTTCGTTAGTCTTATCCTGCTCAAATTCACGTACCTAGCAATCCATTGTGAATTTGAAATTGACAGACATGACCAATAAAAATGGATTGCCATCTCCATTAGCATTTGAATGTTCGTTGAGCAAGTTTGCTATTTGCATTGCATCATGCAAATTTTGAGCAATTCCGAATCTTCCCCACAAGAGATTAGAGAAGAACACGACCTGATGATAAAGGACTGTTGCAGGAGGAATTTCTAGTTGAGAAGTAATGAGGGTAACATTCAAGTAATAACATAGAAAACTTACTTTGACATCATGCAATAAAATCATACCATCTTCAAGTCCCAAGACAAGAACCATGCTATCAGGACGCCAGCATAATGATGTTATACATTTGCTTGGAGTAGATTAGAATGACTAAGAAGAGCCAGTATTGATGACACATTGAAATGTACAAATAAAGTGAGTTCATAATAAAATAAAAAAGAACAAAGAATGAATAATCTGTTCCCTATAAAATTAACACAAGAAGAGGAAAGATAGACAAGACACGTTATCCAACAAAATGTTAATCAAAATTTGTGAAGTAAGCAAAACGTCATAAATGTACAAAATAACTAAAAGGGATATCAGCAACTTGATAGAGGATTTCTTTGGCTAGTAGGTCATCTAAAGCGAGGGCATATATATCTTGTTGGCAGACTCCGATCCAATCACTGAATCAAAAAAATTTTGTTGTTCATCAATGAAACCTCAAGGTGGATTAGATGCACGAAAGCTTACTCCAAGCAAGGATCGCAAGTGCACTAGTATTTACAACTTAGTCATAATAGAAACCATCAAAGGATTGGCTCAGGTACCATAGTGCACTTCTCCATATCCAGAAGACATATGACAAGTGAAGCATTTAGATGTTTGTGGAGAAAATATCTCCTCTCTAAAGTTTTCCAGTGAGAATAGACAGCAAGAACTACCAAGGCTGGGCATCTAATCCTAAGCTCTTACAAATTTGAATTACCAAAAGATTAAGTCACATAGGATCTCAATATACTTGGATGCAGCTCCCTGTACCCTCCTAGTCCCTTTGCTTTTCCCAATTCCTCCCACTGTCCCTCTCAACCAGATTGTCACACAAGTATGCAGCATAGCTAGAGATATATCCTATTTGAAAGTCAAACTACCACCTGTGAGCTTGATTAATCAAAATGTCATGAGAAAATGCCCTTCTGTAATGAGAAAAAGATAAATAAATCTTCAAGAAATACTAAATCTCTGCTTGTACGGCACACTCAATCAATAAAAGAATGCTCACTCAGTTAAAGAAGAGGAGCCAGCAGTAAAATTACACTGTGAGAGTCACCATCAGAATTCTAAGAAGATCTTTTTAGATGCCTGATGACATTTAGATGGTATTCTACAGGGCCTAAACCTGTGAACTCCAAGTGGGCATCAAGCATTTCTGCATCTGACATATCTAATCTATCTAGCATAAATGGCATCCCCCCAATTCATGTTAATTATTTTCATGGACACTTGAACTGGTGTATAAAGAAGGACAAAAACCTGGTTGAGAAGTAGACAAGAATCCATTGTGCCTATAAATAAAATCCCTTCATTCAACTAATACCAGCTTGGAATTCTTTTCTAGGTTTCCACTTGCATCGCCATCATTCACTCTTTGTTTCTGTGTAAAATAGACCAACTCCTTGGTTTGATGTCACATTCTCATTCAGACTTCCAAACACTTTATACGTCTATATTTGTCCAATTCTCTTTTGGACGCAATTCAACCTAGATTGCCACTTACTGTGGTTCCTATGGCGAAAAAAGAGGAGTAGCACATTTAGGAAAAGCTAAAGAAGTAGAACAAGATAATGCCAATGAGTCAAAAGGCACGCACACCAAGGCATTGTTGTAGATACGAACACACTGAATATTTATAATAAAAAAAAAGAAGAAGGAAAAAAAATGAACTTTCTCAAGTCAAAGCAATACCCAGGAGAGATTGTCCACAGCCTTTGCCGATGACGCGGTGAAGCACCCACCTTCATGTTCTTCGTGATCATCACCAGTAAATCCTTCTCTGACCTGCCAATTGGAAGAAATCGAGCCAAAACCTCACCAAAACAATTGAATTGACCCGCCCATTAGGAGGTCACAAAAAAAGAAAGCTCGAACGAGAGCCGAACCTGAAAACCCAAAGCGGTTCATTGGAACTGAAGCTGAACCAGCATAAACAACAAAAAGCTTAAGATAAATGTTCAGTATTGAAGTTGGAGGTGTCATCTCTAAATTGACCAATAGAAGTGAAATCTAGCCTAGGAAATGCAATAGACATCTAGAACTTTCACAGGCATTAACCTCGCCAGGATAGTTGTTTACTGAACCAGCCCATTACCTTCCAGCAATACTGATATGCTGTCAGTCTACCATCAAATCCTTTTATTGAGAAGAACTGCTGAATGAGAAGCAAGAACAAGGAGAGGACTCATTGACTGAATCTAAAAGACCATAAAGCTAAGTATTTGATTTTGAACAGACAGGACACTTACAATATTTTCAATTGGAAAGACACCAAATATACTGAAGCACAAAATCCCATCTTTATCTCCACTGGGAAGGACATGCAAACATTGCTTTGGAGAATTTGAGAGCTCTACAAATGAATCTTGAACATTGTCAGCTAAACTAGCATCTCCAGGTACCAATCCAGGCATTCGAGGAACTCTTGGAGCTGGAGGGAAGATTTGAGTAGTGCGATCTTCAAATGCCAAAGGGTTACTAGAAGCATTCCCTAAAACAAGTGAAAAATTACTTTCCAATTGTAAAATAAAAAAAGATGAAAAATATGAGGATAATGCTAAGGAGCCAGACAAATCAACAAGTTGCAGATGACACCAACCATACACTTTCAAAAATCTTCCATAAACCCATACTAAAGCTGTTGGACTTTGAACTAAGATTCTAAGTTTGAAAAGAAGCATTTAAGAACACCACGCTAAAATAACTACTTAACTGCAAACGAAGCATTATGAAAGGTGTGAGCCATAAGATATCCACTATTGGTAATAAAGATCATGAAGTCATACCAACTTTTAAGTTGAAAGATGCCATACTTTATTCACTTGGGCATCCTCCTCCCAATTGATACACACCACAGCTGCCATATGGGACTTCAAGCTTTTTAACAGTTTTCCATTCTGCTTAATATTTATACCTTGTTAAAATGATTATACCACAGCATGCATAACTGCTGCAAGCATAAAGACAGCTACTTTGGTAGGATAACATTCATTACGTGCAAACAAAATCTCTTCTTAGCAAAATGTAATCCATGAAGTGGACAATTAATAATAAACTGATAGAAATCTCAAAGAGACAGAATTGCAGCAGCCTCAGTCAAGTTCTCAGCCATTCTACTCACGACCAAGAAGCAACAGCTTAATGGAAATAAAACCAGTTATTTACAAAATTTTCCACCCACAAGCATAATTAAGGCACATATGAATCACATCATTTAAGAGTCACCTAAATAATTACCTTCCTAATTTGATTGAACCGAACAGATTTTACAATAATTGAAAGAAATTAATTTTGATGAAAATGAACATGTCACACATGAATGCTCCTACATGACACCATCCACTTAGACCATAGATTCTCACAACAAGCTGGACCCCAGTAAACACTATGCTGTAATTTGTTGTTGACAATGAAAAAGTTTCAATCATTGATGACAACATTAGCAACGAGGTGAAATTTTGTCCTACACAAGATCGCAATTGAGCAAATCAATCAGATTCAAGTCTTAAAGTATATAAATCTATTGAACGAGTATATCAATTACGTATGATAGGTTATTAAGGTAATTCACTGTCGATTTCACTGATTAGATATGAGTCAATCAATTTCCTTGATTCATAATTTGACTCATACATCAAACAACGTAACGTCAAAAAATTCCATGGCTTTGATGTAGGACTATGAGTCCCACAATAAAGAATAAATATTTAGGCATCATGTAAAACTGCCTAAGCATCAAACCTAGGGTTCTTAAGCATGACACCAAAAATGAATTGCATCACACAATCTGCAAAGCAAACACTTGCCAAGTTCAATAAATTATCACTCTATTGAAAAGTAAAAAATTACAACTATATTTTTACTCTCTAAAAGTTCTACTCCTAGTGGAAATAGGAAACCTCTAAACAAGGAACATAATTGGAGTATATGTAAGATCCTACTACTCAAGCAAAAAAAATAAAATAAAAAGGAAACTTACAATTAATTTACATATGTCATGCAATAGTGATCTCAAACATTAAATCAGATTTTATGATTCCATTAGATGAAATTCACGATCCACAATCCATTGATTCATGACTCATATTACCATGTGACAACTAAGAGTGACCCTAAGTGGTTATCATGTCATATCAAAATTGTGGCTACCTACATAACACAATTAATCAACGAATATTTTGTTCCGGGTTCAAAGTTGAAACCACGAAACACAATTTTACTCATTTAATCTGTCTAACTAAACAATAGAGCCAACTTGATTGACAATCTGACCTTACATATGCCATGTCAGTCACGTTAGGATTGGAATGACCAATTCAATTCAATGTAATTAGTTAAATGAGTTATTCATCTCTTGAAATTTGTTGACCTATTTAACAAAAGGGTCATGTTCGAATAGAGTTTTCTAACAATTTTTTTTTTTTTGTTAGTCTTGTCCTTCTTAGATTGACCTATCTAGCAATCCATTGTTAACTTGACATTGACAGACATGACTAAATTATCTAACTAAACAATAGTACCAATTTGATTAACAACTTGACCTATCATGACCTGTTTATATTTAGATCAGCAAGTTCTCTAATAATAAATCAGACATGAATTTTGTTTCCACAGTGGTTACAAATTACAATTCGATCACCCCATATACATATAACATTTCATGTAAACCTAGGATTTTGTCAGTTTACAGCTAGTTTCTTTTCAAACTTGTTTCATATTGATGGAAATATGCATTATTTACATATACCGGGTCGGTCATGTTAGGATTGGAATGACCCATTCAATTCAATCTAATTAGTTGAATGGGTTATTCATCACTTGTAATTTGTTGACCTTTTTAACAAAAGGGTCATGCTTGAATAGAGTTTATCAATAAAATTTTTCTTTAATCTTATCCTACTCAGATTGATATACCTAGCAATCCATTGTTAACTTGACATTGACAGATATGACCAATAAAAATGGATTGCCATCTCTATAAGGGACTGCTCTCTGAGCAAGTTTGCTATGTGTTGCATCATGCGATTTTGAGCAACTCAGAATCTTTCCCACAAGAGATTAGAGAAGACCTCATTCTGATGATAAAGGACTATTGCAGGAGGAATTTCTAGTTGAGAAGTAGTGAGGGAAACATTCAAGTAACAACATAGAAAACTTAGTTTGACATCATGCAATAAAATCTTACTGTCTTCAAATCTCAAGACAACAACCTTGCCATCAGGATGCCAGCATAAGGATGTTATAAATTTACCTAGATAGATTAGAATGATCAAGAAGAGCCAGTATTGATGACACATTGAAATGTGCAAGAATGTGAATTCATTATAAACAAAAAAGAACAAAGAGAGAGAGAGAGAGAGAGAGAGAGAGAGAGAGAGAGAGAGAGAACAATCTGTTCCCAATAAAATTAACAGAAGGAAGAGGAAAGATAAAGCACACACATTAACCAACAAAAGGTTAATCAAAATTTGTGAAGTGAGGCAAAACGTCATAACTGTACAAAATAACTGAGAGAGATGTTGGTCACTTGATAGAGGATTTCTTTGGGCTAGTAGGTCATACGAAGGGAGGAAATCTATATCTTCTTGGCAGGCTCCAATCCAATAATTGAATCAAAAATTTTTGTTGTTCAACTATGGAACCTCAGGGTAGTTGGATGCAAAAAAGTTACTTCAGGCGAAAATTACAGGCGTACTAGTATTTACAACTTAGTCTTAACAAAAACCATTCAAGGATTGGCTCAAGTAATATAGTGCACTCAAAACATTCTCCATATCCAAAAGACAAGATGACAAACGAAGCATTGAGATGTTTCTGGAGAAAAAATATCCTCTCTGAAGTTTTTCAGTGTGAATAGACAAGAAGAACTACCAAGGCTAGGCATATTATCCTTAGCTCTTATGAATTTAAATTACCAAAATATTAAGCCATATATGATCTTAACATACTTGGATGCAGCTCCCTTACCCTCCTAGTCTCTTTGATTTCTCCAATTCCTCAGTCTGTCCCTCCCAACCAAATTGTCATACAATTATGCAGCAGAGCTCGAGATATATCCTATTCAAAAGTTGAACTCCCACGAGTGAACTTGATTAATCAAAATGATGTGACGAAATGCCCTTCTGTAATGGGAAGAAGATAAATTAAACTTCAAGCAATACAAATAGTGAGAAACTTTCCCCCTTTAGTCTATGTTTCAGTACCCACTAAATCTCTGTGTAGCTCACGCTCAGTCAGTAAAAGAATGTTCAATAAGTAAAAGAAGACGAGTCAAAAGTAAAATTGCATTGTGAGAGTCACTGCCAGAAATGTAAGATCTTTTTAGATGCCTAATGACATTTAGATGGTATTCTACAGTGGCTAAACCTGCGAACTCCAAGTGCGCATCAAGCATTTCTGCATCCGACATAGCCAGTCTATCTAGCATAAATGGCATCCCCTCTGATTCATGTTAATTATTTTCATGGACACTTAAACTGGTGTACAAAGAAGGGCAACAAGATGGCCATACAGGAGTATGGTACGCTTGTGGTCAGTGTAGATGACTGTCCGCTAGGCTATAGAAAAAATCTCTCCCAAGGTAACAACCTGGTCGAGAAGTAGAGAAGAATCTATTGCACCTAGAGATAAAATCCCTTCATTCAACTAATAGCAGCTTGGAATTCTTTACTCGCAACTAAGTCATCTCTAGATTTCCATTCCCATCGCCATCATTCACTCTTCGTTTCTACGTAAAAAAGACCAACTCATTGGTTCGACGTCACCCTCTCATTTAGACTTCCAAGCACCTGATACCTCTATATTTGTCCAATTCTCTATCGAACACAATTCGAGTTAGATTGACAATTACAGTGTTTCCTCTCGGGAAAAGGAAGCGTAGCACATTTAGGAAAAGCGAAAGAAGTAGAACGAGATAAGGCCAATGACTCAAAAGGGCAAACACAACAAGCCATTGCTGAAGAAACGAACACACTGAATAAAGAAAAAGGAGAACTTTCTCGAATCGAAGCAACACCCAGGAGAGATTGTCCACAGGCTCTGCCAATTGAAGCGATGAGACACCCACCTTCGAGTCATCCGTGACCATCGCCAGCAAATCCTTCTCCTGATTCCACTCACCCCCTCTTCGCCCATTAGGTCGCGAAAGAACACCAGGCGGAAGCCGAACCTGAGAAGCTAGGCGGTTTGTCAAACTGAAGCTGAAACAGAGGCACACGCTGCGACCCTGCCTCGTCTCCATAGCTAGAAAGCTCTGCTGGAGTCAGAACAAGGAAGGAGGAGAGAGGTGGGAATTGGGCCGTAAAGGGCCGCCACGGTATCAACTGGGCCGGGCCGGACTTTATAGCCTTGCCAAACAACGCCCCCAAGGGCCCTTTCAGGCCCAATGAGACATCACATTGATGCGAATGTGGTGGATTAGTTATTGAAACGTAATTTCGAAAAAGTAGTGCGACCATCCTCATTTACTCTTGGATAAAAAAAAAAAAGAGAATATGCTAATGAATTATTCAAATCGGCATCTTACAGATAACAAACACTCATTCCTGCTTAAATATCGAGATGATGGGCCAAGCTCTGTAAAAGTCGAATTAATTTTGAATGTACCAATCAGTTGGCCTTCCAAAATCCTCGTCTCTCATAAAAAAGTTCAACTCCATTTGAATCAAGAATTGAGACTTCCATTACCAGCTACCTCATCACACCAAAAACCCTCTCTCAAACGCAATGACAGGACAGCAAGAGAGGACTCAAAATCTCCAAGGGGAAACCTCATCAAGTGCGTTCCAAAAGCAGCGATTAATCACAATTTCTCTCAAGCTTTCGAACAAAGCATGAACTTTCGCTTCAAATTGTGGTATTCCTCCAACCTAAGGTACTCAAGAACAGGACTGCCCTTCAACATGTTATGCATCGCCTTATCCGTGATCTCAGAGCTGCATATGGACAGAAACTTGAGATTAATCCCAGTGACACTCCTACTAAACGAGAAGCTACAGAGACTTAAGTGCAGCTTCACTAACGAAGAGCATCCACAAAAGGAGTAGCAGGACCGCGAAATGGCCAGCCATCTCGCACAACCTCTTAGTCACATCAACTGAGAGGTCCTCGACAAGGCAATCGATAGCAAAGCGAAGCCACGGATCGAGCTTAGGTGCGCAACGGTCGAGAAAATCGATGTCGATGTGGAACTTCCTCACCTTAGGCAACGCCTAGAGGATCAAGACGCTGTCCATGGACGGGGAGCGTTCCACCAGGGGAAGGAGAAGACGAGGTCCGGGGCGGCGGTCCAGAGGAATCGCCATAGCTTCGACAAAAACGCACGTGCGGACAATGTGTGCGAGGTTGAGGAACGAGAAGATGTGGTGGATCACCGAAGATGTGGTGGATCACCGAGTCAGGGGCAAGGTGGCTGATGCGATCGGCATCGTCGCCTAGGGTTTCGCACCGACAAGAGGAGGAGGTAGGCGACTGCTTCTTCTTCGCCATGTGGGGATCGACGATTGAACGGAGGAAATGGAAGGGGAGCCTCCTCCGATTTCAGGGTTCATTTCACACGGACTTAAGTTTCTGGCTTCCAGTAGAGCGACACGTGTCACTCGACGGAAAGCAACCACTTTCCCGCATCTTTTAATACATCTACGAGCCTATGATGATGGGCCTTGCACGTCTTGAATTGCCAAGTGTCTCCGACATCTAATAAATCATCATTCATATAATAATCGACTTCGAAGAAGATTGAGTAGGCGTACATAAGTGAGCTTGAGCCCGTGAAAGAAAATGTTTACTGGAGTCCGCTTGATTTGCGATATCACGCTTGAAAGAAAATGTTTACTGGAGTCCGCTTGATTTGCGATATCACGCTTGAGTGCTCCACTTACATAGTGGTATACATATATAATTAGTGAGACTTTGCAAACATCTATCCCAAAAATAAATAAATAAATAAAGATAAAATAAAAATTAATCATAAATAGCTTTTACGAGATGATTATTTAGCTTAAATTATATTTATAATCAAAGTAAGATATCTCATGAGCTCGAAAAATAGCAAATGAATGCTTCAATTTCTTGAACTACATTGGCTTGAATGCAAGGAATGATAACCCAAGCAATTCATGAAGTTCGCAGGTCTAGGATGGACATGTTCTTTTATTTTCATATTGGCTAACAAGAATGCAAATCAGAGAAGACTTTCCCCGCCTTACCACCATGCCAAATTCAAGACTATTGGCATCCACATTGTGCGTCTCTATTTAGATGGCAACTCCATGATTCTACTAATTAAGGTTGTTGAGCTTATGGCTTAAGTTCTAGCCGACTTGGATTTGGATTGAAGCTCGGAGATTAAAATAAGTCGGAGACGTGTTAAAGGCAATCTAGGCCTGTGGCAAAGCTATGTAGAGAGGATCAGGTGCTCGAGCCTCGTCGCGCTACCAGCTGAATGACAGCACTGGGTATCGTCCAAGCTCATGGGCATGTGGAGACCCGAATAAATAGCATGCTCAGTATTTGATATTTTGTTTCCTAGGAGAAACGAAAACTGCTAATTGAATATGTTCCCCATTGCAATAGTTGGAAATTTGATTTTTATGAAGATGATGAATTTTCTTAATTTGTGTGGAGGAGATTGATTCATCCTCCATATAGAAAATACTAGGGGTGTTAATCATAAGTTTTTGAAAGTGAAATCAAATTCAACCAAACTAAAAAGTGGCATCAGCTTGGCTTCGAAAGATACCATGAAAGAGGTCCATAGCATAAAGGAAGATTCTACAGGGTAAAAATCCGAAGATTGTTCTATGTACATAAAATGTGAATAACATTGGAAAATATCAAAACCGTTTGATAACAAAATGCTGACCAATAACTTATTCAGTCATTAACATTTTGGTAAGTTACCAAAACTTTTAAGAAAATACCAATAGTTAATATATTATCATTGACATTTGAATCTTCCTGATGGTTAAAATTAGAAAAATTCGAGATTCAAGATCCTGATCGCAACGAGACTTGTCAAATAGATAGAGAAAGCACCGTAAAGATCAATTAGTGAGGTTTTGGGCCGATGCAATAAGAATTGCTTCCTTACTTATGTCGTGATAGAATATAAAAGTTATGAATGCATTTGACCTAACAAATTTTGATTAGTATCACTTTGTTGGTCAAACCAAAGAATCGACCTTTGACCGGAAAAATAAATTATTTTTTCACTAGCCTTAATCTTTTTTCGACATTCGATTTAGCCGCGACCACCCAAAATCCGTTGGGAGAATAAAACGTAATCTTTTCCCATCTTCGTTTTACGTTCGAGGTGGGAGGTGCCACAAGATAGATGGTCCATGAGCCTCTCCATCATTCCCCTCGACGCCATTAGTTGCCATAGCCGCTTGCCCTTGTTATTGCCGAGCCGCCCTTTCCTGCTTTATCTGTTGCTCCATGCCTTCCCCACCATGAAAACCAAATAGCCCAGATCTCGTCCGGAGACTCCCTCGCCGGTCGTTGCTTTCTCCAACTTCTCCCTCCATGTATACATGTATGCAGCATAGCTTGAGATATATCCTATTCACAAGTAAGTTAAATTCCCAACAACAAACTTGATTAATCAAAATGATGCGACGAAATGCTCCTTTGTAATCAGAAGAAGATAAATTAACTTCAAGTAATACAAAATGTGCAAAACTTTCCAGACTAGACTCTACATTTTAACAATACAGAATGTGAGAAATCCTTGTAGGGAATGCTCAATCTGTACAAGAAGAAGAAGAAGAGGAGACAGAAGTAATATTACGCTCAATCAGTACAAGAAGAGGAAGAGCGGAGCCAAAAGTAATATTACATTGTGAGAATCACTAACAGAAATTAAAGGAAAACTATATAGATGCCCGATGCCATTGAGATCGTATTTTGTAGGGGTTAAACCTGCCAACTCCAAGTGGGCATCAAGCATTTCTGCATTGGACATAACTAGTCTATCTAGCATAAACGACATCCCCTCCAATTCAAGTTCTTTATCTTCATGAACACTTCGACTGGTGTACCGAAAAGGGCAACAAGATGGCAATACGGGAGTAGGGTACACTTCCAGTTGGTCTAGATGATTGTTAGTTATGTTATGGATGGCAATATGGGATTAGGGTACACTTCCAGTTGGTCTAGGTGATTGTCGGTTATGTTATGGAAATCTCCAAAGGCACCAATCTTGTCTAGAAGTTGATAGGAATCTAGCGCACCTATAAATTAAAATCCATTCATTCAACTAGTATCGGCTTGGGATTCTTTATTTGCAACTATGTCATCTCCAAGTTTTCCCTCCCATTACCATCATTCACTCTTCATTTTAGTGTAAAACACCAACTCCTTGGTTTGATGTCATGTTCTCATTTAGAATTCCAAGCACTTTACCTCTATATTCACCAACTCTCCATCAAATGCAATTTGAACTGGATTGGCTATTGAAGTGAATTATTTGGGGAAAAGGACCATAGCACATTTAACGAAAAGCAAATGGGGAATAAGGCCAACATGCATGCAGAGTCAGAACTTGCAATTGGGCAAAGAAAATGGCACACCTTGTACCTCTGCCACAAGTGATAAAACCTAAGCACATTCAAAAATTGAAAGGCAAAAGAATAAGATAATTTACTCTTCCTTCCAAATACAGTTTAAAAAACCCAGCAAGTATATGCTTTGAGAACACTTTTAGTTCCCACCTATATGACAAATTGAGTGATGCTAAAGCTTTTGAGTGTTGAAATAGTAGAACTTATATACTGCTTTTTCAGTCTTTAAAAAACAGGACACAACAACTTTTCATTAATAATTTACTATGATCTTTGGAATGATGGTTATGCACTACTGAGCAGGAAAAAAAATGACCCTAAACCAGTTGCCTTTTCTTTGGTTTTTCAGTAGTTATTCTAAAGGCACAATGTGTATTTGCACCAGTGGTCATCAGGCAGAGTAGCAAACGATGCAAACCAGATTCCTTGTGCTGAAGTTTGGAATGAATTTCCTTAACTCGAGGAAGAGGGAAGAATGAATTATCCATAGGTATGAACCAAACGAGTTAAATTTGAAATCAAAAAACAATCTGCTCACCTGAAGGCACCAACTACCAATCAAAAGCTTAGTTACGTTCTGCAGCTTCCGAAGCAGTCCCTCAACCAGGTTGCAATACCCTCTGTAAGACTCATTTTGAACAAAACAATCAGATGGCCTTCCAAAATCCTCGCCTCTCGTGAAGAAAAGTTCGACTCCACTTCAATCAAGGATTGAGACTTCCGTTACCAGCTGCCTCATCATACCAGAAAATCCTCTCAAACAGCAACAGAGGACTTGAAATCTCCAAGTGGAAACCCTCATCAAGTGCATACCGAAAGCAGCCATTGCCCACAATTTCCCTCAAAGTTCTCGAACAAACCCTGATGGTTCGCTTTAAACCGTAGCATCCTTCCAAACTAAGGCTCTCGAGAACAGGGCTGCCATTCGACATCTCATGCATCACCTCCGAGTCACAGATGGACAGAGACCTAACATTAATCCAAGCGATACTTCTACTCAAAGAGAAGCAACAGAGCCCTGAGTGCAGGTTCACCAAACGAAGAGCATCCATAAAAGGAGCCGCCGTACTGCGAAATGGCCGGCCATCTCGCATAACCTCTTAGTCGCATCGACTGAGAGGTCCTCAACACGGCGGTCGATAGCAAAGCGAAGCCACGGACTGAGCTCAGGCGCGCAACGGTCGAGAAAACCGACGTCGATGTGGAACTTCCTCACCTTGGGCAACGCCTAGAGGATCAAGACGCCGTCCACGGATGGGGAGGCGTTCCGCCAGGGGAAGGAGAAGACGAGGTCCGGGGCGGCGGTCCAGACGGATTGCCACCGCTTCGACAAAAACGCACGAGCGGACAATGCGTGCAAGGTCGAGGAAGGAGAAGATGTGGTGGATCACCGAGTCGGGGGCAAGGTGGCTGGTGCGATCGGCATCGTCACCTAGGGTTTCGCATCGACAAGAGGAGGAGGAGGAGGAGGAGGAGGAGGAGGAGGAGGTCGGCGATCGCTTCTTCTTCGCCATGTGAGGATCGACGATCGAAGGGAGGAACCGGAAGGAGAGCCTCCTCCGATTTGAGGGTTCATTTCACTCGGACTTAAGTTTCTGGCTTCCCCTATAGAGACTCGTGTCGCTCGATGGAGAGGCAACCACTTTCCCGCGCCTTTTAATACATCTATGAGCCCATGATGATGGGCCTCGAACGTCTTGAATTGCCGAGTACCGAACCTTAACTTTTTAAATCCAAGCTTGTCTGACATCTGCTAAAATCATCATTCATATAATAATCAAGTATGAACAAAATTGAGTAGGCGTACTGCGTACATAAGCGAGCTTGAGCCCGTGAAAGAATATGTTTGCTTGATTCCGCTTGATTTGTGATATCACGCTCGAGGGCTCAATTTACATAGTGATAAACATAAATAGCATTGGTAAATATCAAAACTAGTTGACAACAAAATTTTGATCGATAACTTATTCGGTCAGTAGCATTTTGGTAAGTTACCAAATTTTTTAAAAAATATCAACAGTTATTATAATTTTATTATATATATTACTATTGACATCCAAATAATCCTAATGGTTAAAGTTAGAAAAATTCAAAATTCAAGATCCCAATCGTGCCGACACTCATTTCTTAACTTGAAAAAAAATTAGATATGTATCAGTAGTATTTTAATTGCATATAGGTGTTAATTCAACATAAGCGTGTAGGAATAGGCATTTAGATTTCTAAGTTTTCATAGAAATGGCTTAAAATCCTTTTTTTTTTGGTCAAATCAAATAATCTACCTTTGACTGAAAAAAAAATTATTGCAATAGTCTTTAATTCTTTTTAGACATTTGATTTAGAAATAGTGAAATTTAAGTACCTACAATCAAATCAAAGAAATATCAATTTCAAGAATCGATTAACCAGTTAGAACACCAAATATGTTATCATGGAATTTGAGCTCACACCTTTCAAGATCGTGTCACATGGCACAATTACACAAAACTCTACTGGAGAATAAAATATGTTCTTTTCTCATCTTGGAAGGGGTCCTTTTTTTTTCTTCTTCTTTTGGCTTCTTTTTATGTTCAAGAGGGAGGCGCCACAAGTTCAAAAAAAAAAAAAAAGGGAGAAAAGAGAGAAAAATAAGGAGGATTGACTCTCCATGAGCGCTGCGTATACACCTTCACTGTCGCCCCATCACATCCGACTTCATCCTCGTCATCGCAAGCTGCATCCATTGTTCTTGGACTTCATTCTCTTGAGGAGTTGGAGCAATAGTCGCTGCTGCCCTTTCCGACGATTGAAACCCATGCCATCACTTCGATGAGCCTCTCCATCACTCCTCTCGACTCCATCCAGTTGCCAAGCCAATTGCCCTCGCTATTCCCGAGCCGCCCTTTCTAGCTCCACTATTGTTCCCTGCCTTCCCATCGTGATAACCGAAGAGCCCCGATCTCGTCCGAAGACTCCCTCGTTGGTCGTTGTTCTGTTCGTAGATAGTTGTAAAGGTTCCAATCGCCGGTTACAAGTGCTCATAGTAGCCTACTTACACCACTGATAAACTAGGCTTTCCTGCTGCCTTCAACGATGGTCATCGATGAGGAGCCACTCAAAACCTGACGGTCCGAGGGTTAATTTTTGAGCTTGAATATTCCGGTTGGTTTATCCGATTCTATCTCCACTTTTGTCCTTACTTTTTGTGGAGGCAATAGCCAACGCAATGGTTAGCCAATGGTAGGAGACGGTGGTTCGGCGAAGGGCGGGAATGAGTAACAGTGGTATAGGAGTACTTTTGAGCATGAGATTTTGAATGTTTCCTCCTGGTTCGAAGAAGCTTTAGATAGCACAAAGATGCACCATGAAAAGTCATTGAAGGTGGGAGTTCTGGGAATAGGTAGCTAGGCCTCGAAGATGAGATGAGGGGGTGAAAAGGCGAGAAAAGGCTAAAATGATGATGGCGTGTCCGGTGGGGTGAGGCCCCACACGGGGACGACGTGGCGTTGCGGAGGGCCGGTCTTTTCCTCCGTTCCTGTCATCCAACCCTCTCTTTTGCTAAATTAGTAATTGCTAATTGCAATGGGGATTTAAAAATTAGTTCCCTGGAATGTTCTAAATTCTCGAGGAGAGGATGGTATCCCTACCGCCGAATTGCCAATGCCGTTTCATGGTAACGATTTCCGAATGCCATGTGGAGCGATACGATCCATTCTTCGAGCCAAACGGACTATACGGGGGGGGAGTGTCCTCGACTCAACCTCCCGTGCCTTGACATCAAGCTTCCAGTCTTGGAGTCCACTTCCTCATCCTGAAGGCAATCCCATGATGGGAGATTCCCTAGCAATTTATTTAGATGACATTTTGGAATGTGATGACTTGTCAGATCCCACGACTCGATGATGATGGTTCTGTTAGAGGTACCAGGAACGGTGGTGTTAAGTCCGAAATATAGCCCAATTTTCTTTCTTCCTCATATCTGCAACTTTTCTCCACGAATTCTCAAGACTCCGCTGGACCTCACAAGCCTCCCTCCATTGAAGCTCAATCCTCCACAAGCTCACCATGGGTTTGCATTTCCCACTGACGCTTATGTGCCCTCCTCGCGTTTTGTTACATATATCTCGGTGGCTGCATTTTCGGCTGCTAGTGGCGTGTGCTTCGTTTCAGCTTCGGCCGACAAACCGCTTTGGCTTCTCGTGTTCCCGTCTTCCGTTCGGCGTTCTTTCGTGATCTAATGGGTGGGTCAACTCGATTGTTCCAACTCGGTTTTGTGAGGTTTTGGCTCGATTTCTTCCAATTGGCAGGTGAAGATGATGGAGTGGAATCCAGAGAAGGATTTGCTAGCGATAGTCACGGAGGACTCGAATGTGGTTGCTTCTTCGCTTCATTTGGCGGAGGCTGTAAACAATCTCTCCTGAGTATAGCTAAGACTAGAGAACTTCTTTTATTTATTTATTTATTTATTTATCTATTCATTCATTCATTCATTCATTCATTCATTCAGTGTGTTGGTTTCTTCAACGATGGACATTTGTGCTTAAGTATATTTGATGTCTTTCCAATCGGACATATCATAAGCGTCCCATGTGTTGAAATCAAATATTTAGCAGTATGGTATATTGGATATAGCGGACGATTCATTCTTTCCTTGTTCTGGCTTCTCATTCAGCACTTTTTCTTAATAAATCAGTATTGCCTGGAAAGTAATGGACTGATTAAGTAAATAATTATACCATGAATGCTTGTGAAAGTTTCAGATGTTTATGCCATTTCCCAGGCTAGATTTCACATACGTTGGTCACTTCAGAGATGACACCCTTCCAACTTGGATATAGAACAATTATCTTCTTTTTGTTTGGCCTGAGGTTAGCCTGCCTTACCTACTTGCTCCACTCTAGGCTATGGGGTTCCTGCTCTGTTCTATGAAGATTTCCAATCAATTCTCTAGGCTTGATTTGATTTGTCCTTAATGTTGTACTAGGTAAGATGATTATCCGTTTACTGATAGAATTCTTGGTATTCTTTTCTTAGATGAGGGCATATGAGTTACTCATATGTGTTCGGTTATTCATTCGTGTATAAAACATATTTGTTTAAAGGCCTTCTTAAGCGAATAAACTTTTTCATCAGCTCTTTTAAATTTAGTTACTCTCTGTACTTTCTTAAATCAGGCTTTACTACATGAATAACACATTAGGAGCTAAATAAAAACATGTGAATTGTTTGCATTTATGGTAGTGAGAACTTTGGTTCCTTTGATTTGATGATCCTCTTTGATCAAAGATGTTATGTACGCATTTGGAATTTGATATTATTGCCAAGAGATAATGATTTTAGGCTAGTATCGATTGATGTCTCGTGAATGTGGATGCTCAAGGGCAAAGGATCTTCTGGTTTGGACCATTTGTGGGGGCACTAGCAACTACAACATACCATTAGCACATCCTCGTAGTAACTTCCATCAAGGCCCCGAAAGCAACCGCCATCAAGGCCCTCAGCGGCAACCCCGACAACTAAAATCTTTCCCTTTTTCTTTTTTGCATTTTTATGCCCATTTTCTATTTTTGTGAACGAGAGACAACTATGACGATAGATGGTGATGGTGGTGATGACGGAACCCCTCTTGATTTATAGATTTATTGATCCCATTTATCATTATTATTGCTGTCGTTACTGTTCAATGATTAGTGGTGGAAGTATTTCCTTTTTCTTTCGTATTCTATCTCCCTGTGATCACATGCACTCCTGTCGAAACCAACCCGACAACCCGAATCAAGTCAAGTGTAGAGACTGTGGGAGACATAAACCCTTCATCCAAGACTCCTAACGATGAACAGATACTCAGTTTAAAACTAGAATTGGACCAGGAACATGCGTGATCAGCACGAGGATGAACGTTCCGCGCGTCTCTAAGGAAACACACCTGGTACTAACAGGATGAGCAAAAGGATGCTCGAACTATGTAATAATATTGATGAGGTTTTGAGTCGGCGTCCTTCTATCGTCGGATGAAACATTATAGAATAGGCCGCATCGATCTACTTTGGGACTCATAATTGCATCTAGCCAATAGGACGTCTAAGTAGACAGAGAAAATATGAGAAAATATTGGGTAGGGTTATCGTTCAGGCAAAATGTGAAAATGTTTAGGACTTAATTGATACAATTGAAAGGTTCGGGATTAAATTAGCACAAATACAATAGATTTATATATATTGATAATTTTCCCATCAATGCCATGGTTCATACAATTCAACATTCTTGACAGAATAAAGTGGAAGAATGAATTTCTGTATATTTCAGTGTGTATAATACTGATGATACAAGAGCCTATTTATAGGCTAGTCTAGGCAACTATCTAAAGCAATAGAATATTACAATATCATAATCAAATCAATTATAAATTAATTAGGAAAATAAATATCTCTAACGTCCTAAGATATCTCTAACATCCCCCCTCAAACTCAAGGTGAGATAGAAGAGGTCAACTGGAGTTTGGATAAAAGATCTTTAAAACGCCCGGGTGGATGCGTCTTCGTGAAAACATCAGCCGTCTAATCAATTGAAGAGATGGGAACAAGACGAACATCACCACGAAGCACATGAGAGCGTATGAAATGACAATCTATTTCAATGTGTTTGGTACGCTCATGAAAGACATCATTATGAGCTATTTGGATGGCACTTCGGTTATCACAATGAATGACCGTTCCACCGTTATGACGAACTCCCTTGTCTTCTAGCAACCACCGTAACCATAATAATTCCGAAGTTGTATCGGCAAGGGCACGATATTCCGCTTCCGTACTCGATCGAGCAATAGTAGTCTGTTTCTTACTCCGCCAGGAAATAAGGGACTTCCCTCGAAAAAGCAATAGCTCGTAGTAGAGCGACGATCAAGAGGATCACCAGCCCAATTAGCATCGAATAAGCTGTTAACTCCAAGGATGAGTCGCAGAAAGTGAAGACCATGAAATAAGGTACCCTTAATATAGCGAAGAATTCAAGAACAAAGAAGAAAATGAGTCGTCCGTGGCGCGGTCATGAATTGACTCACAATGTGAACAGCATAAGCGATGTCAGGGCGGGTAACAGTGAGATAAACCAGACTACCAACTAACTGTCGATAAAGTGTAGGGTTTGGAAGAAGAGTCCCATCTTTTTCATCAAATTTGGCATTATTTTCAATGGGAGTGGTAGCAGTCTTGTTATCAGTAAGTTCAGCTCGAGAAAGAAGATCAGTGGCATATTTCGCTTGAGAAAGATAATAGCCAGAGGAATCAGAAGCAACCTCCAACCCTAAAAAATAACTGAGCTGTCCAAGATCTTTCATTTCAAACTATTGACTCAAATACAGCTGTAGTTTTGTAATGCCTTCGTGATCATCGCCAGTAATAATCATGTCATCCACATATAATAGGAGCAGAATACTCCCACGAGATATGCGTTGAACAAATAAAGCGTTATCATAGGGACTGTATACAAATCCAAGGCATTCCATAGTAGAACTAAACTTAGAATACCACGCACGAGGAGCCTGTTTTAGTCCATATAATGCTCGATGTAGAAGACACACTTTACTAAGAGTATGAGTATATCCAGGAGGTGGCTTCGTATACACTTCGTTAGTGAGATCTCTATTAAGGAATGCATTTTTGACATCCATTTGAAAGAGAGGCCATTGCTTAATAGTAGCGATAACAAAAAGGCTACGAACATAATTAAGACGTGCAACCGGAGCAAATGTCTCGTCATAGTCAATGCCATACTCCTGGGTAAAGCCTTTTGCTACAAGTCGAGCTTTATAACGTTCCACTGTACCATCTGCCTTAGTTTTGATTTTATACACCCAT
This sequence comes from Eucalyptus shirleyi, assembly GCA_017140165.1. Taxonomy (NCBI): domain Eukaryota; kingdom Viridiplantae; phylum Streptophyta; class Magnoliopsida; order Myrtales; family Myrtaceae; genus Eucalyptus; species Eucalyptus shirleyi. Next base: position 44,202,085 of record CM029450.1, read on the forward strand.
TTACAACCTATAGTCAACTTGTTAGGAGGCAAATCAACCAAATCCCAAGTATGAGAGTGTTCTAATGCTTGCAACTCATCCGCCATTGCTTGTTGCCAAAGAGGATTAGTACGGGCTTCTCTATATGTGCGAGGCTCGTGAAAAGAGGCAATTATGGAATAACAATGAAAATCACGAAGCCAAACAGAAGGTTGACTTACACGGGTGGAGCGACGAACAGAAGAAGGAACTTCCAAAGTTGGATCCACGGATGGCACAGACATATCAGGAGCTGCTGAAGTGGGATTTCCAGAGATACTTGCATCAAGATTTGGAGAGGACAATTCGACAGAGGAAGATGTAGGAGTGGCATCTTCAGGGAACAATTCAACAGAAGGATTTGTGAAGAAACGAACATTTGGAATAGTGGGAGAAGATGCAAAAGAATGTAAAGATGAGAACATTTTATGTTCCCAGAAGGTAACATGGCGAGACACACGAAGTCAATTGGATATAGGGTCCCAACATCTATACCCTTTATGCTCAATGCCATAGCCAAGGAAACAACATAGATGAGCACGAGGTTCTAACTTCGTGCGTTCATTTGGAAGAAGATGCACAAAACATGCACTACCAAAAACTCGAAGTAGACTATAATTAGGGATACTGTCATACAAGCGCTCATATGGAGAAGTGTTACCTATAATAGGTGACAGAATACGATTAATAGTGTAAACAAGAAGATGACAGCCTCCCCCCAAAATTGTTCTGGACAAGATGCTGAGATTAAAAAAGTGCGTACAGTATCTAAGATATGCCTGTGTTTACACTCTACTCGACCATTTTGTTGGGAAGTTCCTGAACAAGAACGATGAATAATAGTACCGTTCTGAGAAAGAATTTTAAGAAACTCTCTATCCTTATATTCCATGGCATTATCAGTACGAAAAACCTTGATATCTCGAGAAAATTGTGTTTTGATCATGGCAACAAAATTGCCATAGATATGGGTAAGTTCAGATCGATTTTTCATGAGATAAAGCCATGTATAACGCGAATAGTCATCAACAAAAATCACAAAATAACGAGAGCCTCCCATAGTGGGAGTAGGAGATGGTCCCCAAATATCCGAATGAATTAGATCAAAGGGAGCATAAGACACAGATTCACTAATATTGAACGGTAAAGCATGATGTTTTCCTAATTTACAAGATAGACAATCAAAGGTTTTATTATCAACAGAACCTAGATGACCACTTGAAAGCAAATGACTTAGACGAGAAAAAGAAAGATGACCTAAACGAGAATGCCAAGTTTCAGATGAAATTGTGGCAGCACAACCAGTGAAGGAGTTGGGAAGCTTTAAGGAAACAAGCTCAAACAACCGTCCCACTTTACGGCCTGTCCCAATTGTCTATCCCGTCCGTGGATCCTGCACACGACAACCATTCGAAGAGAAATGAATATCAAAACCAAGCTCGCATAGCTGACCCACAGATATCAAGTTTAAAGAGAGATTGGGAACCATAAAAGTATCAGGTAAGGACAATGTGGATGTTGAAACGTTTCCTGTATGACTATCATTTGAGAGTTATCAGCAGTGTGAATAATAGGTGCTTGTGAGTTGTATGATTTTGACTTGAATAAATTGGAATGAGAAGTCATGTGATTACAACACACAGAATCAAAGAACCATGAATCATGAGTACCCGGAGTGACTGATAGAGTAGAAGAACTAGAGGTACCGGTTTCTTGAAGAATGGAACGAACTGTGGATCGAATATCATCTAAAGATAGCGTGACAGACGAGCTAGTAGAAGAATCCTCTATGACAGAAGCAGCAGTGGATGCGCAGCGTGCAGCTGCACCTCGAAAACGGGATCGGTTGTTTGTTCCCGTAGGTTGCTAGGATTGCAATTGATAGCAGTTTGATGCACGATGACCAGGTCGACGACAGTGCGTACAATAAGGTTTGCACCATGAGGATGAGCCAGAAGTAGCAAGCATTGCATCTATAGGAGTGGAAACCAGTGGAGTAGCACGTTGTGCCTTTAAAGTCGCAAGGTGAGTTTCCTCCGTTAGTAACTCTGAAACAACTACCTCAAGATGAGGTAAAGGATCCCTATGCAAAAGTGAGGCTCGTACAGGTTCATACTCATCATTTAGAGTCATCAGAAATTGCATAACCCGCATACGATCACGATATTCAGCAAACTTACGAGCATCAATAGTCGAATCCCATGTTGGTTCGTATAAAGCTAGCTGGTCCCGATAGCATGCATTGAAGAAAGAAAGTCATTAATAGACTGACTGTCTCTTGACGCATGCGATGTAAGTTCCCTAACAAACAATGATATTGATGAGCAATGTCTCGATGTGGAATAACGACCAGCAAGAAGATCCCGAGCTTCCTTTGCTGTATTTAGACGACCAAACCGAAGTTTGATGGATGGAATCGAAGTATTTCGAAACCACGTAAGTATCTCGGTGATTCTTGCTCTCCCACTCTTCCAATCGTCCAGCAAATGTATCGTCATCTTCTTCGACGGCTTGAGAAGGCTCGCGAAGATTTCCAAAGGACATAACGCCAAAGCTTACGTCCCCTTAGAAAACTAGACATTTCTTGAGCCCATAAAATATAATTTGATCCATTTAGGATGGTCTCGAATTGGCATTGAGACTTCTAACTTGTCCATGATAGGTGATATACTAGTAAACTCAATCGATTCTTTGATGAATTTGAGAAAAACTGATATTTGTAGAGCTGATCTGAAGAAAATAAGGCCGAAAATAGACTTAGAACGATGAAATACCTCAAGAACCGGTCTAGAAATGCCAAGAACCGGTCGGAAATTGGCTGAACCGGCCGAAAAACACTGTGAACCGGTCAGAATCTGACTGAACCGGTCAGAATCTGGTTGAACCGGTCGAAAACACCTTAAAATTGCTCGAAAACTGCACGAACCGGACAGATAAAGGAGCTAACTGGTTGGGAAATGACCAAACCGGTCGAAAAACTCCGAGAACCGGTTGGAAAATAGCTAAACCGGTTGGAAAACGCTGCGAACCGGTCGGGTCAACACCGGTCAATGACAATCGGCGACAAGATGACGTGGGCTGACGTCACTAATACGCGCGCAGAGGGTTGACCAGCGCGTGAGGGCACGTAGTTGACTCCCCAGCATCGTGGGCGCGTGGATCTCACGCGCAGAGGCTTTGGACGGCGCGTGAGGGCGCGTGGAGTACTTTCCAGCGACGTTCGTTGCTTTTCTGGACTCGTATGGGAATGTAGAACCTGTATATGTGGTTTTTGATAAAAAAGTTTCTAAGAATTGTTTTCGAAATTTCCACCTGCAGTCGACGGCGTCGGTGGTCGTCAGTAGTCCTGTAGTACGACTGACGTGTGGCTTCTCTCCGTGGTAGATCAAGATGCTGCGACAATGGCGGCCACTCTCTCAGACAAAACCTCGCTCTGATACCATGACAGAATAAAGTGGAAGAATGAATTTCTATATATTTCAGTGTGTATAATACTGATGATACAAGAGCCTATTTATAGGCTAGTCTAGGCAACTATCTAAAGCAATAGAATATTACAATATCATAATTAAATCAATTACAAATTAATTAGGAAAATAAATATCTCTAACATCCTAAGATATCTCTAACAATTCTGACCACTACATGTGAAACAAAGTTAATCAAATGATGAAATTTGACTTACAGATCAATAATATCACACTAATTCAACTCTTCCCCCCCCTAACTCAGATCTTACTATTGCTTAAAAAGAACAAAAATTCAACGACGGTTATAGCGTATAATATATGGTCATAAAATCCCATAGAGTTGCCTCCAGAAAAATTTGCAAGCTAGGCATTCAGACTACTATCAGGACAATTCAGGATTACTACACATAAATTTACGATGTCATGATGCTTCACTTGTAATCAAATTATATTATATTATCTAACAGTACGGTGAGTGAAGGTGCCATAAATTTGGCTTATGGGGAGCGAGATTTCGAGTACATTTGACTTTCACATTTAATTCCAAGTTTTGGTAACGATGTATTTCGTAATAACAACTTAATTGATTAATCAATAATAAAATAAATAAATAGAAAGACCGTGCATATATGAAAAATAAAAAAGTATTAACTTAGAATTTAATAAAAGGAAGCATCGATTGCTAAAATAAATGTAGAATAATGACTTCAGGATTAGGCATGGGACGACTCAAATAAGTGCTTAACGGCTGGATTATCGCACTTCCAAATAATATTGAAAATTCTAGGTATGTAAGTTTATTGCTCTAGATCCCTCCGTGACTTTATCTTCTTTTATCAAGCTCATGAAATATATATGTAAATTCCTCATGATTTTCGGAAATATTGAATATTTCTGTTACTTTTTCGAAATTATTAGGATTGTGAATGTTACTAAACAATGAATATATAGACATCCAAAATTTATCTAGTTGATCTGATAATATTGGTCGTATGAAATTATAAGCGGCAGCCTTTTAAAGGATGGTGAGATTATTGAAGAAAATACACTGGTACGATCGAAGTTTGGAAAAAAGAATCCAATTTCTATCTATTTTATGGAAAATGGATGTATTTTCTGCAAAAATTGAGCATTTTTTTTTTGGATGTTTCAAGGCTTTATGTAATTGTTGGACCATTCGGGGTACTTTTTGGGCCCATGGAACCAAAATCAAGTATCGAAGGGCAATTTCGTAAATTCAATACTAAACGGGCTTCTTGGCCCAAGTGAGTTTAGCCGCTATTTGTGAGGGTGCAAATTTCTGAAAAGGGGATGAAACTTGTGTCGCATTGTTACTGAATGGTAAAATTATTTTGAGGCATGTTATATTTATAATATTGGATCCGGTATTGGCCAGACATTTCAAGGTGGTGTTATTTTGGATATACATTGAAAATGATCATATGAGTGAATCATTTCTAATCATGTTGGATATTATGTATTGATATTTAATTGATGCACATGATCGACTTATCTATTAAAAGATGATATATATTTGCTAATCAGCTCTATTTTGGGGCTTAACTGTGACAGATATGATTTCTAGGGTTTAACTAGAATGGATGTAGTTCTCTAGATGGCATCACCTACTGAAGTGTGGCCGCAGTGTTCCATGCAATTTAAATGTGATACTTTTGCTAACTTGGTGTGCCACATATTTGATACAAAATTTGCTTCATTCACTACTCAATTCCATAGAAGTGGTGATTGTCACTTCCCCGGTCAAGGCTTTACTCGCCCCATTCAATATTGTTTCAAGTCATGAATAAGGAAACTTAACTAAACCACGTAAAGAGCAATTTAGAATAGCGTGGGACCCTAATTTAGATTACTTTTTCTTTTTTTTTAATGGGTAGAAATAATTTAGATTACTTGAGTAAGGGCTATTATACGAGTCATAAAACTCTCATTTTCATTAATTCACGGCACTCCGAACTTTGTTATTATATTCATTCGGTGAAAGGTTTATCATTTTCGTATGATAGCTATTATCGGTTGGAGGTTTTGTCCTTTATTTTATAGGGAATATTCGGTCATTCCCTAGACTTTAAGGTTGGAATCGGAGTGCGGCAGCAGGTGTCATTCGCGCGCGCACATTTTTTACGAGATGGAAGAATAGTCAACCTTGAAAAGCCGACCAAAGAGAAAAGATTACTTATAAAATATTAAAGCAATAGCATCCATAGCAGCCTAAACTCTAGATTTTGTCCAATTTTAACTTTAACCTCCCTTGACTTTAAAAAAAAAAAAAAAAGTCGAGTGGCCTCCCATGTATAGCCGCTTGAAATTGCCCTTGTCTAGGGTGGGGACGATTTCATTTCAGAAGTGGATTTCGACTCTCGCGCCTTGTAAGGAAGCATGGTAAAAGTTTGAGAGTAAGTGTTAGAGTAGAATTAAAGTAGAACCGACAAAAAATAAAAATTGCCCTTGTTTGTTTACGTAAGTCGAGAGTGCATTAATAAATTTATATTATCGAAAAAGAAAATTTTATAATTTTCTCTTTTTGAAAAAGAGACAAAATAAATAAAATATTAGAGTACCATTATAGAAGGAATTCCTCCGGGCAAAATTGCTAGTAATAGTCCTCGTAAGCACATCTTCTATTTGATGATGGGCTCAATGTCAATTTTGAATAAATTTTGGGACTTTGTTGAAATATTTTCGCGTCACCTGCGACGTCACCGTGTTACATAAACGCGTCAAGAGGATGAAGCTTGAACTGCAAGATTGGCCACGTACACCATAAAGCCAAGCAGCCTTTGGCGTGGACAAAATCGCCACTTCCCTTGGTTAGGTTTGCAAATCTTTAATTTATAACTCCACCTCCTTATACTAATCCAAACGCGTTCTTTGTCTTATTATTATTAGGGTTAATATTAGGAAAACTCCAAACTAGTAGATATGATAAATTTATTTTAAATTAATTTTTTTATTGCAAAAAATTTTAACTGCTATATCTACAATAAATTTACCAAAAATTAAATTTTTGATTAAAAAACTCAAAACTGATATATATGTAACGAATTTAATCCAAAATTAGTACATTTATAATAAATTTACCATATATTAATTTATATTAAATTTGATTAATATGACCAAAAAAAAAACTCAAACTGATATATACGTGACAAATGGATAGTAAAACCTTAAATTGATACACCCGTTAATTGTCATGTATTATCCACCTTAGTAATTTAATGGTAAAATTTAGCGGAAAGTATGAAGGGTAAATATATCATGTATGTATTAGTTTGAAATTTTTTGTGGTATTAACTCTTATTATTATTATTTTCATTATTTTCATTATTATAATAAAATTGTCCACATACAAGAGAAAGCACGTGATTGGAAGTGATCGAGGGAATTTTTTTAATTAATATCAAATTAAGTGCATTGCAACTTCTAAAACTTTATCATAAAAATGCAATTGAGTCATAAAACTTTTAAAAAATACAATCAAATCTTAAAACCTGTTAAATGAATGCAATCGAGTGCTATTAACTCTATCATGAAAAATGCTGACGTGACATTCATTATTATTTTCTTCCTCAAATCTTACTTACATTAGATTTTAAATTAAAAGGGGTAAAAGAAAAGCACCTTGGCCTGTGGGGAGTTCGCTGAGGCTGGCTGAGTTTGTTTCATAGGCTGGTGCAGCAATTTATTTCATCCAGAAGGAGAGAAATGGGGCACTTCATGGAGGAACATCTTCAGGTGACAGAATTATCAGCAATGTTCATTTCTCCATTAGAGTGCAGATGTCCTCCTTCATTATGTTGAGGAAGAAGGCATTGCTGCAAGATGATGAGGAGCTTTTGGAGATTATGCATGATCACTCCTGTGCAGATTTTTTACAATAATCGCGGCGACCACAACCCATCGGTGAGGACCCTATGGTCCTTTTTTTTATTTTTTTATTTTTTGAGCTCGGGCTCTTTTTTTAACTAAAAATTTAGCATTTATTTATTTTTAATCTAATTTAAGTAAGATCTGTTTAAAAAATAATTAAAAAATGTCACGTAGGAGAAAGAAAATAAATAAATAAATGACATGTCAGCATTTTTAATTTTCATAGATAACCGAATGATCTGATTGCATCAATTTGACAAATTTTAAGACTTGATTACATTTTTTGGAAATTTCAGGACTCAATTATACATTCGTAATAAGTTTTAAAATTTCTAATACACCTATCTTTAACATAATTTCAAGCATGTCCCTCATTGATTAAAGATTGGGTAGAATAGATTTACCTCAAACTCACGCTGAAGGCAAAAACAGCTTAATTATTTAATTGGCTAAAGCCGGAAAAAGAAGATGATAAAAAAAAAAAAAAGTCGACGCAATTTCATATGGATAAGGGAGCAAATTGCTAAAATCGGAGAAAATTTAAATAAATAAATAAAATCTAAATCGGCAACGTTTCGGGGAAATGCATGATGGAGTCACATTTCGCGGAAAATGATGTGCTGCAGACATATAAAAAAAAAAGAGACGCACTCGTTACAGGAGCTTGAGTTCGTTGATGAACTGCTGATTCTCTCTCTCTCTCTCTGCTCTCTGCTGCGCTTTTTCAGTAACCAGACGTTCTCCTACATCTTGTTGAGCTCCAGAAAGGAGAAGGGAAAAGCCATGTGGAAGCCAAAGAGAGCTTTGCCTCCCTCTTCTTCTTCTTCAGGTCAACCAAGTCAACCCAAGAGGCTATGCGTCCCTCCGATCGAGTAAGCTCGCCCTACCCTCCAAACGTTTCGATGCTTGGTTCACTGTTTGATGATCTTGCGTTAGTTTTAGCTTTACTTGAGGGAGATTCAATGAAGGGTTCTTGAGTTGACGATTCTTGAAATGAGAGATATGGTGAAAGCCCGCCATCGATAAGCTTTTGCCTCATGACCGTCCTAAATCGCTTTCGTTCAGTTCTTTGTTGGTGAGTTTGTGCTGTTGCTCAGATGCGAAGTACTAAAGACCTCGAATGTCGTCGTCTCGAATCTGTTTGGTGATTTCGCATTGGCCACTCGCTGTACTTCCTCCTTATTCGAGCTGAACTCTGCTAGAATCATTTATCTAGCAAGTGAGCTGTTATCGTTACCAGGTTACTTTGCTATCCTGTTGTCTAAAATATCCTATCTCGCTTGTAATTTTGTGCTGATGTTCATGCAGTCGAGCATGGAATGGGTCCGAAATGAATCCTGTGCCGAGTTGCTAAGTTGAGTAAACTAGCTAAGTTGGACAAAGGAGGATCTGCGGAATATGGTAAGATGAGTAAACTAGCTAAGTTGGACATGCAAAATACAGTCCTTATTATATTTCAATTCCTGATCTCTTCAATTAGAAGTGGTTAGACGCATGAGAAATTGCCATGAGATGTATAGAGAATTTTTTCTTGAGTGGTAAATATGACCCGCTGAAAGTTCTAGGATTTTCCCGTGAAGCAATTGCACTAAGAACATGCTTTAGGCTTTTCATGTTGCATTGGGCAGTATGGATCACAAAAAGATACAAATTTTCAATGAAGTGCCCTGGACATAACTGTCGCTTTGAAACCTGGAAAATGTGGTCAATGACCGTTTGTATGGAGGAGGAGGAAAGTGAAGATACCTGTGATGTGAACCTTGAATGTGATGACTACGTGACAGATGGCTCTTGCTTATGTAATTCTTCACTTTTGCTTCTTTGCTGGACAGTTTAGAGAAGAGCTGGAGCGTGCTAAGTCTGACTGGGCCAAATATTTTCAAAGGTGAATATATTTCATTTGGTTTGTTGGCAATATCTTATCTGCATGAACTGATTCCTCTAGTGAATTTCCATGTGCATTGTCTTGTCAGCTAAAGATATCATTGACATCATATGCCATCAATCCAAGACTCTTTTTGAAAAAGCGTAATACCTACACAAACATTTCATTTGTTGATCACTGAAAGGACAGTGCATTCGGAGATAGCTGCTAACTCACTGTAGTTGCTTCTGCTATCAATGTACTGCATATAAATATGTATTCCATCTCTACATTGACTTTATATATTCCCTTAGATTAAAAGAATGCATTTGAGTCTGGAATCTATCTTTTTATACTGTTATTAGGTGCAACATTCATGTGTACTCTTAACTAAAATGTTACATATGGATCTTTGTCTATTTACTACGATTAAGTCCACGAGACAGTAGTTTGTTCACGTTGTCAATTCTTATGGTGTAGTTTCTTCAGGAATGCTGTTGAAGAAATAGTGCAAGAGATGCACTCAATGGAGAATGCTTCTAAGAAACTGGTAAGATAAACAGAGTTTTCCAGTTTGGCTCAGACATATCTTTGTCAACACATCGGATATGAGTTGTTTATCTGCATGTCATGAAGTGACCAAATGAACTTATTGACCAACAAGTCCATTGCTAGCTAATTCATTTAGAGGAACATTCATTGAGCTTGAACTTGCACAAACTTTGCCCAAATTTTGCACGTTTTCCACCATATACAGCCGACATCAAGGTGCCAAACCTTCTTGTTAATGCGAACTCTTGGAGGACATTAGCCTTTTATTCCTAGAGCAACTTTTATTATTTGAGTGAGGGCCCTAGGGCCAACTTTTTTCCCTGCTCGACTGGAAGAATGGTAGATCCTTTTGCACAACCTATTATAGTAGGGAAGCCTTATAACTTGAAATGAATTCATCAGTTGACTTTCAACCTAATGACACCACGTGCCAGATCACAACATGACATCATAATCTTTCGCATCTACACTACCGGTGACAACACCAAAATACTACCCAGAGAAAAAAAAAAAAAAACTCAAAACCATGCCACCAGATTACAGTCAAGTTAGTCAACATGAACTTGCCCATTTCTACTCAAAACACTTAACATCAGCAGTAACTGTCTTAATTCCTTGATGAATTATAGTTTCTAAAGAGACATTTACAAAGACAAAAACACAACTGCATCAAGGACACAGCAAGCTTGACGTATACATTTTTCATGCTTTGCTAAGTTTCGCCGTCTGCAGAAGATGATAAATTGTTGCAGTCTAGGCTAATTTCCTCACTAATGCCTTCAAACTTTCCCCTTCATGTTCTTCAAGGCTCAAGTACATCCATCCTTCCCGTCACTTGCAGATCTAGGACATGAGAGGAGCTGTAAAACTTGTTCTGATAATCTGCTTTGAGAAAGCACACTAAAAGAAAAAGTGCAATTTTAGATTCTTCATATTGTCTGCATAGCACAGAAGTGCTATTGATATCACACCAAGTTTTCATCCTATCCAATGTGTGCAACCTATTGTGAATCACCAACCAAGTTATAAAACCATAATTTGGCACATTAGGCTTAAACCATACAGCCAAAACCTACTCACTTATATCCCACATTCCCTCACTACTTCCCAGCCTCCTTTATAGTGAAAGAAGCCCTAAATGATCCAGTAAATACCACTTTGTCTAGAGAGCCAGAGTTTGGAGCAATCAACCCACACAATGCCATGAGTTTCAAGCAAATCATCAGACCTAGCTGGAGGCCATCCCCTTTAATTTCCTTTGTAACATCTGCAACGGTGATTTTATCACCAAGAGCAGAATCATAGCCGTTCTGAAGCACATGTAAATTTTTGCATGGACATGAAATGAAAGGCAAAAAATGAAAAAGCTTAGGATTGTTCATATGAGCCACATACAGAACTGCTGTTTGGTAAACACTATGATTTCAAATGTACCTGAAGAACTTAGCTCACTAAGGTGTTCGATAAGTAGTTAGGAATGATAAAATAGGTTTTTCTGCTCCCTTTGGTGGAATGGATTGGTTTTGTATTCATTTTTCTGACGTCTCCACCTTTGGCAATTCTGCTGTTGGCGGTCTTGAACAGAAGGAAAAAGTGGAGCCAGCTAACTGTGAAATTTTAGATGGAGAGAAATTGTTATTCTCATTCATATCTTCTGGTGCTTTACAATGCTGTATTTATAGGCTAATACACAGATAAATCCTAACAAACAAAAATAAAGGAAAGAAATTTAAAAAAAGGAGAAAAACTAAAATCCCACGATTTGTGGGTTAACAACTATAATCCCATGATGTGTGGGATTTGATCGAATCAAATCAGAATAAAAACCTCCTAAAAAATCCTATGTATTTACAGCAATATAATATCTATTTACAGCTCAACACTCCCCCTCAAGCTGGTGAATAGATATCTTCCATTCCCAGCTTGGAAATTAGCTCATGAAAACTTCCACCATTAAGCCCTTTGGTCAAGACATCCGCCACTTGCTGTCCTGAAGGAACATAAGACAAACAAATCAACCCTTCTTCAAGTTTCTCCTTGATGAAGTGCCTATCAATCTCAATATGTTTTGTCCCGTCATGCTGCACAGATTATGAGCAATATTAATTGCAGACTTATTGTCACAAAATAACTTCATAGGACTTTGCCACTCAATCTTCAAGTCATCAAGAATGATCTTAATCCATAATAACTCACATATTCCTTGAGCCGCTGCCCTAAACTCAGATTCTGCACTTGATCTTGCCACCACATTTTGTTTTTTACTCCTCCAAGTTACCAAATTACCTCCAAGGAAGGTACAATAACCAGTTGTAGACCTCCTATCAACTATTGAGCCTGCATAATCAGCATCCGTATAAGCCTCGAGCTTGAGATTTGGGCTTCTCTTGAAAAGTATTCCCTTTCCTAGACTCCCTTTTAAGTAGCGAAAGACTCGATGAACACCTTATAGATGTGACTCCTTTGGATTATGCATGAATGACTAATCAAGCCGACAAAGATAGGAGATATCCGGTTGAGTATGAGTAAGATAAATTAACTTTCCCACTAATCGTTGATACATTTCTCGATCTACTGTTGCTCCTCCTTTGCTTGGCTAGTCTTTGGTTCGGCTTAATTGGAGTAGCTATTGGTTTGCAACTTAGCTTCTCGGTTTCTTCCAAAATATCCTTCACATACTTTCCTTGTGAAATAAAAAACCCTTTGCCTTGAGTATGTAACCTTAATTCCTAGAAAATATCGTAGCTTACTCCTTTATTGCAAACTCCTTAATCAAGCACTGTTTTAGCCGTTGTTTCTCCCTTTCATCATTATCCATGACTATTATGTCATCAATATACACCAACAATGCTGTAATTCCCCTATGTCCGAGTGTTTTATGAACATTGTATGATCTCATCCATTTTGTTCATACCCAGATACCTTCATGACTCTAGCAAACTGTCCAAACCAGGCTCTAGGTGACTACTGAGCTTGTATAATGCTTTCTTAAGTCTACAAAACTTTTCAGTTGTTTCCTTTTCTTTAAAACCAGGTGGGATGTTCATGTAAATTTCCTCTTCCAGATCTCCGTGTAAAAAAGCATTCTTTACATCATACCATTGAAGTTCCCAATCAAAATGAGCAACTATAGACAGTAAAATTCTTATCATCTCTAGGTAATCCACTCCATATGTTTGAGCGCAACCCTTCGTAGCCAATCTTGCTTTGTACCTCTCTAAAGAGCCATATGCCTTGCACTTTATAATATATACCCACTTGCAGCCAGTTAGATTTTTCCCCTTTGGCTTGTCAACAATTTCTATTTTTACAGTGCCTTCATCTCTTCTTTCATGGCATCCCTCCATTCCTCTTTCAACAGCGCTTTAGAGTTAGGAACAGCAATTGTGTTTAAACTCACAATAAAATTTCTGTATGATGATGATAACCTATCAAGGGACACATAATTTGATAGTGGATATACCGATTTCTTGGTACACTCTTTTGTCCCTTTTCTTACAAGCAATAGGTAAATCAAGATCACTCTCGTGTGTATTACTAAGCTGTTCATCCAAAGGAGATTCAGAACTTATTGTTTTTTCATTGACAAGTACCGGAGTGGTATTTTGGACCTGCTCTTGTGTTGGAACGGCTGTCCTCCTTGAATACACCTGAGAAAATCTCTTAGAATCATAAATATGAGTTGGACTAGTGGGAATAGGAACAGAGACAGGTTGGTATGTGGGACTAGTTGACGAGTTTTGGTTGATAGGGACATTAGATGATAAATCTAAGTTATCAATGACACCAAGGTCCTTATCTTCCATGACTGAAAAATCCTCTTGAAGATAAGATTGTGAGAAATAGGGTTTATTTTCAACAAAAGTGACATATGCAGAGAGATAGAATTTTTTAGAAGGAGGATGGTAACATTTATAGCCTTTTTGTGTTTGTGAGTAACCAAGAAATACACATTTGATTGCACGAGGATCTAACTTTCCTCGTTGATGATGATGAATGTGGACATAGGAAGTGCAACCAAAGACTCGAGGTGTAAGACCATTAGATGTACGAAGGTGAGGATAGAACTGAGAAAAAACTTCCATAGGGGTTTTGTGGTCTAATGTACGTGAGGGTAGTCTATTGATCATGTGTGTAGCTGTAAGAACAGCTTCTCCCCAATATGCTTTAGGAACTTGTCCGTGAAACAATAAGGCACGAGTTGTGTTAAGGAGATGGCCATTTTTCCTTTCAGCAACCCCGTTTTGTTGTGGTGTATTCACACAAGATGACTCATGGATAATGCCTTCCTTTTGAAAATAAGGGGACAACACTTGATTAAAGTATTCTCTACCATTATCCGACCAAAAAACCTTGATCTTGACCCCAAATTGAGTTTGAATCATGGAATGAAACGAAGGAATAATGTTACTCACATCAGATTTATGTTTGAGTAAGAAAGTCCACGTGATCCTAGAGCAATCATCAATTAGAGTGACAAACCAAAGCTCCGTAGATGTTTGGAATCGTGGAAGGTCCCCGATGTCACCGTGGATTAAGTCAAAAGGATTAGAACTACGGTGATTGCTAATAGGAAATGGTACACGATTATGTTTGGCTAATTCACAAACATCACAATGGAAGTCTTTAATATTCAGATCTTTAAACAAGGATGGAAACATAATGCTCAAGACTTGAAAGGACGGATGACCAAAACGAAAATGATGAAGCCAAATTGCTTCTTTATTTGAAGTACTAAGAAATGACATAGACAGATTATTCATGATTCTTCTTGTAGTGAGAGGTGTCTCAAGGTAGTACAGCCCATTTTGTTCCTTAGCAAGTCCAATCCTCCTCTCCGAGTCCCGATCCTGAAAAATACAGTAAGATGGGTAAAAAACAGCTTGACAATGAAGATCTTTTGTGAGTTTCGTATTGAGATAAGATTGCGAGATAGTTTAGGGACATGAAGAACATCTTTAAGGACAAGATCAGGTGTGATAGGAACATTTCCAACCCCGCAACAAGAGCAAGAGACCCATTTGCCACAATAATCTTCTTATTGCTAGGACAAGGTGTATAAGTGCTGAAATGGGATAAGGTGTGAGTCATGTGGTCGGTAGACCCCGAATCAATAACCCATGAATTACCCGAGAGTGCTAGTGAGCATGCACCGCAGTAGGTTTATTAAGAGACCCTAACAAACCTCTTAATTTCTCAATTTCTTCATTGCTAAAGGTTGCTTTCTCCTGAACTTCTTCTTGACCAGCTTTCTCAGTTAGGTGGACTTGAGGTCTTGGTTGTGTTGCCCGATTCACCCACTCTCGGCCTGAAGTAGTTGGCCTACCATTCAATTTCCAGCATTGTTCTTTTGTATGTCTAGGCTTCTTGCAATAGACACACCACAAGCTGTCCCGATTGTCTTTCCTTGGCAAGTCACCCTTTTCATCAACCTTTCAGTTGTAAAGGCTGACCCTTCTACAGCTTGTGGTTCTAGCATGACGGATCGACGGCTTTCTTCCGCTCGAATTAAGGAAATCGTTTCCTCCAATGATGGCACTTCCTCCTTGCCAAGTATTTGAATTCTGACTTGATCAAATTCAGAATTAAGCCCGGCTAAGAAATCGTAGACACGATCCTTTTCAATAAAACTCTTTAGAATAGCCGCATCATCCGGACACCGCATCGAAATACTCGATAATGATCGAGTTCTTGCCATAGGTTCTGCAGAGAATTAGCATACTCGGTAACAGTCTTACCTCCTTGCTTTGTCCCACTGGTTTTCACCTTAATTTCATACACTTGGGCTGCATCACGAGCCTTTGAGTACGTCCGTCGAACGGAATCCAAGATCTCCTTTGCGGTTGGTAGAAACATACAAGTGTCGCTTATGGTTGGTTCCATGGAATTCCATAACCATAACATGATCATGGAATCAGCCTCATCCCACGCATCAAAATCAGGATCTCCTTTCTCGGGTCCTATCCCAAGTAAATGGCTGAGTTTTCCTTTCCCCTTCAGATATGTCTTGACAAATTGTGACCACTTGAGGTAGTTCTTCTCATTCAATCTATATGTTGGCCTGATATTCTGAAGATCACCTGTCATGTGTGTTGAGGCGACCTCCTCAGATTGGTTCATGGTAGGATTTGTGGCTTTGGATGTGGCCATTTTGGAGAGTGAATGTTAAGAAGAGAACAAGGGCAATAGTGCAGCAATGAAGACTGCAATTGAAATCCAGAAATCTGTTTCTGGAGAATAATAGACAGCAACGAAGGCGAAAAAAAAAAAAACGCAGCAATGAAAACTGCAATTTTAAATTCAGGAATCTAGCCTAGAGCTCTGATACCATGTGAAATTTTAGATGGAGAGAAATTGTTATTCTCATTCATATCTTCTGGTGCTTTACAATGCTGTATTTATAGGCTAATACACAGATAAATCCTAACAAACAAAAATAAAGGAAAGAAATTTAAAAAAAGGAGAAAAACTAAAATCCCACGATTTGTGGGTTAACAACTATAATCCCATGATGTGTGGGATTTGATCAGAATCAAATCAGAATAAAAAACCTCCTAAAAAATCCTATGTATTTACAGCAATATAATATCTATTTACAGCTCAACACTAACATTCACTCTTTCCACCTCAGAAGGTATGAATGCACTTCCCCTGTAATGCCATTGAGAAAGGCTTTCTGTGTAGTATTGACCAGTAACGCATTGTTGATGTCTTGGGTGAATAATGGTCTGACCTACTACTACCACCCCAAAGCAGGCAGTTAGATTTCGGTGAGCATCAGACCACAATGACTCGGTTGTGCGCCAAAGTGTCAATGCTCCAATTTAGAACATAAGTTTTGTAGCTAGAGAGCAGTGGAGCACTTTATTTTATGCTACTTCTTTTTCAATAATTTGCATTATTAAACTATCGAGACAATGGGTCTATGTATTTGTAGTTTCCTCGGCAGTAACTTGTCCAAGTGAGGTGTTTGGTAGTTTATCTCTCTTTATTGTCACTTTTCCAATTTTCCGCTTCTATGCAAGTTCCTATTTCTAATAGTTGTTTTCTGGGGAGAATGCAGGGCTAATGCTGTGGCAAAGAATGAAGCAAGAAGCTTACAGCTTCAAGTTCAAACCAAACTGTCACTTCCTCTATTTACTGGGAAGAAACTAGAAGGAGAGGGGGGAGCTAGCATTTACGTTGCCTTGATTGATGCGAAAACAGGGGTGTTGTTACATCTGGCCCCGAATCCTCCATTAAGTTGGACGTCGTCGTTCTTGAAGGTGACTTCAACAAAGATGATGAAGAAAACTGGACCCAAGAAGAGTTTGAGAACTACGTGGTTAAAGAACGTGAAGGAAAGAGGCCTCTTTTGACAGGAAATCTCCAAGTGATGCTCAAGGAAGGTGTTGGGCAGCTTGGAGAGTTGATATTTACCGACAATTCCAGCTGGAATAGGAGTAAAAGTTTCAGAATAGGGCTTCTGGTGGCATCAGGTTATTGTTGCAATACACGAATCCAAGAAGGAATAATAGATGCCTTCCCTGTCAAGGAACAGAGAGGAGAATGTAGGTCCTTCATACTTTACAGTATATAAACCTTGTCCTTTTTGACTAACCATACATGGTTTTGGACATCCATAGTCTTAAATTTTATAATTGAATGCCTCATTTAGTGCCGACCTTTACATCTTGAACGAAAATTCTGATAATTAAGAAACGATTGCCTTCTTTGTTATTAGCAATTGTTGACACTTTGGATCAGTTACAGTAGAGAGTTTGTACACGCCTGTAAGAAGTTTGCTTTCTGGGACCTTACTATAGATGTTCTTTTCATTTTACAGCATACAGGAAACATCATCCACCTGCATCTGATGATGAGGTCTGGAGGTTGGAGAAGATTGCGAAAGATGGGAAGTCTCACCAAAAACTGAGTGAAGCTGGAATAAATAGGGTGGAGGACTTTCTACTGCAACTGTTTACGGACTCCCAGAATCTGAGAGAGGTAAGCACTTAGTTAATGATTCTTACTTAGGGTTTGATTGACTACCAAGATTATAAGTCTTGTGTCTTCTTTCATCATAGATTCTTGGAAAGAGCGTTATACCGAAGAACTGGGATATCCTCGTAGATCATGCAAAGACTTGCAAAACAAATTGGAAACTTTATTCATCCTATTTTGATGGCATGAGGAAGCATGGTGCTGTATTCAACACCAATGGTCAACTGGTCGGCCTAATCAAAGACAGAGTATCTTTTGCTACTCATCGACTTTCTGCCCAAGAGAAGGTAAGTAACTGAGTTCCAACTGATTTTTGTCAAGCCTGATATGGACACTTGAAAAGAGGAGTGCGTTCGACATCTAGATGCATTTTTTTTTTTTTATCAGAAAAAGTAATAGGTAGTGCCTGTGGAGAGAATAGAAAGAAAATCTAGATGCTTTGTTTAGATCCATAATGGAGACTTTTTATTAATGGAGTGATTTTGAGCTTTCGCTCTTTGCTATGCAAAATTGAGGATAGTGACCTTCTAAATCTAAGTGGCCTTCTGTACTCCGTGCTTAAAATTATAACAAAAACAGGAGTAAGTTGGAGACCACTTTCAGCAGTTGATTTGGTTTCATCCATTAGAATCTGAGGCACCAATCATCATAATGTAGTTTGAACAATTAACTCATTCATGTTGCACATGTTACTTCCAAGTTTAAATATGAAGATCTTATAGTTTGAACGATTTACACTTCAGCAGTCGAACGAGTTGATGCTTGTTTTATTTCTTCACTAGCCCTTTCTCAATCAACTTTGCATCTTTACCCTGAGGACCCTTGCCTTGATTGTACTCTTATTACATCCTCCGAGCACCTGACGTTTGGTGGAGAAATGGGCGGATATGGGCGTAAAGTGAATTGAGGTTCTTTCAATATTATTTTTATTCTTCTTTCCCTGTGCTGCTCTTACGTGCTTTATCTGAATACAAGTTCATCCATTGGAATGCAACATTACTCGTGAAAAAAGAAGTTGCTTGAAGCCAGAATATTTACCTGTCAATAGTGGAAATAAATACTTCCATTAGCCCAGCTTGAGCAATATACCAATTGTTTTTGTTCCAGGAACATGGAGATGCAATCGTGATGAAGGCCTTGGCTAACTGGAATGATGTGAGAGAGTTCAATGGTGAGACATTTTCTGATTCAATGCAGAAGAATAGCTCAAGCTCATATTCATCTTCAGTCTTAGGTGGACAAACTGAAAATCGCTACCATGTTCAACGTTATTTGGCTCCACCAATTGTTGCTGCTCCAGTTGGTCCGGAAGCTCCTCTGGCAAATGCGGGCTCCGCTGCTGAAGGTATGTGCCAGAGAACACAAAACTGTCTCTCCCTTTAAGCATATACAAAGATGTGGCCTGTGAAATTACGATGAAAATGGGACTTTCCACTTGATTTTTAAGCTTGAATATATAAAAGCATTGTGTACCTGATTTTTATGATTCTGGGCTCCAAATCATATAAAGACGTTTGTTTGTCCAGCTGTGATTATTGTGACATGAGCCTCATTAAATGCAATCTATCCATTTTGCCCAATGTATGTACATATGTATGTATGCATGTATGTGTTCTGTCCAAGCTATTCAAAAGCAACTAAAAAATTAGTTGGTAACGGGTGCCTTTTTTGAGTGGGGGATTGGGGGAGGGGAAGGGTGAGGGTAGATACTCATGAACACCTTCACTTAGGTGATACTAAGTGGATATTGACAAGATATTGCTATGATTAGGTAGATATGAATAGATGTAATGAGCACACGATGTTTTTATATGTGTATTTTTATCAAGTGGTGACTGCGGTTGTTTTAGAAAGGGCCTTGTCAATTGAAGCATGTAAAGATTACAAAGATCAGAGGCAAGAAAAATGAAAGAGATGTGCAGGGTAAGGAGGGAAAAAAAAAACTCGCAGCACTTTCCACGATATCAGAATAGCTCATAGATCTGTGCTTACATCGGCCTATGTTTATGAACCATATTAATGTTTTAGTTCCTTCTTCAGGACTTAATGGTGCAATGGCTTTGGCATTACCAGTTCAGTCACAAAATACCAATTCTGGAACCTCCATGAAGATTTTAGTTGATGAAAATTTTCGTCTTGCTGCACATCAGCTCATGTCTGCAGGCTGCTCGAATGTTCAAATTCCTCCAGGATATCATGATAGTACTACTGCCGGATTGCCAACACAGTCTCATGGTCTCAATTTACAGAATTCCATGCATAGCAAAATGATTGGTTCTTCGAGCGGAATGGACTATACAGGATATGATGATGTTCTTCCTGAAGGCATTCATGTGAGAGAAAACAACACACCATGTAATGACCCGTTCTCTAGGACACTCGCTCCTCCCAAAGGCAATGACGTGATGGAAGATATCCAATCAAGTCATTCAGATGATAGTTGGAAGCAATGGTTGGCTGATAACCCATTACTTGATAATGGTTATGTTGGAGAAAACAACACACCATGTAATGACCCGTTCTCTAGGACACTCGCTCCTCCCGAAGGCAATGGCGTGATGGAAGATATCCAATCAAATCATTCAGATGATAGTTGGAAGCAATGGTCGGCTGATAACCCATTACTTGATAATGGTTATGTTGGAGGTACCGGCAGAGGTGTTATTGGCTGGCTCAAGATAAAATCAGTGTTGCAGGGGGGGTACTTCATCAGGAAGAGAGGTGTCAGACTTGTGGAGTTAGACCAACCACCGATCCAAGTTCAGGCTTGTTCGTAGTTCTTATGTCGCTTTAGGGAAAGATGATTCTCCGTTTACTTCTGATAGAATTGATGGTAATTTTTTCTTAAATGGTGGTAATATTTCATTGATTCTATATATTCATCTGTATATAGAACATCTATGTTGAATGCCTTATTAAGCGACTAATTGTTTCATCATAGTGTCTCTCTACCTCAATTCTTTCCACATCTTTCTTCAGAAAAGTTCTCTTATGTATCACATGTAAGGAACGCGAGGTTATATCATTCAAAGGGTGTACTTGGATTCTGCTCTTATTATGCATTAGATCTGCAACCAAATCCAAGGAGTGCCATGTAATAAGTCCTGCCTACTGCTGCTCCCCAGTGGCAATGCAGCTCTTTTCTGGAACGCATACACTGTCAAGCTTTGATGCTAAGTTCCCTCGTACCCATTTTCCCGGCCTTCTCTTCCTGTTTTCTCGGTCCTCAAATGTTTTTACTATAACGAGCTTTTAGGCAAAGCAGCTCAGGGTTAGTTTAATTTAATGTTGGTTCTGCACTGGAATTGTAACCTTATAAAATAGGATTAAGTATTGAGATCTTTCGTCTTTAGTGTGTCATTCCACAATTCCTCCAGTTCCTGAACTATTTAAACAACTGAATATTCATGCATGTTTATACATCATTAAATTTATTGGCTAAGTGATATTCTTGGTTAAGAAAACGCAAGTCCATTGAAAATATTGTAGACATAATCTCATAATCCTAAACCTACCATTTATTTGCAGATTCCGAAGCTCTAGGACTGGAATATGATCAATGTCCTTTAAAACCACCTTGAAACTATATATCTAGCAGCTAGTCATGTTGATTATATTGATCCCAGAGGGCAGCCCTTCCACGCAAGAAGGTTTTTTGTGCATCGGATTGGATGCATCACTTAATGGTGACGTGAAGAAGCAAGTCAAATTTAGGTGGGTGAGAGATTTCAGCACTCCATTGCAAAGTTCGATAGTCGATTACACCGAGTGAATCACTCAACCCAAAGTATAAATAATCTACACCGAGCAATTGGTTCTCTTATATATGAAAGTTAATGTTTATAACAGATGAAGCATGAGATTGGGACTGTCGAATGGGTCTCGAATCTTGCAGCAATACCACGGAGACGATTGCCACCACATTGAAGCCATGGCTCTAATTAATAGACAAATAGTTACCTACTCCAATTTTCTCTTCAACAAATGCCCACCTAGCAGAAAAGGCACATGGGAGGTATAAATTAAGACTCCAAGGACGGAGCCGAAAAGCTTCAGTCACAAAAGCCAAAATGCATTGCTTCTCACACCGATGTCTGCAGCTTCGGAGAGCAGAGGTCCACCCACAGGAGCAACACGAGCATAACCACCACAAAATCTTGAACAGACAGTCATTCTGAATCAGAGATTTCATCTTCATCCTCGTCCAGTATGTAGACCAGGGCCCGTTTTCTTGCAGCTAAAACACAAGCCACACCTCTACTTGCTGTCGCCATAAAAACATTAACTTGATTTCAGTCCAACGTTTCTTGAATATATGGCCATGACTAACGTGATGTTTAGATACCTTTGTTGGGTAAAAGCAAAACTACAACACATGCATTATGCTAAAACACAGGCGGGGAAGCAAACCTTGCTGCCCAGGGAGGCTATGGTATGCATGTAAACTATGAATGCTCTACAGTATCTTGCTACACTAGATATCATGATAGTATCTATCATCATGAACATGTACAGGTTCTCAGTCAGTAACTAGACCGCAGTGAACCTACCATAAGAAGAATATTCTCTGTACTTGTGTGGCCTCTAAAGATTCACCTTTTTTGCACTTTGACCTCTCAATAGATTTAAATTTAGGGGAAAACCTGATATATTAGTATATTACTTCTTCAACTGAAAAAATATTCTTCTTTGGAGCATAAGTTTGCACTTCTTCAAACTGTGGGAACAAACATGAAGTGGTCCATTAAAGAGACATATTGTACCTAAGCCAGTCATAACCAGTCATATTTAAACTTATGAGTAGGCTGTTAAGTGAAAATGTAGTAAGGAGCATGGACAGGATTTATTCAGTCCACTACCTAGTCAACAAGATGGAATTGTTGCAAACACTCGCAAGTTTATCAAGCATTGATACACAAGGGAAATAGTATGGGCAACAACAAGTTTCCAAACATCCAAAAATGCAGATGGACATGGTAAGAAGCTCAAGGAAAAAAATTCAGGACTATAAAATTGATGGCATGACAATGGTTTAATCCTTAGTTCAGTTTTATGGTGGTGTCAAAAATTCTTACCACTAACTGAGAAGGGAGGAACAACAGTATGGGGAATGCTGCGAATCTTCTCATTCTCCACATCTAGGTGTAATATAGAGTCCTACATGCATAGTTTCACTGTGTTAATGTTTCAAGAGTGAGAATAAGATAACCAAGCAAAAAATGTTCTCACAAAATAGAAGCGAAAATGGCACTTCTTACCTATTAGGGACATTCTGACCAAAAAATAAAAAATCAATTAGGGACACCACATGCCTACTTTTTAACCAACATACATGTAGAAGGCTTTAACTGCCAAGATAAGTTGGAACTTTTGCAGTTATAGTAAGGCAGAAAGTAAAACACCCTTCGAGTTCCCAAGCGTGAAATAGCATGTCCATGCACATAGGAGGAAAAACTAAGCTGCTGCTTCTCATGCTGATGAGGAAAGCATACAAATAAAAGATAGGAAGAATAAAATTCCTAGTGTTTTTGAAACTGGACAAGTGGTTCAACCCGATCAAACCGGTAGAACCGTGTTCTACCGGTTTAATGGGTTTAACATATTGCATGTGATGTCATCTCGATAGAATACTCCACATCTATTAGATTACACGTGTTCAGATTAATAGATGCCTGGCTGAGTTGGCAGAGCCTCATTGAGCACAAATGACAGCATTCAAGTTCTCAAGAACATCATTTAATTTTCTAATAGATTAAACCAATAAGGTCAATGAATAATAATGCACCACCAAATTGAAGCAAGAAGACACTGGAGTGAATGGTTGGTACGCTTGGTAGTTACAATAGGTTGGAGTTCCAAACCCCAACCCAACTCCAACACTCTTCCTTTAAACATTTTGAATGCCCAGAACTGGTCCAAACTGATATTGCTAGTATGAGTACCTAGAGGGGGGTGAATAGGTATACAAAGAATTTTCTTGAAGATTGCACAATACTTTAGACAGTTGAAGAATTTGCAATAATTAAAAATCAATCGTGAGACTGAGTAAGGGAAAGAGAGAATTGAACACTCGGTTTATAGTGGTTCGGCTTGATTCAAGCCTACGTCCACTCTTCTACACTGACAGCTAATTGGCTGGATTCCACTATGATCAAAGAGATGTTACAGTGTTGATCTTCCTTGATTTCTCGGTGTAGATGATCTACCACACTCACTCAAGGTATCACCAAGTACAAACACTCTCTGTGTATACAATTTCGCTCGAACCGTCTCGACTAACAATCAAGGTTCTTCGACTCGAATTTTTCTATCGATCACACACTTAAAACAACTAGAACGTCTTCCTTTTATACTCCTTTATGCCATCATAGCCGTTGGCACTTACCAAAGGAATTCCTCCAATCTACCCGTTGGACGGAATCAATCAAGAAGATCATCCGAGCTATTTAAGGAATCGATGATAGCCCATCAATCCCGTTCACCCATACAATCGATCTTGGTTTCCAAGAATAGAACATTCCAAGATTATTTCAAATCGACCATCGGATCTTCAATCGATCTTAGATAAGAATTAAAGAATCCGAAATGATTATCCAACCAAAGAATCTATTCCAGAGGATAGGATCGAATCCTCAACCATATACCTCGGCTTTGGATTCCTTCGTCACTGGATTAGAAAGACTGTCAGTGAGAATAGACTTAAGTCTTGAGTCTTGAGTCTTAAGTCTTGAGTTTTGAGTCTTGAGTCTTGGGTATTGAGTCTCGAGAGTACAAAGTCTTCAGACTTTAAACTGACGGTCTCCGAACATCCAGACTTAGACTGAAAGAAACGTTTTGTTAGCTTCAAAATATTCTGGAAAGATTTCTCCAACACAAACTAGTTGACAGGATTGTGGGTCAACAGTTGACAGTTACGCCTGATAACAATAGGGTCAATACCACCAGTTCTTGACCACTATTGCTTCGCCAGAAACCAGACTGGGCAGTCCGGTTCCCGATCCAACCAGAGCCGCTTCTTAAAACACCGAAAAGAACAGGAGTCAACGAAAAGCAATTTTCTTTTTGCCATTAATGTTTTAAATAGTGAACGACGCATATCGAACAAACAGCGTCCTATACGTATCACGAGTACGAAATCAATATGCAAGCTTAGGATCCAAGAGTTACCTTTAATTGGTACAACTCCCAGTTATTTGCCCGAGTGGTTCCCGAAATGTGCACAAATGGAAGGTCACCGGCCTGCAAGATCATCATCCGGCATCTCCCAAATTTTCACCGATCATTCATCTTATTTAGCAACATAACAATTTGATGGTCCTGTTTCAAAATAAAATATATTAGCCACATCCACAAACTCTTAAAGCAATATATGCCAGGCTTTTACCTTATATAGAGCCAAATCCACAAAATGGTAACCGTAAGGGATGCACAACAAGATTGCTTCCAAAGGTTTTCCTGCTTCACATTGCTTGAATCATTCATAGATCCCCTCACTACAAACTATACAGTTTGTAACATCTAAAAAAGACTCGTCAGGTAATTGGAAGGAAATATAGTCTCAGTAAACCCAACTTCATGAGTCGATTAGATGAAGCAAATTCGAGACATCCTGCAAAGCCATATGAAGAAACGATTAGCATGAAAAAGCAGTTGTACTCGCCCATGCAGATCTCTGGATAAAATTGTAGATTCAGATTAAGGGTAAATACCTCATAGGAGGATAGTGAAATTGGAATGTATCGGGTGGATGCTGAAACTGATGTAAGACGGAATAGAGGCAATAAATTCTTACAACATATCTTTTTTGAAATGGTAGAAAAAGGCATCTGGGCAGCTTCCTTGAAACTGTAAAAATTTAAATTTATTCCTAATCAGTAAACATGAGATACGTCATTATCACACACAATAATCATAAACTAATCAGAAAGCCCAATCCAATAAGATCACCCAGCTTAAGTTTCCATGTACCTTGTCAAGTAATCAACCTGAGATTGAATACGAAACACTAGATTATTAGGTAGAGGGTAAGTAAAAAACCATTGTTGAGTACAACCTTCGAAGACAACCCCCACCCCGAGGGTTTCCTTTTTTTCCTTCTCTCATTATAGTCTCAAGGTTCTGGCCACTCGGACAAGGAAATAGAAAATATAGCTACAATTTTATTGTAACAGAATTTGGATAGAAAGATCTACCGACAAATGACATTATCAAGATACCTAAATTAGCCAAATGAGAAATGAATATTTCAGCTCAATTAAACGATGAGTTGGGTGAAACCAAAGCACAAGGTTTTAAGTGAAGGATTGCAATGTTTACGTAAACCATTTTGGAGCCGGACCATCATACTCAAACCTCTGTTATGCATACAAAGAGATCGAGAATTTCATATTCGGTACACTTGTCAGCAATGAGGACCAAACTTGGAGGAGGGAAAAAATCAATCACTTCAAATGACAGATGACAGCAACGATTTATCCCAGCGTTCATATATTCCCCACTAAGGTAGCATGCGGAAAAACACTAGTGAATGGAAAATCTAGATATAGCATAAATACAAAGAATCGACAATGAAAGAGTAACAAGACACATTCAAGTAAGAACTTCCATGCATGAACAAGATTCTATTAAATTTCATTCAATTCTTTTGCTGATACCTGTGTTCCATCTGTTGAAACTCCTTTGCAAGTGTCCTTCGCAAATATTTGCTGTCCCCAAATCCTCCAAATTGCACTATGTTAAGTTGCTTTAATTGAGTTTCCTTTATTATCAAAGTTTTATTTCCTTTTTTACTTACATAAGGGTATTATTGTAATATACAGTTTATAGTCAATATAAATACAATGGGTGTAAGGTTTCGTGACTACAGAAAATCTACAGCCCCTCTTTCTTTCTTTTACATTCTCCTTCTCTTCTTCTCTATTCCTTCTCTCTTCTTCTTTCTCTCTTACTATTCGCTGCGAGTTCTCTAATCAACTTTGTGACATGGTATCAGAGCCAGGTTCTAACTATCTGATTACTTAATCCTATTGCTGGTTTGAGAGTCCCCTAGTAACCCTACTTCTTCTCTGGTGCGTAGCCACCTAAAGCTGCAATTTTTATCTGTTTTCTCTTCAAGTCTCAATACATATGAGATTATAAGATATTGGATTCATCAGGTTCGGTTTATGAACATGGATTACAACACTTGCTGATCAACGGATTCAAGAATCAGAGTATTCTATTGATTATGGTTGACTGGTCTTGCTGGTTTTCCATCAAACATATAATTATTTGAATCGAGATTTCTGGTCAGATATTTTCTTCTATACAGCAATCTCTATTTATGAGTTTTCTTCTATCCCTTTGGTTAATTGATGGAGCCAATTACATGTGATTATACATTAGCGTTGCTGCTTTGTTACTTGCACTAAAGTTTCAGCCTTCTTGATTAGTGGTAGATATACTTATATTGAGATTATCATCATGAGTGATACTAAGGCTCCTACAGATAGTGTGAACGTTCAAATTACCACTATTAAATTAAATGGATCCTCCAATTACTTGTTATGGGCCCAAGCTGTGAAGGTCTATATTAATGCCAAAGGGAAACTTCATTATCTTACCACAGACCCTCCTGCTGAAAATTCTGGAAACTATAGTGGTTGGATGAGAGAGAATGATACACTTCTGGTGTGGTTATGGAATAGCATGGAACCATCCATCGCTGCTAATGTCATGTTCCACACAACTTTGCTAAGGAGTGTGGGATGATCTTATGGAGAGTTACTCACAAGACAATAATATGTCTAGAGTTTATGAATTATATGAGAAGATCTTTAATTTTAAACAGGGAGACAAGTCTCTTGGAGAATATTATAGTGCTTTGAAAGGTATGTGGGAAGAACTCAATCTTTATCAGCCCATCACTACTGATCTTGAGAGAATAAAGACACAACGAGCTGAATTTCATGTGGCCAAATTTTTATCTTGCTTGAATGTTGACTTACAACCTGTGAAGAGTCAGCTTCTTGTTGGAGAGAGAGTTCCTTCTATGAATGAAGCATTTTGTCGAATTCAGCGCATTGTCCCTCCGTCTTCTACTTCATCTAAAGACAATTCAGCATTTGTGGCTGGTAGTGGTGGTCGTGGTCGTGGTGGATTTTCCAATAGAGGTCGTGGTTTCGGAGGAGGTCGTAGTCGTCGTGGTGGACGTAGTGGACAAAGTTTTGATCGAGATAGCCGTCAGTGTATACACTGCGGCAAATTCGGTCATATTGTTGACACTTGTTGGGCCAAGCATGGCAAGCCCGAGTGGGCTCAAAGATCGCCATCGCAAATACTGTTATGTTTGAAGGGAGTGCTCGAAATGTGTCTTACAGCGACATGAACCCATCTCTCCCACCTGGGGGTAGTTCTTCTGAGTCTACGACTCGAGATGATATGGTTGCACAACTCATCAAACGTGTCCAACAACTAGAGGCTTCCAATTTCTCATCCACTGCTACTCTTGCACGTACAGGTAACATGGCCTCTTCCTCTACTTTGTCTCCTAACACCTCTTGGGTCATTGACTCGGGGGCTTCTAGTCATATGACAGGTAAGCAAGAACTATTTTCTTCCCACACTAACTCTAGTCCTTCATCTGAAGTTATTTTAGCTAATGGTTCATCGACTCAAGTGGTTGGATCAGGGACCGTTTCACTTACATCTTCCTTATCTTTGTCCTCTGTTTTACATGTTCCCAAACTTCCTTTAAATTTATTATCCGTTAGTCAGTTAACTAAAGCTTTTAATTGTTCAGTTACATTTTATCCATCTCATTGCATTTTTCAAGACCTTCAGACAAAGAAGATGATTGGTGGAGGGCATGAATGTGATGGACTCTACTATCTCAATGGTGTCTCCACTGCTGACGCCAATGGTCTAGCTGCTAGTACTATTACCCCCCTATTATGGCATTCTCGTTTAGGTCATTTATCTTTATTTAAGTTACAACAAATAATTCCCGAGTGTAAATCAATTTCTACTCTTGAGTGTGAGGCTTGTGAACTTGGGAAACATCATCGTAGTTCCTTTCCTAGTCGTAATAATTCTCGTGCATCTACTTTACTTGAACTTGTTCATTCGGACATCTGGGGACCTTCCCGTATTGCTAGTAGAAATGGTTTTAAGTACTTTGTTACTTTTGTGGATGATTATTCTCGTTTAACATGGCTCTATATGCTTCATGACCGCTCTGAATTTTTACATGTTTTTCAATTATTTCATCGTGAGGTTACTAATCAGTTTAATACATCTCTTAAAATTTTGCGAACAGATAATGCTCTAGAATATACACAGAAATCAATTTCTTTGTTTTGTTCTAATCTTGGCATTATACATCAAACAAGTTGTACTTATACCCCTCAGCAGAATGGTGTGGCCGAGAGAAAATACCGTCACCTTCTAGAAGTTGCTCGTTCACTCTTATTTCATATGAATGTGCCAAAATCATTTTGGAGTGATGCTGTCCTTACCGCATGTTATCTCATAAATCGTATGCCTTCCACCGTCCTCAATCATCAGTCACCAATCAGTGTTGTATTTCCTAACAAGCCATTATTCTCTCTTACCCCGCGCGTTTTTGGGTGTGTCTGTTTTGTTCATAACCTACGTTCCGGTTTTGATAAACTATCTCCTCGTGCTACTAAATGTATTTTTCTCGGGTATTCACGTACACAAAAGGGATATCGGTGTTATGATCCTACAACTTATACTCAATACGTTAGTGCTGATGTTACTTTTTTCGAGGGCACACCATACTATTCTACTGAGGGTCAAGAGTTTTCAACTGACATTGTAGCTGATCCTCCTATCCCACATCAAATCCCCCTAGATTCTATTAGTCCATCTCTAGTATCTCCTCCCTTGCAGGTGTATCAGCGGCGAAAGCATTCTACGGCACCACCAGTCTCCAGCTCTTCAATGCCCTCCAATCAATCTTCCTCCGTGTCTCCTGGTCCAGACAATCTTCCTATTGCCCTTCGCAAAGGTACTCGGTCTTGCACACAAAAATCCTCTTTGGCTTACCCTATTGAGCGTTATGTGTCTCTCTCACATCTTCCTTCTCCAATACATGACTTTGCTCTATCATTACACACTCACACAATTCCTACTTCTACCATTAAGGCTTTGTCTCGCCTTGAGTGGAAGAAAGCTATGGATGTGGAAATGGAAGCTCTAGTGTCTCGCCAAACGTGGTCATTGGTTGATCTTCCCCTTGGGAAAGATGTGGTGAAGTGTCGTTGGGTGTACACTATCAAGTACAATCCGAATGGTTCAATCGAGCGTCTTAAAGCTCGACTCGTTGCTAAAGGTTTTACTCAAACTTTCGGAGTGGATTATTTTGAGACTTTTTCTCCTGTGGCACGTCTCAACTCTGTTCGTGTTATTATTTCTCTTGCTGTGAATTTCGATTGGCCATTATATCAATTGGATGTCAAGAATGCTTTTCTTTATGGTGATTTGTCTGAAGAAGTATATATGGAGCAACCTCCTGGGTATGTTGCTTAGGGGGAGAATCGTAGTAAAGTATGTCGGCTACATAAGGCCATTTATGGGTTGAAACAGTCTCCAAGAGCATGGTTTGAAAAATTCAGTTCAGTGATTTCTAGATGTGGTTTCCACCAATGTTATTCGATCATTCTATTTTTGTTCGCAAGAAGGAATCGGGGTAGTCATTCTTGTGGTATATGTGGATGATATAATTATCTCTGGTAGTGATATGACTGGCATTTCGAGATTAAGTCCTTTCTTCAGCAGCAATTTCAGATTAAAGACTTGGGAACTCTTAGGTATTTTCTGGGCATTGAAGTTTTACGAAGTAAAAAAGGTATTAATTTGTCTCGGCGAAAGTATGTTCTTGATCTTTTGTCGAGACAAGTACACTAGCTTCCAAGCCAGTTGATACTCCTATGGATCCAAATCAAAAGTTTGGAGTTGATGATGGAAAAGAAATTGAAGACAAGCATCAATATCGGCGTCTAGTTGGGAAACTAATTTATCTTACTTGTTACACGTCCCGATATTTCTTTTGCCACTAATTCTTTGACTCTCTTCATAGTTTCTCTGAAACAATAATGTGTAAAACATCTTATTGACCTGACATCAAACATCAAGGCAGACAAGCGCATGAAACTACATTTGATTTTCAAAAGACTTTCCAGTCCAATGAGAAACGACAATCAACCTGTCAATTTCAATCCTCGTTACCCTGTCATTAGCAACATATGCTGGACCAAGAATGACCACAGTCAAAGCCCAGCAAAGCACCCTAACTTGAGTCAACCTCATCTCTTGTGCTCTTAGAAGTATTTAGGAGGACGGTAGCAAGATGACTTAAAATGAAGAACTAACCCTCAAACCAGGAGTCATTTACAATTTCGATATCCTGAATTTAGCAACTAATTTGGTCGCATTGCAAAAAGGCATGAGTGAGCCACTAGAGCCCATGAAAAGAATACTAGGCTTGACAGGATACCGCTCTGACATTTAAAGCGTGACCAAGGTCCATTACGCCATGATATTTTAATCCTCTGGCACACAAATGGATAGCACAACCTAGTGAAGGGCCACCAAAATTTGCTGCTAGAGTACATGAAGGCAATACTAAGCTGTCGACACTTCACAGTATCCAAGCCATTGCCTCACCAAATTTCAGATACAACGAATGAAGAGATGGCCCACACTTGGAATTAGAAGGTTATGTCAAATTATGAATCCAGTCATCATGTCTGAATGATACATATGATTCCATAACTAGGGCCAGGCAATAACATTTTCTTATTAGATGAATGAAATTCATTAAGAACACCAAGTAGGAGCCGAACTTCAGATGATGCACAAGAGAAGAAATTTATTAATTCAATGGGTAGCCATTCTATCAAAAATAATGGCATGTCACATCTCAGCCCAAGTAAAGTTAATGTCGACTGAAATGAGGGAAAATAATTAACTTTCAGGGAGTATACAAGCCATTTCTACTGGAAGCTCTGTATATGGCAATGCCAAACAGTCCACTTGGTGACTCCATCAGGTATGAACACATATTAACTAAAGATTCAGGGGTTCTGTGTGCCATATTGTAAATGACTTAGAATTAGGAACTGGACAAGTTGGAGGAAATCACTTACAAATCAATGTCAATTTCTTCATCAGCCTCGGATAGATCCAGAAGCTGCATAACAGGATCTTGATCATACAGAAACTTCAAGAACACGACAACAAGTTCACTGTAGAAATTCATAAGAGTAAATAGGGATTCACCATAAGGACTGAACCTGATGGATAAAAGTTAGACAAACCTATTGTATGTTAAAAGTTGATCACTTGGCTCTGACATAAGTTGCTTTATACATTTCAGAAGCCAGCTGAAGAAATTTGCAAACTGAAAGAGACACAAAACCAAAACCAAAACCAAAAGCTTCAGCAACATGCACATTATCAACCAATAAAAAAAGCTTACACCGCTGGCTCAAGAATTTAGGATCCTACCAATATTCTGAGCTTGTCTAGATTTCAGTGGTCACACTGGCAATATTTTCATTTTAAAACAAGAAAGAATGGATGTCTCCAGCATAGCATGTGCGAAATTGAAAAGGTATCAACAAACATTAAGTTGTCAAGGTGCCGTAAGCAAAGATAAAAAAGTCATGCAATTTCTCTTTGGTCCTTCAAATACACGATGATATATATCAACAAATAACAATGTGATATTGTCAGTATTTCATCATGATCTTAAAAGGTGCGAGATGAAACTTTGTTAAACAGGTTCAAGTCATGTGCAAATGCCCAGCTAACAATATCTTCCTCAAATTCTCAACGAAAACGCTTGTATTTCAAATATTAAATGTTATTCGGCTTAGAATAATATGTCATTCTGAGCACACAAGATCTTGTGTCTTATATCCACAAGTAGTTCAACTCCATGTTTAAAATTTAGGAATTTAGCATGACTAAAGATATGCACGATGAGAGACAGGCAAGATTTTGGAAAAGAGTAGCAAACAGAAGGTATCAAGAAACGTAGAGAAATCATAACAAAGATTGTAACAGGCTACCTGCTGCACAACAGATGAGAGCACCCTTATGAATCGCTCAACCTGTACAAGCAGCATTCCAGCCTTTTCTACTGCATTGTCCACCAGTGTCTCATCCAAACCAATACCCAGGTAACAAGAGTGCCATCTTGAAAGACCCCTGAGCTCACCCATTCTAAAGCCAATAATTTCTACAGCAGGCTGATTCTCTCTCTCTCTCTCTCTCTCTCTCTCTCTCTCTCTCTCTCTCTCTCCTCTCCCGCTCTCTGCTCTCTGCTGCGCTTTTTCAGTAACCAGACATTCTCTTGCTTCTCGTTGAGCTCCAGAAAGGAGAAGGGAAAAGCCATGTGGAAGCCAAAGAGAGCTTTGCCTCCCTCTTCTTCTTCAGGTCAACAAAGTCAACCCAAGAGGCCATGCTTGCCTCCAATCGAGTAAGCTCGCTCTTCCCTCTTAACGTTTCAATGCTTGATTCGTTGTTTGATGATCTTGCGTTAGTTTTAGCTGTACTTGAGGGAGATTCAATGAAGGGGTCTTGAGTTGAAGATTCTTGACATGAGAGACATGGTGAAAGCCCGCCATCGATAAGCTTTTGCCTCATGACCGTTCAAAATCACTTTCGTTCAGTTCTTTATTTATGGGTTTGTGCTGTTGTTTTAATGCGAAGTACTAATGACCTCGGATGTCATCGTCTCAAATCTGTTTTGTGAATTTATGTTGGCCAATTGCAGTACTTCCTCCTTATTTGAGCTGAATTCTGTTAAAATCATTTATCTAGCAAGTGAGCTGTTATCGTTACCAGGTTAATTTGCTATCCTGTCATCTAAATATCCTATCTCGCTTGTACTTTTGTGCTGATGTTCATGCAGTCAAGCATGGAACGGGTCCGAAATGAATCCTGTGCCGAGTTGCTGTTTGACTTGCTGTTTGACAAAGGAGGATCTGCGGAGTATGGTAAGATGAGTGAAGTAGCCAAGTTGGACATGCAAAGTACAGCCCTTATTATATTTCAATTCCTGTTTCTTCGATTAGAAGTGGTTAGATGCATTTCTGACATTCCGGCCAGTTTCTGGACAGTAATCCGCGTGAGAAATTGCCAAGAGATGTATAGAGAATTATTGCTTGAGTGGTAAAAATGACCTGCTGAATGTTCTAGGATTTTCCTGGGAAGCAATTGCACTAAACACATGCTTTAGGCTTTTCATGTTGTGTTGGGCAGTATGGTTCACAAAAAGATACAAATTTTCGATGAAGTGCCATGGACATAACTGTCGCCTTGAATCCTGGAAAATGTGGTCAATGACCCTTTGAACGTAGGAGGAGGAAAATGAAGATACCTGTGATGTGAAACTTGAATGTGATGATTACGTGACAGATGGCTCTTGCTTATGTAATTATTTGCTTTTGCTTTCTTTGCTGGACAGTTCAGAGAAGAGCTGGAGAGTGCTAAATCTGACTGGGCCGAATATTTTCGAAGGTGATTATATTTCATTTGGTTTGTTGGCAGTATCATATCTGCATGAACTGATTTCTGCAGGAGAATTTCCATGTCTATTGTCTCATCAAAGTATTAATGCCATAAATCCAAATTTCTGTTCGGCAAAGTGTAATACCTGTGCATACCTTTTTCTGTAAATCACTGACAGGACGGTGCATTTGGAGATAGCAGCTAATCAACATTATTTGCTTCTGTTATCAAAGTACTGGATAAATTTGTATTCCAGTTTTATGTTGACTTTTTATGTCGAGTTAGATTAAGGAATGCATTTGATGAGTCTGGCATTTATGGTTTATACAGTAATTAGATCTGACATTCATTTGTACAAGTAACTTAAATGTCAAGGGTTATCTGTCTTTTTGTTACGAATAAGTCCACAAGACAGCAGTTGTTCATGTTATCAATTTTTATGGTGTAGTTGCATCTGGAATGCTCTCAAAGATATAGTGCCACAGATGCGCTCAGAGAATGATTTTCAGAGATTGGTAAGATAAACAAGTTTATAAGATTTCTACTTTTTCACAGACATATCTTCATCAACACTTAAGGTATGAGTTGTTTCTCTGCATGTCATGAAGTGATAGAATGAACTTACTAATCGCTTCATTCCGACAGTTTTAACAGCATTCATCGAGCACAAACTTCACACGATCTCCTTTGTCTATAAGTAAATATTCATTTTGTTGTGCAACCTGTGGAAAGAAAAACATGGGAAGGCCTAATTTCCATACAAGTCTGTTACAGCATAATGTCCCACATGGGCAGACAAAATTGAGGTGCCAAACCTTCTTCTCAATGTGAACTCTTGGGGAAGATCAACCTGTTATCCATAGAGTAACTTATATCCGTTGAGTGAGGACCTTCCACTCAGTACTGTCAGCTTACTAGGGCCAACTTGCATCCCTGCTCGACGGGAAGAACAGGAGATCCTTTTGAACAACTTGTTATAATAGGAAAGCCTTATATCTTGACACAGGAGATCCTTCTGTGCAACCTATTACGACTCACTAGCCAGGTTCTAAACCCATGTTTTGTCATATTAGGCATAAACCATACAAGCCTAAGCCAAGTCACTTTGTTCCCCCATGTCCTCACTAGCTTCGAACTCTCCTTTATAGAGAAAGAGCCCCTAGATGATCCAGTAAATACCACACTGTCTATAGAGCCAGAGTTTGGAGCAATCAACCCACACAAAGCCATCTGAGTTTCAAGCAGATCATCAGACCTTGCTGGAGGCCATCTCCATTCATTCTCCTCAATAACAGTTTCAACTGTGGCTTTATCACCTAAAGCTAAATCATAACCATTCTAAAGAACATGAAAATTTTTTCATGGACATGGAATGGAAGGGGAAAATGAAAATGCTTAGGATTGATCATATGAGTTTTATAGACAACTGCTGTTCGGTAAAAGACAGTGAATTCAAATATGCATGAAGAACTTAGCTCAATAAGGTGTTTGATAAGTTGTTTTTAGGAAAGAGCCACAGGATAGGTTTTCCAACTCCTTTTGATGGAATGGATTGGTTTTGTATCCCTCCTGCTTCATTTTTTGGATGTCTCCAACTTTGGCAATTCTGCTGTTGGTGGTTTTGAACAGATGGAAGCAGTGGATTTTGGAAACATTCATTCTCCCCAGCG
The DNA here is from genome assembly GCA_017140165.1 of Eucalyptus shirleyi. NCBI lineage: Eukaryota > Viridiplantae > Streptophyta > Magnoliopsida > Myrtales > Myrtaceae > Eucalyptus > Eucalyptus shirleyi. The sequence continues at coordinate 44,238,051 of CM029450.1, forward strand.
TGCAAGGTATGGATGCACTTCCCTCGTGATGCTGTTGAGAAAGGCTTTCTGTGTAGTGTTGACAGGTTATGCATTGTTGATGTTTTGGGGAATAATGGTCCGACCTACCACTACCACCCCAAGCAGGCAGTCTGAGCTCTCAGTGAGTGTCATGCCACAATGACTCGGTCATGCACCAAAGTGTCAATGCTCAATTTAGAACATAATCCTTGTAGCTTGCCAGTGGAACATTTTATTTTATTTTACTTCATTTTTTTTTTAAATGAGAATTATTAAACAAATAAAACGACGGGTCTATTTATCCTTGTAGTTTCCTCGGCAGTAAGACCTGTCCAAGTGAGATGTTGGGTATTTTGTCTCTCTGTCGTTACTTTTCCAATTTTCCGTTTTTTATACACATTCCTATTTCTGATGGTTGTTTTCTGGAGAGAATGCAGGGCTAATGCTAATTCTACGGGAGAGAATGATGTGAGAGACTTACGGCTTCAAATTCAAACCAAACTGTCAGATTCTCCATTTACTGGACAGAAACTAGAAGGAGTGGGGGGTGCTCACATTTCCATTGCCTTGATCAATGCAAATACAGGGGATGTTGTTAGATCAGGCCTGGAATCCTCCATTAAGTTGGACGTCGTCGTGCTCGAAGGTGACTTCAACAAAGACGATGAGGATAACTGGACCCAAGAAGAGTTTGAGAGCCACGTGGTTAAACAACGTGAAGGAAAGAGGCCGCTTTTGGCTGGAGATCTCGTGGTGAAGCTCAAGGAAGGTGTTGGGGAGATGGGAGAACTGACGTTTACTGACAATTCCAGTTGGAATAGGAGTAAAAGATTCAGGATAGGGTTTAAGGTGGCAACGGGTTTTTGTGGGAATACGCGAATCCGAGAAGCCAAAACAGATGCCTTCCAAGTCAAGGAAAATAGAGGGGAAGGTAGGTCCTTCATAGTCTTTCTACAGTATATAAACCTTATCCTTTATGACTGAACATAAACATGATTTTGGACGTCCAGAGTCTTCAATTTTTTAATTTAGAGCTTCATTTCGTGTGGACCTTTACAACTCGAACAAAAATTCTGATAAATAAGAAGCAATCGGTTTGTTTGTTATTGGTAAATGTCCACACTCTGGATCAGTTTCAGGGGAAAGATTGCAAGCCTCCTAGAGGTTTGCTTCTACAAATTAATCTAATAGTGCCCGGATCTAATTGTATATGTGCTCTTCATTTTACAGCATACACGAAACATCATCCACCTGCATCTGACGATGAGGTTTGGAGGTTGGAGAACATTGCCAAAGGTGGGAAATCTCACCAAAAACTGAGTGATGCTGGAATATATAAAGTGGAAGACTTTCTACTGCAACTGTTCACGGACCCCGAGAAATTGAGAGAGGTAAGCACTCAGTTAATGATTCCCAATTAGGGTTTGATTGACTGCCAAGAATGTAAGTCCTGTGTGTTCACTCATCATAGATTCTCGGAAAGAGCATAACAGAGAAGAAGTGGGATAGCCTGATACGCCATGCAAAGACTTGCGAAACAAAGTGGAAACTTTACTTGGACTATCCTGATGGCGTGACGAAGCATGGTGCTGTATTCAACACTGATGGTCAACCAATCGGCCTAGTCAAAGACACGGAATATTTTGCTACTCATCGACTTTCTGCTCAAGAGAAGGTAAGTAACCAAGGAGTTCCTACTCAATTTTGTCAAGCCAGTTCACTCGCCACACCCCATCTTGGGGAATTCGAATTAGTTGTCCCATATTTTCTATGTAATCAGTATTTTGATGTTCACTTGTAGCTGTGTGGCTTAGTAGGTGTTAGAATTGATTAGAGATTTGGAAACCTGAAACAAGGAGTTAATTGAACATCTAGAGGCTTTGCTTTTCTTTTGTTTTGTTTTTTCTTTCCGATCACAAAAGTATAATGAAGTTCCCGTGGAGAGAATAAAAAAAAAATATAGATGCTATGTTTAGATCCATAATAGAGACTTTCTACTAATGGAGTGATTTTGAGCTTGCGCTCTTTGTGAAGCAAAGTTAAGGTTAGTGACCTTGTAAATCTAAGTGGCCTTCTATATTGAGTAAGTTAAAGACCACTTTCAGCACTTTATTCGGTTTCATCCATGAGAATCTGAGGCACTCATCAACAAATTATAGTTTAAACGATTAACACATTCCCGTTGCGACCATTACTTTCCAAGTTTATAACCATCAAGATCTTAATTACTTGCACAATACATATCGATGACTGCTTTATTTCTTCTCTGGTCCTTTCTCGATCAACTTTGTATCTTTACAATGAGGGCCTTGCCTTGAATGTACTCTAAATTACATCTTTTGAGCTCCTGACCTTTACGTGGTAGAGAAATGGGCAGATATAGGCATAAAGCAAATTGCGGTTCTTTCAATATTGTTCTTCTTTCTCTGTGCTGCACTCACGTACTTAATCTGAATACAAGTTCATCCATTGGAATGCAACTTTACTTGTCAAAAAGAGTAGTTGCTTGAAGCCAGAATGTTTACCTGTCAATAATGGAGATAAATACTTCCATTAGTACAGCTTAAGCAATATACCAGGTGTGTTTTTCCCAGGAACATGGAGATGCAATTGTGAAAAAGGCCTTGGCTAACTGGAATGATGTGAGAGAGTTCAATGGTGAGACGTTCTCTGATTCAATGAGGCGCAACCCTGTTCAACGTTATTTGGCTCCACCAATCTTTCCTGCCCCGTTTGGTCTGGAAGCTCCTCCGGCAAATGTGAGCTCCACTGCTGAAGGTACGTTCTCTAGAACACAATACTGTCTCTCCCTTTAAGCACATACAAAGACGTGGCCTGTGAAATTTCAATGAAAATTGGAATTTCCACTTGATTGTTGAGCTTTTATATATTAAAGCATTGTGTAACTGATCCTTTTGGGTTCCACTTAATATAAAGACGTTCGTTTGTCCAGCTGTGATTGATGCAAAATGAGCCTCATTCAATACATATATACGTATGTATGCATGTATGTGTTCCGTCCAAGCAATTGAAAAGCAACTAAAATATTAGGTGGTAACATGTGCCTTTTTTGAGTGGGGGATTGCGGACGGGGAGGACGGACACTCATGAACCCTTTACTTAGGTGATGCTAAGTGAATGTTGACAAGATAATGCTACCAATAGGTAGATATGACTAGATGTAATGAGCACACGGCAACATGTTTATATTTGCATTTTTGTCATTTTAGAAAGGGCCTTGTCAATTGAAGCGCGTTAAGATTACAAAGATCAGGGGCAAGAAAAATTAAAGAGATGTGCAGGGTAAGGTAAAAAAAAAAACTAGTAGCACTTTCTGTGATACCAGAATAGTAAAAGCTCATGATGAATCATTGCAAGAATTTTTATAGGCTCGTAGTCCTGTGCTTACGTCGGCCTATGTTTACGAACCGCATTAATGTTTTAGTTCTTTCTCCAGGACTCAATGGTGCAACGGCTTTGGTATTGCCGTTTCAATCACCAAATTTTCCTCCAGCTGCACATCAGCCCATGTCTGCAGACCGCTCGAATGTTCAGATTCCTCCAGGATTTCATGATAGTACTTCTGCCGGATTGCCAACACAGCCCCTTGGTATCAATGTACAGAATGCCATACGTCGCCAAATGATCGGTTCTTCGAGCCCAATGGACAATGGAGGATATGATAATGTTCTTCTTGAAGGCGATCATGTGATGGAAGAGATCCAATCAATTGATCTTGATGCTTTTGAGAAATGGTTTGCTGAAAGCACACCATGTAATGACCCGTTATCCGATAATGGTTTTGTTAGGGGAACCGGCAGAGGTGTTATTGGCTGGCTCAACATAAAGGCGGTGCTGCAGTGGGGGTACTTCATCAGAAAGACAGGTGTCAGACTCGTGGAGTTAGACCAACCAACTATCGAAGTCCGGGCTTGTTCATAGTTCTTTCTTCGCTTTAGGGAAGATGATTCTATTCCTGATAGAAATTATGGTAATTCTTTCTTAAATGGTGGTATTCATCTGTATATAGAACAGCTTTGTCAAAGCCTTCTTAAGCGACTACTTTTTTTCGTTGAAAAGTGTCTCTCTACCTCAGTTCTTTCGACATCTTTCTTCAGGAAAGTTCTCTGATGTATCACATGTAAGGAATGCAAGGTCATACCATTCAAAGAGTGTACTTGAATTCTACGCTTATTATGCATTAGAATTGCGACCAAATCCATGGAGACCCATGTGACAAGTCTTGCCTACTGCTGCTATCCAGTGGTAATGCAGCCTTTTCCCAGAACGCATGCATTGTCAACCCTTAAGATGCGTTTGATTTAACATTCCCAAAAAGCTTTCAGTCTCCAAAACCTTGGGAAAATACTTAATTGTTTAACAATTATTTTAAAGTAATTTTCAAGTAAAAGCCAACAATAAGAAGGTTGAAAGCATAATACTAGTAGGGACTAGCATTAAACTTTCAGCATTTTGCCAAATACTTAAACTCATTTTTTTTTCCTTCAAAACTACCCTTACTCATTTTTAAATTTCCGATTTTTCAAATATATTTTTTAACAAATGGCATTTCTCTCAAAATTACTTCTCAAAACATAATTTATCAAAAGACATTTGCATTTACAAATTTTCCCAATTACTTTATTTTCTTAAACCAAACCACTAAACCAAATGCACCATAAGTTCTCTCATACCCGTTTTCCTAGCCTTCTCTTCTTGTTTTCTCAATCTTTGAAATGGTTTACTTGAATTTCTCTATAACGAGCTTTGATGCAAAGCTGCTCGGGGTCTGTTTGATTTAATATTGGGTATGCACTACAATTTTGTCCTTATGATAGAGGATTGAGTATCTAGATCTTTCATATTTACTGGATCATTCCACACTTACTTTATGTCATGAACTACTTAAAAAAATGAACATTCCTATAAGTTTATACATCATTAAATTCAATGGCTATGCGATACTCTTGGTTAAGAAAACACAAGTCCATTGAAGATATTGTAGACATAATCTCATTATCCTAAACCTACCGTTCATTTGCGGATTCCGAATCTCCGATACAGCAATATAGTCAAATGCTCTTTAAAGCCACCTTGCAACTGTATATTTAGTGGCTGGTCATGTTGATTATATTGATCCCGGAGGGTAGCCCTTCCACACAAACGTATTTTGTGCTTTGAATTGGATGCATCACTTAACGTTGACATAGAGAAGCAAGTCAAATTTAGGTGAGAGATTTTAACATTCAAATGCAAAGTTCGTTGGTCAATTACACCAAGTGAACCATTCAACCCAAAGTATAAAAATCTAAACCAAGCATTTGTTTCTCTTATATATGAGGGTTATAAACATATACAGATGAAGCATAAGCTTGGCACTATCGAATGGGTCTCAAAGTTTGCAGCAATACTATGAAGGCAATTGCCACCAGATAGAAGCCATGGCTCTAAATAGATAAATAGTTACCTTTTACTCCAGTTTTATCTTCAACAAATGCCCACCAGGCAGGAAAGGCACGTGGCAGGTATAAATTAACACTTTCCAAGAAGGGCGGAACCGAAAACTTCAGTCACAAAAGCATGTATTGCTTCTCACACCGATGTCTGCAGCTTCGGAGAGTAGAGGTCCACCCACAGGAGCAACACGAGCATAACCACCACAAAATCTTGAACAGTCATTCTGAATCAGAGATTTCATCTTCATCCTCGTCCAGTATGTAGACCAGGGCCCGCTTTCTTGCAGCTAAAACACAAGCCACACCTCTACTTGCTGTCGCCATAAAAACATGAACTTGATTTCAGTCCAACATTCCTTGAATATATGGCCATAACTAACGTGATGTTTAGATACCTTTGCTGGGTAAAAGCAAAAGTACAACACATGCATTATGCTAAAACACAGGCAGGAAGCAAACCTTGGTGCCCAAGGAGGCTATGGTATGCATGTAAACTATGAATGCTCTACAGTATCTTGCTATACTAGATACCATGATAGTATCTATCATCATGAACATGTACAGGTTCTCAGTCAGTAACTAGACTGCAGTGAACCTACCATAAGAAGATTATTCTCTGTACTTGTGTGGCCTCTAAAGATTCACCTTTTCTGCACTTTGACCTCTCAATTGATTTAAATTTAGGGGAAAACCTGATACTTTAGTATATTACTTCTTCAACTGAAAAAATATTCTTCTTTGGAGCATAAGTTTGCACTTCTTCAAACTGTGGGAACAAACATGAAGTGGTCCATTAAAGAGACATAATGTACTTATGCCAGTCATATTTAAACTTAAGAGTAGGCTGTTAAGTGAAAATGTAGTAAGAAGCATGGACAGGATTTATTCAGTCCACTACCTAGTCAACAAGATGGAATTGTTGCTAACACTCACAAGTTTATCAAGCATTGATACACAAAGGAAATAGTATGGGCAACAATAAGTTTCCAAACATCCAAAAATGCAGATGGACATGGTAAGAAGCTCAAGGAAAAAAAATTCAGGACTATAAAATTGATGGCATGACAATGATTTAATCCTTAGCTCAGTTGTATGATGGTGTCAAAAATTCTTACCACTAACTGACAAGGGAGGAACAACATTATGGGGAATGCTGCGAATCTTCTCATTCTCCATATCTAGGTGTAATATAGAGTCCTACATGCATAGTTTCACTGGGTTAGTGCTTCAGGAGTGAGAATAAGATAACCAAGCAAAAAATGTTCTCACAAAATAGAAGCAAAAATGGCACTTCTTATCTATTAGGGACATTCTGACCAAAAAAATAAAAAATCAATTAGGGACACCACATGCCTATTTCTTAACATACATACAAGTTGAAGGCTTTAACTGCCAAGATAAGTTGGAACTTTTGCAGTTATGGTAAGGCAGAAAGTAAAACATCCTTCAGAATTTCCAAGTGAAATAGCATGTCCATGCACATAGGAGGAAAAACTAAGTTGCTGCTCCTCATGCTGATGAGGAAAGCATATAAATAAAAGATAGGAAGAATAAAATTCCCAGTGTTTTTGAAACTGGACAAGTGGTTCAACCGGTCAAACTGGTAGAACTGTGCTCCACCAGTTTAACAGGTTTAACATATTGCATGTGATGTCATCTGATAGAATACTCCACATATATTAGATTACACGTGTTCAGATTAACAGATGCCTGGCTGAGTTGGCAGAGCCTTGTTGAGCACAAATGACAGCATTCAAGTTCTCAAGAACATCATCTAATTTTCTAATAGATTAAGCCAATAAGGTCAATGAATAATAATACACCACCAAATTGAAGCAAGAAGACACTGGAGTGAATGGTTGGTACGCTTGTTAGTTACAAGAGGTTGGAGTTCCAAACCCCAACCCAACTCTGACACTCTTCCTTTAAACTTTTTGAATGCCCAGAACTGGTCCAAACTAGTTGACAGGATTGTGGGTCAACAGTTGACAGTTACGCCTGATAACAATAGGGTCAATACCACCAGTTCTTGACCACTACTGTTTCTACTGTGAAACCAGACTGGACAGGTCTGGTTCCCAATCCAACCGGAGCCAGTTCTTAAAACAGTGAAAATAACAGGAGTCGACTGAAAAGCAATTTTCTTTTTGCCATTAATGTTTTAAATAGTGAACTGACGCATATCAGAACAAACAGAACTCAGCAGCATCCTATACTTATCACGAGTAGGAAATCAATATGCAAGCTCAGGATCCAAGAGTTACCTTTAGATGGTACAACTCCCAGTTATTTGCCTGAGTGGTTCCTGAAATATGCACAAATGGAAGGTCACTGGCCTGCAAGATCATCATCCAGGCATCTCCCAAGTTTTCACCAGTATCATTTATCTTATTTAGCAACATAACGATTTGAAGTTCCTGTTTCAAAATAAAATATTTTAGCCACATCCACAAATTCTTAAAGTATGATATGCCGAGCTCTTACCTTATATAGAGCCAAATCCACACAATGGTAACCAGAAGGGATGCACAACAAGATTGCTTCCAAAGGTCTTCCCTGCTTCACATTGCTTGAATCATTCATAAATCCCCTCACTACAGCTATACAGTTTGCAAAATCTAAAAAAGACTCATCGGGTATTTGGAAGGAAATATAATCTGTAAACCCAACTTCCTGAGTCAGATTAGATGAAGCAAATTCAGAGGCATCCTGCAGAGCCATACGAAGAAATGATTAGCATGAAAAAGCAGTTGTACTCTGCACATGCCTATCTCTGGATAAAATTGTTCAGATTAAGGGTAAGTACCTCATAGAAGGACAGTGAAATTGGAATGTATCGGGTGGATGCTGAAACTGATGTAAGAGGGAATAGAGGCAATAAATTCTTACAACATATCTTTTTTGAAATAGTAGAAAAAGGCATCTGGGCAGCTTCCTTGAAACTGTAAAAATTTAAAATTATTCCTAATCAGTAAACATGAGATATGGCATTATCACACACAATAATCGTATGCTAATCAGAAAGCCCAATCCAATAAGATCACCCAGCTTAAGTTTCCACGTACATTGTCAAGTAATCAACATGAGATCGAATAAGAAACACTAGATTATTAGGTAGAGGGTAAGTGAAAAACCATTGTTGAGTACAACCTCCAGAAGACAACTCCCCACCCCCAAAGGTTTCCTTTCCTTTTCTTCCTTCTCTCATTATAGTCTCAAGGTTCTGGCCACTCAGACAAGCAAATTAAAAAGATGGGTACAATTTTATTGTAACATGAATTGTCAAGATACCTGAATTAGATAAATGAGAAATGAATATTTCAGCTCAACTAAATGATGAGTTGGGTGAAACCAAAGCACAAGGTTTTAATTGAAGGATTGCAATGTTTACTAAAACCATTTTGGACCTGCACCATCATACTCAAACTTCTGTTATGCATACAAAGATATCAAGGATTTCACATTTGGTACACTTGTCAGCAATGAGGACCAGACTTGGAGGAGGGAAAAAATCAATTACTTCAGATGACAGATGACAGCAATGATTTATCCCGGAGTTCATATATTTCCCACTGAGGTAGCATGCATAAAAACACTTGGGAATGGAAAATCTATATATAGCATAAATACAAAGAATTGACAATGAAAGAGCAAAAAGACACATTCAAGGAAGAACTTCCACGCACGAACAAGATTCTAATAAATTTCAAATTTCCAATTCTTTTGCTGATACCTGTGTTCCATCAGTTGAAACTCCTTTGCAAGTGTCCTTCGCAAACATTTGCTGTCCTTAAATCCTCCAAATTGTACTAATTCTTTGACTCTCTCCATTGTTTCTCTGAAACAATAATGTGTGTAAAACATCTTACTGACCTGACAACATACATCAAGGAAGAAAAGCGCATGAAATTACACTTCATTTTCAAAAGACTTTCCAGTCCCATGAGAAACAACAATCAACCCGTCAATTTCAATCCTCGTTACTCTGTGGTTAACAACACAGTGCTGGACCAAAAGTAACCACAGTTGAAGCCCAGCAAAGCACCCTTACTTGAGTCAACCTCATCTCGTTGTGCTCTTAAAAGTAATTACAGTAGCAAGATGACTTAAAATGAAGAACTAACCCTCAAAACAGGAGTCATTTACAATTTCATATCCTGAGTTTAGCAACTAATTTGAAGACCTCTCCAGAGAGCCATAAATACCCACTTGCAACCAACTAGATCCTCTGGCACACAAATGGATAGCACAACCTAGTGAAGGGCTACAAAAATTTGCTGCTAGAGTACATGAAGGAAATAATAAGCTGTCGACACTTCACAGTATTCAAGCCATTGCCTGACATCTGCAGAGAGATAGAATTTTTTAGAAGGAGGATGGTAACATTTATAGCCTTTTTGTGTTTGTGAGTAACCAAGAAATACACATTTGATTGCTCGAGGATCTAACTTTCCTCGTTGATGATGATGAATGTGGACATAGGAAGTGCAACCAAAGACTCGAGGTGTAAGACCATTAGATGTACGAAGGTGAGGATAGAACTGAGAAAAAACTTCCATAGGGGTTTTGTGGTCTAATGTACGTAGCAAGATGACTTAAAATGAAGAACTAACCCTCAAAACAGGAGTCATTTACAATTTCATATCCTGAGTTTAGCAACTAATTTGGTCACATTGCAATAAAGCAGGAGTAAGCCACTAGAGCACATGAAAAGAATACTAGGCTTGACAGGATACCTCTCTGACATTTAAAGCGTGACCAAGGTCCATTACACCATGGTATTCTAATCCTCTGGCACACAAATGGATAGCACAACCTAGTGAAGGGCTACAAAAATTTGCTGCTAGAGTACATGAAGGAAATAATAAGCTGTCGACACTTCACAGTATTCAAGCCATTGCCTCACCAAATTTCAGCTACAAAGAATGAAGAGATGGCCCCCCTTGGAATTAGAAGGTTAGCCCCACCCTTGGCATTAGAAGGTTATGTCAAATTATGAAATTAGTCATCATGTCTGAATGATACATATGATTCCATAACTAGGGCTAGGCAATAACATTTTCTTATTAGATGAATGAAATTCAATAAGACACCAAGTAGGAGCAAAACTTCAGATAATTCACAAGAGAAGAAATTTATTAATTCAATGGGTAGCCATTCTGTCAACAATAATGACATGTCACATCTCAGCCCAAGTAAAGTTAATGTCGACTGATATGACAGGAAAAAAATTAACTTTCAAGGAGTATACAAGCCATTTGTACTGGAAGCTTTCCGTACATGGCAATGCCAAACAGTCCACTTGGTGACTCCATCAGGTGTGAACAAGTATTAACTAAAGATTCAGGGGTTCTGGGTGCCATATTGTAAATGACTTAAAATTAGGAACTGGACAAGTTAGAGGAAATCACTTACAAATCAATGTCAATTTCTTCATCAGCCTCAGATAAATCCAGAAGCTGCATAACAGGATCTTGATCATACAGAAACTTCAAGAACACGACAACAAGTTCACTGTCGAAATTCATAAGAGTAAATAGGGATTCACCATAAGGACTGAACCTGATGGACAAAAGTTAGACAAACCTATTGTACGTTAAAAGTTGATCACTTGGCTCTGACATAAGTTGCTTTATACATTTCAGAAGCCAGCTGAAGAAATTTGCAAACTGAAAGAGAGACAAAACCAAAACCAAAAGCTTCAGCAACATGCACATAATCAACCAATATAAAATGCTTACACCGCTGGCTCAAGAATTTAGGATCCTACCAATATTCTGAGCTTCTCTAGATTTCAGTGGTCACACTGGCAATATTTTCATTTTGAAACAAGAAAGAATGCATGTCTTCAGTGTAGTATGTGCGAAATTGAAAAGGTATCAACAAACCCTAAGTTGTCAAGGTGCAGGAAGCAAAGATAAAAAGAAAAATTAAAAAAAAAAAAAAAAAAAAAAAAAAAGCCATGCAATTTCTCTCTGGCCCTTCAAATACATGATGATTTCAACAAATAACAATGTGATATTGTCAGTATTTCATCATGATCTTAAAAGGTGCAAAATGGAACTTTGTTAAACAGGTTCAAGTCATGTGCAAATGCCTGGCTAACAGTATCTTCTTCAAAATCCCAACAAAACAGCTCGTATTTCAAATATATAATGCTATTCGACTTAGAATAATATGTCATTCTGAGCACACAAGATCCTGTGTCTTATATCCACAAGTAGTTCAACTCCATGTTCAAAATTTAGGAATTTAGTGTGACTAAAGACATGCACGATGAGAGATGGGCAGGTATTTAGAAAATAGTAGCAAACAGGAGGTATCAAGAAATGTAGAGAAATCATAACAAAGATTGTAACAGACTACCTGCTGCACAACAGATGAGACCACCCTTATGAATCGCTCAACCTGTACAAGCAGCATTCCAGCCTTTTCTACTGCATTGTCCACCAGTGTCTCATCCAAACCAATACCCAGGTAACGAGAGCGCCATCTCGAAAGACCCCTGAGCTCACCAATTCTAAAGCCAATAATTTCTACAGCAGGCTGCTAGGTAAATAACAATGTAAATAACAATAAGTCAATTAGTTAACCCCACAAGTCGAATATCCTCTCTAATCAAGGAAACTGACACACTCATGAGGGATAAAGATAACATCGAACATATAAGTTAAATGCCAAACAGCAATAGGAACCATCGATGTTAAAATTTTATGAAAGAAAATGTTTCACGCAGCAAATGGCCATTACAAGCCATCCTTATCTTTCAACTGTAAACTGTGTTTGAATTACACAGCATACGCTAGATTCTCTGACAAATAAAAGTTATTTTGGAAAAATCATTAAGAAAATGGAGCCTAGTCTGCCATCCAATTCATGCAAGCAGGCTGGAAGTTTGGAATGGTTTTGTGAAATGATCAAGTCCTGGAAAATGGAGCCTAGTCTACCATCCAATTCATGCAAGCAGGCTGGAAGTTTGGAATGTTCGTGTGAAATGATCAAGTCCTGCCCAAAGTGGCTGTATGTGTGAAGGGGAAGGACAGAAAGAGAGAGAGAGAGAGAGAGAGAGAGAGAGAGATCTTATTTATGTGATAGTTGTGGGCTATAAACACAAAGCTGACAGGAATTGCTGATGTTTTTAAGGAGACAAAGCCCCAGCCCTTGTGCTGTTAGCTTGGGCAAGGGTAACTTCTTTACAACATTCAAATATCAAACTACATCTCTATCCCATAGCTTACACTTTTTGATTAGTTAGTTTTGGTCCCACAAAATTTTATGTGGAATTAGAGCAGGAGGTTTCAGGCTTAAAACTCACCTTACTACCTATTTACCTCCCCAATTATCAAATATCTATCCTTCAATCTAAGGCCAAGTCTTAGCCTACGTGAGAGGGGGAGCATTATTGTAATTAAGTACCACATCTTTATTTGATAGGTAATCTTTTAGATGACTTGGCAATTGTTCCACAAAATTCTACACTGTTGTGAATGCACATTTTGAGTAAACAACAGGAGAAAGGAGCCCCAAAGCATTGATTGACAGACCATGGAGTTAAAGAAAGTTCATAAACTTTCAAAAGAAAAAAATAGGCAGGTTCCTACAAAAGAAAAAATTATATAGGAGCTGTAAAGGATAGATATTTGGATAACCACCATATTTTTTTGGCATTGTGGTGGCAGTTCTTTAGACAGTAAGTCCTTTTTTGAATTATCTTAGATAAATATGAGCTTATGGGTGGTAATTTGTATATAAGAGGAACCCCATGATGCTTATCAATAGAATTACATATCAAAAAAGTAAAAAGAAGAGAGTCTATAACTTTAAAGAAACTAACAGGAAACATTATTTCTCACCATAGTAATAATCAACAAGAATGTGCAGTGTACAAGAGAGTCCTGAACCCAGGAGAAGCAAGGAACCGATCTAATTAGCAACAGCCCTACAGTGTGCATGTGCAAGTGCAGACACCTGTGCAAGCACACAATCGCATGCATGTGCTTGGGCAATGCACATGTTTACAACACACAAAATTGCCCACATGTATAGAGAGAGATCTGGCAGAGAAGATATAGGCAATATATTTTCTTATAGATGATAAAGGATTTTAATTAAAGTTCTAACGTGCCAGTATACAAGAATAAAACAAAAGAAAAACAAACAAAAATAAAACATCAGAAGACCATATGAAATCAGAACATGATGTCCAAAGCCATTTAAAAGGTACACCACCAAAACTACCCAAGATTTCAAACCCTACTATTTTGTTGCTTTCCTTCCAAAGGCACCACATGCGATAAAGGTGTGGCACTACAAGACTTCTTAGAAATTGATCCTCCTAAATAGGCATTCCAACAACTAAAAAGCTGGATGGCATGTCTAGGCAAGGAAATGATCATTTGGGATATTGAGTTAGTGAGACAAGCCCAAGATTGGGACTTTTTAACATCTCTTTTTATGTATTATATTATTCCAAGAATTCCGTAGCCTATGAGGATGCATTTGTGTGGAAGATGAAAAAGATGGAATCTTTCCAGTAAAGTCTCACTACAAGCTGCTCAATAGGGAGGAAGTCGGTGGTCGAATGGATTTTCCTCAAAAAGTGACTTGCAAAGTGAGGATTCTGATTAGAGTTTGGAAAGTAAGGGTTCTGATTAAAGTTTATCCATTTGCCTGGAAAGCAACTTGGGAATGAATCCTCACTTTAGATAACCTACAACAAAGAGGCAAATACTGGTTAATAGGTGTTTCCTCCACAAGGAGGAGGCAGAATCCGTGCAGCATCTCCTCCTTCACTGTTCATGGACAAGAGTGGTTTGGACAGTTTCTATGCTTGCACCAAATTATCTTTGGGTTATTGGAGCTTTTAGGAGCAAGAACTCTGGGCTTGGCAGCAGTAAGGGTTCTGATTAAAGTTTATCCATTTGCCTGGAAAGCAACTTGGGAATGAATCCTCACTTTAGATAACCTACAACAAAGAGGCAAATACTGGTTAATAGGTGTTTCCTCCACAAGGAGGAGGCAGAATCCATGCAGCATCTCCTCCTTCACTGTTCATGGACAAGAGTGGTTTGGACAGTTTCCTATGCTTGCACCAAATTATCTTTGGGTTATTGGAGCTTTTAGGAGCAAGAACTGCCACAAGAAAAGAAGGATTAACTCAATTCCTCTATCTGTTTTTAGGCTCATTTGGAAGGAGCTAAACAAGATAGCTTTTGATGGAGAGGATCTTCCGTTTGTTGAAATTTGGCTTAAAGTCGTACACTTTTGGTATAGTGGAGACTGCATATGGATGTAAATGACTTGATTAATATGGTCGATGATGTATCTTGTCTTTGAGCTCACTTTTGGTTTTGAGAGTTGTTCTGTACATGGCTTTAATTTTTGGGCTCTAATCTTAGATGGGTTTGCAACCCCTTGGTGTCCTATGGTTGAACTTTTTTTTTTTTTTTATTTTTTTTTGGGTGAAAGTAAGAATATATTGGGGAAGGTGAAATTGTACAAAAATCAGCTTCAAAAACTTGCACTCAAGATGAACAAGCTCATTATGAGTGAAAGGAAGCCGAGGAAAAGGCCAAGGAAAAGGCCAAGCGGCCGCCAAAGAACAACAAGGCACCAATGCAAAGAGCCTAATGCAAAAACACCAAGCAGACACCAACTATCCTATATCACAACATTGTATGTAATCATGTAGTTTCAAGTACAAACACTAACATCTCACATATGATTTTGTGCTAATCAGCATAACCATCATCCATGTAGCATGTTTTTATTGAGCACAAAAACGCTCCATTAACTCACAGTTGCAGTTCCTTTTATGAGTTATCGTGACAAAAGGGTGCCTCTACAACCTAAAGTCAAGATCCAAAAAGTTCAAGAGAAACTCTGGATCCAAAGAGATACCGACACATTCCCAAAACAGAACAATACTATGGATACAAAGACCAGCATACAAAACTTGTTTGAAGTGGTAAAATCCAAGCATTTAGGCAAGTGTATTACAGACATCTAATACAAATCTATTTCACATGTGAGTAAGTTAACCTTTTCATTTACTAGGACATAACATCTTTAGCATTACTCTGCCAAAAGATGGTGCTTAGTTAAAAAAATGGCAACCTAATTGGAAAAGTTGGTAAAAAATATAAACTAATGAATTCTCACATCTAAGTACATGAACAAATTGTTGTGGACAGAGGCTCTCATAACCAAGGTTAAGCATCACAGATGAGCTCAATGTTGGCTCAATTCACTATCATCTGAGCATGCGCCAGTTATTTTATCTGCTCATTTTCTTCTGATAACTGAGTTTTCATTCTCAATTTTAGCTTGTTGACAGTAATAATAACATAAGAAAGCAGAGTTTCACTTACTACAGCAAGTCCAAGGAGTGGAATTGGTAGTATAAATAAGTCTTAACTTCTCCTAGGCTCAAATAGGGCTATTAGTAAGTAAAAAGAGTTGAATACGATTTATTGATACAAAGATTGACTCCTGCAATTATGAGGGATATATATTGAGATCGAAGCAGGCAATAAAGTTTTTTTCCTTTTGAAACAGAGAACATATCTCTATACCTGTTAATTATAACATAAATGCATAAAAATTTCCATACCCATACCTCCATTTACAGTATTCTGAAAGCCCAAACTCAGATCAAGTTCATATTCAAACCAATGATTATGACCTATAATTTTTATTATACGCTTATAGTAGAGATTGCCGACTTGTTAAATCAGAATCAAATCAGATTTTACCTCACCCTTTCCAGCCACTCAATGTTGGTAATCCATATCATTGCATATGATAGGTTCATATAAGAATTCAACATCAGGATATTCTGAAAGATATGGTGTGTCTCAAAATGTGTGAAGCATAACTTACTATAACAAATTCCTACATCTATCTGATCACCATTTAAGACTGTTCTGTGCAATGCTTAAAACTCAATAATTTATCAGAGAGAAAGGCCAAATGCAAAGGTAATAACGTGCACCTGCAGATGATTGAGGACAACCAGCTGAAGTTCTTTTCCAGCACCACAGACAACTTTTGATACACGCTTCATACCCTATCATTGAACAAACTAGCAGACTAAGATTATGAAAACCAACCAAAAAGAACAGAAGTCCTATAGCAACACCAGAACTTAAAAAAATATAGTAGAAAGAGAGAAAGAAGGAAGAATCAAATCAAATCAAATCAAATAATATCCCACATTATCCTAAATGAGAAGAAATAGAGAGGAGGAGAAAGAGAACGTAAAAGAAAGAAAGAGAGGGCTGTAGTTTTCTGTAATCACAGAAACCAAATTGTATTTATATTGAATATAAATTGTATATAACGTACCACTTCACCCAGAGAATTAACAAGAAACTGGTGGACTGCAGGACTGGTCCTAGCACCACCTAGAAGACTCAAAAATTCCTCCTGAGGAGAAGAGTCAAGACCTAGATAAGCAAACAAGAACAGTTAAATGAAGAACAATGAAAAGCCATCTACTGCTTTGTATTAACAGGACCACTAACCATGATCATTAATAAGGCTTGTTAACAAATCAAACTTCTCATGAAATATGTTCATGGCATCAGCCCACTGCTTGTGCATGACTGATAATGATGTCCGGAC
This sequence comes from Eucalyptus shirleyi, assembly GCA_017140165.1. Classification (NCBI taxonomy): domain Eukaryota; kingdom Viridiplantae; phylum Streptophyta; class Magnoliopsida; order Myrtales; family Myrtaceae; genus Eucalyptus; species Eucalyptus shirleyi. The sequence goes on from CM029450.1 coordinate 44,255,132, forward strand.
GACATGAAGTAAATCGTCAATGTTGGACGCCTGTTGAGCAACTTGATGAAGTTCATTTTTACTGCAGACAGGAAGAGATTGAGAATCTAAGGAGGCATTCAGCAGATAAAGATTCTCAGATATCTGTTCTCATTTCATTTGAGAATGCAAACGGTCCAGAAAATGTGTTTGGTAACACTTCGAAAACAGTTGAAAGGAAAAATATTATTAAAATCAAAATTAGAAACTGAAGACAACTTTTCAGCGTTCACATGCCACGTGCAAACATGGAGATTTGGAATAACTAAGCCTCTTTTCTTATTGCGATGGAACAAGAACAAATTCTGACAATTCTCATCCTTACAACATACACCATTAAACAAGTTTTCTGTGATAAAACATCGAAAACAGTTTCCATAAAAATGAAAACAAAAAATGTTATCGAAAACTTGGCAGGCCTCTAATTGTAGAGAACAAAAATGTTCTGTGAATCATGCAACGATGTTCAAAATTTTGTAAGAGTAACTCCTGCAATTTTGTCCCACCACTTTCAACATCCGAACTACGTTGATTTCTAGAGGTTTCTACGGAAAGATGGTATGATACTTGAAGGTCGGGTGAAAACCTTATCAAGCATGAAAAAAATCATTCAGGCTACGAAGTATGAGGCATCATGTAGTTCAGCTTACGGTGACTCTTGAAAGTCAACTTGGGCATTTAAAATTATCAGAAGGAAAGTTCTTCTATCATGCAAAGTGTAGATTAAATTCCAAGAAAAATGCCTCAAAATTGCTCCATGTTAACCATCAGTTTCGTTTTAAGGTTGACGATAATATCCTGAGTTAATATGAGTTTTACTTTCCGTAAAACCAGACAAAATTGATACCTCTGAAACATGTATCAGTGCACATGAACAATTGTAATATAATTATAATACGGAGTCCAATTACTGCTGCAACTTAAAAAAAAGAAAAGAGAGAGAGAGAGAGAGAGAGAGAGAGAGAGAGAAGAAGTTTCACCTAAAATATGAATAACACTAAATGCAAGTGCAATTCTACCTCTTTTGGAATATTGAAGTATCAAGCACTAAGTAATGAAAGCCATGCATACTATCTCCAACTGTTTGACACCCTCTTGATTCAACAATGTCTTCAACAAGTTCTCCTGAGCATGCAACCATCAAATGACAAAGATCCTTGGATAAAGCCACCTAATGATAACAATTACATGGCAGTTAGCTTGCTCTGGTGAAACATCCGACATGATATCTGGACTAAACCAATCACAGGAATAAACTTACAGTAGGTACATTTGAAGTTTAGCAAAAATTCTGCATCTTACATCTATAAAATATTATCGAAGCTGTTTTGACATTTTCTGTGTCAGGCTGTTTGACATTTTTATAGAAACATGTTTAGTTACCACTGAGCTTTTACTCAATAGTTTCTCTATCAAATTCCAATAAGGTGTTCATGAGAAGACAATGTATCTGATGACTATAACTTAAATGTCACAAAGTGAATGAAATTCTTTGCTGGTCACCAAAGCATTTTGAGCAAGAAACTATGCACAATTCACAGTAATTTTTTGTTTCATTTAGTCTAGGTTCCTTTGTTTAACTTTAAGTTTAGCTTGATCACCAATTGTTCAAAAAGTGTCTCTTAAGGTTTATTTTGTATTTTTCTTTTCCTAATGCATGGGAAAAACCAAAGAAAAGACAATTTAACATATCGTGAAGTTGCAATATATTGGAAGACTAATTAGGAAGGAAAATAAAATTAGTCCCAGCAGAGCAAAAAGGCCTCCTATCATTAACCCATTAGTTGAAGAAACATGGAGGCTCTTGAGAGGCAACTATGTTAGTCAGTGTACCTTCCTCACAGACGCATTCAGAAGTCGGCAAACGGTGTCTCTGTCCTTGGTTGTCATAGGAATATCACATTCATGTATATTCTGGTGCACATTCCCATGCATTACGGCAATCACATAGCAAGAAGCAATAAGCGACTGATTATCGAACTGAAAATAGCGAACTCAATATAACAAATCAACTATACAAATAAAGTCGAAACAGAGTTAAAAAAGCTTCCAAACTAAAATAACTAGTGGAGACTGGAACTGTGCTATTTCTACAAGGTCAACTTAAAGATCAACCAAGCACCATAACATTAAATTTTAGGTCAGGTCGATGATGGAACTAGAAAACAGAGAGAAGCAACAACTTCAGCAAAAAATTTAAACTTCATGGGCAACAGCACAAGTGCAGTATAGGTACTGATTCGAATTTTCTGAAGGCTTTTAAATGCAATTACCTCAACACCAGACTACAGAATATCTACATCACAATGCAACTTGGAAGGCTTTAAATTAGCAGTTCTACATTGTGGTTCCACAAAAACTTAGTATTCCTGCCACTGGCATCTTTTAGATTAGCAGTTCTACATATATATATAAAGACAACCCAGAAGCTCAACAATGAGCTAAATGAGCTACATCAATTTTCATAACAAGTGATTTCCCATCAAACATGTTTAATTTTCCATCTAAAATATCTAACAAAATTACCTGTTCTAGGTAAATGATTTTGGACTTGACTTTAGGTAGTCAACCAAGATAAGAAATTGTGATCAAATCGTCATTGACAATTCACAAACTTGTATATAGATCTGAAAAACCTCCCATTAGGAAACCATACTCCACACTTATAGATCTGGTGAAAGGCAGTGGGCCCTAGGAAGTACATTTGGGAAAGTCCCAACAAGGAATTGTAACTATAAGGACTGGCTCCATGTAACTAAAGAGACAACTGATAGGAACCTGAATGATACTGATTAGGACAATTCTTCAGCATGCATTTCTAGACTAATCAAATGTCTGTTGAGAAGTTCATCATGTTTTCACGTTGAAACACTACTAAACCCAAACATGCACGAAAGTTCAGAGTACCCAAAAGTCTAAATCTTCTAATAGCTGCACACCCACAGAGAGAATTATCTACACACAAGCATACACTCTCATAGAACACTTTCCCCAACCAACAGTCGTATAGGCTCTCTCAATCTCCCTAAAAAAGAGCAGAAACTCAAGAGTCTAAAACAACAGCAGAAAGTCTGCACAGCAGGCTTAACCCAGACAGACCCCAAATTCTCCTTTAGGTGCTTCAACTGCAGTATAGACAGAAGGAGCACTCAGGGCAAACAACAAAAGCTTTGGATAATTGTGCTGTATCGAAGTCGGAGGTGTCATCTCTGAAGTGACCAATGGAAGTGAAATCTAGAAGTTTTACAAGAATAACTTCACCTAGTATAGTTGTTTAATTAACCAGCCCATTACTTTCAGGCAATACTTATTTCTGCCATCAGATCCATTTATTAAGAAAGACTGCTCTATGGAAGCGAGAAAGGAAAGTAGTCATGACTGAATCTGATAGACTATACTGCTAAATACTTGATCTGAACAGACAGGAGGCTTACAACATTTCCGATTGGAAAGACACCAAATATACTGAAGCACAAAACCCCATCTTTATCTCCACTGCAAAGGATATTGAAACATTGCTTTGAAGAATTTGAGAGCTCTATAAATGAATCTTGACCATCGTCAATTAAACCAGTTTCTCCAGATACTAGTCCAGGCATGCGAGGAACTCTCGGAGCTGGAGGGAAGAAACGAGTAGTGCGATCTTCAAATGCCAAAGAGTTGCCAGAAGTGTCCTATTAAAAAATGGATAATTATCATTCCAATGGGGAAAAAAACAAGAAGAAGAAGATAAATATAACAAGAGATTAAAGTTAAGGAGTCAACAATCAGCAAATCAACAACTCACAGCTGACACCAAACATAAGTTTTCAAAAAACCTTCCATAGATACATATTGAAGCTGTTGAATAAGATTCTAAGTTTGAAAAAAGAAATATTTTAGTAAACCAGACTAAAATAACTACTTAACTGCAAACAAAGCATTAGATAGAACATGAAAGGTATGAACAATAAAATATTGTCTGTCAAGTGTCAAGATCGAGAAGTAAGATGAACTTTCTTAAGTTGAAAGATGCATACTCTATTCACTTGGGCATCCTCCTCCCAATTGAGACACACCACAGCTGCTGCATGAGACTTCAAGCTTCTTAACAGTTTTCCATTCTGCTTAATATTTATACCGAGTTAGAAATAAATATACCACAGTACATATAACTGCTGCAAGCACTAGCATATAAAAAGCAGCACAGTGCATATCCACGGTTCCATAAAGACGGCTAGATTGGTAAGATAACATTCATATGTAAAAATAAGTTATTCAGGAGCAAAACATAATCCATGAAGTGGATAATGATTAGTAAATGGGTAGACATCTTAAAGAAACCTTTTGGCAGCAGCATCAGCCAAGTTCTTAGCAATTGTACCCATGACCAAACAGCTAGCTTAATGACATAACCGGTAATCTATGAACTTTTCCACCCACAAGCATAATTGAGGCACATACAAATTCTGTCATTTAGGAATCACCCGACCTATTACCTTCCTAATATGACTGAACTGGACATATGTCACTTTAAATAATAGAAAGAAACTATTAATTTGATGAAAATGAGCATGTCATGGATGACTGCTTCTATATGCTGTCTTGGTCATGTTTGGATTGGAATGAACCATTCAATCTAATTAGTTAAATGGATATATATAAGATACAAGATATCATCTAAACCAAGGAGTTTGTAAGTTTAAGGCTATTCTTTTTAAAAATTATATGACATTGACAAAGATATGCATATTGCATGTATTGTACAAGTTATAAATGCTGTGTCGGTAATGCTTGGATTGGAATGAACCATTCACTTTAATTAGTTAAATGGGTTATTCATCTCTTGTCGTTTGTTGACCTATATAAAAAAGAGGGCATGTTCAAAAAGAGTGTTCTAATGAGATCTGTTAAGCTTTTCACGCTCAGATTGACCTATCTAGCAGTCCACTGTTAATTTGACGTTGGCAGACAAGACTCGTAAACATGGATTGCCATCTCTATTAGCAGCTATATGTTTGTTGAGCAAGCTTGCTGTTTGCAATGCATCATGCAACTTTTAAGCAATTCAGAATCTTTTGCAAGAGAGATTAGAGGAGAACACATTCTGATGATATGGGATTGTTGTAGGAAGATTCCTAGTTGAGAAGTTGTGAGGGTAACATTAAAGTAATAACATAGAAAACTTACTTCAACATCATGCAGTGAAACTGTACCATCTTCTAGTCCCAAGACAACAACTTTGCCATCAGGACGCCAGCATAATGATGTTATACATTTACCTGGAGTACATTAGAATAATTAAGATAATCCAGTATAACAACATACGATGGAATGTGCAAAGAAAAGTGATTTCATAAACAACAACAACAACCAAAAAAAGGAAAAAAAAAAAATAGAAAGAGAGAGGATGAATAATTTGTTCACCATAAATTAATAGACAAAAAGGAAAGACAGAGAACACACAAAAACCGAGAAAATGATAATCAAAATCTGGGAAGTGATGCAAACATCATAACAGTAATAGTATATCCGAAAGGGATATTGGTAGCTTGACATGGATTTCTTTCGGCTAGTAGATCATCTAAAGCTAGGGAATCTATGTCTTTTTGGCAGCCTTCAATCCATTATCTCAGTCCAAAAACAAATCTTATTGCTCAACTTTGGAACCTCAAGGTGGAGTGGATCAATGAAAGCATACTTCAAGGAAGGATCACGAGTGTACAAGCATCTACAACTTAACATCTCAACAGAAACCTCTCAAGGATTAGGTCAAGAAGCACTCAACAACATGTTTTTCATATCCAGAAGGCAATATGATGCATGAAGCATTCAAATGTTACCTCCTATCTAAATTTTTCAAGTGAGAATAGATTAAAAAAACCACCAAGGCTAGGCATCTAATCCTAAGCTCTTATGAATTCGAATTACCAAAAGATAAAGTCATATAAGAACTTAACATACTTGGATGCAGCTCCCCCTACCCTCCTAGTCTCTTTGCTTTCTCCAACTCCTCCCTCCATGTATACATGTATGCAGCATAGCTTGAGATATATCCTATTCACAAGTAAGTTAAATTCCCGACAACAAACTTGATTAATTAAAATGATGTAACGAAATGCCCCTTGTAATCAGTAGAAGATAAATTAACTTCAAGTAATGCAAAATGTGCGAAACTTTCTATACTAGACTCTAAATTTTAGCATTACAAAATGTGAAAAACTTTCCAGCCATACTAAATCTCTCCTTGTAAGGAACGTTCAATCAGTATAAGAAGAGGAAGAGGAGGAGCTAGAGATAATATTATGCTCAATCAGCAGAAGAAATAGGAAGAAGCAGAGCCAGAAGTGATATTACATCGTGAGAGTCACCAACAGAAATTGAAGGAAAACTATATAGCTGCCTGACGACGTTGTGATGCTACTTTGCAGGGGTTAAACCTGCCAACTCCAAGTGGGCATCTAGCATTTCTACATCTGACATAGCTAGTCTATCTAGCATAAACAACATCCCCTCCAATTTGACTTCTTTATCTTCATGAACACTTTGACTGGTGTAGCGTGAAAATGGCAACAAGATGGCAGTACAGGAGTCAGGTACCCTTCTGGTTGGTCCAGATGATTGTCACTTATGCTATGGAAATCTCCTAAGGCACCAATATTATCTAGAAGTTTATAGGAATCTGTCACGCCTGTAAATAAAAATCCCTTCATTAAACTAGTATCAGCTTGGGATTCTTTATTTGCAACTTTGTCATATCCACATTTTCCCTCCTATTACCATCATTCACTCTTCATTTTCGTGTAAAACACCAACTCCTTTGTTCGACATCACATCCTCATTCGGACTTTCAAGCACTTCACCTCTATATTGACCAAATCTCCATCAAACCCAATTTGAACTGGATTGGCAATTTAAGTGACTTATTTGGGGAAAAGGCTCGTAGCAAAATTAAGGAAAAGCAAAGGGAAGAATAAGGCCAACGACTCAAAGGGCACACACCAAGCCATCGTTGAAGAAACGAACATGCTGAATAAAAAATAAAAAGAGGAGAACTTTCTCGAGTCAAAGCAATTACCAGGAGAGATTGTCCACAGCCTCTGCCAATTGAAGCGATGAAGCACCACCTTCGAGTCCTCCGTGACCATCGCCAACAAATCCTTCTCCGGATTCCACTCCGCCATCTTCACCTGCCAATCGGAAGAAATCGAGCCAAAACCTCACACAAAACCGAATGGGAAAACAATCGAATCGACCCGCCCATTATCAGGTCGCAAAAGAGGGATGAAACGGGAGCCGAACCTGAGAAGCCAGCGGCTTGTCGAACTGAAGCTGAAAGGGAAGCATGTGCCGCGACCCTTGGTCGGTCTCCATAGCTGAAAAAGCTCCGGGAGCAGCCAAAAACGCAGCCAAAACGTCCGGTGGCAAATGCGAACTTAGAGGGAGAGCTAGTGGTGGAGGGTTAGAGCCCGAAAGCCCTAGAAGAAAGCCTGATGGAAGAGAAGAGCGAGTAACCAAGTGCAATGGAGCCTGATAATTTTGCAGAGAAGATTACGGAAGAGGAAGAACAGGCGGGAGAGAATTTGACTACTGAGGAAGCAGAGTGAATTTGATTACGGGCCGAGCCTTGGGGCCCGGTCCCAATATGGGCTGCGATATTGGCTTAAACCCAAGCCCAATAAACTCTAATTCAGCCCAAAATCCAAACCCAAATTTAACCGACATCCTAACCAAGCCCACTTCCCCGCCATTCTCTCTCTCTCTCTACTGCCGTCCCCCGATCTGCCGTCGCCTCTCAATTCCTCCTTCCAAACGAACAGAACACGAGAACCCACCACGGTTGAAGTTCACCGAAAATGTACTTGCTGATCATAGGACAGATTTACACCGCACCGCACGTATTCATGTTGCCCACTTCACTTTGGATAACTCGACAGTTGAGATTAAACCGAGCGGGGGTTTGGTTCAGGCATTTCGTCGAACGTTTGAAGCGCACTGGCTAAAAGGAGGCAAACCCGACCACCAACTCGCGCCAGGACTCGCAGTGATTGACAGACAGCGACCCCAAACAGCGGCGCACGGACGAAGGGGGCCAGTGCTCGCGTGAACCAGACAAGGACGAAGCCTGGTCTGGCGAGCCCAGAACGGGGCAAGACAGGGGCACGAACAGAGGAGGCGTCGGCTGAGAGTCCCTACCCGGCTCGGCGACGGTGAATGGAGGGCGAGTTCGATAGACCGGACCACGTCTGGTCGCCTCGCACGCCTCCGAGCCAGGATGCTCGGAAAAACGGCTCGTCCCACGAAAAATGGAAAGAAAAAGAAAAAGAAAGGAACTTGACCTACCGGAGACTTAGCGCGGGGAACGGGAGATGCGAGCTTAAGAGCGCGGTCGGGAGTCGTCGGACGGGTTTCAGGCGTGACCGAACTGCCGGAGGGCTCCTCGCTCTCAAACTCTCTCTCTCTCTCTCTCTCTCTCTCTCTCTCTCTCTCGGTTGCTCTCTCAGTCTCTCCACCCTTCTCTCTCTCTCCCTCTCTCACTCTATTTCTCTCCGAAAATCCCACCTTCGGCTCGCTCTCCTTCTCTCCGTTTTTGCTCTGCTGTGACTAATTTTACTTTCCTTCCTAATTAGTCTAAAATATATTTCGACTTTATGATATGATAAATTGTCATTTCTTTATTTTTTTCCCATGCATTAGGAAAAGAAAAATAAAAATAAACCGTATTTGTGATCACATTAAAGTTATACAAAAGAACTTAGACTACACGAAGCAAAAAATTACTTGACCCGTTTGATGTTTCTGGCCTATTTCGGTATTTAGTTCCTCATGCCTACTTTATTTTAGATTGCACGCTCTATGGGCTTCACGCATTGGTGTGCCACCTTAATGGGATTGGAAAGTGGAAGGAATGGCTAAGACTATATTGGAATGCTTTTAATGGGGATGATTGAAATTAGGGTTAGTTATCAGTGCAGTCTTCCGGTTAGAAGGATAAGGGCTTTTATTAATCAACTATCTTTCATATTCTATTTAGATTATTTAAAACAATAGAGTATATATATTTATTAAAGGCTTGTTTGATAATAATCCCGGGAATAAATTTTTTGCTTTTTTTTTTTGTTTCCGAGAACAAAACAAATTTTTTGTTTCATCTAATTTTTTTATTTCCGGAAATAGATTTGGAATATAATCAAGAAGCAGAAAAAAAAAAATTTGCTTCTTGTTCTCAGGAACAATTCCTAGAATCAACCTAATCTTTTCTTTTTTATTCGTCTCTTTCCTTTTTTTCTTCTTCCTTTTGGCCGTTCGCCGGCTTTGGCCATGGCCAACAATGGCCGATGATCGGCCAACAAGGACCGGCGACCTCACCGAAGCGTTACTGGACGGCAAGGCTCAGCCTTGCAAAGCTAGGGCAAGCCCAACCTCACACCATTAGGGCGAGGACGAGCCTCACAGTGGCCAAGCAAGCCTCCAGCGAGCTCGCCGACCCTTACCTTGGCTTGGCGATGCTTTGGTGAACTCGCCGGACCTCACCCAGCCAATCACTGGCCACAACGCCAGTCATCGTCATGGCTAGCGACTGGCCACATAAAAAGAAGGAAGAAGAAGAGAAAAGGAAAAAGAAAAAAGAAAAAAAATATAACAAAAGTATTAAAAAAATTTAAGAATCCTACCAAATACATTTTTATCCCGAGAATATAAATTTTTTACAGTTACCAAACGCGTTCTTTTGCTCGGAAATCGCTCCCAAAAATAGAATCATAAAATATCATTTCTGATCAAAAATTACTTTCGAGAATGGAATTATTACCAAACGTGTTCTAAGAATGTTTTCCAAAAATAACTATGTAACTTGTTCTCCTTAAACTAAAGCACCAGTTAAAACAACAATTTGTATGCCCTTGTGGGACTCATATAAATGACAGTTTTCCACTACTCATGTATCACATTGATCTTAGACAATAATGTGATGAAAGTTGTCTTTCCTAGAAAATCAAGCTATAGATAGATGTTTATTTATTTGTATAAGTTGGGCATGCTTATCGTCATTTTCTAAAATTTATTGCATGCTATAAATGAGTTTGTAATTGTCCATAGTTTCTTACTCAAAATGCTTCAATCGACCTCGCCAGATTTGGTGAAGGCTGACACTTGCCCTTGCCGACCATGGCTATGGTCGGTGGCTAGCAATGGCCATCAACGAATAGAAAAGGGAAAGGAAAAAAAAGAAAAAGAAATCAATAAATTCAAAAATAGTATTAAAATATTATTAAAATTATCTTCCTCAGCATCGATCGGCTGACCGATGTCCATCTTTGCAATTTCTAGTTTAAATTGGCCTGATGAATTGAATTGGTACTAATGTGAGAAGGTTTAGGACTAAATTTGTCTAATTTTAAAGAATTAAAACTGAATTGATACTAATATAATATGTTTAGGACTTTTTTTTGGCACTTTTCCTCTTGACAAGTGGTAGCAAAGATAGACGGTCAAGGATTGACTAAACTTTGCTCAAATCTTTGTCCATATGCCAGGTTGAGGTGAGTGATGACGTGATCGAGAAGATTTTGATGGGAGGCCTTGTTCTTGAGTACTTACATTTAATTGAGAAATTTGAAAGAGCATGAGATTGATAGATGTTGGCTAGTTGAAGCTAACGATCCACTCTTAAAGATTCTCACTCCTCATAACACGATGTTTTCCACAATAAGAAGGTTAGAATAGTTCAAGCCTTGCAATGATTCTTCTTGTCAGTCGAAATAGCAGCACTCTCATAAAAACTGAAAAGTGAAGAGGATTACAATGAAGGTCAGGAGAATATGTGCTGCAACTGTCATCACCAAGAGAGGCCAGTCAAAACAAGCACCATTTGAATTTTTTTTACCAAAATGAAAGTTATATTCTAACTTTGTGATGAACTTCGAAGAAACTTTAAGCTAACTTTACCTGAGCATCTTCAAAAGCTAGAGTATATCTTTCAAAAAGAGGATCGCTATGGATATCAAACTTTTCAAATTTAGCAAATTGAGCAAACTTCACAAAATTGAGTCGGAACAACCGAGTCAATTGCCCATTAGCTTGCAAACAAATGCTAGCCGGGGGTTGAACCTGAGAAACCATCGGTTTATTGAACTAAAGCCGAAATGGAAGCATGCTGCAGTCCTTCATCAACTTCCATAACTTAAAAGCTTTGCAAGCACCTAAAAAACGCAACACTAGGGCTGGAACAAATCACGAGGAGTGTACAGAAGCATCGATGGAAAATGCAAGCTAAAGAGAGCTTGTGAAGGATAGAGCTCGAAAGATTAAGAGGAAGCCTCCAGCCTAGTGAGGCGAGGATAGAGCTGAAGAGCGAGATAAAGAATGGAAAAGTGAGAGAGAGTAAGAAAGTCCACTGGAGTTCGAAATCATGCGGAGAAAATTACAGAAAAGGAATGGGCAGGAGAGAATAAGAGATAGAAACAAGATTACAGGAGTGAAGGCAGACTCATTTGATTGATGGGTTGGCCGAGCTAGATCGAATCGTGCCATATCCTGAATGGAACTTGTTGTCTAGGCTCATTTGTCATAAATGTGATTTTGGAATGGGTCGGATTACCAGAGTGTTTGGTTTAGTTATAACCATAGTAGTCACCTTTTTCATACATTTGTTATCAAATTGAGCTCTCGTTATCAAATTGATCAAAATCATAATAGATTGGAAACCACATCAACAAATTTCATTAAATTTGAATTAATGAAAGACAATATTGAACTTTTTTATATATCTTAGGGATTAGATTGAACATTAAATTAATGAAAAGTTTATGGATGACATTACACGTTTGGCTAAAGTTCATAGACTGTCTTTTTTTCCTTTTGTTAGAGCGGAATCTTTGTTACAAAGCTAAACCAACATCAATCAAACTTCAATATCCCAATAGAAGCACAATCTCAAATGCACATCAATTGGGCTCTAGTGACCTTGTTTTTCAACACTAGAAACATTTCTACTTCGGTGCCAACAACGATGTTATTGGGGAGAATTGGGTAATGATTCACTAATGACTAACTCAATCCATGATCAATTTCTTCCCAAAACTAAATTGACCAAAATGGAATTAACCTTAGCAATAAACAACAGTGTTTTCCAATAATAAATATCAAAATAAGTATATAAATAATGCTGAAATGTTAAAGAAACAAGGCAACAATAATACCAAGATTTTTGCATTGAAAACTCAATGCGGGAAAAAAATCATGAATTGCTCAAAAACTTTCACTAATCATACTATTCACTAATCACCAGTAACATCAACATTACAATAGTATTTCATCATTATGGAGATGGATAAATAAAGATAGAGCAAAAAACCTTAATCGCGATTAGAAAAAACGAGAGAGAATCTGGGGAAGATTTTCAATGAGCAAAACTGATCAACTAGTAGTCTTGATTTAACGACCAACAAATCGAAAATTGAGCTAATTTTGACAACGTTGGCCTTCGATCCAGGACTTGGAAACTTGCTTTCCCTTTTTTCTTCTCGTGTGTTCTTCCTGGGGCCGCTCTCTCTCTGTCTTTCCCTTTTCCTTTTTCTCGTGTTCTTATTGGGAAACTCTCTCTCTCTCTCTCTCTCTCTCTCTCTCTCTCTCTCTCTCTCTTCCTCCCTCCTCTCTACACTCTTCACTCCACGAACGGCTCCTCTCTTTCTTTTTTGTTTTGACTTTTTGGCCTTTTTCTTTTTCTTTCATGTTATGTTAGCTGAGCCACACTGAGGCCGACCCAGCCAACAATCCTCCACCAATAGGAATAAGATCTCAATCTTGCAAAACTTTGATTCCAAGACCTTTGACCCGACAGGCTTCCCATAAGTAGAATCTCTAAGTACTTTGGGTGCGTTTGGATGGACATTTAGAAAGCCTATCCAAGCCCCAAAGCCCTTTCACCCCAAAATAGGGGTGTTTGGCAACCATCCCTAAGGGGTTTACAAGTGAAAATCTACACTTGGGAATGCTGAAGGCTTCATTTAATAAAAATATTAAATTATCTATTCTACCCTCAAAACTTTCTTGAAAACCCACCGTTGCCCATTTTGAAAACCAAAAAAACCCTAGATCTCATCCGCACTCCTCTCTTCCATCGCTCTGACCCTTCCGTCGCTCTCTCCCTCGTGACAATCTCTTCTCGCCCGACTGCACTCTTCGCTCGACGAGGTCTTCGCTCAACTGCGCTTTTCCTTTGCTCGTCCTTTGCAGTTCGTCTCTCCTCTCTCCCCCTCGCTCCCGAAGCCCGGTGTTCCCGGTGAGAAAGGAGGGAGGTCTTGGACTACGGCCGGTGGAGAGCTCCTACGGGTATCGCAAATTGCCGAGTGGGTCCAGCGTTTCTCACGGTCTGTATGATTTTTCCTTCATTTCTCGTGGTTTTTCTCCCCTCCCCTGTCGTTGAGTGCATTTTTTTGCCCGGGCTCCAGTGGCCGGGGACTGGAGATGCCGTGCTTCGGGTTTGCCTTTTTCTGTCTTTTGCCGTCTGTCGTGACGTTCATGGTCGCTGGAATTGCTGATTCGCGCTTAGTCTTTAGTTCCAATTTGATGCTTCATTGCGTGCGTCGGCTTGCGCTGATGATTTTTTCCCGTTTTGGGTTGTTTGTTTTTTAACGTCTTTTCGACTTAGATCGCATGCTTGAGCGCAGAGCCTAACCGTGGATGACGGTGTGCAATTTCCTATTTTGAGAGTCTGGGCACCTCTGGACTGTTGATGCGCTGTTACTAATCCCAACTTGCTGCTTACCATGTGTTTGTTGAAATGGTCGAACCAAGTTAGCGTATATGGATGGCGAGGATGGGGAGAGGGATGCGGTGGGGGGAAGGATTTAAGGAAAAGGTTGTTAATCATCGAGGGAAAGGAGGGGTTGTTGGGGGCAAGGAACCGTGAAACCGCCAAACCTTTGACATAACCACTTCATGAGTCGCAACAAGAAAAAGCGTTGTGATATGAGGACGATAAAGTAGGCTTCTTTTTGCGTAATAATCTGTTGAATTGGTGCTCTCCATTTACCTTTTCTTTCCTTTTGATTGCAATTGCGCATTGGGATAGGATAGAGTTTTCTCCCTCTCCAACAGCGGAATCAAATGGTGCAGAGAACACCAACATTGGTTATGTGCTAGATGAATGGTAAGCTGAAGTTGAAGTATTGTTAGTCATACTTCTGCAGAATCATATACTAGCCGTTATGAACTTCAATCAAAGATATCATTGGTGAAGGAAGCTAAATAGGTAAATGTATTGTATTGTTTGATGGTTGAGGGTTAGCGTTGACATGGAAAATCATGAAAGATTTGCATCTCGGTTCTCTCCTTTTCTAATCAATAGACTTTTTTGACTGTATTGTAGTTGATGCTTGTAGACATGAATAATATGATTCATTTTTAGGTATATAACCTACTGTGAATGTAATTGTGGGTTGATTAGGAAATCCCATTTCTTGTTAATATTTTGACGATTAAAGCCTGTTGAGATATGAGGGTAAGAACAAAATAAACAGTTAAATAGGAAAAGATGAGCATGGGCATTTCTTTGGATAGTCAGGGGTAAGGCAACAAAAGAGCGGCACATCATGTACTATGTTGGCTTACATAGTTGGTAGCGATCTGTTTCTCTAACATTGATAGGTAGCACTTGATGTTTTTATTTTTAAGCACTTATCTCTTAAAATTTACAATATTATATGTTCATATTGCAGGGATGAAGAATATGATCGGGGAAAGAGGAAAAAGGTGAGGCAAGCTAAGATTGATTTTGGTGGCCCAAATTATTTCCAAAAAATCGCATCGGAGAAAATAAATATGAAGAAGACAAAACTTGATAAGGCTAGCTCTGGGAGTTTGCCATTCAGGATATAAGGTGAATCTGTGGCAGGCTTCAAGCAAAGTCTGTTGATTTTGATCGTCCGATTGATAAAGCTGCATTACTCGATTGTTGCCCATCATCGTATGAGGAGTCTGCCCTACTTCTAGCGTTTAGGTACGAGGCTCTGTGAGATTGGCTACTTTTATGACCATTTCTCTGTTTCCTTTGAGATTTTGTTTGTTCCCTCAAGAGGTGTCATGGTGGATCAAGCACGGGGCATATTTTTCTCAGTTCAGGCTTTTATTGCCTGTGTTATGTATTTAGCTGTGTGTTTGTGTATCAGCTAGTTAATGTAATAAAACCTTTGAAGGGAAGATTCTTTGAACAGTTGACAATGTTGTAGCTTAGTATTGTGGAGGGCATTGTTAAATTATTAGATTATTTTCTTTGATGATATCCTAACTCATAAATCTGGTTTTGATCGACGTTTGAAATTTTCTGCATTTTAGAATCGGGGTTGAGCATTTTAGCAAGTGACTTACAGAAGGTGCCTAATTAAAGGTATCATTCACTCATCATTGTGAGGCGTGTTGAAGGTGGGCTCTACATTTGCTCTGTTAGGCGCTTAATTCATTTTCTTCTGAATTTTGTAGTTTTGGTCTTAACTAAATTTTTCTCCATAACCTACCCTTTAATACCTGTTGAAATCTTTGCAAGAAAAGGCCATTCAACTACCAGGGTACTTATGACCCAAAAGAAAACTACCAAGTCAAAAGAAAACTACCAAGGCAATTTCTAGCACTACCATTAGAGGACTTTGATATCACAAAATTGCCTAAACATCCGGAGAGGGCCAAGAGGAAAGAAGGGGGAAAGGCCTTTAGGTTCATTATCTTCGCTGTGCCTATTGGAGTTATGACACTGAGCCACCACCCTCATATGAAGATCAAGTCGTTTACTTCCCCCTTTTTTCGCCCCTCTAGGAAATTTGTTGTTATGAGAACAGTTGGCCGGTGAATTTAAAGATCTGAGGTACCACCACATGTTCTTTCGACTGACTTCGAAATTGTTGTTAATGTGAATGTTGGAGAGAGAGGTAGAGAGAGACCTTGTTGGTTTTATGAATTTAGGAAATAGTTAAGGATATTTGTAATTTTTAAGAATAATGAGCTTCTTTCCTCAAAGCATATGTTATCATGTTTTTATTGTAATAAAAGTATTATTCTTGTAATTGAGAAAGAGAGCACGTAAATTTTTTCCATTTGATTTTTTAGCAAAAAAAGAAATTTTAATTTTAATAAAATTATTTACGCAACATCTTTAATATTGTTGTTAAATATAAATTAAAAAAATCGCAAATATTATATTTTTAATGTTAAATAAATAAAAATTAAAATATTTAAATTAATCACCAAAAGGGTTTTACAAATGTGTTTTCTACCAAACAGCATTTCTCTCAAAGTTGCATTTCAAAGCAGAATTTACCAAACAGTCTTTGCATTTTCTCTAAAGCCCTTTAAGCTAAATTGCTTTGCATTCTCCAAATAAGCTTTCCAAATGCTGAACTAAACGTACCCTTTATCAACCCAACAAACTTTGGAAGGCAAGCATCGAATTGCTTCCACTTTAACATGAAGATTTTAACATGAAGATCAAAACCTGAATCACAAAGAACTCTCTTTGAATAATGACCCCAATAGACTTGCAAACAGGTGTCAAGTATGATACTAACTTAAAATACAACCGTCTAATTCGAAGGCCATTATATCAAACAAGTTGGCTAGACTTTCAGTATTTTGGAAACATGTTAAGTTAATGGACAGTTTCAGCTCTGCAAAGCTTCGATATAAAATAATTAGGGAAATGTGGGATGATAATATGCAAGCATCCTTTGCCATTCCAAGGATGCATTGTCAGATTTTGGAGAAGTTCAAGAAACATTAAGCTCCCAATCCTTTGATGATCTCGAAAGTATTCCATAAACCCATATTAAAGCCGTTGGACTTTGAAATAAGATTTCAACTTTGAAACTTAACTGCAAACAAAAAATTAGAAATAACATGTAAGATATGAAGAATAAAATATTGTTCATTAAGAATCGAGATCAAGAAGTCATATATAAGCAAATCCAGAGTCATCCTATAGAGCCACACAGAGAAATGAATAGCACGAAAAAGTAGTTCTGCTCTGCACATGTGGATATCTGGATCATATATGTAGTTTCAGATTAAAGGTATATACCCCATACAAGGACAGTGAATTGCAAATGTATCCGATGAATGTTGAAACTGACATAAGAGGGAATAGTGATAATAAATTCTTACAAAGTTTCTATTTCAAAATAGAAGAGAAAGGCATCTGGGCAGCTTCCTTCAAAGTGTGATGATCAAATTAGGTTTTAATCAAGAAAGGTGAGATCCATATTTCTATACACAAGGGTAACAAGCTAAACAGAGAGCCCAGTCCGATAAGATGACTCAACTAAAGCTTCCATGTACATCGTCAAGTGATCAAACTTGAGATCAAATACCAAAAAATAGACTATTAGATGGAGGGTGATTGAAAAATCATTGTTGAGGATAACCTCCAGAAGACAACCCCAAACCCCCAATGGTGTCCTTCTCTTTCTCTCATTATAGTCTCAAGGTTCTAATCACTCGGGCAAAGAAATGAAAAATATAGGTATAAATTTATGGTAATAGGCATTTGGATAGAAATATCTACATACGAACCCTATTAACAATAAATTCTAAACTAACCATTCAAGAAATGGTTATTTCAGCTCAAATAATTGCAGAGTTGGCTAAACCTAAAAGCAAAAGCTTTTTATTAAATGATTGCAATGCTTATAGAAACCAATTTTGAGCCCAGATAATCATACTTAAACTCCTGTTATGCATATGAAGAGATCCAGAATTTCACATTTGGTACACATATCAGCAATGAGGACAAGACTTGAAGGGGGGAAGAAGCAATCACTGCAAACAACAGAAACCAGTAGTGATTTATCCCATAGTTCATATTTTTCCCACTAAGGCAGCATTTGTAAGAACATTTATGAATGGAAAAAGTAGATATAGCATTAATATGAAGAATCTACAATGAAAGAGCAATAAACAACACATTCAAGTAAGAACTTTTATGAGCAAACAGGATTCTATCACATTTCAGTTTTCTAACTCATTTGCTGATACCTATGTTCCATCTGTTGAAATTCCTTTGCAAGTGTCCTTCACAATTATTTGATGTCCCCAAATCCTCCAAACTGCAGTAGTTCTCTAACTCTCTGCATTGTTTCTCTGATGCAATACTGAGGTTAAGACATCTTACTAACTGAACAAGATATATCAAGGTAGAAAATATTAAAAGCTATTGGATGGTGAAATAAGATTCTTAGTTTGAAACTTAAGTGCAAATAAAGCATTAGAAAAAACATGTAAGATATGAAGAATGAAATATTGTCTATTAAGAATCGAGATCAAGAAGTCATATCAACCTTTAAGTTGAAAGATGCATAATTGTTCACTTGGGCATCTTCTTCCCAGTTGAGACACAGCACAACTGCTGCATGGGACTTCAAGCCTAGTAATAGTTTTTCATTCTGCTCAATATTTATACCATGTTAGAAACTATTGTACCACAGCATGTATAAGTGCTGCAAGCACTAGCATATAAAAAGCAACACACCACATATCCATAGTTAAGTAAAGAAAGCTAGATTGGTAAGATAACATTCATTATGTATTATGTAAAAACAAACCCTCTTCCAAGCAAAACATAGTCCATGAATCAGATGATGGTTAATAAATTTGTGGAAGTCTCAAAGAAAGAAATGTAGTAGTATCAACCAATTCGTAGCCATCGTACTCATGACTAAACAGCTATAGCTTAATGACATAACCAGTTATTTATGAACTTTTCCACCCACAACGATGATTAAAGCACATACAAATTCCATCATTCAAGAGTCACCTAAACCATAACCTTTTTAATTTGACTGAACGTATTTGAGTTTCAACATTCAAAATAAACTATTAATTTGATGAAAATGACCATGTCACATATGACTGTTTCTATTAACACCATTGACTGAGAGTGTAGATCCTCACAATGAGCTCCACCTCTGCAAATGCTATGCTGAAAGTTGTCATCGACATTTGAAGCATTTTCAATCATCAATGACAACATGAGCAGCAAGGTGACCCTTTCCTATCCTACAGGAGAATGCAATTAACCACATCAATTAGATTCAAGTCCTAAAATGTACATATATATTGAATCTATTATTAATGTATAACATGTGAGAAAAACAATTCATTTAGGCTATATATCTCTTCTAGTTTGCTCATCTGTTTAACAAATGGCCATGTTCAATGATTTAATAGGATTTGTTAAGCTTATCCTGCTCAGATTTTCCTATCTAACAGTCCATATTTACTTGACATTGGCAAACATGACCAGTAAACATGGATTGCCATCTCTCTTAGCAGCTAAATGTTCATTCAGCAAGCTTGCTATTTGCATTGAATCATTCAGCTTTTGAGCAATTCAAAATATTATCTAACAGTCCATATTTACTTGACATTGGCAAACATGACCAGTAAACATGGATTGCCATCTCTCTTAGCAGCTAAATGTTCATTCAGCAAGCTTGCTATTTGCATTGAATCATTCAGCTTTTGAGCAATTCAAAATATTCCTCATGAGAGATCAAAGAACACATTTTGATGATAAAGGATTCTTGCAGAAGGAATTTCTTGTTGAGAAGTAATGAGGGTAACATTCAGCAATAGCACATAAAACTTACTTCTACATCATGCAGTGAAACTGTACCATCTTCAAGTCCCAAGACAACAACCTTGATAGCAGGACCTCAGCATGATGATGTTATATGTTTACTTGGAGTAGATTAGAATAATGAAGAAGCCAGTATTGACGATACACAATGAATGTGCAAAGAAAAGTGGGTTCATTAAAAAAAAAAAAAACAAGAGAGAGAGAGAGAGAGAGAGAGAGAACAATGAATAATCTCTTCACAATAAAATTATAGAAGAAAAGGGAAGATAGAGAACGCACAGTAAACAGGAAATGTTGGTCAAAATTTGTTAAGTAAATTAAAGTGTCATAACAGTACAAGATAAGTGAGAGGGATATTGGTCACTTGATATGGGGATTTCTTTGGGCTAGTAGGTCATCTACAGGAATCTATAATTTTTTGGCAGCCTCCTATCCATTATCTCAATCCAAAAACGAATCGTGTTGTCCGCTTTGAAACCTCGAGGTAGAGTGTATCCATGAAAGCTTACTTCAGGTGAGGATCACAAGGGTACAAGTACCTACAATTGAGGACCTCAACAAAAAGCATTCAAGGGTTGGCTCGAGTAGTATAGTGCACTCAACACCATGTTCATCAAATCCAGAAGACAATATGAAGCGTTAAGATGTTTCAGGGGAGAAAAAAAAGCCTCCTCTCGAAATTTTTCCATTGAGAATAGATGGCAAGAATTGCCAAGGATAGGCATCTAATCCTAAGCTCTTACGAATTTGAATTACCCAGAGCTAAAGTCATATAAGAACTGAAGATACTTGGATGCAGCAACCTCTACACTCCTAGTCTCTACACCTTCTTCGATTCCTTACTCCATCCCTCTCAACCAAATTGTCATACAAGTATGTAGCATAGCCTGAGGTATCCTCTTAACAAGTTAAACTCCCACCAGTGAATTGAATTAATCAAAATGATGCGACAAAATGCCCCTCTCTAATCAGAAGAAGATAAATTTACTTCAAGTAGTACAAAATGTAAGAAACTTTACAGCCTATACTCTACAATCTAGTATACATTGAATATCTCCTTGTAAGGAACGCTCAATCATTAAAAAAGAGGAAGAAGAGGAGCTAGAAGAAGCGTTACATTTTGAGAAACAAAATTAGAAATCTACAGAAAACTATATAGATGCTTGACAGCATTGGGATGGTATTCTACAGGGCCTAAACCTACCAACTCCATGTGGGCATTAAGCATTTCTACATCCGACATACCTAGTCTATCTAGCATAAATGACATCCCCATCTCCCCCTCCCAAATTCAAGTTATTTATTTTAATGGACACTTTAACTGGTGTACCCAGAAGGATGACAACATGCAAACACCATATACCATTCCAAGGATGCATTGCTAGAGTTTAAAGAAGTCCAGCAAACATCGAGCTCCTCATCCTTTGATGATTTTGTTTCCTTTTATAAGCGCCTTGCGAAAGCTCTCTTGAATATTACAGCACTTACATCAACTAGTGGCATGATAACCGAATCCTGCCAGTGAGTTAGATGAAATCAATCCAGCAATGAACATCAAATGAACTACTAACAGTACGAAGAAATTTACAAGTTTCTATTTGTCAAACTCGATATTCTTTTTGAACTCTTTGGATCCAACTAATGGGGTAGCTAACATCATTGACCATAGAAGCTTTGACCAGATTAGCAAAGTTAATTCAACTCTAGTTGCTTGCTTTTGTGGGACATAGTACGATTTGCCATCATTGACCATAGAAGCTTTGACATGAACAGGAGTCGACAGAAAAGCACGATATGCTACTTTTTCCCTTTTGCCGTCAATGTCTTAAATAGTGAATTGACATGATTGGAATAGAACTCTAGATAAAATGAGTAATAAATCAATATGCAAGCTCCGGATCAATGAGTTACCTTCAACTGGTACAAATCCCAGTTATTTGCACACGTGGTTCCTGCAATATGCACAAATGGAAGGTCACTAGCCTGCAGGATTGTCATCTCGGCATCTCCCAAGTTTTCACCTGTGTCATTCATCTTATTTAACAACATTATAATTTGATGTTCTTGCTTCCAACAGAACATATTAGCCATACTTGCAAATTTGGGCCACAAAATATGATATACAAAGCTTTTACCTCAGATAGAGTCTAATCCACACAACAGTGACCAAGAGGGATGCACAACAAGATCCTTCCAAAGATCTTCCCTTCTTCACATTGCTTGAATCATTCATAAGTCCACTCACTACCGCTATGCGATTTGTTACATCTAAAAATGACTCCTCATGTATTTGGAAGGAAATATAATCTGAAGCAAATTCAAAGTCATCCTGCAATACCATATAGAGTAATGATTAGCATGAAAAAGCAGTTGGACTCCGCACATGTGGATCTCTGGATATTTGTAGTTTTAGATTAAAGGTATATACCCCATAAAAGGACAGTGAATTGGGAATATATTTGGTGGATGCTAAAACTAACATAAGAGGGAATTGTAGCAATAAATTCTTACAAAGAATATTTTTCAAAATAGAAGAGAAAGGCATATGGGCAGCTTCCTTGAAAATGTGATTATCAAATTAGTTTCAAATCAGGAAACATGAGATACAATATTTCCATACACAAGGATCATAAGTTATACATAGAGCCCAATCCAATAAAATCGCCCAACTAAAGCTTCCATGTACATTGTTAAGTAATCAAACATCAAATACGAAAAACTAGATTATTAGACAAAGGGTAAGTGAAAAACCATTGTTGAGGACAGCCTCCAGAAGACAACCCCCAACCCCCAAGGGTTTCCTTTTCTTTCTCTCCTTCTCTCATTATAGTCTCAAGGTTCTGGCCACTAAGACAAGGAAATGAAAAATATAGGACAACTTTATGGTAATAGGCATATGGATAGAAATATCTACAAACCCATTAACAGAAGTCCTAAATTAGCCAAACGAGAAATGAATATTTCAGTTCAAAAAATTGATGAGTCAGGTAAAACCAAAAGCACAAACTTTTAATGAAAGGATTGCAATATTTACATAAAACCAAACTCAAACTCCTGTTACACACACAGAGATCTAGAATTTCACATTTGGTGCACATATCAGCAATGAGGACCAGATTTGAAGGGGGGAAAAGCTGCTTAATAGGGAGTTCGTGGCAAAACAGGTTTTCCTCAGAAATCGACTTGGAAAGTGAGAATTCCAATTAAAGTTTCTCTTTTTGCTTGGGAAGCAACCTGGGAACAACTCCTTACTTTATAAATGAGACAAAATACTGGTTAATAGGCGTTTCCTCATCAAAAGGAGGCAGAGTCCGCACGGCATCCCCTCCTTCATTGTTCTTGGAAAGAATGGTTTGGACAGTTTCCTATGCTTGTGCCATGTTATCTTGGGTTATCAGAGGTTTTATTGAGCAAGAACTTTGGGCATGGCAGGGCATTCGTTTACAGCACAACAAGTGGGATTAACTCAATTCCCCTGTTTCTTTTGGCTGATTTGGAAGGCGTGGAGCAAGAGAGCTTCTGATGGAGAGAAATCGTCCGTTTTCTTTTATTGAAATTTGGCTTAAAGTCACACACTTTTGGTATAGAGCAGACTTGCGTATGGATGTAAATGCCCTGGTTGATTAGTCAATGATTGACCTGGTATTTGAGCTCCCTTTTAGCTTTCAAAGTTGTTTTGTATATGGCTTTAGTTTTTTGGGCTCCTTTGGTATATGAGTTGCACCCCATAGGTGCCCTACAGGTGAACTATATAATCTATAAAAAGAAACTTCACACTTTTTTGAGGATTTTAAGTTATTCCAATTGCCCTTTATCCCAACACATGTTATCTCATCATATAATTTCAAGTACCGACATCAACATCTCACTTTTTTGTGAGTAACATCACCATGACAAAAGGGTGCCGCTAAGTCAAGATCGAAAAAGTTCAAAAGAAACGTTGGACCAAAGAGCTACCACCACACTACCAGAAAAGGAGCAATACTAGGGACTAAGAGTAGTATACAAAACTGATTTGAAGAGGAAAAACGTGAGTATAATGCGTCAGTAGGTCTCAAACACCTAATATGAATCTATATGGCATGCAACTTAGTAAACATCCTCAGCATTGGTCTGCCAAAAAAGAGGTGGTATATCAAATATCATGATCTAAAGATAAAAATAATAATACAAAATAATCAATTCTCACATCTAAGTACTAAACAAATGATTAAGAACAGAGGCTCTCATAACCATGGTTAAGCATCATAGATTAGATCCATGTAAGGCTCGATTCACTGTCATCCGAGCACCCACCGGTTAGTTTTCTGCTCATTTTCTTTGAAGATCTGAGTTTTCATTCTCATCCTTAGCTTGTTGACCATCACAGGAAAGAAGAGTTTCACTAACTACACTGAGTTCAATGGGTGGAATTTGGCAATATAAATAAGTCTAACTTCCCCCAGGCTCTAATAGTAATATCGATGGGTACAAAGCTTTGAATATGATTATTTGAACAACAATTGACTCTCACAATTGTCAGGGCACATATTCTAAGATCGAAGTGGGCAATAAACTCTTTCCTTTTAAATTGAGAACATATCTCTACACATGCTAATTATAATGTGAATGTATAAACATTCTATATCCAAATCTCCATGTACAGTACACTCAAAGCTCAAACTTAGATCAAGTTCAAGTTCAAAACAATGATTAATGACCTAAAATTTCCATTATACGCTTATAGGAGATATTGCCAACTTATTGAATCAGTCTCAAATTAGATTTTACTTGATCCTTTCCAGTCACTTAATATTAATAATTCATATCATTGCATACAATATGATTGTATGAAGAATCAACATCAGGATGTTCTGAAAAATATGGCTTGTCTCCATATGTGTAGAAGAATAATTTCCTGTAGCAAATTCCTACCTCTATCCGATCACCTCCAAGACTGTTCACTGAGATGCATGAAGGAAAAAGGCCAGATGCAAAGATAATAACACACACCCGCAGATGATTGAGGATAACCAGCAGAAGTTCTTTTCCAGCACCACAAACAACTTGTGATACACACTTCATACCCTATCACTGGACAAACTAGCAGACTGAGATTATAAAAACCAACCAAAAAAGCCAAGGTCCTATAGCAGCACCAGAGCTTAAAAAATTAGCCATACCACTTCATCCAGAGAATTAACACGAAACTGATAGAATGAAAAATTCCTCCTAAGGGAAAGAGTCAAGACCTAGATAAGCAAACAAAAATAGTTAAATGAAGAAAAATGAAATGCCATCTACCGCTCTGAATTAACAGTATCACTTGCCATGGTCACTAACAAGGTTTGATAGCAAATCAAACTTCCTCATGAAATATGTTAATGGCGTCAACCCACTGCTTATGCATTACATATAATGATCCTTGGATGACATGAAATATTCTTCAATGTTCAAAGCTTGTTAAGCAACTTGATGAAGTCCATTTTTTTCTGCAGACAGAAAGAGATTGGTAATCTAAGGAGGCATTTGGCTGATAAAGATTCTCAAAAGTCTGTTCTGATTTCAATTTGAGAATTAAAACAGACCAGAAAATGCGTTTGGTAACACTCCGAAAGCAGTCGACGAATAAAAGGAAAACTATTCTCAGAATCAAAATCACAAACTGAAGATGACTTCTGTATTCCCATTCCAAATGCAAACATGGAGATTTGGAATAAATAAGCCTGTTTTTGGAATGTGATGTAACCTGAGCATATTCTCACAATTTTCATCCCTAATGACATATATTATTTTCACTAAACAAATATTTTGTCAACAAAACATGGAAAACAGTTTCTATGAAAATGGAAACTAAAGCATTTTTAAAACTAAGCAGCCTTAAGCAGTCGAGAACAAAAATGATGCGTGACTCATGCGACGATGTTTAAAATTTTGCAACAAATTTACCTCACAACTTTTGACATCCGAACTACATAGATTTTTAGGGACTTTTTACTGAAAGATAGACGATACTTACAGGTTGAGTAGAAATCTGAAGCATGAACAAGATAATTTAGGCTTCCAAGTATGAGGCATCATGTTGTTCAGCTGATGGCAACTCTTGAAAGTCTACTCAAGCATTAAAAATTATCAGCAGGGAAGTTCTTCCGTAATGTAAAGTTTAAAGTTATTTCTAAGAAAACTGCCTCAAAATTGCTCTACCTTAACTATCCATTTCTTTTAAAGGACGATGATAATATCCTGAGTTACTTTGCGTTTTACTTTCCTTATGACCAAACAAAATTAGATACATCCGAAACAAATATCAATGCACATAAACAACCATAATACAATCGTAATATCAAGTACAATCACCACCACAAAAACTAGAACAGAATCTAGATTTCCACTCGGAACCTTCATTCACACTAGGTTTTTTCTGTAAAATGCCAACTCCTCAGTTCAAAATCATGTTCTCAATTAAGACATTCAAGTACTTCACACACTAAATAGAAAAAAAAGAGAGCTTTCTCAATTTGAAGAAATTACAAGGAGAGACTGTCCCCAGCAATAGAGGTCCACCCACAGTAGACATTCGTTCTGAATCTGAGATTTCATCTTCATCCTCGTCCAAGTACGTAGACTAGGGCCAGCTTACTTGCAGCCAAAACACAAGCCACACCTCTACTTGCTGTAGCCAAAAATAAATAACTCAACTTGATTTCACTCCGATGTTCCTATAATATGGCCATAACTAATGTGATGTTTTGATACCTCTGTTGGGTAAAAGTAATAAGTACAATACTTGCATCACGCTAAAACATAGGTGGAAGCAATACTTGTGTACTGAAGAGGCTATCGTATGCATGTGAACCATGAATGCTCTACATTATCTTTCTACACTAAAGACCTTGATAGTGTCTATCATCATGAACATGTACATACTAGTTCTCAGTCAGTAACTCAAACTGCAATGAACCTACCATAAGAATATAATTATTCTTTCTGTATATGTCTGGCCACTAAAGATTCATCTTTTTCGCACTTTGACCTCCCAATTGATCTAAAATTTACAGGAAAACCTAATAGTTCAGTATTGTACTTCATGAAACGAAAAAGATATTCTTAGGAGCATAAATTTGCACATTTTCAACCATCGGAACAAGCATGAAATTGTCCATTAAAGAGGCACAACATACCTATGCCAGTCATATTTAAACTTGAGAGTAGATTGTAAAAGTGGAAACTTAGTAAGGAGCATGGATAGGATAATTCCAGCTCCACCACTTAGTCAATGAAATAAATTTGTTACTAATACTGGCGAGTTTATCAAACAATGATACAGAAAGGAAAGACTATGGGCAACAACAAGTTTCCCAAAATCCAAACTGCAAATGGACATGGTAAGAAGCTCAAGGAAAATAGTTTTCAGAGTATACAATTGATGGCATCACAATGAGTTGATCCTTAGCTCGATTGTATGGTGGCGTAAAGAAATTTTACCACTACCAAGGACAAACTACAGTATGGGGAATGCAGCAAATCTTCTCATTCTCCATCTCTAGGTGTAAGATAGAGTCCAAGATGTGTATTTTCACTGGGTTAGTGTTTTGGAAGTGAGAATGAGACAACCAAGCAAAAGTGTTCTCACAAAATAGAAGCAAAAGTGGCACTACTAACCCATTAGGGCATCTAGCATCATCAGCCACAGAAGCTTTGATCAAATTAACATAGTGAATTCAACTCAAGTTGCTTGCTTTTGTGGGACATAGTATGATTCTTTTCCTTATCATTACATGATATTCATGCATTAGAATTAATGCAAGGCAGTTTTCAAATGGCGTATAGGATATCGAAAAGTTTCCTCAAGAAACTTATACAGATGCCTCCTGTCTTTTACTTTTCAGCAAGTAAATGAACTAACAAGAGCTTATGCACAATATAAGGAATTTATGTTACAGTACAGACGATTATGTCAAAGGACATTGTAGTGATGTCTTGCTTAGCTCAAAAGTTCAAGTATATGATAGATGGCTTTACCAACTCTACAAACATCAAGATGCATTCTCTGGGATAATCTATTATTAGCCTTGGAGTAGGTATCTTCTGGATTCAAACCAAATGAACAAGGATCCATAGTCAATAAAATTCGAATTGCAATTTTCTAGATCGATCCAAATAATTCACAATGCTTTTGCTTCTCCCCTGTTTATTAATTCACTCACAGCCACACCACTAGAAGAAGAGCTTGTTCTTGCATTTAGCATTTCTAAACGATACGGTTACTTTAATCAGCCAATGCGGACGGTTACGAAATAAAATGTGTGGAACTCAATGGTTGATGCCAAGGGATGCCCTGTCAACATGCTCCATTTGCACCGTAAATTCACTCTAAAGCATAACTTAGAAACATGCAGTCATGAGCTACATGGTAAGGGCACAGCAAACTAAAACCTCAATTAGGAGGACCGCCCTATAGGGTCCTTCATTTTTCATTTCTCGACCTACATAATGACCTTTGGCATGCTATCAGATACATGTATCATCAGTTTTTATGCACTACTTCCAGCATTCCCAAAATCAATCAAACGTTGAGAATCTTTATTTTCTGCATAGGATGAAGGATCTTACCCGAAAACTAATGACAAATGATGCACTTAGAAAGCATTTTCCATCTATTTCCCTTACTGGCATGATAAGCAAAATCTTGTTGCCAAAGCACACAACAATTTCCATGGATATCTCCCCTCAATTCCTTGAATTCAAGTAAGGAGACAATGATGACACATCGGCTAGGAAATAATATTGAGAAGATCATAAATCTTGAAAGATATTGGGAGCAGGAAATCCAAATGAAAATTGGATAGTAGATCTCAAAAGAACAAAGGTAACTTACCTGCTCTATGTACCTTTGATAGTAAATGGGGATTACTTCCATTATATTGACTCATCCGAGTCATTCGTATCGTCTGATTCATAACCCTATCATTTCGCTATTTGTAATCTTATTTGATCGATAAATCTGAGTTCCAGATAATTCTGGAATTGTTTTGAGTGACTTGCATCCGATGATATTCAGTTCCTACAACTTTAACCTATCAAGGTCTTCAATTTCTGCTAATTTTGGGCATCCTATGACTTGTAATTTCTTCAGCCTCCCGGATTTTGGAAGGTCTAGCCTTTCCATTGAAGTGCACTCAAAGATATCTAGCCATTCCAAATACTCCAACCTATCAAGGCCTTGAATTTCGGCTAAGTTTTTGCAATATGTAGCTTCTAATTTCTTCAGACCCTCGAGTTTTGGAAGGTCCACCTGTTTGATTGAATCGCAGCCTATGATATTCAAGCTTTCCAAATATATCAATTTGTCAAGAGCTCGAATTTCAAGTAGATTCTTGCAATCGCTGACAACTAATGTCCTTAGATGGACAAACTGTGAAACGTCCAGCATTTCGATAGATCCACACCAAGAGACATCCAAGGATTCGAACTTGAAGGGCGTGTTTAGGGATTGTGGTGATTCCGATTCTTCAATGTCCGTCGGTTGGGAGCATTCTGAACTCTTTAATTGCGTTGATGGAAGCTCCTGGATGCACTGGATAAATCCGCACTCACGAAGTTTTAGTTGCTTGAGATGGGCTAGGTGGGAAAGCGAAGGCAATTTGCGACTTTGACAAGTGACACCCAAATATGTTAAGCCGGAAGGAAGCTCCGGCAGCGATTGGAGCTTCTCGCAGTATCTAAAATCAAGGCGTCGTAGGGAAGAAAGATTAGCCATGCTTTCTACTAGTATCCATTTCAGATCTTCGCAATGAGAAGCACGTAACTCTCGGAGCTTTCTCAGACTCCCAATACCATTGGGTAATTCTTCTATACCACTCCAAGAAATATCTAGAATCTCTAGATTCTCCAAAGACCCTATGCTATCTGGTAATGCAGAAAGGGATGAAGTATGTCGTAGATGGAGTTGCTGCAGTGCTTTTAATTTACCTAATCCTGCTGGAAGCTCCCTGAGGCAGGAGAAAATATTCAGTGGTATGTGCGCGCCACGTCATCTGCTGACGTGGTGCGCACTTACCACTCAGAGATCGACACGCGTCCTGTGGGACCCGCTGGAAAATGGAGGGGCGGGCTCGGCTCGGCTCGGCTCGCTGAAGAAGAAAAGACAAGTCGCAACTCCCGCCTAAAAGATTTCTCTCTCCTGCATTGAATTGAATTTTCTGCAATTTTCTCTCTCTCTCTCTCTCTCTCTCTCTCTCTCTCACTTTCTCTCCTCCTCCCTCTCGCGACGTCCGCTCTTCTCTCTCTCTTCCCCCCCCCGGCGAAGTCGTCCGACGCCGACGCCGACGCCGACGCCGACGCAGCCTCCGCTTCCACCCCTGAACCCGACTTTGACGCCGACGCCCCTCCGCCTCCCTCTCGCGACCTCTAGTCCGCTCTCTCTCCCTCTCGTCCTCGAAGTCGCGCCTCTCTTCCAGCAAACCCTGACGCCGACGCCCCTCCGCCGGTTGCCTCCGTCGGCGTCGGAGTCCGTCGCCCCCGTCTCCTCTGCCTCCCCCTACGCGCCCGACGCCAACGCGTCGAACCACGACGGCGAAAATGGAGGAGAGAGAAACGACGAGGCAGAAGACGGAGACGAAGAAGCAGAAGCGCGCGCGCTCGGGGTTCGGACATGGGTCGTCGCGTCGGTCGCGTTTCGGCTCGCCCTCGTCTACCTCCCCGGAACCTTCGTCCACCACCCGCCCCGAGGTCGCCAGCTCTCTCACCAGCATTCGCCGCCGTAACGCCGCCTCTCTTCGCTCCGTCGATCGATTCCCGATCCCCGATCCCCCGCCCCCTCCTCCCTTGAAATCTTGGAGGTCCATTTTCTGATACGATTTCTGGTTTTGTTTGTTTGTGCCGCCTGCAGTTGGCGAAGGCTACTGGTTGAAGCAGTCGGTGATGTCTCCCTACGCAGGTTCGGCTCCGTTCGATCTCTGTAGGAAGGAAGCTGCTTGTTTGCCTACTGGTGTGTCGCTGTTTGATGCTTTGACGCTGTTTGATGCTTTGATCCCTTCCACAGGTTCCATGTATCACGGTTCTCCTTTGCTGTTGCTCGTTCTCGGACCTCTCGCTGTCAAAAGGTAACTACCGGAGTATAATCGCCTATGCATTTTGAAGGCTAGGTTGATTGTGAGCTTTGCTGGTTGTCTGCTAGAACTAAACTAGATTTATCTGGTGTTATCGAAGCGGAGGCTGTGGCTTGTGCGAAAAGTTGTTTTCGATTCCACAAATTGAATTTCTTTTTAGGGGAGACTTGGAAGATGTTCTCCGGAGCAGTTCTGCATATAGGAACTGCATTTGCTTTAATTGCGTGGTTGATAATTTTTTTTACGTGGTATGTTGCACCTCGCACTTACTCTTTTAATGCCTTAACAGTGAGCATTTCTTTGGATGATGAGCTCCACAAAAGTCGTGATAAAATTGGTTTTCAATTGTTGCTGATTAATCACCCGAGATAAAGCTCATTCGAGAACTGAAAATATACATGTTCAGTTAAAAATATGCCTGCTTTCATGCCCTTGCTTTTATGTTGCCTTATCAAAGTGCACCTCTGCAATTGGAGATTGACCAGGGCAAATTTTTGTTCCCATGGAATTAGCAGTTCATTGTTTTCTGTGGCATTAGTCAGATTGGAAAGCATGGTTCAAATGACAAGAAGGGGAGAAAAAGTGACATCGAAAAAGAACTTGGATTCTCTGTCATTGCCCGTGGGCATTATATGGCTTTCTAATGTCTACTTAGTCTAATATTCAACATTTACTGTACTGGGAATAAGCATCTAATAACGAGATACTCGAAATGCTCACGGTATATGGTTAAGAGCACTTTATTGCTGCCTGCTACCAGACCCATGGCGAGCGTGAGAGAGCAAGAGCAAGCATACGACCAGTTGGAGGACAAGATGAGAAGAGAATGTGAGAAACGAGAAAAACAATTAATGTGTCAATGTAACCCTGAAAAAAGTTATTTAGTTACTGTAGAGCAATATTGCTCTATGGTCAATCCCGCCTTTTGGTAGACGGTATTCTAGAGATTTATGTTTAGCTAGGTCTACTTATCTGATAGAGTTGTGCATACTTGAGCTTCGAGCCCACGTCTTGTGCTGAGCCTTCATGAGATCATCAATTAATAATAAAAATAATTACCTTGAAGAGGTTATTTTAACTGCGCTTAGCATTTTGATAATCTATTTCGACTCTCTCTTGTCATGATGTGCAGTACACAGTGTTATTTCGGAGAGAGATTCATGCTGTCCCTTCTTCCATTCAGGAAGCATCCACAATGACTTCTACAGCGTCACCTGACAATTATTTTTCTGACATGTACCACTCTCCTCCAAGGCCTTTGCCCTATGATGTAGAGCCAAGGCGTTTGTGCATGCAGAGGGATGGACTGGTTCCAAGGCATGAGAAGGGTTCAAGTCATACCAATGAGGAATCAGAACCTCTTAGGAGTGACATGGATGGGGAATCGGATAATATTTGCTCAGAAGACAAATGGACTAACTATGCACATGAAAAAGGTTTTAAAGAGCAACCATATGAGACCTCACTTAAACTATCCTTGGCAAAAACGAATGCTGATATTGGGCATATTTATATGACATCAGAAGAGGAAGATGTTTGTCCAGCGTGTCTTGAAGGTAAAAGTTTTTGTATTAGAAGATTGGTTGCTTGTTGCTTTCTTATTGAGCTGACAATTATTAGCGGGCTAAGCTAATTCTGAATAACGTGAAGTGCTGAATAAGTTTTAGAAAAGGGATGAGACATAATCTTAGGCTAGTTCAACTTGTTCACTTTCATGCCTAGATGTAGTTGAGTTTTCAGCTTGTAAACTATTTAGAGATCCAATCTACTGGTGAACTTGATTTTTTTCTGAAAGAAATTACCTTACCATTGTATGCTTTTGTGCTTTCCTTTTTTTCCCGGGAACATGCTTTGGCACGGATGCAGATTCTTTAGAGAAAATTTTGAAGAGAACTTTCATCTGAAAAAGGAATAAAAATTGACAATAAGCTTATGTGGGAACTAGGGAAGTACTTTCATGAACTTGGAATTTGGGTCGATTATTGCCTCGAACATGGTGGCAGCGAGAAATATTGTGTGCAAGTTGGCTTGTTCGGTATTGGTTTATAGTTTTGTAACATGTCACTGCAATGTTGTGATTAATTAAATTGTTGATGTTCTTGATGAATTCTATCAATTTTTACTGCTTATTAAATGCAGAATATACGCCTGAGAATCCAAGAATAATGACAAAATGCTCTCACCATTTCCATATTGGTTGCATATATGAGTGGAAGGAGAGAAGTGACATCTGCCCTGTATGTGGCAAGGTAATTCTTTTCCTAGATCCCAACAGCAAACATGCATACATACATGCATACACATGTGACTATTGTGCTCCAATGATTGCTTCACCGTGGCACAGACCACGATTCTTAGTTGTTGTCTGACCTCACAGAGTGACCTTTCTCAGGGAAACTCTTTTTTTGGGGTAGGAATTGGGATTGTTTCTCCCTCTGCTTTATGCACGTTGGGTTGCAATCATTTTAAGGACACGTTAAAAGCTTTTTACAAAAGATGATATGCTATTTGGTTTTCAACTGGGATCGGTAACTTTTGAATGGTTATAACCTCCATACTAATCCCTGTACAAGTCCTACTGACACCCAGGATAAGCTGTTATGCTTGCAGCTTATTGCTATGCTTGCAGCTTATTGCTTTATAATTGGAGGCTTTCCTTTTCTTGGGGATTTTGCCAGGCTGGGTAGTTGTCATAAAAAAGAAAGATCATTGAACAATTACCTAAAACAATGGCAGAAAATAGTAGTACATTTCTAGCCTCATGAGCTTCTATGGGTTGAACATGCTGCCAACATTTCGGCAGCCTCTCACCGACTGATAGTTGTGGCTTCCTATGATTTTGCGGCTTCACAAGTTATGGGATTGCTATATGTCTTCTATATTGATTTAGAGGCGGTGCCATTTTGTGTGGGCAGTTGAGAAAAATCAAGATGTTCTGGTATTTCAACTGTTTTCTTCTCCTAGTTGTGTGCTTAATTGGACCTTTTTCTGTTTGACAGGTGATGGTGTTCAATGAGACTTGATCTTAGGTGAATGCTCATGTTGACGATACTGTCAACACTGGGAAGAGAAAAAGAATCCTGTTAATATACTTGATGAAATGTAAAGAAGTCTCTGTGCATATTCCAATTTCTCAGACTCTCTCTCCAAAGACCCATTATACATTCCTTCTAAATTATCTTTTACTTTGTTTAGACTTCGTTATGCTGCTTGAAACTGCAATTGTAAATACGAGCAATATCTCAAGTGCATATTGGTAAGTGTAATTGTCTGGTCGTTGCCTTTCCATTTTTGGGTTTGGTTTAGTTATAGAAACTACATATGAAAGAAAGTGCATAAGTGGCCAACCAAACGACAGCGCTTTTGCGTTAAGGTGCTGTCAGGTTCTCTTCTCTGAGTTTGCTGATGCTCGGGCTTTGCCCTTGGTAGAGCGACGTGTAAGACTCTGCGACTTGTTACTTCGGTGCTTGCTGGGCTTCTGGGGTTAGATTTACAATGAAATTCTTAATGTCGGTCCCAGTGCATGACTTCGCTTCTGTAGTTAAGTCACGAGTTTATCGTACGGCAGCTTGATTTACCTATGGATTCTCAAGCAAAATGCCGTAGTTTTTCAGACTCCGGCCAAGTGAAGCTGGCAACACTTTCTGTTCACTCAGAAAAAGAGAGTACGAGAGAAAAAGATTGGATGTTCATTTCTTTGCCAGGCTTTGGGTAATTGAAACGAGTAAATCAATCGTCAAGTATGTGAGAAAAGCGATTTCACATAACCATAAAGCACATCACAAGTGGACGTTTATCTGTTGAAACAAGGTGTTGGCAGGCAATGGCAAAAACAGAGCCAGCAAAATCTCCAAGAACCGTAAGAATTTATTCACTCATTTTTCCTAAATGGTATTTATAGTAAAACAGATAACACAACCTGTTTTTTTTATTTATTTATAAGTAAACATACAAGCATGACATTTTCATTTCATCTACTTTCCACTAGCGATAATCTCAAAGGCTCGCAGGAACACCTCGTGGGGCCGGCCACCACTCAATCTGTGCTTCCCATTTATCTGTTGAAAATAATGATCTCAGAAAAGTTATCTCTATGTCATCCAAAAAATTAAGGCAAAATATGAGAGAGACAGAGACAGAGAGCCAGGGGGGGAGAGAGAGAGAACATCATTTACCACGAAATGCGGAACCCCAGAAATGTTCGATGAGTACTGTTCGAGCCCTCATTTACCTTGATGGAGTAAAAGAAAATTATGAAAAGGTTCGTGAGATTCTTAGAATCAGTGGCAAACATCTGGAAGCTGCCAAAACTAAAGAGATTAACTGCAGTAGATTTCAACAGGATCATTGAAAAATTCATGGGAAAAGGAGATAACACTTTCCTGAGTCAGCTTAGAGAAATGAAATCTTTTAACTCCGAAAAGCTCCTTCTAGATATTCTACATAATTAGTCAAGCATTCTCTCCTGATCTCTAGGTTCGAATGTGAAGCAATGTGTGTGTGTGTGCGTGAGAGAGAGAGAGAGAGAGAGAGAGAGAACCTCTTGCAGTCCATTATTTGGATTATCCAGAAACTCCGCTGCCCCGTCTACTCCAGCCTTGGCAGCAGCTTCCACAAGGAATTCTCTGAATCCACGTTATACAAAGTGTTAAGTTCGAGTGTGCACTAAAAATTAAAATGAAGACGAGCGAGCTTCATCAAAAGAATGTTGGAAAAAGTTTCATTTCTAGCTTCGTGTTAAGTATAGCTTAACCAAATTTCCCTGGGGATAGAGTAAAGTCTGGCAAAATGGTCTCTTTATGATTCAAATGAAAAATTAAGGACATACGATGAAATTGGTCAGCCTCTTTTTCTTTTTTTTTTTTGACATTTTCTCAGAATATGAGGATGTAACGCTAAAAATTAGAGAAGAATGGCCCCTCTCTCCCAGCTTAGTAACCTTTATTTAGGATAACCAGCACACCCAACAAAACACTATTAAGAACAACCGTAATGGTTCGGAGAGATCCTACGTTTATCTTCCAAACAAATTGGGCAGTAGAATCAGCTAAACCAAACTTTTTCTATCTTGGGAAGAGGCTTAAACTATTCAGACCTAGGTTAAGCCAAAGGTCATGATGCATGTTTGACACTATGGCTGTAGAGGATTTTAGATTCACAAAGACTATTCCCAATGGAATAAAGCCAATTCTTAAGAAAAAATTACAGGGGAAGAAGATGCATCTTAAGAGATGATGCAGTGATAAGGGATTTTCCAAAGCTCAGCAATCCACTTCGATGCATGTGTGGACACATACAACCACATGTAGCTCAATGCATGTACGGGAAGTGAATCTACCTGTCACCAATATATCTTCCCTGGGTGAAGTAGCCAATAAATAGCTCCTCCACAAGTTTTTGTTGCTTCTCGAGCCCTCGTGTCCCAGCATAGTATATAAGCATGTGGCTATCCACAGTATTTCCCCTGTTCATATATTATATATGTTACCAATCTTCTCAGCACAACCTCTTGCTTTGGGAATTTAAACATCCAATGTATACATGATATCATAAGCATCTTACGTGAGACCAGACATGTTGTGTTCCAATCCAATACCTCTAAAAACCTGCAAATTGTGCAGGATATAAAATCAATAGTTGCATAAGTAACAAATTTATGGTGTTCAAAAGGAGAAAGGGAAAACCTTGCGCATACAAGCTTCCATGCTCTCTGATCGAGATCCAAACTTTTTCAGGTAATACTCTTTCTTGCTGACACCTTCTTTTGGGCAGATGGATTCAGAAAAAAAAGGATGCCATTTGATCTGCAAGCCCGATGAGACATCAGTGAGAATGGAAATACACCATGGTGAAAAGGCTCACATGTGCATGAATGAGAGAGAGAGAGAGAGAGAGAGAGAGAGAGAGAGAGAGAGAGAGCTTCAAAAACAAACTGATCCTTTGCAGTGGCTATAGCCTTGTCTAAATTCTTTTTGCCTACACAGCACCACAGGCAAACAGTATCCAAACTAATGTCAATTCAAATGAGCTTCTTCCCAGCATTGTTATCAGCTGACTCGGCCATAATCTTCACTGATCGGCAGATATTCTGGATAACATAGATGAGTCAGATTCCTATCTGTCCAGGATAGCATCAGTACTAGACTCTTTATTGTGAGACAACCGCTTCAAAGTTATCAAGCAGATGAAAACACGATAATTCCTAGGCATGGAGTTTACATCTAATCAGTAATCGGGGTACCACTCAATTTCTCTCCAGTCACGAAGAAGTTGTTTCTACTCCTGCTCGTATATTGGCAGTGGTTCCAGCTAAATATTCTAGCCATCGCAAGTAGGCATTTGAAGGACAGAGGAAAAATATTGAGTTCCTTAGTTAATCCGCTAATTATACCATGAACTAGAACTACCAAGACTGGGCTACAAAATTGATTTACTAAGTAATGCGGCGGAGACTCCTTTAGGCATTTGAAGACGACTCGCCAGCTTGAACGTCAGGTCAGTCACAGTTTTCCGACATCACTCAGCTAACTAATTTCGCAAACCATCGTAGTATCCCTGGCATCGCTGTTTTCCTGATGCATGGGGCTACATCTATCTTAGAAATCAGTTACCCCACTGAGAAAAATGAACGATGATTATCTAACCTGCAAAAAACACTACTTTGGTACACATTATCCGCCCCAATCAGTGTGGACTCGAAATGGGGTAGAAGGAAAAAAAAAAGGGTCGGCCAAAGGAGAATCCACATTTTAGAGGTGGACTCCCTTTTCCCAGCAGTAATCAACCCAATAGTTGACTTCCCAAAATGTTCGACTCAGAGAATCAAAGATAGGACCAGAAGCATTGTAATCTGTACTTAGGTTAGATCCTTCCAGGTATTTGACAACACTGAATTACTCATGCTTTGAACAAGAGACGAGTACAATAAAGATCACCACACATCACATTGCATGAAAATAGTAAACCGCGAACTACCTACGCAAGCAAGACACGAGAGAAGTAGATACCTACATAGTAGAAGATGCTCTGGTTGCCCTTCAATTCTGCATAGCGAGAAAGCTACAGAACATAATTAACTTCACAACACGCAAGAAACTAAGACTCCCCTAAAAAGAAATTCAATTTCTGGAATCGAAAACAACTTTTTGCACAAGCCACAACCTCCGCTTCGATAACACCAGATAAATCTAGTTCAGTTCTAGTAGATAACCAGCAAAGCTCACAATCAACCTAGCCTTCAAAATGCATAGGCGATTATACTCCGGTAGTTACCTTTTGACAGCGAGAGGTCCGAGAACGAGCAACAGCGAAGGAGAACCGTGATACATGGAACTGTGGAAGGGATCAAAGCATCAAACAGCGTCAAAGCATCAAACCGACACACCGGTAGGCAAACAAGCGGCTTCCTTCCTACGAGAGATCGAACGGAGCCGAACTGCGTAGGGAGACATCACCGAACTTGCTTCAACCGGTAGCCTTCGCCAACCGCGGGCGGCACAAACAAGCAAAACCAGAAATCGTATCGAAAAATGGACCTCCAAGATTTCAAGGGAGGAGGGGCGGGGGATCGGGGATCGGGGATCGGGAATCGATCGACGGAGCGAAGAGAGGCGGCGTTACGGCGGCGAATGCTGGTGAGAGAGCTGGCGACCTCGAGGCGGGTGGACAGGCGGAGGTTCCTGGGGAGGTAGACGAGGGCGAGCCGGAACGCAACCGACGCTACGACCCATGTCTAGAACCCCGAGCGCGCGCGCTTCTGCTTCTTCGTCTCCGTCTTCTGCTTCGTCGTTTCTCTCTCCTCCATTTTCGCCGTCGTGGTTCGACGCGTTGGCGTCGGGCGCGTAGGGGGAGGCAGAGGAGACGGGGGCGACGGACTCCGACGCCGACGGAGGCAACCGGCGGAGGGGCGTCGGCGTCAGGGTTTGCTGGAAGAGAGGGGCGACTTCGAGGACGAGAGAGAGAGAGAGCGGACTAGAGGTCGCGAGAGGGAGGCGGAGGGGCGTCGGCGTCAGAGTCGGGTTCAGGGGTGGAAGCGGAGGCTGCGTCGGCGTTGGCGTCGGCGTCGGACGACTTCGCCGGGGGGAGAGAGAGAGAGAGAAGAGCGGACGTCGCGAGAGGGAGGAGGAGAGAAAGTGAGAGAGAGAGAGAGAGAGAGAGAGAAAATTGCAGAAAATTCAATTCAATGCAGGAGAGAGAAATCTTTTGGGCGGGAGTTGCGACCTGTCTTTTCTTCTTCAGCGAGCCGAGCCGAGCCGAGCCGAGCCCGCCCCTCCATTTTCCAGAGGGTCCCACAGGACGCGTGTCGATCTCTGAGTGGTAAGTGCGCACCACGTCAGCAGATGACGTGGCGCGCACATACCACTGAATATTTTCTCCTGAGGCAGACACGAGGATCGGGGCGTTCGGCGCCTGCGTCGGCGCCTACCGCGAGATGAAGCGCGTAGGACGAGCACAGTTCCAAGCGAAGGAGGTCCCCCATGTCTTCAATGGAAGCGTCGATTCGCTTCAGTCTATTACACCAGGTGAGGATGAGAACCTCTAACTTCTCAAAAGCTGAGAGGAAGTCCGTATTTTCCAAGGAATGACAAAATGAAAGGTCTAGATATTTAAGCTTCTTTGCCATCTACGGAAAAAAAAAAAAAAAAACAATAATGAATGTCGATGGGTGAGTGTAGAGTCATTATGATTCAAAAGAAAGCATAAAAGGAGAGGAAAAAAAAAGACTTTAATTCTTACCTTGAAAAAACTCCATCCTCCCCATTTCTCATTTATTGCACTTTCTCCCAATTCGAGTACAGCTAATTCCTTTACGCAAAAATTGTTTACTTCAAAATTAGCGGGACAATATGGCCATTGAAGCCATCTTAACTCCACCATTGAATCCTTAAAATCTCCCCTTAAATGTACCCCATCTAGGTGAAGGAATCTTAGACTCGTCAAATTCTTGAATTGTTTTTGTGCGTAAATTATGTCATTTGGCCTAGCTATTTTGCCAAAGTCTTTTGAGTTGCCTCCACTAAGATTAATCCCCTCAATCATGCCCGTTCCCTATAAACAAGAATCAAGAGTCATTAGTACTATATCCAACTAAAGTAATAAAATATCATTTGTTCATTTTGTGATTGATGTGCATTAATGCATTCAAGAGACTAGCAATATGTAGATATGATTTTTCATTTTATGCCCAATAAACAGTATTTATAAAGGCTAACAAAGTGAAGGATGTCAACTTCCATTTTGAAATTTGGCGATATACATAGTCAGATCTTAAAAGGAATTACGATGTAATGGCTTGTATAGAGTAAAAACTTTACAACTTGTAATCTTCTTCTTTATGGTACTGTAGCTTCATTATCATAATAGTTAAGACATGCGTGCATTTAATCAAATTGCAAAGTGCAAAATCAAAATTTGACTTGTCAATTTTAATAGAATTATACTTTTTCTCTTGAAATTTCATAAATGCAATTACAATCACATACTAAATTATACAAAATAGAATTTGAGTAATTATCTCATGGACTTTTTATGAAGAAAAAGTAAAACATTTCTCTTTTTAATAGTCATTGCGTGAAGTACGTTTGATGATATACATATACATGTATACACATGCATATATATTATATTTAAGGAATTTCTGTTCCTATCTTATTTGGTAAGTTTTAAATCAGTCCTTGTCCTATGAATATTGGTAAATGGAATTCCTAACGTAAAATTACGTCAACTTAGCGTCCCTTTCATTCTCCACTATGGAAATAATGACTAAAATTTCATGAGAAATGCGGGCATCATTAGTCCTATTATCTTAATTTTAACATCTAGAGGATATAATTCTATGATTTATATATCCTAAGTAGTTATGATTTATATATCATAACATCAAAATTGCACAATGCACCACCGGATAAAAGGGGGGAAAAAAAACGGATGTTCCGACGACAAATTCACCGTCGCCACAGCCCAAAACGCATTTTACACACCTAGAAAAAAGTATCTTCGTTGGAGAACAAGCGAAATTAACATGGATGAAAGGATAAATAAAAGCGAGAAAAACCTCGGAAGCAGCAAGTCGGCGAGCAAAACTTACCCCCACCACAAATTAGGTGTTATTACGAAGACTTCTAGGAAAAAAAGAAAAAAAAAAGGGTTAAAAAGTTAGAAATAAAACTCCTTTTTATTTCGACGCATTCACGACGCTTCAAAATGGAAATAACGGTTCCGACTACTCCAAAAGTCAGAACGGAAGGGGGAAAATGAAGAGGCCACGAGATCCCGGCCGAACTGTTTTTGATGACAAAAATTAATTTCTCGCCATTGACTCAAATAATTGAAATAACCATCAAAAAGATTTGTTTGGAGTAACTTTTATTCTTCATCTTTTGTTTTTCTTTCTTAAGAGCATGCACTTTGGCTATTTTTTTAGTGGTATATCCCTGAAACTTGTTGACACGCCCAATCGTACATGAGTTTTTTCATAGTTTTCTGGAATTTGAGCGATGTTCTCTCTTTTGACGGAAGAGCGAGATATTCACTTTAGGTTTTTTTAGTTAGTTGCGGCGAGCAATCTATCTCGCCCTCTGCTTCAGCCTGTCTATTTCTTGCCAATGACAAAGAAGGACAATTGGATTATGTCTAAAGGTATCTTGGGAGTACTTGTTAAGTAACCTGGCTGAAAAAATAAATTATAAGATGTGGTTTTTATTAAAGTATTGATTTAACATAATATGACAACATTAAAAACTCGTGTTAAATAACCTGGCTGAAAAAAAAAACTCTATATGAACTGATTTTTATTAAAAATATTGATTTAACATAATATGAGAATGTGAAAATCATGATAGTCATCTTAAAAGAAAAACAAAGATTCTCGGCGAAGGGCCATTTATCAACTGAAAAGTGATACGTGAAATATGAGATTTTACTAACTAATAAATCAAACAAGAGATTTAATATGTATATATATATAAATACATTTGCAACGTACACTTACTTTCATATGATAGGGAATATTAATATATGAGAGAAAAACCATAAAAGGAAATACTTTCTAAAAGGGAGCAAGCTCCCTACTTTCTAATCATGTCAATAAAACATATTCGAGGGCAATAATAGTGAAGGTTCATAGTCCACTAGAGCAAGCACTAAGTAGTGGACCAATATTACTATTAATAGTAGAACATTAACTAAATGAGAAAAAGAAAGGAAATGGTTACCTTACTTCCCTTTAGCACTTTTTCGACTTCCTCATAGTCCCATAACCTACTACGGCACCAAGGCTTCAGTTGGTTTTCCTCACGAACTATTTCCCTCCCAAGATCTCTCAATTGGTCATGCATTCTAAGCCTATCATCACTTCCAACTTTTATTAATGACATGGATATCAATATTTCAATTCCCTCCCCTGGGAAAAAATCACAAGCGTCCCACATGTAGATTGGGATTGTCTTTTTTTCGTCAATGAAAAAGCAAGCAATATCCAAAAAAATTTGTTTTTGTCCATGGTCTAATGCTTCGTAACTTATTCTTAACTTTTCTCGCACTTCCCTATTTGGGACTTTTCTTAACTTCTTTATTGTATCTCTCCACTGTTTTGACTCTTTTCCACACAATAATGAACCAAAAATCTCAAGGGATAAGGGAAGCCCTCCAGCGATCGATACAACTTCATGAGTGAGGTCGTTAAATTCCTTTGGAGGAGAGTCCCTTCGAAATGCATGTTTGCTAAATAGAATCAAAGATTGATTCTTGTCCATTTCCTTATGGTCATAAGGATAGTCCACCCCAACTTCTTCAAGAATCCTCTTGTTTCTGGTGGTAATAATGATCCTACTTCCCGAAGCAAACCAATCACGATTACCAACCAAACACTTCAACTGAACGACGCTGTCCACGTCATCAAGAAGAATGAGGACCTTTTTACCTTTAAAATTTGTGGATATGAGTTTAGTCCCTTCATCCTCATTACGAGTTTCATTTTTTAGCTTCAATATATCATAGATTAACTGATTCTGTAAGTAATGTCTACCATTACGCTTCCACAATTCCCTTATATCAGCAATGAAGCTACGATGCTCAAATTCATTGGAGAACTTGTTGTAGATGGCTTTAGCAAGGGTAGTCTTACCAATGCCTCCCATTCCGTGGATGCCAACAAATAGGGTGTCATCAGATTTATTACACACAAGCTCCATAACCTTCTTCACATGATCATCAATTCCAACCAAATTCTCAGAAATGACCAACTCAAACTTTTTCTTCAATTCATTCAACACTTTTCGGACAATCGACTTCACCAACTTTCCTTCATACCTATCAAACGTGACGAGTTGAAATATGTGGCAACAATAATATTATATTGTTTTATTTATAGAGGACACAATAAATTTGGGGATAGATTGAAAAGCTTTA
Organism: Eucalyptus shirleyi; assembly: GCA_017140165.1. Taxonomy (NCBI): domain Eukaryota; kingdom Viridiplantae; phylum Streptophyta; class Magnoliopsida; order Myrtales; family Myrtaceae; genus Eucalyptus; species Eucalyptus shirleyi. The sequence continues at coordinate 44,298,251 of CM029450.1, forward strand.
AAAGTCGTTGCTGTCATACCTCCATATGTTATCATATATGCTAAGTCTAAAGTGGGAAATGATGGCGGTTGCTTCACATGGCGTGCCCCATTCCACTGTTACTCTAACATAATTTATCAAGCTAGGAAAATCTTGAGGATATCACTTATAAATTTTAAATATGGTCTATATTTTTGGATTTGAACCGAATTTTAAACTGGTTATCTATTAAAGATACTAGGGACGATGTGAACATGACTTTGAAGATTCTCTAGAGCGTTTGAATAAGCAAAAATCCAATAAGCCAACCCAAGATGAGAGTTAACCATCAATCAATAGACAAGTCATAACTTTTGATGCAAGATGATTTCAAGTCTCGTAAAACCAATCCGAAAAGTTATTTAGATTGTGATATTGTGAACTACTTGAATGCAATTGAAGTGATTCTTCTTGTTTGTGCAATTCTACGGGCTTGTAAGTTTCTACGAGTGTTGTGAATCTAGTATCATTCTAGATTGGTGCACTTATCAGTATTCATTGCCTCTAAGGATGATAATAGGTTGTACTTTATTTTCTTTTTGAGTATCTATGTCCGATGATTTGATCTAATATTGAGTTTATAGGGAAGTAGAAGAATACTTTTTACCCAAAATAAGAATATCGCTTCAATAGATGCATGTGCATGAGATAGAAATTACTTGTTGAAGATAAGAAATGCTTTGAAAATTATTTAAACAGACATATACTAAAAATAATCATTTTTTTATCATCATCTTATATAACCAATGAAACATTTCTTTTCTAAAAAAAAATTAATAGCAACCAATCAACGATATCAATGATTTAATAAATGTGACTTGGGAAGATAAAGAATTATGGCAAAGCTTGGACGCTATGATGTTATGAGCTTTAAATAAAAATTCACCAATAGGTTGTACCATTAATCTCAAGTAAATATGTAATTAGAAAAGTTTGTAACAAAGATTAACGTGATGTACACTATAAACATGAAAAAAAAAATGGCACAATATTACAAAATCTTTGGATATAAAAGTCAAAATCCATTCAAAAAATCTTATTATTGAATGGGATCATAACAACAAATTTTATAATTAGATTGGTCAATATCATTAAAGCAAAAAACTAAAAAAAAAGAATAACTTATAGAATTCATGCATCACGGGATCTTACTACCAGCGACATCTCACAATATCAATATCCATATATAAAGAACGTAAATGAAGCGCGTGAGAATCAAAACAATCAGTAAATGCACATACATATCAAAAGAAAGCGGAGAATGTTTTGGTGAGAAAATTTACCCATCGGCTTCATATCCTTTCAAGGTGCTGACTTCATCAAGTGCTTTCTTCCATTTCTCCAAAGTTGTTGGGTCGAAAGAAGACCTCTCACGCAAACGATTCTGACGCTCATGAAATGCCTGTCCAAACCTCCCGGTTTGATATCGCACTTCAACCGGTTTCACTTTGTAGAATATAGGCAACACTATTTGTCCATTATTATTCTTGCACTCCATTATTTGAACTAGCTCATCCAGACACCAACTGCTTGTACCATAATTCTTGGAGAAAATGGGGATTAGGATCTTACTATTCGTGATGGCTGCCATAAGCTCTGGTTTGATGTCCTTGCCTTGGCAGAGCTCGTCATCGTCTCTAAAAGCATTAATTCCGACATCAAGGAGCCCATTGTAGAGGTGATCAGTGAAGCCATGTCGAGTATCTGGGCCTCTGAAGCTTAAGAATACCTCATAACAGTTTCCAGCCGACACCGTCGAAGAACTAGATGCATTATTGTTAGTTTCTGTCGGAGACGAACTAGATCCAATGAAATTAGTTTCTGTCAGCACAGTCATCGAACCAGATGCACCAGTATCAACATCCTCTGCATTTCTACTCGCATTAATTTTCCTCTTCTTAATGGGACGACGCATTTCGGCCTCTGACTCTGCCATGGACTTCAGCTTTCAAGCCCTAATGGAGGAAAAAAACCAGAATGCCCCTCAGAAAACAGGAAATGCCTTCTTGCCTCTTCTATTGTGGTCTGTTAAATTTCAATACACATGAAGCGGTGGATTTGTTCGGAAGATGAGAAGTGTAGAGAGACTTATGACAAGACTGTGGCATGGGTTTGTGGAAGAAGATGAAAAGGGTTTTGGGTTTGGGGGGGGAAGAGGGATGGAGATTCGTCTGGTTCAATATTTTCCGAACAAGGGCTCGGAACAGATGAAAATATCAAAGCGTCAGGACAGTGAAGAGTCCCCTGCTTAGTCCACTGCTTGCACCATTGAACTGTCCTTTTCTTTTGTTCATATATTTTCCATAAGATAAGGTATTTTTGTTAATTATATTTCCACTCTTGGTCCCACTTTGGGATTTTTTTTAACGTAATCCCATATGGAAATTACCCTTCTTACTTTGAGCCTTGTAGATATTATACTATCAAACTGATAAACTTCATTTTAATAATGAAATATTGTATTATAACAATCACTCTAAAAAAATTATGTTCTTTACATGTGTTGATGATCATAGATATTATCAAATTGCTATATACATTTATTTTGTACCCAAGCATAATGAGAAGAATGTATTTTTGGCTCTCATTCTGCCTTAATTTTCCCTTCTTCTTTTTTTTTTTGGTCGAACCTCAATTTATTACTCAAATCTCCTAAATAAATTTAAATACCTTTTTGCTTTTGCTTTTCTTTATCATATATTTATTTATTTATTGGTTTGATTTATCTAATCCAACTGGTTGGCATGCACCAATAATTCAACATTGCCTTCATGTGGTGAAAGTTTCAATGCACAGGAAAATCCAAGGCAATCCTACCTAGGAAGAAGAGAACATGCAAACAAGTTTGGATGCACAGCAATGAAAAAAAATAAAACCAAAAATAAAAGAGAATTGCCATTATGATATTGCAAATTAGGAGTGCACAATTTCAAGTCCAGTCCACCCAGAATTTGAGAATTAGATCAGAAAGAGCGATTCCTGATTTTTGGAACCGGACCGCAGCCAGTCCAATCCAATAAAATGCTTCACCAAAAACGAAACCTCACACCTAGCCCTAGATATGGGAAGAAGAGAAAATAGATGGGACCTACTACATAAATCTTATTTCTTTTTGTTAAAAAGAATACTTCTGGCTTGAATGCAAGCCTCACAAGCAGAACCTATTTCCCTTCGTCCTAGAGCATTAACTAACTAGGAAAGACGCGTGTAGGTATTTTTATCGCATTGGATAACAGTTTTACATCATCTCATTCATTGACATCATAATATTAGTAAGGGCATAGTGAATTTTTTTTAGGATTGAATCCAAAGTTGAAGATTTCTTTTTAGATAAAAAAATTTTGGGGTAGAATTAAAATTGGATTTAAAATTTGAGAGTTTTTAGGACACTAGGTCTTATATAAAAAGAGGTAAGTGAAAATTCAGGAGTTTCACCTGTTTTAATCATCCAAGGGCATATTTGTAATTAGATAGCATATAATTTTCTTTCCGTCCTTTCGTCCCGTGGCTGGGTCTCACCAGTCTTTGCTTAACTTAAGACTACCCTCATCTTTACCAAGTTTTTTTGTCCATTTCTTATTTTAAATGAGTGGCTGAGTCTATCACTCTTTTCTCTATTTAATTACCAAATTAACAATTAACTTTTTTAGATATCAACTTATTGATTTCATTTAGTCAAATTTATTAATTTCACAATTTCTTAATTAATCCAAAGCCAAATTAATAAATCAATATTTACAATTTTTATGGGCAAATTTTTTTTCTTTTTTTTGGATTTAGTTTAGCGATTGTTTTGATATTTTGCCCTTCTTCTTGACTTGGTCAAAAAGTGGGCTTTCAGAAAAAGGGCAAAGAAGAGATATAAAAAGGAAAAGAGGGGGCACGCACCAACGACAGAAACGAAAAGAAAGGGAAAAGACAGAGAGAGAAAGAGAGAGAATTGTTTGGGCACGCGCGAGGTCTTTTCATTCTTTTTATTTCTCCTCCTCCACGAGAACCTGCCTCCTCTGTCCTTCTTTTTCTTTCTTTACTTTTGTCAACCACTTCCCAGTTTGTCTTTACTGAAGTTCTCTCTTTTGCCGGCCATAGCCTGTTCTCTGTATTTCTCTTTCTTTTCTTTTTTTTATTTATTTTACTTTTGGAAAAAGTATTTCTCTTTCTTAGCCGTGAAGAAAAATCCCCGTCCCACTTGCCCGAGAATCCGCTGCTATTTTTTTTTTCTGCCCAGATTTTCTCCTCTTCTTTGGCCGTAAATTCCGGTCCCGACTGCCGAGATTTCTCTCATGTCGAGATTCCTCGTCCTTGAGGTTCTTGCCTTTGAAACTAAATATAAAATTTGAAATTTTTTAAGACGAAAAAATTAGGGACCGATTTAGCATTGAGTCTAAAATTAAGGGTTTTATGAGATAAAAAAAAGTTTGGGATAAAATTAAGATGGAACCTAAAATTTGAGGGTTTTAAAGAGATAAAGGGAAAAGGGAGAGCATGCACCAAGAGAGAAACGAAAGGGAAAAGAAGAAAAAAAAATGAGATGAAAAGAGTGGGTTTTTCGTGTAGATCTCCCCGTAGATTCACTTCCATTCGCAGTGCCGGTAAAAATTTAAGTTATTTGATCGTCTAATTGGGATAATTTTCGAAATTAGAGTACAAATTCAAAAATTATATGAAATTTATATTGTGAAATTCGATTTTGAATTTGTTAAACCGTGAATGTAAGGTGTTGTCAACCTATGAAGTTAAACAGGAGTTGATTGAAGTAACATTTTAATAGAAAAGTTCCTGTAAAATTTTGATACCCATATAACAATGGATTTGTCGGGTTCATGTAAAGTGGAGTCAGACTTGGGATGAGTCTTCCTTAAACCTAGGCCACTACTTGCACAGTTGAACTTTCCTTTTCCTTCGCTTTTGTGTTGAGTTATCCTCGACCAGAAATGGTATTTCTATTGAATATTTTTAAGCTCTTGATCCCATTTAGAAATTTAATTCCTCACACTTTAAGCATGTGAAATATTATATTGTTGAACTGATAAATTTAATTTCAAGGGTTAACACGTGTCAAAGATCATAAAAAGTTATCAACATGCTATATATATTTATTTTGTATCTAAGCACAATGAAAATAATTTCGTTTTCGCTCTAGTTCTGCCTTAATTTCTTCTTCAAATCTCATAAATTAATCAAAATGTCATTTTAGTTTTGCTCTTACTTTATTATGTATATATATTTCTTTATTGGTTTGATTTATCTAATTAATCAGTTGGCTCGCGCCAATAATTCAAACTTGTATGAATTAGTAATTCGTTGACCTAGACCACCGACCATGCATTTATAGTCATTGCCTTCATGTGGGGGGAAATTTCAATGGACAAGAGAATCCAAGGCGATCCTCCTCAGGAAGAAAATAACATGTGAGCAAGTTTCGATACAAAAGCAATGAATTTACTCCTACGAATTAGAGAAATTGGATTTGGGGAGATTTCTCTAATGCCTGGTATCATTCTTTTTATTTTTAAAAGTATCTTTGCAAGCTCTATATTCATTTTAACCTAAATCACTATCATGCAATGGGATAATTACATGAATGCTCATTCATTATTAAACAAACAAATAAATTGCACTAAAAAGAAATAAACACACAAAGCAATCAATTATTTTATTTTTTGGGTATTTTCCAAGACAAATAATCTCCAAATAAGCATTATATCTAAACCACTCAAGATATTTACCAAATGAAGAAATAAAATAATTAAAAATATAATCCATTATTTTACAGATTAAATTAACGATTATTTTAACCCTAAACATTACAAAAGTTCAAAATAATTAAAAATTTAATCCGAAGTCTTATGAATTAAATTAATAATTATAATGATTTAAGAGTTAAAATACTATCAAAGTACCAAAAAAATCAATATAATTAAAAATAATAATTCAACAGTCTTACGAATCAAATTAATAATTATAGTGATTTTTGGGTAACAATAGCCCAACGATAATGCCTAAAATATTCATATAATCAACATTGCCAATGTTCCAATTTAAGCCATAATAATGAAACTTGATTTAAGAAAATTACCTTGATTGGATTTTTATTTTTTTAAACGGACCGGCGCCTGGATTCGCAAATTTACGTTGGGGTTGGGCTGTGGCGGGCAGAGCAGCAGCAGGCCGGTGTCGGGTCGATGAACTCAAGACGACGGGGCTTGCAGCGGACTCACCGGCACGGTAGGAGCAGCAAGTGTGCCGCGATGAAGGGACGCGACTTGGCTCGGTCTGGACAACGAGATCAGCAGCCCGTCGTCTCAATCCAAGGAGTGGCAACTGGATCGGTAGAGATCAGCAAAGGTACAGAGACTCGGGGCAGCAGCAACGTCGTCACCGGGACAGGGAAAGCAGCCGAGTTGGTCGCAGCTCGCTTGCTGCCCAAGGAGTGGAGCGACGGCTTTGTGGTGCAGCGACGAGAGAGCGGAGACGTTGCGACGGGCGGGTCGGAGACGTGGGTTGCTACAGGAGGACCAGCAGCAGGTCGAACGAAGGCACGACTCGTCGTGGGCCCGGGAGTCGCGGTAGGTCGTCGGCGTCGGGCGGAGACGCGGGTTGCTGCGACGGTCGCTGCAGGTTGCTGGCGTCGACGGGAGGGAAAAGGCGCGGCAGCGGGCGGCCAGAGGCGCGGGCGTCGGGCGTTGCAGGTCGCGGTGGTGCTCGCGGGCGTTCGGAGCTCCGGTGGCAACGGGCAGCTGCAGAGGTGGAGTTGCGGGTCGCCGGAAGGAGGGAGTCGGCGGCGGGTTGCTGCAGCGTCGGCGTTCGCAGATCGCCGGAGAGAAGGAGTCAGCGGCAGCAGGTGTCGGTGACGGGCGGGGCACGGCGACAGAGGCTCGGAGCTCTGGCGATGGGCGGAGGGGCGGCAGCAGGCGGGCGGAGTGCGGCAATGGTCGTGGGCGAAGTCTCTTCTTTTCTTCTGAAGCTTGTCAGAAGAAAAGAAAGTGACTAATTTTTTTTGGCTTCTTCCCCCGAGATTCCCCCCTTTAGTGAATGAGAGAGAGATTTCTTCCTTTTTTTTTTTTTTTTTGGGCGAATTGTCTCCTCTCACGCTTTCCTCTCTTTTCACGAATTGTACCCCCTTCATCCGTGCGGATCAACCCCTTTTATACGCAACGAAATAGGGTCATGGAAGAAGCAAAATTTCTTTCTTTTTTTTGATTGCATTTCGCACGGCCAAGACGCAATCTCCACGATTTTATTTTATTTCCTTTCCATGCCCATCGACGATTGCAAGATCTGGTACCAAAGATTAACACCAAATATATATTCCACATAAAATATTCTTTCAAAATCTTCTAATTTTCTACGAAATATATCTCTCGGTTTGTATATCGCTTGAATATGTGAAAGATTTACTGAATATATCAAATCGCAATTCCTTATAAAAAAAATAATGATGCATCTAAAATTATGTGTGGCAATTATTATTTTTTTCTTTTTTTATGGCTTAAAAATTAATTTTTTATAAATAAATGATTAGGTCGCCAAAATTTATGTGTCAACAAATAAGAATTAGTACAAAGGTAAATAGTTCTCTAACCCTTAGGCTACGTTTGGTCGTCTGGACTTTTAATCGTGATAGGACTGGATAGGATATGATATGAAATCCTGGGATTTTTTTATATCATGTCCATTGTTTGGTGAATTGCAATATTAAAATCGAATATGTTTTCATCATATCATGTAGATTTTTTTTTTTTTATAAATGAACTTAAATGTTCATAAACGGAGATGGTGAAAATCTCTCGTAACACTATTCTTTAATTTATTTTTATTTTATTTTTCCTCTTTTTATATTATTTTCTTTATTATTTATTTTTCCCCTTTCATCATTATTTAATAAAATTTTATCAAATAGTAAAATGTACTAACATACCTAAAATACAAAAATACCTAAAATATATAATAAATATAAATATTTAATTTATAGATTGAATGTTTATTATAAGATAGAATTAAAATTGAATATATAAATTAAAATAGGATTAATTAAAAATAATTTTTTTATTTTAATTTCTTTAAATTATTATTCAAATATTATTTATATTAAAATATCATTTCATTTTTATTAATTTAATAAGTTTGTTATTCGAGAGAAATAACTTTCCTAGTATGGACATTAGAAATCCTATCCATCTTTATCCCACCTCCCCTATGGGATAATTTTATCCTATCTATATTCCCTTTATATCATACTTTATCATGTCTTGAGCAAGCACCAAACATAGGATAGGATAAATCATATCCTATCCTAAATTTTATTCAGACTGCCAAACGCAGCCTTACTCCATGTCTTTTAAGGTGGAGATCACTTTGAACACACCAATGTCCCATGTATTTTGTCTTTCCTTTTGTCTAATTTCATTTTCAAGTAGACTATTCAACTCTGTGACAACTCTTTCTAGTTCCTTTGCACATTTCTCTCTTCTCCAAATCCTTGATCTTTCCCTTGTTGTCACTGCTTGCCTCACGTGCTTGAGACATGGATTCGTAGAAGAAAATGAAAACATATAAAGCGTCGGGATTATGAAGAGGGCACATTGAGTCCACCACCTGCACCATCGAACTTTCCTCTTTCTTTTGTTAATTTTATTTTTCATCAAAAAAATGTGTTTTTCGTTAAATATATTTAAGCTCTTAAGTACACTAAGAAATTTACCCCTCTTACTTTGACCCGATATATATTATATAGTCAAACCGATAAACTTCATTTTAGTATTGAAATGTTGTATTATTAACGATAACTTATTATCAACATGTGTCGAGGATCATAAAAAATTATCAATATGCATAAATGTGTGTGTGTGTGTGTGTGTGTGTATTCATTCAGTACCGTAACACAATGAAAAACAAAAAATTTGCTCCCGTTTTAATTTTCCCCTCAAATTTCATAAATAAGTAAAAATGCATTTTTGCTTTATAATATATATATTGGTTTGATTTATCTAATCCAAAGTATGCGCCAATAATTCAAACTTGTTGAACTAGATATAAAATAGTAATTCATTGAAAGGACCACTAAACATGCACTTATGGAAAAGTGAACTTTAAGGAAACGTAGATATTACAAAACTAGATTAAACAAATTTTCAGTGAAATTGTAACCTTTTGCTCATTCATTGATAGGACCACTAAACTTGCATTTATGGTCGTCGCCTTCAACTGGTGGAAGTTTCATTGCACTGGAAAAGTGAACGTTAACGAAAGTAGATATTACAAACCTAGATTAAACGAACTTTTGGTGAAATTGCAACCTTTTGCTCTCTATCGTTTCCTCACATGTGCCTGAGCAATTGCTCTCTCTCTTCATTTTTTTCTTTTTCATCTCCTTTGTTCTTCTTTTCTTTCTTTTCTTTTGCGCACCACTTTCTCAAATTTTTTAATTTTTATAAAAGCTCTCTCTTTTGTTGACCATAATCCTCTCTCTGTGTCTCTCTTTCTTCACCGTGAAGAAAAGCTTTGTCCTTTTTCTTTTTTGAGCTCTCTTTGGCAATGATTGCATGCGGAAAAATCGCCCACCCCAATGGGGTGAGGATTGTCTGCTTTTTTTAAGCCTAGATTTCCTTTTCTTCTCTGGCCATGAATTTCGGTCCCTAAATACCGAGATTGCCCTTGTTAAGATGGAAACTGCTCTCTTGGCCTCGTCCTCAAAGTGCTTGTCGTCATTTGAGGTTCACTGGCTATAAAGTTTGGAAATTCTTTTTAGACTGAAAAATTGGGAGCTAACATAGCATTGGACTTAAAGTTGAGGATTTTTTAGACAAAAAAAAAAATTTCAAGATAAAATTAGAACCAAACCTAAAATTCGTGGATCTTCAGGTTATTTGGAGCATATAAAAAGAGGTAAGCGGAAGTCGAGGAGCTTCACCGGTTTTTAGAATCTTGTAATTAGACAGCTTGTGATAATTTTCTTTCTCCACCTCTATGATGGCTGGGTCCCACTAGTTCTTGCTTTTCGTCCATTTCTTATTTCGAATGGATGGCTGAGTCTCTGACTCCTCTCGCTAGTCAATTGTGAAGTTACCGATTAATTATTTAATCAAATTTATTGATTTCACAAATTTTTGATCAACCCAAAGCCAAATTGACAAATCAAAATTTTCAATTTTTTCCGGCCAATGTTTTTGCTTGGTTTCATTTAGCCATTGTAATCTTCCTTAAAACACTAAATTGTCGTATGGGTTATATTGTTGAATAGAGCTAAAACGTTCGGCCTAAGCTCATTTTAAATTAAAAAAAAAAAAAACTTTATACAATACTTAAACATAGATGCATGTGGCTCCTCTTAAGTAACGAGGGGTAGCTATGTTAATGAAAATGTTAAATAAGTTTTACTTACCACCCAAAAGCATATTATCCTTATTAAAAAATAATCTATTTGTGACATTCTGAAATTTGACCCCGTTTCGATAAAGTGAAATGTGTATATCGTCGGCGCGCCTATGGTCCTTTTTCTCTGAGCTGATCACTCACGAGTTAGCTAATCTATTTGGTGAAGCCATTAAGGGATATAACCGCGGTAAAATTCCTAAAAGCTACCTAATTGGTTAGATTGGACTAAAATCGTGTCCGGTCGATTTTAATCATGAAATTTAATTCGGTTTTGGGAATCAAATATTCGGGCGTGTCACAATTCATTTTTAAGATCCTGTCTCATCGTCCATCAAATTATTGACGAGTCCGAAATTTCGATAAAGAAATTATCGGAGGAAAAATCGAAGGCTGAAAGAAAATAGAAAGGGAAATGAAAATAGAAAAGAAAAATGAGAATAGTATTATTCTTTTCTTTTATGAGGAAAAATCGAAGGCTGAAAGAAAATAGAAAGGGAAATGAAAATAGAAAAGAAAAATGAGAATAGTATTATTCTTTTATTTTCTTTTTTTCTCTCTCTCTCTCTCCTCTCCCCTTCCCCTCTTCGTGCGAGCACCCACCGAACTCCCCCTTACCAATTTGAAATTTGCTTCTCTCTCTCTCTTTTTCCTTTGACTAGTCAATCTCTCTTATCCCTTCTTCTCTCTCTTATCTCTTCTTCCCCTCGTGACCGAACTCCTTTCTTCCCTTCTTCTTTGTGGAAACCAGCGAACCAGAAGCTGAAGAAGATCGGAAGCAGCAGCTCGCCGAGGACCGCTCGCCACCCGCGCCCGCGCCCGCATCACCCCTCCGCCGCTCCGTCGTTCGTCTCCGCCTCTCCCTCACCCTCCTCAGCCGCCGCCGACGCCCTCTCTCTCTCCTCTGGTTCGAACGAACCAGCAAGGCAGAAGCGGAAGCAGCCGCGGACGTCGCCTGAAGAGCAGCTCGCCGGACCGCCGTCTGCTCCTCCGCCGCCGCTGTTCCACCGTTCACCCGTGCGCCGCCCCACCGAACTGTCGTTCGTCCCTCTCCGCACGCCTGTCCAGCATCGTCCAGCTCCAGGCGCCTATACCCATCCCCTGTTTGGCCACCACCGGCGGTTGCTTGACCACCTCCGGCCGCCGTTCAACCCCGCCGGACTTCCCCGGCTTCCCCCTCGTCCTCCGCCGGCCTCCCCTCTCCGTTTTGGCCGCCGGAGCAGCCCCGACCAGCAACCCACGAAATGGGTTTCCAGCTGGTTCGGGCCCGCTTTTGGGCCGTTTCCGGGCCCCGAACCCGAGCCGTGCTTTGGGAAGAATCGCGCGACGCCGCCGTCGGATTGATCCGATTTGCGCGCGATTTGGTGAGTAATCTCACTAATCCAGGATTAGTTGGCTAATTATGCTTAATGTTGGTTTAGTTTTAATTAATTATGTTTAGGTTGTTAGATTAGAATAAATTAGAAATTATTAGTCAATTGTGATGCGATTTAGATAAATTGATTGCGCAATTAACAAGTAGACGTGATCTACTAATTATTGGAAGCATCTCGGGAATTTTCCGACCCCTAATCAGGCTTCAATTTGGCGATTCGGGCCTAAGTGGGATTTTTGGCATTTAAATATTAATTTTCGGAATTAAATTAAATAATTATTTATTTTCCGAAAATTCAAGGGAGATGGTCCGGAACCGGAAAATTATGCTGATGACCGTGGTGAAGTCTGTTTATTTAATCGGGCTTTAATTTGAGTTAAATTGAATTTTAATGTTAATTGTTTAATTTTCGAAATTTATTATTTAATTATTTATTTTTCGGAAATTAAGGTTGAGATGCTCAGTGACCGGAATATTATGGTGATGATCGTGGTGCAATCTGTTTATTTAAATTGGCTTTATTTTGAGCTAAATGGAATTTTAATAATTATTAATTAATTTTCGAAATTAATTAATTATTTATTTATTTTTCGGAAATTAAGAATTTGATGGCCGACGACTGAAATTTCATGCTTATCATCGTGGTGCAGTTCATTTATTTAATTGAGCTTTATCTTGTGCTGAAGTGAATTAATTGTGATTATAAGATTATTTTCCTGGGTTAATTAATTTGGAAAATTAATTGGAAAATAACCGGGTGTCGGTTGACAGCACCAAAAGTGTTTTGGTGGACGCTAATAATGGTGGGAATTGTGGAATCAAAATCATTATATTTTGGCTAAGGCCAATCGTATAGCTACGCACGATATTTTATCAATGATGATAAAAGATGAGGAGAAATGCTATGTGATGTGGCTCGGCGATTATTACATCGCTTTGGCATGTAGGATGCCTTAGAGAATGCACGTAAATTGTTGGATATTGATCATGCCTGTGTGGCGATAGTTGATCATGCCTGTGTGGCGATAATTGATCATGCCTGTGTGGCGATAGTCGATCATGCCACACATCATGCCTGTGTGGCGATAGTTGATCATGCAAGTGTGGCGTAGATTGTGCCTGCGTGGCTGTATTTCTGTGTATCGAGTATCGGTTGCTAGTGATAAAGGTATTGTGGTAGACTACCGATCACACTGGAAATTATGGAAACGAAAGTGAGTATGTAAGATGTATGCTGACCTGATGACTTGGCATGTCATTGAGAAATTTGGTCATGTGTATCGTGGCTCGATGATCGGTCACATCACCTCAGAGAATGCACGTGGCTCGGTGATTGATTTTATCAGTTGAGACTGTATAGCAATGACTGGAATGATCTAAAGATGGTCCGGCTGACATGTAATCGACTAAGTCGATTGATCTTTGCCTTGATTATGATATTGTAAATTGATTGACTGAATGGAAATGACCGTGAGTGGTCTTGTTGGCTTGTAATCGACTAGGTCGATTTGATTGATGCTTCGATCGGTGATATGATTGCTTGAGTGCCTATTGTAAATTGGACTGACTTGCAGGTGGGATCTGATGCTAAGGTACGTCTTCTGACCTATGCGTGTTTAGGTAGCCTTTAGTATAATAGTTTACTAATCGGGCTTAGTGGGGTAGAACTCGCTGAGACGTAGTCTCATCCCAGTTTGGGGAAAACATTTCAGGATCTCGACGAGAAGCTGAGGAGGAGGAATTTGTGAATGAGAACTCGCAGGTGAAATTGAGGAAAAGAATGATCTGAGTGAAGAGGAATCAGGGGAGGATCAAGATGATCCCGAGTATGACTTAAACGAGGATTGAAATCCCATCTTTTTGTGAACCCTTTTGTATATGTGTAGATAGAGTGAGACTCTGAAGTTGCGAATAGTTTGTGAAGTGCTCTGTCTAATGACATGTATAAAGGTTTGGTTGTAAATTTCAATATGAAAAATATAGCCTGCTTTTCTATCATATTGTTTTATTGTCTGGGGATTTATAATTGCTTCCGTATGTGCTTAATAAATGAAAGGGTTGGCGATATATAGTCTTGGGATATCGCATATTAAAATCGACCAAGAGAAGGATGTGTGCATGCCCAAGGATCGGGGCGTGACACTATTACTCTTAGACAACGAGATGTAGCTATCTTTTATAAATGTGTTATATAGATTTTACTTACCACTCAAAATATATCTAAGCATATTAATATTGTTATTCAACTTGGTTGATGCAAGATGTGAAGTAATTTGCATGTTTAATATTGAGTCCATCCATTTGCATACCATTTAATGCATTTTTTATGTAGTTACTCGATAAAACAAAGCTCTTCATGAAGAAATCGTAGTTTTTGTATATTGTCTTTTGATCTCTCTCGTACAGACTATATATAAAGATATTACAAGAGCCCTAAATTAGGGATGATTGAGGATGCTTAAGGCAAGCAGAGAAAATACAAGAACAATATCAACAATATCTTAAATTAGATACAAGAGATAAGATTGCTGACTAGGAACGTTATCACCCTCCCGCAAGCAAAGCATTGTCAACAATGTGAAGCTTGGACCGTAAAAGACAAACCCGTGCTGATGATAGTCCTTTGGTGAAGATGTCTGCGATTTGATCACAAGTGTTGATGTAACGGATGTCAAGTAACTGGCGACCCACCAATTCACGAACATAATGATAATCTATTTCAATGTGTTTAGTGCGACTATAAAAAATTGGATTCTGAGTTAGAGCAATGGCAGAGATATTGTCGCACCACAATACGAGAGCACGTGGGAGCGAGATTCATAATTCTCGGAGAAGAGAGAGGAGCCATTGAATTTCAGCAGCTCTGATACCATGAAGAAATTGTAGTTTTGTATATTGTCTTTTGATCTCTCTTGTATAGACTATATATAAAGATATTACAAGAGCCCTAAATTAGGGATGATTGAGGATACTTAAGGCAAGTAGAGAAAATATGGGAACAATATCAACAATTTCTTAAATTAGATACAAGAGATCAAATTGCTGACTAGGAACGTTATCACTTCAAACATTGAATCCACTCCAACTGAAAGATTTGCTCCAAGAATTGAGTGAATGTAAAATCCAATGCATTAAATACTTCATTTAACAATAAAAAGAAGCTTATTCTAATATTCGCTTGTGACAATGCAAGCTAAAAGAATTATCAATGCTATTTATATACCAACAATTCAAACTAAAAGGTCACTACTTGAAATTGTGGAGTGTGGAAGAAACAAAAAAACAAATGAGTGCTCGTGCATTTCATGATCACTTTTTTTTTTTTTTTTATAGTATTAATTTGCGATACTTTACAAGTGCTAAATTATCACTTTAAATTCAAGAGCTCAATTGCATTGTTCTCTAAAGCTAAGCAACTCTAGCTCATCTCTTATCTCCACTGCAAAGGATAGTAAAACATTGTTTCAAAGAATTTGAGAGCTCTACATATGAATCTTGACCATTGTCAGTTAAACCAACATCTCCGGATACCAGTCCAAACATGTGAGGAACTTTTGGACATCAAGTTATTGACTTCATTTAGTCAATTTTTTTTTTTTTTGTTTCACAATTTCTTAATTAACCCAAAACTATTTTTTTTTGTCATAAACCCAAAGCCAAATTAATAAATCAAAATTTACAATTTTTCTCGGCAAATGTTTTTTCTTGGTTTAGTTCAGCGATTGCTCTAATATTTTGCCATTTTTCTTGACTTGTTAAAAAAGTGGGCTTTAAAAAAAAAAGAAAGAAAAAAGAAAAAGGAGAGATTGGAAGGGAAAACGGAGAGCACCCACTGCGACTGAAACGAAAAGAAGGGGAAAAGAAGAGGAAGACAGGGAAAGAAGAAAAAGAAGGCAAAGAGAAAGAGGGTTTTACGGGCACGTTACGGGATCTCGTCAAATTTATTTTGATTCGCAATACCTAATAAGGATTTAAGTCGTTTATTTGTTTAGTTGAAGTGGTTTTCAAAATTATAGCACAAATTCAAAAATTATATGAAATTTGAATCATGAAATTCGATTTTGATGTTGCTAAGCTATGGAAGTAAGGGCATTGTGGCGCTGTGAAATTTGATGTTGGCGATTTGATCCAATTTCCGAGAGTATTGATCTAGTTCTTGATTTCATTAAAATGGAATCGGTGATTTTTTATTCGATTCTCAATTCCTTGAACCGAATTTTTTTCATAAAAAATATTTTTAAACTCTGAAATAGTAACAATTCTAGATTTTTTTTTTTAAAAATTTAAATTTTTTTTATATTTTTGCTAAGTGATCGATTTCATTCAACCATACCAGTCGGTTCGCTCTAATTCCCCATCCCAGAACTGTTCGGTCTTATCCTCAATCCAAGTGGAATCAGGAACCAATCATCCCTAAGGTTGCAGATAACTTTGAATAATTGCTTGAAAGTCATTTTTATATAAAAAAGAATTTCCCCTGGGAGAATTGCCCATGAAAATAATTGTCAATCGTGACTTTTGCAAAGTCTTCAACTTTGCACGCCTCTTTTCTCTAAGATAAAATAGTTTTCTTACCTTGGTTCTAACTTTGAACAAAAGTTGTTCAACTCCTAAATAGTGTTGAATTGAAATGATGGAGAAATTCAATTGTGAGGAGTAAAATTCTTGGAAATTAAGGGCGCGTTTGGTAATGATTACATTTTACAGGAGCTGATTCGACTAAAAATGATTATTTTTTATTCTTTCCGGAATTAATTCGAGTAAAAAGCGCGTTTGGTAATGTTCAAAAATTTTTTATTCTGGAATAGAATTGCGTTTGTTACCGTATTAATTGATTATGTTCCAAATTAATTTATTTTGATTTTTAAATAATTTTTTTTTACTTTTTTCTTTTCTTTTTTTCCCCTTTTTCCTATTATTCTTCTTCTTCATTTGGCCGGTCACCGGACCGGCGACCGGCCAGACGAGGGCCGGTGACGCTCACCGGAGTGTCGCCGGCCCTCGGCGAGGTCGGCCTTCGTCGACCGAGCCTCGCTGGCAATTGGCCGAGGCTCGCCCAGCCCTGTCGAGGCTCGGCCTCGCCCAACTGCCGGCGAGGCTCGCTTGGCCACCGGTGGGGCTCGCCTAGCCCCGCCAGTGGCCAGGTCAACCTCGCCGGTGCTGGGCGAGGCCGGCCTGGCCACCGACGAGGCCCGGCCTCGTCGGTGGCTGGGCTTGCCTTCAGCGAGCTTGCCGGACCTCGCCCTAGCCTGGCGAGCCTCCGGCGACCGGCGGTGGCGGGGGGCGGCGGCGGACGGCGGCGGGCGATGGTGAACGGCAACCGAGATGTTGAAAGAGAAGAACAAGGGTTTTACCGTTTTGATTCTTTTTCTGATTCTCGGATGTAGAATCAATTTTTTTTTTTATTCTCAAATCTTGTCCAAAATCGTTCCCGGGAACAAATTTGTTCCCGGGAACAAAAAGTTTACCAAATGCGATTCTCATCCCAAACTGATTTTGGGAACAAAAAATCAGAATCTGGCACTGTTTGGCAAGTTGCCAAACAGGCCCTAAAGAGCAATGGGAAAAGTGAACTCGGAGGAAACGTGCATGCTACGAAAGTAGATTAGACAAACTTTGGTGAAATTGCTACTTTTTGCTTTCTATCCTTTCCCCACGCTGACAATTCTCTCTATTGATTTTTACTTTTCACCACCTCTGTTCTTCTTTTCCTTTCTTTTCTTTTGCGGACCCCTTTCTCAGTTTTTCTTTATAAAAGTTCTCTCGTTTGCCGACCATAACTCTCTCTCGCTCTCTCTTTTGGCGATTATTGCATGTTGAAAAATCGCCCACCCCACTTGGGCAAGAATCCTCTGCTTTCTTGACTGACCCTCCCACCAAAAAAAAAAAAAAAAGATTTTCTTGACATCTTTGACTGTAAATTCCAGTCTCTGAATGTTGAGATTGCCCCTTGTCAAGATGGAAATTGCTCACTCTTGACCTTGTCCTCAAGGTTTTTGTTGTTATTCGGAACACATTTAGGGTTTGGATATAAATTTGGAAAAAACAATTTTAGACGAAAAAATGGAGGGTTGATATGCCATTGGGTTTGCAGTTGAGGGGTTTCTTTTATGACACAAAAAAAAGTCGAGATCAAAATAAGATTAAATCTAGAATTTGAGGATTTTTAAGTAATTAGAACCGTATAAAAAGAGAAAAGAGAAAGTTGAAAAGCTTCACCTTTTTTATCATCCGCCCGCATATTTATAATTAGATAGCATATGATAATTTTATTTTTACCCCCACTCCCAGTGGATGGGCCCCACGGGTCCTTCCTTTACTTGAGGCTACCACTCTTCTCTACCAAGTTTTTGTCCATTTCTTATTACGAATGAGTGACTAGGCTCACTGCTCTTCCTTCAACCCCTATAATTTGTAATGCATGTTAATTTATATATTTATATTATTGAATGGAACTAATATGTGCAGTGTCAGTTGATTTAGATTAAATTATATTTTAAATAATACTTCAACATACATTTATGTGGTTCCTCTTAAATAATGAGGGGTAGCTAATAGGTTTTACTTACCACCCAAAATACACCTTGACATATTATTCTCATCCAACAATTTATTTTATATAGATCTATTCCTATTAAACAATGAGGGATAACTATATTTATAAATATGTTCAATAGGTTTTACTAATCACTCAAAATATATCTAAGCATATTAATATTGTTATTCAATTTGGTTGGCACAAGATGTGAGCAATTTGTATGTTTAATGGAAATAAGCTTTATTTTGATATCCACTTGTGTTGTGACAATGCAAGCCAAAAGAATTATCAATGCTATTTATAAACCGACAATCCAAATTAAACTATTGACACTTGAAATTGTGGAGTGTTAAAAATTAAAAAAGTGCCCGTGCATTTCCCGAGCACTTCTTTTTATAGTATTGATTTACATTATTTTATAAGTGCTGAATTATCACATTAATTCAAGAGCTTAACTGCATTATTCTCTAAAGCTAATCAGCTGAAGCTCGTAAGTTAGAGCACTTCGCCTAAAATGCATCTAACCTAAGAGGCATCGAACATGAACATAATATATATCACTCTAACAGCATAGTATTAGATATATTTACCATGTTAACTGTTGTGATACTAACATATTCGGCCTATCAATATATACTTTGCGTATCATCAGTTTGATGTAATCAAGTTGACCTTTGGTAACCATAAACACAATTTTATTGAATTCGACACAATATTGTTTGATAACCAAAAGACAATTCCATGCCTTTACATATTTAACTTTATCATATTGATAATTCATTATATGCATGCTAATTAGTTCTGTAAATCTCGCTTTAAGTTTGTACTTGCAATGTGCATTTTTTCACTCATTTTTACGACATAATATTGCGCAAAAGTTTGCCAAAAATCTTGGCTCTTCAAGTAAATTTCCATATGATGCTAGACTAAGGCTTCTGCAATGTCCTTGACCTTGATTACACTTGCTAGAAAGGGGAAGATCCTCATATTTTCTCTCAATCTTCCTAGAACAGAGTAGAAACCCAATTGTCTGGAGTGGAGTAGGAAGTATGCAAGGCAGGCCAACCCTAGGGCAAACAACAAAAAGCTTCAGATAATCGATCAGTATCGAAGTTGGAGGTATCATCTCTGAAGTGACCAACAAAAGTGAAATCTAGGCTAGGAAATGGCATAAAAATCTAGAACTTTTACAAGCACAACCTCACCTAGGATAGTTGTTTACTTAACCATCCCATTTCTTTCCAGGCAATACTGATTTGCTGTCACTCTACCATTGATATGATGTCACTCTACATCAAATCCCTTTATTCAGAAAAAATTGATGTATGAGAAGCGAGAACAGGGAAAGGACTCATTGACTAAATTTGATAGACCACACAGCTAAATATTTGATTTGAACAGACAGGATGCTTGCGATATTTCCGATTGGAAAGACACCAAATATACTGAAGCACAAAACCCCATCTTTATCTCCACTGCAAAGGATATGCAAACATTGCTTTGAAGAATTTGAGAGCTCTACAAATGAATCTTGAACATTGTCAGTTAAACCAGCACCTCCGGGTACTAGTCTAGGTGTTTGAGGAACTCTTGGAACTTAGTGCGATCTTCAAATGCCAAAGAGTTACCAGAAGCATTCTATAAAACAAATAAATGATTGCTTTCTAGTTGGAAAATAGAAAGATGAAAAATAATGAGATTGAACCTAAGGAGCCAAACCAAGCAACAAGTTACAGATGACACCAAACATACGCTTTCAAAAAATCTTCTATAAACCCATACTAAAGCTGTTGGACTATGAAACAAGATTCTATGTTCGAAAAAGAAGTATTTAAGAACACCACACTAAGATAACTACTTAACTGCAAATGAAGCATTATGAAAGGTGCGAGCCATAAGACATCTGCTATTGGTAATAAAGATCATGAAGTCGTACCAACTTTTAAGTTGAAAGATGCCATACTCTATTCACTTGGGCATCCTCCTCCCAGTTGAGACACCATTGCTGCCATATGCGACGTCAAGCTTCTTAGCAGTTTTCCATTCTGCTTAATATTTATACCATGTTAGAATGATTATACCACAGTGTGCATAACTGCTACAGGCACTGGCATATCAAAAGCACCACCCCCACATATCCATAGATCCATCAAGATAGCTACTTTGGTAAGTAACATTCATTATGTACAAACAAATTCTCTCTCGGTAATTCTTATGTACCCATAGGTGCTATATTGGATTCGAATCATATGTCGGATCCATCTATATTGATTGACCGCAATCCATGAAGTGGACGATTAGTAATAGACTGGTAGAAATCTCACAGAAACATAATTGCAGCAGCCTCAGCCATGTACTCAGCCATTCTACTCATGACAAAGCAGCTATAGCTTGATAAAATCATAACCAGTTATTTACAAACTTTTCCGCCCACAAGCATAATTGAGGCACACACAAATCCTATCATTTAAGAGTCACCTAAATTATTACCTTCCTAATTTGACTAAACAGAACAAATTTACTAACAATTGAAAGAAACTATTAATTTTGATGAAAATGAGCATCTCACAGACGAATGCTTCAGTATGACACCATCCACTTAGACCACAGATTGTCACAATGAGCAGGACACCAGTAAACACTATGCCGTAATCTGTTGTTCACAATTGAAATAGTTTCAATTATTGAGGACAACATCAACGGCCAAGTAAAAATTTTGTCCAACACGAGAATGCAATTGAGCACATCAATAAGATTCAACTCCTAAAGTATACAAATCTATTAAATGAGCATATTAATTCTATTTGCTATGTGATTAAAGTAATTCACTGCTGATTTCACTCATTTGATATGAGTCAATCAATTTCCTTGATTCATTATCTAACTCATGCATCAAACAATGTAACATCAAAAATATCTCATGGCTTTGATGTAGGGCCGAGTCCCACAATAAAGAATAAATATTTAGGTGACACACGCAAAATTGCCTAAGCAACACACCTACGGTTTCTTAAGCATCGCACCAAAGATGAATTGCATAACACAACCTGCGAAGAAAAGACTTGCCAAGTTCAATAAATTATCAACTCTATTGAAAAGTAAAAATTACAACTATATTTGTAGACTCTCCAAAAGTTCTACTCCTAGTGGACATAGGAAACCTCTAAACAAGAAACATTATTGGCATATACATAAGATCCTACTAAAGCTTTAAAAAAAAAAAAAAAAACAGAAAAAAAGGGAACTTTGTAAAATCCTAATAATACTAGAATCCTACTTGATAATTTTAGTGATTAAACTCCAAGAAGAATCCTGATCCTTGTTTGAGTTTCAAAGTCAATCTTCCCTAAAAACTAGATAGTCAGGTTGCATGATTTTGTTGGCTACATCATGCCTAGTGGATGGTTTGATTGTCTTATACTAAATTTTATGAATGGGAATCCAATTACAATACCATGTACATGATCTGTGTCATTGCAGTCAAATGCTTACTTACTTGACAAAAGAAAAAATAATTTGTAGTCCTTGTAGTCAAATGGGTACTTATTTGACAAAAGAAAAATAATTTGTGAAAATACCTCACACCTGGAAAGAATAACATTGGTCAACTTTGAAGTATCTTCATCATTAGTTATTACCTAACAATAAAAGTAACACCATACTTTACAATTAATTTACATCTGCTATGGAATACCAATCTCAAACATTATATCAGATTTTATGATTCCATTAGATGAAATTCATGATCCACAATCCATAGATTTAATTTTTGATTCATGACTCATATTTCCATGTGACAACTAAGGGTGACCCTAAGAGATTATCATGTCATATCAAAATTGTGGCTGCCTACTTAACAGTTGACACAATTAATAAACGTATATTGTTCCAGGTTCAAAATTTGAACCGCAAAACACAAATTGACTGATGTAATCTATCAATCTAAACAATAGTGCCAACTTGATTAACAACCTGACCTATCACGACCTGTTTACCCTTAGCTCATTAAGTTCTCTAATGATAATCATACATGAATTCTGTTTCCATAGTGGTTACATATTACAATACGATCACACCATATAAATATAACATTTCATGTAAACCTAGGATTTTGTAAGCTTGCAACTAGTTTCTTTTCAAACTAATTTGACATTGATGAAAATATGCATCTTGTACATATGCCATGTTGGTCATGTTAGGATAGGAATGACCCATTCAATTCAATCTAATTAGTTAAACGGGTCATTCATCTCTCATAATTTGTTGGGTTGAACTTTTCAATAAAATGGTCGAACAGAGTTTTCCAGTAAAATTTTGTGTTAATCTTATTATCCTTAGATTGACCTATCTAGCAATCCATTGTTAACTTGACATTGACAGACGTGACCAATAAATGGATTGCCATCTCTATTAATAGCTGAATGTTTGTTCAGCAAGTTTGTTATTTGCATTACATCATGCAGATTTTGAGCAATTCAAAATCTTTCCCAAGTGAGATAAGAGGAACACGTTCTGATAATAAAGGACTATTGCAGGAGGAATTTATAGTTGAGAAGTAATGAGGGTAGCGTTCAAGTATCAACATAGAAAACTTACTTCGACACCATGTAGTAAAATTGTACCGGCTTCAAGTCCTAAGACAACAACCTTGCCATCAGGACGCTAGCAGAATCATGTTATACATTTACCTGGAGTAGATTAGAATGATTAAGAAGAGCCAGTATTGATGACACACACAGAAATGTGCAAAGAAAGTGAGTTCATTATAAACAAAAAAGAACATAGAGAAAGAGAGAGAGAGAGAGAGAGAGAGTGAGTGAATAACATGTTCCCAATAAAATTAACAAAGGAAGAGGAAAGATAGAGCACACACATTAACTGACAAAATGTTAATCAAAATTTGTGAAGTGAGGCAAAAGTCATAATTGTACAAAATAATGGAGAGGGATCTTAGTCACTTGATAGAGGATTTCTTTGGGCTAGTAGTTCATCTAAAAGAAGGGAATCTATATCTTGTTGGCGGGCTCCAATCCAATATCAGAATCAAAAAACAAATTTTGTTGTTCAACTATGGAAACTCAAGGTGGATTGGATGCACAAAAGCTTTCTCAGGTGAGGATTACAAGTGCACTAGTATTTACAACTTGGGATCTTAATAGAAACCATCGACTGGTTGGCTCAAGTACTGTAGAGCACTCACAACGTTCTCCATATCTAGAGGATGATATAACGAGTGAAGCATTCAGATTTTTCTGTACAAAAAAAAAAAAAATTCTCCTCTCTAAAGCTTTCCAGTGAGAATAGACAGTAACTACCAAGGCTGGGCATTTAATCCTAAGCTCTTACAAATTTGAATTACCAAAAGATTAAGTCATAGGATCTTAACATACTTGGAAGCAGCTCCCTTTACCCTCCTAGTCTCTTTGCTTTCCCCAATTCCTCCCTCTATCCCTCTCAACCATATTGTCATACAAGTACGTAGCACAGCCTGAGATATATCCTATTCAAAAGTTAAAGTACCACCAGGAAGCTTGATTAATCAAAATGACGTGACGAAATGCCCTTCTGTAATGAGAAGAAGATAAATAAAACCTCAAGAAATACTAAATCTCTCCTTGTAGGGCACGCTCAGTCAGTAAAAGAACACTCAATCAGTAAAAGAAGAGGAGCCAGCAATAAAATTAAATTCTAAGAGTCACCATCAGAAATCTAAGAAGATCTTTTTAGAAGCCTGATGACATTTAGATGGTATTCTGCAGGGGCTAAACTTGCGAACTCCAAATAGGCATCAAACATTTCTGCATCCAACATATCTAATCTACCTAGCATAAATGGCATCCCCCCAATTCATGTCCTTTATTTTCATGGAAACTTTAATTGGTGTTCAAAGGGCAATGAGAAGGCAATATGGGAGTATGGTACACTTGACACTTGTGGTTGGTATAGATGACTATCGGCTACGCTATGGAAAAATTCTCCCAAGGCAATGACTTGGTCAAGAAGTTGATAAGAATCCCTTGCGCCTATAAAAAGGGAAAATCCCTTCATTCAACTAATACCAGCTTGGAATAGTTTACTTGCAACTAAGTCATCTCTAGATTTCCACTCGCATCACCGTCATTCATTCCTCATTTCTATGTAAAAAAGACCAACTCCTTAGTTCGATGTCACCACCTCATTTAGACTTTCAAGCACTTTATACCTCTATATTCATCCAATTCTCCATCGAACGCAATTCAAGTCAACTTGGCAATTACAGCAGTTCCTCTTGGGAACAGGAAGCACATCACATTTAGGAATAGCGAAAGGAGTAGAACAAGTAGGGCAAATGACTCAAAGGGCAAGCACAGCGAGTCATCGTTGAAGAAACGAACATACTGAACAACAAGCATAGCATAACTGCTACAAGCACTAGCAAATCAAAAGCAGCACCCTGCATATTTATAGTTCCATAAAGACAGCTACTTTGGTAAGTAAACAAATTCTCTTCTCAGCAATTCTTATGTACCCATAGGTGCTATACTGGATTTGAATTAGATTTCAGATCCATCTATATTGATTGACGGCAATCCATGAAGTGCATGATTAGTAATAAACTGGTAGAAATCTCACAGAAACAGAATTGTAGCAGCCTCAGCCATGTACTCAGCCATTCTACTCATGACCAAGTAGCTATAGCTTGATAAAAACATAACCAGTTATTTACAAACTTCTCCACCCATAAGCATAATTGAGGCACACACAAAACCTATCATTTAAAAGTCACCTAAATTATTACCTTCCTCATTTGACTGAACTGAACAAATTTACCAACAATTGAAAGAAGCTATTAATTTTGATGAAAATGAGCATTTCACAGATGAATGCTTCAGTATGACACCATCCACCTGGACCATAGATTCTCACCACGAGTTGGACCCCAGTAAACACTATGCCGTAATTTGTTGTTGACAATTGAAATAGTTTCAATCATTGATAACAACATTAGCAGTGAAGTAAAAATTTTGTCCTACACAAGAATGCAATTGAGCACATCAATAAGATTCAGCTCCTAAAGTATATAGATATACTAAATAAGCATATTAATTCTGTATGATATGTGATTAAAGTAACTCACTGCTGATTTCACTGATTAGATATGAGTCAATCAATTTCCTTGATCCATAATTTAACTCATGCATCAAACAATGTAACGTCAAAAACATATCATGGCTTTGATGTAGGACTGATTCCCACAATAAAGAATAAATATTTAAGCATCACATGGAAAATTGCCTAAGCAACATACCCAGGGTTTCTTAAGCATCACACCAAAGATGAATTGAATCACACAATCTGCAAAGCAAACACTTGCCAAGTTCAATAAATTATCAACTCTATTGAAATAGGAAACCTCTGAACAAGAAGCATCATTGGAGTATATGTAAGATCCTACTACTCAAGCTAAAAAAAAAAAGAAAAAGAAAGAAAAGGAAACTTTGTAACATCCTAATAATACTCAAATCCTAGTTGATAATTTTAGTGATTAAACTTCAAGAAAAGTCCTGATCCTTGTTTGAGTTTCAAAATCAATCTTCACCGAAAACTTGGTAGTCATCTTGCATGATTTTGTTGGCTGCATCAGGCTTAGTGGATGTTTTGATTGTCTCATACTCAACTCTAAGAATGGGAATCCAATTACAATATTATGTACAAGATCTTTGTGTCCTTGCAGTCAAATGGGTACTCATTTCGCAAAAGAAAAATAATTTGTCACAATATTTCATGTCTGGAGATAATAAAATTAGCTGACTTTGAAGTATCTTTATGATTAGTTATTATCTAACAATTAATTTACATATGTCATGGAATACCAATCTCAAACATTATATCAGATTTTATGATTCCATTGGATGAAAATCACGATCCACAATCCAAAGATTCAATTTTTTTTTAATTCATGACTCACATTTCCACATGACCACTTAGGTGAGGCTACCTACTTAACAATTAATTAATAGATGAATATTGTTTCGGGCAAAGTTCAAACCATGAAACACAAATTGGCTCGTGCAATCTATCTAATTAAACAATAGAGCCAACTTGATCAACAACCCGACCTATAATGACCTGTTTATATTTAGTTCAGCAAGTTCTCTAATAAAAAATCATACATGAATTTGGTTTCCATAGACATTACAGATTAAAATTTGATCACACCATATAAATATAAAATTTCATGTAAACCAAGGATTTTGTAAGCTTATGGCTAGTTTCTTTTCAAACTTATTTGACATTGATGAAGATATGCATGTGGTACATATGTCATGTTGGTCATGTTAGGATGGGAATGACCCATTCAATTCAATCTAGTTAGTTAAGCGGGTTATTCATCTCTTGCCTATTTAACAAATGGGTCATGTTCGATTAGAAATTTTCATTAAAATCTTTTGTTAATCTTATCTTGCTTAGATTGACCTATCTAGCAATCCATTGTTAACTTGACATTGAGAGACAAAACTAATAAAAATGGAGTGCCATCTCTATTAGCAGCTGAATGTTCAGTCAGCAAGTTTGCCCTTTGCATTGCATCATGCAGATTTTGAGCAATCAGAATCTTTCCCGAGAGAGACTAGAGAACACGTTCTAATGATAAAGGAATGTTGTAGGAGGAATCTTTAGTTGAGAAGTAATGAGGGTAATGTTCAAGTAACAACATAGAAAACTTACTTTGACATCATGCAGTAAAACTGTACTATCTTCAAGTCCCAAGACAACAAGCTAGCCACCAAGACACCAGCATAATGATGTTATACATTTACCTAGAGCAGATTAGAATGATTAAGAGAAGCCAATATTGACAACACACATTGAAATGTGCAAAGAAAGTGAATTCATTATAAATGAGAGAGAGAGAGAGAGAGAGAGAGAGAGAGAGAGAGAGAGAGAGAGAGAGAGAGAGAGAGAGAGAGAGAGAGAGAGAGTATTTTCTTCCCAATAAAATAAACAAAAAAGAGGAAAGAGGACAGACATTAACCAACAAAATGTTAATCAAAATTAATGAAGTGAGGCAAAATGCAATAACTGTACAAAATAACCGAGAGGGATATTAGTCACTCAATATGGGATTTATTTGGGCTAGTAGGTCATCTAAAGCAAGGGAGTCTATATCTTGTTGGCAGCCTCCAATCCAATATCATCAAAAAACAAATCTTGTTGTTCAATTATGGAACCTCAAGGTGAAGTGGCTGCACGAAAGCTTACTTCAGGCGAGGATTACAAGTGTATTAGTATTTACAACTTGGATGTTAAGAGAAACCATTCAAGGATTGGCTCAAGTACTATAGTGCACTCAAAACATTCTCCATATCCGGAAGACAATATGACAAGCGAAGCATTGAGAAGACAATATGACAAGCGAAGCATTGAGATGTTTCCAAAGAAAAAATCTCCTTTCTAAAATTTTCCAGTGAGAATAGACATCAAGAACTACCAAGGCTAGGCATCTAATCCTAAGTTCTTATGAATTTAAATTACCAAAAGATTAAGTCACATAGGAACCCAACATACTTGGATGCAGCTCCCCCGACCCTCCTAGTCTCTTTGCTTTCTCCAATTTCTCCCTCCATCCCACTCAACCAAATTGGCATACAAGAACACAGCACAGCTCGAGATATATCCTATTTAAAAATTAAAACTCCACCAGCAAACTTGATTAATCAAAATGATGTGATGAAATGCCCCGCAGTAATGACAAGAAGATAAATAAAACTTCAAGCACTACGAAATGTGAGAAACTTTCTGCCTACAGTCTATATTTTAGTATCCAATAAATCTCTCTTTGTAGGGCACACTCAATCAGTAAAAGAATGCTCAATCAGTAAAAGAAAAGGAGTCAGCAGTAAGATCTTTTAGATGCCTAATGACATTTAGATGGTATTCTGCAGTGGCTAAACCTGCGAACTCCAAGTGGGCATCAAGCATTTCTGCGTCCAACATAGTTGGTCTATCTAGCGTAAATGGCCATCCCCTCTGATTCATGTTAATTAATTTCATGGACACTTGAACTGGTGTACAAAGAAGGCAACAAGATGGCCATACAGGAGTATGGTACGCTTGTAGTCAATGTAGATGACTGTCCGCAAGGCAACAACCTGGTCGAGAAGTAGAGAAGAATCTATTGCACTTATAGATAAAATCCCTTCATTCAACTAATAACTAATACCAGCTTGGAATTCTTTACTCGCAACTAAGTCGTCTCTAGATTTCCATTCGCATCGCCATCATTCACTCTTTGTTTCTGTGTAAAAAAGACCAACTCATTGGTTCGACATCACATTCTCATTTAGACTTCCAAGCACCTTATACCTCTATATTCGTCCAATTCTCTATCGAACACAATTCAAGTTAGATTGACAATTACAGTGTTTCCTCTCGGGAAAAGGAAGCAGCACATTTAGGAAAAGCGAAAGAAGTAGAACGAGATAAGGCCAATGACTCAAAGGGCAAACACGGCAAGCCATTGTTGAAGAAACAAACACACTGAATAAAGAAAAAGGAGAACATTCTCGAATCGAAGCCATACCCAGAAGAGATTGTCCACAGGCTCTGCCAATTGAAGCGATGAGGCACCCACCTTTGAGTCATCCGTGACCATCGCCAGCAAATCCTTCTCCGGATTCCACTCACCCCCTCTTCGCCCATTAGGTCGCGAAAGAACGCCGGGCGGAAGCCGAACCTGAGAAGCCAGGCGGTTTGTCGAACTGAAGCTGAAACGGAGGCACACGCTGCCACCCTGCCTCGTCTCCATAGCTAGAAAGCTCTGCTGGAGTAAGAACAAGGAAGGTGGAGAGAGGTGGGAATTGGGCCGTAAAGGGCCGCCGCGAGATCAACTGGGCCGGGCCGGACTTTATAGCCTTGCCAAACAACGCCCCGAAGGGCCCTTTCAGGCCCAATGAGACATCGCATTGATGCGAATGTGGTGGATTAGTTAGTGAAACGTAATTTCGAAAAAGCAGTGCGACCATCCTCTTTTACTCTTGGATAAAAAAAAGAATATGCTAATGAATTATTCAAATCCGCATCTTACAGATAACAAACACTCATGCCTGCTCAAATATCGAGATGACGGGCCAAGCTCTGTAAAAGTCAAACCAATTTTGAACGTAACAATCGGTTGGTATTCCAAAATCATCGCCTCTCATAAAAAAGTTCAACTTCACTCAAATCAAGACTTGATACTTCCATTACCAGCTGCCTCATCATACCAAAAAACCCTCTCAAACACAATGACAGGACTGCAAGAGAGGACTCGAAATCTCCAAGGGGAAACCCTCATCAAGTGCGTACCAAAAGCAGCGATTGACCACAATTTCTCTCAAGCTTTCGAACAAAGCATGAACTTTCACTTCAAATTGTGGTACTCCTCCAACCTAAGGTACTCAAGAACAGGACTGCCCTTCAACATGTCATGCATCACCTTATCCGTGATCTCCGAGCTGCATATGGACAGGAACTTGAGATTATTCCCAGTGACACTCCTACTAAACGAGAAGCTACAAAGCCTTAAATGCAGCTTCACCAACGAAGAGCATCCATAAAGGAGCAGTGGTAGTGCGAGATGTGCGAAATGGCCGGCCATCTCGCACAACCTCTTAGTCACATCGACTCAGAGGTCCTCGACATGGCGGTCGACAACAAAGCGAAGCCACGGACTAAGCTCGGGCGTGCAACGGTCAAGAAAATCGACGTGGATGGGGAATTCCTCACCTTGGGTGACACCTAGAGGATCAATACGCTGTCCACAGACGGGGAGGCGTTCCGCCAGGGGAAGGAGAAGAAGAGGTCCAGGACAGCGGTCCAAACGGATCATGATGATGGGGCTTAAGTTTCTGGCTTTCGATAGAGCGACAAGTGTCTCTCGATGGAGAGGCAACCACTTTCCCGCGCCTTTTAATACATCTACGAGCTCATGATGATGGGGCTCATACGTCTTGAATGGCCCGGCATCGAACCTTAACATTTTAATCTAAGCTTGTCCGACATCTAAAAAATCATCATTCATATAATAATCGAGTATGACCAAGATCGAGTAGGCATACCAAAGTAAGCTTGAGCCCGTGAATGGAAATGTTTGCTCGAGTCTGCTTGATTTGTTATATTACACTCAAGTGCTCGACTTACGTAGTGGTAGACATAAATAACTAGTGAAACTTTGCAAACATCTGCAAACATCTATCAAAAGAAAAAATAAAATAAAAATTAACCATAAACAAATTTTATGAGATAATTCTTTAGCTTAAATTACATTCATGATCAAAGTATGATATCCAATGAGCTCGAAAAGTAGGAGATGAATGTTTCAACATCTTGACTTACATTGACATGAACGCAAGGAATGATAACCCAAGCAATTCATGAAGTTCACTGGTCTAGGATGGACATGTTCTCTTATTTTCAAATTGGCTAAAAAAATGCAACCAGAGAAGACTTTCCTCGCCTCACCACCATCTACAAGAATACTACATCCACAATGTGCATCTCCATTTAGATGGCAACTCCATGATACTAGTAATTAAGGTTGTTGAGCTTATGGCTCAAGTTTTACCAACCCGGATTTGGATCAAAGCATGGAGATTAAACTAAGTCATAGATGTGTTAAGAGGCATTGTGGACGGTGGCAAAGTTATGTGGAGGGGACCGGATGCTTGAGCCCTGCCGTGCTACCGACCAAATGATAGCACTGGGTATTGTCTGAGCTCTTGGGCAATCCCTTCAGATGCTGAATAACTAGCATAGTCAGTATCCGATATTTTGTTTCCTATGCGAGACAAAAACTGCTAATTAAATATGTTCTCCATTGCAAAAGTTGGAATTTCAGTTTTTATGAAGATGATGACTTTTCTTAATTTGTGTGGAATAGGTTGATTCATCCTCCATATAGAAAAAAAAAAAAAAAATAGGGCTGTCAATCCTAACTTTTTGAAATTGAAAATAAATCCAACCAAACTGAAAAGCGGTATCAGCTTGGCTTCGGAAGATACCAAGAAAAGAGTTCATAACATAAAGGAAGATTCTATTGTGTAAACATCCGATGATTCTATGTACATAAAATTCGAATAACATTGGTAAACAACAAAACCATCTGATAACAAAATGCTGACCTATAACTTATTCAGTCATTAATATTTGGTAAGTTACCAAAACTTTTAAGAAAATACCAATAGTTAATATATTATTATTGACATTTGAATCTTCTTGATGCCTAAAATTACAAAAATTCGAGACTCGAGGTGCCTGATCGTGGCGAGACTTGTTTCTTGACTAAAAAAAATTGATTAGTATCACTTTGTTGGCCAAACCAAAGAATCGACCTTTGACCGGAAAAAGAAATTATTTTTCAGTAGCCTTAATCTTTTTTAGACATTGGATTTAGGCGCGACCACCTAAAATCCATTGGGAGAATAAAACGTAATCTTTTCCCATCTTCTTTTTACGTTCAAGGTGGGAGGTGCCACAAGATAGATGGTCAATGAGCCTCTCCATCATTCCCCTCGACGCCATTAGTTGCCATAGCTGCTTGCCCTCGCTGTTGATGAGCCGCCCCTTCCTGCTTCATTATTGCTCCCTGCCTTCCCCACCGTGAAAACCGAGGAGCCCGGATCTCGTCCAGCGACTCTCTCGCCGGCCGTGGTTCTGTTCATAGACGGTCGTAAGCATTCCAGTCACCGATTGCGAGCGTCCGTTGCAGCTCAGTTATCCCTGTTTTTGTTCCCTACGGTTTGTGGATGCAATGGCTGGCACAATGGTTAGCTGATGGTTGGAGAAGCTGGTTTGGTGAAGAGCGAGAATGAGTGACGGTGGTGTAGGAGTACTTTTGAGCGTTAAGGTTTTGAATGTTTCCTTCTCCTTCAGTGAAGCTTTAATATTAATCTGTAGGCATGAAGATTCATTACGGAAGTCATTGAAGGTGGGAGCTGTGGGAATAGGGAGCCAAGCGTCAAAGGTGAGAGGTCATAAAGGCTAAAAGATTAAAAATATATATGTATCTATATATATTTTATCCAGAAGGAATGAACGATGTTGACGTGTCCAGTTGGGGCGGGGGCGAGGGCGCCACGCGGGGACGAGGTGGCGGTCCGACCATCGCATTTGCTAATTACAAATTGTTGTAGTGAGGATTGGGCCCCATTTTATCTACTTTTCATGTACCCTTTTTCTTGTCCTCCATTCCTATAGTGTTTTTTTAATAAGCTGCGGGGGTGCATTTGCGTTGGGTTTGCAGGGGCGTGTGTGACCATCACTGACTTCAATAGAAAATTACATGCTCTTATTTGAGTCCAGTTACCAGCATTTAATGGATTGTTTCGGTATTATTGATTGCTCCATTGAATTAGCCACATTTATTTGTTAAAGTTACTAATTCTTATAGGATATTACTGCCCTTGATTTAGGAAATTTACCAACTTTTCAAGGAATAAGTCATGATAACCATTTATTTGAGCATGTGGGTGTTGATAAGAGATCGAGTTGAAAAGATTTACCAAACTGGCGTTGAAGGTAAAAATATCTCAATTATTTGATAGGCAAGAGGTAGAAAAATGTGAAAAAAGGAAGAAGAAATTTAAACCCTTTATTGTTTCCTGGAAATGTACACAAAGTTGCATTTCTGCGATATTTGGTGTGTACACTTTCAGACATTGCAAGCCTACTCCTTCATGCACTATAAAAGGGACTACACCCCAGTGATAACAAACACTGCAAAAAGTTGTCATTCTTTCCTCTGCTGCAATTTTTTTGTAACCAAACACTCCCATAGTCAGACACTTAGTTCAGAAGAAAAGAAAATGCAAAAGAGAGCTCCGGCTTCCTCTTCTTTAAGTAAACCAAGTTAACCCAAGAGGTCCTGCTTCACTCCAATGAAGTAATAATTTTTTGCTTAATTGCTTGATGTTCGTGGTTTTAGCTTTACTCGAGGGTAGTAATCAATGAAGAGTTCTTGTGTTTAGCATTCTTTAGAAGAGAAATGTAACAGAAGCCTGCATTGTAAGTATTAGATTGATTGGCTTTTGACTCATGAGTCATGATTGTTCTAAATTGCTTTTGTTCAGTTTTTTGTTTGTGGGTTAGTGCTGTGGCTTCAATTTCAAGTATTAAAGACCTTAAATGTTGTGGTCTCCTTGTTTGAATTGAATTCCATTATAAATTTTTACCAAGCAAGTGAGCTGTAATTGTTATCGGGTCACTTTGCTCTCCCGTTTGATTAATTATCCTATGTTACTTGCATTTTTGTGAAGAACTTCACGCAGTCAAGAATGAAACGGGTCCCAGAGGAAATTCGAGTTGAGGAGCTGTCTAATGGAGGAGGCTGTCTAGAGAGTGGTAAGATGAGTAGCTTGGACATAAATTACAGTGTTTATTGCATTTCAATTGCTGATTTCTTCTATTAGAAGCGGTTGAATGAATTTCTAACCTTCCAATAAGTTCTCGAAATCTGCATTACAAAATGCTACAAGATGAATAGAAAATATTGTTTAATTCAGGCCCACATGTTCAATGGTTATCTCATCGCACACCCCAACAAAACAAAGTTCCCTAATGGGAGGATTCATGGGTCATCACATCAATGTGAATGTGGTGGTGGATTCAGTTGTTGAAATTGTAATTTGGAAAAAAGCAATGTGATAATTCTCATTTACTTTTGAATTTTAAAAAATATGCTAATGAATTATTCAAATCAGCATCTCACAAAAGGGAACATTCACGCATGCTTAACATGTCAAAACGATAGGCCAAGCTCAAAAATATGGCCAAGCCATTCGTCATCACCACCCAACTTCTAAACAGTTGGCTGGATAGAAATACTCTAACTAAGTCATTTGCCATCATCCGCCCAAAATCCAACCCCTTTCCATGCACCTTTTTTTTTTCCCCAATTTGTGATGATTGCGTATCAAACTTTAATGTACATGATCATTCTCTAGTCAAGTGGCGAACATCATTCATGTCTATTTTTATCCTCATGACACTTTTGGATGGATCACTAAGTCTTGTTACCAATAAATGTGAAGGCCATGTTTGATCTAGCCATTCCTCATATCTACAATGCAAAGGAATTCTACCCACTGCAAAACTTCACGTGCTTGGCTCGGCATCTGGAGAGCATGGAGATCATTGGTTCATAGCTCGTTCCTTCACTGGCGACAGATGTAAGCTCACCATGCCAATGCTGCTTTTATCAAGAGATGCACTCTTGCTAGAGAAGATGGTCATTAACGTCAAGACCAATGGAAGATGCCAATCGAAATCTCTCAAGTCTTTGCCATGGCTGGTTCTGCCCTAGATGCAATCTTACCAGTAAAGTCTCGTTGCAAACTACCCAATAGGGAGAAGTGGGTGGACAAGAATGGTTTGGACAGTTTCCTATGCTTGCACCAAATTATCTTTGGGTTATTGGAGCTTTTATGGAGTAAGAAACTTAGTATTCTTGCCACTGGCATCCTTTAAAAAAAAAAGACAACCCAAAAGCTCAACATTGAACTAAATGAGCTACATCAATTTTCATATCAAATTATTTCCTATAAATCATGTTCAATTTTCCATCTAAAATATCTCATCTTAAAGTGAAAATTACCTGTTCTAGGTAAAGGACATGATTTTGAAATCGACTTTAAGTAGTCAACCAAGTCAAGACATTGTGATCAAATCATCATTGACAATTCAGAAACTCGTACAAAGATCTGAAAAACCTCCCAAATAGGAAACCATATTCCACACTAATAGATCTAATGATAGGCAGTGGGCCCAAGGGAGTCCATTTGGGAGAGTCCCAACAAGGAATTATAACTATTAAGGACTTGCTCCATGAAACTAAAGAGACAATTGATAGGAACCTTAATGATACTGATTAGAACAATTCTCCAGCACGCATTTCTAGACTAATCAAATGTCTGTTGAGAAGTTCATCATGTTTTCACTTTGAAACAGTACTAAACCCAACCATGCAGGAAGGTTCGGAGTACCTAAAATTCTAAATCTTCTAATAGCTACACACCCACAGAGAGAACTGTTTACACACATACACACACACACTCACAGAACACTTTCCCCAACCGACAGTCGTATAGGCTCTCTCAATCTCCCCAAAAAAGAGCAGAAACTCAAAAGTCTAAAACAAAAGCAGAAAGTCTGTACAGCAGGCTAACCCAGACAGACACCAAATTCTCCTTTAGGTGCTTCAACTGCAGTATAGGTAGGAGCACTCGAGGCAAACAACAAAAGCTTTAGATAATTGTGCTGTATCGAAGTTGGAGGCGTCATCTCTGAAGTGACCAGTAGAAGTGAAATCTAGAACTTTTACAAGAATAACTTCACCAAGTATAGTTGTTTAATTGACCAGTCCATTACTTTCGCACAATACTGGTTTCTGCCATCAGATCCATTTATTAAGAAAGACTGCTCTATGGAAGCGAGAAAGGAAAGAAGTAGTCATTGACTGAATCTGATAGACTATACTACTAAATATATGATCTGAACAGACAGGAGGCTTACAACATTTCCAATTGGAAAGACACCAAATATACTAAAGCACAAAACCCCATCTTCATCTCCACTGCAAAGGATATTGAAACATTGCTTTGAAGAATTTGAGAACACTACAAATGAATCTTGACCATCGTCAGTTAAACCAGTTTCTCCAGGTACTAGTCCAGGCATGCAAGGAGCTCTTGGAGCTGGAGGGAAGAAGAAGTAGTGCAATCTTCAAATGCCAAGGTAAATGTCCTATTAAAAAGGATAATTATCTTTCAATTGGCAGAATCAACAAAT
Organism: Eucalyptus shirleyi; assembly: GCA_017140165.1. Classification (NCBI taxonomy): domain Eukaryota; kingdom Viridiplantae; phylum Streptophyta; class Magnoliopsida; order Myrtales; family Myrtaceae; genus Eucalyptus; species Eucalyptus shirleyi. Next base: position 44,334,361 of record CM029450.1, read on the forward strand.
CAAATATAACAAGAGACATAAGTTTTCAAAAAACCTTCCACAAAAAACCTTCCACAAACCCATATTGAAGCTGTTGAATAAAATCCTAAGTTTGAGAAAAGAAATATTTTAGTAGACCAGACTAGAATAACTACTTAACTGCAAACAAAGCATTTGTGAAATATTTTAGTAGACCAGACTAGAATAACTACTTAACTGCAAACAAAGCATTAGATAGAACATGAAAGGTATGAACAATAAAATATTGTCTATTAAGAATCAAGATCGAGAAATTAGATGAACTTTTTCAGTTGAAAGATGCATACTCTGTTCACTCAGGCATCCTTCTCCCAATTGAGACACACCCCAGCTGCCGCATGGGACTTAAGCTTCTTAACAGTTTTCCATTCTGCTTAATATTTATACCGAGTTAGAAAAAAATATACCACAGTATGTATAACTGTTGCAAGCACTAGCATATAACAAGCAGCACAATGCATATCCACGGTTCCATAAAGACGGCTAGATTGGTAAAATAACATTCATATGTAAAAATAAGATCTTCAAAGCAAAACATAATCCATGAAGTGGATAATGATTAGTAAATGGTAGACATCGCAAAGAAACTTTATGGCAGCAGCATCAGCCAAGTTCTGAGCAATTGTACCCATGACCAAACACTAACTTAATGAATAACCGGTAATCTACGAACTTTTCCACCAACAAGCATAATTAAGGCAAATACAAATTCTATCATTTAGGAGTCACCTGAACTATTACCTTCCTAATATGACCGAACTGGACAAATGTCACTTTAAATAGTAGAAAGAAACTAATAATTTGATGAAAATGAGCGTGCTATGGATGACTGCTTCTATATGCTGTCTCAGTCATCTTTGGATAGGATTGAACGATTCAATCTAATTAGTTAAATGGGTATTTATAAGATACAAGATATCTGATATCATCTAAACCAAGGACTTTGTAAGTTTACGGCTATTCTTCTTAAAAATTATATGACATTGATGAAGATATGCATATTGCATGTATTGTACAAGTTATAAATGCTGCACCGGTCATGTTTGGATTGGAATGAACCATTCACTTAAATTAGTTAAATGGGCTATTCATCTCTTGTTGTTTGTAGACCTAATTAACAAAAAAGGCATGTTCGAAAAGAGTGTTCTAATAAGATCTGTTAAGGCTTCGTGCTCAGATTGACCTAACTAGCAGCCCACTGTTAATTTGACATTGGCAGACAGGACCCATAAACATGGATTGCCATCTCTATTAGCAGCTAAATGTTTGTTGAGCAAGCTTGCTGTTTGCAATGCATCATGCGGCTTTTGAGCAATTCAGAATCTTTCCCAAGAGAGATTAGAGAAGAACACATTCTGAAGATAAGGGATTCTTGCAGTGAAACTGTACCATCTTCTAGTCCCAAGACAACTACTTTGCCATCAGGGTGCCAGCATAATGATGTTATACATTTACCTAGAGTGCATTAGAATAGTTAGATAATACAGTATAACAACATGCAATGGAATGTGCAAAGAAAAGTGATTTCATAAACAACAACAACAAAAACACAGAGAGAGAGAGAGAGAGGATGAATAATTTGTTCACCATAAAATTAATAGACTAAGAGGAAAGACAGAGAACACACATAAACCGAGAAAATGATAATCAAAATTTGGGAAGTAAGGCAAACATCATAACAGTACACATTATATCTGACAGGGATATTGGTAGCTTGACATGGGATTTCTTTGGGCTAGTAGATCATCTAAAGCTAGGGAATCTATATCTTTTTGGCAGCCTTCAATCCATGATCTCAATCCAGGAACGAATCTTATTGTTCAGCTTTGGAACCTCGAGGTGGAGTGTAACCATGAAAGCATATGTCAAGCAAGGATAACAAGTGTACAAGTATCTACAACTTATCTCAACAGAAACCCCTCAATGATTGGTTCAAGAAGCACTCAACAACATGTTTTTCATATCAAGAAGGCAACATGATGCATGCAGCATTCAGATGTTTCTGGAGAAAATATACCTCCTCTCTAAAGTTTTCCAGTAAGAATAGATTACAAAAACTACCAAGGCTAGGCATCTGATCCCAAGCTCTTACGAATTTGAATTACCAAAAGATAAAGTCGTACAAGAACTTAACATACTTGGATGCAGCTCCGCTTACCCTCCTAGTCTTTTTGCTTTCTCCAACTCCTCCCTCCATGTATACATGTATGCAGCACAGCTTGACATATATCCTATTCACAAGTAAGTTAAATTCCCAACAACAAACTTGATTAATCAAAATGATGTGATGAAATGCCCCTTTGTAATCAGAAGAAGATAAATTAACTTCAAGTAATACAAATTGTGCGAAACTTTCCAGACTAGACTCTAGATTTTAACAATACAGAATGTGAGAAATCCTTGTACGGAATGCTCAATCTATACGAGAAGAGGAAGAAGAGGAGTCAGAAGTAATATTACGCTCAATCAGTACAAGAAGAGGAAGAGCGGAGCCAAAAGTAATATTACATTGTGAGAGTCGCTAACAGAAATTGAAGGAAAATATATAGACGCCCGATGGCATTGAGATCGTATTTTGCAGGGGTTAAACCTGCCAACTCCAAGCGGGCATCAAGCATTTCTACATTGGACATAACTAGTCTATCTAGCACAAACGACATCCCCTCCAATTCAAGTTCTTTATCTTCATGAACACTTTGACTGGTGTACTGGAAAGGGCAAAAAGATGGCAATACAGAAGTAGGGTACACTTCCAGTTGGTCTAGATGATTGTCAGTTATGTTATGGAAATCTCCAAAGGCACCAATCTTGTCTAGAAGTTGATAGAAGTCTATTGTGCCTGTAAATTAAAATCCCTTCATTCAACTAGTATCAGCTTGGGATTCTTTATTTGCAACTATGTCATCTCCAAATTTTCCCTCCCATTACCATCATTCACTCTTCATTTTTGTGTAAGACACCAACTCCTTAGTTTGATGTCATGTTCTCATTTAGAATTCCAAGCACTTAACCTCTATATTCACCAACTCTCCATCAAAAGCAATTTGAACTGGATTGGCAATTGAAGTGATTTATTTGGGGAAAAGGACCGTAGTACATTTAACGAAAAGCAAATGGGGAATAAGGCCCACGTGCATGCAGAGTCAGAACTTGCAATTGGGCAAAGAAAATGGCACACCTTGTACCTCTACTGCAAGTGATAAAACCTAAGCACATTCAAAAATTGAAAGGCAAAAGAATAAGATAATTTACTCTTCCTTCCGAATACAGTTTAAAAAACCCAGCAAGTGTATGCTTTGAGAACACTTTTGGTTCCCACCTATATGACAAATTGAGTACTAATTCTAGTCAACAACTGCTTTTTCAGTCTTTCAAAAACAGGACACAGCAACTTTTCATTAATAATTTACTATGATCTTTGGAATGATAGTTATGCACTACTGAGCAGGAAAAAGAATGACCCTAAACCAGCTGCCTTTTCTTTGGTTTTTCAGCAGTTATTCTAAAGGCACGATGTGTATTTGCACTAGTGGTCATCAGGCAGAGTAGCAAACGATGCAAACCAGATTCCTTGTGCTGAAGTTTGGAATGCATTTCCTTAACTCGAAGAAGAGGAACAATGAATTATCCATAAGTATGAACCAAACGAGTTAAATTTGAAATCAAAAACAATCTGCTCACCTGAAGGCACCAACTACCAATCAAAAGCTTAGTCGCATTCTGCAGCTTCCGAAGCAGTCCCTCAACCAGGTTGCAATACCCTCTGTAGACTCCAACCGATTTTCAACAAAACAATCAGATGGCCTTCCAAAATCCTCGTTTCTCATAAAAAATTCGACTCTGCTTCAATCAAGGATTGAAACTTCCGTTACCAGCTGCCTCATCATATCAGAAAATCCTCTCGAACAGCAACAGAGGACTTAAAATCTCTAAGGGGAAACCCTCATCAAGTTCTTACCGAAAGCAGCCATTGCCCGCAATTTCCCACAAAGTTCTCGAACAAACCTTGATAGTTCGCTTTATACCGTAGCATCCTTCCAAAATAAGGTCCTCGAGAACAGGGCTGCCATTCGACATCTCACGCATCACCTCCGAGTCACAGATGGACAAGGACCTAAGATTAATCCAAGCGATACTTCTACTCAACGAGAAGCAACAGAGCCCTGAGTGCAGGTTCACCAACGAAGAGCATCCATAAAAGGAGCCGCGGTACTGCGAAATGGCCAGCCATCTCGCACAACCTCTTAGTCGCATCGACTTAGAGGTCCTCGACACGGCGGTCGACAGCAAAGCGAAGCCACGGACTGAGCTCAGGCGCGCAACGGTCGAGAAAATCGGCGTCGATGTGGAACTTCCTCACCTTGGGCGACGCCTACAGGATCAAGACGCCGTCCACGGACGGGGAGGCGTTCCGCCAGGGGAAGAAGAAGACGAGGTCCGGGGCGGCGGTCCAGAGGGATCGCCACCGCTTCGACAAAAACGCACGTGCGATCGGCATCGACGAGAGGAGGAGGAGGAGGAGGTCGGCGATGGCTTCGTCTTCGCCATGTGGGGATCGACGATCGAACGGAGGGACCGGAAGGAGAGCCTCCTCCGATTTGAGGGTTCATTTCACTCGGACTTAAGTTTCTGGCTTCCCGTGTAGAGACACGTGTCGCTCGATGGAGAGGCAACCACTTTCCCGCGCCTTTTAATACATCTACGAGCCCATGATGGTGGGCCTCGCACGTCTTGAATTGCCGAGTACCGAAACTTTAATTTTTTTAATCCAAGCTTGTCCGACATCTGCAAAAATCATCATTCATATAATAATCGAGTATGAACAAAATTGAGTAGGCATACACAAGCGAGCTTGAGCCCGTGAAAGAATATGTTTCCTTGATTATGCTTGATTTGTGATATCACGCTCGATGGCTCAATTTACATAGTGATAAACGTAAATAGCATTGGTAAATATCAAAATTAATTGACAACGAAATTTTGATAGATAGCTTATTCGGTCAGTAGCATTTTGGTAAGTTACCAAAATTTTTAAGAAAATACCAATAGTTATTATAATTTTATTATATGTATTACTATTGACATCTAGATAATCCCGATGGTTAAAGTTAGAAAAATTCAAGATTCAAGATCCTAATCGCGGTGACACTCATTTCTTAACTTGAAAAAAATTAGATTAGTATCAGTAGCACTTTAATTGCATATAGGTGTTAATTCAACATAAGTGTGTAGAAATAGGCGTTTAGTTTTCATAGAAATGGCTGAACATCCTTTTTTTGGTCAAGTTAAAGAATCTACCTTTGACTGAAAAAAAATTATTATTTCAATAGTCTTTAATTTTTTTTAGACATTTCATTTAGAAATAGTGAAATTTGAGTACCTTCAATCCAATCAAAGAAATATCAATCTCAAGAATGGATCAACCGGTTAGAGCGCCATATTTGTTATCATGGAATTTGAGCTCACACCTTTCAAGATTGCGTCACATGGCGCAATTACACAAAACTCTGTTGGAGAATAAAATCTGTTCTTTCTCACCTTGGAAGGGGTCCTTTGTTCTTTTTTCTTTGGCTTCTTTTTACGTTCAAGAGGGAGGCGCCACAAGTGAAAAAAAAAGGGAGAAAAGAGAGAAAAATAAGGAGGATTGACTCTCCATGAGCGCTGTGTATACACCTTCACCGTCGCCCCATCACATCCGCCCTCATCCTCGTCACCGCAAGCTGCATCCATTGTTCTTGGACTTCATTCTCTTGAGGAGTTGGAGCAATAGACGCCGTAGCTCATTCCAACGATTGAAACCCACACCATCACTTCGATGAGCCTCTCCATCACTCCTCTCGACTCCATTAGTTGCCAAGCCAGCTGCCCTCACTATTCCCGAGCCGCCCTTTCCTGCTCCACTATTGCTCCCTGCCTTCCCATCGTGAAAACCAAAGAGCCCAGATCTCGTCCAAAAAGTCCCTCGCTGGTCATTGTTCTGTTCGTAGATAGTTGTAAAGGTTTCAATCGCCGGTTGCAAGTGCCCATCGTAGCTTATTTACACCACTGATAAACTAGGCTTTCCTGCTGCCTTCAACGATGGTCATCGATGAGGAGCCACTCAAAACCTGACAGTCCGAGGGTTAATTTTTGAGCTTGAATATTCTGGTCGGTTTATCCGATTCTATCTCCACTTTTGTTCCTTACTTTTTGTGGATGCAATGGCCAGCGCAATAGTTAGCCGATGGTAGGAGACGGTGGTTCGGCGAGGAGCGGGAATGAGTAACAGTGGCATAGGAGTACTTTTGAGCGTGAGATTTTGAATGTTTCCTCCTGGTTCGATGAAGCTTTAGATAGCATGAAGATGCACCATGAAAAGTCATTGAAGGTGGGAGTTCTGGGAATAGGGAGCTAGGCCTCGAAGATGAGATGAGGGGGTGAAAAGGCGAGAAAAGGCTAAAATGATGATGACGTGTCTGGTGGGGTGAGGCCCCACACGGGGACGAGGTGGCGTTGCGGAGGGCTGGTCTTTTCCTCCGTTCCCATCATCCAACCCTCTCTTTTGCTAAATTAGTAATTGCTAATTGCAATGGGGATTTAAAAATTAGTTCCCTGGAATGTTCTAAATTCTCGAGGAGACGATGGTATCCCTCTTGCCGGATTGCCAATCTTTGTTTCATGGTAACGATTTCCAGAATGCCATGTGGAGCGATACGAACCATTCTTCGAGCTAAACGGACTATACGGGGGGCGGGAGTGTCCTCGACTCTGAACCTCCCTGTGCCTCGACATCAAGCTTCCAATCTTGGAGTCCACTTCCTCATCCACGAAGGCAATCCCATGATGGGAGATTCCCCGGCAATTTATTTAGATGACATTTTGGAATGTGATGACTTGTCGAGATCCACGATACGATGATGATGGTTGTTAGAGGTACCAGGAACGGTGGTGTTAAGTCCGAAATATAGCCCAATTTTCTTTCTTCCTCATATCTGCAACTTTTCTCCGCGAATTCTCAAGACTCATTTGGACCTCACAAGCCTCCCTCCATTGAAGCTCCATCCTCCACAAGCTCACCATGGGTTTGCATTTCCCACTGACGCTTCTGTGCCCTCCTCGCGTTTTGTTACAGCATATCTGGTGGCTGCATTTTCGGCTGCTAGTGGCGTGTGCTTCTGTTTCAGCTTCAGTTCGACAAACTGCTTTGGCTTCTCAGGTTCTACTTCCGTTCGGCGTTCTTTCGTGATCTAATGGGTGGGTCAACTCGATTGTTCCGACTCGGTTTTGTGAGGTTTTGGCTCGATTTCTTCCAATTGGCAGGTGAAGATGATGGAGTGGAATCCAGAGAAGGATTTGCTAGCGATAGTCACGGAGGACTCGAATGTGGTTGCTTCTTCGCTTCATTTGGCGGAGGCTGTAAACAATCTCTCCTGAGTATAGCTAAGACTAGAGAACTTCTTTTATTTATTTATTTATTTATTTATTTATCTATTCATTCATTCATTCATTCATTCATTCATTCATTCATTCAGTGTGTTGGTTTCTTCAACGATGGGCATTTGTGCTTCAGTATATTTGGTGTCTTTCCAATCGGACATATCATAAGCGTCCCGTGTGTTGAAATCAAATATTTAGCAGTATGGTATATTGGATACGCGGACGATTCATTCTTTCCTTGTTACGGCTTCTCATTCAGCACTTTTTCTTAATAAATCGGTATTGCACGGAAAGTAATGGGTGATTAAGTAAATAATTATACCATGAATGCTTGTGAAAGTTTCAGATGTTTATGCCATTTCCCAGGCTAGATTTCACATATGTTGGTCACTTCGGAGATGACACCCTTCCAACTTGGATATAGAACAATTATCTTCTTTTTGTTTGGCACTGAGGTTAGCTTTGCCTTACCTACTTGCTCCACTCTAGGCTATGGGGTTTCTGCTGTTCTATGAAGATTTCCAATCAATTCTCTAGGCTTGATTTGATTTGTCCTTAATGTTCTACTAGGTAAGATGATTATCCGTTTGCTTGATAGAATTCTTGGTATTCTTTTCTTAGATGAGGGCATATGAGTTACTCATATGTGTTCGGTTATTCATTCGTGTATAAAACATATTTGTTTAAAGGCCTTCTTAAGCGAATAAACTTTTTCATCAGCTCTTTTAAATTTAGTTACTCTCTGTACTTTCTTAAATCAGGCTTTACTACATGAATAACACATTAGGAGCTAAATAAAAACATGTGAATCGTTTGCATTTATGGTAGTGAGAACTTTGGTTCCTTTGATTTGATGATCCTCTTTGATCAAAGATGTTATGTACGCATTTGGAATTTGATATTATTGCCAAGAGATAATGATTTTAGGCTAGTATCGATTGATGTACGTGAATGTGGATGCTCAAGGGCAGTGGATCTTCTGGTTTGGACCATTTGTGGGGGCACTAGCAACTACAACATACCATTAGCACATCCTCAGAGTAACTTCCATCAAGGCCCTGAAAGCAACTGCCATCAAGGCCCTCAGCGGCAACCCCGACAACTAAAATCTTTCCCTTTTTCTTTTTTGCATTTTTATGCCCATTTTCTATTTTTGTGAACGAGAGACAACTATGACGATAGATGGTGATGGTGGTGATGACGGAACCCCTCTTGATTTATAGATTTATTGATCCCATTTATCATTATTATTGATGTCGTTAGTGTTCAATGATTAGTAGTGGAAGTATTTCCTTTTTCTTTTGTATTCTATCTCCCTGTGATCACATGCACTCCCGTCGAAACCAACCCGACAACCCGAATCAAGTCGAGTGTAGAGACTGTGGGAGACATAAGCCCTTCATCCAAGACTCCTAACGATGATCAAATACTCAGTTTAAAACTAGAATTGGACCAGGAACATGCGTGATCAGCACGAGGATGAATGTTCCGCGCGTCTCTAAGGAAACACACCTGGTACTAACAGGATGAGCAAAAGGATGCTCGAACTATGTAATAATAGTGATGAGGTTTTGAGTCGGCGTCCTTCTATCGTCGGATGAAACATTATAGAATAGGCCGCATCGATCTACTTTGGGAGTCATAATTGCATCTAGCCAATAGGACATCTAAGTAGACAGAGAAAATATGAGAAAATATTGGGTAGGGTTATCGTTCAGGCAAAATGTGAAAATGTTTAGGACTTAATTGATACAATTGAAAGGTTCGGGATTAAATTAGCACAAATACAATAGATTTATATATATATATATATATATATATATATATATATATATATATATATATACATATTGATAATTTTCCCATCAATGCCATGGTTCATACAATTCAACATTCTTGACAGAATAAAGTGGAAGAATGAATTTCTGTATATTTCAGTGTGTATAATACTGATGATACAAGAGCCTATTTTTAGGCTAGTCTAGGCAACTATCTAAAGCAATAGAATATTACAATATCATAATCAAATCAATTATAAATTAATTAGGAAAATAAATATCTCTAACATCCTAAGATATCTCTAACATCCCCCCTCAAACTCAAGGTGAGATAGAAGAGGTCAACTGGAGTTTGGATAAAAGATCTTTAAAACCCCCGGGTGGATGCGCCTTCGTGAAAACATCAGCCGTCTAATCAATTGAAGAGATGGGAACAAGACGAACATCGCCACGAAGCACATGAGAGCGTATGAAATGACAATCTATTTCAATGTGTTTGGTACGCTCATGAAAGACATCATTATGAGCTATTTGGATGGCACTTCGGTTATCACAATGAATGACCGTTCCACCGTTATGACGAACTCCCATGTCATCTAGCAACCACCGTAACCATAATAATTCCGAAGTTGTATCGGCAAGGGCACGATATTCCGCTTCCGTACTCGATCGAGCAATAGTAGTCTGTTTCTTACTCCGCCAGGCAATAAGGGACTTCCCTAAGAAAAAGCAATAGCCTGTAGTAGAGCGACGATCAAGAGGATCACCAGCCCAATCAGCATCAGAATAAGCTGTTAACTCCAAGGATGAGTCAGCAGAAAAGTGAAGACCATGAAATAAGGTACCCTTAATATAGCGAAGAATTCGAAGAACAACAGCAAAATGAGTCGTCCGTGGCGCAGTCATGAATTGACTCACAATGTGAACAGCATAAGCGATGTCAGGGTGGGTAACAGTGAGATAAACCAGACTACCAACTAACTGTCGATAAAGTGTAGGGTTTGGAAGAGGAGTCCCATCTTTTTCATCAAATTTGGCATTATTTTCAATGGGAGTGGTAGCAGTCTTGTTATCAGTAAGTCCAGCTCGAGAAAGAAGATCAGTGGCATATTTCGCTTGAGAAAGATAATAGCTAGAGGAATCAGAAGCAACCTCCAACCCTAAAAAATAATTGAGCCGTCCAAGATCTTTCATTTCAAATTGTTAACTCAAATACAGCTGTAGTTTTGTAATGCCTTCGTGATCATCGCCAGTAATAATCATGTCATCCACATATAATAGTAGCAGAATACTCCCACGAGATGTGTGTTGAACAAATAAAGCATTATCATAGGGACTGTATACAAATCCAAGGCGTTCCATAGTAGAACTAAACTTAGAATACCACGCACGAGGAGCCTGTTTTAGTCCATATAATGCTCGATGTAGAAGACACACTTTACCAAGAGTATGAGTATATCCAGGAGGTGGCTCCATATATACTTCTTCAATGAGATCTCCATTAAGGAATGCATTTTTGACATCCATTTGAAATAGAGGCCATCGCTTAATAGCGACGGCAAGAAGGCTACGAACGAAGTAAGACGTGCAAGCCCCGGAGCAAACGTCTCATCATAATCAATGCCATACTCCTGGGTAAAGCCTTTTGCTACTAGTCGAGCTTTATAACGTTCCACTTTGTACCATCTGCCTTAGTTTTGATTTTGTACACCCATTTACGGCCTATAGTCGACTTGTTAGGAGGCAAATCAACCAAATCCCAAGTATGAGAGTGTTCTAATGCTTGCAACTCATCCGCCATTGCTTGTTGCCAAAGAGGATTAGTACGGGCTTCTCTATATGTGCGAGGCTCGTGAAAAGAGGCAATTGTGGAATAACAATGAAAATCACGAAGCCAAACAGAAGGTTGACTTACACGGGTGGAGCGACGAACAGAAGAAGGAACTTCCAAAGTTGGATCCACGGATGGCACGGACATATCGGGGAGCTCTGAAGTGGGATTTCCGAGAGATACTGCATCAAGATTTGGAGAGGACAATTCGACAGAGGAAGATGTAGGAGTGGCATCTTCAGGGAACAATTCAACAGAAGGATTTGTGAAGAAACGAACATTTGGAATAGTGGGAGAAGATGCAAAAGAATGTAAAGATGAGAACATTTATGTTCCCAGAAGGTAACATGGCGAGACACACGAAGTCAATTGGATATAGGGTCCCAACATCTATACCCTTTATGCTCAATGCCATAGCCAAGGAAACAACATAGATGAGCACGAGGTTCTAACTTCGTGCGTTCATTTGGAAGAAGATGCACAAAACATGCACTACCAAAAACTCGAAGTAGACTATAATTAGGGATATTGTCATACAAGCGCTCATATGGAGAAGTGTTACCTATAATAGGTGACGAAATACGATTAATAGTGTAAACAGCAGTATGACAGGCCTCCCCCCAAAATTGTTCTGGACAAGATGCTGAGATTAAAAAAGTGCATACAGTATCTAAGATATGCCTGTGTTTACACTCTGCTCGACCATTTTGTTGGGAAGTTCCTGAACAAGAACGATGAATAATAGTACCGTTCTGAGAAAGAATTTTAAGAAACTCTCTATCCTTATATTCCATGGCATTATCAGTACGAAAAACCTTGATATCTCGAGAAAATTGTGTTTTGATCATGGCAACAAAATTGCCATAGATATGGGTAAGTTCAGATCGATTTTTCATGAGATCAAGCCATGTATAACGCGAATAGTCATCAACAAAAATCACAAAATAACGAGAGCCTCCCATAGTGGGAGTAGGAGATGGTCCCCAAATATCTTAATGAATTAGATCAAAGGGAGCATAAGACACAGATTCACTAATATTGAACGGTAAAGCATGATGTTTTCCTAACTTACAAGATAGACAATCAAAGGTTTTATTGTCAACAGAACCTAGATGACCACTTGAAAGCAAATGACTTAGACGAGAAAAAGAAAGATGACCTAAACGAGAATGCCAAGTTTCAGATGAAATTGTGGCAGCACAACCAGTGAAGGAGTTGGGAAGCTTTAAGGAAACAAGCTCAAACAACCGTCCCACTTTACGGCCTGTCCCAATTGTCTATCCCGTCCGTGGATCCACGCACACGACAACCATTCGAAGAAATGAATATCAAAACCAAGCTCGCATAGCTGACCCACAGATATCAAGTTTAAAGAGAGATTGGGAACCATAAAAGTATCAGGTAAGGACAATGTGGATGTTGAAACGTTTCCTGTATGACTAACTATCATTTGAGAGTTATCAGCAGTGTGAATAATAGGTGCTTGTGAGTTATATGATTTTGACTTGAATAAATTGGAATGAGAAGTCATGTGATTACAACACACAGAATCAAAGAACCATGAATCATGAGTACACGGGTGGTGATAGAGTAGAAGAACTAGAGGTACCGGTTTCTTGAAGAATGGAACGAACTGTGGATCGAAGATCATCTAAAGATAGCGTGACAGACGAGCTAGTAGAAGAATCCTCTATGACAGAAGTAGCAGTGGATGGGCGGCGTGCAGCTGCACCTCGAAAACGGGATCGGTTGTTTGTTCTCGTAGGTTGCTTGGATTGCAATTGATAGCAGTTTGATGCACGATGACCAGGTCGATGACAGTGCGTACAATAAGGTTTGCGCCATGAGGATGAGCCAGAAGTAGCAAGCATTGCATCTATAGGAGTGGAAACCAGTGGAGTAGCACGTTGTGCCTTTAAAGTCGCAAGGTGAGTTTCCTCCGTTAGTAACTCTGAAACAACTACCTCAAGATGAGGTAAAGGATCCCTATGCAAAAGTGAGGCTCGTACAGGTTCATACTCATCATTTAGAGCCATCAGAAATTGCATAACCCGCATACGATCACGATATTCAGCAAACTTACGAGCATCAATAGTCGAATCCCATGTTGGTTCAGATAAAGCTAGCTGGTCCCAGATAGCATGCATTGAAGAAAGAAAGTCATTAATAGATTGACCTGTCTCTTGACGCATGCGATGTAAGTTCCCTAACAGTTGATATTGATGAGCAATGTCTGATGTGGAATAACGACCAGCAAGAAGATCCCAGGCTTCCTTTGCTGTATTTAGACGACCAAACTGAAGTTTGATGGATGGAATCGAAGTATTTCGAAACCACGTAAGTATCTGGTGATTCTTGCTCTCCCACTCTTCCAATCGTCCAGCAAATGTATCATCATCTTCTTCGACGGCTTGAGAAGGCTCGCGAAGATTTCCAGTGACATAACGCTAAAGCTTACGTCCCCTTAGAAAACTAGACATTTCTTGAGCCCATAAAATATAATTTGATCCATTTAGGATGGTCTGAATTGGCATTGAGACTTCTAACTTGTCCATGATAGGTGATATACTAGTAAACTCAATCGATTCTTTGATGAATTTGAGAAAAACTGATATTTGTAGAGCTGATCTGAAGAAAATAAGGCCGAAAATAGACTTAGAACGATGAAATACCTCATTAACTTAGAATTTAATAAAAGGAAGCATCGATTGCTAAAATAAATGTAGAAGAATGACTTCAGGATTAGGCATGGGACGACTCAAATAAGTGCTCAACGGCTGGATTATCGCACTTCCAAATAATATTGAAAATTCTAGGTATGTAGGTTTATTGCTCTAGATCCCTCCGTGACTTTATCTTCTTTTATCAAGCTCATGAAATATATATGTAAATTCTTCATGATTTTCGGAAATATTGAATATTTCTGTTACTTTTTCGAAATTATTAGGATTGTGAATGTTACTAAACAATGAATATATAGACATCCAAAATTTATCTAGTTGATCCGATAATATTGGTCGTATGAAATTATAAGCGGCAGCCTTTTAAAGGATGGTGAGATTATTGAAGAAAATACACTAGCACGATCGAAGTTTGGAAAAAAGAATCTAATTTCTATCTGTTTTATGGAAAATGGATGTATTTTCTGCAAAAATTGAGCATTTTTTTTTTTTTTTGGATGTTTCAAGGCTTTATGTAATTGTTGGACCATTGGGGGTACTTTTTGGGCCCATGGACCCAAAATCGAGTATCGAAGGGCAATTTCATAAATTCAATACTAAACGGGCTTCTTGGCCCAAGTGAGTTTAGCCGCTATTTGTGAGGGTGCAAATTTCTGAAAAGGGGATGAAACTTGCATCGCATTGTTACTGAATGGTAAAATTATTTTGAGGCATGTTATATTTATAATATTGGATCCGGTATTGGCCAGACATTTCAAGGTGGTGTTATTTTGGATATACATTGAAAATGATCATATGAGTGAATCATTTCAAATCATGTTGGATATTATGTATTGATATTTAATTATGTACATGATCGACTTATCTATTGAAAGATGATATATATATTTGCTAATCAACTCTATTTTGGGGCTTAACTATGACAGATATGATTCCTAGGATTTAACTAGAATGGATGTAGTTCTCTAGAGGGCATCACCTACTGAAGTGTGGCCGCCTTAACTGCACCACGTAAAGAGCAATCTAAAATAGCGTGGGACCCTAATTTAGATTACTTTTTTTATGGGTAGAAATAATTTAGATTACTTGAGTGAGGGCTATTATATGGGTCATAAAATTCTCATTTTCATTAATTCACAACACTCCGAACTTTGTTATTATATTCATTCGGTGAAAGGTTATCATTTTCATATGATAGCTATTATCGGTTGGAGGTTTTGTCCTTTATTTTATAGGGAATATTCGGTCATTCCCTAGACTTTAAGGTTGGATTCGGAGTGTGGCAGTAGGTGTCATTCGTGCACGCACGTTTTTTACGAGATGGAAGAATAGTCAACCTTGAAAAGCCAACCAAAGAGAAGAGATTACTTATAAAATATTGAGGCAATAGCACTCTAGATTTTGTCCAGTTTTAACTCCCTTGTATACCTCTGTTCTTGGAGCAGAAGCAATTTACTTAGCTTTACATCAATCCCACGGTATCATTTCTAATACATTTGTTGGGTAGGCTCGCACACATTAAGTACATCCTATTCATGTATCATAAATCTTTATTGAATGTGACATCGGATCTATAACTTTTTGAATGTCATCAATTTTCGATTTACACACCAGATGAATCAATGGATTTTACCATAATTTTTCTAATCAATCTAATTCCGGATCGAGTCATGAGATAGCCGCTTGAAATTGCCCATGTTTGTTTACGTGGGTCGAGAGTGCATTAATAAATTTATATTATCGAAAAAGAAAATTTTACAATTTTCTATTTTTGAAAAAGAGACAAAATGAATAAAATATTAGAGTACCATTATAGAAGGAATTCCTCCGGGCAAAATTGCTAGTAATAGTCCTCGTAAGTCGTAAGCAGTCACATCTTCTATTTGATGATGGGCACAATTTCAATTTTGAATAAATTTTGGGACTTTGTTGAAATATTTTGCGTCACCTGCCGACGTCACCGTGTTACGTAAACGCGTCAAGAGGATGAAGCTTGAACTGCAAGATTGGCCACGTACACCATAAGGCCAAGCAGCCTTTAATTTATAACTCGCCACTTCCCTCGGTTAGATTTGCAAATCTTTAATTTATAACTCCACCTCCTTATACTAATCCAAACGCGTTCTTTGTCTTATTATTATTAGGGTTAATATTAGGAAAACTCCAAACTAATAGATATGATAAATTAATTTTAAATTAATTTTTTTATTGCAAAAAATTTTAACTGTTATATCTACAATAAATTTACCAAAAATTAAATTTTTCATTAAAAAACTCAAAACTGATATATATATATAACGAATTTAATCCAAAATTAGTATATTTATAATAAATTTACCATATATTAATTTCTATTAAATTTGATAATACGACAAAAAAAAACTCAAACTAATATATACGTGACAAATGGATAGTAAAACCTTAAATTGGTACACCCGTCAATTGTCATGCATTATCCACCTCAGTAATTTGATGGTAAAATTTAGCGGAAAGTATGAAGGGTAAATATATCATGTATATATTAGTTTGAAATTTTTTGTGATATTAACTCTTATTATTATTATTTTCATTTTTTTCATTATTATAATAAAATTGGCCACATACAAGAGAAAGCACGTGATTGGAAGTGATCGATGGAATTTTTTTTAATCGATATCAAATTAAGTGCATTGCAACTTCTAAAACTTTATCATAAAAATACAATTGAGTCATAAGACTTTCAAAAAATACAATCAAATCTTAAAACCTGTTAAATTAATGCAATCAAGTGCTATTAACTCCGTCACGAAAAATGCTGATGTGACATTCATTATTATTTTCTTCCTCAAATCTTACTTACATTAGATTTTAAATTAAAAGGGGTAAAAGAAAAGCACCTTCGTAGGGCCGGAGTTCGCTGAGACTGGGTGAGTTTGTTTTATAGGCTGGTGCAGCAATTTATTTCATCCAGAAGGAAAGAAATGGGGCACTTCATGGAGGAGGAACATCTTCACTTGACAGAATCATCAGCAATGTTCATTTCTCCAGTAGAGTGCAGATGTCCTCCTTCATTTATGTTGAGGAAGAAGGCATTGCTGCAAGATGATGAGGAGCTTTTGGAGGTTATGCATGATCACTCCAGTGCAGATTTTTCACAACGATCGCGGCGACCACAACCCATCGGCGAGGACCCTATGGCCCTTTTTTTTTTTTTTTTTTTTTTGAGCTCTGCTCTTTTTTAAAATAAAACCTTAGCATTTATTTATTTTTTAATCTAATTTAAGTAAGATATTTTTAAAAAATAATTATTATAAAATGTCATGTAGGAGAAAGAAAATAAAGAAGAAAATGACATGTCGGCATTTTTAATTTTCTTAGTTAACTGAATGACTTGATTGCATCAATTTGACAAATTTTAAGACTTGATTACGTTTTTGGAAACTTTAGGACTCAATTATACATTTGTAATAAGTTTTAGAATTTCTAATACACCTATCTTTAACATAATTTCAAGCATGTCCCTCATTGATAAAAGATTGGGTAGAATAGATTTACCTCAAACTCACGCTGAAGGCAAAAATAGCTTAATTAATTAATTGGCTAAAGCCGGAAAAAGAAGATGATAAAAAAAAAAAGTCGACGCAATTTCATATGGATATAAGGAAGCAAATTGCTAAAATCAGAGAAAATTTAAATAAATAAATAAAATCTAAATCGGCAACGTTTCGGGGAAATGCATGATGGAGTCACATTTCGCGGAAAATGATGTGCTGCAGACATATAAAAAAAAAGAGACGCACTCAATGCAGGAGCTTGAGTTCGTTGATGAACTGCTGATTCTCTCTCTCTCTCTCTGCTGCGCTTTTTCAGTAACCAGACATTCTTTTGCTTCTCGTTGAGCTCCAGAAAAGAGAAGGGAAAAGCCATGTGGAAGCCAAAGAGAGCTTTGCCTCCCTCTTCTTCTTCTTCAGGTCAACCAAGTCAACCCAAGAGGCTATGCGTCCCACCGATCGAGTAAGCTCGCCCTACCCTCCAAACGTTTCGATGCTTGGTTCACTGTTTGATGATCTTGCGTTAGTTTTAGCTTTACTTGAGGGAGATTCAATGAAGGGTTCTTGAGTTGACGATTCTTGAAATGAGAGATATGGTGGAAGCCCGCCATACATCAATAAGCTTTTGCCTCATGACCGTTCTAAATCGCTTTCGTTCAGTTCTTTGTTGGTGGGTTTGTGCTGTTGCTCAGATGCGAAGTACTAAAGACCTCGAATGTCGTCGTCTCGAATCTGTTTGGTGATTTCGCATTGGCCACTCGCTGTACTTCCTCCTTATTCGAGCTGAATTCTGCTAGAATCATTTATCTAGCAAGTGAGCTGTTATCGTTACCAGGTTACTTTGCTATCCTGTTGTCTAGAATATCCTACCTCGCTTGTAATTTTATGCTGATGTTCATGCAGTCGAGCATGGAATGGGTCCGAAATGAATCCCGTGCCGAGTTGCTGTTTGACTTGCTGTTTGACAAAGGAGGATCTGCGGAGTATGGTAAGATGAGTAAACTAGCTAAGTTGGACATGCGAAATACAGTCCTTATTATATTTCAATTCCTTATCTCTTTGATTAGAAGTGGTTAGACGCGTGAGAAATTGCCGTTGAGATGTATAGAGAATTATTGGTTGAGTGGTGAAAATGACCCGCTGAATGTTCTAGGATTTTCCTGGGAAGCAATTGCACTAAGAACATGCCTTAGGCTTTTCATGTTGTATTGGGCAGTATGGATCACAAAAAGATACAAATTTTCAATGAAGTGCCCTGGACATAACTGTCGCTTTGAAACCTGGAAAATGTGGTCAATGACCGTTTGTATGGAGGAGGAGGAAAGTGAAGATACCTGTGATGTGAACCTTGAATGTGATGACTACGTGACAGATGGCTCTTGCTTATGTAATTCTTCACTATTGCGTTCTTTGCTGGACAGTTCAAAGAAGAGCTGGAGCGTGCTAAATCTGACTGGGCCGAATATTTTCAAAGGTGATTATATTTCATTTGGTTTGTTGGCAGTATCATATCTGCATTGGCAGTATCATATCTGCATGAACTGATTCCTCTAGTGAATTTCCATGTGCATTGTCTTGTCAGCTAAAGATATCATTGACATCATATGCCATCAATCCAAGACTCTTTTTGAAAAAGCGTAATACCTACACAAACATTTCATTTGTTGATCACTGAAAGGACAGTGCATTCGGAGATAGCTGCTAACTCACTGTAGTTGCTTCTGCTATCAATGTACTGCATATAAATATGTATTCCATCTCTACATTGACTTTATATATTACCTTAGATTAAAAGAATGCATTTGAGTCTGGAATCTATCTTTTTATACTGTTATTAGGTGCAACATTCATGTGTACTCTTAACTAAAATGTTACATATGGATCTTTGTCTATTTACTACGATTAAGTCCACGAGACAGTAGTTTGTTCACGTTGTCAATTCTTATGGTGTAGTTTCTTCAGGAATGCTGTTGAAGAAATAGTGCAAGAGATGCACTCAATGGAGAATGCTTCTAAGAAACTGGTAAGATAAACAGAGTTTTCCAGTTTGGCTCAGACATATCTTTGTCAACACATCGGATATGAGTTGTTTATCTGCATGTCATGAAGTGACCAAATGAACTTATTGACCAACAAGTCCATTGCTAGCTAATTCATTTAGAGGAACATTCATTGAGCTTGAACTTGCACAAACTTTGCCCAAATTTTGCACGTTTTCCACCATATACAGCCGACATCAAGGTGCCAAACCTTCTTGTTAATGCGAACTCTTGGAGAACATTAGCCTTTTATTCCTAGAGTAACTTTTATTATTTGAGTGAGGGCCCTAGGGCCAACTTTTTCCCTGCTCGACTGGAAGAATGGTAGATCCTTTTGCACAACCTATTATAGTAGGGAAGCCTTATAACTTGAAATGAATTCATCAGTTGACTTTCAACCTAATGACACCACGTGCCAGATCACAACATGACATCATAATCTTTCGCATCTACACTACCGGTGACAACACCAAAATACTACCCAGAAAAAAAAAAAAAAAAAAAAAAAAAAAAAAAAAAAAAAAAAAAAAAAAAAAAAAACTCAAAACCATGCCACCAGATTACAGTCAAGTTAGTCAACATGAACTTGCCCATTTCTACTCAAAACACTTAACATCAGCAGTAACTGTCTTAATTCCTTGATGAATTATAGTTTCTAAAGAGACATTTACAAAGACAAAAACACAACTGCATCAAGGACACAGCAAGCTTGACGTATACATTTTTCATGCTTTGCTAAGTTTCGCCCTCTGCAGAAGATGATAAATTGTTGCAGTCTAGGCTAATTTCCTCACTAATGCCTTCAAACTTTCCCTTCATGTTCTTCAAGGCTCAAGTACATCCATCCTTCCCGTCACTTGCAGATCTAGGACATGAGAGGAGCTGTAAAACTTGTTCTGATAATCTGCTTTGAGAAAGCACACTAAAAGAAAAAGTGCAATTTTAGATTCTTCATATTGTCTGCATAGCACAGAAGTGCTATTGATATCACACCAAGTTTTCATCCTATCCAATGTGTGCAACCTATTGTGAATCACCAACCAAGTTATAAAACCATAATTTGGCACATTAGGCTTAAACCATACAGCCAAAACCTACTCACTTATATCCCACATTCCCTCACTACTTCCCAGCCTCCTTTATAGTGAAAGAAGCCCTAAATGATCCAGTAAATACCACTTTGTCTAGAGAGCCAGAGTTTGGAGCAATCAACCCACACAATGCCATGAGTTTCAAGCAGATCATCAGACCTAGCTGGAGGCCATCCCCTTTAATTTCCTTTGTAACATCTGCAACGGTGATTTTATCACCAAGAGCAGAATCATAGCCGTTCTGAAGCACATGTAAATTTTTGCATGGACATGAAATGAAAGGCAAAAAATGAAAATGCTTAGGATTGTTCATATGAGCCACATACAGAACTGCTGTTTGGTAAACACTATGATTTCAAATGTACCTGAAGAACTTAGCTCACTAAGGTGTTCGATAAGTAGTTAGGAATGATAAAATAGGTTTTTCTGCTCCCTTTGGTGGAATGGATTGGTTTTGTATTCATTTTTCTGACGTCTCCACCTTTGGCAATTCTGCTGTTGGCGGTCTTGAACAGAAGGAAAAAGTGGAGCCAGCTAACATTCACTCTTTCCACCTCAGAAGGTATGAATGCACTTCCCCTGTAATGCCATTGAGAAAGGCTTTCTGTGTAGTATTGACCAGTAACGCATTGTTGATGTCTTGGGTGAATAATGGTCTGACCTACTACTACCACCCCAAAGCAGGCAGTTAGATTTTCAGAGCATCAGACCACAATGACTCGGTTGTGCGCCAAAGTGTCAATGCTCCAATTTAGAACATAAGTTTTGTAGCTAGAGAGCAGTGAGCACTTTATTTTATGCTACTTTTTTTCAATAATTTGCATTATTAAACTATCGAGACAATGGGTCTATGTATTTGTAGTTTCCTCGGCAGTAACTTGTCCAAGTGAGGTGTTTGGTAGTTTATCTCTCTTTGTTGAAAATCAGAATCAAATTTTCTGGTTATTTTGTTTCCAGCTTTTCCAGATTTTTCAGATCTTTTAGATTTAGATTTTCTAGATCTTTCAGATCTCTAGATTTTCCAGATTTTATTTTTTCCAGATTTTATTTGTTAGTTTTTTAGGAATTTGTTTACTACCTTTTTAGGTGCTGTAGCAACTATAAAAATGTTAGTGTCTCATGTAAATATTCATTCTCGGTAGAATAAAAAACTCAGAGGAATTTCTCAAAATTCTTCATGGTATCAGAGCACGATCTGGACCATTCTCTTCTACATTATTTTTGAGAGTTTCCACCATGACAAAATACCCTAGAGCTGCCATGGCTAGCGAGTTTGAGAGTGAAACCTCAGACCCTAGAGCTCGAACTCTTCTCACATTATCCAACCTATCAATGTATCTGAAGGTGGAACTCTTCTCATCACCGTCATAAACTTACCGGTCACAACTTCAATCAATGGTCCCATTCTGTCATGATTTTTGTTTGCGGAAAAGGTAAAGAAGATTACCTAACTGGAGCTGCCGTACAACCTGAGGAGACGAGCCCAAATTATCGAACATGGAAGGTGGAAAACAACATGGTGATGTGCTGGCTGCTGAATTCAATGACAAATGAAACAGGGGAGAATTTCATGTACTACAAGACAGCAAAGGAGATTTGGGATGCTGTTCATGAAACTTATTCAAACAAGGACAACACCTCAGCCATTTTCGAGATCAAGGGCATTCTCCATGACCTAAGGCAAGGGGAATCTTCTATCACTTTATTTTAACCAACTTATACGTCATTGGCAGCAACTTGACATGCTGGAAGATGTGATGTGGAGTTGTCCTGAAGATAGCAAGCGGTACAAGCAGATTCAAGATCGAGAACGCATCTACAAATTTTTGTTAGGCTTGAATCAAGAGCTTGATGAGGTACGTGGACGAATCTGAGCATAAAGCCCCTACCTAGTGTACGTGAAGTTTTTATATGAGGCTCGGGGGAGAGAAGAGACTGGCGAAAGGTGATGCTTGGTTCCTCAAACAACCAGACCAATCCAGCAAATTCTGCTCTAATAGCTCGAGGATCTCAACCATCCTACGCCGAGGCACTCAATCAAACAACAACAACCAAGGAAGGGGTGGTCATTCATGGTGTGATCATTGCAAACGAACGGGTCACACAAAAGACACCTGCTGGAAAATTCATGGTCGGCCAGATGATTGGAAGCCATCAGCCTCACATCCTACTCAAAATCGAGAGAGCAGAAGCAACGTAGTCCAAACCGAAACAATCGCTTTGGTAGATTCAAGTCCTTTCAACAAAGAGTGATATTGCTAGTATGAGTACCTAGAGGGGGGGTGAATAGGTATATAAAATTTTCTTGAAGCTTGCACGATATTTAAACAAGCTTAAAGATTCAATCGCAAGAATTAAATATCAATCGAGAGACCGAGTAAGGGAAAGAGAGATTGAACACTGTTTATAGTGGTTCGGCTTGATTCAAGCCTACGTCCACTCTTCTCGCACCGACAGCCGATTGGCTGGATTCCACTATAATCAAAGAGCTGTTACAGTTTGATCTTCCTTGAATTCTAGGTGTAGATGATCTACCACACTCTCTCAAGGTGTCACCAAGTACAACCACTAGCATACAATTTCGCCGAACAGTTTCAAGTAACAATCAAGGATCTTCGTGCATCTGAATTTTTCTATCACTACACACTTAAAATAACTAGAACGACTTTTTTTATACCTTCATGCCATCATAGCCGCTGGCACTTACCAAAGGAATTCCTCCAATCTACCCGTTGGACGGAATCAATCAAGAAGATCATCCGAAAGCTATTTAAGGAATTGATGATAGCCCATCAATCCTCGCCGCCCATACAATCGTGATCTTGGTTTCCATGAATAGAACATTCCAAGATTATTTCGCCGACCAACGGATCTTCAATCGATCTTAGATAAGAATTAAAGAATCCGAAATGATTATCCAACCAAAGAATCTATTCCGTAGAATAGGATCGGTCCTCAACCATAAACCTCGGGCTTTGGATTTCCTTCGTCACGGATTAGAAAGACTGTCATTGAGAACAGACTTAAGTCTTGAGTCCCGAGTCTTAAGTCTTGGGTCTTGAGTCTTGAGTCTTGGGTCTTGGAGTCTTGAGTCTCGAGAGAACAAAGTCTTCGTACTTTAATTTATTTTATTTTACTTCATTTTTTTAAATTGTGTTACATTCTTGAGCACCAGCCCTTCCACTAAAAATACAAAGAGAGTAAAACGACGGGTCTATTTATCCTTGTATTCTTTTTCAATAATTTGCATTATTAAACTATCGAGACAATGGGTCTATGTATTTGTAGTTTCCTCGGCAGTAAAGTGACAGTTTATCTCTCTTTATTGTCACTTTTCCAATTTTCCGCTTCTATGCAAGTTCCTATTTCTAATAGTTGTTTTCTGGGGAGAATGCAGGGCTAATGCTGTGGCAAAGAATGAAGCAAGAAGCTTACAGCTTCAAGTTCAAACCAAACTGTCACTTCCTCTATTTACTGGAAAGAAACTAGAAGGAGAGGGGGGAGCTAGCATTTACGTTGCCTTGATTGATGCGAAAACAGGGGGTGTTGTTACATCTGGCCCCGAATCCTCCATTAAGTTGGACGTCGTCGTTCTTGAAGGTGACTTCAACAAAGATGATGAAGAAAACTGGACCCAAGAAGAGTTTGAGAACTACATGGTTAAAGAACGTGAAGGAAAGAGGCCTCTTTTGACAGGAAATCTCCAAGTGATGCTCAAGGAAGGTGTTGGGCAGCTTGGAGAGTTGATATTTACCGACAATTCCAGCTGGAATAGGAGTAAAAGTTTCAGAATAGGGCTTCTGGTGGCATCAGGTTATTGTTGCAATACACGAATCCAAGAAGGAATAACAGATGCCTTCCCTGTCAAGGAACAGAGAGGAGAATGTAGGTCCTTCATACTTTACAGTATATAAACCTTGTCCTTTTTGACTAACCATACATGGTTTTGGACATCCATAGTCTTAAATTTTATAATTGAATGCCTCATTTAGTGCCGACCTTTACATCTTGAACGAAAATTCTGATAATTAAGAAACGATTGCCTTCTTTGTTATTAGCAATTGTTGACACTTTGGATCAGTTACAGTAGAGAGTTTGTACACGCCTGTAAGAAGTTTGCTTTCTGGGACCTTACTATAGATGTTCTTTTCATTTTACAGCATACAGGAAACATCATCCACCTGCATCTGATGATGAGGTCTGGAGGTTGGAGAAGATTGCGAAAGATGGGAAGTCTCACCAAAAACTGAGTGAAGCTGGAATAAATAGGGTGGAGGACTTTCTACTGCAACTGTTTACGGACTCCCAGAAACTGAGAGAGGTAAGCACTTAGTTAATGATTCTTACTTAGGGTTTGATTGACTACCAAGATTATAAGTCTTGTGTCTTCTTTCATCATAGATTCTCGGAAAGAGCGTAATACCGAAGAACTGGGATATCCTCGTAGATCATGCAAAGACTTGCAAAACAAATTGGAAACTTTATTCATCCTATTTTGATGGCATGAGGAAGCATGGTGCTGTATTCAACACCAATGGTCAACTGGTCGGCCTAATCAAAGACAGAGTATCTTTTGCTACTCATCGACTTTCTGCCCAAGAGAAGGTAAGTAACTGAGTTCCAACTGAGTTTTGTCAAGCCTGATATGGACACTTGAAAAGAGGAGTGCGTTTTGGCCATCTAGATGCATTTTTTTTTTTTTATCAGAAAAAGTAATAGGTAGTGCCTGTGGAGAGAATAGAAAGAAAATCTAGATGCTTTGTTTAGATCCATAATGGAGACTTTTTATTAATGGAGTGATTTTGAGCTTTCGCTCTTTGCTATGCAAAATTGAGGATAGTGACCTTCTAAATCTAAGTGGCCTTCTGTACTCCGTGCTTAAAATTATAACAAAAACAGGAGTAAGTTGGAGACCACTTTCAGCAGTTGATTTGGTTTCATCCATTAGAATCTGAGGCACCAATCATCATAATGTAGTTTGAACAATTAACTCATTCATGTTGCACATGTTACTTCCAAGTTTAAATATGAAGATCTTATAGTTTGAACGATTTACACTTCAGCAGTCGAACGAGTTGATGCTTGTTTTATTTCTTCACTAGCCCTTTCTCAATCAACTTTGCATCTTTACCCTGAGGACCCTTGCCTTGATTGTACTCTTATTACATCTTCCGAGCACCTGACGTTTGGTGGAGAAATGGGCGGATATGGGCGTAAAGTGAATTGAGGTTCTTTCAATATTATTTTTATTCTTCTTTCCCTGTGCTGCTCTTACGTGCTTTATCTGAATACAAGTTCATCCATTGGAATGCAACATTACTCGTGAAAAAAGAAGTTGCTTGAAGCCAGAATATTTACCTGTCAATAGTGGAAATAAATACTTCCATTAGTCCAGCTTGAGCAATATACCAATTGTTTTTGTTCCAGGAACATGGAGATGCAATCGTGATGAAGGCCTTGGCTAACTGGAATGATGTGAGAGAGTTCAATGGTGAGACATTTTCTGATTCAATGCAGAAGAATAGCTCAAGCTCATATTCATCTTCAGTCTTAGGTGGACAAACTGAAAATCGCAACCATGTTCAACGTTATTTGGCTCCACCAATTGTTGCTGCTCCAGTTGGTCCGGAAGCTCCTCTGGCAAATGCGGGCTCCGCTGCTGAAGGTACGTGCCAGAGAACACAAAACTGTCTCTCCCTTTAAGCATATACAAAGATGTGGCCTGTGAAATTACGATGAAAATGGGACTTTCCACTTGATTTTTAAGCTTGAATATATAAAAGCATTGTGTACCTGATCCTTATGATTCTGGGCTCCAAATCATATAAAGACGTTTGTTTGTCCAGCAGTGATTGTTGCAAATGAGCCTCATTCAATGCAATCTATCCATTTGGTCAATATATGTATACATGTATGTATGCATGTATGTATTCTGCCCAAGCTATTGAAAAGCAACTAAAAAATTAGTTGGTAACGGGTACCTTTTTTGAGTGGGAGATTGGGGGAGGGGGAGGGGTAGGGTGAGGGTAGATACTAATGAACACCTTCACTTAGGTGATACTACGTGGATATTGACAAGATAATGCTATCACTAGGTAGATATGAATAAATGTAATGAGCACACGGCAACTTGTTTATATGTGCATTTTTATCAAGTGGCGATTGCAGTCGTTTTAGAAAGGGCCTTGTCAATTGAAGCATGTAAAGATTACAAAGATCAGGGGCAAAAAAAATTAAAGAGATGTGCAGGGTCAGGAGAAAAAAAAAACTAGCAGCACTTTCCATGATATCAGAATAGTTCGTAGATCTGTGCTTACATCGGCCTATGTTTATGAACCATATTGATGTTTTAGTTCTTTCTCCAGGACTTAATGGTGCAATGGCTTTGGCATTGCCAGTTCAGTCACAAAATACCAATTCTGGAACCTCCATGAAGATTTTAGTTGATGAAAATTTCTTTCTTGCTGCACATCAGCTCATGTCTGCAGACCGTTCGAATGTTCAAATTCCTCCAGGATATCATGATAGTACTACTGCCGGATTGCCAACACAGCCCCATGGTCTCAATTTACAGAATTCCATGCATAGCCAAATGATTGGTTCTTCGAGCGGAATGGACTATACAGGATATGATGATGTTCTTCCTGAAGGCAATCATGTGAGAGAAAACAACACACCATGTAATGACCCGTTCTCTAGGACACTCGCTCCTCCCGAAGGCAATTACGTGATGGAAGATATCCAATGTTGGAAGCAATTGTTGGCTGATATCCCATTACTTGATAATGGTTATGTTGGAGAAAACAACACACCATGTAATGACCCGTTCTCTAGGACACTCGCTCCTCCCGAAGGCAATGGCGTGATGGAAGATATCCAATCAAATCATTCAGATGATAGTTGGAAGCAATGGTCGGCTGATAACCCATTACTTGATAATGGTTATGTTGGAGGTACCGGCAGAGGTGTTATTGGCTGGCTCAAGATAAAAGCAGTGTTGCAGTGGGGGTACTTCATCAGGAAGAGAGGTGTCAGACTTGTGGAGTTAGACCAACCACCGATCCAAGTCCAGGCTTGTTCGTAGTTCTTATGTCGCTTTAGGGAAAGATGATTCTCCGTTTACTTCTGATAGAATTGATGGTAATTTTTTCTTAAATGGTGGTAATATTTCATTGATTCTATATATTCATCTGTATATAGAACATCTATGTTGAATGCCTTATTAAGCGACTAATTGTTTCATCATAGTGTCTCTCTACCTCAATTCTTTCCACATCTTTCTTCAGAAAAGTTCTCTTATATATCACATGTAAGGAACGCAAGGTTATATCATTCAAAGGGTGTACTTGGATTCTGCGCTTATTATGCATTAGATCTGCAACCAAATCCAAGGAGTGCCATGTAATAAGTCCTGCCTACTGCTGCTCTCCAGTGGCAATGCAGCTCTTTTCTGGAACGCATACACTGTCAAGCTTTGATGCTAAGTTCCCTCGTACCCATTTTCCCGGCCTTCTCTTCTTGTTTTCTCGGTCCTCAAATGTTTTTACTATAACGAGCTTTTAGGCAAAGCAGCTCAGGGTTAGTTTAATTTAATGTTGGTTCTGCACTGGAATTGTAACCTTATAAAATAGGATTAAGTATTGAGATCTTTCATCTTTAGTGTGTCATTCCACAATTCCTCCAGTTCCTGAACTATTTAAACAACTGAATATTCATGCATGTTTATACATCATTAAATTTATTGGCTAAGTGATATTCTTGGTTAAGAAAACGCAAGTCAATTGAAAATATTGTAGACATAATCTCATAATCCTAAACCTACCATTTATTTGCAGATTCCAAAGCTCTAGGACTGGAATATGATCAATGTCCTTTAAAACCACCTTGAAACTATATATCTAGCAGCTAGTCATGTTGATTATATTGATCCCAGAGGGCAGCCCTTCCACGCAAGAAGGTTTTTTGTGCATCGGATTGGATGCATCACTTAATGGTGACGTGAAGAAGCAAGTCAAATTTAGGTGGGTGATAGATTTCAGCACTCCATTGCAAAGTTCGATAGTCGATTACACCGAGTGAACCACTCAACCCAAAGTATAAATAATCTACACCGAGCAATTGGTTCTCTTATATATGAAAGTTAATGTTTATAACAGATGGAGCATGAGATTGGGACTGTCGAATGGGTCTCGAATCTTGCAGCAATACCACGGAGACGATTGCCACCACATTGAAGCCATTGCTCTAATTAATAGACAAATAGTTACCTACTCCAATTTTCTCTTCAACAAATGCCCACCTAGCAGAAAAGGCACATGGGAGGTATAAATTAAGACTCCAAGGACGGAGCCGAAAAGCTTCAGTCACAAAAGCCAAAATGCATTGCTTCTCACACCGATGTCTGCAGCTTCGGAGAGCAGAGGTCCACCCACAGGAGCAACACGAGCATAACCACCACAAAATCTTGAACAGACAGTCATTCTGAATCAGAGATTTCATCTTCATCCTCGTCCAGTATGTAGACCAGGGCCCGTTTTCTTGCAGCTAAAACACAAGCCACACCTCTACTTGCTGTCGCCATAAAAACATTAACTTGATTTCAGTCCAACGTTTCTTGAATATATGGCCATGACTAACGTGATGTTTAGATACCTTTGTTGGGTAAAAGCAAAAGTACAACACATGCATTATGCTAAAACACAGGCGGGGAAGCAAACCTTGCTGCCCAGGGAGGCTATGGTATGCATGTAAACTATGAATGCTCTACAGTATCTTGCTACACTAGATATCATGATAGTATCTATCATCATGAACATGTACAGGTTCTCAGTCAGTAACTAGACCGCAGTGAACCTACCATAAGAAGAATATTCTCTGTACTTGTGTGGCCTCTAAAGATTCACCTTTTTTGCACTTTGACCTCTCAATAGATTTAAATTTAGGGGAAAACCTGATACATTAGTATATTACTTCTTCAACTGAAAAAATATTCTTCTTTGGAGCATAAGTTTGCACTTCTTCAAACTGTGGGAACAAACATGAAGTGGTCCATTAAAGAGACATATTGTACTTAAGCCAGTCATAACCAGTCATATTTAAACTTATGAGTAGGCTGTTAAGTGAAAATGTAGTAAGGAGCATGGACAGGATTTATTCAGTCCACTACCTAGTCAACAAGATGGAATTGTTGCAAACACTCGCAAGTTTATCAAGCATTGATACACAAGGGAAATAGTATGGGCAACAACAAGTTTCCAAACATCCAAAAATGCAGATGGACATGGTAAGAAGCTCAAGGAAAAAAATTCAGGACTATAAAATTGATGGCATGACAATGGTTTAATCCTTAGCTCAGTTGTATGGTGGTGTCAAAAATTCTTACCACTAACTGAGAAGGGAGGAACAACAGTATGGGGAATGCTGCGAATCTTCTCATTCTCCACATCTAGGTGTAATATAGAGTCCTACATGCATAGTTTCACTGTGTTAATGTTTCAGGAGTGAGAATAAGATAACCAAGCAAAAAATGTTCTCACAAAATAGAAGCGAAAATGGCACTTCTTACCTATTAGGGACATTCTGACCAAAAAAATAAAAAATCAATTAGGGACACCACATGCCTACTTTTTAACCAACATACATGTAGAAGGCTTTAACTGCCAAGATAAGTTGGAACTTTTGCAGTTATAGTAAGGCAGAAAGTAAAACACCCTTCAGAGTTCCCAAGCGTGAAATAGCATGTCCATGCACATAGGAGGAAAAACTAAGCTGCTGCTTCTCATGCTGATGAGGAAAGCATACAAATAAAAGATAGGAAGAATAAAATTCCTAGTGTTTTTGAAACTGGACAAGTGGTTCAACCGGTCAAAACTGTGTTCTACCAGTTTAATGGGTTTAACATATTGCATGTGATGTTTTAGAATACTCCACATCTATTAGATTAACTGGACAAACATCATTTAATTTTCTAATAGATTAAACCAATAAGGTCAATGAATAATAATGCACCACCAAATTGAAGCAAGAAGACACTGGAATGCCCAGAACTGGTCCAAACTAGTTGACAGGATTGTGGGTCAACAGTTGACAGTTACGCCTGATAACAATAGGGTCAATACCACCAGTTCTTGACCATAATTGTAGAGGATAGCTGCTCCGGTCAAACTGGTAGAACTGTGTTCTACCAGTTTAATGGGTTTAACATATTGCATGTGATGTCATCTGATAGAATACTCCACATCTATTAGATTACACGTGTTCAGATTAATAGATGCCTGGCTGAGTCGGCAGAGCCTCATTGAGCACAAATGACAGCATTCAAGTTCTCAAGAACATCATTTAATTTTCTAATAGATTAAACCAATAAGGTCAATGAATAATAATGCACCACCAAATTGAAGCAAGAAGACACTGGAGTGAATGGTTGGTACGCTTGGTAGTTACAAGAGGTTGGAGTTCCAAACCCCAACCCAACTCCAACACTCTTCCTTTAAACATTTTGAATGCCCAGAACTGGTCCAAACTAGTTGACAGGATTGTGGGTCAACAGTTGACCTACTGTTTCTGCTGTGAAACCAGACTGGACAGGTCTGGTTCCTGATCCAACCAGAGCCGGTTCTTAAAACACTGAAAAGAACAGGAGTCAACTGAAAAGCAATTTTCTTTTTGCCATCAATGTTTTAAATAGTGAACTGATGCGTATCAGAACAAACAGCGTCCTATACGTATCACGAGTACGAAATCAATATGCAAGCTTAGGATCCAAGAGTTACCTTTAATTGGTACAACTCCCAGTTATTTGCCCGAGTGGTTCCTGAAATGTGCACAAATGGAAGGTCACTGGCCTGCAAGATCATCATCCAGGCATCTCCCAAATTTTCACCAGTATCATTCATCTTATTTAGCAACATAACAATTTGATGGTCCTGTTTCAAAATAAAATATATTAGCCACATCCACAAATTCTTAAAGCAATATATGCCAGGCTTTTACCTTATATAGAGCCAAATCCACACAATGGTAACCAGAAGGGATGCACAACAAGATTGCTTCCAAAGGTTTTCCCTGCTTCACATTGCTTGAATCATTCATAGATCCCCTCACTACAGCTATACAGTTTGTAACATCTAAAAAAGACTCGTCAGGTAATTGGAAGGAAATATAGTCTGTAAACCCAACTTCATGAGTCAGATTAGATGAAGCAAATTCAGAGGCATCCTGCAAAGCCATATGAAGAAACGATTAGCATGAAAAAGCAGTTGTACTCTGCCCATGCAGATCTCCGGATAAAATTGTAGATTCAGATTAAGGGTAAATACCTCATAGGAGGACAGTGAAATTGGAATGTATCGGGTGGATGCTGAAACTGATGTAAGACGGAATAGAGGCAATAAATTCTTACAACATATCTTTTTTTAAATGGTAGAAAAAGGCATCTGGGCAGCTTCCTTGAAACTGTAAAAATTTAAATTTATTCCTAATCAGTAAACATGAGATACGGCATTATCACACACAATAATCATAAACTAATCAGAAAGCCCAATCCAATAAGATCACCCAGCTTAAGTTTCCATGTACATTGTCAAGTAATCAACCTGAGATTGAATACGAAACACTAGATTATTAGGTAGAGGGTAAGTAAAAAACCATTGTTGAGTACAACCTTCAGAAGACAACCCCCACCCCCGAGGGTTTCCTTTTTTTCCTTCTCTCATTATAGTCTCAAGGTTCTGGCCACTCAGACAAGGAAATATAAAATATAGCTACAATTTTATTGTAACAGGAATTTGGATAGAAAGATCTACTGACAAATGACATTATCAAGATACCTAAATTAGCCAAATGAGAAATGAATATTTCAGCTCAATTAAACGATGAGTTGGGTGAAACCAAAGCACAAGGTTTTAAGTGAAGGATTGCAATGTTTACGTAAACCATTTTGGAGCCGGACCATCATACTCAAACCTCTGTTATGCATACAAAGAGATCGAGAATTTCATATTCGGTACACTTGTCAGCAATGAGGACCAGACTTGGAGGAGGGAAAAAATCAATCACTTCAAATGACAGATGACAGCAACGATTTATCCCAGCGTTCATATATTCCCCACTGAGGTAGCATGCGGAAAAACACTAGTGAATGGAAAATCTAGATATAGCATAAATACAAAGAATCGACAATGAAAGAGCAACAAGACACATTCAAGTAAGAACTTCCATGCATGAACAAGATTCTATTAAATTTCATTCAATTCTTTTGCTGATACCTGTGTTCCATCTGTTGAAACTCCTTTGCAAGTGTCCTTCGCAAATATTTGCTGTCCCCAAATCCTCCAAATTGCACTAATTCTTTGACTCTCTTCATAGTTTCTCTGAAACAATAATGTGTAAAACATCTTATTGACCTGACATCAAACATCAAGGCAGACAAGCGCATGAAACTACATTTGATTTTCAAAAGACTTTCCAGTCCAATGAGAAACGACAATCAACCCGTCAATTTCAATCCTCGTTACCCTGTCATTAGCAACATATGCTGGACCAAGAATGACCACAGTCAAAGCCCAGCAAAGCACCCTAACTTGAGTCAACCTCATCTCTTGTGCTCTTAGAAGTATTTAGGAGGACGGTAACAAGATGACTTAAAATGAAGAACTAACCCTCAAACCAGGAGTCATTTACAATTTCGATATTCTGAATTTAGCAACTAATTTGGTCGCATTGCAAAAAGGCATGAGTGAGCCACTAGAGTGCATGAAAAGAATACTAGGCTTGACAGGATACCGCTCTGACATTTAAAGCGTGACCAAGGTCCATTACGCCATGATATTTTAATCCTCTGGCACACAAATGGATAGCACAACCTAGTGAAGGGCCACCAAAATTTGCTGCTAGAGTACATGAAGGCAATACTAAGCTGTCGACACTTCACAGTATCCAACCCATTGCCTCACCAAATTTCAGATACAACAAATGAAGAGATGGCCCACACTTGGAATTAGAAGGTTATGTCAAATTATGAATCCAGTCATCATGTCTGAATGATACATATGATTCCATAACTAGGGCCAGGCAATAACATTTTCTTATTAGATGAATGAAATTCATTAAGAACACCAAGTAGGAGCCGAACTTCAGATGATGCACAAGAGAAGAAATTTATTAATTCAATGGGTAGCCATTCTATCAAAAATAATGACATGTCACATCTCAGCCCAAGTAAAGTTAATGTCGACTGAAATGAGGGAAAATAATTAACTTTCAGGGAGTATACAAGCCATTTCTACTGGAAGCTCTGTATATGGCAATGCCAAACAGTCCACTTGGTGACTCCATCAGGTATGAACACATATTAACTAAAGATTCAGGGGTTCTGTGTGCCATATTGTAAATGACTTAGAATTAGGAACTGGACAAGTTGGAGGAAATCACTTACAAATCAATGTCAATTTCTTCATCAGCCTCGGATAGATCCAGAAGCTGCATAACAGGATCTTGATCATACAGAAACTTCAAGAACACGACAACAAGTTCACTGTAGAAATTCATAAGAGTAAATAGGGATTCACCATAAGGACTGAACCTGATGGACAAAAGTTAGACAAACCTATTGTATGTTAAAAGTTGATCACTTGGCTCTGACATAAGTTGCTTTATACATTTCAGAAGCCAGCTGAAGAAATTTGCAAACTGAAAGAGACACAAAACCAAAACCAAAACCAAAAGCTTCAGCAACATGCACATTATCAACCAATAAAAAATGCTTACACCGCTGGCTCAAGAATTTAGGATCCTACCAATATTCTGAGCTTGTCTAGATTTCAGTGGTCACACTGGCAATATTTTCATTTTAAAACAAGAAAGAATGGATGTCTCCAGCATAGCATGTGCGAAATTGAAAAGGTATCAACAAACCCTAAGTTGTCAAGGTGCCGTAAGCAAAGATAAAAAAGTCATGCAATTTCTCTTTGGTCCTTCAAATACACGATGATATATATCAACAAATAACAATGTGATATTGTCAGTATTTCATCATGATCTTAAAAGGTGCGAGATGAAACTTTGTTAAACAGGTTCAAGTCATGTGCAAATGCCCAGCTAACAATATCTTCCTCAAATTCTCAACGAAAACGCTTGTATTTCAAATATTAAATGTTATTCGGCTTAGAATAATATGTCATTCTGAGCACACAAGATCTTGTGTCTTATATCCACAAGTAGTTCAACTCCATGTTTAAAATTTAGGAATTTAGCATGACTAAAGATATGCACGATGAGAGACAGGCAAGATTTTGGAAAAGAGTAGCAAACAGAAGGTATCAAGAAACGTAGAGAAATCATAACAAAGATTGTAACAGGCTACCTGCTGCACAACAGATGAGAGCACCCTTATGAATCGCTCAACCTGTACAAGCAGCATTCCAGCCTTTTCTACTGCATTGTCCACCAGTGTCTCATCCAAACCAATACCCAGGTAACAAGAGTGCCATCTTGAAAGACCCCTGAGCTCACCCATTCTAAAGCCAATAATTTCTACAGCAGGCTGATTCTCTCTCTCTCTCTCTCTCTCTCTCTCTCTCTCTCTGCTCTCTGCTCTCTGCTGCGCTTTTTCAGTAACCAGACATTCTCTTGCTTCTCGTTGAGCTCCAGAAAGGAGAAGGGAAAAGCCATGTGGAAGCCAAAGAGAGCTTTGCCTCCCTCTTCTTCTTCAGGTCAACCAAGTCAACCCAAGAGGCCATGCTTGCCTCCAATCGAGTAAGCTCGCTCTTCCCTCTTAACGTTTCAATGCTTGATTCGTTGTTTGATGATCTTGCGTTAGTTTTAGCTGTACTTGAGGGAGATTCAATGAAGGGGTCTTGAGTTGAAGATTCTTGACATGAGAGACATGGTGAAAGCCCGCCATCGATAAGCTTTTGCCTCATGACCGTTCAAAATCACTTTCGTTCAGTTCTTTATTTATGGGTTTGTGCTGTTGTTTTAATGCGAAGTACTAATGACCTCGGATGTCATCGTCTCAAATCTGTTTTGTGAATTTATGTTGGCCAATTGCAGTACTTCCTCCTTATTTGAGCTGAATTCTGTTAAAATCATTTATCTAGCAAGTGAGCTGTTATCGTTACCAGGTTAATTTGCTATCCTGTCGTCTAAATATCCTATCTCGCTTGTACTTTTGTGCTGATGTTCATGCAGTCAAGCATGGAACGGGTCCGAAATGAATCCTGTGCTGAGTTGCTGTTTGACTTGCTGTTTGACAAAGGAGGATCTGCGGAGTATGGTAAGATGAGTGAAGTAGCCAAGTTGGACATGCAAAGTACAGCCCTTATTATATTTCAATTCCTGTTTCTTTGATTAGAAGTGGTTAGATGCATTTCTGACATTCCGGCCAGTTTCTGGACAGTAATCCGCGTGAGAAATTGCCAAGAGATGTATAGAGAATTATTGCTTGAGTGGTAAAAATGACCTGCTGAATGTTCTAGGATTTTCCTGGGAAGCAATTGCACTAAACACATGCTTTAGGCTTTTCATGTTGTGTTGGGCAGTATGGTTCACAAAAAGATACAAATTTTCGATGAAGTGCCCTGGACATAACTGTCGCCTTGAATCCTGGAAAATGTGGTCAATGACCCTTTGAACGTAGGAGGAGGAAAATGAAGATACCTGTGATGTGAAACTTGAATGTGATGATTACGTGACAGATGGCTCTTGCTTATGTAATCATTTTCTTTTGCTTTCTTTGCTGGACAGTTACGAGAAGAGCTGGAGAGTGCTAAATCTGACTGGGACGAATATTTTCAAAGGTGATTATATTTCATTTGGTTTGTTGGCAGTATCATATCTGCATGAACTGATTTCTGCAGGAGAATTTCCATGTCTATTGTCTCATCAAAGTATTAATGCCATAAATCCAAATTTCTGTTCGGCAAAGTGTAACACCTGTGCATACCTTTTTCTGTAAATCACTGACAGGATGGTGCATTTGGAGATAGCAGCTAATCAACATTATTTGCTTCTGT
Organism: Eucalyptus shirleyi; assembly: GCA_017140165.1. Taxonomy (NCBI): domain Eukaryota; kingdom Viridiplantae; phylum Streptophyta; class Magnoliopsida; order Myrtales; family Myrtaceae; genus Eucalyptus; species Eucalyptus shirleyi. The sequence continues at coordinate 44,370,758 of CM029450.1, forward strand.
TATCAAAGTACTGGATAAATTTGTATTCCAGTTTTATGTTGACTTTTTATGTCGAGTTAGATTAAGGAATGCATTTGATGAGTCTGGCATTTATGGTTTATACAGTAATTAGATCTGACATTCATTTGTACAAGTAACTTAAATGTCAAGGGTTATCTGTCTTTTTGTTACGAATAAGTCCACAAGACAGCAGTTGTTCATGGTATCAATTTTTATGGTGTAGTTGCATCTGGAATGCTCTCAAAGATATAGTGCCACAGATGCGCTCAGAGAATGATTTTCAGAGATTGGTAAGATAAACAAGTTTATAAGATTTCTACTTTTTCACAGACATATCTTCATCAACACTTAAGGTATGAGTTGTTTCTCTGCATGTCATGAAGTGATAGAATGAACTTACTAATCGCTTCATTCCGACAGTTTTAACAGCATTCATCGAGCACAAACTTCACACGATCTCCTTTGTCTATAAGTAAATATTCATTTTGTTGTGCAACCTGTGGAAAGAAAAACATGGGAAGGCCTAATTTCCATACAAGTCTGTTACAGCATAATGTCCCACATGGGCAGACAAAATTGAGGTGCCAAACCTTCTTCTCAATGTGAACTCTTGGGGAAGATCAACCTGTTATCCATAGAGTAACTTATATCCGTTGAGTGAGGACCTTCCACTCAGTACTGTCAGCTTACTAGGGCCAACTTGCATCCCTGCTCGACAGGAAGAACAGGAGATCCTTTTGAACAACTTGTTATAATAGGAAAGCCTTATATCTTGACATAGGAGATCCTTCTGTGCAACCTATTACGACTCACTAGCCAGGTTCTAAACCCATGTTTTGTCATATTAGGCATAAACCATACAAGCCTAAGCCAAGTCACTTTGTTCCCCCATGTCCTCACTAGCTTCCAACTCTCCTTTATAGAGAAAGAGCCCCTAGATGATCCAGTAAATACCACACTGTCTATAGAGCCAGAGTTTGGAGCAATCAACCCACAAAGCCATCTGAGTTTCAAGCAGATCATCAGACCTTGCTGGAGGCCATCTCCATTCATTCTCCTCAATAACAGTTTCAACTGTGGCTTTATCACCTAAAGCTAAATCATAACCATTCTAAAGAACATGAAAATTTTTTCATGGACATGGAATGGAAGGGGAAAATGAAAATGCTTAGGATTGATCATATGAGTTTTATAGACAACTGCTGTTTGGTAAAAAAGACAGTGAATTCAAATATGCATGAAGAACTAAGCTCAATAAGGTGTTTGATAAGTTGTTTTTAGGAAAGAGCCACAGCATAGGTTTTCCAACTCCTTTTGATGGAATGGATTGGTTTTGTATCCCTCCTGCTTCATTTTTTGGATGTCTCCAACTTTGGCAATTCTGCTGTTGTTGGTTTTGAACAGATGGAAGCAGTGGAGCTTGTAAACATTCATTCTCCCCAACGTGCAAGGTATGGATGCACTTCCCTCGTGATGCTGTTGAGAAAGGCTTTCTGTGTAGTGTTGACAGGTTATGCATTGTTGATGTTTTGGGGAATAATGGTCCGACCTACCACTACCACCCCAAGCAGGCAGTCTGAGCTCTCAGTGAGTGTCATGCCACAATGACTCGGTCATGCACCAAAGTGTCAACGCTCAATTTAGAACATAATCCTTGTAGCTTGCCAGTGGAACATTTTATCTTATTTTACTTCATTTTTTAAAAAAATGAGAATTATTAAACAAACAAAACGACGGGTCTATTTATCCTTGTAGTTTCCTCGGCAGTAAGACCTGTCCAAGTGAGATGTTGGGTATTTTGTCTCTCTGTCGTTACTTTTCCAATTTTCCGTTTTTATACACTTTCCTATTTCTGATGGTTGGTTTCTGGAGAGAATGCAGGGCTAATGCTAATTTTACGGGAGAGAATGATGTGAGAGACTTACGGCTTCAAATTCAAACCAAACTGTAAGATTCTCTATTTACTGGACAGAAACTAGAAGGAGTGGGGGGTGCTCACATTTCCGTTGCCTTGATCAATGCAAATACAGGGGATGTTGTTACATCAGGCCTGGAATCCTCCATTAAGTTGGACATCGTCGTGCTCGAAGGCGACTTCAACAAAGACGATGAGGATAACTGGACCCAAGAAGAGTTTGACAGCCACGTGGTTAAACAACGTGAAGGAAAGAGGCCGCTTTTGGCTGGAGATCTCGTAGTGAAGCTCAAGGAAGGTGTTGGGGAGATAGGAGAACTGATGTTTACTGACAATTCCAGTTGGAATAGGAGTAAAAGATTCAGGATAGGGCTTAAGGTGGCAACGGGTTTTTGTGGGAATACACGAATCCGAGTAGCCAAAACAGATGCCTTCCAAGTCAAGGAAAATAGAGGGGAAGGTAGGTCCTTCATTGTCTTTCTACAGTATATAAACCTTATCCTATTTGACTGGACATAAACATGATTTTGGACGTCCAGAGTCTTCAATTTTTTAATTTAGAGCTTCATTTCGTGTGGACCTTTACAACTCGAACAAAAATTCTGATAAATAAGAAGCTATCGGTTTGTTTGTTATTGGTAAATGTCCACACTCTGGATCAGTTTCAGGGGAGAGATTGCAAGCCTCCTAGAGGTTTGCTTCTACAAATTAATCTAATCTTCATTTTACAGCATACATGAAACATCATCCACCTGCATCTGACGATGAGGTTTGGAGGTTGGAGAACATTGCCAAAGGTGGGAAATCTCACCAAAAACTGAGTGATGTTGGAATATATAAAGTGGAAGACTTTCTACTGCAACTGTTCACGGACCCCGAGAAATTGAGAGAGGTAAGCACTCAGTTAATGATTCCCAATTAGGGTTTGATTGACAGCCAAGAATGTAAGTCCTGTGTGTTCACTCATCATAGATTCTCGGAAAGAGCATAACAGAGAAGAAGTGGGATAGCCTGATACGCCATGCAAAGACTTGCGAAACAAAGTGGAAACTTTACTTGGACTATCCTGATGGCGTGACGAAGCATGGTGCTGTATTCAACACTGATGGTCAACCAATCGGCCTAGTCAAAGACACGGAATATTTTGCTACTCATCGACTTTCTGCTCAAGAGAAGGTAAGTAACCAAGGAGTTCCTACTCAATTTTGTCAAGCCAGTTCACTCGCCACACCCCATCTTGGGGAATTCGAATTAGTTGTCCCATATTTTCTATGTAATCAGTATTTTGATGTTCACATGTAGCTGTGTGGCTTAGTAGGTGTTAGAATTGAATAGAGATTTGGAAACCTGAAACAAGGAGTTAATTGAACATCTAGAGGCTTTGCTTTTCTTTTCTTTTGTTTTTTTCTTTCCGATCACAAAAGTATAATGAAGTTCCCGTGGAGAGAACAAAAAAAAAAAAAAATAGATGCTTTGTTTAGATCCATAATAGAGACTTTCTATTAATGGAGTGATTTTGAGCTTGCGCTCTTTGTGAAGCAAAGTTAAGGTTAGTGACCTTGTAAATCTAAGTGGCCCTCTATATTGAGTAAGTTAAAGACCACTTTCAGCACTTTATTCGGTTTCATCCATGAGAATCTGAGGCACTCATCAACAAATTATAGTTTAAACGATTAACACATTGCCGTTGCGACCATTACTTTCCAAGTTTATAACCATCAAGATCTTAATTACTTGCACAATACATATCGATGACTGCTTTATTTCTTCTCTGGTCCTTTCTCGATCAACTTTGCATCTTTACACTGAGGGCCTTGCCTTGAATGTACTTTCTAAATTACATCTTTTGAGCGCCTGACCTTTACGTGGTAAAGAAATGGGCAGATATAGGCATAAAGCAAATTGCGGTTCTTTCAATATTGTTCTTTTTTCTCTGTGCTGCACTCACGTACTTAATCTGAATACAAGTTCATCCATTGGAATGCAACTTTACTTGTCAAAAAAAGTAGTTGCTTGAAGCCAGAATGTTTACCTGTCAATAATGGAGATAAATACTTCCATTAGTACAGCTTAAGCAATATACCAGGTGTGTTTTTCCCAGGAACATGGAGATGCAATTGTGAAAAAGGCCTTGGCTAACTGGAATGATGTGAGAGAGTTCAATGGTGAGACGTTTTCTGATTCAATGAGGCGCAACCCTGTTCAACGTTATTTGGCTCCACCAATCTTTCCTACCCCGTTTGGTCTGGAAGCTCCTCCGGCAAATGTGAGCTCCACTGCTGAAGGTACGTTCTCTAGAACACAATACTGTCTCTCCCTTTAAGCACATACAAAGACGTGGCCTGTGAAATTACAATGAAAATTGGAATTTCCACTTGATTGTTGAGCTTTTATACATAAAAGCATTGTGTAACTGATCCTTTTGGGTTCCACTTAATATAAAGACGTTCGTTTGTCCAGCTGTGATTGTTGCAAAATGAGCCTCATTCAATACATATATACGTATGTATGCATGTATGTGTTCCGTCCAAGCAATTGAAAAGCAACTAAAAAGTTAGGTGGTAACATGTGCCTTTTTTGAGTGGGGGATTGGGGATGGGGAGGGCGGATACTCGTGAACCCTTCACTTAGGTGATGCTAAGTGAATGTTGACAAGATAATGCTACCACTAGGTAGATATGACTAGATGTAATGAGCACACAGCAACATGTTTATATTTGCATTTTTGTCATTTTAGAAAGGGCCTTGTCAATTGAAGCGCATTAAGATTGCAAAGATCAGGGGCAAGAAAAATTAAAGAGATGTGCAGGGTAAGGGAAAAAAAAAAACTAGTAGCACTTTCTGTGATACCAGAATAGTAAAAGCTCATGATGAATCATTGCAAGAATTTTTATAGGCTCGTAGTCCTGTGCTTACGTCGGCCTATGTTTACGAACCGCGTTAATGTTTAGTTCTTTCTTCAGGACTCAATGGTGCAACGGCTTTGGCATTGCGGGTTCAATTACCAAATTTTCGTCCTGCTGCACATCAGCCCATGTCTGCAGACCGCTCGAATGTTCAGATTCCTCCAGGATATCATGATAGTACTACTGCCGGATTGCCAACACAGCCCCTTGGTATCAACTTACAGAATGCCATACGTCGCCAAATGATCGGTTCTTCGAGCCAAATGGACAATGCAGGATATGATAATGCTCTTCTTGAAGGCGATCATGTGATGGAAGAGATCCAATCATGGTTTGCTGAGAACACACCATGTAATGACCCGTTCTCTGAGACCCCGTTATCCGATAATGGTTTTGTTAGGGGAACCGGCAGAGGCGTTATTGGCTGGCTCAAGATAAAGGCGGTGCTGCAGTGGGGGTACTTCATCAGGAAGACAGGTGTCAGACTCGTGGAGTTAGACCAACCAACTATCGAAGTCCGGGCTTGTTCATAGTTCTTTCTTCGCTTTAGGGAAGATGATTCTATTCCTGATAGAAATGATGGTAATTCTTTCTTAAATGGTGGTATTATTTCATTGGTGATATTCTTCATCTGTATATAGAACAGCTTTGTTGAAAGCCTTCTTAAGCGATTACTTTTTTTCGTTGAAAAGTGTCTCTCTACCTCAGTTCTTTCGACATCTTTCTTCAGGAAAGTTCTCTGATGTATCACATGTAAAAAATGCAAGGTCATACCATTCAAAGAGTGTACTTGAATTATACGCTTATTATGCATTAGAATTGCGACCAAATCCATGGAGACCCATGTGACAAGTCTTGCCTACTGCTGCTATCCAGTGGCAATGCAGCCTTTTCCCATGACACATGCATTGTCAACCCTTAGGATGTGTTTGGTTTAACATTCCCAAAGAGCTTTCAATCTCTAAAACCCTTGGGAAAATGTTCAATCGTTTAACAATTATTTTAAAGTAATTTTCAAGTAAAAGCCAACAATAGGAAAGTTGAAAGCATAATACTAGTAGGGACTAGCATTAAACTTTCAGCATTTTGCCAAATGCTTAAACTCATTTTTTCCTTCAAAAATACCCTTACTCATTTTTTAAATTTCTGATTTTTTAAATATGTTTTTTACCAAATGACATTTCTCTCAACATAATTTATCAAAAGGCATTTGCATCTACCCAAAGTCCCTTAAGCTAGAGGGAAAATTGTCTAAAAAGTCCTAAACTTATTGCAGTTTTGTCAATTGAGTCTTAAACCTTTTGTCGGTTTGCCAATTGAGTCCATCCGACTAATTTTGGTCGAAAAATGCTGATGTGGACGCCGGCGGTGCCACGTAGGGATCGCTGGCGCCGACGTGGACAATTTTTAATAATATTTTAATATTTTTTATAATTTTAAAATTTTTTTGATTTGTTTGATTTTTTTTAATATATTTTGTTTTTTTTCCTTGCCTTTTCCGGTGGCCGGCCACCGGCCATAGCCCGCCAGCTGGTCGAGCCTCGCCAACTGGCCTCGCCCGCCATAGGCAAGGCTCGACCGGGCGAGGCTGCCCTAGCCTCGGTGAGGGCCGGCCTTGCCAGATCTTGCGAGGGGAGCCCTCGTCGAGGGTCGCCCTCGCCCAGGCGAGCGTCAGCCTCGCCGCTGGCCGAGCGGGCGACGATTGGTCACCGACCACAAGCCGACGCCAAGGGCGAGGGCCAGCCTCGCCAGATTTGGTCTAGGCAAGGCCGACGCTCGCTTGGGCGAGGGTGAACCTTGGCAAGGGCTCCCCTTGCCAGATCTGGCGAGGCTGGCCCTTGCTGGGGCCAGGGCTGGCCTCGCCCGCCACAGGCGAGGCCCGGCCGAGTGATGCTCGCGTGGGCGAGGGCTCCCCTCACCAAATCTGGCGAGGCCGGCCCTCGCCGGGGCCAGGGCTGGCGTCGCCCGCCATAGGTGAGGCCCGGCCAAGCGACGCTCGCCTGGGCGAGGGCTCCCCTCGCCAGATCTGGCGAGGCCGGCCCTCGCCCAGGCGAGCGTCGCTCGGCGTCGCCGTCACCCGGCTAAGCCTCGCCTGTGGTGGGCGAGGCCAACCGGCGGCTTTGGCCGGTGGCCGGCCACCGGAAATGGCCAAGGAAAAAGCCAAAAAGGAAAAAATTATATTAAAAAATATTAAAATATTATTAAAAATTATCCACGTCGCCGCCGCCAATCTTACGTGGCACCATTGGCAATTTAGTCTTACTTCACATTTTCCCAATATGCTTAAACCACTAAACCAAACGCGCCCTAAGTTCTCTCATACTCGATTTCCTGGCCTTCTCTTCTTGTTTTCTCAATCTTTGAAATGGTTTACTTGAATTTCTCTATAACGAGCTTTGATGCAAAGCTGCACGGGGTCTGTTTGATTTAATATTGGGTCTGCACTAGAATTTTTTCCTTATGATAGAGGATTGAGTATCTGGATCTTTCATATTTACCGGGTCATTCCACAGTTCCTTTACGTCATGAACTACTTAAAAAATTGAACATTCCTATAAGTTTATACATCATTAAATTCAATGGCTACGCGATACTCTTGGTTAAGAAAACACAAGTCCATTGAAGATATTGTAGACATAATCTCATCATCCTAAACCTACCGTTCATTTGCGGATTCTGAATCTCTGATACAACAATATAGTCAAATGCTCTTTAAAGCCACCTTGCGACTGTATATTTAGTGGCTGGTCATGTTGATTATATTGATCCCGGAGGGTAGCCCTTCCACACAACCGTATTTTGTGCTTTGAAATGGATGCATCAAATAACGTTGACATAGAGAAGCAAGTCAAATTTAGGTGAGAGATTTTAACATTCAAACGCAAAGTTCGTTGGTCGATTACACCAAGTGAACCATTCAACCCAAAGTATAAATAATCCAAACCAAGCATTCGTTTCTCTTATATATGAGGGTTATAAACATATACAGATAAAGCACAAGCTTGGCACTATCGAATGGGTCTCAAAGCTTGCAGCAATACTATGAAGGCAATTGCCACCAGATAGAAGCCATGGCTCTAGATAAATAGTTACCTTTTGCTCCAATTCTCTTCAACAAATGCCCACCAAGCAGGAAAGGCACGTGGCAAGTATAAATTAACACTTTCCAAGAAGGGCGGAACCGAAAAACTTCAGTCACAAAAGCATTGCTTCTCACACCGATGTCTGCAGCTTCGGAGAGTAGAGGTCCACCCACAGGAGCAACACAAGCATAACCACAACAAAATCTTGAACAGGCAGTCATTTTGAATCAGAGATTTCGTCTTCATCCTCGTCCAGTATGTATGTGACATCCCAATTTTCCAATTCTGGTTTCAATTAAATAAGTCGGGCATTTCATCTTTGCGTCTATAGCTTTCTTCTCTGAGTTGGCCACTCACGAGATAACTATTCTATCAGGTGAAGCCGTTAAGGAATCTAAACGCAATAGACTTGAGAATTCGACTAGGAAACGACTGCTCGACCGTACTAATCTGCAAGGGTCATTACGGCACAGACCGATTAGAAACCGGAGATAGGTCGATTCAACAGAACCGTGTAATTCAGTGTGGGTGATTCCACCTAATTGCACAATTCTTGTTGATTGGCACTAGACCGATTTCTCTATCGTTTTGGTATCATGTGTCCGTATTTAAAACCTCGAGATTTCTACGACAATCGAGAGTCGCCAATGTGTCGAAGATGCACTTTGTGGCTTGAAAATAATCAACCACAGGTCAATTGCACAAAAAATTCCTAAAAGCTACCCGGTAGATTAGGATGCGCTAAAGTCGCGCCAGATTGAATTTAACCATGAAATTGAACCCGATTACAGAAATTGGAAGTTCTGTCAAGTCACAATTCATTTTAAGAATGTCGACTCATCTCCAGAAGATTTTTCTACAAACCGAGATTTTTGGCAGAAAAGCAAAGTAAGGCCGTTTTTGTTCGGAATTGTCAGAGGGTCATTTTTTTATTGAATCTTCGGGATGCAAGTTGGATCATTTGATGGGAAAAAGTCATGAGACGGATGAGGATACCTTGATGGATTTAATTGGGCTTCAATTGGATGTGTTTAGTTGAGAATTTGATGAAATTGATTGAGATTGAAGATGGAAATGTAACAAATTCGTATGCCATGGGGGGAGAGCTATTTTGCACCTATTGGCAAGGTTGTGGAGGAAGATTGAGGAGAGAGAGTGTATGATGTCATGTGATGTCATGGTGGGGGCAAAGCAAATGAGGTTTAGACAAGTGTTGAGCTCTAGTGAGCCACCAAGGAGGCCCCCTCTTCAGCTGATCATCTTCTTCCTCTTTTCTTGGCTTTCTCCATTGTTGTTGAAGGAAAGAAGCTCAGCAAAAACCAGAGGAACCGAGCAGCACCAGCCCCTCCATCGTCGCACGCCCGGAAGGCCATCGTCGGCCGTTTTCCTCCCCTGTTTTCTCCTCGTTCCAGTTTCTGCTCCAGCCGACCTTTCGCCAAAGATCCGAGTAAAAAGTTAACTTCCCGGTTGAATCAGCAAACGAGCCACCCATCGCCGTGAAGACGACATCCAGACCGTTCCGGAGCACCTCACCGCTCGCCGGAACGATTCTCCGACTGTCCCGAAATCCTGAGAGAAGCTGCCGCTCGCCGGACCGTCTGGACTCGCCCGGTTCCGCCTGTTTCGGGTTTTCTTGCTGTTTCGCCCCTTTCCGACCATTCCTTTGCCCATCCCAACCTCCTACAAGATCCCCAAGACCCCCGGGAGCCATTGGTTGCCAACCACCCGCTCGCCGGAGCTCCGATCGGCCCGTTTTCGCCGTTGAAATTGCTGGTTTCTTCTCTGCAGTTCAGCCCGGATCGACGAAAAACCGAAAGTCGTGACGTCTTCGAGGCCCGTTTTAGGTGTCTTCCCGGCCTTGGTTGGTGTCGCCGCCTTGAGGTTTATCGCCCGCCTTGGCGTTGCCTTCGCCGTGGACTCGCCGGAATGTTAATCCGGTGAGTTTATCCTCTAATTCTTGCTTAGTGAGTTAATGACGCTTAAGGGGTGTTTAGATTAGTCTAATTAGGTTTAGGTGATTAGATTAGATTATTTTAATGTAAATTAGATTAGTTGTATGATTAGCTTAATGGATGTTTAATTAGGACTAATTGTATGTTTAAATTAGTGTAATCTAGTTTAAGCCCTAATTAATTATTTTTAATTAAATAATTATTTCGAATTTATAAATATTATTTTATTAAATTATATTATTATAAAATAATATTTAATTATTTAATTTTCGTAATTAAATTTAATTATTTAATAATTTCGAAAATTATGCTTATGGATACGGTCGTTAGAATTTCATACGCTTCGCAAAGGCAGGTTGGTTTGTGTTAATTGTAAGCTTAAATTGAGAAATTGAGTGATTGATGATTATGGTTAATTATTCCAAAAGTGTGGAATGGAGTGATATTGATGAAGTTTTGGTATTTAACTTGAAAATACCCGGTGTCGGCTTTTGGCACCGTAATTGGTTGGTAGGTCCAGTTTGTATGGATTGATTGAATGGATGTTTATGTGGGGATTTATCCCAAAGTTGATTAGTGTTGGCTTTTGATGGGAAAAGGGACCGTGAGAGGTTCTGAGTTGAACCTAGAAAGCCATCAAATCTAAATTATGCCGAGTGGGGCCGTAATGCCACTACATATGTATTGTCGAGTGGGGCCGTAATGCCACTACATATAACATTGCCGAGTGGGGCCGTAATGCCACTACATATAGACTTGCCTGTAAGGCCGTGATTGAGAGTCGAGAATGAATAGTCAGAATGATCGTGTGATGATTTCGATGACATGTAATCGACTAAGTCGATTGATCGCTGAATCCATCCGAGTAATTGAATTGTTTGAATATGAATTGTACTGACGTGCGGGAAAGGGATCGAGGCGAGGTAAGCCCTCTATCCTATTTGTGTGGCTAGAGCGCCACTCGAGGCGTATTTTCTTCCTAATTGAGTTTTAGAGGGTAGGACTTTGCTGAGACGTAGCCTCATCCGGTTGTGGGATAATATTTCAGTCCCTAGATGACGGTCGTGGAGGACCTAAGTCCTAGAGTTCGGAAGGTGGAGGCTAAAGAATCGGGGAACGTGTCGACAAGTTGGTCATAGGACGGTTCCTAGTTGTTGAGCCTGTCTATTTTGTAGACAATCCAGTGTTGTATATAAACCTATGTGTTTATAGAAAGCTTGTTTGGTTGTGATTGATTGCCTGCTTTTCTATCCCAAGTTAAATGTTGTCAAGGGATTTGTTCCGCTTCCGCATGCATAATAAAAATTGAATGGGTCGGTGACGTGTCCTGGGAAGTCGCATTTGTATCGACCAGAGTGGGATGTTCGCGCGCTCGGAGGATCGGGGCGTGACAATGTAGACCAGGGCCCGCTTTCTTGCAGCTAAAACACAAGCCACACCTCTACTTGCTGTCGCCATAAAAACATGAACTTGATTTCAGTCCAACATTCCTTGAATATATGGCCATAACTAACATGATGTTTAGATACCTTTGTTGGGTAAAAGCAAAAGTACAACACGCATTATGCTAAAACACAGGCAGTAAGCAAACCTTGGTGCCTAAGGAGGCTATGGTATGCATGTAAACTACGAATGCTCTACAATATCTTGCTATACTAGCTACCATGATAGTATCTATCATCATGAACATGTACAGGTTCTCGGAACTCAGACCTAGAACCTACCATAAGAAGATTATTCTCTGTACTTGTGCGGCCTCTAAAGATTCACATTTTCTGCACTTTGACCTCTCAATTGATTTAAATTTAGGGGAAAACCTGATACTTTAGCATATTACTTCTTCAACTGAAAAAAAAATTGTTCTTCTTTGGAGCATAAGTTTGCACTTCTTCAAACTGTGGGAACAAACATGAAGTGGTCCATTAAAGAGACATAATGTACTTATGCCAGTCATATTTCAAACTTAAGAGTAGGCTGTTAAGTGAAATGTAGTAAGGAGCATGGACAGGATTTATTCAGTCCACTACCTAGTCAACAAGATGGAAATGTTGCTAACACTTGCAAGTTTATCAAGCATTGATACACAACGGAAATAGTATGGGCAACAATAAGTTTCTAAACATCCAAAAGTGCAGATGGACATGGTAAGAAACTCAAGGAAAAAAAATTCAGGACTATAAAATTGATGGCATGACAATGATTTAATCCTTAGCTCAGTTGTATGATGGTGTCAAAAATTCTTACCACTAACTGACAAGGGAGGAACAACATTATGGGGAATGTCTGCGAATCTTCTCATTCTCCATATCTAGGTGTAATATAGAGTCCTACATGCATAGTTTCACCGGGTTAGTGCTTCGGGAGTGAGAATAAGATAACCAAGCAAAAAATGTTCTCACAAAATAGAAGCAAAAATGGCACTTCTTATCTATTAGGGACATTCTAACCAAAAAAATAAAAAATCAATTAGGGACACCACATGCCTATTTCTTAACATACATACAAGTTGAAGACTTTAATTGCCAAGATAAGTTGGAACTTTTACGGTTATGGTAAGGCAGAAAGTAAAACATCCTTCGAAATTCCCAAGTGTTAAATAGCATGTCCATGCACATAGGAGGAAAAACTAAGCTGCCGCTCCTCATGCTGATGAGGAAAGCATATAAATAAAAGATAGGAAGAATAAAATTCCTAGTGTTTTTTTAAATGGACAAGTGGTTCAACCGGTCAAACCGGTAGAACTGTGCTCCACCCGCTTAACAGGTTTAACATATTGCATGTGATGTCATCGATAGAATACTCCACATATATTAGATTACACATGTTCGATTAACGATGCCTGGTGAGTCGGCGGAGCCTCGTTGAGCACAAATGACAGCATTCAAGTTCTCAAGAACATCATTTAATTTTCTAATAGACAAGCCAATAAGGTCAATGAATAATAATACACCAACAAACTAAAGCAAGAAGACACTGGAGTGAATGGTTGGTACGCTTGTTAGTTACAAGAGGTTGGGGTTCCAAACCCCAACCCAACCCCAACACTCTTCCTTTAAACTTTTTGAATGCCCAGAACGGTCCAAACTAGTTGACGGGATTGTGGGTCAACAAATTGATTGATTACGCCTGATAACAATAGGGTCAATAACACCAGCTTGACCACTACATGTTTCTATTTGTGAAACCAGACTGACAGTCTCGTTCCCAATCCAACCGGAGCAGTTCTTAAAACAAGTGAAAAGAATAGGAGTCGACCCGAAAAGCAATTTTATTTTTGCCATCAATGTTTTAAAAAGTGAACTCGAGGCATATCGTAACAAACAGAACTCAAGACATCCTACACGTATCACGAGTACGAAATCAATATGCAAGCTCGGGATCCAAGAGTTACCTTTAATTGGTACAACTCCCGCTTATTTGCTTGAGTGGTTCCCGAAATATGCACAAATGGAAGGTCACCGGCCTGCAAGATCATCATCCAGGCATCTCCCAAGTTTTCACCAAGATCATTTATCTTATTTAGCAACATAACGATTTGAAGTTCCCTGTTTCAAAATAAAATATATTAGCCACATCCACAAATTCTTAAAATATGATATGCCGAGCTCTTACCTTATATAGAGCCAAATCCACACAATGGTAACCGAAAGGGATGCACAACAAGATTGCTTCCAAAGGTCTTCCCGCTTCACATTGCTTGAATTATTCATAAATCCCCTCACTACAGCTATACGGTTTGTAAAATCTGAAAAGACTTGTGGGGTATTTGGAAGGAAATATAATCAAACGCAACTTCCCGAGTCGATTAGATGAAGCAAATTCGAGGCATCCTGCGAGCCATATGAAGAAATGATTAGCATGAAAAAGCGGTTGTACTCGCACATGCGCAGATCTCGGGATAAAATTGTTCGATTAAGGGTAAATACCTCATAGAAGGACAGTGAAATTGGAATGTATTGGGTGGATGCTTTGAAACCGATGTAAGAGGGAATAGAGGCAATAAATTCTTACAACATATCTTTTTTGAAATAGTAGAAAAAGGCATCCGGGCAGCTTCCTTGAAACCGTAAAAATTTAAATTTATTCCTAATCGCAAACATGAGATATGGCATTATCACACACAATAATCATATGCTAATCGAAAAGCCCAATCCAATAAGATCACCCACTTAAGTTTCCATGTACATTGTCAAGTAATCAACATGAGATCGAATAAGAAACACTAGATTATTAGGTAGAGGGTAAGTGAAAAACCATTGTTGAGTACAACCTCCGAAGACAACTCCCCACCCCCAAAGGTTTCCTTTCCTTTTCTTCCTTCTCTCATTATAGTCTCAAGGTTCTGGCCACTCGACAAGCAAATTAAAAAGATGGGTACAATTTTATTGTAACATGAATTGTCGAGATACCTGAATTAGATAAATGAGAAATGAATATTTCAGCTCAACTAAATGATGAGTTGGGTGAAACCAAAGCACAAGGTTTTAATTGAAGGATTGCATTGTTACTAAAACCATTTTGGACCTGCACCATCATACTCAAACTCCTGTTATGCATACAAAGCTATGAAGGATTTCACATTTGGTACACTTGTCAGCAATGAGGACCAGACTTGGAGGAGGGAAAAAATCAATCACTTCAAATAACAGATGACAGCAATGATTTATCCCTTAGTTCATATATTTCCCACTGAGGTAGCATGCATAAAAAAAAACATGGTGTTGGAATGTATTAGGAAATCTTCTAGAATTTCTCCCTAATTATATTACGTGATTATATTACGTGATATTATGTGATTTGTTTTTTATTCTGATTGCTGTAAATTAGATATTGATAGATATTAGAGGCAACTTAGGATTTTTATCTAAATAGGTTTCTTACCTAATTTAGGTTCTCTATTCATGTATTTATACTCATTGTAATCACTCTATGAGAAATAAGAAAACAGATTCTTTTCTTCATGGTATCAGAGCCCAAAGGTCCTTCATCTATTCACCTCGAGTAATTTTTTTTTTTTTTTTTCGTTCGATCACTATGTCGGACGAATCCTCAACCATCCAGTCTAACCCTCCATCACTTCTTACAAAATCCACCGAAGCTCATCCCATTCAGATCACTTCCATAAAGCTGAATGGTGATAATTTTTTCCTAAGTGGTCTCAATCCGTTCGAATGTATATACGGGGTAGAGGAAAAAGTGGCTATCCGATCGAGATAATGCGAGAACCAGCGGCGATGACCCCACTTGGGTCATGCCGGATGCAGAAATTCAGCGATTATGTCGTGGCCGACCAACTCCATGGAAGAAGATATTGGTGCAAATTATCGGGCTATTATACCGCAAAGGAACTCGGGATGCGGTGTGTGAGATGTATTCGATTTGGGTAATCAATCTCAAATCTACGAGTTAACCTTGAAGCCGGGGAAGATGCGACAAGGAGAGGAAACTGTCACAAAATACTTTCACTCCTTGAAACGTTTGTGGCGGGAATTGGATGTATTCAATGATCATGAGTGGACGTGTATTGAAGATGGTAATCGATACAAGAAAATTGTAGAAGCGAACGTATTTATGCTTTCCTAGCGGGGCTTAGAGATGAGTTTGATGAAGTACGGGCGAGAATACTTGGGAAGCGGCCTCTTCCACCTATTGGAGAGGTCTTCTCGAGGTTCGGAGAGAAGAAAGTAGACGGGGAATAATGTTTGGGCAAGTCATTTCTACCGAGAAAGGATGGATCATTGGAAGGTTCAAAGATTAACTATATTTGAAGACAAGAAGGGCCATGTTCCTACAACAATAGTTTCCGAGGCAAATATAAGCAAGATCCCCATTAACTTGCGAAGATCGATGGGAAACCTCGTATTTGGTGTGATTTTTGCAACAAACCCCGTCATACACGAGAGACTGTTGGAGGATTCATGGCCGTCCGGCTTCTACAACTAGTGAAGCAAGGAGACCAACTTCATTTAGCCGTGATAATAAGTCTTCTCGGCGTATGCCTCCTACGACCTAATGAGGCCACTTTGCATTCTCTTTCAAGAAAAGAACAACTAAACCATCTTCCGCAATTACTTCAGTCGGGTCCGTATCGGGTAATCCTACTGCTTCGATTGCCCACCAAGGTAGAAATCTAAATGCCCTCTCTTGTTGTTCACAATCAGTACCTTGGATCATTGATTCGGGGCATCGATCATATGACTAATCTTCCATATTTGTTCAAATCCTATATTCCTTGTCCCGGCAACCAAAAAATTCGGATTGCCGATGGGAGTTTTCATCTATTGCGGCAAAGGATTAGTTCCACTTTCGAGTCTATTAAACTTCATAATGTACTTGCATGTTCCTAAGTTAGCTGCACGGACCTCTTGTCTGTTAGTAAACTTTCTAAAGAGTCTAATTGCCGTGTTGTCTTTTTTGCTTCCCATTGTGAGTTTCGGGATCGGATCTCGGGAAGACGATTGGCAATGCTAGGATGAGGGATGGTCTCTACTATTTTGAAGAGTTTGTTTCTAATAAAAAAGCTCGGCGTATGGAACTTTCGGTTCTTCCCCGTTCAAGAACAAATAATGGTTTGGCATCATAGATTAGGCCATCCTAGCTTTGGATATTTGAAACATTTGTTTTCTCATTTGTTCAAAGATGTGGATGTTTCTTCACTACATTGTGACAATTGTCTTTTTTCTAAAAGTCATCGTACTCATTATAATCCAAAACAAAGATCGTGCATCATCTCCTTTTTACTTAATTCATAGTGATGTTTGGGGTCCTTCACCCATGCCAACAAAAACTGGAAAACGATGGTTTGTTACCTTTATAGATGATCATACCCGTTTATGTTGGACATACTTGATGAGCGCCAAATCTGAAGTTGAGTCATTGTTCAAAAAATTTTATCAAATGGTTATGATTCAATTCCGTACTACTATTAGTATTCTTCGTGCGATAATGGTGCGAATATTATAACCAATTTTTGGGGAGTTTTTTGACGAAAAAAGGCATCATTCACTAGTCAACTTGCCGAACTACACCCCAACAAATGGCATTGCTTTGAACGCAAAAATCGCCATCTTCTTGAAGTATCGCGTGCCCTCGTTTTTCAATGCATGTACCTAAATACTTATGGGGGAAGGCGTGCTAACAAAGATCTTATCTAATTAATAGGTTGCCTACTCGGGTATTAAATTACACTACTCCCTTAAATTGTTTCAAAAAAGTGTACCCCACGGCTCGTATTTTTTCGATATTCCTTTAAGGGTGTTTGGTTGCACTACATTTGTCCATCTCCCGATTCGGTCGATCTAAATTAGATCCTCGGGCTGAAAAGTGTGTGTTTATAGGGTATGCACCTAATCAAAGAGGTTACAAGTGTTACAATCCACATACGGTAAAACTCATATCACTATGGATGTAACATTTATCGAGTCACAACCGTTTTTTCTAACAAATCTCTTCGGGGGAGAATGGCGAAGTTAGTGAAGAGATTAACTCTCCCGTTCTTCCTAATCCTTTGTTTGAATCTTCGAAAACACCTCTCGCAAATCTTGATGTGTCAAGGATAGGGGGAGAAAAAGTTCAAGATCACAATGTGATCAACAAGCCCGAGCTTCGGGTTTATACTAGAAGGAAAACTCTTCAAAATATTGCGAGATCGAACTTTGTCCTGGAGCCTCATCCGTCTACAACCCCGAGAGATGATCCCTTGCCTTCGTCATCGGTGATCCTAGTAGTACTCTTTTTCCCTCCATTCCTATCTTAAATTCGATACTAATGCTTCTAATCTTGATATGCCTATAGCTCTTAGAAAAGGAGTTAGATCATGTACTAAGCATCCTATATCAAAACATGTGTCATTCCAAAAGTTATCTCATCATCATAGAGCATTTGTCAAATCTGTCTCATATATCTATTCCTAGAAATATTCATGAAGCTTTGAAGGATCCAAAGTGGAAGATGGTCATGAGGATGAAATGCTTGCACTTAAGAAGAATGGCACATGGGAGTTGGTTGATGCACCGGAAGAAAAAAGATTGTTGGTCATAAATGGGTATTTACCGTAAAATGTAAACCCAATGGGAGTGTTGAGCGGTATAAAGCAAGGTTAGTGGCAAAGGGGTTCACTCGGACTTATGGAGTAGACTATCGGGAGACTTTTGCCCCGCTTGCCAAGATAAATTCTGTTCGAATTTTACTATCTTTGGGCTGTTGCATTTGATTGGCCCTTACATCGGTTAGACGTGAAGAATGCATTCTTGAATGGTGACTTGGAGGAAGAAGTGTTTATGAGTTTACCACCGGGTTTTGCGAGCGAAGGCAAAGTTTGCATTAAAAAAGTCGTTGTATGGACTTAAACAATCTCCAAGAGCGTGGTTTGAACGATTCGGGAAGGTGGTTAAAAGATTTGGCTATCACCAAAGTCAAGGAGATCACACTCTATTCTATAAACACTCAAAGGAAGGTAAGCGTGCAATTCTAATTGTCTATGTTGATGATATAATATTAACTGGTGATGACAAAGTTGAGTTGAAAAGCTTGCAAGGGAAGTTGGCGAGAGGAGTTTGAAGTTAAGGATTTGGGTGCCTTGAAATATTTTCTTGGAATAGAATTTGCGAGATCCAAAAAGGGCATTTTTATAAACCAACGCAAATATGTTCTTGATCTCTTAAAGAGACAGGTCTATTAGGATGTAAAGCGGCAGAGACCCCGTGGAACCAAATATGAAGCTTGAACTTGCCAAGGTCAAGAAGTAATAGACCGAGAAAGGTATCAAAGGCTTGTTGGTCGACTTATTTACTTATCTCATACTCGACTGATATATCGTTTGCTTGTAAGTATGGTGAGTCGGTTCATGCACTCACCGGGGCCAAGGCATTTTGAAGCGGTATATAGAATTTTACGCTACTTGAAGGGAAGTCCTGGTAAGGGTCTAATGTTTGAAAAACATGGACATCGGAAATTGAGGTGTTCACGATGCGATTGGGCGGAAGCAATATGGATAGGAGATCTACTTCGTGCTACTTGCACGTTTGTTGGTGGTAATTTAGTCACTTGGAAGAGTAAAAAGCGAGTGTGGTGGCAAGAAGTAGTGCTGAAGCTGAATTTCGATCAGTAGCACATGGTGTATGCGAAGTTATGTGGATTAAAGGTATCTTAGATGAACTACAAATTCCAAGTTCCATACCAATGAAAGTATATTGCGACAATAAGGCAGCAATCGCAATTGCTCATAATCCCGTGTTACATGAACGGACAAAGCATGTGGAAGTTGATAAACACTTCATCAAAGAAAAACTTGATAGCGGACTAATTTGTATGCCGTATATTTCAAGTGATGATCAGACTAGCGACATTCGACCAAGGGATTACATGGAAGGCAATTCATTCGTCTAGTGAACAAGCTGTCTATGGAAGACATCTTCAAGCCGCTTGAGGGGAGTGTTGGAATGTATTAGGAAATCTTCTAGAATTTCTCCCTAATTATATTACGTGATTATATTACGTGATATTATGTGATTTGTTTTTTATTCGATTGCTTGTAAATTAGATATTAGAGGCAACTTAGGATTTTTATCTAAATAGGTTTCTTACCTAATTTAGGTTCTCTATTCATGTATTTATACTCATTGTAATCACTCTATGAGAAATAAGAAAACAGATTCTTTTCTTCACATGGTAATGGAAAATCTAGATATAGCATAAATACAAAGAATTGACAATGAAAGAGCAACAAGACACATTCAAGGAAGAACTTCCATGCACAAACAAGATTCTGTTAAATTTCAAATTTCCAATTCTTTTGCTGATACCTGTATTCCATCAGTTGAAACTCCTTTGCAAGTGTCCTTCGCAAACATTTGCTGTCCTTAAATCCTCCAAATTGTACTAATTCTTTCACTCTCTCCATTGTTTCTCTGAAACAATAATGTGTGTAAAACATCTTACTGACCTGATGACATACATCAAGGCAGAAAAGTGCATGAAATTACACTTGATTTTCAAAAGACTTTCCAGTCCAATGAGAAACAACAATCAACCCGTCAATTTCAATCCTCGTTACTCTGTGGTTAACAGCACAGTGCTGGACCAAAAATAACCACAGTTGAAGCCCAGCAAAGCACCCTAACTTGAGTCAACCTCATCTCGTTGTGCTCTTAAAAGTAATTACGAAGACAGTAGCAAGATGACTTAAAATGAAGAGCTAACCCTCAAAACAGGAGTAATTTACAATTTCATATCCTGAGTTTAGCAACTAATTTGGTCACATTGCAATAAAGCAGGAGTGAGCCACTAGAGCACATGAAGAGAATACTAGGCTTGACAGGATACCTCTCTGACATTTAAAGCGTGACCAAGGTCCATTACACCATGGTATTCTAATCCTCTGGCACACAAATGGATAGCACAACCTAGTGAAGGGCTACAAAAATTTGCTGCTAGAGTACATGAAGGAAATAATAAGCTGTCGACACTTCACAGTATTCAAGCCATTGCCTCACCAAATTTCAGCTACAAAGAATGAAGAGATGGCCCACCCTTGGAATTAGAAGGTTAGCTCCACCCTCGACATTAGAAGGTTATGTCAAATTATGAAATTAGTCATCATGTCTGAATGATACATATGATTCCATAACTAGGGCTAGGCAATAACATTTTCTTATTATATGAATGAAATTCATTAAGAACACCAAGTAGGAGCAAAACTTCAGATAATTCACAAGAGAAGAAATTTATTAATTCAATGGGTAGCCATTCTGTCAACAATAATGACATGTCACATCTCAGCCCAAGTAAAGTTAATGTTGACTGAAATGACAGGAAAAAAAAGTAACTTTCAAGGAGTATACGAGCCATTTCTACTCGAAGCTTTCCGTACATGGCAATGCCAAACAGTCCACTTGGTGACTCCATCAGGTGTGAACAAGTATTAACTAAAGATTCAGGGGTTCTGGGTGCCATATTGTAAATGACTTAAAATTAGGAACTGGACAAGTTAGAGGAAATCACTTACAAATCAATGTCAATTTCTTCATCAGCCTCAGATAAATCCAGAAGCTGCATAACAGGATCTTGATCATACAGAAACTTCAAGAACACGACAACAAGTTCACTGTCGAAATTCATAAGAGTAAATAGGGATTCACCATAAGGACTGAACCTGATGGACAAAAGTCAGACAAACCTATTGTATGTTAAAAGTTGATCGCTTGGCTCTGACATAAGTTGCTTTATACATTTCAGAAGCCAGCTGAAGAAATTTGCAAACTGAAAGAGAGACAAAACCAAAACCAAAACCAAAACCAAAAGCTTCAGCAACATGCACATAATCAACCAATATAAAATGCTTACACCGCTGGCTCAATACTCCGAGCTTCTCTAGATTTCAGTGGTCACACTGGCAATATTTTCATTTTGAAACAAGAAAGAATGCATGTCTTCAGTGTAGTATGTGCGAAATTGAAAAGGTATCAACAAACCCTAAGTTGTCAAGGTGCAGGAAGCAAAGATAAAAAAAAGCCACGCAATTTCTATCTGGCCCTTCAAATACATGATGATATCAACAGACAACAATGTGATATTGTCAGTATTTCATCATGATCTTAAAAGGTGCAAAATGGAACTTTGTTAAACAGGTTCAAGTCATGTGCAAATGCCTGGCTAACAGTCTCTTCTTCAAAATCCCAACAAAACAGCTCGTATTTCAAATATATAATGCTATTCGACTTAGAATAATATGTCATTCTGAGCACACAAGATCTTGTGTCTTATAACCACAAGTAGTTCAACTCCATGTTTAAAATTTAGGAATTTAGTGTGACTAAAGACATGCACGATGAGAGACGGGCAGGATTTTAGAAAATAGTAGAAAACAGGAGGTATCAAGAAATGAAGAGAAATCATAACAAAGATTGTAACAGGCTACCTGCTGCACAACAGATGAGAGCACCCTTATGAATCGCTCAACCTGTACAAGCAGCATTCCAGCCTTTTCTACTGCATTGTCCACCACTGTCTCATCCAAACCAATACCCAGGTAACGAGAGCGCCATCTCGAAAGACCCCTGAGCTCACCCATTCTAAAGCCAATAATTTCTACAGCAGGCTGCTAGGTAAATAACAATGTAAATAACAATAAGTCAATTAGTTAACCCCACAAGTCGAATATCCTCTCTAATCAAGGAAACTGACACACTCATGAGGGATAAAGATAACATGGAACATATAAGTTAAATGCTAAACAGCAATAGGAACCATCGATGTTAAAATTTTATGAAAGAAAATGTTTCACGCAGCAAATGGCCATTACAAGCCATCCTTATCTTTCAACTGCAAACTGTGTTTGAATTACACAGCATACGCTAGATTCTCTGACAAAGAAAAATCATTAATAAAATGGAGCCTAGTCTGCCATCCAATTCATGCAAGCAGGCTGGAAGTTTGGAATGTTTGTGTCAAATGATCAAGTCCGAAAATGGAGCCTAGTCTACCATCCAATTCATGCAAGCAGGCTGGAAGTTTGGAATGTTCGTGTGAAATGATCAAGTCCTACCCAAAGTGGCTGTGTGTGTGTGAAGAGGAAGGACACAGAGAGAGAGAGAGAGAGAGAGAGAGAGAGAGAGAGAGATCTTATTTATGTGATAGTTGTGGGCTATAAACACAGCTGACAGGAATTGCTGATGTTTTTAAGGAGACAAAGCCCCAGCCCTTGTGCTGTTAGCTTGGGCAAGGGTAACTTCTTTACAACATTCAAATATCAAACTACATCTCTATCCCATAGCTTACACTTTTTGATTAGTTAGTTTTGGTCCCACAAAATTTTATGTGGAATTAGAGCAGGAAGTTTCAGGCTTAAAACTCACCTTGCTACCTATTTACCTCCCCAATTATCAAATATCTATCCTTCAATCTAAGGCCAAGTCTTAGCCTACGTGAGAGGGGGAGCATTATAGTAATTAAGTACCACATCTTTATTTGATAGGTAATCTTTTAGATGACTTGGCAATTGTTCCACAAAATTCTACACTGTCGTGAATGCACATTTTGAGTAAACAACAGGAGAAAGGAGTCCCAAAGCATTGATTGACAGACCATGGAGATAAAGAAAGTTCATAAACTTTCAAAAGAAAAAAATAGGCAGGTTCCTACAAAAGAAATAAATTATACAGGAGCTGTAAAGGATAGATATTTGGATAACCGCCATATTTTTTTGGCATTGTGGGGGCAGTTCTTTAGACAGTAAGTCCTTTTTTGAATTATCTTAGATAAATACAAGCTTATGGGTGGTAATTTGTATATAAGACGAACCCCATGATGCTCTTCAATAGAATTACATATCAAAAAAGTAAAAAGAAGAGAGTCTATAACTTTAAAGAAACTAACAGGAAACATTATTTCTCACCATAGTAATAATCAACAAGAATGTGCAGTGTACAAGAGAGTCCTGAACCCAGGAGAAGCAAGGAACCGATCTAATTAGCAACAGCCCTACAGTGTGCATGTGCAAGTGCAGACACCTGTGCAAGCACATGATCGCATGCATGTGCTTGGGCAATGCACATGTTAACAACACACAAAATTGCCCACATGTATGGAAAGAGATCTGGCAGAGAAGATATTGGCAATATATTTTCTTATAGATGATAAAGGATTTTAATTAAAGAAAAAGTTCTAACGCATCAGTATACAAGAATAAAACAAAAGAAAAACAAACAAAAATAAAACATCAGAAGACCATATGAAATCAGAACATGATGTTCAAAGCCATTTAAAAGGTACACCACCAAAACTACCCAAGATTTCAAACTCTACTATTTTGTTGCTTTCCTTCCAAAGGCACCACATGCGATAAAGGTGTGGTGCTACAAGACTTCTTAGAAATTGATCCTCCTAAATAGGCATTACAACAACTAAAAAGCTGGATGGCATGTCTAGGCAAGGAAATGATCATTTGGGATATTGAGTTTGTGAGACAAGCCCAAGATTGGGATTTTTTAACATCTCTTTTAATGTATTATATTATTCCAAGAATTCCGTTGCCTATGAGGATGCATTTGTGTGGAATGATGAAAAAGACGGAATCTTTCCAGTAAAGTCTCACTACAGGCTGCTCAATAGGGAGGAAGTTGGTGGTAGAATGGATTTTCCTCAAAAAGTGACTTGGAAAGTGAGGGTTCTGATTAGAGTTTGGAAAGTAAGGGTTCTGATTAAAGTTTATCTATTTGCCTGGAAAACAACTTGGGAATGAATCCTCACTTTAGATAACCTACAACAAAGAAGCAAATACTGGTTAATAGGTGTTTCCTCCGCAAGGAGGAGGCAGAATCCATGCAGCATCTCCTCCTTCACTGTTCATGGACAAGAGTGGTTTGGACAGTTTCCTATGCTTGCACCAAATTATCTTTGGGTTATTGGAGCTTTTAGGAGCAAGAACTCTGGGCTTGGCAGCACATTCGTTTACAGTGCCACAAGAAAAGAAGGATTAACTCAATTCCTCTATCTGTTTTTAGGCTCATTTGGAAGGAGCTAACAAGAGAGCTTTTGATGGAGAGAGATCTTCCATTTGTTGAAATTTGGCTTAAACTCGTACACTTTTGGTATAGTGGAGACTGCATATGGATGTAAATGACTTGATTAATATGGTCGATGATGTATCTTGTATTTGAGCTCACTTTTGGTTTTGAGAGTTGTTCTGTACATGGCTTTAATTTTTGGGCTCTAATCTTATATGGGTTTGCAACCCCTTGGTGTCCTATGGATGAACTTCTGATCTATTAAAAGAAACTTATTCTTTTCTGAGGATTTTTAAGTTATTCCAACTATCTTATATCATAACATTGTATGTAATCATGTAGTTTCAAGTACAAATACTAACATCTCACATATGATTTTGTGCTAATCAGCATAACCATCATACATGTAGCATGTTTTTATTGAGCACAAAAACGCTCCATTAACTCACAGTTGCGGTTCCTTTTATGAGTTATCGTGACAAAAGGGTGCCTCTACAACTTAAAGTCAAGATCCAAAAAGCTCAAGAGAAACTCTTGATCCAAAGAGATACCGACACATTCCCAAAACAGAACAATACTACGGATACAAAGACCAGCATACAAAACTCGTTTGAAGAGGTAAAATCCAAGCATTTAGGCAAGTGTATTACAGACATCTAATACAAATCTATTTCACATGTGAGTAAGTAAACCATTTTCATTTACTAGGACATAACATCTTTAGCATTACTCTGCCAAAAGATGGTGCTTAGTTAAAAAAATGGCAACCTAATTGGAAAAGTTGGTAAAAAGTATAAACTAATGAATTCTCACATCTAAGTACATTAACAAATTGTTGTGGACAGAGGCTCTCATAACCAAGGTTAAGCATCACAGATGAGCTCAATGTTGGCTCAATTCACTATCATCTGAGCACCCGCCAGTTATTTTATCTGCTCATTTTCTTCTGATAACTGAGTTTTCATTCTCAATTTTAGCTTGTTGACAGTAATAATAACATAAGAAAGCAGAGTTCAATTACTACAGCAAGTCCAACGAGTGGAATTGGTAGTATAAATAAGTCTTAACTTCTCCTAGGCTCAAATAGGGCTATTAGTAAGTAAAAAGAGTTGAATATGATTTATTAATATAAAGATTGACTCCCGCAATTATGAGGGATATGTATTAAGATTGAAGCGGGCAATAAAGTTTTTTCCTTTTGAAACAGAGAACATATATCTATACCTGTTAATTATAACATAAATGCATAAAAATTTCCATACCCATACCTCCATTTACAGTATTCTGAAAGCCCAAACTCAGATCAAGTTCATATTCAAACCAATGATTATGACCTATAATTTTTATTATACGCTTAAAGTAGAGATTGCCAACTTGTTAAATCAGAATCAAATCAGATTTTACCTCACACTTTCCAGCCACTCAATGTTGGTAATCCATATCATTGCATATGATAGGTTCATATAAGAATTCAACATCAGGATGTTCTGAAAGATATGGTGTCTCAAAATGTGTGAAGCGTAACTTACTATACAAATTCCAACATCTATCTGATCACCATTTAAGACTGTTCTGTGCGATGCTTAAAACTCAATAATTTATCAGAGAAAGGCCAAATGCAAAGGTAATAACGTGCACCTGCAGATGATTGAGGACAACCAGCTGAAGTTCTTTTCCAGCACCACAGACAACTTTTGATACACGCTTCATACCCTATCATTGAACAAACTAGCAGACTAAGATTATAAAAACCAACTAAAAAGAAGAGAAGTCCTATAGCGACACCGGAACTTAAAAAAACCAGCCATACCACTTCACCCAGAGAATTAACAAGAAACTGATGGACTGCAGGACTGGTCCTAGCACCACCTAGAAGACTCAAAAATTCCTCCTGAGGAGAAGAGTCAAGACCTAGATAAGCAAACAAGAACAGTTAAATGAAGAACAATGAAAAGCCATCTACTGCTTTGTATTAACAGGACCACTAACCATGATCATTAATAAGGCTTGTTAACAAATCAAACTTCTCATGAAATATGTTCATGGCATCAGCCCACTGCTTGTGCATGACTGATAATGATGTCCGGATGACATGAAGTAAATCTTCAATGTTGGAAGCCTGTTGAGCAACTTGATGAAGTTCATTTTTACTGCAGACAGGAAGAGATTGAGAATCTAAGGAGGCATTCGGCAGATAAAAATTCTCAGATATCTATTCTCATTTCATTTGAGAATGCAAACGGTCCAGAAAATGTGTTTGGTAACACTTCGAAAACAGTTGAAAGGAAAACTATTATTAAAATCGAAATTAGAAACTGAAGACAACTTTTCAGCGTTCACATTCCACGTGCAAACATGGAGATTTGGAATAACTAAGCCTCTTTTCTTATTGCAATGGAACACGAGCAAATTCTGACAATTCTCATCCTTACGACATACATCATTAAACAAGTTTTCTGTGATAAAACATCGAAAACAGTTTCCATAAAAACGAAAACAAAAAATGTTATCAAAAACTTGGCAGGCCTCTAATTGTAGAGAACAAAAATGTTCTGTGAATCATGCAACAAAGTTCAAAATTTTGCAAGAGTAACTCCTGCAATTTTGTCCCACCACTTTCAACATTTGAACTACGTTGATTTCTAGAGGTTTCTATGGAAAGATGGTATGATACTTGAAGGTCGGGTGAAAACCTTGTCAAGCATGAAAAAAATCATTCAGGCTACGAAGTATGAGGCATCATGTAGTTCAGCTTATGGTGACTCTTGAACGTCAACTTGGGCATTTAAAATTATCAGAAGGAAAGTTCTTCTATCATGCAAAGTGTAGGTTAAATTCCAAGAAAAATGCCTCAAAATTGCTCCATGTTAACCATCAGTTTCGTTTTAAGGTTGACAATAATATCCTGAATTAATATGAGTTTTACTTTCTGTAAAACCAAACAAAATTGATACCTCTGAAACAAATATCAGTGCACATGAACAATTGTAATATAATTATAATATGGAGTCCAATTACTGCTGCACAAACTTGAGAGAGAGAGGGAGAGAGAGAGAAGAGAAGTTTCACCTAAAATATGAATAACACTAAATGCAAGTGCAATTTTACCTCTTTTGGAATATTGAAGTATCAAGCACTAAGCAATGAAAGCCATGCATACTATCTCCAACTGTTTGACACCCTCTTGATTCAACAATGTCTTCAACAAGTTCTCCTGAGCATGCAACCATCAAATGACAAAGATCCTTGGATAAAGCCACCTAATGATAACAATTACATGGCAGTTAGCTTGCTCTGGTGAAACATCCGACATGATATCTGGAATAATCCAATCACAGGAATAAACTTACAGTAGGTACATTTGAAGTTTAGAAAAAGTCTGCATCTTACATCTATAAAATATTATCCAAGCTGTTTGACATTTTCTGTGTCAGGCTGTTTGACATTTTTATAGAAACATGTTTAGTTACCACTGAGCTTTTACTCGATAGTTTCTCTATCAAATTCCAATAAGGTGTTCATGAGAAGACAATGTATCTGATGACTATAACTTAAATGTCACAAAGTGAATGAAATTCTTTGCTGGTCACCAAAGCATTTTGAGCAAGAAACTATGCACAATTCACAGTAATTTTTTGTTTCATTTAGTCTAGGTTCCTTTGTTTAACTTTAAGTTTAGCTTGATCACCAATTGTTCAAAAAGTGTCTCTTAAGGTTTATTTTGTATTTTTCTTTTCCTAATGCATGGAAAAACCAAAGAAAAGACAATTTAACATATCGTGAAGTTGCAATATATTGGAAGACTAATTAGGAAGGAAAATAAAATTAGCCCCAGCAGAGCAAAAAGGCCTCCTATCATTAACCCATTAGTTGAAGAAACACGGAGGCTCTTGAGAGGCAACTATGTTAGTCAGTGTACCTTCCTCACAGACGCATTCAGAAGTCGGCAAACAGTGTCTCTGTCCTTGGTTGTCATAGGAATATCACATTCAAGTATATTCTGGTGCACATTCCCATGCATTACGGCAATCACATAGCAAGAAGCAATAAGCGACTGATTATCGAACTGAAAATAGTGAACTCAATATAACAAAGCAACTATACAAATAAAGTCGAAACAGAGAGTTAAAAAAGCTTCCAAACTAAAATAACTAGTGGAGAGTGGAACTGTGCTATTTCTACAAGGTCAACTTAAAGATCAACCAAGCACCATAACCTTCATTTTTAGGTCAGGTCAATGATGGAACTAGAAAACAGAGAGAAGCAACAACTTAATCAAAAAAAGTAAACTTCATGGGCAACAGCACAAGTGCAGTATAGGTACTGATTTGACTTTTCTGAAGGCCTTTAAATGCACTTACCTCAACACCAGACTACAGAATATCTACATCACATTGCAACTTGGAAGGCTTTAAATTAGCAGTTCTACATTGTGTTTCCACAAAAACTTAGTATTCCTGCCACTGGCATCTTTTAAATTAGCAGGTCCACATTATATATATAATAAAAAAAGACAACCCAGAAGCTCGACAATGAGCTAAATGAGCTACATCAATTTTCATAACAAGTGATTTCCCATCAAACATGTTTAATTTTCCATCTAAAATATCTCATCTTAAGGTGAAAATTACCTGTTTAGGTAGTCAACCGAGTCAAGAAATTGTGATCAAATCGTCATTGACAATTCACAAACTTGTATATAGATCTGAAAAACCTCCCATTAGGAAACCATACTCCACACTTATAGATCTGGTGAAAGGCAGTGGGCCCTAGGAAGTACATTTGGAAAAGTCCCAACAAGGAATTGTAACTATAAGGACTGGCTCCATGTTACTAAAGAGACAACTGATAGGAACCTAAATGATACCGATTAGGACAATTCTTCAGCATGCATTTCTAGACTAATCAAATGTCTGTTGAGAAGTTCATCATGTTTTCACGTTGAAACGGTACTAAACCCAAACATGCATGAAAGTTCAGAGTACCCAAAAGTCTAAATCTTCTAATAGCTGCACACCAACAGAGAGAATTTTCTACACACAAGCATACACTCTCATAGAACACTTTCCCCAACCGACGGTCGTATAGGCTCTCTCAATCTCCCTAAAAAGGAGCAGATACTCAAGAGTCTAAAACAACAGCAGAAAGTCTGCACAGCAGGCTAACCCAGACAGACCCCAAATTCTCCTTTAGGTGCTTCAACTGCAGTATAGACAGAAGGAGCACTCAGGGCAAACAACAAAGCTTTGGATAATCGTGCTGTATCGAAGTCGGAGGTGTCATCTCTAAAGTGACCAATGGAAGTGAAATCTAGAAGTTTTACAAGAATAACTTCACCTAGTATAGTTGTTTAATTAACCAGCCCATTACTTTCAGGCAATATTGATTTCTGCCACCAGATCCATTTATTAAGAAAGACTGCTCTATGCAAGTGAGAAAGGAAAGTAGTCATTGACTGAATCTGATAGACTATACTGCTAAATACTTGATCTGAACAGACAGGAGGCTTACAACATTTCCGATTGGAAAGACACCAAATATACTGAAGCACAAAACCCCATCTTTATCTCCACTGCAAAGGATATTGAAACATTGCTTTGAAGAATTTGAGAGCTCTACGAATGAATCTTGACCATCGTCAGTTAAACCAGTTTCTCCAGATACTAGTCCAGGCATGCGAGGAACTCTCGGAGCTGGAGGGAAGAAACGAGTAGTGCGATCTTCAAATGCCAAAGAGTTGCCAGAAGTGTCCTATTAAAAAATGGATAATATATATATAACAAGAGATTAAAGTTAAGGAGTCAACAATCAGCAAATCAACAACTCACAGCTGACACCAAACATAAGTTTTCAAAAAACCTTCCATAGATACATATTGAAGCTGTTGAATATGATTCTAAGTTTGAAAAAAATAAATATTTTAGTAAATCAGCCTAAAATAACTACTTAACTGCAAACAAAGCATTAGATAGAACATGAAAGGTATGATCAATAAAATATTGTCTGTCAAGAGTCAAGATCAAGAAGTAAGATGAACTTTCTTAAGTTGAAAGATGCATACTCTATTCACTTGGGCATCCTCCTCCCAATTGAGACACACCACAGCTGCTGCATGGGACTTCAAGCTTCTTAACAGTTTTCCATTCTGCTTAATATTTATACTGAGTTAGAAATAAATATACCACAGTACATATAACTTCTGCAAGCACTAGCATATAAAAAGCAGCACAATGCATATCCACGGTTCCATAAAGACGGCTAGATTGGTAAGATAACATTCATATGTAAAAATAAGTTCTTCAAGAGCAAAACATAATCCATGAAGTGGATAATGATTAGTAAATCGGTAGACGGCTTAAAGAAACCTTTTGGCAGCAGCATCAGCCAAGTTCTGAGCAATTGTATCCATGACCAAACAGCTAGCTTAATGACATAACCGGTAATCTATGAACTTTTCCACCCACAAGCATAATTGAGGCACATAAAAATTCTGTTATTTAGGAATCACCCGAACTATTACCTTCCTAATATGACTGAACTGGACATATGTCACTTTAAATAATAGAAAGAAACTATTAATTTGATGAAAATGAACGTGTCATGGATGACTGCTTCTATATGCTGTCTCGGTCATGTTTGGATTGGAATGAACCATTCAATCTAATTAGTTAAATTGATATATATAAGACACAAGATATCATCTAAACCGAGGACTTTGTAAGTTTACGGCTATTCTTTTTAAAAATTATATGACATTGACGAAGATATGCATATTGCATGTATTGTACAAGTTATAAATGATGTGTCAGTAATGCTTGGATAGGAATGAACCATTCACTTTAATTAGTTAAATGGGTTATTCATCTCTCGTCGTTTGTTGACCTATATAAAAAAGAGGGCATGTTCAAAAAGAGTGTTCTAATGAGATCTATTAAGCTTTTCATGCTCAGATTGACATATCTAGCAGTCCACTGTTAATTTGACATTGGCAGACAGGACTCGTAAACATGGATTGCCATCTCCATTAGCAGCTATATGTTTGTTGAGCAAGCTTGCTGCTTGCAATGCATCATGCAGCTTTTGAGCAATTCAGAATCTTTCGCAAGAGAGATTAGAGGAGAACACATTCTGATGAAATGGGATTGTTGCAGGAAGATTCCCAGTTGAGAAGTTGTGAGGGTAACATTAAAGTAATAACATAGAAAACTTACTTCAACATCATGCAGTGAAACTGTACCATCTTCTAGTCCCAAGACAACAACTTTGCCATCAGGACGCTAGCATAATGATGTTATACATTTACCTGGAGTACATTAGAATAATTAAGATAATCCAATATAACGACATACAATGGAATGTGCAAAGAAAAGTGATTTCATAAACAACAACAACAACAACCAAAAAAAGGAAAAAAAAAAAATAGAAAGAGAGGATGAATAATTTGTTCACCATAAATTAATAGACAAAAAGGAAAGACAGAGAACACACAAAAACCGAGAAAATGATAAATAAAATCTGGGAAGTGATGCAAACATCATAACAGTACATAGTATATCCGAAAGGGATATTGGTAGCTTGACATGGATTTCTTTGGGCTAGTAGATCATCTAAAGCTAGGGAATCTATGTCTTTTTGGCAGCCTTCAATCCATTATCTCAGTCCAAAAACAAATCTTATTGCTCAGCTTTGGAACCTCAAGGTGGAGTGGATCAATGAAAGCATACTTCAAGGAAGGATCACGAGTGTACAAGTATCTACAACTTAACATCTCAACAGAAACCACTCAAGGATTAGTTCAAGAAGCACTCAACAACATGTTCTTCATATCCAGAAGGCAATATGATGCGTGAAGCATTCAGATGTTACCTCCTATCTAAATTTTTCAAGTGAGAATATATTAAAAAAACCACCAAGGCTAGGCATCTAATCCTAAGCTCTTATGAATTCGAATTACTAAAAGATAAAGTCATATAAGAACTTAACATACTTGGATGCAGCTCCCCCTACCCTCCTAGTCTCTTTGCTTTCTCCAACTCCTCCCTCCATGTATACATGTATGCAGCATAGCTTGAGATATATCCTATTCACAAGTAAGTTAAATTCCCAACAACAAACTTGATTAATTAAATTGATGTAACAAAATGCCCCTCGTAATCAGAAGAAGATAAATTAACTTCAAGTAATGCAAAATGTGCAAAACTTTCCATACTAGACTCTAAATTTTAGCATTACAAAATGTGAAAGACTTTCCAGCCTAAACTAAATCTCTCCTTGTAGGGAACACTCAGTAGAAGAATAGGAAGAAGCAGAGCCAGAAGTGATATTACATCGTGAGAGTCACCAACAGAAATTGAAGGAAAACTATAAAGCTGCGTGACGACATTGAGATGGTATTTTGCAGGGGTTAAACCTGCCAACTCCAAGTGGGCATCAAGCATTTCTACATCTGACATAACTAGTCTATCTAGCATAAACAACATCCCCTCCAATTTGAGTTCTTTATCTTCATGAACACTTTGACTGGTGCAGCATGAAAAGGGCAACAAGATAGCAGTACAAGAGTCGGGTACACTCCCGGTTGGTCTAAATGATTGTCACTTATGTTATGGAAATCTCCCAAGGCACCACTATTATCTAGAAGTTTATAGGAATCTGTCGCGTCTGTAAATAAAAATCGCTTTATTCAACTAGTATCAGCTTGGGATTCTTTATTTGCAACTACGTCATATCCACATTTTCCCTCCCATTACCATCATTCACTCTTCATTTTCATGTAAAACACCAACTCCTTTGTTCGACATCACATCCTCATTTAGACTTTCAAGCACTACACCTCTATATTGACCAAATCTCCATCAAACGCAATTTGAACTGGATTGGCAATTGAAGTGATTTTTTTGGGGAAAAGGATCGTGGCACATTTAAGGAAAAGCAAAGGGGGAATAAGGCCAACGACTCAAAGGGCACACACCAAGCCATCGTTGAAGAAAAGAACACGCTGAATAAAAAATAAAAAAATAAAACGAGGAGAACTTTCTGGAGTCAAAGCAATTACCAGGAGAGATTGTCCACAGCCTCTGCCAATTGAAGCGATGAAGCACCACCTTCGAGTCCTCCGTGACCATCGCTAGCAAATCCTTCTCCGGATTCCACTCCGCCATCTTCACCTGCCAATCGGAAGAAATTGAGCCAAAACCTCACACAAAACCGAATGGCAAAACAATCGAATCGACCCGCCCATTATTAGGTCGCAAAAGAAGGCCGAAACGGGAGCCGAACCTGAGAAGCCAGCGGCTTGTCGAACTGAAGCTGAAAGGGAAGCACGTGCCGCGACCCTTGGTCGCTCTCCATAGCTGAAGAAGATCCGGAAGCAGCCAAAGCGTCCGGTGGCAAATGCGAACTGAGAGGGAGAGCCCGAAAACCCTAGAAGAAAGCCTGTTGGAAGAGAAGAGCGAGAGAGTAACCAAGTGCATTGGAGCCTGAGAATTTTGCAGAGAAGATTGCGGGAGAGGAAGAACAGGCGGGAGAGAGACAATGAGGAAGAAGAGAGAGGATACGGGCCGAGCCGGGCCATAAGTCGGGCTTGACTTCTTCTCCGGGTTCGTTCATCATACAAAAAATAAGGTAAGAGATGACCCAACGGGCCGCAACGGCCTCGAACGGTCCAGACCACTTTCGATAACTTCGAGTAGAGATTAAACCGAACGGGGTTTGGTTCAGGCATTTCATCGAACGTTTGAAGCGCGCTGGCTGAAAGGGGGGAAAAACCGAGTACCAACTCGCGCCGGGACTCGCAATAATAATCAACAAGAAGTAGTGATCCAAAACAGCGGCGCGAAGACGAATGGGGCCGGTGCTCGTGCGAACCGGACAACGAGGAAGCCTGGTCCGGCGAGCCCGAAACGGGGCAAGGCAGGGGCACAAACAGGGGTGTCGGCCGAGAGTCCCTACCCGGCTCGAGAGCGCGGCCAGGAGTCGTCAGACGGGGTTCGGGCTTGACCAGACTGCCGGAGGGCTCCTCGCTCTCAAACTCTCTCTCTCTCTCTCTCGGTCGCTCTCACGGTCTCTCAACCCTTGTCTATTCCCTCTCTCACTCTATTTCTCTCCAAAAATCCTCCCTTTTAAGCTCTCTACCCGGCGCGCATGGCTTCCTGCCACACAAGCTATCGCTGCCGGTCTTTCTCCGACCACCAACTCCAGTGAGACGCTCGCCGTGTCCTCGCGTCTCTGTCCTCGCGGTCCGGACCCCCCTTCACTTTTTTTTCCCCATTTTTAATGATTTATATTATTTATATATATATATATATATATATAAATACTTTTAATAAATTCTAGCACCTTACAATTTATCGTATATAAGGCATGGCTGCCAATTGTCGACTTGTGAATGCTTCTGTTAAGAAGGTACAGTATTACCATTGTCGCTTCCGAGCCTTCGTGTTCCTTCAACTAATGGGCTAATGATAGTTGGCATTTTTGGCTCTGCTATGACTAATTTTACTTTCCTTCCTCATTAGTCTTCTAATATATTTCGACTTTATGATATGGTAAATTGTCCTTTCTTTAGTTTTTCCCATGCATTAGGAAATGAAAAACACAAATAAACCTTAAGAGACACTTTTCAAAACGATGGTAATCATGTTAAACTTAAAGTTATACAAAAGAATCTAGCCTAAATTTAGCAAAAAATTACTGGACCCACGTTGATGCTTTTGGCCTATTTCAGCGTTTAGTTTATCATGCCTTAGTTATTTTAGATTGCATGCTCTCATGGACTTCACGCATTGGTGTGTCACTTTTATGGGATTGGAAAGTGGAAGGAAATGCTTTTAAAGGGGATGATTCAATGGATATTAGGGCTAGTTATCAGTGCAATCTTGTGGGTAGAAGGTTGAGGGCTTTAATTAATCAACCATATTTTTATATTCTATTTTAATTATTTAATTAGAAACAAGAGAGTAAATTTATTTATTAAGAATGTTTTCAAAAGTAACTATGTATGCCCTTACAGGACTCACATAAATGGCAATGTTCCTCTACTCATGTGTCACATTGATCTTAGACATTAATGTGATGAAAATTGTCTATCCTACAAAATTGAGATGTGGATAGATGTTTATTTATTTGTATATGTTAGGCATACTTATCATCAATTTCTAAAGTTCGTTGCATGTTATAAATGAGTCTTTGATTGCCCATAGTTTCTGCTCAAAATGCCTTGGTCGGCCTTGCTAGATTCGGGGAGGGGGGCCTCGCCTTAGAAGGGCATGGCTAACGTTTGCCCTCGCCCAAGCGTGGCTTGATAAGGCCAACCCTCGCCGACCATGGCTATGGCTGATGATTGGCAATGGCCATTGGAGAAAACAAAAGGGAAAGGAAAAAAAGAAAAAAAAATCAAAAAATTATTAAAAATGTCCATTTTAGTGCCAATTGCCCGATCGGCATTCATGTCAACAATTTCTAGCTTAAATTGGCTTAACGAACTAAATTGGTTTCAATGTGAAAAATGTTTAAGGCTAAATTGATTCAATAAAAAGGTTTAGAACTGAATTGGTACCGATACAATATGTTTATGACTTTTTCGATACTTTTTCCCTCAATAAGTGGTATCAAAGCTAGACGGTCAAGGATCGACTAGACTTCGCTCAAGTCCGTGTCCATCTGCTAGGTCAAGGTGAGCAATGATGTGATCGAGAAGATTTTGATAGGTGGCTGTATTCCTAAGCACTTACACTTAATCGAGCAACTTGAAGCTAACTTTACCTAAGCATTTTCGGAAGCCAGAGGATATCTTTCAAAAAGAGGGTTGTTATTGCCGACATCAAACCTTTCAAATTGAGCAGATTGAGCAAACTTCGCAAAACTGAGTGGGAACCGAGTCGATCGCCCGTTAACTCATGAAAGAATGACGACCAAGAGTTGAACTTGATAAGCCATTGGTTTGTTGAACTGAAGTTGAAACGGAAGCATGCGTTGTAGTCCTTCATAAACCTCCATAGCTAAAAAGCTTTGCGATCAGTTGAAAAACGTAGCACCAGGCCTAGAACAATTTGCAAGGAGTGTAAAGAAGTGTCGATGGAAAATGTGAACTGAAAGAGAGCTTGTGAAGGTTAGAGCTCGTAAAACCAAAAGTAAGGCTTGAGGCTAATTAGGAAAGAATAGAGCTGAAGAGTGAGTCGAGGAATGGAAGATCAAGAGAGTAAGAAAGTCCACTAGAGTTCGAAAATCAAGTAGAGAAAATTGCAGAAGAGGAGTAGCCGAGAGAGAAAAATAAGAGACACGGACATGATTACTAGAGCGAAAGCGGACTCATTTGATTGACGGGCGAGCTGAGCCGGTTCGGCTCATGCCATATGTCATATGGAACTTGTTGTCTAGGCTCATTTATCATGAAGAAAAGTATGTATTTTCGAAACGGGCTGGGTTACCAAAGAGTTGGGTTAACTTGTAACCATAGTGGCCACCTTTCTTATGCATCCGTTATCAAATTGATCAAAATCATAATGAATTGGAAACTATATAAGCAAATTTCATTAAATTTAAATTAATGGAAAGATGATATTGAACATTTTTATATATCTTATGATTTAGATTAAACATTAAAAAATCAAAAGTTTATTAATGATATTGCACCTTTGACTAAAATTTATGGACCATTTATGTCTTTTTTTCTTTTGTTGGAGCTAATTATGTGTTACAAAGCTAAAGCAATATCAATTGAGCTTTAATATCCCACTAGAAGCACGGTCTCAAATGCGTATCAATTGGGCTCTAGTGACCTTGTTCTTCACACCAAAAACATTTTATACTCCGACAGTATATTAGGTAACAATTCACTAAGAACTAATCCAATCCACAATCAATTTCTTCCCCAAAATTAAGCTAGCCAAAATGGACTCAACCCCAGCAACAACTAGCTGTGTATTCCAGGACTGTGACCTCAAAATAAGTAAATATAATACTGAAATGTTAAAAAAACAAGGCAACAATAATACCAAAATTTTTATGTGGAAAATCCAATGCGAGAAAAAACCACGAACTACTCAAAAACTTAGTAACATTGACAATACAACAATATTTAATCATTATTAAGGTGGATTAATACAAATAGAACATGAAACCTTAACCACAATTGGAGAAAATGAGAGACAACTTGGAGAAAGCTTTCGACGAACAAAATTGATCAACTCATAGATCTCCGAACAACATTCTGAAAATTGAGCCAATTCCAAGGATGTTAGGCCTCTGAATATGGACCAAAAAGTCGTTGCCCCTTTTTATCTTCTTCTCGTGCGTTCTTCTCGAGGAGCTGTCTCTCTCTCCCTTCTCTTCACTCCACAAACAGCCCCTCTCTCTCTCTTTTGCTTTTTGACTGTTTGAATTTTTTCTTTTTCTTTGATGTTATGTTCGCTGAACCCCACAAAGAGACGGCCCAGCCAACAATCCTCCATCACTCTAATGGCAAAATCAATAGGAACAACATCAAAGAAAAAGAAAAAAGTCAAAAAGTCAGAAAGCAAAAAAAAAAAAAAAAAAAAAAAAAAAAAAAAATCCCAGCGCAAGTTGTGGCCATCTCTTTGTGGAACTCGGATTTATCAATAATATGAGATTGAAGATAGAAAAATGATACAAATTGTATTAGCGTATCTAGATAATTTTTGAATGGCTTGCATCCAATGATATTTAGATATTCCAAAAACTCCAACCTATCGAGGCCTTGAATTTCGATCAATTTTTCACATTCATTAGCATTCAATATCTTCAAACTCTTGGAATTTGGAAGGAGGGTCCTTTCAATTGAAGTGCGCCTAGAGATATCCGGTCTTTCCAAGAACTCCAACCTATTGAGGCCTTGAATTTTGGCTAATTTCTTGCACTAATTAACAAATGATATCATTAGACTTCGGATTTTGGAAGCTATAGCCTTTACATTGAAGTGCACTCTTTGATATTTAGCCATTACAAATACTTTAACCTATCAAGGCCTTGAATTTCGGCTAATTTCTTGCACGAATTAGCATTTAATATAAGGACATAATAGCTTTGTTTACTAATTTTTCTTCAGATGGTATCTCTCTATTCTGGTTCTTTCAACATCTTTCTTCAAAAGGTCCTATGATTTTTCACATGTAAGGAACACAAGGTGTATCATTCAAAGAGTGTGCTCAGATAATGCACTTGTTCTGCATCGGCATTACAACCATGTTGATCGAGTGCTATGTATTGAGTCTTGCCTATTTGTTGATGTCCATAGGCAATACAGTTGCTTTTTGGAACGCATACACTATTAAATTATGATGCTAAGTTCCCTCAATATCCTCCATTCGTTTAGATTGTTAGTTTAATAATGATGTTGAGTTACAAAATAGTTCTACAATTACTTAAACAGTAGTAGAAGCAAATTTTATAAGGCTACACGACGGCTATGATAGAGGATTTTGCCAAAGGTGTTATGAGTGATAGACACAAATCGCCTTCTATTAGTTTCCTATCAATAGTATAGCGTCTCTCCATACTCCAGTAATACTCGTGATCCCAGCCTTCTCTTCTTGTTTTCTCAGTCCTTGAAAATTTTAAGTGTAGTCTCTTCAAAATGAGCTCGTCTGAGACTGCTCATGCATAGTTTGATTTAATATGTGGTTTGCACTCGTAGTGGACCAAATACCAATAATTTATATTGTTTTGTCATATTATCAATTGTCGTTGTCACTATTTCTACACTTATTATGCATCGGGAAAGAATACATTGATGATGTGGAGATTTGGAAATAAATTAATAAAGCAAGTTAATCTCATAGTAGATATGGCTAAAGTCAACAAAGAAGCTCTCATAAAGATAATTTATAAACAGAAGAATAGAAATATCACATATGCACATTTTACATGCATACAATCATATATACGATTACCATCTTGGTGCATATGATCGTACACGAAGCTATTACATCTATAAAAGTTTTTCCTCTAGATTGGCAATAAATCCTAGAGAATGAATGATAAAATTAAGCAATTGTAGATTCCTGTATATCTATATATTATTAAGTTTTTTGGCTACATGATACTCTTGTCAAGAGTACAAAATATAATCTCATAATCTTAAACTTACCATTTAATTGTAGATTTTGAATCTCTATTATTGGAAGATAGTATTTGTTCTTTAATGCCACCTTGGCACTATATATCTAACTAGCAATATTGATTCTAGTAATCCTGGAGATTGACTCTTTCACACAAGTGTATTTTGTATTTTGTACATTGGATTGGATGCATCACTTAATAATGATGCTTGGAGAAGTGAGTCAATTTTAAGTGAGAGATTTCAACATTCAAATGCAAAGTTTGTTAGTTGATTAAACCATGTAATCCATTCAACCCGAAAGTACAAACAATCCAAACCTGACAATTGGTGCCCTTATAGGCGGAAATAATAAACATATACGCATGACGCAAAAGTTGGGCACTATCGAATAGTTGTCAAAGCTTGCAGAAATACAATGCAAACAGTTACTTCCCCCCAGATAGAAGCCATGGGTCAGTATTTCTCTGTCGATTCCATCTAACTCTATAGATAAGTAGTTAGCTTTCACTCTGCTTTTTCTCTTCAATAAATGCCTGCCTAGCAGAAAAGGCTCATGGCAGGCATAAATTGAAACTCTCCAGGAAGGGTGGAGCCGAAGAGCTTTAGCCAGAAAGTCCACATGCATTGCTTCTCACACTGATGTCTCCTGCAGCTTCGAGTATTAGAGGTCCACCCACGAGCAACATGAGCATTACCACCGCACATTCACAAACAAACGTTCATTCTGAATCAGAGATTTCACCTTCATCGTTATCGAATATGTAGACTAGGGCCTGTTTTCTTGCAGCCAAAACACAAGCGGCGCCTCTACTTGCTGTCACAAAAAAGGAATCAACTTGATTTCACTCCGACGTTTCTATTATTTGGCCATAACTAATGCAATGCTTTGATACCTCTTTTGGGTAAAAGTAATAAGTACAATACTTGCATCACGCTAAAACACAGGCAGAAGCAATACATGCGTAACTGAAGAGGCCATGGTACGCATGTGAACCATGAATGCTGATAGTATCTATCATCATTAATATGTACATAACAGTTCTTAGTCGAGAAATCAAACCGCAACGAACCCTAACATAAGAAAATAATTATTCTTTTTGTGTGTTTGTCTGGCCACTAATAATTCATCTTTTTCGCACTTTGACCTTTTAATTGATCTAAAATTTATAGGAAAACCTAATACTTTAGTATTTTACTTCTTCAAATGAAAAAATATTCTTCTTTGGAGCATAAATTTGGACATTTCCAACCGTTGGAACAAAGATGAAATGGTCCATTAGAGAGGCACAATGATCCTGCGCCAATCATATTTAAACTTAAGAATAGCTTGTAAAGTGGAAACTTAATACGATGCATGCATAAGATTAATTCAGTCCCACCACCCAGCCAATGAGATATACTTGTTACCGACACTAGCAAGTTTATCAAAAGATGATACAACTAGGAAAGACTATGGGCAACAATAAGTTACCAAACGTCCAAACTGCAAATGGACATGCTAAGAAACTCAAGAAAAGTAGTTTTTTGAGTATACAATTGATGGCATGGCAATGAATTGATCCTTAGCTCGATTGTGTGGGCACTGTAAAAAATTCTTACCACTAATTGACAAGGGGGGATTGCAGTATGGGAGTGCTGCCAACTTCTCATTCT
Organism: Eucalyptus shirleyi; assembly: GCA_017140165.1. Taxonomy (NCBI): domain Eukaryota; kingdom Viridiplantae; phylum Streptophyta; class Magnoliopsida; order Myrtales; family Myrtaceae; genus Eucalyptus; species Eucalyptus shirleyi. Next base: position 44,411,850 of record CM029450.1, read on the forward strand.
CCATCTCTAGGTGTAAAATAAAGTCCTAGATGTGTAATTTCCCTGGGTTAGTGTTTCGATAGTGAGAATGAGACAACCGAGCAATAGTGTTCTCATAAAATAGAAGCAAAAGTGGCACTACTAATGCATTAGGGTCATCAAATGCACATTTCTTGACATACATACAAGGTTCCAACTGTCGAGATATGCTAGAGCTTTTGAAGTTATGGTAAGTGAGAAAGTGAAACATCGTTTAAAATTGGACGCATATAATGGCATGCATATGCACATAGGAGGAAAAACTAAGCTATTGCCGCTTGTGCTGATGAGGAGAGCAGATACATAGTAAATAGGAAGAACAAAAGAACAAAAGTCTATAAAACCAGACTAGTGGTTCAATTAGTCAAACTTGAGAACCGTACTTTGCCAATTCAACCAGTTGAACCGATTGCATGTGGCGCTATTTGATAGTGTTAGAAGTAAGAAGGGTAGTTAGAAGTAATAAGGGTAAATGGGTCTTTACCACTTTTAGGGTTTATTTTGATGTATATATATTTAACTTTATTGATTAATACAAAGTACGCTTTCCTCACATGGTATCAGAGCCTAGGGATTAACCCTAGTCAACGGAGTAGCCACTTGCCGCTGTCGACTCGCCGGAACAGTCGGCCGTCGCCGCGGTGGCTTGTCACTGTCGAGTGTCTCCTTTTTCTCTCCTTCTTGCACGATTCTTTCTTGACCTTTCGTGCGGCTCCCTCACGCGGTTTGCACAGCTCGCGCACCTACACGACTTGTGCGACCTATGCGGCTCGCGCAGCTGGTGCGACACCATCTCGCGGCTCCATTGCATGACCCACACCGCTCGCTAGGTCGCTAATTTTGGTCGCACAGCTCCATCACATCTCACGCAGCTTGCTGGGCAGATTTTGGTTGTTGACTTGCTTGATACGCATGAGGATAGACAACATATAATGGAGCGCAAAGCACAGGCACTGGTGCGGTGAGTGTGGATTTTGGTGCAAAGCACACGCACTGGTGCCCCCACGCAGGTCGCTGATTTACGGACCTTCAGTTTACAAGACTAGGCTGATTTTGGTTCACAAGTCGCTGATTTTGGTGCACACTTGCAGGAAAGGACTTTGAGGTGTTTTCTTTGTGACTGAAAGGATAAATTCTTTTTTTTTTTCTGTCCTTTACATTGATCTGCTGGAGTTTCTATGGCCTATGTTGCTTCATCTTTGATGGCCGGGAAGTTTACTGACCATTTTCGAATTATAAATTTGTTAATTTGAGAGTTTGTGAATTGGTGGCAGTGTGACATCCCGATTTTCCAATTCTATTTTCAATAAATTGAGACGGGCATTTCGTTGGCACGCATATAGTCATTTTCCTTGAGTCGGCCACTCATGTGAAAACTAGTCTATCGGATAAAGCCATTAAGAGTTTCTAATGCATCAGACTCGAGAATTTGACCAGGAAGCGATCTTTCGACCGAGCTAATCTGCAAGGGTCATTACGGCACAATTAAAAATCGATTAGAGATCGGAGATAGGTCTACTCGATAGAGTCATGTGATCGAGTGTGGGTGATTCCACCGGATCGCATAATCCTTGTCGATTGACACTATACTGACTTTTCTATCGATTGGGTACCCTGTGTTCGTATTTGAAACCTTGAGATTACTCCGACAACCAAAAGTCGCCAATGTTTCAAAGACGTACATTGTGGCTTGAGATGATCAACCACAGGTCGAATGCATGAAAATTTCTAAAGGCTACCCAGTAGTTTGGGCCGCACTAGTATCATGCCAAAGTGAAATTAACTGTGGAATTGAGATCGAATTCAGAAATTGGAAGTCTTGGTGTGTCACAAATCATTTTTAGGATCATTGATTCATCTTCGAAATATTTTTCATGCAAACCGAGTTTTTTGGCAATTAAATCAAAAAATGGCTAATTTGGCTCGAGAAATTAGTAAGCCCGCTTTTGGTCGTACTTTTGGGTCTTAAGTTGATTATATAGACAAGTGAAGATGTGAATTGAAGTGTGGTGAGAATTAATTTTATGGGCTTTAATTTAATTCAATTAGAAGAGAATCGAGTGAAATTGAAAAAGTTATTGTACAAAGAATTGGACCCCGGCAGAAATTGCAAGTGAACCCATTGGAATAAGGTTGTGGGAGATGGTGGAGTATGACATCATCAAGTGATGTCATGGTGGGCCATTTGTTGGATTAAAGAAAAGGAAAAAGAAAAGAAAAGGGCCCCTTCCTTCTCTCTCCTTCTCTCTCCTTCCTCTCTCCCTTCCGTGGGTTTCTCCTCCATGTTCTTTGTGCGAAAGACCAAAAAATTTGCAGAGGAAGAAGCCGGAGCAGTCCTTTGCCGTCCGCCTCCTTCGCCGCTCGCCGCCGGTGCCGTCGTTGTTGCTGCCGTTTGCGCGCGCAGCCGCGCATCCACTCACCGTCGCCCTCTCTCCTCCATCTCCGCTGCAGCTCAACGCACCGGCAGATCTGAAGACGCCGGAGCAACCCACGGTCTAGCCGGACCACCGTCGCGCACCCCCTTCGCACGCCGTCCGCCGCTCGTGCGCCTCCAGCGCGTCACCGCCGTCTTGGCCGTCGTCCCGGCCTCCCTCTCGCCCAACTCGCCGTTCCAGCGAGTTGTTCAGCTCGTCCAGCCCACCTCCGACCACCGTGAGGCCTCGCTTGGCCGCCGACTCGCCTGTCCAAGCCCCGCAAGTCCTTCTCCGCCGTTCCTCCGCCCGAACCGGCGCCGGATCCGCCCCCAACCAGCAGCGAGCAGAAGGTTCAGAAATGGGTATGGCAGCCCATGTTTGGCCCGTTTTGGCCGCCTTCCCGAGCCCGGATGCTTGGCCCGCCTTGAGAAAAGTCGATCCTCGCGTCGTCCTCGTTGTTTTGGTTCGCTCGGCTTGCTAATCCGGTGAGTTTAGCTCACTAAACCTTGATTAGACGGTTAATGATGCCCTAAGTGTGCTTAGTCTAAGTTAAGTAAGTTTAAGTGGTTAGATTAGTTTATTTGGTTGAGGATTATATTAAGATGTTTAATTAAGTTAAAGTGTGTTTAGTTTAAAGTTAAGTATGTTTATTTTTAATATAAAACCTTGATGTGACATAATAGGGTTTTAGTTTTGAATTATTTAATTGTTTTGAAATTCTGGAAATTTATAATATTATATTAATTCCGAAATTTTTAAAATATTATTATTTAAAAAAAAACAGAAAAATTATTTTTGACCCCGGTTGCTCATAATTTCGTGCCGATCGCTGTTGTATAGTCGGATTTTGAAATTGATGATTGGATGTTATAAATTGAGTGTGGATCATGAAAAATATGAATATTATTATTTAATTATTTTTGGAATAAATTTAATTATTTAATAAATTCCGAAAATTTTGTTAGGACCCTAAACTCTCAGAATTTCGTGCCGATCGCTGCTGTACATTTAGAATTTGATATTGATGATTGGTTGTGGCAAATTGAGTGTGATTGCGATATATAAGATTCTTTATAAAATCCTAAGTGTGGAAATTGATGGGCGATTGGCGGTGATATGCCACCTATTAGAGGTTGCACCTAGTGGGGCCGTGATACGCCACCTGATAAAGGTCACGCCCAGTAGGGCCGTGAATTGTCACCTGATAAAGGTCGCACCCAGTGGGGCCGTGATATGCCACTTAATAAAGGTCGCACCCAGTGGGGCTGTGAATTGCCACCTAATAAAGGTCGCGCCCAGTGGGGCCGTGAATTGCCACCTGATAAAGGTCGCGCCTAGTGAGGCCGTGATATGCCACCTATTAGAGGTCACGCCCAACCGGGCCGTAATCTACCACCTTTTTAAAGGTTGTGCCGAGTGGGGCCGTGATGCCACTAATTCTAAAATTGGCCGAGTGGGGCCGTGATTGAGAGCAATGATTGATTTGCTAGAATGACATGTAATCGGCCAAGTCGATTGATCGTTGAGACGATCCAAGTGGTTGAATTGTTCTGATTATGTGATTGTGCCATGGTTGTTTGGTTATCATAATTGTCCGTTGTTGAATTATATAAATTGTGCTAACCTGCAGATGAAGGCTAATGCGAGGTAAGTCTTCTGTGTGATGTGGCTAGGCCACCCGGGGCGTATTTTCTTTCTAATAGGGGTTTAGGGGGTTGAACTTGCTGAAACATTGTCTCATCCTGGTTTGGGGATTAAAATTTCAGGTCTTTGGTGGACGGAGCGGCCCGACAGCTTTGGTTGGCCTTGATGAGTTGCAGAGATGAAGCCATAAGGATTGGAGAATGTGTCCGACTTGTAGATCATAGGACAATTCCTTTTTAAGAGCCGGTCTTTTGTAAACTGTTGGCCGTAGACCTCTGTTTGTAATTTTATTGAATTATAAAAGTGTTATGTTGTGATTTTGTTTCCCGCTTTTCTATCCCGTATCTTATTGTCAGGGGTTTTATAATATGCTTCCGCATGTGCATTAAAAATTTGATTGGGTCGGCGACTTAACCTGGGAATGTCGCATTTGAATGACCATGGTGGGATGTTGGCGCGCTCGAGGTTCAGGGTGTGACAGGCAGTCTCTATTATTTTATGTGGGTTATGGAGATCTTGTGTGCTAATATTGGGTTATTAAATTACTGAGGCTGAATTGTTTGACGAAAGCTAAGGTCAGAGTTTGCTTATTATTATCTGGAAAATGGGCGATCACTTGAAGAGTACAATTGAAGTAGATCATGAGAAGAATAATATTGTGATGATTGAGGTGATTTCCTCTTCGTCTAATCGAATTACTGATAGGAAGCTTGCGTAGGTAGTGCTAACTTCCACCAATGGAAAAAAATCGTGAAGCTTACTTTGACAAGCAGAAATCAACATAGACACTTAACAAAGTTTAAGCCCAGAGATGATGTAACTTGGGATGGTGTTGATGCACATATTCTTGGCCAAATGATGAATTCTATGGAGAGTAATGTAGTTGACTTGGTAACTCATATTGATACAGTCAGAGAACTATGGGAGTATTTGAATGTGTTATATTCTAGCCAAGATAATTTGTCATGGATTTATGAGCTATCGCAGGAGTTTTATCGATTTGAAAGGAAGGGACGCCCTATTACCCAGTGCTTTGTAGACTTTAAGAGATTGTATGAGGAGTTGAATGCTGTTCTCCCTATTTCAGCTGATGTTCAACAAATGCAACGTCAGAGGGAACAATTGACTGTAATGGGATTCTTAGGATGTCTTGGTTCTGAGTATGAAACTGTCAGGTCTCAGATTCTTGGAGGAGAGAATATCGCGTCACTCACAGATACGTTTGCTCGAGTTCTTCGAGTATCTCGTGAGTCTTCTCAGGATACTACATCTATGGTGGGGAGTTCAACTCTTGTGTCCCAGACTCGAACTGGTAGTGGTAATAGGAGTGATGGAGGAACCCGTGGCATACATAGTGGGCGTGGTGTCCGAGGAGGAGGCCGAGGCATATGAATAGGAAGAGGTCAAGGTCAACAACATCCGTTTGGACAATTCCCCATATCTACTATAATTCAGGGACTACACAAGTTTGTCATTATTGTGGCAAACCTGGTCATATTCAAAAATTTTGTTACAAGCTACATGGGAGACCAGGGCAGTAGCACCAGTTCGCTAATACGACGTCTAATATTGACTCTACTCCACAATCATCTGAAGGCAAGGTGGTGGTTATGTCTAGTGAGGAATATGATCGGTACAAACAGTCTCAAATCTCACAGCATGTTTCTTCCACTGCTACTTTGGCACAGACAGGTAATGTTACTGCATGCCTTTCATTTGCTTCTCATCCTTGGATCATTGATTCAGGGGCTTCCAATCACATGTCATGTCTTTCAGGTATATTTTCCTCTCTTTCTCTATCTTCGTCCATAGTTACTCTAGCTAATGGATCACCTACACATGTTAAAGGACTTGGCACAGTTAATCCAATTCCTTCATTGCCATTGTCCTCAATGCTTTATCTTCCACAATTTCCATGTAACCTCATGTCTGTTAGTAAGTTAACAAAAAACTTTTAGTGTTTAGTAACTTTCTATCCCGATTCTTGTATTTTCTCGGATCTAGCTACGAAGAAGACGATTGGTAGAGGACGTGAGGAAGGGGGGCTGTATGTACTTGAAGATGCTTCTTCAATTGCCTGCTCAAGTGTTGCGCCCCCACACGGTTTTAAAGAATTGATTTCAAGGGACAAATTGTGAAAATAGTAGCCACTGTGACACAAGATGAAGAGCTGAAGAGTTGAAGACGCTTTTAGAGTTGATTCCCTGTGTGGTGTGCCACGGTAGTATATCAAATAGCAGTCGCCAAATGTACTTCATATTCTACAAAGCACGCCAAGGCGATGGATAGGAAGATATCGAACAAATCGGAGATATTGGTCGAGATCGTCAAACTTACAAGCACGATAACCCAAATCGAGGGAGTTCAACGTACAAGAGTTGCATATATGTGTTTAACCAAATTAAAATTAGGACTTCCATTGCTACTCCCTCTCAAGAAAATTGTCCAAAAAGCCCTAAACTTATTGTAATTTTGTCAATTTAATGAAAAACTTTTCAATTTTACCAATTGAATTTTAATCATTTTCATTTTTTACCAATTGAGTTCATCCAATCAATTTTGACAGGAATTTGCTAATGTGGACGGTTGGCACTGACATGGCACTTTTTAAATAATATTTTGAATTTTTTATGATTTTTTTCTTTTCTTTTCATTTTTTTTTACTTTTTTTTGCTTTTATTTTTTGGGTTTTGGAGTTAGTTTGGCAAGGGTGGCCAGCTGACCTAGGTTGAGGGCACACGCACCCTCGCTTTGGCCGGCGAGGGCATCGTGGTCCTCGCCGGCCTAACTCCAAACCCCCAAAAAAAAAGTAAAAAAGAAAAGAAAAGAAAAGAAAAAATAATAACAAATTCAATATTATTAAAATATTATTTAAAAAGTGACATTAGTGCCAACCGTCCACATCAACAAATTTTAGTCAAAATTGTTCGGATAGACTCAATTGGCAAAATATAAAAATGTTTATGACTCAATTGACAAAAATGTAATAGGTTTATGACTTTTTAAACAATTTTCCCCTCCCCTCTCTCATAGCCACACTATGCTTGTGGAACTATTCTAAGTTTGAGGTGAAACACATTATAAGATTAGAGTATGTACGGCTGTCAATACCATGGGGTATTACAATGGGCATAGACCATGGAATTTGCCATAGTGACTCACCCTCGCCAGCCATGGCCTATGGCTAGGTGGCTAGCAACCATCCATTGGCAAAAAGAAGAAGGAAAAAAATAGAAAGAAAAGAAAAAAGTCAGAAAAATTAATAAAAAATTGCAAACATTATCACATTGGCAATTTTTGCTCAAAATTTGACTAAATGGATTACATTGGCATATCCTCAAAAGGTCTAGAACTCAATTAGCCAAATTTAAAAGTTTATGATTGAATTGATGCAACCGCAATAGGCTTAAGACTTTCTTGGTAATTTCTCTAACATTGTGTGCCGAGCATCCAATACTCATTTGGCTTGAAAGGATGTCAAGTGTTTCCACATTTTGAATAGCTAAAACTCACTTTCACTTAGGTGATGCCAAGTGGATATTGACAAGATAATTTTACCACTAAGTAGATATGAAAAGACGTAATAAGCAGGTGGCAACATGTTTTTGTATGCATTTTTATCAATAGGTGACTGGAAGATCACATTAGAAAAGAAGATTGGTTTGGTTAAACTAATATGAGGGCATATTAGGTACTTATCTGTATTTGACCCGTCATCATTAATAAGGTTATTCGCTTGTGTATAGATCAGCTTTGTTGCCTTCTTAAGTGACTAATTTTCTTATCAGTCTCATGTATTAAGTCTTGCCAGTTTGCTGCCATCCACAAGCAATAAAGCTATTCTTCGGAACACTCACTGTTAAGACATGATGCTTAGTTGTTAAGACATGATGCTAAGTTACCTTGATATTCTCCAATCATTCGGGCAGTTAGCTTAATAATGATGTTGAGTTACAAATAATCATTTGTTCTATTATTACTGAGAATAGTGGCAGAAGTAGATTTTATGAGGCTCTACAATGGCTATTAATAGAAGGTTTAGCCAATGGTGTCTGGTGCAATAGACACAAGTCGTCTTCTTAGACATTTCCTATTAATAGCAAAGCTTCTTCCTTAGCCGTACTTCTTTTCCTAGCCTTCTATTCTTGGTCCTCGAAAATTTTAACGCCAATTTCTCCAAAACGAGCTTGTGTTTAACGGGTCATGGAATTTAAAGTTTACATGCGATTTGCACTGGCAGCAAACCTGTTGACAATCATTTATTTTGTTGATAATGTTATTGTCCCATCTAATAATTAATGTTAAATGTCACTATTTCTGCACTTGCATTCGGAAGAATACATTGAAGACGTAAAAGATTTGGAAGGGCTATAAATAAAGGAGGATTTAATTTCAGAGTAAATTCAGCTTAAGTTCCAAAAGAGCTATCATCACGGCAAATAATAAACATAAGAAAAGAAGTATCACAAATGCACATGTTACATTCATGCATACTTTCTCCTGGAGACTGGCAATAATTCCCAGAGAAAGAATACTACAATTAGAATACTACAATTAAAGAATTATTGATTCCTGAATGTACATCATTGAATTAAAAGACTCCATGATGCTCTTTATTGAGGATACAAAGTCCATTCACGATATTGTAGACAGAATCTCATGATCTTAAACCTGCCATCTACTTGAGGGCTCCAAATATCTTAGATCGGAATATAGCGTATGTTCTTTAGTTGAGTACATTGCCTGAACCATTCAATCCAAAGTGAGTCAATGACAATGACACGTAAAGAAGCCAGCCATTTTCGGGTGAGATTTCAACATACAAAAGCAGAGCTCGTTAGTCAAGTGCACTACCTGAACCATTCAACCTAAAGCGTAGATAATCCAAACCAAACATTTGGTTCTCATACACATGCAAATAGTAAGCATATACAGATGAAGCAAAAGCTTGGCACTATCGAGCAGGTCTCAGAGCTTACAGCAATACCATGACGACAGTTACCACTAGATAGAAGCCATGATTCAGCATCTTTCGGTCAATTCTATCCAACTCAATAGATAATCGCTACCTTTCACTCCACTTTTTCTATCGACAAATACCGCCTAACAGAAAAGGCACATGGCAGGTATAGATTAAGACTTCTCCAGAAAGGGTGAAGTCGAAGAGCTTCAATCAGAAAGCCCACATGCATTGCTTCTTACACTGATGTCTGCAGCTTCAAGTATTAGAGGTCCACCCACAGCAGCGACATGAGCATAACCACCACAAACTCTTGAACAAATAGTCATTATGAATCAGAGATTTCTTCTTCATACTCGTCCAGTATGTAGATCAGGGCCCACTTTCTTGCAGCTAAAACACAAGCCACTTCTCTACTTGCCATTGCCCCAAAAAAAAAAAAAAAATCAACTTGATTTCAGTCTGGTGTTCCTTGAATGTATGGCCATAACCAACATGATGTTTAGATACCTTTGTTGGGTAAAAGTATAAGTACAACACATGCATTATGATAAGACACAGGCAGGAAGCAAACCTTGTGTGCCTAAAGAGACTACAGCATGCATGTAACTACGAATGCTCTACAGTATCTTGCTACACTAGATACCACGGTAGCATCTATGGTCATGAACTTGTAAATAGTGCTTCTCAATCAACAACTCAGACCGCTATGCAGCTACCATAAGAGAATGATAATTCTTTTGGTATTTGTTTAGCGACTATAAAATCATTTTGCTCTTTGTCCTCTCAATTGATTTAAAATTTAGGGGAAAACCCGATACCACAATTTTTTCTTTTTTTTTTACTTCTTTTGACTAAAAAATATTCTTTTTTGGAGCATACTTTCGCACTTCTTCAATCTATAGGAACAAACATGAAGTGGTCCATTAAAGAGGCACAATGTCCCTATGCCAGTCACATTTGAACTTAATAGAAGGTTCTAAGTGAAAATGTAGCAAGGAGCATGAACAGGATTAATTCAATTCCATCACCCAGCCAACGAGATAAATTTGTTACTAACACTGGCAAGTTTATCAAACACTGATCCCTAAGGAAAGAGCATGGGCAACAATAAGTTTCCAGACATCCAAAACTGCAAATGGACAAGGCAAGAAGCTCAAAGAAAAAACCTTCAGAACTATACAATTGGCATAGCAATGAATTGATCCTTAGCTCGATGGCATGACAGTTTAAAAATGTTCTTACCACCGACAGAGAGGAACTACAGTATGGGGAATGCTGCGAAGCTTCTCATTCTCCATCTCCAGGCGTAAGATATGGTCCTAGATGTGCAGTTTCACTGGATTAGCGTTTCAAAAGTGAGAACAATACAACCAAGCAAAAATATCCTAACAAAATAGAAGTAAAAAGGGCACTGCTAACCCATTAGGGCCATCAAAGGCACATTTCTTAACCTACATACAAGGCTCCAGCTGTCAAGGTATGTTGGAACTTTTTGCAGTTATGGCAAGGCAGAAAATAAAACACCCTTTGAAATTGCAAGGACATAATGACATTTGTATGCATTATGCACATAGGAGGAAAAACTAAGCTGCTGCTAATCGTGCTGATGAGAAGAGCAGATAAATAATAAATAGGAACGATAAAAAAACAAACATTATAAAACCAGACAAGTGGTTCAATCAGTCAAACTGGTAGAACCATGCTCTTCCAGTTCGACCGACTGAACCGATTGCATGTGATGTCATCTGATAGAATGCTCTACGTATATTAGATTACAAACTTTCAGAACAAAAGAAGCCCAGTGAGTCGGCACACACCATAGCATCTTAATAGATTACACACGCTTGATGTCATCTTATAGCATCCTGTTCAATTTTAGATTAGGCCAATATGGTCAATAAATAAATTATCCACCACGAATTGTAGCAAGAAAACACCGGAGCAAATGATTGGCATGCTTGTTAGTTACAAGAGGTTGGAGTGCCAAACCCCAACCCAATTCTAGCACTACTCCTTTTAGTTTTTTTACGGCCCAGATCTGGTCCAGACTAGTTGACAGGTTTGCTGGGTCAGTTGATAGGTACACCTGGTTATCGGCTGAAGAGGATCAATACCACCAGTTCTTGATCAATACTATTTCTGTTGGGAAACCAGACCGGACAGGTCTAGTTCCCCGTCCAACCAGAGCCGCTTCTTAAAACTCCGACATGAACAGGAATCAACAGAAAAGCACAATATGCTACTTTTTTCCTTTTGCCATCAATGTCTTAAATAGTGAATTGTCATGATCAGAATAGAACTCTAGATATCACAAGTAAGAAAACAATATGCAAGCTCCGGATCCAAGAGTTACCTTCAATTTGTACAAATCCCGGTTATTTGCATATGTGGTTCTGCAATATGCACAAATGGAAGGTCACTAGCCTGCAGGATCATCATCCCGGCATTTACCAAGTTTTCATGAGTATCATTCATCTTATTTAGCAACATGATAATTTGATGTTCCTGCTTCCAACAGAATATATTAGCCACATTTGCAAATTTTGGCTACAAAATATGATATACAAAGCTTTTACCTCAAATAGAGCCTAATCCACACAACAGTGACCAAGAGAGATGCACAACAAGATCCTTCCAAAGATCTTCCCTTCTTCACATTGCTTGAAACATTCTTAAGTCCACTCACTACCGCTATACGATTTGTTACATCTAAAAAAGACTCCTCAGTTATTTGGAAGGAAATATAATTTGAAGCAAATTCAAAATCATCCTGCAATAACATACAGAGTAATGATTAGCATGAAAAAGCAGTTGGACTCTGCACATGTGGATCTCTGGATAATTTTTGTAGTTTCAAATTAAAGGTATATACCCTATACAAGGACCATGAATTGCGAACATATCTGGTGGATGTTGAAACTGACGTAAGAGGGAATTGTAGCAATAAATTCTCACAAAGTATCTATTTCAAAATAGAAGAGAAAGGCATCTGGGCAGCTTCCTTGAAAATGTGATTATCAAATTAGTTTCTAATCAGGAAACATGGAATACAGTATTTCCACACACAAGGATCATAACCTAAACACAGAGCCCAATCCCATAAGATCACCCAACTAAAGCTTCCATATACACTGTCAAGTAATCAAACCTGAGATCAAATATGAAAAACTAGATTATTAGATAGAGGGTAAGTGAAAAGCCATTGTTGAGGACAACCTCCAGAAGACAACCCCTAACCCCCAAAGGTTTCCTTTTCTTTCTCTCCTTCTCTCATTATAGTCTAAAGGTTCCGGCCACTCAGACAAGGAAATGAAAAATATAGGACAACTTTATGCTAATAAGCATTTGGATAGAAATATCCACAGACAAACCCATTAACAGAAGTCCTGAATTAGCCAAACGAAAAATGAATATTTGAGCTCAAATAATTGATGAGTCAAGTAAAACCAAAAGCACAAACTTTTAATTAAAGGATTGCAATGTTTACATAAACAAATTTCGAGCCCAGGTAATATACTCAAACTCTTGTTGATCCACAATTTCACATTTGGTGCATATATCAGCAACGAGGACCAGACTCAAGGGAGAAAAGCAATCACTTCAAACAACAAATAACGGCAATGATTTATCCCGTAGTTCATATTTTTCCCACTGAGGTAGTATGTGTGAGAACAATAATAAATGGAAAAAGTAGATATAGGATTAATGTGAAGAATTTACAATGAAAGAGCAATAAACAATACATTCAAGCAAGAACTCCTATTCATGAACAAGATTCCATTACATTTTAGCTTTTTAATTCTTTTGCTAATACCTGCGTTCCATCTATTGAAATTCTTTCACAAGTGTCCTTCGCAAATATTCTGTGTCCCCCAAATCCTCCAAACTGCAGTAATTCTCCGACTCCCTGCATTGTTTGTCTGAGATAAAAATGAGGGCAAGACATCTCACTGATCTGACAAGATATATCAAGGCAGAAAAGCGCAAGGAAATGCATTTGATATTTCGGAATATGAGACCTTCCAATCCAATGAGAAACGATGATCAACCGGTCAATTTCGACCCTTGTTACCATGTGGTTACTTAAAGTAGTGGTGGACCAACAATAACCACAGTTGCAGCCCAGCAAACCACCCTAGCTTAAGTCAACCTCATCTAGTGGAAGTGCACTCAAGTATTTCCTATTCCAGTTATGGAACAGAATTGGGAGAACCTGTAGGTTTTATTGCGGGAATGATCCTAGCTTTCATGCTTTGGTGGGTGCCCGTTAATTAAAAAATGAATATAGGTGAAGATGATAGCAAGATGACCTGAAATGAAGAACTAGCCCCCAAACCAGGAGTCATTTACAATTTCATATTCATAACTTTGCCAACTAATTTGGTCACATTGCCTCAAAGCATGAGTCAGCCGCTAAAGCACATGAAAATAATAATAGGCCTGACAGCATATCATTCTGATATTTAAAGCATGACCAAAAGTAGAGAAAATCACTCACGGATCAATGGTAGTTTCTTCATCAGCCTCAGAAAGATCCAGGAGATGCATAGCGGCATCTTGATCATATAGAAACTTCAAGAACACTACAAAAAGTTCACCATCAAACTCAAAAGAGTATATAGGAATTCACCATGAGGAAGAACCTTGCTTGACAAAAGTTAGACAAACCTATTGTATGTTAAAAGTTGATCACTTGGCTCTGACATCGATTGTTTTATACATTTCAAAAGCCAGCTGAAGAAATTTGCAAACTGAAAGAGAGACGAAAGCAAAAGCTTCAACAACATGCACATTATTAACCAATGCAATATGCTTTCGATCCCTAAGGCAAATACTACAAGCATGCCACAGGCTCAAGAACTCCATAGGATCCTACCAATATTTTGACCTTGCTCTAGTGGTCACACTATGATTTTTTCATTTTGAAACAAGTAAAATTGCATTTCTTCAGGGTAGCATGCGAGAATTGAGAAGGTACAAACCCCAAGTTGTGTGAGGCATGGGAAGCAAAGATACAGAAAAGTTGTCAATTTCTCTTTTTTGCTGCTTCAAAAACATGACGATATCAACAAAACAACAATGTGCTATTGTCAGTATTCCGTAACAACCTTAACAGTTACTAAATGGACCTTTGTTGAACAGGTTCAAGTCACGTGTAAAGCCCATCGTCTAACGATGACTCCTTTACAATATTGATAACAAGCTCATTTTTCAAATAATTAAAGGCTATTTAACTTACATCAATATGTCATTCTAAGCAACCCATATCATATCTTATCCACAAATAGTTCAACTTCATGTTTAAAATTTAGTAATTTAGTGTCACTAAAGACATGATACCATACATGATGAGAGACAGGCAAGATATTACAATAGTTTTTTTTTTTTTTTTTTTGGGTGACTGTGGATCCACTTTCCCTTGTCAGCTTACGCCGATTCGGTATTTGTGACTATACCTCCGGGGAGACTAGCACAGCAACCCACTGCTATGAACCCCCACTCGAATCACGGAGCCGATCAGGGAGTTCGAACTCAGAACCTCCAAAGAGGAAAGGCAAGCCCTCAACCATCTCAGCCATGCGTGGATGGGCAAGATATTACAATAGTTGCAAATAGAAGATATCAAGAAAGGTAGAGAAATCACAAGAAAGATTGTGACAGGCGTACCGGCTTCACAACAGATGAGAGCACCCTCACTCAACCTGTACAAGCAACATTCCAGCCTTTTCCACTGCATTATCCGCCAGTGTCTCATCCGAACCAATACCTAGATAACAAGAACGCCATCTTGAAAGACCCCTGAGCTCACCCATTCTAAAGCCAATGATTTCTACAGCAGGCTGCTAAGTAAATAACAATACTTCAATTAATTAACCCTGTACGTCAAATATCATCTCTTAAGAAAACTGACACACTGATGAGGGATAAAAATAGCATTTGACCACATACATTACTTGCTGGAACCATTGAAGTTAAAAGTTCACAAAAGAAAATGTTTTACATAGTAAATGGTCATTACGAGCCATGTTCATCTTCTGCAAACTATGTTTGAACTAAACAACATACTCTAGAGTCTCCACCAAATAAAAGATATACTGGAAAATTCAATAAAGAAATGGAGCCTAGTCTGCTATCCAATTCATGCAAGCAGATTAGAAGTTTGGAATGTTCATGTGAAATTATCAAGTCCTGCCCCAAAGTTGCTTTGAGAGAGAGAGAGAGAGAGAGAGAGAGAGAGAGAGAGAGAGAGCCATTTATGTGATGGTTGTGGGCTATAAGCACAATATTGACAGGAAATGCTACTGTTTTCAAGGAGACAAAAGCCCTAGCCCTTTTGATGTTAGCTTGGGGAAGGGTAACTTCTTTACAACAATCAAATATCAAACCGCATTTCCATTCAACACCTTGGGGAAGGATAACTTCTTTACAACATTTAAATATCAAACCACATCTCTAGAGTCCTATTACCTATTTAACTCCCCAACTATCAAATGTTTACACTTCAATGTAAGGTGAAGTCCCAGCTTACAAGAGGGGCAGAGTTCTATAACATTTAAATAGTAAACCACATCTTTATTTCTTAGCTTAACCTTTTTATCGCTTGGCAATTTTTCCACAAAATTCTACACCATCATGAATGCACATTTTGATTAGACAAAAGGAGAAAGGAGCCCAAAAGCATTGATCGGCAGTACTATGGAGTTAAAGAGAGTTCATAAGCCTTGGTAAGAAAGAAATAGGCAGGCTTTTAAAAATGAGGAAAGTTCTGTAGGTGCTGTAAAAGATATTTGGCTTTCTACCTTATTTTTTTTCACATTGTGGTGGCAGTGCTTTGGACACCAAGTCTTTTTTTTCATATGCGTGTACATGTGTGCACACCTGTGCAAGCACATGATCGCATGCATGTGCACACCCAAGCACATGTTCACAACACACAAAAATGCCCACATAAATGGAGAGAGATTTGGCAAGGGAATAAACTGGCAATATATTTTCTATAGATAATAAAGGATTTTGTTGAAAGAAAAAGTTCCAGTACATCAGTATATATGAGAACAAAACAAAAGAAAAACAAACAAAAGTGAAGCATTAGAAGAGTATACAGAAACAGCACATGATGCTCAAAGCTGGTCAAAAGGTACAACGCAGAAGCAACCGAAGATTCCAGACCCTACATTTTGTTTCTTTCTTTCCTAAGGCACCCCATGAGACAAAGGTGCAGTGCTTCAGAACTTTTTAGAAATTGATCCTCCTAATTAGGTATTCCAACAATCAAAAAAGTGGATGGCATGTTTTGCAAGAACCAAACCACCTTAGACAAGCTGAAGATTTGATGTAAAAGCTTGCAAGCGAAGTCAGAAAGAAGAAAGAGATGATCGACATTTTCCCACAAATGCTTTCACACACAACACCATTCTCTGAAAAATCAAATTCTGTTTACCGAGATTCTCAATCATAAGAACCTTATTCCAATTTGGTGTGCATTTACTACAAAACATACACTCCCAAGTAATGGAGTTTGATTCTCACATATTAGAGTCGTATGTGTAAGCATTTGGGTGAAATGTCAAGGAACAAGGAAGCTTTGGTAGCAGATTGTTATCATTTAAACAACGAAATGATCATTTGGGACATTGAGTTCGTGAGCCAAGCCCAAGATTAGGACTTTGAAGCTTTTTCCTGCCTTCTTTTATGTGTTGCATAATTCAAAGATTTCTGTTGCTTAACGGAAGAGATGGAATCTTTTCTGTAAAGTTACTACAAGCTGCTCGATAGGGAGATTCGTGGCAAAACAGATTTTCCTCAGAAATCGATTTGGAAAGTGAGAATTCCAATTAGAGTTTCTCTTTTTGCTTGGGAAGCAACCTGAGAACAAATCCTTACTTTAGAAATGAGGCAAAATACTGGTTAACAGGTGTTTCCTCAGCAAAAAGAGGCAGAGTCTGCACAGCATCTCCTCCTTCATTGTTCTTCGACAAGAATTTGGACAGTTTCCTATCCTTGCGCTATGTTATCTTGGGTTATCAGAGTTTTATTGGGCAAGAACTTTGGGCATGGCAGGGCATTCCTTTACAGCACAACAAGTGGGATTAACTCAATTCCCCTGTTTCTTTCAGTACAAAAATTGACTTGCAATTGTGAGGAGATATATGCTAAGATCTAAGGCAATAAACTCTTTCCTTTTAAATTGAGAACATATCCTTACACCTGCTAATTATAATGTGAACGTATAAACATTATATATCCATATCTCCATGTACAGTACACTCAAAGCTCAAACTTAGATCAAGTTCAAGTTCAAAGCAATGATTAATGACCTAAAATTTCCATTATACGCTTATAGGAGATATTGCCAACTTGTTGAATCAGACTCAAATCAGATTTTAATTCAGATCATTGCATATGATATGTTCGTATGAAGAATCAACATCAGGATGTTCTGAAAATTATGGCGTGTCTCAATATGTGCATAGCATAACTTCCTGTAACAAATTCCTATCTCTATCTGATCACCTCCAAGACTGTTCATTGAGATGCGTGAAATTTAATTATTTGGGAAAAAGGCCAAATGCAAAGACAATAATGCGCACCTGTAGATGATTGAGGACAACCAGCAGAAGTTCTTTTCCAGCATCACAAACAACTTTTGATACACGCTTCATACCCTATCACTGAACCAACTAGCAAACTATGATTATAAAAACCAACCAAAAAAGCCAAAGTCCTATAGCAGTACCAAAGCTTAAAAAATTAGCCATACCACTTCACCCAGAGAATTAACACGAAACAGATAGACTGAAAAATTCCTCTTGAGGGAAAGAGTCAAGACCTAGATAAGCAAACGAAAACAGTTCAATGAAGAAAAATGAAACGCCATCTACTGCTTTGTATTAATAGTACTACTTGCCATGGTCACTAACAAGCTTTGCAGCAAATCAAACTTCCTCATGAAATATATTTATGGCGTCAGCCCACTGCTTATGCATTAGTGATAATGATGGCTGGATGAATGAAGTAAATCTTCAATGTTCAAAGCCTGTTGAGCAACTTGAAGTCCATTTTTTCTGCAGACGGAAAGAGGTTGATAATCTAAGGAGGCATTCGGCTGATAAAGATTCTCAAAAGACCGTTCTGATTTTAATTTGAGAATTAAAACAGACCAGAAAATGAGTTTGGTAACACTCCGAAAGCAGTCGACGAATAAAAGGAAAACTATTCTCAGAATCAAAATTACAAACTGAAGATGACTTTTTAGTATTCTCATTCCAAAAGCAAACATGGAGATTTGGAAAAAAATAATAAGCATATTTTTTGAAAGTGATGTAACCCAAGCATATTCTAACAATTTTTATCCCTAATGATATTATTTTCACTGAACAAATATTTTGTTAGCAAAACATTGAAAAAAGTTTCTATGAAAATGGAAACTAAAGGCATTTTCTAAAATTAAGCAGGCCTTAAGCAGTCGAGAACAAAAATGACGTGTGAATCATGCGACAGTGTTTACAATTTTGCAACGAATTTGCCTCACAACATTCAACATCTGAACTACACAGATTTTTGGAGACTTTTTACTGAAAGATAGGATGATACTTACAGGTTGAGTAGAAATCTGAAGCATAATCAAGATAATTCAGACTTCCAAGTATGAGGCATCATGTTGTTCAGCTAATGGCGACTCTCGAAAGTCAACTCAAGCATTAAAAATTATCGGCAGGAAAGTTCTTTCACAATGTAAAGTTTAAAGTCATTTCTAAGAAAACTGCCTCAAAATTGCTCCACCTTAACCATCCATTTCTTTTTAAGGATGATGGTAATATCCCTTATGACCAAACTAAGTTAGATACCAATGAAAAAAATATAAGTGCACATAAACAACCATAATATAATCGTAACATCAAGTACAATCACTACCACATAAACTAGAACAGAATCTAGATTTGCACTCGGATCACCTTCATTCACAGTAGGTTTTTTTCTGTAAAATGCCAACTCCTCAGTTCAACATCATGTTCTCAATGAAGACATTCAAGCGCTTCACACACTGAATAGAAAAAAGAGAGAGCTTTCTCAATTTGAAGCAATTGCCAGGAGAGACCGTCCCCAGCATTAGAGGTCCACCCACAATAGATGTTTGTTCTGAATCTGAGATTTCATCTTCATCTCGTCCAAGTATGTAGACCAGGGCCAGCTTTCTTGCAGCCAAAACACAAGCCACACCTCTACTAGCTGTAGCCAAGAATAAATAATTCAACTTGATTTCACTCCAATGGTCCTATAATATGGCCATAACTAATAGGATGTTTTGATACCTTTGCTGGGTAAAATTAATAAGTACAATACTTACATCGCACTAAAACATAGGCAGGAGCAAAACTTATGTACTTGAAGAGGCTATCGTATGCATGTGAACCATGAATGCTCTACAGTATCTTTCTATACTAAAGACCCTAATAGTATCTATCATCATGAACATGTACCTACTAGTTCCTAGTCAGTAACTCAGACTGCAATGAACCTACCATAAGAAGATAATTATTCTTTCTTTATTTGTCTGGCCACTAAAGATTCATCTTTTTCGCACTTTGACCTCCCAATTGATCTAAAATTTACAGGAAGACCTAATACTTTAGTATTTTACTTCTTCAAAGGAAAAAAACATTATTTGGAGCATAAATTTGCAGGTTTTCAACCGTCAGAACAAACACGAAATTATCCATTAGAGAGGCACAATGTACCTACGCCAGTCATATTTAAACTTAAGAGTAGGTTGTAAAAGTGGGAATTTAGTAAGGAGCATGGACAGGATAATTCAGCTCCACCACCTAGTCAATGAAATAAATTTGTTATTGATACTAGCAAGTTTCAAACAATGATACAGAAAGGAAAGACTATGAGCAACAATAAGTTTCCAAAAATCCAAACTGCAAATGGACATGGTAAGAAGCTCAAGGAAAATGGTTTTTAGAGTATACAATTGATGGCATCGCAATAATTTGATCCTCAGCTCAATTGTACGGTGGTGTAAAATTTTTTTACCACAAACAACGAGGAACTACAGTATGGGGAATGCAGCAAATCTTCTCATTCTCCATCTCTAGGTGTAAGAGTCCAAGATGTGTAATTTCACTGGGTTAGTGTTTTGGAAGTGAGAATGAGACAACCAAGCAAAAGTGTTCTCACAAAATAGAAGCAAAAGTGGCACTATTAGCCCATTAGGGTCATAAAATGCACATTCCTTGACATATATTCAAGTACAAGGCTCCAACTGTCAACAAAACTTTTGCAGTTATGTTAAGGCAGAAAGTATAACATCCTTTAAAATTGCAGGCATGAAATAGGATGTATATGCATTTATGTGGAGAAACTAAGCTGCCACTCCTCGTGTTGATGAGGAGAGTAGATACATAATAGGAAGAACAAAAGAATAAACGTTTTTAAAACCGGACTAGTGGTTCAACCAGTCAAACTGGTAGAACCATGTTCTAACAGTTCGACCAGTTGAGCCAATTGCATGTAAAGTTGTCAAGTAGAATACACCTGTCCAGAACAAAAGAAGCCCCGGTCACTCGGCAAAGTTGCTTGAGCACAAAAGATAGGATTCCCGTTCTCAATAGAATTGTTCAAATTTTTAATAGACTAAGCCAATATGGTCAATAAATAAGCAATCCACCACAAAATGAAGCAAGAAGACACCGGAGCAGATGGTTGGCATGCCTTTTAGTTACAAGAGGTTAGAGTTCCAAACCCCAACCCAACTTCAATACTCTTCCTTAAAGTTTTTGAAAGACCTAGAACTGGTCTAGACTAGTTGACAGGCTTGCTGGGTTACCAATTGATAGGTATACATGGTTACTGGTTCAACAGGGTCAATACCACTAGTTGTTGACCACTATTGTTTCTACTATGAAACCAGACTCGAAAGAAAAGCACAATGCCCAAGTTTTTTTCTTTTTTCCATCAATGTCTTAAATAGGGAATTGACAAGTATAGGAACAAATAGAACTCAAGAGCATCCTATACTTCTCACAAGTAAGGAATCATTATGCAAGCTCTGGATACACAAGTTACCTTCAATTGGTCCAACTCTCAGTTAATTGCACAAGAGGTTCCTGATATATGCATAAATGGAAGGTCACTGGTCTGCAAGATCATCATCTAGGCATCTCCCAAGTTTTCACAAGCGTCATCCATCTTATTTAGCAACACAACAATTTGAAGTTGCTGTTTCCAACATAATTTATTAGCCACATCTGCAAATAAGGGATTTAACGTATGAAATACCTAGCTTTCACCTTTTATAGAGCCAAATCCACACAATAGTAACCAGAAGGGATGTACAACAAGATCGATTCCAAAGGCCTTCCCTACTTCACATTGCTTGAATCTTTTATAAATCACCTCACCACTACCATACCGTTTGTAACATCTAAAAAAGACTATTTGGAAGGAGATATAATCTGTAAAACCAGCATGATTCTTTTTGTGGGACATAGTATGATTCTTTTCCTTATCATTATATGCTATACATGCATTAGAATTAATGCAAAACAGTTTTCAAATGGCATATAGGATATCGAAAAGTTCACTCAGGAAACTTATGGAAAGGCTTCCCGTGTTTTTCTTGTCAGCAAGTAAATGATCTAACAAGCACTTATGCACAATATAAGGAAGTATTTCACAGTACAGCCGAATATGTCAAAAGACATTCTAGTTAATGTCTTGCCTGGCTCAATAGTTTAGATATATGACAGATGGCTTCACCAACTCTACAAACACCTAGATGCATTCTTTGGGAGCCTTGGAGTAGTGATACCCAGACTCAAACCAAAAGAACATGGATCCATAGTCAAAAAAATTCGAATTGCAATTTTCTCGATCGATCCAAATGATTCACAATGCTTTTGCTTCTGCCATGTTTGCTAATTTACTCTCGGCCACACAACTAGGAGAAGAGCTTTTCTAGCATTTAGCATTTCTAGACTGATACGATTACTTTAATTAGCTAATTTAGACAGTTTGTGAGATAAAATGTGTGGAACTCAATGGTTGGACAAATTGTATCCCAAGTCAGTAGCATATGCATACTAAGGGATGCCTTATCAACATGCTCCTTTTGCACCATAAATTCACTCTTAAGCATAATCTAGAAACACGCAATCTGAGTTGCATGGTGAGCGCAAAGCCAATTAAAACCTCATATTAGAAGGACCGCCGTATACGGTCCTTCATTTAGCATTTTCTTTGACCTATATAATGACCTTTGGCATGCTATCAAATACCTGTACACATAAGCTTTTATTCAGTACTTCTAGCATTCTAGAATCAATCAAACATCGAAAATCTTTATTTTCCTGCATAGGATAAAGAATCTTACCCAAAGACTAATGACAAATGATGCGTATAGAAAGTCTTTTCATCTATTTTCCTAGCCCAATAAGTAGAATCATTTTGCCAAAGCACACATTAATTTTCATGAACATCTTCCCTGGATTCCTTGAATTCAAGTCAGAAAATAATGATGACACTGTCAACCAGGAAACAATAATGAAGAGATCATAAATCTTGAAAGATATTGCAAGCAAGAAATACAAATGAAAATTGGCTAATAGATCTCAAAAGAACAAAGGTAATTTACCTGCTTTATGTACCTTTGTAAGTAAATGTGGATCATTTCCATTATATTGACTCATCTGAGTCGTCCGTATAGTCCGATTCACTTTCTGTCATTGCGTTATCCGTAGTCTCATAATGCTGCCAAATCTGTGTTCCAGGTAATTCTGGAATTGTTTTGAGTGACTTGCATCGTCTGATTGTTAGAAATTTCAAACACTTCAACATATCAAGACCTTGAATTTCGACTAAGTTTTTGCAGCCATGAGCATTTATTATCCATAGACTCTTGGATATTGGAAGGAGCAGCCTTCCAATTGAAGTGCACTCAGAAATAACCAATTCTTCTAAAAACTCCAGCCTATCAAGGCCTTGAATTTCAATTAAGTTTTCGCAGCCTATAGCAATTAATTCCTTGAAACTCTTGGATTTTGGAAGGAGCAGCCTTTTAATTGAAGTGCACCTAGAGACATCCAGTACTTCCAAAAACTCCAACCTATCAAGGCCTTGAACTTCGACTAAGTTTTTGCAGCCTATAACTTCTAATATCTTCAGACTCTTGGATTTTGGAAGGAGTAGCCATTCAATTAAAGTCCACCTAGAGATACATAGTATTTCCAAGAACTCCAACCTATCAAGGCCTTGAATATCGGCAAATTTCTTGAATGAACCAGCATCTAATCTCTTCAGACTCCCAGATTTTGGAAGGTGTAGCCTTCCAATTGAAGTGCACCTAGAGATATTCAGTTTTTCCAAAAACTCCAACCTATCGAGACCTTGAATTTCGACTAGGTTTTTGCATCCTCCAACATCTAAGTTCTTCAGCCCCCTGGATTTTAGAAGGTCTAGCCTTTTAATTGAAGTGCACCCTTTGATATCTAGCATTTCCAAATACTCACACCTATCAAGACCTTGAATTTCGACTAAGTTTTTGCAGCCTCTAACATCTAATTTCTTCAATCCCCTGGATTTTAGAAGGTCTAGCGTTTCAATTAAAGTGCACCCTTCGATATTTAGCATTTCCAAATACTCGCACCTATCAAGGCCTTCAATTTCGTATAAATTCTTGCAGCATCTAGCATACAAACTCTTCAAACCCTCAAACTTTGAAAGGTCCAACCATTTGAAATCCTGGTCGTAAATACTCAAGTTTTCCAAATATATCAATTTGTCAAGACCTTGAACTTCAAGTAGATTATAGCAAAACGTGACAACTAATGACCTTAGATGGATAAACTGAGAAACGTCCAGTGTTTTGATAGATTGACAGCTCCTGAATACCAATGATTCCAACTTGAAGGGCGTGTTTAGGGATTGTGTTGATTCTGATTCTTCAACGTCTGTCAATTGGGAGCATTCTGAATTCTTTAATAGTGTTGATGGAAGCTCCGGGATGCACTCGAGAAATTTGCAAGAATTAAATTCTAGGCTCTTGAGATGGGTTAGGTAGGAAAATGATGGCAATTTGCGACTTATACAGGTGATTTTCAATTCTGTTAAGCTGTAAGGAAGGTCTGGCAATGATTGGAGCTTGCAGCAATGACACAAATCGAGGCATTGGAGGGAAGAAAGATTACACAAGCTTTCTGCCATTGCCCTTTCCAGATTCTCGCACCCAAAAGTATGTAACTCTCGGAGCTTTCTCAGCCTCCCAATACCGTTGGGCAATTCTTCTATACCACTGAACATAATTGATAGAATCTCTAGATTCTCCAAAGACCCTATGCTATTTGGTAATGCAGAAAGGGATGTAGTACTGGATAGATCGAGTTGCTGCAGTGCTTTTAATTTACCTATTTCTATTGGAAGCTCCGTAAGGCTCGTACACTGGAACAGCTTCAAGCAAATGAGGGCCTCCATGTCTCCAATTGAAGCGTCGATTTGCTTCAGTCTCATACAACGATTGAGGATGAGAACCTCTAACTTCTTAAAAGCTGAGAGGCAGTCCGTATTTTCCAATTCACAATATGAAAGGTCGAGATATTTGAGCTTCTCTGCCATCTGGTAAAAAAAGATAAAAATGATTGTCGAGGGTTGGGTCTAGAGTGGTTATGATTCGAAAGAAAGCATAAAAGGAGAGGAAAAAAAAGACTTCAGCTCTTACCATGAAAAAACTCCATCCTTCCCATTTCTCATTTATCTTGCTTAATGACAATTCGAGTACAACTAATTTCTCTACATGAAAATTGTTTACTTCAAAATTCATGGGACAATGCGGCCATCGAAGCCATCTTAACTTCTCCATCGAGTCATTAAAATCTCCACTAAGATGTGCCCCGTTTAGATGAAGGAATCTTAGACTCATCAAATTCTTGAATTGTTTTCCTTTATAAATGTCACCATCTCGCTTTGCTATGCCGATAACTGCTGGATAGCCTTTTCCCAGATCAATCCCCTCAATCTTTTCCGTTCCCTATAAGCAAGAATCAATAGTCATTAGTACTATATCCAACTAAATTAATCAAATATCATTTGTTCATATTGCTATTGACGTGCATTAATGTGTTCATGAGACCAGCAATGTGAAGATATGATTCTTCTTTTTACGACAATAAACAATATTTAAAAAGGCTAACAAAGTAAAGGATGTCAACTTCCGTTTCGAAATTTGGCCATACATATCCGGATCTTAAAAAGAATTATGATGTAATGGCTCGTATAGAGTACAGACCTTACAACTTGTAATCTTCTTTCTGGAACTGTAATTTCATTATCATACTAGTGAAGACATGCGTGCAATGGATGGAAAATAATCAAATTGCAAAGTGCAAAATCAAAATTTTAGTCGGTCAATTTTAATAGAAATATACTTTTTCTATCAACTTAAGTAATTATCTCCCGGACTTTTTATGAAGAAAAAGTAAAACAGTTCTCTTTTTAATAGTCATTGCGTGAAGTACACTTGATGATATACATATACATGTATACACATGCATATATATTGTATTTAAGGAATTTCTGTTCCTATCTTATTTGGTAAGTTTTAAATCAGTCCTTATCCTATGAATATTGGTAAATGGAATTCCTAACGTAATATTACATAAAATTAGTGTCCCTTTCATTCTCCACTATGGAATAATGACTAAAATTTCATGAGAAATGCAGGTATCGTTAGTCCTATTATCTTAATTTTAACATCTAGAGAATATAATTCTATGATTAATATATCCTAAGTAGTTATGATTTATATATCATAACATCAGAATTGCACAATGCACCACCGGATAAAAGGGGGCAAAAAAAACAGATGTTCCGACGACAAATTCACCGTCGCCACAGCCCAAAATGCATTTTACACACCTGGAAAAAGGAGACTTCTTGGAGAACAAGCAATGCATGGGTTAAAGGATAGATAAAAGCGAGAAAAACCTCAGAAGCAGCGAGTCGGCGAGCAAAACTCAACTCACCACAGATTCGGTGTTATTACGGAGACTTCTAGCAAACAAAATAGGTTAACAAGTTAGAAATAAAACTTTTCTTCTTTTTTTTTCAACGCATTTATAACACTTCAAAATGGAAATAACCATTCTGCCTGCTCCAAAAGTCAGAACAGAAAGGGGAAAATGAAGAGATCACGAAATCCCGGGCTAATCGTTTTTGATGAAAGAAATTAATTTCTTGCCATCGATTCAGATGATTGAAATAACTCAAAAAGACTTTTTTCGAGTAACTTTTGTTCTTCATCTTTTGTTTTTTCCCAAGAGCATGCACTTTGGCCAACTTTTTTTTTTTTTTTTTTTTGGTGGTATATCCCTGAAACTTGTTGACACGTCGAATTATACATGATTTTTTTCATAGTTTTCTGGAATCTGAGCATTATTTGATCTTTTGACGGGAGAGCATGATATTTACTTTTGGTTTTTTATTAGTCGTGGCGAGCAATCTATCTCGCCCTTTGCTTCAACCTATAGATTTTGTCTAAAGGTATTTTGGGAGTACTTATAAAGGAACCTGGCTGAAAAAAAAAAAAAAAAAATCTATGTGAAGTGATTTTTATTAAAAGTATTGATTTAACATAATACGAGAACATGAAAATCGCAAAAGTCATCTCGACAGAAAACAAAGCTTTTCAGCGAAGAGGGCCGTTTATCAAGTGAAAAAGTGATACGTGAAATACAATATTTTACTAATAAATATATCAAACAAGAGATTTAATACGTATATATATTGCAATGGACACTTAATTTCATATGATAGGGAGTATTAATATATGATAGATAAACCACAAAAAAGGAAATACTTTCTAAGAGAGGGCAACCTCCCTACTTTTTAATCCCGTCAATGAAACATTGGAGGGCGGTAGTAGTGAAGATTCTCATTTTACTATAGCAAGCACTAAGAAGTCGACCAACATTACTCGTAACCGTGGAACATGGACTAAATGAGAAAAAGAAACCAAACGGTTACCTTATTATACTTTATCACTTCTTGGACTTCCTCATGGTCCCATAACCTGCTCCGGTACCGAGGCTCCTGTTGATTTTCCTCACAGACTATTTTCCTACCAAGATCTCTCAATTGGTCATGCATTCTGAGCTTCTGATCATCTCCAACTTTTATCAATGACATGAATATCAATACTTCAATTCCCTCCTCTGGGAAAAAGTTACAAGCGTCCCACATATAGGATGTGATATTCTTGTCAAAGCCGATGAAAAAACAAGCAATATCCAAAAATATTTCTTTTTGCTGATGGTCTAATTCTTCAATACTTATTTTTAAGCTCTCTTCCACTATCTTAGGAGGCACTTTTTTTAACTTGTCTATTGTACCTCTCCAAGAGGCTAGCTTTTTTCCACAAAACAATGAACCTAAAACCTCAAGGGATAAGGGAAGCCCTCCAGTGGTGGATACAACTTCACGAGTGAGGCCCTCAAAATCACTTGGAGGAAAGTCCTTTCGAAACGCATGTTTGCTAAACAAAATCAAAGATTGCTCGTAATCCAATTCCGTAAGTTCATAGTTGTGGTCCACCCCAGCTACTTCAAGAATTCTCTTGTTTCTGGAGGTAATAATGATTATACTTCCCAAAGAAAACCAATCATGATTACCGGCCAAACAACTCACTTGATCGACATCATCCACATCATCAAGAAGAAGAAGGACCTTTTTATATTTAAACCTAGAGGAGATGAAATTAATTCCTCCATCCTTATTATGAACTTCATTTTTTTCATTCGAGATATCATAGATTAACTGATTCTGTAAAACATGAGCCCCACGCTTCCATGATTCCCTTATATCAGCAATGAAGCTACAATGCTCAAATTGATTGGATAGCTTGTTGTAAATGGTTTTAGCAAGAGTAGTTTTACCAATGCCTCCCATTCCATGGATGCCAACAAATAGGCGGGCATGAGATCTATCATCCAGAAGTTCCATAACGTTCTTCACATGACTATCAATTCCAACCAAATTCTTAGAAATAATCAACTTAAACTTTTTCTTCAATTCACTCAACACTTTTCGGACAACTGATTGCACCAACTCTCCTTCAGGCCTGTCAAATGTGACAAGAGTTCAAATATGTGGCAACAATAATTTTACATTGTTTATCTATTGAGAATGAAGTAATAAACGAATCCTAGATAAATTGAAAAAAATCTAAGAATTGTTTTTGTCGCACCTCCATATATTATCTTATATGCTAAGAATAAAGTTTTGAGAAATGCTTGTGGTTGTTTCACATGGCGTCCCCCCTTCCACTATTACTCCAACATAATTTATTAAATCAGAAGAAACTTGAGGGCATCACTTATGAACCTTGAATATCGTATATGTTATGAATTTGAACCAAATTTTAGACTTGCTGTTTGTTAAAGATATTTGGGATGACGTGGACATAACTTTGAAAACTTTCTAGAGCCTTTGAATAATCAAAAATCCAATAAGCCAACCTAGTATGAGAGTCAGCAATCAATCAATAAACAAGTCATAACTTTTGATGTGAGATGATTTCAACTGCTGTTATACCAATCCAAAAAGCAGTTCAGATTGTGATATTATGAACAACTTGAATGCAATCGAGGGGATTTCTCCTTGTTTGCGCAATTATACACCATTGCAAGTTTCTACTTGTGTTATCATTATAGATTGGTGTTCTTATCAGTTTTCATCGCCTCTAGGGATGATAAGTTCTTGTTCTTTGTTTTCCTTTTGAGTAACTATGTTCTTTGATTTTAATTGATCTAAGTGGAAGAATAATTTTTTGCCAAAATAAGAACATTAATTCAATATATTTAGGTGTATGAGATAGAAATTACTTGTTGAAGATAGGAAATGCATTGAAAATTATTCAAACAAATATTTATAATATAAATAATCCCTTTTTCCTTCTTTTTTTATATTTTCCATCATCATATATAACTAATGAAACATTTCTTTTCTAAAATAATTTTACTAGCAACTAGTCAACAATATTAATGATTTAATAAATGTAACTTGAGAAGATAAAGAATTATGCCTTTGACAATCACTATGCACGGTATATGATGTTACGAGCTCTAAATAAAAATCATCAATAAGTTGTACTAGTAATCTCAAATAAATATGTAATTAGAAAAGTTTGTGACGATGACTAGTGTGACGTACACTATAAACATGAAAAAAAAATGGCATAATGTTACAAAATCTTTGGATATAAGAGTAAAAACTCAATCAAAAAATCTTATCATTCAAGTGAATGGGATCATACCAGTGATATCTATAAATAGATTTGTCAATATCATTAAAGCAAAACACTAAAAAAAAAAGAATAATATATAAAAAAAAGGAATAATTTATCGAACTCATGCTTCGCAGGATCTTACTACCAACATGATCTTTCTGTTTATATATATAGAACGAAAATGAAGCGGGTGAGAATCAGAACACCCAGTAAACACCCGCACATATTAAAAGAAAGTATAGAATGCCTTGGTGAGAAATTTTACCCATCGGCTTCATATCCTTTCAAGTTGCTGACATCAAAGAGTGCTTTCTTCCATTTCTCCAAAATCGCTGGGTTGAAAGAAGACCTCCCAAGTGAACTCTCCTTACGCACATTAAATTCCTTTCCAAACCCCCCGGTTTGATATCGCACTTCATCTGGTTTCACTTTGTAGAATATAGGCAACACTATTTGTCCGTTATTATTCTTGCACTCCATTATTTGAACCAGTTCATCCAGGCACCAACTGCTTCTACCATAATTCACAGAGAAGATGGGGATCGAGATTTTACTGTTCCTAATGGCTGCCAAAAGCTCTGGTTTGATGTTCTCGCCTTGGCGGAGCTCGTCATCATCTCTAAAAGCATGAATTCCAGCATTGAGAAGCCCATGGTAGAGGTGATCGGCGAAGCCATGTCGAGTATCTGGGCCTCTGAAACTCAAGAACACCTCATAGCAGTTTCCAGTCGATGCACTATTGTTAGTTTCTGTCGGAGACGAACTAGATCCATCGAAATTAGTTTTTGTCAGCACAGTCATCGAACCAGATGCACCAATATCAACATCCTCTGCATTTCCACTCGCATTAGTTTTCCTCTTCTTAATGCAATGATGCATTTCGGCCTCTGACTCTGCCATTGAGTTAAGCTTTCAAGCCCTAACGGAGAAAAAAACCAAAATGCCCCTCAGAAAACAGGAAATGCCTTCTTGCCTCTTCTATCGTGGTCTGTTAAAATTTCAATACACATGAAGCGGTGGATTTGTTCGGAAGATGAAAAGCGTAGAGAGACTTATGACGAGGCTGTGACAGGGATTTGCAGGAGAAGATGAAAGATGGGGAGGAGAGAGAGAGAGAGAGAGATTCGTCTTGTCCGATATTTTCCAAACGAGTGCTCGGAATATATAAAAACATCAAAGCATCGGGACAGTGAAGAGTCCCCTGCTTAGTCCATTGCTTGCACGCCGAACCGTCCTTTTCTTTTGTTCATTTGTTTTCCATAAGAGAAGGTATTTTTGTTAATTATATTTCAGCTCTTGATTCCACTTAGGAATTTTTTTGGTCGTAGTCCCATATGGAATTTACCCTTCTTACTTTAAATATTATACCATCAAAATAATAAACTAATGCCATATTACAACAATCACTTATTCTAAAAAAATTATGTTATTTACGTGTGTCGATGATCATAAATATTATCAAATTGCTATATATATTTATTTATTTTGTACCCGAGCACAATGAAAATAATGTCTTTTTGGTTCTCGTTCTACCTTAATTTTCCCTTCTTCTTTTTTCTGTCAAACCTTAATTTATCCTTAATTTATCCTTCAAATCTCATAAATAAATCCAAATGCCTTCTTGCTTGATTTATCTATTCCAACCAGTTGACACGCACCAATAAAATTCAAGCGTTGCCTTCATGTGATGGAAGTTTCACTACAGTGGAGAATCCAATGCAATCCTACCTAGGAAGAAGATAACATGTGAGCAAGTTTTGGTGCACAGGGATGAAAAAAATAAAACCAAAAATAAAAGAGAATTGCTATTATGATACCGTAAATTAGAATGGTCGATTCCATGTTTTATCCTATCCACAAATCGAGAACTGAACTAATTACTAATGTTTGGAACCAGGGTCGGAGCCTATCTGATCTAATAAAACGGGTCACTAAAAACGAAACCTCACGGTTAGCCTTAGACCTGGGAAGAAGAGAAAATAGATGAGGCCTACTACCTAAATCTTATTTCTTTTGGTGAAAATATAATACTTTTGGCATGAATGCAGGCCCCGCAATCAGAATCTTTTTTCCTTCGTCTTAGAACATTAACAAACTATGAAAAACACGTGTAAGTATTTTTATGGCATTGGATAACAGTTTTGCATCATCTCATTCATTTAGATCATAATATTAGGTAATGATATAGTGAATTTTTTGAGAGAGCACGAGAAATTCTCAGTCTTATATTTGTATAAATAGATAATGTTTAGAACTTAAATAAAGCTTTTTTAACCATAGAAACTTAAATAATTCTAACTCCACAAAGTTTATAGAGCTATGTCCTTACCTACATAGTATCAAAAGTAGTCTCATCTTTCGTATTATTATCATTTTTAGAATAAAGTACTTAATTTCAATATGTTGAGTTTATATATATAATGGTCATGCTCTTGCATGTTATAAGATGATTTTATTACTGTTTTTGGACAAAATGATAATCTAGAAGGGTACAAGCTCCTATGTACATGCTTATATGGTGATTATATGCACAAACGTTCGAAGAAAGTAAACTTTTGATCATCATATTCTTGTGAATTAGATTTTGACCCTAATAAATTATTTTAGCGAAAAAACTAATCAAAAACATATTCATTAGATTGATTAAATGCTTTCGACCCTTGCAGAAATTAAATTCATTTCCCTAGATAATCTAAATCACACATTTGTGTGCCCTTTTGTTGCTAGTGAATTGGATTAGTGAACTAATCTAGGTGGACTGATTCCCAATTTTCTGATCAAACACGATTTTGTTTTCCATGTCATTTTCTTAATGTGGATTTTTTAATGCCATGTCAAACAAGTAACAATATTCTTGAGCGTAGGATTAATGAGGTAAATTTGAGATTGGTTATTGATTTTTTTTCAGATAAAAAAATGTCCAAGCATATTTTGGATTGGACATTAAATTTTGAATTTTTCAGAGAAAAGAATTGGGAGTAGATTTACGACTTAATATAAAGTTAAAGATTTTTTTTAGATAAAAAGTTTTGGGATAGAATTAAAATTGGATTTAAAATTTGAGAGTTTTTAGGAGAGCTAGCCCATATAAAAAAGGGACGAGAACATCAAAGAGTTTCGCTTGTTTTAAATATGAAATTAGATAGCATTTATTTTTCTATCCATCCCTTTGCCCGATGGCTGGGTCCTACCAGTCCTTGCTTAACTTGAGGGTACCAGTCTTCTCTACCAAATTTTTATCAATTTCTTATTCCGAATGAGTTGCTAGGGCCACCACTCTTCTGTTTGGTAACGATTCTATTCCTAAGAATGATTTTTGTTCAGAAACAATTTTTTCTTAGGAACAGTTTTTGGGTAACAAAAAGCGTTTGGTAAATGCACAAAATTTCTATTCCCGAAATAAAATAAAAAAGGAAACGCATTAGAATAAAAATCTCTATTCCAAAAAAACTTTTATTCCCAATTTTTTCATTTAATTTATAAAATGTCAATTATAGTTGATTATATAAAGTTCTTGAAAGAGGAAGGTGGAATTGGAATCATAAACTCTGTTTTTTAAATTTAAAAAAAAAATGCCATCATTGGCTAATTGGAATCATAAACTCGAATGAGGCCTAATATGCTAGATAATTATCGCCATTGATAATTCCTGCAGTGTTTCGAACTAAAGCCAATCGACAGAGATTAGGCTAAATGCACATGGAGCCTTAACACGGAAGAACTGTGTAGAAATATTCTCATTATTCTCTTTTCTATACTTCAAATAAGTCCTCATCGTCATTATTCAATCAAAAGAAATCACATTATATCCGACTTACGGACAATAACACGATAGTAAAACCTCACTCAATGCAGTAACAGAGTAATCTATAACTCGGATGAACCACAACACCCCGCAAGCTCTACCCCTCTCATAACCATCTGCTTCTCCCCTCCCACATTTGTCATGCATTTTCAGCGCATCCATCATTTCGAAACCACCGACCTCCTCGATCGAGCGAAACAGACAGAAATTAAAAAAGGTTGTAAAAAGAGGCCACTCCACGCATATACATGCTCATTTCCACATAAGCCACCAACACAGTTCCAAAAATTAAAACTTTGCATGTCTGATTGCGGGTTAAAGTTTTTATGATCATACCTGCTTTGAGTCAAAAAATGCTACTTTATCTCCTGGTTTTTCGACTCCAAAATCCGAACTTCAGGTGCGCTTCTGAAACACAACCACCCAACAAAAAGAAGCAAAACACCAAAAAAACCCAACTTTTATTCATCACATAATAAATCTCAAAGCAAATTTAAAACAATCAAAACATGAAGAGCTTATCATGAAATTGCTAGAACCCAGAGAACTGTGAACAAAAATACGTTGCTTCTAAATCTTTCAATTCAAAGAACCTCGTACAAGAGAATAGAAAGGCATGAAAATTCAAGAATGGATGCTGGAAAACGTATATTCGAGAAAAAGCCCACCCAAAACTCTGCTGGGGACAGACAGATATAAATGCATAGATAAGGTAAGGGGAGCATTTCGAGCGAGTTCGAGAATGTTCGAGGATTTGACGGCACTATTTGAGAACCCACCGCTTTGTGACACTGGTAATCTTCTCAAGCAACCGTTTCTACCACACTTGTGAAACACACGAACCATCGACCCCAAAATCTCATTTTTCCTTTTACCCACTACTTCGATTCCGCAAAGGGGGAGAAACCCACGAGGAAAGAAGAATTGCAGGGAACCCCAGATTGCAGATTTGTTGTTAAGAAGAACGGGAAGCGAGAGCACGAGCGGTCCGTACGTCGATGGCGAAAGTGAGAGCACCTCCAAAAACGACACGAGACGAGCTACAACAGGAAGAAATCGAACGAACAGCAAAACGCAAACGATCTACGACTAACCCTCTCGCTCAATCGAGCGACAAATCAAACCCTGATAAAAAAAAAAAAAAAAAAAAAGGCAAAGGGGAGCCATGAAAAACAAAGCGAGAATCGCCAAAGAGAGAGAGCAAGAATTGCCAAGGAGAGAGACGCCTACCGTTTCTCAAGACTAGTTGCGGCAACAAAGGAGGAGGAAAGGTGTCGCGACTCTGTCTTCTCCGGCGAACTATGCGAAGAGGAGGAGGAGGAGAAACAAACTTCACGAGAGAGAAGAGAGAGAGACAAAAAGATGTCTGCCAAGAAGTTTTAAGAAGGATGAGAATTAATAAACAAGCTCCGATAAAATTTCGATACCCATATAACGGTGGATTTGTTGGGAAGATGAAAAGTGGAGAGAGACTTGGGACGAGTCTTCGTTGAACTTAGTCCACTGCTTGCACCATTGAATTTTCCTTTTCCTTTTTTAAGTTATTTTCCACCAGAAATGATATTTTTATTGGATATATTTAAGCCATTGATCCCACTTAGAAATTTAATCCCTCTCACTTTAATCCTCTTAAATATTATACTATTATACCGATAAACTTCATTTCAATACTTATAAGTTTAATGAGTTAACACGTGCCAAGGATCATTAAAAATTATCAACATGCTATATATATTTATTATGTATCTGAGCACAAAGAAAAGAATTTCTTTTTTGCTTTGATTCTACCTTAATTTCTCCATCAAATCTCATAAATTAATCAAAATGCCTTTTTGCTTTTGCTCTTATGCTATTATATATATATATATATATATATATATATATATCTTTATTGATTTGATTTATCCAATCCAATCAGTTGGCAAGCACCAATAATTCAAACTTGCCGAGCCAGATATAAATTAGTAATTCATTGACCGGGACCACCGACCATGCATTTATAGCCATTGCCTTCATGTGTGAGAAGTTTCAATGGATAGGAGAATCCAAGGTGATCTTGCCCAAGAAGAGAATATCATGTGAGCAAATTTTGATGCAAAAGCAATGAAAAAAGTAAAATCAACAATAAAGGACAACTGCTTTATTGGTATGAATACATACAAAGCGTCAGGACAATTACTGCACCATTGAACTTTCCTTTGCTATTTCTAATTTATTTTCCATTAGAAAGGTTACTTTTGTTGAATATATTTAAACTCTCGGTCCCAATTACAAATTTAACTTGAATCAATTAAGTATTACCATATCAAATTGATGAATTTCATTTCACTATTGAGACGTTGCATTATCAACGATCACTTAAAATCTACTATATATATGTATGTGTGTATATATATAAAGACTTCAGATGATTATAAACCCATAGAAAGTAAAGAGGAAAATTCTAGTGACTTGATATTCTGAATACTTTTAGGACTCCTTGCATTTCTCCCTTTATTGTTTCTTGGACAAACAAAAGGACAGCCAATAGCATTGAATTAGACCCAACGAAGAACCAACCGACACACAATTTTTTACACACATTTGCCTTAATTTTGCTAGTAATTGAATACAATTGGCAAATATAAAGGGAAGATTTTCTAAATATATAATAGGACATGGACAGCAACTTGCAATCCATCTGGACAAGACACGTGCAGATGCATGAATCATTGATAATTTTATTATTTCTTGGACTAACCAAAGAGCAACCAACATTGAATAAGAATCAGTATGAGGATAGATATTTCTATAACCATCACTACTATCTTTTAAGGTGGAGACCACTTTGAACACATATGCTCTGCATATATTTTGTTTTTCCTCTTGTCTAATTTCTTTTCCAAGTAGACTTTTCAACTCCACGACAATTTTTTCTAGTTCCTTTGCACATTTCTTTCTTCCTCGCTCCAAATTTTTATCTTTCCCTTGTTGTCACTGCTTCCCTCACATGAAAAGTGGAGAGAGAGAGAGAGAGAGAGAGAGAGAGAGAGAGAGAGATTTGTCTAGTCCAATATTTTCCACACAAGTGCTCAAAATAGACAAAAACATACAAAGTGTCAAGACAATGAAGAAGGCATGCTTAGTCCATCGCCTATACCGACAAACTTTCCTCTTTCTTTTGTTAATTTATTTTCCATCAGAAAATGTGTTTTTCGTAAAATATTCTTAAGCTCTTAATCACACTTAAGAATTTACCCCTCTTACTAGGCAAACCAATAAATTTCATTTTAGTACTAAAATGTTGTATCATTAACGATAACTTATTCTAAAAAATTATGCTATCAAAGCGTGTCAAGGATTATAAAAAATTATCAACATGCATAAATGTGTATATATTCGTTCAATACCGTAACACAATGAGAATAATTTATTTTTTTTATTGGTTTTGTCTTAATTTCCCCTTCAAATCTCATAAATATGTCAAAATGCCTTTTTGCTTTCGCTTTCGCTTTTGCTTTTACTTTATTTTATATATATTATTGATTTAATTTATCTAATCTAATCAGTTGGCATGCATCCATAATTCAAATTTGTCGAACTAGATATAAATTAATAATTCATTGATCTAGGACCTCTAAACATGCATTTATGGTCATCGCCTTCAATTGGTGGAAGTTTCAATGCACAGGCAAAGTGAAGTACAAGGAAATGTAGATGTTACAAAAGTAGATTTAACAAACTTTCAGTGAAATTGTAGCTTTTTGCTCTCTGTCATTTCCTCAGGCGTGCCACGACAATTTCTCTCTCTCTCTCTCTCTTCATTTTTTTCTTTTCATCTCTTATGTTCTTCTTTTCTTTCTTTCTTTTGCAGACCACTTTATCAGTTTTTCTTTGTAAAAGCTCTCTTTCTTTTGCCGACCATAACCCTCTCTCCCCCCTTTTCTTGGCTAGGAAGAAAAGCACCATCCTTTTCTTTTTTGAGCTCCCTTTGGCAACTATTGCATGTGGAAAAATGCCCCACCCATTTGGCCGAGAATCCTCTGCTTTTTCATGCCCGAATTTTCTTGTCTTCTTTGACCGTGAATTTCAATCTCTGAATGCCGAGATTGCCCCTTGTCAAGCTGAAAATTGCTCTCTTGACCTCATCCTCAAGAATTTTTGTTGTTATATGGAACACATTTGGGATTGTATATAAAATTTGAAAAAAAAAAATTAGACGAAGAAATTGAGGATTGATGTAACATTTGGTTTAAAGTTGAGATTTTTGTGAAATAAAAAAATTCGAAATAAAATTAAGATTGGACCTAAAATTTAAGGGTTTTTAAGATGTATAAAAGAAGGAAAGAGAAAGTCGAGGACTTCGCCTATTCCCATCATCCGGGGGGGCATATTTGTAATTGGATAGCATATGAAAATTTTATTTCTACCCCTACTCACAATGGCTGGGCCCCACAAGTCATTCCTTAACTTGAGGCTATCCTCTTTTGTATCAAGTTTTTGTCCATTTCTTATTGCAAAGGAGTGGCCAAGCCCACTACTCTCCTATCTATTTAATTATGAAGTTACCAATTAATCATTTAATCAAATTTATTGATGTCACAATTTCTTAATCAACCCAAAGCCAAATTCATAAATTTTTTCCAAATTTTTTTCTTGGTTTAGTTTAGTGGTTGCAATCTACCTTCAACACTTATAATTTGTAATGCATGTTAATTCAAATATTTATATTATTAAATGGAACTAATACATGCAGTGTTAGTTCAATATTTGAAAAAATACTTTAACATAATGCATGCGGTTCCTCTTAAATAATGAGGGGTAGCTATGTTATTGAAAATGTAAATAGGTTTTACTTACCACCCATAATGCACATAGGCATATTATTCTCATTCAACAATTTATTTTATATAGATCTAGGGGTAACTATCTTTATAAATATGTTAAATAGGTTTTACTGATCACTCAAAATATATCCAAGCATATTAACGTTGTTATTCAACTTGTTTGGCGCAAGATGTGAAGCAATATGTATGTTTAATAGAAGAAGCTGTATTTTGATATCCACTCGTGACAATGCAAGCTAAAAGAATTACCAATGCTATTTATATACCAACAATCCAAACTAAACTGTCAATACTTGACATCATGAAGTGTTAAAAAAAAAACAAAAAAAGAGTGCTCATGGCATGATCTTATAGTATTGATTTACAATACTTTACAAGTGCTAAATTATCACATTAGTTTCCTTCTTATTGAGAAAATTGAACGCAAGCATGGAGAGAATGCCATGAACACGGCATAAGAATGCCCAAAAATGGGACAATGCATTTCAGCTTTGCTCTGGCTTTGTCCTTGATTTTCCCCCTTCAAGTTCGACGGAGAAAAAAGCCAGAATGCGTCTCAAGAAATAGAAAATGCCTTCTTGTTGCCCATTCTCTTGTGGTTTGATTTATGCAATGGAACCAATTGGCAATCAGAACTCACACCAATAAGTCAAGCTTTGTCAACCACATGCTTAGAGTTGCTGCCTTCACGTGTCTGAAATCTCAGTGCACAAGAGAATCAAAGATGATACGCATAGCTAGGTTGCACCGACACGGACACGCAACACGCGACACGACATTTCTCAAAAGTAGAAAATTTCGACACGTTCCGACATGTTATATATTAAACAATTATTTTAATATATAAATGCATAAATAACTAAATAATAAAAATAAAAAGAGCCTAGAATTAATCTATACTAAAAACATTAATCCTACATTTGTTAATATCATTCATTATTTTAATTTGACTAATTCAACTACATTTCATTATAATAATCCATAAAACTTGGAGGAAAAAACAAGTAATCCACGTTCCACTATTAAATTTAAAATTTAATAATAAGAAAAAAAATAATTAACATTACATCATCAAATATAACAAAAAGTCATTCATCCACATTATCCACTTCTTCTAAAAAAAAAAAAAAAACTTCAATCTCCGGCTTATCAAGTGAAAAATTTGCAACTTCAAGCACCCTAACATCTTCAAACAAGTATTGGAAATTTGTTTTAGCTTTTATTTTTTTTTAGTTTTTTCATATATTTATATTTAGACCTCAGAAGTTTTGGAAATTTATAAAAATAATTTCATGCGTGTCGGAGTCACGTGCCGGAATTTTCAACTAGCGTGTCGGAGTGTGTCGAAGGTAGTTGACCGCGTGTTGAAGCGTGTCGGACACGACACGAAAGGTCTGGAGAATGTCCGTGCAACCTAGACGCATAGAACGGTGCATTTGTTGGGAAGAGGAAAAGTGGATAGAGACTTAGGATGAGACTTGACATGGATTTGCAAGAGAAAATGAAAAGTGGATGAGAAAGAGACAAAGAGATTCGTCCGTTCCAATAATTTCCAGACAAGTGCTCAGTAAATGATAAAAATACGCAAAGCGTCAGGACAATGACTAGGCCGAGAATTCTCTACTTTTTTTCTATGACCAAATTTTCCTGTCCTCTTTGGCCGTGAATTCTGGTCCCTGAATGTCGAGATTGCCTCGTTGTCAAAATGGAAATTGCTCTCTTGAGCACATCCTCTCGTTATTGGAGATCCATTTGGAACTTGACAAAAAGTTGGGAAATTCTTTTTAAATAAAAAATTGGGGGCTGATGTAGCATTGGGCTTAAAATTAAGAGGTTTTTGAGAAAAAAAAGTTCAGGATAAAAATAAAAACTCAATCTAAAATTTCCGCATCTTTAGATAACTAGGAGTATAGAAAAAAGAGGGAAGCAAAAGTCGAGGCGCTTCATAGGGTTTTAGAATCCATGGGCAGATTTGTAATTAGATAGTTTGTAATAATTTTCTTTCTTCCCTCGGTTGATGGCTGGGTCCCACCGGTTGTCGCCTTTTGTCCATTTCTTATTTCAAACGAGGCGCCGGGCCCACTGCTCTTCTTCTTACTTAATTGTGAAGTTACCAATTCATCATTTAATCAAATTTATTGATTTCACGATTTTTTTATTAACCCACAGACAAATCGACAAATCAAAATTTTCAAATTTTTGCCGGCCAATGTTTTTGCGTGGTTTCGCTAAGGGATTGCAATCTTCCTTAAACACCTATAAATTATCGTATTAATACTTATATCGTTGAATGGAGCTGAAACATTCAGCCTTAGTTCATTTTAGATTAAATATAACTTTATACAATACTTAAACGTAAATGCATGCAGCTCCTCTTAAATAACAAGGAATAGCTATGTTAATAAAAATGTTCAATAGGTTTTACTTGCCAGCCAAAAAGCATAATATTCTTATTTAACAATTATCTATTACTCTTAGATAATGACACGTATCTATCTTTTATAAATGTGTTAAATAGGTTTTACTTGCCACTCAGAATATATCTAAAAACATTAATATTGTTATTCAACTTGGCTGGTACAAGATGTGAAGCAATTTGTACGTCTAATACTGGGTCCATCCATTTAGATACCATTTAATGCATTTTTTTATGTAGTTACTCGATAAAACAAAGCTCTTTAGACATTGAATCCACTCCATTTAAAAGATTTGCATCAAGAATTGAGTGAAATGTAAAAAAAAAAAAAAAAAACCAATGCATTAATTACTTCATTTTACAATAAAAATAAGCTTATTCTAATATCCAATTGTAACAATGCAAGCTAAAATGATTATCACTGCTGTTATGTACCAACGATCCAAACTAAAAGGTCACTACTTGAAATTGTGGAGTGTGAAAGAAAAAAAAAAAAAAGAGTGCTAGTGCATTTCATGATCAATTTTTTTTTATAGTAATAAATTTACAATACTTTATATGTGCTAAATTATCTCTTTAAATTCAAGAGCTTAACTACCAACTCTAGCTCATCTTTATCTCCACTGAACATTGCTTTGAAGAATTTGAGAGCTCTACATATGATTCTTGACCAATGTCAGTTAAATCAACATCTCCGAGTACTAGTCTGGACTTGTGAGGAACTCTTAGATGTCAAGTTATTGATTTCATGTAGTCAAATTTATTTATTTATTTCATTCTTTACAAAGCCTTTTTTTTTTTTTTTTTTGTAAACACAAAGTCAAATCAATAAATCAAAATTTACAATTTTTCTTGACAAATGTTTTTGCTTGGTTTAGTCTAGGGTGCGCATGATAAAATTTTTGAAA
The DNA here is from genome assembly GCA_017140165.1 of Eucalyptus shirleyi. Classification (NCBI taxonomy): domain Eukaryota; kingdom Viridiplantae; phylum Streptophyta; class Magnoliopsida; order Myrtales; family Myrtaceae; genus Eucalyptus; species Eucalyptus shirleyi. Next base: position 44,453,125 of record CM029450.1, read on the forward strand.
CAGAAATTGATTTCTGGCAAGAACTTGAGAAGTTAAAAATTTTAGTTTCTGATTTCTTATTCAAATACTGAAATATAAATCCGTTCCAGAAATAGAAAAATCAAATTGCGTTACCAAACGGATTTCTACTCCAAACCTGTTTCGGGGAATAAAAAAACGGAGAAATAGATAAGTAGAAATTTTATCATGCACGCTCTTAGCAATCGTTATAATATTTTCCATTCTTCTTGACTTGGTCAAAAATCCGGCTTTAAAAAGAAAAAAGAAAAAAAAAAAAAGTGATATAAAGGGAAAGGCAGAACATGCACCACGATAGAAACAAAAGGAAAGGAAAAAGAAAAGGGAGAGATATAAAGGGAAAAAGGAGAGGAAAAGGAAGGAGGGTTTGGCGTGCACATCACAGACCTGCCAAGATAGATTTATTTTTAATAGCAATACCTTATAAAGATTTAAGCCATTTATCTATCTAATTGGAGTGATTTTTGAAATCGGAGAACAAATTCAAAAATTATGTGAAATATGAATTGTGAAATTCAATTTTGGACTTGTTAGGATGTGGGAGCAAGGACATTGTGGAGTTGTGGGGTTGGACGGGAGTTAATTTAATGTAAGATTTTATTGGAGTGAAATTTTAGAGTTTACATGCAAGCTCTACGTTGTGTAGGAGTTAGCATGTCAGACCAACCGAAATCAGGAACCGTCTGGACTAAACTGGTTGGTTTTGTCCGATTTTTAGTTCCATAAAAATGGAACCGATGATTTTTGATCCAGTTTATGGTTCTAAAGGGAATTAGATCTGACCAACTCTTTTTCACAAAAGAAATATTTTTCAACTCTAAAATAGTAACAATCTAGTATTTTTTTTGAATTTTTTTGTTAAGTGATCGGTTTTATCGGATCGGATTGGTCAATTTGCCCAGTTCTTGATCCTAGGACTGTTCGGTCCGATCCTCAGTCTTAGATGGAATTGGGAACTAGATCAGGAACTGATCACCCTAGCGTTGCGGGTAACTTTGAAGTAATTCATTAACACATGAAAGTCATTTTGTTGAAAAGTAATTTTGGAGACGATGGGCCATGAATATAACCCGTTACTATCAAACATGAATTTTGGAAAGTCTCCAACTCTGCATGCTATTTTCTTTAAAGATAGAATGGTTTTTCTTACTCTGGTTCTAACTTTGAACAGAAAGTCGTTTAACTTCGAAACACTGAAATGACGAAGAAATTTAACTGTGAGGAGTAAAATTCTTGGAAATTAGAGTGCAAAAGGAAAAGTGAACTCGTAGGAAACGTACATGCTACGAAAGTAGAGTAAACGAACTTTCGGTGAAATTACAACTTTTTGCTTTCTGTCCTTTCCTCATGCGTGCCCCGACAATCTCTCTCTTCATTTTTTATTTTCACCGCCTCTCTTCTTCTTTTTCTTTCTTTTCTTTTGTGGACCCTTTCTCAGTTTGGAGCTTTCTCTTTATGCCGACCATAACTCTCTGTCTCTCTCTCTCTCTCTTGGCAATTATTGCATGTTGAAAAATCGCCCACCCAACCTAGGTGAGAAATTCTGTCTTGACCGACACTCCGACCGAAAAAAAAGATTTTCTTGACTCCTTTGCCCATGAATTCCGATATCTGAACGGTGAGATTGCCCCTTGTCAAGATGGAAATCGCTCTCTCTTGACTGGATATAAAATTTGAGAAAATTTTTTAGACAAGAAAATTAGAGGTTTAAAGTTGAGGGTTTTTTGAAACCAAAAAAAGTCGGGATAAAATTAAGATTGAAACTAAAATTTGAGTTTTTAAGGAATTAGGACCATATAAAAAGAGCAAGAGAATGTTGACAAGCTTCATCTGTTTTTATCATCCGGTGGCATGTTTGTAATTAGATAGCATATGATAATTTTATCTCTACCCCACTCCTAGTGGCTAGGCCCAAGTCCTTCCTTAATTTGAGGCTACCTCTTCTCCATCAAGTTTTTGTCAATTTCTTATTGCGAAAGAGCCGCTAGGCCCACTACTCTTCTCTCTACTTAATTATGAACTTACCAATTAATTCAATTCCAACACCCAGCCAATGAGATAAATTTGTTACTGACACTAGCAAGTTTATCAAACATTGATACACAAAAGAAAGAGTATGGGGCAACAATAAGTTTCCAGAACAGCAAATGGACATGGTAAGAAGCTTAAAGAAAAAAATCTTTAGCACTATACAATTGATGGCATCACAATAAATTGATCCTTAGCTTGATTGTATGACTGTCAAAATGTTCCTACCACTAATTGACAAGGTAGGAACTATAGCATGAGGAATGTTGCGAAGCTTTTTATTCTCCATCTCCAGGTGTAAGATAGGGTCCTAGATGTGTAGTTTCACTGGGTTAGTGTTTCGAAAGTGAGAATACTATAACCAAGCAAATGTCCACACAAAATTTAACGCATTAGGGCCATCAAATGAACATTTCTTAACCTATATACAAGTACAAGACTCCAGCTATCAAGATATGTTGGAACTTTTGCTGTGACGGTAAGGCAGAAAGCAAAACGTCCTTTGAAATCATAAGCATGTAATGGCATGTATATGCATTGTGCACACAGGAGGAAAAACAAAGCTGCTGCTACTCATGCCGATGAGGAGAGCAAATAAATAATAGATAGGAACAATAAAAGAACAAACATTTTTAAAACCAGACCAGCGGTTCAATCGGTTGAACCGGTGAAACTATTGCATGTGATGTCATCTGATAGAACACTCTGCAAATATTAGATTACACATGTTTAGAACAAAAGAAGCCTAGTGAGTCGACAAGCGAACAAAGAAGCCCATTGAGTTGGTAGACACCATAGCATTTTAGTATATTACACATGCTCGATGTCATCTTAATATCATCCTGTTCAGTTATCTAATAGATTAGGCCAATACGGTCAATAATTAAATTATCCACCACAAATTGAAGAAAGAAGACACCGGAGCAAATGGTTGGCACACTTGTTAATTACAAGAAGTTGGAGTTCCAAACCCAAAGCCAACTCCAACACTACTCCAATTTTTTTTAAGGTCCATAACTGGTCCAGACTTTTTGATAGGTTTGTTGGGTACCAGTTGACAGGGACACCTGGTTATCGGTTAAACAGGGTAAATACCACCAGTTCTTGACCAATACTATTTCTGCTGGGAAATTTAACTGGACAAGCCTAGTTCCCCATCCAACCAGGAGCACTTCCTAAAATTCTGAAAAGAACAGGAGTCAACAGAAAAGCAGAATATGCTAGGTTTTCCCTTTTGCCATCAATGTCTTAAATTGTGAATTGACATGATCAGAATAGAACTCAGGATACAATGAGTAAGAAATCAATATGCAAGCTCCGAATCCATGAGTTACCTTCAATTGGTACAACTCTCAGTTATTTGTACAATTGGTTCCTGCAATATGCACAAATGGAAGGTCATTGCCTGCAAGATCATCATTCTGGCATCTCCCAAGCCTTCACAAATATCATTAATCTTATTTAGCAACATAGCAATTTGATTGTCCTGTTTACAACAGAATGTATTAGCCACATTTGCAAATTTGGGCTTTAAAATATGATATACCAAGCTCTTACCTCAAATAGAGCCAAATCCACAAAACAGTGACCGGGAGGGATGCACAACAAGATCCTTCCAAAGGTCTTCCCTGCTTCACATTCATTCGTCAGTCCACTCACAACCGCTATACAATTCGTTACATCTACAAAAGAATCGTCAGGTATTTGGAAGGAAATATAATCTGAAGCAAATTCAAAGTCATCTTGCAGAGCCAGACAGAGAATGATTAGCATGAAAAAGCATTTGTACTATGCACATATGGATCTCTGGATAATATATGTAGTTTCAGATTAAAGGTATATATGTCATTCTAAGCAACCCTTATCATGTCTTATCCAAAAATAATTCAACTTCATGTCTAAAATTTAGTAATTTAGTGTCACTAAAGACATGATACCACACATGATGAGAGACAGGCAAGATATTACAATGGTTGCAAACAAAAGATATCTAGAAAGGTAAAGAAATCACAAGAAAGATTGTAACAGGCATACCGGCTTCATGACATATGAGAGCACCCTTATGAATTGCTCAACCTTTACATGCAGCATTCCAGCCTTTTCTATTGCATTATCCATCAGAGTCTCATCCAAATCAATACCTAGGTAATGAGAACGCCATCTTGAAAGACCCCTGAGCTCACCCATTCTAAAGCCAATAATTTCTATAGTAGGCTGTTATGTGAATAACAATACTTCAGTATCTTAAACCCATACATCAAATATCATCTCTTATTGAGAAAACTGACATACACTCGTGAGGGATAAAAATAGCATTTATCTGCTGAACCATCAAAGTTAAAAGTTTACGAAAGAAAATGTTTTACACAGTAAATGGTTATTACAAGCCATCTTCATCTTCTGCACAGTGTTTGAACTAAACGACATACTCTAGAGTCTCTGACAAATAAAAGTTATACTGGAAAATCCATTAAAGAAATGGAGCCTAGTCTACTATCCAATTCATGCAAGCAGGATAGAAGTTTGGAATGTTCATGCGAATTATCAAGTCCTGCCCAAAGTCGCTGTGTGAGAGAGAGAGAGAGAGAGAGAGAGAGAGAGAGAGAGAGAGAGAGGGGTCATTTATGTGATAGTTGTGAGCTGTAAGCACAATATTGACAAGAAATGCTAGTGTGTTCAAGGAGACAGCCCCTAGCCCTTTTGCTGTTAGCTTGGGTAAGGTTAACTTCTTTACAATAGTCAAATATCAAACCACATCTCTATCCAAGAGCTTCGGGAAGGGTAACTTCTTAACAACATTCAAATATCAAACCGCATCTCTACAGGAGGTACTTGATTCAAAACTCTCCCTGCTACCAATTTACCTCCCCAATTATCAAATGTTTACACTTCAATCTAAAGAAAAGTCCCAGCTTACAAAAGAGCATTTAAATAGTAAGCCACATCTTTATTTCATAGCTTAATCTTTTTATCACTTGTCAATTTTTCCACAAAATTCTACACCGTCGTGAATGCACATTTTGAATAGACAAAAGGAGAAAGAAGCCATAAAGCATTGATTGGCAGTACCATAAAGTTAAAGAGAGTTCATAAGCCTTGGCAAGAAAGAAATAGGCAGGCTTTTAAAAATGAGGAAAGCTCTATAGGTGCTGTAAAAGATATTGGCTTACCACCTTATTTTTTTCACATTGTGGTGGCAGTTCTGTCACGACCCGAACCCCGGGTACATGCACAACCCTCAATGGTCGATTTAAAATTTGCAACATCCCAGGAATTGTTGCCAACCCATTTAATTATTTTGCACATGCGGAAACGTAAAACAATCTCCATACAACAAAACAGTGGGATAGAAATATAGGATATTATTTTTCTCAAGCCACACCTACAACATCACAGTACTTATACATATAGACCAGTTTAACATCCCAAAGTCTGATACAAAAAGTGAAGCCGTTCGATTTGCCACTAACTAAGCTTCTATCTATAAGACTGAGGTTTACTACTACAGTACCATACTTCTCAATATCTCGGGGGTGAGCTGTCACCCTACATCCAGTCTTGACGGAAAACCCGTCATCACTTGGAAGGAGATAGCAAGAGTCCTATTCCTCCTTTACCGCGACCGACTGTACACGATCCGGCCTTCCTCCATTTAGGGACCTGAAAAATGTTAGCCCTCTAAGGGATGAGATCACATCTCAGCGAGTAAATCCCCTAAATCCAGAGTAGGAGAAGGGTACATCATGCATGCAATCTAAGCACAATTCTTACCACTCTTTTAATACTAGCAAGTCCCTGTATATTAACATCAAATAAAATATTCCTAACAGTATCAAATTCACACATCACAAGAACACTTTAACATGAGCATAAGCAAGGGCATAAATATCCATGTAAGCAACAGGCCACAGTCAATGCAACAGATAATAGTCTTCCGGCAAAACCGGGCATCTCATATGTCACAAATGATGTCAATGCTCAGATAACAGTCGTCCGGCATAACCGGGCATCGCCTCACACTTTTGAGCGCGGCAACGTCTACATCTAGACGGCATTCCAATTAAGGAGCATCGGTCCAGCCTCCACTGTGACCGGCATCCATTGACGTGGGGCATTCCCGAAGGAGCATCGCCCGGCCCCAAAGGCTCGTGGCGGAATCTCATGTCGTGAATGCATATGATCGATGTCACATTTCAATGATCACTTCTATACAGCATCCACAGCATCAATTGAACACTTTCATAGCAAGAATTCTTCAAAACAAGCATATATTCTTATTCATCCAAATTGACAGAGAACTGCCCAATAACGCTCTCCAAATTTCGAAGTCAGAAACTCATCCATACGATATCGAAAAATTCTCAAATTTGGACACGTGCTAGAAAACATATAAAAAAACATTTTCCATGAAGAAACCAAGATCCAGATCCCTCTGGATTCGGCCCAGAAATTATTTCTAACCAGCACAAAAATCGGGTCTAGTTCCAGAGAGCCTAACTTATCGAGATCCGTTCGTTTTTGGGTCGAAATCTGGTCCGTTTAACTTGAAATTTAAGTATGTTAAACTAAAAGTTATAACAAACAACTTTCATGAAGTAACCTATTGAAAATTCAACCTCTAAAGGTCATTAATAGCCCTCGGCATCATAACAGGTCACGGGTTACAAAACTGTCCGAATTACTGTTCCGAAGATGACGTCATTAATATCGTCATCTTTTTAATTTCTAAAACTTAAGAGAAAAATATATGTTACTGTTTAAGATGTCCAAAACATTTCTTCAGAACAAAATTTCTTCAAAATCACAACACAAAGTTGTCTACGAAATTAGTAAAACACACACATCTTGGAAACTGTTTCAGAAACCAGCTACTGTTCTAGTCCGAATCTTCCTCCACGACCTTTGTTTTGCTTTCTAAACCCTATCTAAGCTTTTCTATGTCTATCCTAACATCCCTAACCAACATCTATCCATATATAACGTCATCTACATATTTTTAACTTATACGAATTCCTAATAGAGGTACTCAATCCCTAGTCCAGATTTAGAAGACAACTCACCTAATCACAGCTAAGGGCGGTTCTCGTTGGTGGTTGGGCAGCACACAGAGAATAGCCTTGGCCCTTTTGGTGATGGTGTTGAGCCGAAGCCGCAGAAGATTGTGATGTGGTATGATGGCAACGGCAACACACAAACTTATAAATTTTTCGGTAGAGGAAACTAAGTATGGAGTTTGGTCGGTTGTGCGGTTCTTGAGCGGGTGAGGGGGGTTTTTCCTCACTGAAACTATACAACTTATATTTAAAAACCATGGTGGTAGGTGGTTAACGTTTATGTGGGTCCAAGAATATTTTTGGTAACGTAATGTTCACGTCTTGGTTTGTTTTGTTTCTTAGTCTCCGGTTTGTCGTTCAAGAGGGAGCAAGGATGGAAATGGCATGTTCAAGGGAAAAGAAAACAACGGCTTGTACGTTGAAAAAGACAAGAGAGAAGAATAAACTAAGAGGAAGAAAGGGAAAGATGGAAGTTGTCGTGTAAACTACAGCAGACAAACTTCTATGCGTGAGAAAAAGAGTGAGGAAGGAGAGTGAAAGTTGCTGGGAAGTTTCATTGAAGTTTCCTTTAGTCTTTGGCCTAATTTTCCATGGAAACTTTGGCCACCCATCACCCTCATAGGCCCCACAAAGTTTCCAACCTTGTCTCTTCTAAATAGGATGAAAGAAAAGGTTGAAGTCCATATGAACTGCTGAATCCGAATTTTGGAGTGGATTCTCGTAGCTTTTTCCCATGGATGTTGAGTCCTTTCCCTATCAAGTGGTCCCCCTAACTTTTCCAAGTCAATCTCCATTAAATACTAAGGAAATTGAGGTGAAGTTGTAGGAGAGAGGGAGTCCTACGAATTTCCTTTTTGAGGAGACCTCTCTTTTTTTTTTTTTTTAATTACCAATCTAACATTTAATTCAATAGGGTCAAGTCCCTTAGTAATAACTTATAATATCTTTTAAATTGTTTCACATTAAAGGTCTTAAAATCCTACTTAAAATGTGGCAATTCCCTTGCTCTTTTAATTTTCTGATCTTGCACATTTCGTGAACAATTCCCATCATCAATAAATTTTGAGAATGTGTAACAATGTCCTTGGGATGAATTGTGACACGTGACAATTCTTAATTTCTGTAATCGACATCATTTCCTCGGTTAATTTCAGTCAAAATGTGATTTTAGCGCAACTTAAACTATCGGTTAGTTTTTGGGAATTTTTGGTGCACTAACCCGTGGTCGATTATTCCCGAGCCACAATGTACATCTTCGACACATTAATGACTCTCGATTGTTGTGAAAAATCTCGAGGTTTCAATTTCGAGCACAGGGTACCAAAACAATAGAAGAATCGGTTTAATGTCGATCGATGAGAATTCTGTAATTAGTTGGAATCACCCAAGCCTAATTTTATCTCTATCGAATCGACCTATTTCCGATTTCGATGGATTTTCGATCGCGGAATGATCCTTGTAGACTAACACAGTCGACGATCGATTCTTGGTCGAATTCTCAAGTTTGTTGCATCAAAATCCTTTAATAACTTTCCCGATTAGTTAAGTTATCTCATGAGTGATCAGCTCAGAGAATAGCGTTATAAGCACGTCGACGAAAAGCCCGATTTATTTAATTGAAAACAGAAACGAAAAATTAGACTGTCACAAGTTCTTTGGACACCAAGTCTTTTTTTTTAAAGGTAAATATGAGCTTATAGGTGGTAATTAGTAAATAGGAGGCATCCCCTTGGTGCTTTTTAATAGACTTACTAATCAAAATATAAAACAGCAGAGTATAACCTTGAAATATGTAACTAGAAACGTCATTTCTCACTATAGTAGTAATCAAGAAAAATATGTAGCATGCACATGAGAGTCACTGTACCCAGGAGAAGCACAGGATCTGATCCAATTAACAACAGCCCTATAGTGTGCATGTGCATGTGTGCACACCTGTGTAAGCACATGATCACATGCATGTGCACGCTGAAGCACATGTTCACAACACACAAAAATGCCCATATAAATGGAGAGAGATCTGGCAGGGGAATAAACTGGCAATATATTTTCTCTAGATAACAGAGGATTTTGTTGAGAGGATTTTGTTGAGAGAAAAAGTTCCAGTACATCAGTATATAAGAGAACAAAACAAAAGAAAAACAAACAAAAATGAAGCATTAGAAGATATACAGAATCAGAATATGATTCTCAAAGTTAGTTAAAAGGTGCCAACACAGAAGCAACCAAAGATTCCAAACCCTACATCTTGTTGCTTTCTTTCCTAAGGCATCCCATGAGACAAAGGTGCCACACTTCAGAACTTCTTAGAAATTGATCCTCCTAATTAGGCATGCCAACAGTTAAGAAACTGGATGGCATGTTTTGGCAAGAACCAAACTACCTTAGACAAGCCAAAGATTTGATGTAAAAGCTTGGAAGCGAAGTCAGAAAGAAGAAAGAGATAATCAACATTTTCCTTTAAAAGTTTTCACATAGAACTCCATTCTATGAAAAATCAAATTCTGTTTCCTGAGATTCTCAATTGTAAGAATCTCATTCCAATTTGGTGTGCATTTATTATGAAACTTACACTCCCAAGTAATGGAATTTGATTCTCACATATTGGCACTGTATTCGTAAGCACTTGGGTGAAATGTCAAGGAACAAGGAAGCTTTGGTTGCAGATTGTTATCATTTAAACAACGAAATGATCATTTACGACATTGACTTTGTGGGCCAAGCCCAAGGTTAGGAGTTCGAAGATTTCTGATGCTTTTAAGGATGCTTTTGCCTGGAACAAGGGAAGAGATAGAATCTTTTCTGTAAAGCCTTACTACAAGCTGCTTGATAGGGAGATTTGCGAATAGAACAGATTTTCATTAGAAATCGATTTGGAAAGTGAGGATTCCAATAAAGTTTCTCTTTTTGCTTGGGAAGCAACCTGGGAACAAATCCTTACTTTAGAAATGAGGCAAAGTACTGGTTAATAGGTGTCTCCTCAGCAAGAGGAGATAGTGCGTGCGGCATCTCCTCCTTCATTTTGTTCTTGGACAAGAATGGTTTGGACCGTTTCCTATGCATGCACCATGTTATCTTGGGTTATCAGACGTTTATTAAGCAAGAACTTTGGGCATGGTGGGGCATTCATTTACAGCACAACAATTAGGATTTACTCAATTCCCCTGTGTCTTTTGGCTGATTTGGAAGGAGCGGAACTAGAGAGCTTTCGATGGAGAGAAATCTTCCATTCTATTTTATTGAAATTTGGCTTAAAGTCACACACTTTTGGTATAGTGCAAACTTGCATATAGATGTAAATGCCTTGGTTGATTAGTCAATGATTTATCTGGTATTTGAGCTCCCTTTTGGTTTTGAGAGTTGATTTGTATATGGCTTTAGTTTTTTGGGCTCCTTTTGTATATGGGTTGCACCCCCTTGGTGCCCTACAGGTGAACTATATAATCTATAGAAGGTTAACACTTTCCTGAGGATTTTAAGTTATTCAAATTACGCTTTGTTCCAATACATGTTATCTCATCATATAGTTTCAAGTACCAACTTCAACATCTCACATATGATTTTGTGCTAATCAGCATAACCATCACCCACATGGGCAAAAACACTCTATTAACTCACAGTTGTAATTCCTTTTGCGAGTAAGATCATTGTGATAAAAGGGTGCCACTAATATTGAAAGTCAAGATAAAAAAAGTTCAAGAGAAACCTTGGATCCAAAGAGCTACCAACACACTACCAAAAAAGGAGCAATACTAGGGACTAAGAGAAGTATACAAAATTGATTTGAAGAGGAAAAATGTGAGTATAATGCATAAGAAGGTCACAAACCGCTAATATGAATCTATCTAGGATGTGACTTAGTAAAAGCAATTTCAATACTAGGGCTTAACATCCTCATCATTATTTTGCCAAAAAAAAGAGGTGGTATTTAAAAAATCATGATCTAAATGCTACAAAATAATAATATAAAATAATCAATTCTCACATCTAAGTGCTAAACAAATGATTGCGAACGAAGGCTCTCATAACAGTTGTTAAGCATCACAGATTAGATCCATGTAGGCTCAATTCACTGTCATCGGAGCACCCACCCGTTAGTTTTCTGCTCATCTTCTTCAAATTTCTGAGTTTTCATTATCATCCTTAGCTTGTTGACCTTAAACATAACACAGGAAAGAAGAGTTTCGGTTACTACATTGAGTTCAATGGGCGAAATTTGGTAATATAAACAAGTCTAACTTCCCCTAGGCTCTAATAGTAATATCAGTAGGTAAAAAGAGTTCAATATGATTCTCTGGTACAAAAATTGACTCTCGCAATTAAGAGGGAATATATGCTAAGATCCAAACGGGCAGTAAACTCTTTCCTTTTAAATTGAGAACATATCTCTACACCTGCTAATTATAATGTGAATAAATTAAACATTCTATATCTAAATCTCCATGTATAGTACACTTAAAGCTCAAACTTAGATCAAGTTCAAGTTTCGAACCAATGATTAATGACCAACAATTTTCATTCTACGTATATAGGAGAGATTGCCAACTTGTTAAATCAGACTCAAATCAGATTTTACTTTGCCCTTTCCAACCACTTAATGTTGGCAATTCATATCATGGCATATGATATGTTCATATGAAGAATCAACTGTTCTGAAAAATATGGCATGTCTCCAGATGTGCAAAGCATAATTTACTGTAACAAATTCCTATCTCTATCTAATCACCTCCAAGACTGTTCTCTGAGATGCATGAAACTTAATTATTTGGGAAAAGGTCAAATGCAAAGATAATAATGTGTACCTGCAGATGATTGAGGACAACCATCATAAGTTCTTTTCCAGCACCACAAACAACTATTGATACACGCTTCATATGCTATCATTGAACAAACTAGCAGACTAAGATTTTAAAAACCAATTGAAAAGGCCGAGGTCCTATAGCAGCATCAGAGCTTAAAAAATAAGCCATACCACTTCACCCAGAGAATTAACAAAAAACTGATGGACTGTAGGAGTGGTACTAGCACCATCGAGAAGAGTAAAAAATTCCTCTTAAGAAGAAGAGTCGAGACATAGATAAGCAAATGAAAACAGTTAAATGAAGAAAATTGAAATGCCATCTACCACTATGTATTAATAGTACCACTTGCCATGGTCACTAATGAGGTTTGACAACAAATCAAACCTCTCATGAAGTATGTTAAAAGCATCAGCCCACTGCTTATGCCTGACTGATAATGATGTCCGAATGACATGAAGTAAAATGTAATGACATGAAGTAAAATGTTCAATGTTCAAAGCCTGTTGAGCGACTTGATGAAGTTCATTTTTTCTGTAGACAAAAAAAGATTGATAATCTGAGGAGGCATTCAGCTGATCAAGATTCTCAAAAGTCCATTCTAATTTCAATTTGAGAATTAAAGCAGACCAGAAAATGCATTGGGTGACACTCTGAAAGCAATTGATGAATAAAAGGAAAACTACTCTCAAAATCAAATCACAAACTGAAGTTGACATTTTAGTATTCTCATTCTACCGCAAACATGGATACTTGGAATAACTAAGCCTGTTTTCGGAATGTGATGCAACTAGAGCATATTCTCAGAATTTTCATCCCCAATGACATGTATTATTTTCACTGAATGAATATTTTGTCAAAAAAAAAAAAAAATCGAAAACAGTTTCTATGAAAATGGAAACTAAAGGTGCTTTCTAAAACTAAGTAGGCCTTAAATAGTCAAGAACAAAAACGACATGTGAAGCATGCAACGATGTTTAAAATTTTGCAGCAAATTTGCCTCACAACTTTCAACATTTGAACTAAATAGATTTCTAGAGGTTTTTACTGAAAGCTAGTATGAAAATTACAGGTTGGCTTCGAAGCATGAGGCATCGTGTTGTTCAACTTATGGCAACTCTCGAAAGTCAACTTAAGAATTAAAAATTATTAGCAGGAAAGTTCTTCTATCATGTAAATTTCAAAGTTATTTGTAATAAAACTGCTCTGAAATTACTCTACATTAATTATCCATTTCTTTTTGAAGGATGATGATAATATCCTGAGTTAATAAGCGTTTTACTTTCCTTATGACCAAACAAAGTTAGATACCACCGAAACAAATATCAGCGCACATGAACAACCTTAATATAATCGAAACATCAAGTACAATCACCACCACATAAACTAGAACAGAATCTAGATTTCCACACTTATCACCTTCATTCACTCTTGGTTTTTCTTGTAAAAGACCCAACTCCTCAGTTCGACATCATCTTCTCATATAAGACTTCCAAGCACTTCACACACTGAATAGAACAAAGAAAGAGCTCTCTTGATTCGAAGCAATTACCAGGAGAGTGGGACCTGAGAAGCCAAAGCGAGCCGTCGGATGAAACGGAAGCGCGCACCGTTGGAACAGAGCTGGAACAGAGCCGGTATGCTCCGTCTGATAGTCGGAGGAAGGGGGCGGGGGCGGATCGTTTTCTTTTTCTTTTTCTTGAAAAAATTGAAAATTGAAATGTCCTTTTCTTTTTCCCTCTCTTGCTTCTTTTAAGGACGTGTTTAACATTGGACTATGAATCTTTTGAATTTTTATTTCTTGACAAAAAATCTTGTGAATTAATTGGTTAATTTTCACAATTACAGCCGATGCGAGATAGAGGAAACTCTCATTCGACTCTATTCCCCTGTCAATTTCGTTTCATTTTCCCGTTTCATTTTTCTGTTCCGTACCTCCCATTTTCTCGTGTCAAAGAGGTTGTAAATTCTTTAAAATGCGCATGATCGTATTCCAAAAAGCACCAAACTTTGTTATAATCTTCGTTGTTCTAGTGGAAGAAAGTTTATAATGCTTGATACTGAAAAGATTGGTCGAATCAATGGTCAGTCATTTTCGAAGAGTACTCAATGGTTTGTTCTTTGAAATTCCTTACAAGAAAGGTGGGAATCAAGGAGTTTCCTTTCGCGTTAGTCTCCATTTTTGCTAAGCAAATGAATATAACCGTATACCTCATGTTCATTCATTTTTTGCATTGCTTATACCTGGTATGAACTTTTGATAATTGTTCTACAAATTATCCAGAAATAAATCGCAAAAATTCTTAAAACGAACAAAAGGGCAAAAAAAAGTTCCAGGCAGAACAGCACAGCAACGCGAAAAAAGAAAAGAAAAAGAAGATGAAAAAATGAAGGAGAAAAGCAGCTCATTGAAAAAAATCGTCAATTTTAGGCATTTCTTTTACGAAATGTTATTGCTTTTTACAAACTTTTCTCTTTTTTGTTGCGAACAAGAATTTTGATCAAGTGGGTTCTGCTGTTGTAGACAAAATCGATGTGCTCCTGCACGCTAACGTGCGTCGTCGCTAATTAAGAAAAAAAAGAAGAAGAGGAAAATCTATAAGTTAAGCACCAATCGAGTGGTCTGCCCATTTGTGTTTTGATCTTCAGACTACATGTAGCCCGCATGTACGCTTGTGCGTTGAGATCATATGAGGTTCCCGATGGATCAAATCGCTGCATTTTTTATCTACTGATAAGTGTGATACATGTCTATAGCTCTAGATTTTCGATCCAACAAATAAAGCCTAGATCGATTCCATAATAGTGATCTGTATTGAATTGCCAACTAAAATCATTCATGGAAAAAGCGAATGATTTGAAATAAATTTTTGCAAAAAATAATTGCTTATAAAATTACAAAAATGAACGAACGTGAGAAATCCATGTCGAGCACAAAAACGTTTGGATAATTGAGACATATTTCATTGGTCAATTATTTCAAATAATACAAGTGATCATTTTTAGAAAGGTATTTTTCAAATCATTTATCTTTTCGTGGAACAGAAGGAGCCTCAGTAATCTACAAATAATGTCATATATGGTATGATGTGTTCAGGTTTGTCTAAGAAACAATATTGTTTAATTTGGGCCCACATGTTCAATGGTAATCTCGTTGCACACCCTAACAAAACTAAGTGCCCTAACGGGAGGACTCATGGGACATTGCATCAATGTGAATGTGGTGGTGGATTCAATTGTTGAAATTGTAATTTGGAAAAAAGCAATGTGACTATTCTCATTTACTTTTGAATTTTAAAAAAAAAATATGCTAATGAATTATTCAAATCAGCATCTCACAAAAGCGAACATTCACGCATGCTTAACATGTCGAAACAATAGGCCAAGCCCGAAAATATGGCCAAGCCATTTGCATCACCACCCAACTTCCAGACAGTTGGCTAGATAGAAATACTCTCATGAAGTCATTTGCCATCATTCGCCCAAAATCCAACCCCTTTCCATGCACCTTTTTTTCCCCCAATTTGTGATGATTGCGTATCAAACTTTAATGTACATGATCATTCTCTAGTCAAGTGGCGAATGTCATTCAAGTCTCTTTTTATCCTCATGACACTTTTGGATGGATCACTAAGTCTTGTTACCAATAAATGTGCAGGCCATATTCGATCTAGCCATTCTTCATATTTGCAATGCAAAGGAATTCTGCCCACTGCAAAACTTCACGTGCTTGGCTCGGCATCTGAAAAGCATGGAGATCATTGGTTCATAGTTCATTCCTTCGATGGCGACGGATGTAAGCTCACCATGCCAATGTTGCTTTTATCAAGAGATGCACTCCTGCTAGAGAAGATGGTCATTAATGTCTAGACCAATGGAAGACGCCAATCGAAATCTCTCAAGTCTTTGCCACAACTGGTTCTGCCCTAGATGCAATCTTACCAGTAAAGTCTCACTACAAACTGCCCAATAGGGAGGAAGTGGGTAGACAAGAATGGTTTGGACCGTTTCCTATGCTTGCACCAAATTATCTTTGGGTTATTGGAGCTTTTATAGAGCAAGAAACTTAGTATTCTTGCCACTGGCATCCTTTTAAAAAAGGAAAAAAGACAACCCAGAAGCTCAACACTGAACTAAATGAGCTACATCAATTTTCATAACAAATTATTTCCTATCAATCATTTTCAATTTTCCATCTAAAATATCTCATCTTAAAGTGAAAATTACCTATTCTAGGTAAAGGGCATAGGATTTTGAAATCGACTTTAAGTAGTCGACCGAGTCAAGACATTGCGATCAAATCATCATTGACAATTCAGAAACTCGTACATAGATCTGAAACACCCCCCCTCCCCCATATAGGAAACCAAAAACCATATTCCACACTAATAGATCTAATGATAGGCGGTGGGCCCAAGGGAGTCCATTTGGGAGAGTCCCAACAAGAAATTATAACTATTAAGGACTTGCTACATGAAACTAAAGAGACAACTGATAGAAACATTAATGATACTGATTAGAACAATTCTCCAGCACATGTTTCTAGACTAATCAAATGTCTGTTGAGAAGTTTTATCATGTTTTCACTTTGAAACAGTACTAAACCCAAACATGCAGGAAGGTTCAAAGTACCTAAAATTCTAA
Organism: Eucalyptus shirleyi; assembly: GCA_017140165.1. Taxonomy (NCBI): domain Eukaryota; kingdom Viridiplantae; phylum Streptophyta; class Magnoliopsida; order Myrtales; family Myrtaceae; genus Eucalyptus; species Eucalyptus shirleyi. The sequence goes on from CM029450.1 coordinate 44,469,668, forward strand.
ATCTTCTAATAGCTACACACCCACAGAGAGAACTATCTACACAAACATACACACTCACATAACACTTTTCCCAACCGATAGTCCTATAGGTTCTCAATTTCCCTAAAAAAGAGCAGAAACTCAAAAGTCTAAAACAAAAGCAGAAAGTCTGTATAGCAAGCTAACCCAGACAGACACCAAATTCTCCTTTAGGTGCTTCAACTGCAGTATAGGTAGGAGCACTCGGGGCAAACAACAAAAGCTTCAAATAATTGTGCTGTATCAAAGTCGGAGGTGTCATCTCTGAAGTGACCAGTAGAAGTGAAATCTAGAACTTTTACAAGAATAACTTCATCTAGTATAGTCGTTTAATTGACCAGTCCATTACTTTCGGGCTATACTGATTTCTGCCATCAGATCCATTTATTAAGAAATACTGTTCTATGGAAGCGAGAAAGGAAAGAAGTAGTCATTGACTGAATCTGATAGACTATACTGCTAAATATATGATCTGAAACAGGAGGCTTACAACATTTCCAATTGGAAAGACACCAAATATACTAAAGCACAAAACCCCATCTTCATCTCCACTGCGGAGGATATTGAAACATTGCTTTGAAGAATTTGAGAGCACTACGAATGAATCTTGACCATCGTCAGTTAAACCAGTTTCTCCAGGTACTAGTCCAGGCATGCAAGGAGCTCTTGGAGCTGGAGGGATGAGTAGTGCAATCTTCAAATGCCAAAGCGTTGCCAGAAGTGTCCTATTAAAAAAAGGATAATTATCTTTCCAATTGGCCAAAAAAAAAACAACAGAAGAAGAAGAAGGTAAATATAACAAGAGATTAAGGTTAAGGAGTCAACAATCAACAAATCAACAACTCACGGTTGACACCAAACATAAGTTTTCAAAAAACCTTCCACAAACCCATATTGAAGCTTGTTGAATAAAATCCTAAGTTTGAGAAAAGAAATATTTTAGTAGACCGAGACTAAAATAACTACTTAACTGCAAACAAAGCATTAGATAGAACATGAAAGGTATGAACAATAAAATATTGTCTGTTAAGAATCAAGATCGAGAAGTTAGATGAAACTTTTTCAGTTGAAAGATGCATACTCTATTCACTTGGGCATCCTCCTCCCAATTGAGACACACCCCAGCTGCTGCATGGGACTTAAGCTTCTTAAAAGTTTTCCATTTTGCTTAATATTTATACCGAGTTAGAAAAAAAATACCACACTACATATAACTGCTACAAGCACTAGCATATAACAAGCAGCACAATGCATATCCACAGTTCCATAAAGACAGCTAGATTGGTAAGATAACATTCATATGTAAAAATAAGATCTTCAAAGCAAAACATAATCCATGAAGTGGATAATGATTAGCAAATTGGTAAGACATTGCAAAGAAACTTTATGGCAGCAAAGATCGGCCAAGTTCGAGCAATTGTACCCATGACCAAACAAACTAGCTTAATGAATAACTGGTAATCTACAAACTTTTCCACCCACAAGCATAATTAAGGCACATACAAATTCTATCATTTAGGAGTCACCCGAACTATTACCTTCCTAATATGATCGAACTGGACATATGTCACTTTAAATAATAGAAAGAAACTAATAATTTGATGAAAATGAGCATGCCATGGATGACTGCTTCTATATGCTGTCTCAGTCATCTTTGGATAGGAATGAACGATTCAATCTAATTAGTTAAATGGGTATATATAAGATACAAGATATCATGATATCATCTAAACCGAGGACTTTGTAAGTTTACGGCTATTCTTCTTAAAAATTATAAGACATTGACGAAGATATGCATGTTGCATGTATTGTGCAAGTTATAAATGCTGCGCAGGTCATGTTTGGATTGGAATGAACCATTCACTTTAATTAGTTAAACGGGCCTCTTGTCGTTTGTAGACCTATTTAACAAAGGGGGCATGTTCGAAAAGAGTGTTCTAATAAGATCTGTTAAGGCTTTCATGCTCAGATTCACCTAACTAGCAGTCCACTGTTAATTTGACATTGGCAGACAAGAGCCATAAACATGGATTGCCATGTCTATTAGCAGCTAAATGTTTGTTGAGCAAGCTTGCTGTTTGCAATGCATCATGCGGCTTTTGAGCAATTCAGAATCTTTCCCAAGAGATATTAGAGAAGAACACACTCTGAAGATAAGGGATTCTTGCAGTGAAACTGTACCATCTTCTAGTCCCAAGACAACTACTTTGCCATCAGGATGCCAGCATAATGATGTTATACATTTACCTAGAGTACATTAGAATAGTTAGATAATCCAGTATAACGACATACAATGGAGTGTGCAAAGAAAAGTGATTTCATAAACAACAACAAAAACACAGAGAGAGAGAGAGGGGGGAGAGAGAGGGAGAGAGAGGGAGAGAGAGAGAGAGGATGAATAATTTGTTCACCATAAAATTAAGACTAAGAGGAAAGATAGAGAGAGAGGGAGAGAGAGGGAGAGAGAGAGAGAGGATGAATAATTTGTTCACCATAAAATTAAGACTAAGAGGAAAGACAGAGAGAGAGAGGGAGAGAGAGGGAGAGAGAGAGAGAGAGAGAGGATGAATAATTTGTTCACCATAAAATTAAGACTAAGAGGAAAGACAGAGAACACACATAAACCGAGAAAATGATAATCAATATTTGGGAAGTAAGGCAAACATCACAACAGTACGCATTATATCTGACAGGGATAGTGGTAGCTTGACATGGGATTTCTTTAGGCTAGGAGATCATCTAAAGCTAGGGAATCTACATCTTTTTCGCAGCCTTCAATCCATTATCTCTATCCAGAAACGAATCTTATTGTTCAGCTTTGGAACCTCGAGGTGGAGTGTAACCATGAAAGCATACGTCAAGCAAGGATCACAAATGTACAAGTATCTACAACTTATCTCAACAGAAACCACTCAAGGATTGGTTCAAGAAGCACTCAACAACATGTTTTTCATATCAAGAAGGCAACATGATGCATGCAGCATTCAGATGTTTCTGGAGAAAATATAACTCCTCTGTAATGTTCCCAGTGAGAATAGATTACAAGAACTACCAAGGCTAGGCATCTGATCCCAAGCTCTTACGAATTTGAATTACCAAAAGACAAAGTCGTATAAGAACTTAACATACTTGGATGCAGCTCCGCCTACCCTCCTAGTCTTTTTGCTTTCTCCAACTCCTCCCACCATGTATACATGTATGCAGCATAGCTTGAGATATATCCTATTCACAAGTAAGTTAAATTCCCAACAACAAACTTGATTAATCAAAATGATGTGACGAGATGCCCCTTTGTAATTGGAAGAAGATAAATTAACTTCAAGTAATACAAAATGTGCGAAACTTTCCAGACTAGACTCTACATTTTAACAATACAGAATGTGAGAGATCCTTGTAGGGAATGCTCAATCTGTACAAGAAGAGGAAGAAGAGGAGCCAGAAGTAATATTACACTCAATCAGTACAAGAAGAGGAAGAGCGGAGCCAAAAGTAAAATTACATCGTGAGAATCACTAACAGAAATTAAAGGAAAAGTATATAGATGCCGGACGGCATTGAGATTGTATTTTGCAGGGGTTAAACCTGCCAACTCCAAGTGGGCATCAAGCATTTCTACATTGGACATAACTAGTGTATCTAGCATAAATGACATCCCCTCCAATTCAAGTTCTTTATCTTCATGATCACTTTGACCGGTGTACTGGAAAGGGCAAAAAGATGGCAATACAGGAGTAGGGTACACTTCCAGTTGGTCTAGATGATTGTCAGTTATGTTATGGAAATCTCCAAAGGCACCAATCTTGTCTAGAAGTTGATAGACATCTATCGCGCCTGTAAATTAAAATCCCTCAATTCAACTAGTATCAGCTTGGGATTCTTCATTTGCAACTATGTCATATCCGAATTTTCCCTCCCATTACCACCATTCACTCTTCATTTTTGTGTGAAACACCAACTCCTTAGTTTGATGTCATGTTCTCATTTAGAATTCCAAGCACTTAACCTCTATATTCACCAACTCTCCATCAAATGCAATTTGAACTGGATTGGCAACTGAAGTGATTTATTTGGGGAAAAGGACTGTAGCACATTTAACGAAATGCAAATGGGGAATAAGGCTAACGTGCATGCAGAGTCAGAACTTGCAATTGGGCAAAGAAAATGGTACACCTTGTACCTCTGCGGCAAGTGATAAAACCTAAGCACATTCAAAAACTGAAAGGCAAAAGAATAAGGTAATTTACTCTTCCTTCAAAATACTGTTTAAAAAACCTAGCAAGTGTATGCTTTGAGCACACTTTTGGTTCCCACCTATATGAGTGATGCTAAAGCTTTTGAGTTTGAAATAGTAGAACTTATATACTAATTCTAGTCAACAACTGCTTTTTCAGTCTTTTAAAAAACAGGACACAACAACTTTTCATTGACAATTTACTATGATCTTTGGAATGATGGTTATGCACTACTGAGCAGGAAAAAGAATGACCCTAAACCAGCGGCCTTTTCTTTGGTTTTTCAGCAGTTATTCTAAAGGCACGATGTGTTTTTGCACCAGTGGTCATCAGGCAGAGTAGCAAACGATGCAAACCAGATTCCTTGTGCTGAAGTTTGGAATGAATTTCCTTAACTCGAGGAAGAGGGAACAATGAATTATCCATAAGTATGAACCAAACGAGTTAAATTTGAAATAAAAAACAATCTGCTCACTTGAAGGCACCAACTACCAATCAAAAGCCGAGTCGCGTTCTGCGGCTTAAGAGGCGGTCCCTCAACCATGTTGCAATACCCTCTGTAAGACTCGAACTGATTTTGAACAAAACAATCAGATGGCATTCCAAAATCCTCGCACTCTCATAAAAAAGTTCGACTCTGCTTCAATCAAGGATTGAGACTTCCGTTACCATCTGCCTCATCATACCAGAAAATCCTCTCAAACAGCAACAGAGGACTTGAAATCTCCAAGGGGAAACCCTCATCAAGTGCATACCAAAAGCAGCCATTGACCGCAATTTCCCTCAAAGTTGTCGAACAAACCTTGATGGTTCGCTTTAAACCGTAGCATCCTTCCAAACTAAGGTACTCGAGAACAGGGCTGCCATTCGACATCTCATGCATCACCTCCGAGTCACAGACGGACAGGGACCTGAGATTAATCCAAGCGATACTTCTACTCAACGAGAAGCAACGGAGCCCTGAGTGCAGGTTCACCGACGAAGAGCATCCATAAAAGGAGCAGCGGTACTGCGAAATGGCCGGCCATCTCGCACAACCTCTTAGTTGCATCGACTGAGAGGTCCTCGACACGGCGGTCAACAGCAAAGCGAAGCCACGGACTGAGCTCAGGCGCGCAACGGTCGAGAAAATCGGTGTCGATGTGGAACTCCCTCACCTTGGGCGACGCCTACAGGATCAAGACGCCGTCTACGGACGGGGAGGCGTTCCGCCAGGGGAAGGAGAAGACGAGGTCCGGGGGTGGCGGTCCAGACGGATCGCCACCGCTTCGACAAAAACGCACGTGCGGACAATGTGGGGATCGACGATCGAACGGAGGAACCGGAAGGAGAGCCTCCTCCGATTTGAGGCTTCATTTCACTCGGACTTAAGTTTCTGGCTTCCCGTATAGAGAGACACGTGTCGCTCGATGGAGAGGCAACCACTTTCCTGCGCCTTTTAATACGTCTACGAGCCCATGATGATGGGCCTCGCACGTGTTGAATTGCCGAGTACCGAACCTTGATTTTTTTAAATCCAAGCTTGTCCGACATCTGCAAAAATCATCATTCATATAATAATCGAGTATGAACAAAATTGAGTAGGCGTACTGCGTATATAATCGAGCTTGAGCCCGTGAAAGAATATGTTTGCTTGATTCCGCTTGATTTGTGATATCACACTCGAGGGCTCAATTTACATAATGATAAATATAAATAGCATTGGTAAATATCAAAACTAGTTGACAACAAAATTTTGATCGATAACTTATTCGGTCAGTAGCATTTTGGTAAGTTACCAAAATTTTTTAAAAAATACCAACAGTTATTATAATTTTATTATATATATTACTATTGACATCCAAATAATCCTAATGGTTAAAGTTAGAAAAATTCAAGATTCAAGATCCCGATCGTGGAGACACTCATTTCTTAACTTGAAAAAAAAAAAAAAGATTTGTATCAGTAGTATTTTAATTGCATATAGGTGTTAATTCAACATAAGCGTGTAGGAATAGGCGTTTAGATTTCTAAGTTTTCATAGAAATGGCTTAAAATCCTTTTTTTTTTTTGGTCAAATCAAAGAATCCACCTTTGACTGAAAAAAAAATTATTTCAATAGTCTTTAATTCTTTTTAGACATTTGATTTAGAAATAGTGAAATTTAAGTACCTACAATCAAATCAAAGAAATATCAATTTCAAGAATGGATTAACCAGTTAGAACACCATATTTGTTATCATGGAATTTGAGCTCACACCTTTCAAGATCGTGTCACATGGCACAATTACACAAAACTCTATTGGAGAATAAAATCTGTTCTTTTCTCATCTTGGAAGGGTCCTTTTTTTTCTTCTTCTTTTGGCTTCTTTTTATGTTCAAGAGGGAGGCGCCATAAGTTAAAAAAAAGGGAGAAAAGAGAGAAAAATAAGGAGGATTGACTCTCCATGAGTGCTGTGTATACACCTTCACCGTCGCCCCATCACATCCGACCTCATCCTCGTCACCGCAAGCTGCATCCATTGTTCTTGGACTTCATTCTCTTGAGGAGTTGGAGCAATAGTCGCCGCTGCCCATTCCGACGATTGAAACCCACGCCATCACTTTGATGAGCCTCTCCATCACTCCTCTCAACTCCATTAGTTGCCAAGCCAGTTGCCCAAGCCGCCCTGTCCTGCTCCACTATTGCTCCCTACCTTCCCCATCGTGAAAATCGAAGAGCCCCGATCTCGTCTGAAGACTCCCTCGCTGGTCGTTGTTCTGTTCGTAGATAGTTGTAAAGGTTCCAATCGCCGGTTGCGAGTGCCCATCATAGCCTACTTACACCACTGATAAACTAGGCTTTCCTGCTGCCTTCAACGATGGTCATCGATGAGGAGCCACTCAAAACCTAACGAGCCGAGGGTTAATTTTTGAGCTTGAATATTCTGTTGGTTTATCCGATTCTATCTCCACTTTTGTTCCTTACTTTTTGTGGATGCAATGGCCAGAGCAATGGTTAGCCGATGGTAGGAGACGGTGGTTCGGCGAAGAGCGGGAATGAGTAACAGTGGTATAGGAGTACTTTTGAGCGTGAGATTTTGAATGTTTCCTCCTGGTTCGGCGAAGCTTTAGATAGGGAGCTAGGCCTCAAAGATGAGATGAGGGGTGAAAAGGCGAGAAAAGGCTAAAATGATGATGACGTGTCCGGTGGGGTGAGGCCCCACACGGGGACAATTGCTAATTGCAATGGGGATTGGGCCCCACTTTATCTACTTTGCATCTACCTTTTTCTTTTTCCTTCGTTCCTGTCTTTTCTCCTTTTTCTTTTTTTAATAACGTGCGGAGGTGCAATTGAGTTGGGTTTGCAAGGCGTACGAATCCATCACTAACTTTAATAGAAAATTACAGGCTCCTATTCCAGTCCAATTACCGGCATTTATTGGATTGTTTCAATATTATCGATTACGCCATTGAGGTAGCCACATTTATTTGTTAAAGTTACTAACTCTTATAGAGTAATACTACTATTGATTTGGGTAAATTAGCAACTTTTCAGGGGGTAAGTCACTAACTTATTTTAGCTTTACTAAGTTCTAAATTACCAACTATTTACTTGATTTCTTTTTTCAAAATTTTCATGGGTTTGAATAATTTTTTATTATCATTTATTTACAGTGGTTTTCAGCATATTAAATTTACTAACACTCGTAAAAAATTGTCAACTCTTATTTGAGTCATTATATCAATATTATTTGATTGTTTGAAATAGTCCACCATCTTGTTTCAATAACTTGCCAACATTTATTTGTTAAAGTTACTAAGATGCACTAACTAACTCTTAGAGGATATTACCAACTTTTATTTTAATCAGTATGAATGTTTTCTTGATTGTATCGAAATTGCTAATTATTTTAATAATTTAATAACATTCATTGCACAACTTATCAACTTGTTCAAGTTACTGGGAAATTATGATTGCCATTTGAGTACACTTACTATTACCTTTAGAGTTACTGACGTGTCAAAATCACTGTATAAATTGCTCCAATAATCTATCAACACATAGATGATAACTTTACTATACACACTGCTTGAATAATCCATCAACACATGGACAGTAAGTGATATCATTTGAGCACGTAGTGTGTTGATATGAGATTGGGTTGAAAAGATTTACCAAACCAGCATTGAAGGTGAAAATAGCTTAATTATTTGATAGGCAAGAGGCCGAAAAAATGTGAAAAAAGAAGAAGAAGGAATTTAAACCCTTTAATGTCTCCTGGAAATGTACATGAAGTTGCATTTCTACGAACATTTCGTGATAACAAACACCGCAAAAAGGTGTCATTCTTCTCTCTGCTGCATTATTTCTGCCGCCAAACGCTTGCATATTTAGACACTTGGTTCAGAAGAAAATAAAATTGCAGAAGAGAGCTTCGGCTTCCTCTTCTTCAGGTCAACCAAGTCAACTCAAGAGGTCCTGCTTCTCTCCAGTCAAGTAGGCATCTCATGAGCTTAAAAATAACAGACAATTGCTTTCATCACATCTTAAATTACATCAGCTCGAGTGAGAGAAATCGAGCCAAAACCTAGGATAGCCATCTTAAAAACCTTCAAGTCCTCTGCAACCATCCCTAGCAAACCCTTTGTTGGAGAAATCGTTCCAGAATATTTTGAAGCTGACAAAACGTTTCCTTCAGTCTAGTCTGGGTATCTGCAAATCGTCTAGTTTAAAGTCTGAAGACTTTCTGACTACCAGACTCAAGATTCAAGACTCAAGATTCGAGACTCAAGACTATTCTCATTGACAGTCTTTCTGATCCAGTGACGAAGGAAATCCAGAGCCGAAGTATATGGTTGAGGATTTAATCCTATCGTCTGGAGAAGATCTTTTTTGGTTGGATAAATATAACGGATTCTTTTGTTCGTATCTAGATCAATTGAAGATCCGATGGTCGACGAAGTATTCTTGGAATGTTCTATTCTTGGAAACCAAGATCCTGATTGTATGGGCGAACATGATTGATGGGCTATCGTCAGGTTCCTTTTATAGCTCGAATGATCTTCTTGATTGATTCCGTCAACGGGTAGATTGGAGGAATTCCTTTGGTAAGTGCCAACGGTATGATAGCATAAAGGAGTATAAAAAGGAAGACGTTCTAGTTGTTTGAGTACGTGATTGATAGAAAAATTCCGAGTCCGAAGCACCTTGATTATTAGTCGATACGACTGAGCGAAATTGTATACACAGAGTGTCTATACTTGGTGATACCTTGAGCGAGTGTGGTAGATCATCTACACCGAGAAATCAAGGAAGATCAACACTGTAACATCTCTTTGTTCATAGTGGAATCCAGCCAAATTGGCTGTCAGTGCAGAAGAGTGGACGTAGGCTTGAATTAAGCCGAACCACTATAAACCGCGTGTTTAATTCTCTCTTTCCTTACTTAGTCTTACGTTGATTATTACTCTTCGCAAATCCTTCAACTATCTAAAGTATTGCGCAAGTATACAGAAACTATCAAGAAAAATCTGTGTATACCTATTCACCCCCCTCTAGGTACTCGTACTAGCAATATCAATTGGTATCAGAGCCCGTGTTCTTACTTTGTTTGAAGTGTTTTACTTCAGAGTAAAAGATCCATGGCTAGTATGCTAGCACCAGGGCTGATGGAAGGGCAAAGCAATACCAGACCACCCTACTTTGACGGAAAGGATTACAACATCTGGAAGAACAAGATGAAAGCTTTCCTACGATCCAAGGATCCTCTGGAATGGGACGTTGTGGAAAGAGGAATTACTCCTACTGCTGCATCAATCTCTGAAAGAGGAAAAGAAACTGTTGATGCCAGCGGAATGACTCAGGAAGAGATAAACAAGAGACAAGCACTCGATGCAAAAGCAATTTATTCTTTATATTGTGCCTTATCTCCAATTGAATATAACAGAATATCTTCTTGTGTTACAGCAAAAGAAGTATGGGATAGATTACACATCACCTATGAAGGGACAGATCGAGTGAAGGAGACCAAAATTAACATTCTCCTCGGTCAATATGAAGCCTTCAAAATGAAACCAGGAGAATCTATAACTGACATGTTTAGTCGTTTTACAGATATTGTCAATGGTCTTGAGAACCAAGGACAAAAAATTTCTGATCCCATGAAGGTGAACAAGCTACTACGTGGACTCTCCAAGGAGTGGAATCATATAAAGACTTCAATAAGAGAAACGCAAAGAATTATGCCTCTATCTGTCGACGAGCTGATTGGAACTCTTCAATCATATGAAGTGGAACGAATTAATGAAGAAGAAGATCCAAGAGGTAAGAAATCTATTGCATTAAAATCAAATGATGACTCTGATGATGCAGATTCTGAAGATGATATGGACGATGAGGAGCTCGCCCTCATGATAAGAAGATTCAGAAAACTGAATAGAAAAGGCAGAAGGTTCAACTCAAAGAAACAAAATTTCCAGAGACAGCAGACCAAGTCTGTTGATGATGAGGAACCAAACAAAGATGTAGTTCGCTTCGAATGTAAGAAGAAAGGACACATCGACCCAACTGTCCTCTTCGAAGAAGAAAAGAGGAAAAGCTGAGAAGTTTCGAAAAGCTCTCAAAGCCGAAACCCGAGTGATACAGAATGTGAAGAAAGTGATAATGAATATGCCAACATATGTTTGATGTCACATTCGCAGACTCGGACTCGATTGGATCGACTGCACGTGAATTTGAGGTAAGTGATTTTAAAATTCCTGTCAAAGTCTCTAAATATATTGATGAACTGTGTTTCGGTCTTAAGACTTCTCTCAAAAGGATTTCCGAACTTAAAAAGGAAAACTCAGCTCTAAAACAAAAGGAAGTCATTTTAGAAGAAAGAGTTAAAAGTCTAGACCTAAATGTTTCTGCTCTTAAAGAAAAAGAAGATGATCTTTTGAAAGAAAATGTTTTCTTAAAAACGGACTTATGAAATATTTCAAAGAAGTTTTCGATAGGATCCGAAAAGCTTGAAAAAGTTCTTTCAGTTCAAAGACCTTACTTCAATAAGTCTGGTCTAGGCATGACATCAGAAACAATTCCCTTGATTGATTTTCCTAAAGTTAAAGAAAGAATAAAGAAAAGACCGTCGAGAGAGGCTTACAAAAATCATTTCAAGAAAGTTTTTGTAAAGTCTGTTGGTCGAAATGCTCTAAGGTGTTCAAAGTGTAACAGTAAGGATCACTTTGAAAAAGAGTGTCCTATGGTTTGGAAGCCTGTTAAGAAAGTATGGCCTAATAATGTTTATCCTACTAACACCAAAGGACCCAAGAAAATTTGGGTACCAAAGAAAACTTGAGACTCTCTTTTAAATGCAGGTCTCCTTCAAGAAAAAGATAAAATGGTATCTTGACAGCGGATGTTCAAGACACATGACAGGAGACTCAAAGTGCTTCGTAAAGCTTGTTCAAGTAAACGGTGGAAATGTTTCATTTGGAGGAAACGGCAAAGGATGCATTGTGGGATTTGGAACTGTGAAAATTAGAAATCTCACAATAAGCAATGTTTCTCTAGTGGAAGGACTCAACTATAACCTCCTTAGCATTAGCCAACTGTGTGATACCGGTTTCAAGATCTCCTTTCAAGAAGGAATTTGCTATGGAATTAGTAAAGACTCTACTCAGTCTTTCATGGGTCGAAGACATGGAAACATCTACCTCTTAGACATGAAATTGAATGAATCTCAATGCCTAATTTCAATCCAAGATGAAAATGAATGAATGCGAGAAATTCTTGTTGAGTATGCAAATGTTTGAATATAAATTATTGTTAAGAATGAAACATATTTTATTAATGGATTCTTTCAAGCAATACAAGCAATAATTTTTAAAATAATATTTTTCAAATCATTCATTTTTTTTTTGTGAAACAAATGGAGCCTTAATTCAAGTCAATTTACGAATAATGTCATATATGGCATGATGTTCAAGTTTGTCTAAGAAACGATATCGTTTGATTCGGGTCCATACATTCAATTGTACAAATAATCTCGTTGCACACCACAACAAAACAAAGTGGCCCGACGAGAGGAGATTTCGCTGCTGGTACGGAAGCGTTGGAGGACTCATGGGACATCACATTGATGCGAATGTGATCGTGGATTAGTTCTTGAAATTGTAATTTGGAAAAAAGCAATGTGATAATTAATCCTGATTTACTTTTGAATTAAAAAAAATGCTAATGAATTATTCAAATCAGCATGTCACGAGAGCGAACATTCACGAATGCTAAATGTTGAGACGACGGGCCAAGCCCGAATTCGACCAAGCCATTTGCCATCACCACCCAAGCTCCAAACACTCAGCCGGATAGAAATACTCTGACCTCATTGTTTGCCATCACCGCCTAAAACCCACCCCCTTTCTGTGCGCCATTTTTTTTTCCCAATTTGTGACGATTGCATATCGAACTTGAACATATAGAATCCGAATGTTATTCGCGTCTATGCTTATCCTCATCCACTTTTTGGATAGATCACTAAGTCTTGTTACCAATAAATGTACATGCCATGTTTGATCTGGCCATTCTTCATATTGCGAGGCACAAGAATTCTTCCTGCTACAGACCTTCACTCGTGCTTGGCTCGGCATTTGAAGAGCGTGGAGACTGCCAGGTTCGTAGCTCGTTCTTTGGACTATAACTGATGTAAGCTTGCCTTGCTAATGCTGCTTTTACCAAGAGACGCACTCCTGCTGGAGAAGATGGTCATTAACGTCGAGAGCAGTGGAAGATGCCAATCGAAATCTCAAGTCTTTGCCATGGCTGGTTTTGCCCTAGATGCAATCTTTCCAGTAAAGTCTCGCTACAAGCTGCTCACAATAGGGAGGTTGTCGGTGGCAGAATGGATTTTCCATGGGAAGCGATCCGGAAAGTGAGGGTTCAGATTAAAGTTTCTCTTTTTGCTTGGGAAGCAACTTGGGAACGAATCCTCCCTTCAGATAACCTACAACAAAGGGGCAAAATATTGGTTAACAGGCATTTCCTCCGCAAGGAGGAGGTAGAATCCATGCGGCATCTCCTCCTTCATCGTTCATGGACAAGAATGGTTTGGACAGTTTCCTATGCTTGCACCGAATTATCTTTGGGTTATTGGAGCTTTTATGGAGCAAGAAAAGAAGGATTAACTCAATTCGCCTCTCTGTTTTTAGGCTTATTTGGAAAGAGCTAAACAAGAGAGCTTAAAGTCGTACACTTTTGGTATGGTGGAGACTGCATATGAATATAAATGCCTTGCTCAATATAGTCGATGATTTATCTGTATTTAAGCTTGCTTTTGGTTTTGGGGGTTCTTCTATACAAGGCTTTAATTTTTGGGCTCTTTTCTTATATGCGTTTGCACTCCCTTGGTGCCTTATAGTTGAACTTCTTATGTGTTAAAAGAAACTTACTTTGCTGAGGACTTCTAAGTTACTCCAATTACCCTATATCCCAACATTGTATCTAATCATGTAGTTGATATAGCTAGAATAAGTACCTAGAGGGGGGTGAATAGGTATATGCAAGATTTTTCTCGATAATTGCACAATACTAGACAGTTGATAGATTTGAGACAAACAATAATCAAAGTAAGACTGAGAGAAGGGAAGAGAAAATTGAACACGCGGTTTATAGTGGTTCGGCTTATTTCAAGCCTACGACCACTCTTCTGCACTGACAGCCTATTGGCTGGATTCCACTATGAACAAAGAGATGTTACAGCGATGTTCTCCCTTGATTTCTTGGTGTAGATGATCTACCACACTCGCTCAAGGTATCACTAAGTATAGACACTCTTTGAGTATATAATCAGGATCTTGGTTTCCAAGAATAGAACCTTCCAAGAATATTTCGTCGACCATCGGATCTTCAAACGATCTTGATTATGAATGAAAGAATCCGTTATAATTATCCAGCCAGGAGATCTTCTCTAGAGGATAGGACTAAATCCTCAACCAAATACTTCGGCTCTGGATTGCCTTCGTCATTGGATTAGAAAAATTGTCAATGAGAATAGTCTTGAGTCTTGAGTCTTGAGTGCTGAGTTTAGTGATCTGAAAGTCTTCAGACTCTAAACAGAAGGCTTGCAATTATCCAGACTAGATTGATAGAAACGTTTTGTCAGCTTCAAAATATTCTGGAAAGATTTCTCCAACAATCTCCCCCTTTTTGATGGTGACAAAACTTTCCTGTAAATTTGAACAACTTTGACCTGCAAAACATTACTCAAGCAATATGGCTATCTCATAAAGATTAATAAAATCAACAACCGCTATCGCATCCACGGAAAATCGGTTAGTCTTTCATGAGTAAAACCATATAGCAACACTTGATATAAATGCAAATAGTCAAGCATCAAAATCCACATCCAAGTCAGTCAAATTCAAGTTCACACCCAAGTCATACTCAAAAACATTTAAACACACAAAAGAAATTTAAAGTCAAAGTTTTAAAGAGTTGAGTTCAAATTGCAATTCTCCCCCTTTTTGTCATCATTAAAAAGGTGAGAAAAGAGTCAAGTCTGCTTGGGAATGCACACGATCTGGAAATCTCCCATCGACTGTACGATGCCTTCCAGTCTTTTCAAGTCTTCCCGTAGATGAGCCACCTCTTCTCCTTTGGCATTGGCTTGAATTTGAAGAGCGATATCTTTCATTTGATCCGCCAGGGTAGCAGAAGATGCTTGTCCAGCATTCTTCAGGACTTGAAGTTCATAGTCCAGAGCATAGATTTGACCCCGCATTTCCAGAAGAACATCAAGGATACGATGAAAATCTGATGTATTGTCCGTCTGTGTGCTCGCATTTGCTCTCTCGGATGGAGTGAAGGCAGACGATGGAGCTTCGGTGTAATCGCGTAAATTTGGTGTTGACGTATCATGTCCTTCCTCAGGCATTTGAGAAGCCTGAAAATCTTCTGGATTTGCCGGTGAGCGACTCACACCTTCATTGTTAACAGCATGTGGTGTAGTCCTTCCTTGCTCGCCATCTCCCCCTATCTCTAGGACCTCAATTGGGGAAGAGTGATGGTCATGCTCTTCAGCACCTTGATTCCCTTTCTCTCTGGCTTCATCTGCAGACTTTTCTTTCACTGCTTCTCCTTCTTCTTCAGCTTCTTTCTCTTTCTCTTGATGCTCCTCTGCTTCTCTGTTCTTTGCTTATCCCTCTTCTTCTCTCTGTTCTGTTGATTCAGGTACAGAACGTTTGGTCCTTTTCAATGCAGGAATAGATAGATCTTCCTCTTCATCTTCATCCTCCAAGATAAGAGTTCTTTTCTTTTTGGATGGAGCACCCATGGGCTCCTTCCCTTTTCTCTTTGATGCAGAAGATACTGGAGTCTTCACTTTGAACTTCTCCATTGCCTTATTAAGCTCTTCCAGATGCATTTTTGTCAGCATTTTCAAACCCACCACCATTTTGTCGCATGGTCGAACACAAAGAGTATGTGGAGGCTCAATGTTCAAGTGTCTGAAGATCTTGATCACAAGATTTGGGTAAGGCAATTAGCCCTTGTCCTTCACCATTGCTCTGTACATGTGAAAGAGAATGGTGTGAGGAAGAGAGAACTTCTTCCCTGAATTGATCGCGTACATCAATTTCGCCTTGGAGTTAGACACGTCAGTCTTTGATATAGACTTTGGCCTGATACAGTTGATCACAATTTTGTGAAGCAAGATGTTGATGGCACGCATCCTTGTGTAAGTAATTCTTCCCTCTGTACTATTGTCTTTGACAAGCTCCAGTGTGGTACGAGCAATCGAAACTTTGATCGGTTGATAGCGTCCTCTTTCAACTCCAATTATATTTGCCAACATGTCCACATCTACCACATAGTCTTGGTCTGGAACACTGAAGGATATTCTATTCGCATCTAAAAAGCTGAGATTCGAATAGAAGTATGCTGTCAATTGTGCATAACCGTCTGTGGTATCGGAGTAAAATTGCTCAAGTTGAAGCAGATTGAACTTCTCCCTTAAGTTCACATTGATGGCATCCAGGAAATCGAAATCAACACTCCTAGGGTTTATCACCCCTCTTTTCAACAGTCTGAAGAATAGATTTTCCTGTTCCTTCGATTTAAACAAATCCATTCTTTTTCCCTTCACCTTTGCTACAACACCCATTCTAGGTTGGAATTCAAGGAACATTTTATCATCATCGTTCCCGTCAGTCGAATTCAGTCCCTGTACACGAGGGTCACTTGGAATGTTCGCAAGTGCTTCCTCAGCCTTTCCTTTGGGAGCAATTCCCAAATCCTCCATTTTCCGCAAAAAAATATACTCATTCCCATAATTCTTATCTTTAAGGAACTCATCTATATAGTTCAACGGAGTACCAGTGCTTTTCAAAGCACGATAGAGCTTATAAATAAAAGAGGGTTTTTGGACTCTTACAGGGTCTGCGTCCTCGATTATTTCTTCCTCCGGTTGTTGACTCGCACCTTGTGGGGTAGATGGTGAAGAGTAACGTAGAGGAGAGTGAATCGGGCTCTGTTGCTGACTTGGTAAATCTTTCTCCTCGGTGAGATCGAAATGGGTAGGCCCCTTCCTCATTCTCTGTGGTCCCCTGTTCGCGATTCTTGATGACTTTCTCGAAGAAGACATCCTTCCTTGTCGTTGAAAGATTCCTTTACTCGCTTTCCCAAGAAAAGTTGACAACTTTCTCGAAGATGAACACGAAGCAGAGATAGGATTGGGAGGAGAATGCCTTTTTAGGGTTTTGAAGTTTAATCGAGAAAAACTATATATATATATATATATATATATATATATATATATATATATATATAACTCAGTTTAAAAAGGAAAAACCAATCGGCACAAAGGAAAATGAACAGACACCTCTTTTGAAATCAATAACTGCCAAATATAAGTTAATCTTTTTGAAAAGACACGATTCCGTTTTTCACGGAAATTATAAATTAACTGAACTAATGATCGTACCTTTTCGAGATTGAGTATAATAACAACTTACAGTCTATAGCCATGAATGTCTGAGTCTGAGGGTTGGAGAGTCTCTAGACTTTAACTTCCTCAAGCTTCAAAATGTTGAGTCTGGAACGGATAAAATCAAATTGATTTTTCTCCAAGGGCTTTGTGAATATATCCGCTAGTTGGCTCTTTAAATCAACAAATTGAATCGAGATTTCTCCATTTTGAACATGATCTCTAATGAAATGATGTCGAATCTCTATATGCTTTGCTCTTGAGTGAAGGATTGGATTTTTAGTGAGATTGATTGCGCCGGTGTTGTCACATCTAATCTCTCGTGCTTGAGTCTTCAATTCCAAAGTCTTGTAGCTGTTGTTTTATCCATAGAATTTGCGAACAGCAACTTCCAAGAGCTACATACTCGCTTCGTTGTTGAGAGAGCCACGTTGCTTTGTTTCCTTGAAAACCAAGACACTATCCTCGCTTCCAAGCAACCGGCAAGTTCCCGAAGTGCTCTTTCTATCAACTCGCAACCGCCAGATCGCCGGATCGCATCGAATATCCCAAAGATTAAAGTCTCCCTTCTTAGGATACCAAAGACCGATGCTTGAAGATGAAGCAACGTATTTAATAATACGTTTCGCAGCACTGAGATGGGATTCTCTAGGATCTGATTGAAACCTAGCACAGATGCAAACACTCAACAAAATGTCAGGTCTAGAAGCAGTAAGATAAAGAAGTGAACTAATGATACTGATATAGCTAGTACGAGTACCTAGAGGGGGGTGAATAGGTATATAAAAGATTTTTCTTGATGATTGTACAATACTTAGACAGTTGAAGGATTTGCAACAATTAATAATTAATCGTAAGACTAAGTAAAGGAAAGAGAGAATTGAACACGCGGTTTATAGTGGTTCGGCTTGATTCAAGCCTACGTCCACTCTTCTGCACTGACAGCCAATTGGCTGGATTCCACTATGAACAAAGAGATGTTACAGTGTTAATCTTCCTTGATTTCTAGGTGTAGATGATCTACCACACTCGCTCAAGGTATCACCAAGTATAGACACTCTCTGTGTATACAATTCCGCTCAAACTGTATCGACTAATAATCAAGGTGCTTCAGACTCTGGAATTTCTCTATCGATCACGTTACTAAAAACAACTAGAACGTCTTCCTTTTATACTCCTTTATGCCATCATAACCGTTGGCACTTACCAAAGGAATTCCTCCAATCTACCCGTTGGACGGAATCAATCAAGAAGATCATTTGAGCTATTAAAGGAACCTGACGATAGCCCATCAATCCTGTTCGCCCATACAATCAGGATCTTGGTTTCTAAGAATAGAACATTCCAAGAATATTTCGTCGACCATCGGATCTTCAATCGATCTAGATACGAATAAAAGAATCCGTTATATTTATCCAACCAAGAGATCTTCTCCAGAGGATAGGATCAAATCCTCAACCATATACTTCAGCTCTGGATTTCCTTCGTCACTGGATTAGAAAGACTGTCAGTGAGAATAGTCTTGAGTCTTGAGTGCTGAGTCTGGTGATCATAAAGTCTTCAGACTTTAAACTGTCGGTCTGTAAATATCCAGACTAGACTGATAGAAACGTTTTGTCAGCTTCAAAATATTCTGGAAAGATTTCTCCAACAATCTGCCCATTTTTTGATGGTGACAAAAATTTCTTGTAGATTTGAACAACTTTGACCTGCAAAAACATTTCTCAAGCAATATGGCTATCTCATAAAGATTAATAAAACAACCAGACTTTGCATCCACAGAAAATTGGTTAGTCTTTCATGAGTAATACCATATAACAACACTTGATATAAATGCAACCAGTCAAGCATCAAAATCCACAGCCAATTCAGTCAAATTCAAGTTTTCACCCAAGTTCACTCAAGTCAAACTCAAAAACAAACATAACCACAAAAAAAAATTTAAAGTCAAAGTTTAAAAGTTGGTTCAAATTGGTTTTCCCCCTTTTTGTCATCATTAAAAAGGTGAGAAAGGAGTCAGGTCTGCTTGGGAATGCGTACGATCTGGAAATCTCCCATGGACTGGACTATGCCTTCTAGCCTCTTCAAGTCTTCCCTTAGTTGAGCTACCTCCTCTCCTTTGGCATTGGCTTGAAGTTGTAGAGCGAGGTCTTTTATTTTGTCCTCCAGGGTAACCGAAGATGCTTGTCCAGCATTCTTTATGGTTTGAATCTCACAGTCCAGAGCATAAATTTGTCCCCGCATTTCTAGAAGAATATCAAGAATACGACGAAAATCTGTTGAGTTGTCCGTCTGTGTACTTGCATGTGCTTTCTCAGATGGAGTGAATGTAAACGATGGAGCTTCTGTATAATCTTGCAGATTTGGAGTCGACGTATCGTGTCCTTCTTCAGGCAATTGAGAAACCTGAACCTCTTCTGGGTTTGCTGGAGATTGTCTTAGACCTTCACTATCGGCAGCATGAGGTGTGGACCTTTCTTGCTCGCCAACTCCCCCTGTCTCTAGGACATCAAAAGGGGAAGAGTGATGATCATGCTCTTCTGTATCTTGATTTCCCTTTTCTCCAGATTCAGCTGCAGACTTTTCTTTCTCTCCTTCTCTTTCTTCTTCAACTTCTTTCTCCTTCTCTCTCTGCTCTTCTTCTTCTCTGTTCTTGGCTTGCTCCTCTTCTTCTCTCTGTTTCTTCTGAAGTTCTGTCGGTTGAGGCACAGAACGTCTGGTTCTTGTCAATGCACAGATAGTGGGATCTTCATCCTCATCTTCATTCTCCAAGATGAGAGTTCTTTTCTTCTTTTTCGATGGGGCTCTAATGGCCTCCTTTCCTTTTCTCTTTGAAGCAGACGGTACTGGAGACTTCACTCTGAATTTCTCCATTGCCTTGGAAAGTTCTTGCAGACGCATCTTCGTCAACATCTTCAAACCTACCACCATTTTATCGCACGGTCGAACACAAAGTGTATGTGGCAGTTCAATATTCACGTGTCTGAAGATCTTGGTCACCAGACCTGGGTAAGGCAATTGTCCTTTGTCCTTCGACATTGCTCTGTACATGTGAAAGAGAATAGTGTGAGGTAGAGAGAACTTCTTCCCTGAGTTGATTGCGTACATCAATTTTGTCTCGGAATTAGACACATCAGTCTTCGATGTAGACTTGGGCCTTATGCAATTGATCACAATTTTGTGCAGAATGATATTGATGGCACGCATCCTTGAATAGATGATTCTTCCCTCTGCATCTCTATCTTTGACAAGTTCCAATGATGCACGAGCAACTGAGACTTTGATTGGTTGATAACGTCCTCGTTCAACTCCAATTATGTCCGCCAACATGTCCACGTCTACCACATAATCCTGGTCTCGAACACTGAATGATATTCTATTCGCATCTAGAAAACTGAGATTCGAATAGAAGTATGCTGTCAATTGTGCATAACCGTCTGTGGTATCGGTGCAAAATTGCTCAAGTTGAAGCAAGTTGAACTTCTCCCTTAAGTTCAAATTGATGGCATCTAGGAAATCGAAATCAACACTTCTAGGGTTTATCATCCCTCGTTTCAGCAGTCTGAAGAACAGATTCTCCTGTTCCTTTGATTTAAACAACTCCATCCTCTTTCCCTTCACATTTGCAGCGACACCCATCCTAGGTTGAAATTCACTGAACAGTTTATCGTCATCATTCCCATCAGTGGGATTCAATCCTCCTACACGAGGGTCACTCGGAATGTTCGCAAGTGCTTCCTCTGCCTTTCCCTTGGGAGCAATTCCCAAATCCTCCATTTTTCGCAGAAAAATATATTCATTCCCATAATTCTTGTCCTTAAGGAATTCATCTATATAGTTCAATGGAGTACCAGTGCTTTTCAACGCACGATAGAGCTTATAGATAAAAGAGGGTTTTTGGACTCTTACAGGGTCGGCCTCCTCGATTATCTCTTCCTTCAGATTTTGACTTGCACCTTGTGGGGTAGAAGGCGTTGAATGATGTGGTGGAGAGTGAGTCGGGTTCTGATGCTGACTCGATAAATCTCCTTCCTCGGTGAGATCAAAGTGAGTAGGTCCCTCCTTCATTTTCTGTGGTCCCCTGTTCGCTATTCTTGAAGATTTCCTTGAAGAAGACATCCTTCTTTGTCGATGAAAGACTCCTTTACTTGCTTTCCTAAGAAAAGATGACAACTTTCTCGAAGATGAACAAGAAGTAGAAACAGGATCGGGAGGAGAGTGCCTTTTAGGGTTTTGAAGATTGGAAAAAAAACTGTATATATATAACTCAGTTTTGAAAAGGAAAGTGTACGAACACTTCTTTTTAAAATCAATAACTGCCAAAATTAATCCTTTTGAAAAGATAAGTTTTCGTTTTTCACACAGACCATAAAATAACTAAACGAAAGATCGTACCTTTTCGAGTTTAGATAAAATAGCAACTTACAGTCTATAGCCATGAATGTCTGAGTCTGAGGATTTAGAGTCTGAGAGATTAGAGTCTGAGGGTTGGTGAGTCTCTAGACTTTAACTTCTTCAAGCTTCAAAATGTTGAGTCTGGAACGGATAAAGTCGAATTGATTTTTCTCCAAAGGCTTTGTGAATATATCCGCTAGTTGACTTTTTGAATCAACAAATTGAATCGAGATTTCTCCATTTTGAATATGATCTCTAATGAAGTGATGTCGAATCTCACTATGCTTTGCTCTTGAATGAAGGATTGGATTTTTGGTGAGGTTGATTGCGCTGGTGTTGTCACATCTGATTTCTGTGCATGAGTCTTCAATCCCAAAGTCTTGTAGCTGTTGTTTTATCCATAGAATTTGCGAACAGCAGTTTCCAAGAGTTACATACTCTGCTTCTGTCGTTGAGAGAGCCACAGTGCTTTGCTTCCTTGAAAACCAAGACACTGTCCTATTTCCAAGCAGTTGACAAGTTCCCGAAGTGCTCTTTCTATCGACTTTGCAACCAGCCAAATCTGCGTCTGAATATCCCAGAAGATTAAAGTCTCCCTTCTTAGGATACCAAAGACCGATGCTTGAAGATGAGGCAATGTATTTGATAATACGTTTCGCAGCACTGAGATGGGATTCTCTAAGATCTGATTGAAACATAGCACAGATGCAAACACTCAACAAAATATCAAGTCTAGAGCAGTAAGATAAAGAAATGAAGCGATCATGCTCCTATACAGCTTTTGATCTACTTTCTTCCCTTCTTCATCCTTGTCTATCTTCAGAGAACATGACATTGGTATGTAGGTCTTTTTGCACTTTTCCAGTCCAAACCTTTTGACAAGATCATTTGCATACTTTTCTTGATGAATGAAAGTTCATTCCTTCATTTGTTTCACTTGGAGTCCAAGAAAGAATGTTAACTCTCCCATCATACTCATTTCAAACTCATCCTGCATAGACTTAGAAAATTTCTTGCATAGACTTTCATTAGGAGATCCAAAAATAATATCGTCCACATATATTTGAACAAGTAAAAAGCTTTTGTTTTCCTTTTTGATAAATAAAGTAGTATCTACTTTACCTTTGACAAAACCATTCTACATTAGGAACTTACTTAGTATGTCGTACCAAGCTCGAGGTGCTTGCTTTAAACCATACAAGGCCTTTTTCAGTCTGAAGACTGAGTCTAGCTTCTTTAGGTCTTCAAACCCAGGTGGTTGTTCCACATAAACTTCCTCATGGATAAATCCATTTAGGAACGCACTTTTGACGTCCATTTGGAATAACCTGAAATTTTTATAACAAGCAAACGCAAGTAATAGTCGAATAGCTTCTAACCTTGCTACTGGTGCGTAAGTTTCGTCATAGTCTATTCCTTCTTCTTGTGTATATCCTTTGGCCACGAGTCTTGCTTTGTTTCGTACGACTTTTCCTACCTCGTTCATCTTGTTCCTAAATACCATTTGGCTCCAATAACAGTTTTACCTTTTGGTTTAGATGTCAATTCCCATACATCATTGATGTTGAACTGTCTGAGTTCTTCTTGCATAGCTTCGATCCAGTTTTCATCAGATAAAGCTTCTTCTATGCTTTTTGGTTCAATTTCATAAATGAGGGTTACAGCACTAGACTCTTCACGCCTTTTAGATCTGGTGCGGATTCCTTCATTGATTTCGCCAATAATGAGCTCTTTGGGATGACTGACTTATGCTTCCAGTTACTGGTTGATTTGTCTGGTTGATGATCTCTTTCTTTATTTGAATCTTCATGAACATCTTGATGCTGGACTTCCAGAGTCTGAGATACTTCTTGAGTTGTAAGCTTTGGAAGGTCTGGAGCAGGTTCAGACTCTTCATACTGAGTCTGACTGGATTCATCTTGCGTTAAATCTTGGAATTTGACATTCATTGATTCCTCCACCGACTGGCTTTTCTTGTTATAGACTCTGTAGGCCTTGCTTGAGGTAGAGTATCCAAGGAAGATGCCTTCATCTTTGAACAATTCATAGGGGGTTTTCTCTAGAATTGGTCTTAAGAAGACTCTATTAATGATATAGCCTGCTGTTGATACAGCTTCAGCCGAAAATCCTGAAGAAATTTTACTTTCAATTAAAAGAGTTCTAGCCATTTCTTGAAGAGATCTTGAAACCAGTATCACACAATTGACTGATGCTTAGAAGATTGTAGTTGAGTCCTTCCACTAGAGAGACATTGCTTATTGTGAGATTTCCAATTTTCACAGTTCCAAATCCCACAATGCTTCCTTTGCTGTTTCCTCCAAATGAAACTTTTCCACCATTTACTTGAATAAGCTTTATGAAGCAATTTGAGTCTCCTGTCATGTATCTTGAACATCCGCTGTCAAGATACCACTTTACCTTCTTCTTGACAGAGACCTGCATTCAAAAGAGAGTCTCAAGCTTTCTTTGGTACCTAAATTTTCTTGGGTCCTTTGGTGTTAGTAGGATAAGCATTATTAGGCCATACTTTCTTAACAGGCTTCCAAACCATAGGACACTCATTTTCAAAGTGATCCTGACTGTTACACTTTGAACACCTTAGAGCATTTCGACCTACAGACTTTACAAAAACTTTCTTGAAATGATTTTTGTAAGCCTCTCTCGACGGTCTTTTCTTAATTATTTCTTTTACTTTAGGAAAATCAATCAATGGAATTGTTTATGCTGTCATACCTAGACCAGACTTATTGAAGTAAGGTCTTTGAACTGAAAAAACTTTTTCAAGTTTTTCAGACCCTATTGAAAATTTCTTTGAAATATTTGATAAGTCAGTTTTTAAGAGAGCATTTTCTTTCAAAAGATTATTTTCATTCTCTTTAAGAGTAGAAACATTCAAGTCTAAACTTTTCACTCTTTCTTCTAAAATGTTTTCCTTTTGTTTTAGAGCTGAGTTTTCCTTTTTAAGTTCGGAAATTTTTTTAAGAGAAGTCTTAAGACTAAAACACAGTTCATCAATGTATTTAGAGACTTTGACAGGAATTTTAAAATCACTTACCTCAAATTCACTGTCTGAGTCTGATCCAGAGTCTGAATCTGAGTCTGATTGTGCCATCAGACACAGGTTGGCATATTCCTCATCACTTTCTTCACACTCTGTATCGCTCCAAGGTTTCGGCTTTGAGAGCTTTTCGAGACTTTTCAGCTTTTCCTCTCTTCTTCTTCAGAAGAGGACAGTTGGGTCTGATGTGTTCATTTTTCTTACATTCGAAGCAGACTACATCTTTGTTTGGTTCCTCATTATCAACAAACTTGGTTTGCTGTTTCTGAAAACTTTGTTTCTTTGAGTTGAACCTTCTTCCTTTTCTATTCAGCTTTCTGAATCTTCTTATCATAAGAGCAAGCTCCTCATCGTCCAGATCTTCTTCAGAATCTATACATCAGAATCATCATTAGATTTTAATGCAATGGATTTCTTACCTCTTGGATCTTCGTCTTCATTAATTCGTTCCACTTCGTAAGACTGAAGAGTTCCAATCAGCTCGTCTACAGATAATGGCATAATTCTTTGCGTCTCTCTTATTGAAGTCTTTATATGATTCTAATCCTTGGAGAGTCCACGTAGTAGCTTGTTCACCTTCATGGGATCAGAAATTTTCTGTCCTTGATTCTCAAGACCATTGACAATATCTGTAAAACGGCTAAACATGTCAGTTATAGATTCTCCTGGTTTCATTTTGAAGGCTTCATATTGACCAAGGAGAATGTTAATTCTGGTCTCCTTCACTCGATCTGTCCCTTCATAGGTGATATGTAATCTATCCCAGACTTCTTTTGCTATAACACAAGAAGATATTCTGTTATATTCAGTTGGTGACAAAGCACAATATAAAGAGTAAATTTCTTTTGCATCGAGTGCTTGTCTCTTGTTTATCTCTTCTTGAGACATTCCGCTGGTCTCAACAGTTTCTTTCCCTCTTTCAGATACTGATGCAGCAGTAGGAGTGATTCCTCTTTCCACAACGTCCCATTCCAGAGGATCCTTTGACCGTAGGAAAGCTTTCATCTTGTTCTTCCAGATGTTGTAATCATTTCCATCAAAGTAGGGTGGTCCAGTATTGCTTTGCCCTTCCACCAGCCCTGGTGCTAGCATACTAGCCATGGATCTTTTACGCTGAAGTAAAACACTTCAAATAAAGTAAGAACACGAGCTCTGATACCAATTGATATAGCTAGTACGAGTACCTAGAGGGGGTGAATAGGTATATAAAAGATTTTTCTTGATGATTGCACAATACTTAGACAGTTGAAGGATTTGCAACAACTAATAATTAATCGTAAGACTAAGTAAAGGAAAGAGAGAATTGAACACGCGGTTTATAGTGGTTCGGCTTGATTCAAGCCTACGTCCACTCTTCTGCACTGACAGCCAATTGGCTGGATTC
Source organism: Eucalyptus shirleyi (assembly GCA_017140165.1). Lineage (NCBI taxonomy): Eukaryota > Viridiplantae > Streptophyta > Magnoliopsida > Myrtales > Myrtaceae > Eucalyptus > Eucalyptus shirleyi. The sequence goes on from CM029450.1 coordinate 44,495,678, forward strand.
CACTATGAACAAAGAGATGTTACAGTGTTAATCTTCCTTGATTTCTAGGTGTAGATGATCTACCACACTCGCTCAAGGTATCACCAAGTATAGACACTCTCTCGTATACAATTTCGCTCAAACCGTATCGACTAATAATCAAGGTGCTTCAGACTGGAATTTCTCTATCGATCACGTTACTAAAAACAACTAGAACGTCTTCCTTTTATACTCCTTTATGCCATCATAACCGTTGGCACTTACCAAAGGAATTCCTCCAATCTACCCGTTGGACGGAATCAATCAAGAAGATCATTCGAGCTATTAAAGGAACCTGACGATAGCCCATCAATCCTGTTCGCCCATACAATCAGGATCTTGGTTTCTAAGAATAGAACATTCCAAGAATATTTCGTCGACCATCGGATCTTCAATCGATCTAGATACGAATAAAAGAATCCGTTATATTTATCCAACCAAGAGATCTTCTCCAGAGGATAGGATCAAATCCTCAACCATATACTTCAGCTCTGGATTTCCTTCGTCACTGGATTAGAAAGACTGTCAGTGAGAATAGTCTTGAGTCTTGAGTCTTGAGTCTTGAGTGCTGAGTCTGGTGATCATAAAGTCTTCAGACTTTAAACTGTCGGTCTACAAATATCCAGACTAGACTGATAGAAACGTTTTGTCAGCTTCAAAATATTCTGGAAAGATTTCTCCAATAGATACTTTTGTACAGCTTTTGATCAACTTTCTTCCCTTCTTCATCTTTGTCTATCTTCAAAGAACTTGACATCGGTATGTCGGTCTTTTTGCACTTTTCCAGTCCAAACCTTTTGACAAGATCATTAGCATATTTTTCTTGATAAATAAAAGTTCCTTCCTTCAATTGTTTTACTTGAAGACCAAGAAAGAATGTTAACTCTCCCATCATACTCATTTCAAACTCATCCTGCATAGACTTAGAAAATTTCTTGCACATATTTTCATTAGAGGATCCAAAAATAATATCATCCACATAAATTTGAACAATTAAAAAGCTTTTGTTTTCCTTTTTGATAAATAAAGTAGTATCTACTTTACTTTTGACAAAACCATTTTGTATTAAGAACTTACTTAGCATGTCGTACCAAGCTCGAGGTGCTTGCTTTAAACCATACAAGGCCTTTTTCAGTCTGAAGACTGAGTCTGGTTTCTTTGGGTCTTCAAACCCTGGTGGTTGTTCCACATAAACTTTCTCATGGATAAATCCATTTAGGAAGGCACTTTTGACGTTCATTTGGAATAACCTAAAATTTTTATAACAAGCAAACGAAAGTAATAGTCGAATAGCTTCTAACCTTGCTACTGGAGCGTAAGTCTCATCATAGTCTATTCCTTCTTCTTGCATATATCCCTTGGCCACGAGTCTTGCTTTGTTTCGTACGACTTTTCCTTTCTCATTCATCTTGTTCCTGAACACCCATTTGGCTCCAATAACAGTTTTACCTCTTGGTTTAGATGTCAATTCCCAGACATCATTAATGTTGAACTGTCTGAGCTCTTCTTGCATAGCTTTAATCCAGCTTTCATCAGATAAAGCTTCTTATATGCTCTTTGGTTTAATTTCAGAAATGAGAGCCACAGCACTAGACTCTTCATGCCTTTTGGATCTGGTGCGAATTCCTTCATTGATGTCGCCAATGATAAGATCTTTGGGGTGACTGGACTTATGCTTCTAGTCACTGGTTGATTTGTCTGGTTGATGATCTCTTTCTTTATTTGAATCTTCACGATAAGCTTGATGCTGGTCTTCCAGAGTCTGAGATGCTTCTTGAGTTGTAAGCTTTGGAGGGTCTGGAGCAGGTTCAGACTCTTCATGATGAGTCTGACTGGATTCGTCTTGCGTAGAGTCTTGAAATTTGACATTCATTGACTCCTCCACAGACTGACTCTTCTTGTTGTAGACTCTGTAGGCTTTGCTTGATGTAGAATATCCAAGGAAGATGCCTTCATCTGATCTTTCTTCAAACTTATCGATTCGATCTTTAGCATTTTTCAATATAAAGCATTTGCAACCAAACACATGAAAGTATGAAACAATAGGCTTCTTACCTTTGAATAACTCATAAGGGGTTTTCTCTAGAGAAGGTCTTAAGAAGACTCTATTGATTATATAGCACGCTGTTGAAACAGCTTCAGCCCAAAATCGTGAAGAAATCTTACTTTCAATTAAAAGAGTTCTAGCCATTTATTGAAGAGATCTATTTTTCCTTTCCACAACTCCATTTTGCTTAGGAGTATATGGAGAGGAGAACACATGCTTAAAGTCAGATTCATCACAAAATTTTGTAAAAATCTTGATTTTCAAATTCACCTCCATGATCTGTTCTTATACTTGAGATAACACATCCTTTTTCATTTTGAACCTTTTTAGCAAATTTTCCAAAATACGAGAAGGTTTCAGACTTACTTGCAAGGAAATATACCAAGTAAAGCGGGAGTAATCGTCCACAATTACTAGGCAATATTTCTTACCTCCAATGCTCTGGGTTCTGGTTGGTCCGAAGAGATCCATATGCAACAACTATAGTACATGATTAGTAGAGACATGATTTATTGGCTTAAATGAATTTCTTACCTGCTTTCCCAGAATACATGGAGTGCATGGATTAGACTTTTGGTATGGTAATTTGGGTAGACCTTGAACAAGCTGCTTTGATGAGATTTTGGCTAATTGTTTCATGTTGACATGACCAAGCTTTCTGTGCCATAAGCTTGCTTCGTCTTGAATTGAGATTAGGCATTGCGATTCATCTGGTTTCACATCCAGAAGATAGATATTTCCATGTCTTCGACCCATGAAAGACTGAGTAGAGTCTTTACGGTTCCGAACATGTTCCTTCTTGAAAGAAGATCTTAAAACCAAGTATCACACAATTGGCTAATGCTGAGAAGATTGTAATTGAGTCCTTCCACTAGGGAAACATTACTTATTGTGAGATTGCTAATTTTCATAGTTCCAAATCCCACAATATTTCCTTTGTTGTTTCCTCCAAATGAAACTTTTCCACCATTTACTTGCACAAGCTTTATGAAGCAATTTGAGTCTCCTGTCATGTGTCTTGAGCATCCATTGTCAAGATACCACTTTACCTTTTTCTTGACGGAGACCTGCATTTAAAAGAAGGTCTCAAGTTTTCTTTGGTACCCAAATTTTCTTGGGTCCTTTGGTGTTAGTAAGATAAACAGTATCAGCCCATACTTTCTTAACAGGTTTCCAAACCATAGGACACTCTTTTTCAAAGTGATCCGGACTGTTGCACTTTGAACACCTGAGGGCATTTAGACCTTCAGACTTTACAAAAACTTTCTTGAAATGATTTTTGTAAGCCTCTCTCGAGGGTCTTTTCTTAATTCTTTCTTTTACTTTAGGAAAATCAATCAAGGAAATTGTTTCTGCTGTTATACCTAGACCGGACTTATTGAAGTAAGGTCTTTGAGCTGAAAGAATATTTTCAAGTTTTTCGGACCCTATTGAAAATTTCTTTGAGATATTCGATAAGTCAGTTTTTAAAAGGGCATTTTCTTTCAAAAGATTATCTTCATTTTCTTTAAGAGAGGAGATATTTAAGTCTAAACTTTTAACTCTTTCTTCTATAATGATTTCCTTTTGTTTTAGAGCTGAGTTTTCCTTTTTAAGTTCGGAAATTCTTTTGAGAGAAGTCTTAAGACTAAAACACAATTCATCAATGTATTTAGAAACTTTGACAGGAATTTTAAAATCACTTACCTCAAATTCACTGTCTGAGTCTGATCCAGAGTTTGAGTCTGAGTCTGATTGTGCCATCAGACATAGGTTGACATATTCATTATCACTTTCTTCACACTCTGTATCACTCCAGGTTTCGGCTTTGAGAGCTTTTCGAAACTTTTCAGCTTTTCCTCTCTTCTTCTTCAGAAGAGGATAGTTGGGTCTGATGTGTCCCTTTTTCTTACATTCAAGCAAACTACATCTTTGTTTGGTTCCTCATCATCAACAGACTTGGTCTGCTGTCTTTGAAAACTTTGTTTCCTTGAGTTGAACCTTCTTCCTTTTCTATTCAGTTTTCTGAATCTTCTTATCATGAGAGCAAGCTCCTCATCGTCCATGTCATCTTCAGAATCTGTATCATCAGAGTCATCATTTGATTTTAATGCAATGGATTTCTTACCTTTTGGATCTTCGTCTTCATTGATTCGTTCCACTTCATAAGACTGAAAAGTTCCAATCAGCTCATCGACAGATAGTGGCATAATTCCTTGCGTCTCTCTTATTGAAGTCTTTATGTGATTCCAATCCTTGGAGAGTCCATGCAGTAGCTTGTTTACCTTCATGGGATCATAAATTTTTTGTCCTTGATTCTCAAGACCATTGACAATATCTGTAAAACGGCTAAACATGTCAGTTATAGATTCTCCTGGTTTCATTTTGAAGGCTTCATATTGACCGAGGAGAATGTTAATTCTGGTTTCCTTCACTCGATCTGTTCCTTCATAGGTGATATGCAATCTATCCCAAACTTCTTTTGCTGTAACACAAGAAGATATTATGTTATATTCAGTTGGTAACAAAACACAATATAAAGAGTAAATTGCTTTTGCATCGAGTGCTTGTCTCTTGATTATCTCTTCCTGAGTCATTCCGCTGGTCTCAACAGTTTCTTTCCCTCTTTCTGAGACTGATGCAGTTGTAGGAGTAATTCTTTTTTCTACAACATCCCATTCCAGAGGATCCTTTGATCGAAGGAAGACTTTCATCTTCTTCTTCCAGATGTTGTAATCCTTTCCATCAAAGTAGGGTGGTCTGGTATTACTTTGCCCTTCCACCAGCCCTGGTACTAGCATACTAGCCATGGATCTTTTACTCTAAAGTAAAACACTTCAAATAAAGTGAGTATATGGGCTTTGATACCAATTAATATAGCTAGAATAAGTACCTAGAGGGGGTGAATTGGTATATGCAAGATTTTTCTCCATAATTGCACAATACTAGATAGTTGATAGATTTGAGACAAACAATAATCAAAGTAAGACTGAGAGAAGGGAAGAGAAAATTGAACACGCGGTTTATAGTGGTTCGGCTTATTTCAAGCGTACGTCCACTCTTCTACACTGACAGCCTATTGGCTGGATTCCGCTATGAACAAAGAGATGTTACAGCGATGTTCTCCCTTGATTTCTTGGTGTAAATGATCTACCACACTCGCTCAAGGTATCACTAAGTATAGACACTCTTTGAGTATACAATTTCGCTCAAAATGTATCGACTAATAATCAAGGTGCTTCAGACTCTGGAATTTCTCTATCGATCATGCACTAAAGTAACTAGAACGACTTCATTTTATACTCCTTTATGCCATCATACCCGTTGGCACTTACCAAAGGAATTCCTCCAATCTACCCGTTGGACGGAATCAATCAAGAAGATCATTTGAGCTATTAAAGGAACTTGACGATAGCCCATCAATCCTGTTCGCCCATACAATCAGGATTTTGGTTTCCAAGAATAGAACCTTCCAAGAATATTTCGTCGACCATCGGATCTTCAAACGATCTTGATTACGAATGAAAGAATCCGTTATAATTATCCAGCCAGGAGATCTTCTCCAGAGGATAGGACTAAATCCTCAACCAAATACTTCGGCTCTGGATTGCCTTCGTCATTGGATTAGAAAAACTGTCAATGAGAATAGTCTTGAGTCTTGAGTGCTGAGTCTGGTGATCTGAAAGTCTTCAGACTCTAAATAGAAGGCTTGCAATTACCCAGACTAGACTGATAGAAACGTTTTGTCAGCTTCAAAATATTATGGAAAGATTTCTCCAATAGTAGTTTCAAACTAACATCTCATAGGTGATTTTGTGCTAATCGGCATAACCATCATCCAAATAGCATGTCTTTAATGGGCGCAAAACACTCCATTAACTCAAGGTCGTGATTCCTTTTATGAGTAAGTTCATTGTGACAAAAGGGTGCCTCTACAGCCTAAAGTCAAGATCTAAAAAGTTGAACAGAAACTTTGGATCCAAACAGAGACCAACACATTCTCAAAACAAAACAATACTACATATACAAAGACTAGCTTACAAAACTTGTTTGAAGTGGTAAAATCCAAGGACGTGCAAACCCCTGGAGTGCCATAACTTTGCATAAAGGGACACTTAAGTGCCATAATTTACGAAAAGTACATTTAAGTGCCAAAATCAGAGTAAAATGGATCACTTGAGTGCCAATCCAGCCAAAGTCCGGCCAAAATGCCGACGTGGCATTTTTCCGACGAACTAAGCCCAAAACGACGCCGTTTTGCACGCTGACGTGGCCAATTAATGCAAAAACAGCGTCTTTTTTGGCTGACGTGGTAAAAAATTTAATAAAAAAATAATTAAATTAAAATTAAAATTAAATTTAGTTAAAATATTAAATAATTAATAATTTAAAAAAAAAAAAAAAAGGAAAGGAGGGAGGCGGCTGAGGGATCAACCCTCACCACCAAGACATCTTGAAAGTGAAGGGCCGCCGGGAAGGGCCGGCAACGGCGGGGGGAGGGTCGGCTGGGGTTGCCGGGCCTTGGCTAGGGGCCGGCGACCCTGGCCAACTGACAGCGAGGGCTCGCGAGCCCTCGCCACTGGCCACAGATCTGGGGAGGGTCACGGCCCTCACCGTCGGTCGGCCGGGGTCGCCGGCCCCTGGCCAAGGCCCGATGACCCCGACCGACCCTCCCCCCACCGTCGCCGGCCCTTCCGGACGACGGTGGCGGTGGCGGCAGCGCTCGGGCCGATCCCTCGGCCGCCTCCCCCACCCCTTTCCTTCCCTTTTTTTAATTTTTTTAATTTTAAAATTATTATTATTTAATATTTTAATTAAATTTAATTTTAAAATTATTATTTTTAATTATTTTAACTAAATTTAATTTTAAATTTAATATAATTAATTTTTTTTTTTACCACGTCAGCCCAAAACGACGCTGTTTTTGTATTATTTGACCATGACAACGTGCAAAACGGCGTCGTTTTGGCCGCGCTTCGCCGGAAAAATGCCACGTCGGCATTTTGGCCGGACTTTGGCCGGAGTGGCACTCAAGTGATCCGTTTTTCTTCGAATGTGGCACTTAAATGTACCTTTCGTAAGTTATGGCACTTAAGTGTCCTTTTGTGCAAAGTTATGGCACTCGAAGCGTTCTTTTGCCAAAATCCAAGTATTTAGGCAAGTATATTACAGACACCTAACACAGAAATATTTCGCATGTGACTTAGTAAACCATTTTCATTTACTTGGACTCAACATCTTCAGCATTACTCTACCAAAAAATGGTGCTTAGCTTAAAAAAATGGCGATCTAAGTGGAAAAATAGTTGGTAAAAAAAAAATCTAAACTAATGAATTCCCACATCTAAGCACGTGAACAAATTGTTGTGAATAGAGGCTCTCATAACCAAGGTAAAGCATCACAGATGAGATCAATGTTGGCTCAATTCACTATCTTTCGAGCACCCGCCGGTTATTTTATCTGCTCATTTTCTTCTGATAACTGAATTTTCATTCTCAATTTTAGATTGTTGACACTAATAATACCTTAGGAAAGCAGAGCTTCACTTCCTACATCGAGTCCAAGGAGTGGAATTGGTAGTATAAATAAGTCTTAACTTCTCCTAGGCTCAAATAGTGCTATTAGTAGGTAAAAAGAGTTGAATATGATTCATTGATACAAAGATGGACTCGATGTAGTAAGTATAAATAAGTCTTAACTTCTCCTAGGCTCAAATAGTGCTATTAGTAAACCATTTTCATTTATTAGGACATAACATCTGTAGCATTACTCTGCCAAAAAATGGTGCTTACTTAAAAAGAATGGCAACCTAATTGGAAAAACAGTTGGTAAAAAAATATAGACTAATGAATTCCCACATCTAAGTACATGAACGAATTGTTGTGGACAGAGGCCCTCATAACCAAGGTTAAGCATCACATATAGGCTCAACGTTGGCTCAATTCACCATCATCCGAGCACCCGCCAGTTAATTTATCTGCTCATTTTCTTCTGATAACTGAGTTGTCATTCTCAATTTTAGCTTGTTGATAGTGATAATAACATAAGCAAGCAGAATTTCACCTGCTACATCGAGTCCAAGGAGTGGAATTGGTAGTATAAATAAGTCTTAACTTCTCCTAGGCTCAAATAGTGCTATTAGCCAGGTAAAAAGATTTTAATATGATTCATTGATACAAAGATTGACTCTTGCAATTATGAGGGATACATGCACAAAATGTGAGAAACTTTCCAGCGTATATCAAATCTCTTCTTGCAAGGAACGCTCAACCAGTACAAGAAGAGTAGCTGGAAGTAATATTACACCGTGAGAGTCACAAACAGAAATCAAAGGAAAACTATATAGATGCATGACGACATTGAGATGGTATTGCAGGGGTTAAACTTGCCGACTCCATGTGAGCATCTAGCATTTCTGCATCTGACATAGCTAGTCTATCTAACATAACTGACATCCCCTCCAATTTAAGTTCTTTTATCTTTGTGACCACTTTGATTGGTGTACCAAAAAGGGCAGCAAGATGGCAATACAGGAGTAGAGTACACTTCCGGTTGGTCTAGATGATTGTCAGTTATGTTTTGGAAATCTCCTAAGGCACCAATCTTGTCTAGAAGTTTATAGGAATCTATCGCGCGCGTAAATACAAATCCCTTCATTCAACTAATATCAGCTCGGGATTCTTTACTTGCAACTACGTCATATCCAGATGTTCACTCCCATTACCATCATTCACTCTTCATTCTTGTGTAAAACACCAACTCCTTAGTTCAACGTCATGTTCTCATTTAGACTTTCAAGCACCTTACCCCTATATTCACCAACTCTCCATCAAACGCAATTTGCATGGGGTTGGCAATTGAAGTGGTTTATTTGAGGAAAAGGATCGTAGCACATTTAAGGAAAAGCAAAGGGGGACTAAGGCCAATGACTCAAAGGGCGCACACCTAGCCATCGTTGAAGAAACGAACACACTGAATAACAAAAAAGGAGAACTCTCTCCAGTTGAGGCAATTACCAGGAGAGATTGTCCACAACCTCTGCCAATTGAAGCGATGAAGCACCACCTTCGAGTCCTCCATGACCATCGCCAGCAAATCCTTCTCCGGATTCCACTCCGCCATCTTCAACTGCCAATTGGAAGAAACCGAGCAAAAACCTCATGAAACCGAATGGGAAAACAATCGAGTCGACCCGCCCATTATTATGACGCAAAAGAAGGCGGACCGGAGCCAAACTTGAGAATGATCCTGTGCCAATCATATTTAAACTTAAGAATAGCTTGTAAAGTGGAAACTTAGTACGGTGCATGCATAAGATTAAATCAGTTCCACCACCCAGCCAATGAGATATACTTGTTACTGACACTAGCAAGTTTATCAAACGACGATACAAATAGAAAAGACTATGGGCAACAATAAGTTACCAAACGTCCAAACTGCAAATGGACATGGTAAGAAACTCAAGGAAAATAGTTTTTTGAGTATACGATTGATGGCATGGCAATGAATTGATCCTTAGCTTGATTGTGTGGGCAGTGTGAGAAATTGTTACCACTAATTGACTAGGGGGGATTGCAGTATGGTTCTCATTCTCCATCTCTAGGTGTAAAATAAAGTCCTAGATGTGTAATTTCCCTGGGTTAGTGTTTCGAAAGTGAGAATAAGACAACCAAGAAATAGTGTTCTCATAAAATAGAAGCAAAAGTGGCACTACTAATGCATTAGGGTCATCAACTGCACATTTCTTGACATACATACGAGGCTCCAACTGTCGAGATATGCTAGAGCTTTTGAAGCTATGGTAAGTGAGAAAGTGAAACATCCTTTAATATTGCACGCATATACTAGCATGTATATGCACATAGGAGGAAAAACTAAGCTACTGCCACTTGTTCTGATGAGGAGAGTAGATACATAGTAAATAGGAAGAACAAAAGAACAAAAGAACAAAAGTTTATAAAACTAGACTAGTGGTTCAACCACTCAAACTTGAGAACCGTACTCTACCAGTTCAACCAGTTGAACCAATTGCATGTGACGTTATCTAGTAGAATATGCATGTTCAGAACAAAAGAAGCCCCGGTCACTCGGCAGACTTGCTTGAGCACAAAAGATTGGATTACGGTTCTCAAAAGCATTGTTTTAATTTCTAATAGACTAAGCCAATATAGTCAATAAATAAATTATCCGCCACAAAAAGAAGCAAAAGGACACGCGGAGCAAATGGTTGGCATGTTTGTTAGTAACAAGAGATCAGAGTTCCAAACCCCAACCCATTTTCTCAAGAGAGATATCTACAACTCATCTAAAGGAATTACTTTCGAGAAAGACATCCACGTGCTTTTCTAATGGTATGGAGAATACAATATATGTGTCATGGTTCATTTTGTACTTAAAGGAAATCGCTAGATCTCTTATAATGATTTAAAAGAATTGATTTAGAGGGACAAATTGTAAAAATAGTAGCCACTGTGACGCATGATGAAGAGTTGAAGACGCTTTTAGAGTTGATTCCCCATGTGGTGTGCCGTAGTACTATATCGAATAGCAGTTGCCCAATGTACTTCATATTCTACAAAGCATGCTGAGGTGACGGATAGGAAGATGTCGAACGGATCGGAGATACCGGTCAAGATCATCAAACTTATAAGCACAATAACCCAAACAGAGGGAGTTTGAGATACGAGAGTTGCGTATATGTGTTTAACCAAATCAAAATGGGGACTTCTATTATTATTCCCTCTCAGGAAAACTGTCCAAAAAGTCCTAAACTCATTACACTTTTGTCAATTCAATCGTAAATTTTTCAATTTTGCTAATTGAGTCCTAAACTTGTTCATCTTTTGCCAAGTTCATACAATTAATTTTGGCCAGAATTTGCTAATGTGGATGGTTGGTACTGACATGGCACTTTTTAAATGATATTTTAATAATATTTTGAAATTTTTTATGGTCTTTTCTTTTCTTTTCTTTTTTACATTTTTTGCTTTTATTTTTGGGTTTTGGAGTTAGGCTGGTGAGGGTGGCTGACTGACCTAGGTCGAGGGCTTGCACACCCTCGCTTTGGCCAGCAAGGGCGTCATGGCCTCGCCAGCATAACTCCAAAACCCCAAAAGAAAAAAAAACAATAAAAAAATTCAAAATATTATTAAAATATTACTAAAAAAAGTGACACTTCAATGCCGATCATCCACGTTAGTAAATTTCAGTCAAAATTGACTGGATAGGCTCAATTGGCAAAATATGAAAAGGTTTACGACTCAACTAGTATAAATGAAAGGTTTAAAACTGAATTAACAAAAAATCAATAAGTTTATGACTTTTTGAACAATTTTCCCCTCCCTCTCTCTCATAGGCACACTATGCTTGTAGAACTATTATGAGTTCAAGATGAAACACATTATAAGATTAGAGTGTATATGGTAGTCAATTCCAGGGGATTACAATGGGCATAGACCACGGAATTTGCCAAAGTCTTTTGCCCTCACCGTGGCAAAAGGAAAAGGGAAAAAAAATCAGAAAAATTAATAAAAAATTGTAAACATTATCCACATTGGCAATCTCTGCTCAAAATTTGACTGGGTGGATTACGTTGGTAAATCCTCCAAAGGTTTAGAACTCAATTAGCCAAATTTAAAAGTTTATGATTGAATTGATGAAAACACAATAGGCTTAAGACTTTCTTGGTAATTTTCCCTAATATTGTGTGCCGAACATTCAATACTCATTTGGCTTGAAAGGATGTCAAGTGTTTCCACACTTTGAATAGCTAAAACTCACTTTCACTTAAGTGATGCCAAGTGGATATTGACCGGATATTTTTACCACTAAGTAGATATGAAAAGATGTAATAAGCACACAGCAACATGTTTCCGTATGCATTTTTATCAATAAGTGACAAGAAAATCACATTAGAAAAGAAAATTGGTTGGTTAAACTAATATAAGGGCACATTAGGTACTTATCTGTATTTGACCCCGTCATCATTAATAAAGTTATTCGTTTGTGTATAGATCAGCTTTGTTGTCTTCTTAAGTGACTAATTTTCTGATTAGAGTCCCATGTACTAAGTCTTGCCAGTTTGCCGCTATCCATAGGCAATAAAGCTATTTTTGGGAACACACACTATTGAGACATGATGCTAAGTTACCTTGATATTCTCTGATCATTCGGACGGTTAGTATTATAATGATGTTGAGTTACAAATGATCATTAGTTCTATTATTACTAAGAATAGTGGCAGAAGTAAATTTTACGAGGCTCTACAATGGCTATAAATAGAAGGTTTAGCCAAAGGTGTCTAGTGCAATAGACACAAGTTATCTTCTTAGACAATTCCTATGAATAGTAAAGCGTCTTCCTTAGCCGTACTTCTTTTCCTAGCCTTCTCCTTATTTTCTCGGTCCTCGAAACTTTTGACAACAATTTCTCCAAAATGAGCTTGTGTAAAACGGGTCATGGAATTTAATGTTTACATGGGATTTGCACTAGCAGCAGACCTATTAACGATCATTTATTTTGTTGATAATGTTATTGTCCCATCTTATAATTAATGTTAAATGTCACTATTTCTGCACTTGCATTAGGAAGAATACATTGAAGACGTGAAGATATGGAAGAGCTATAAATTAAGGAGGAGTTAATTTTAGGGTAAATCCAGCTGAAGTTCCCAAAGAGCTATCATCGCCACAAATAATAAACATAAGAAAAGAAGTATCACAAATGCACATGTTACATTCATGCATACTTTCTTATGGAGATTGGCAATAATTCCGAGAGAAAGAATACTACAATTAAAAAATTATTGATTCCTGAATGTACATAATTGAATTAAAACACTCCATGATGCCCTTTATTAAGGATACAAAGTTTATTCATGATGCTGTAGATAGAATCTCATTATCTTAAACCTACCATCTATTTTAGGGCTCCAAATATCTGAAATCGGAATATAGCCTATGTTCTTTACTGCCAAATTGAAACCATATATCTGGCTAGTCATGTTCCCCGCAAAATTGTATTATCTACACCGGATCGCATGCGTCACTTAACAATGACACATGGAGAGGAACAAGTCGATTTCGGGTAAGAGATCTCAACATTCAAATGCAGAGTTCGTTAGTCAAGTACACTGCCCAAACCATTCAGCCCAAAGTGTAGATAATCCAAACCAAACAATTGGTTCTCTTACACATGAAAATAGTGAACATATACAGATGAAGCAAAAGCTTGGCACATCGAGCAGGTCTCAAAGCTTACAGCAATACCATGACAACAGTTACCATCAGATAGAAGCCATAATTCAGCATCTTTTGGTCAATTCCATCCCACTCGATAGATAAATCGCTACATTTTACTCCACTTTTTTTTTTTTTTTATCGACAAATACCTGCCTAGCAGAAAAGGCACATGGCAGGTATGAATTAAGACTTCTCCAGAAAGGGTGAAGTCGAAGAGCATCAGTCAGAAAGCCCACATGCATTGCTTCTCACACCAATGTCTGTAGCTCCAAATATGAGAGGTCCACCCACAACAGCAACATAAGCATAACCACCACAAACTCTTGAACAGACAATCATTCCGAATAAGAGATATCTTCTTCATACTCGTCCAGTATGTAGATCAGGGCCCACTTTCTTGCAGCTAAAACACAAGCCACACCTCTACCTCCCATTGCCAAACAAAAAGATCAACTTGATTTCAGTCTAGTGTTCCTTGAATGTATGGCCATAACTAACATGATGTTTAGATACCTTTGTTGGGTAAAAGTAAAATTACAACACATGCATTATGCTAAAACACAGGCAGGAAGCAAACCTTGTTTATAACTATGAATGCTCCACAGTATCTTGCTACACTAGATGCCATGATAGTATCTATGGTCATGGACTTGTAAATAGTGGTTCTCAGTCAGTAACTCAAGACTGCTATGCACCTACCATGAGAGAATGATTATTCATTTTGTATTTGTCTGGTGACTATTAAATCGTTTCGCACTTTGTCCTCTCAATTGATTTAATAGGGGAAAACTAATACTTCACTTTTTTTACTTCTTCAACTAAAAAATATTCTTCTTTGGAGCATATTTTTGCACTTCTTCAATCTATAAGGACAAACATGAAGTGGTCTGTTAAAGAGGCACAATGTACCTATGCCAGTCACATTTGAACTTAATAGAAGGTTCTAAGTGTAAATATAGTAAGGAGCATGGACAGGATTAATTCAATTCCAATACCCAGCCAACGAGTTAAATTTGTACCGACACTGGCAAGTTTATCAAACATATATCACTAAGTAAAGAGCATGGGTGACAATAAGTTTCTAGACATCCAAAACTACAAATGGACATGGCAAAAGCCCAAAGAAAAAACCTTCAGAACTATACAATTGATGGCATAGCAATGAATTGATCCTTAGCTTGATGGTATGACAGTGTCAAAATGTTCTTACCACCAATTGACAAGGGAGAACTACAGGACGAGGAATGCTGCGAAGCTTCTCATTCTCCATCTCCAAGCGTAAGATATGGTCCTAGATGTGCAATTTCACGGGATTAGTGTTTCAGAAGTGAGAATAATACAACCGAGCAAAAATATCCTAACAAAATAGAAGCAAAAAGGGCACTACTAAACCATTAGGGCCATCAAAGGCACATTTCTTAACCTACATACAAGGCTCCAGCTGTCAAGGTATGTTGGAACTTTTTGCAATAGTAAGGCAAAATGTAAAACATCCTTTGAAATCGCAAGCATGTAATGATGTGTATGCATCATGCACATAGGAGAAAAAACTAAGCTGCTGCTAATCGTGCTGATGAGAAGAGCAGATAAATAATAAATAGGAAAAATAAAAGAACAAACATTTTAAAACCAGACCACAGTTCAACCTGTCAAAGTGGTAGAACAATGCTCTTCCAGTTCGACCGACTGAACCAATTGCATGTGATGTCATCTGATAGAACACTTTGCATATATTAGATTACACACTTTTAGAACAAAAGAAGCCCAGTGAGTCGGCAGACATCGTAGCATCTTAATAGATTACACATGCTTGATGTCATCTTAATAGCATCCTGTTCAATTTTAGATTAGGCCAATATGGTCAATAAATAAATTATCCACCACGAATTGTAGCAAGAAGACACTAGAGCAAATGGTTGGCACACTTGTTAGTTACAAGAGGTTGGAGTGCCAAACCCCAACCCAATTCCAACGCTACTCCTTTTAACTTTTTTACGGCCCAGAGCTGGTCTAGACTAGTTGATAGGTTTGCTGGGTATCAGTTGACAGGTACACCTGGTTACTAGTTGAACAAGGTCAATACCACCAGTTCTTGATCAATACTATTTTTGCTGGGAAACCAAACTGGACTGGTCTGGTGCCCAGTCCAACCAGAGCCACTTCTTAAAACTCTGGCATGAACAGGAGTCGACAGAAAAGCACGATATGCTACTTTTTCCCTTTTGCCATCAATGTCTTAAATAGTGAATTGACATGATCGGAATATAACTCTAGATATCACGACTAAGAAATCAATATGCAAGCTCTAGATCCATGAGTTACCTTCAACTGGTACAAATCTCAGTTATTTGCACACGTGGTTCTTGCAATATGCACAAAAGGAAGGTCACTAGCCTGCAGGATTGTCATCTCAGCATCTCCCCGCCACTGTGTCATTCATCTTATTTAGCAACATAATAATTTGATGTTCCTGCTTCCAACAGAACATATTAGCCATACTTGCAAATTTGGGCCACAAAATGTGATATACAAAGCTTTTACCTCAGATAGAGTCCAATCCACACAACAGTAACCAAGAGGGATGCACAACAAGATCCTTCCAAAGATCTTTCCTTCTTCACATTGCTTGAATCATTCATAAGTCCACTCACTACCGCTATACGATTTGTTACATCTAAAAAAGACTCCTCATGTATTTGGAAGGAAATATAATCTGAAGCAAATTCAAAGTCATCCTGCAATACCATATAGAGTAATGATTAGCATGAAAAAGCAGTTGGACTCTACACATGTGGATCTCTAGGTAATATTTGTAGTTTCAGATTAAAGGTATATACCCTATAGAAGGACGGTGAATTGGGAATATATTTAGTGGATGCTAAAACTAACATAAGAGGGAATTGTCGCAATAAATTCTTACAAAGTATCTTTTTCAAAATAGAAGAGAAAGGCATATGGGCAGCTTCCTTGAAAATGTGATTATCAAATAAATTTCTAATTAGGAAACATGAGATACAGTATTTCCATACACAAGGATCATAAGTTAAACACAGAGCCCTATCCGATAAAATCGCCCAACTAAAGCTTCCATGTACATTGTTAAGTAATCAAACATCAAATATGAAAAACTAGATTATTAGACAAAGGTAAGTGAAAAACCATTGTTGAGGACAACCTCCAAAAGATAACCCCTAACCCCCAAGGGTTTCCTTTTCTTTCTCCTTCTCTCATTATAGTCTCAAGGTTCTGGCCACTAAGACAAGGAAATGAAAAATATAGGACAACTTTATGGTAATAGGCATTTGGATAGAAATATCTACAGACCCATTAACAGAAGTCCTGAATTAGCCAAATGAGAAATGAATATTTCAGCTCAAATAATTGATGAGTCGGGTAAAACCAAAAGCACAAACTTTAAATTAAAGGATTGCAATGTTTACATAAACCAATTTTGAGCCCAGGTATCATACTCAAACTCCTATCACACACAGAGATCTAGAATTTCACATTTGGTGCACATATTAGCAATGAGGACCAGACTTGAAGGGGGGAAAAGCTGCTCAATAGGGAGATTCGTGGCAAAACAGATTTTCCTCATAAATCGATTTGGAAAGTGAGAATTCCAATTAGAGTTTCTCTTTTTGCTTGGGAAGCAACCTGGGAACAAATCCTTACTTTATAAATGAGACAAAATACTGGTTAATAGGTGTTTCCTCATCAAAAGGAGGCAGAGTCCGCACGGCATCCCCTCCTTCATTGTTCTTGGACAGTTTCCTATGCTTGTGCCATGTTATCTTGGGTTATCAGAGGTTTTATTAAGCAAGAACCTTGGGCATGGCAGGGCATTCGTTTACAGCACAACAAGTGGGATTAACTCAATTCCCCTGTTTCTTTTGGCTGATTTGGAAGGCTGGAGCAAGAGAGCTTCTGATGGAGAGAAATCATATGTTCCATTTTATTGAAATTTGGCTTAATGTCACACACTTTTGGCATAGTGCAGACTTGCGTATGGATGTAAATGCCTTGGTTGATTAGTCGATGATTGACCTGGTATTTGAGCTCCCTTTTGGCTTTGGGAGTTGTTTTGTGTATGGCTTTAGTTTTTTGGGCTCCTTTGGTATATGGGTGAACTATATAATCTATAAAAAGAAACTTCACACTTTTTTGAGGATTTTAAGTTATTCCAATTGCCCTTTATTCTAACACATGTTATCTCATCATCTAATTTCAAGTACCAACATCAACATCTTACTTTTTTGCGAGTAACGTCACCATGACAAAAGAGTGCTGCTAGTACTGAAAGTCAAGATTGAAAAAGTTCAAAAGAAACGTTGGATCCAAAGAGCTACCAACAAACTACTAGAAAAGGATCAATACTAGGGACTAAGAGTAGTATACAAAACTGATTTGAAGAGGAAAAATGCGAGTATAATGCATCAGTAGGTCTCAAACACCTAATATGAATCTATCCGGCATGCAACTTAGTAAAACAAATTTCAATACTAGGAGTTGACATCCTCAGCATTGGTCTGCCAAAAAAGGAGGTGGTATATCAAAAATCGTGATCTAAAGATAAAAATAATAATACAAAATAATCAATTCTCACATCTAAGTACTAAACAAATGATTAAGAACAGGGGCTCTCATAACCATGGTTAAGCATCACAGATTAGATCCATGTAGGCTCGATTCACTGTCATCCGAGCAACCACCAGTTAGTTTTCTGCTCATTTTCTTTGAAGATCTGAGTTTTTATTCTCATCCTTAGCTTGTTGACCATAAACATAATGCAGGAAAGAAGAGTTTCAGTAACTACATTGAGTTCAATGGGTGGAATTTGGCAATATAAATAAGTCTAACTTCCCCTAGGCTCTAATAGTAATATCGATGGGTACAAAGCTTTGAATATGATTATTTGGTACAAAAATTGACTCTCGCAATTGTAAGGGGATATATGCTAAGATCGAAGTGGGCAATAAATTCTTTGCTTTTAAATTGAGAACATATCTCTACACGTGCTAATTATAATGTGAATGTATAAACATTCTATATCCAAACCTCCATGTACATTACACTCAAAGCTCAAACTTAGATTAAGTTCAAGTTCAAACCAATGATTAATGACCTAAAATTTCCATTATACACTTATAGGAGACATTGCCAACTTATTGAATCAGACTCAATTCAGATTTTACTTGACCCTTTCCAGTCACTTAATATTAATAATTCAAATCATTGCATACAATATGATTGTATGAAGAATCAACATCAGGATATTCTGAAAAATATGGCGTGTCTCAAGATGTGCAGAAGAATAATTTCCTGTAACAAATTCCTATCTCTATCCGATCACCCTCCAAGACTGTTCACTAAGATGCATGAAGGAAAAAGGCCAGATGCAAAGATAATAACACACACCCGCAGATGATTGAGGACAATTAGCAGAAGTTCTTTTCCAGCACCACAAACAACTTGTGATACACACTTCATACCCTATCACTGGACAAACTAGCAGAGTGAGATTATAAAAACCAACCAAAAAAGCCAAAGTCCTATAGCAGCACCAAAGCTTAAAAAATTAGCCATACCACTTCATCCAGAGAATTAACACGAAACTGATAGATTGGAAAACTCCTCCTGAGGGAAAGAGTCAAGACCTAGATAAGCAAACGAAAATAGTTAAATGAAGAAAAATGAAACGCCATCTACCGCTCTGAATTAACAGTATCACTTGCCATGGTCACTAACAAGGTTTGACAGCAAATCAAACTTCCTCGCGAAATATGTTAGTGGCATCAACCCACTGCTTATGCATTACATATAATGATGCTTGGATGACATGAAGTAATCTTCAATGTTCAAAGCCTGTTAAGCAACTTGATGATGTCCATTTTTTCTGCGGACGGAAAGAGATTGATAATCTAAGGAGGCATTCGGCTGATAAAGATTCTCAAAAGTCTGTTCTGATTTCAATTTGAGAATTAAAGCAGACCAGAAAATGCATTTGGTAACACTCCGAAAGCAGTCGATGAATAAAAGGAAAACTTTTCTCGGAATCAAAATCAAAAACTGAAGATGATTTTTTTGTATTCCCATTCCAAATGCAAACATGGAGATTTGGAATAAATAAGCCTGTTTTTGGAATGTGATGTAACCCAAGCATATTCTCCCAATTTTCATCCCTAATGACATATTATTTTCACTAAACAAATATTTTGTCAACAAAACATCGAAAACAGTTTCTATGAAAATGGAAACTAAAGCTGTTTTCTAAAACTAAGCAGGCCTTAAGCAGTTGAGAACAAAAATGACGCATGACTCATGCGACGATGTTTAAAAATTTTGCAACAAATTTGCCTCACAACTTTCAACATCTGAACTACATAGATTTTTAGGGACTTTTTTACTGAAAGATAAACGATACTTACAGGTTGAGTAGAAATCTGAAGCATGAACAAGATAATTTAGGCTTCCAAGTATAAGGCATCATGTTGTTTGGCTGATAGCAACTCTTGAAAGTATATTCAAGCATTAAAAATTATCAGCAGGGAAGTTCTTCCATAATGTAAATTTTAAAGTTATTTCTAAGAAAACTGCCTCGAAATTGCTCTACCTTAACTATCCATTTCTTTTTAAGGACGATGATAATATCCTGAGTTACTTCGCGTTTTACTTTCCTTATGACCAAACAAAATTAGATACCGCTGAAACAAATATCAATGCACATAAACAACCATAATATAATCATAATATCAAGTACAATCACCACCACATAAACTAAACTAGAATGGAATCTAGATTTCCACTTGGAACCTTCATTCACACTAGGTTACTCCTCAGTTCAAAATCATGTTCTCAATTAAGACATTCAAGCACTTCACACACTGAATAGAAAAAAGAGAGAGCTTTCTCAATTTGAAGCAATTACCAGGAGAGACTATCCCCAGCAATAGAGGTCCACCCACAGTAGACATTCGTTCTAAATCTGAGATTTCATCTACATCCTTATCCAAGTATGTAGACCAAGGCCAGCTTTCTTGTAGCCAAAACACAAGCCACACCTCTGCTTGCTGTAGCTAAAAATAAATAACTCAACTTGATTTCACTCCGATGTTCCTATAATATGGCCATAACTAATGTGATGTTTTGATACCTCTGTTTGGCAAAAGTAATAAGTACAATACTTGCATCATGCCAAAACATAGGTGGAAGCAATACTTGTGTACCGAAGAGGCTATTGTATGCATGTGAACCATGAATGCTCTACAGTATCTTTCTATACTAAAGACCCTAATAGTGTCTATCATCATGAACATGTACATACTAGTTCTCAGTCAGTAACTCAAACTGCAATGAACCTACGATAAGAAGAAAATTATTCTTTCTGTATACGTCTGGCCACTAAAGATTCATCTCTTTTGCACTTTGACCTCCCAATTGATCTAAATTTACAAGAAAACCTAATAGTTTAGTATTGTACTTCTTGAAATGAAAAAGATATTCTTTGGAGCATAAATTTGCACATTTTCAACCATTAGAACAAGCATGAAATTGTCCATTAAAGAGGCACGACATACCTATGCCAGTCATATTTAAACTTAAGAGTAGGTTGTAAAAGTGGTTAGTAAGGAGTATGGACAGGATAATTCCAGCTCCACCACCTAGTCAATGAAATAAATTTGTTACTAATACTAGCGAGTTTATCAAACAATGATACAAAAAGGAAAGACTATCAACAAGTTTCCAAAAATCCAAACTGCAAATGGACATGGCAAGAAGCTCAAGGAAAATAGTTTTCAGAGTATACAATTGATGGCATCACAATGAGATGATCCTTAGCTTGATTGTATGGCGGTGTAAAAAAAATTTACCACTACCAAGGAGGAAGTACAGTATGGGGAATGCAGCACCATCTCTAGGTGTAAGATAGAGTCCAAGATGTGTATTTTCACTAGGTTAGTGTTTTGGAAGTGAGAATGAGACAACCAAGCAAAAGTGTTCTCACAAAATAGAAGCAAAAGTGGCACTACTAAACCATTAGGGTCGTCAAATGCACATTCCTTAAAAAGCATTCAAGTACAAGGCACCAACTGTCATCACAACTTTTGCAGTTATGTTAAGGCAGAAAGTATAACATCCTTTAAAATTGCAGGCATGAAATAGGATGTATATGCATATAGGAGGAAAAACTAAGCTGCCACTCCTCGCGCTGATGAGGAAAGCAGATACATAATAGGAAGAACACAAGAATAAACGTTTTTAAAACCGTAGTGGTTCAATCAGTCAAAATAGTAGAACCATGCTCTAACAATTCGACCGGTTGAACCGATTGCATGTGACGTTATCTAATAGAATACACATTTCCAGAACAAAAGAAGCCCAGTTCACTCGACAAAGCTGCTTAAGCACAAAAGACAGGGTTCCTGTTCTCGATAGAATCATTCGAATTTTTAATAAATGAATTTATCCACCACAAAATGAAGCAAGAAGACACTGAAGCAAATGGTTGGCATGCCTTTTAGTTACAAGAGGTTGGAGTTCCAAACCCCAACCCAACTTCAACACTCTTCCTTAACGTTTTTGGAAGGCCTAGAATTGGTGCAGACTAGTTGACAGGTTTGCCGGGTTACCAATTGACAAGTACACATGGTTACTTGTTCGACAGGGTTGATACCACCAGTTGTTGACCACTATTGTTTCCGCTGAAACCGACTCAAAAGAAAAGCACAATATCCTAGATTTTCCTTTTTGCTATCAATGTCTTAAATTGGGAATTGACATGTATAGGAACAAATAGAACTCAGGAGCATCCTATATTTATCACAAGTAAGGAATCATTATGCAAGCTCTAGATCCACAAGTTACCTTCAATTGGTCTAACTCCCAGTTAATTGCACAAGAGGTTCCTGAAATATGCAAAAAATGGAACGTCACTGGTCTGCAAGATCATCATCCAGGCATCTCTCAAGTTTTCACAACCATCATTCATCTTATTTAGCAGCATAACAATTTGAAGTTCATGTTTCCAACATAATATATTAGCCACATCTGCAAATAAGGGATTTAACATATGGTATACCTAGCTTTTACCTTTTATAGAACCAAATCCACACGATAGTAACTAGGAGGGATGCACAACAAGATCGATTCCCAAAGGCCTTTCCTACTTCACATTGCTTGAATCATTCATAAATCACCTCAACTCTGCTATATCATTTGTAACATCTAACAAAGACTATTTGGAAGGAGATATAATTTGTAAACCCAATTTCATGAGTTTGATTGGATGAAGCAAATTCAGAGCCATCCTGTATTTGTACTCTGCACATGTAAAAAATTGTAGTTTTAGATTAAAGGTATATACCTCATAGAAGGATAGTGAAAAGGGAATGTATCTAGTGAATGCTGAAACAGACATATGAGGGAATTGTGACAATAAATTCATATGAAGATTTGTTTTTAAATAGTCAAAAAAAAAAAAAAAAGGCATCTTGATAGCTTCCTTGAAACTGTAATGATTAAATCATTCCCTAATCTAAAAATGAGGCACTGTTTTTCCATACACAATGATCATAAGCTAAACAGAAAGCCCAATCCAGCAAGATCACCCAACTTAAGTTCCAATTACATTGTCAAGTAATCAACCTGAGACCAAATACGAAACACTAGAATATTAAGAAGAGGGTAAGTGAAAATCATTGTTGACTACAAAACCCAGAAGACAACACCCCACCCCCAAAGGTTTCCCTATCTTGTTCTCCTTCTCACATTATGGTCTCATGGTTCTAGCTACTCAGGCAAGGAAATGAAAAATATTCGTACAATTTTTTGGTAATAGGAAAATGGATAGAAAAGATCGACAAACTCAAATAATTGCTGAGTTCGATAACACCAAAAAGCAAAGACTGGCAATGTTCACAGTCCAATTTTGAATCCGGGCAATCATACTCAAACTCCCGTTATGCATACAATGAGATCAAGAATTTCACATTTGGTACACACATCGGCAATGAGGACCAAACTTGAAAGGGGAAAAATGAATCACTTCAAACAGTAGATACTAGCAATGTTTTGTCCCATAATTCATATTTCTCCCACAAAGGTGGCATGGGTAAGAACACTTATGCATGGCAAACTAGATATAGCATTAATGAGAAGAATCTACAATGAAAGAGCAATAAACGACACATTCAAATATGAACTTCTATGCAAGAACAAGATTCTATTGCATCTCACATTTCTAATTCTTTTGTTAATACCTTTGTTCCATCTATTGAATTCCTCTGCAAGTGTCCTTCGCAAATATTCACCGTCCCCAAATCTCCAAGTTGCAGTAATTCTCTGGCACAATAATGCGTGTAAGACGTCTTGCTGACTTGACCTGACATAATAAATAAAAGCAGAAAGCGCAAGAAATAAAACTTTATCTTTAAAAAAGTGAGACCTTACAATCCAACGAGAAACAACAATCAACCCATCTATTTTAACCCTCGTTACCATCTGGATAATTGAAATAATGTTGGACCAACAAAAACCAGGGTTGACGACCAGCAAACCACCCTAACTTGAGTCAATCTTATCTAGTTGAAGTGTTGAAGTGCTCACAGCATTTATGAGGACTGTAGCAAGATAACCTAAAATGAAGAACCAACCTATGAACCAGGAGTCATTTACCATTGCACATCATCAGTTTAGCAACTAATGTGGACATGCTGCTAGAGCACATGAAAACAATACTAGGCTTGACAACATATCATTTTGACATTTAAAGCACGACCAAGTTCCATTACACCACGATATTAGAATTCTCTCGCCTACAAATGGATAGCAAAACCCAGTGAAGGCCTACCAAAATAGCTGCTAGGGTACATGAAAGCAAATACCAAGCTGACCATATTTCGCAGTATCCAAGGAATACTAAGCTAACCAACCTTCTCGCTTCGAAGCAATTACAAGGAGAGACTGTCCACATCCTCTGCCAATTGACATCGCCTTTGAGTCCTTCTTGACCATTGCCGGCCAATACTTCTTTGGATTCCACTCCATCATCTTCACCTGCCAATCAAAAATCAAGCAAACTTCAGAAAATCAACTTGGAACAATCAAGTCAACTGCCCATTAGGTCACAAAAGAACAATAGGAGCTAAACCTGAGAAGCCAGTGATCTATTGACCTGAAGCTGAAATAGGAGGACGACACACTGTGGTCCTTCGTTGGTCTCCATAGCTAAAGCTTCGCAAGCAGTTGAAAACACAACATTAGCACTAGAGCAAATCACAAGGATGCGAGCTGAAAGAGGGCTTGTGATGGATAGAGCTCAAACCTAGAGGAACGCTCGAGCTAGTTGAAGAGTGAGAGGATGAGGAAAGTCCACTTGAATCCTAGAGTAACAGGTGGGAGGGAAAATAAGGAAGATAGAGAGACTTGATCACAGGAGTGGAGGCAGACATTTTCGGCTATGCAAAGCTTCTGTCAAATATAAGCAGGGCAATGTGGGATGACAACATGCAAACAACCTTTTACCATTCTAAGTATGCATTGAGCTCCTAATCCTTCTATGATTTCGATCTATTTTAGAAGTGCCTTGCGAAAGCTCTTTCGAATATTTCAGCATTTACATCAACTAGTGAAATAATAACCGAATCCTGCCAGTGAGTCAGATTAAATCAATCCAGCAACTAACATCAACGAACTAGTAATAATACTCTGAAGTTTACAAATCTCTGTTTGTCAAACTCAATATTCCTTTTGAGCTCTTTGGATCCAACTAATCGGGCATCTAACATCATCACCCACAGAAGCTTTGATCAAATTAACATAGTGACTTCAACTCAAGTTGCTTGCTTTTGTGGGACATAGTATGATTCTTTTCCTTATCATTACATGCTATTCATGCATTAGAATTAATGCAAGGCAGTTTTCAAATGGCATATAGGATATCGAAAAGTTTCCTCAGGAAACTTATACAAATGCCTCATGTCTTTTACTTTTCAGCAAGTAAATGAACTAACATGAGCTTATGCACAATATAAGGAATTATTTTACAGTACAGACGATTATGTCAAAGGACATTGTAATGTCTTGCTTAGCTCAAAAGTTCAAGTATATGACAGATGGCTTTACCAACTCTACAAACATCAATATGCATTCTCTGGGATAATCCATTATTAGCCTTGGAGTAGGTATATTCTGGATTCAAACCAAATGAACAAGGATTCGTACAATAAAATTCAAATTGCAATTTTCTAGATCAATCCAAATAATTCACAATGCTTTTGCTTCTGCCCTATTTATTAGTTCACTCACAGCCACACCACTAGAAGAAGAGCTTGTTCTTGCATTTCACATTTCTAAACTGATACAGTTAACTTAATCAGCCAATGCAGACAGTTCTGTGAAATAAAATGTGTGGAACTCAATGGTTGGACAAATTTTATCCCAAGTTAGTAGTTGCATGCCAAGGTATGCCCTGTCAACATGCTCCATTTGCACCGTAAATTCACTCTTAAGCATAACTTAGAAACATGCTGTCATGAGCTACATGGTAAGGGCAGAGCAAACTAAAACCTCAATTAGGAGGACTGCCCTATAGGGTCCTTCATTTTGCATTTCTCAACCTACATAATGACCCTTGGCATGCTATCAGATACCTGTATACATCAGTTTTTATGCACTACTTCCAGCATTCCCAGAATCAATCAAACGTTGAGAATCTTTATTTTTCTGCATAGGATGAAGGATCTTACCCGAAAACTAATGACAAATGATGCACTTAGAAAGCCTTTTCCATCTATTTCCCTTACTGGCATGATAAGCAAAATCTTGTTGCCAAAGCACACAACAATTTCCATGGATATCTCCCCTCAATTCCTTGAATTCAAGTAAGGAGACAATGATGACACTGTCAGCTAGGAAATAATATTGAGAAGATCATAAATCTTGAAAGATATTGGGAGCAGGAAATACAAATGAAAATTGTATAGTAGATCTCAAAAGAACAAAGGTAACTTACCTGCTCTATGTACCTTTGATAGTAAATGGGGGTTACTTCCATTATATTGACTCATCCGAGTCATCCATATTGTCTGATTCATAACCCTATTATTTCGCTATTTGTAATCTTATTTGATCGATAAATCTGAGTTCCAGATAATTCTGGAATTGTTTTGAGTGACTTGCATTTGATGATATTCAGTTTCTGCAACTTTAACCTATCAAGGCCTTCAATTTCGGCTAATTTTACGCATCCTCCAGCTTGTAATTTCTTCAACCTCCCGGATTTTGGAAGGTCTAGCCTTTCCATTGAAGTGCACTCAGAGATATCAAGCCTTTCCAAATACTCCGACCTATCAAGGCCTTCAATTTCGGCTAAGTTGCAGCAACATATAGCTTTTAATTCCTTCAGCCTCCCGGATTTTGGAAGGTCTAGCCTTTCCATTAAAATGCACTCAAAAATATCTAGCCTTTCCAAATACTCCAACCTATCAAGGCCTTCAATTTCGGCTAAGTTGCAGCAACATATAGCTTTTAATTCCTTCAGCCTCTCGGATTTTGGAAGGTCTAGCCTTTCCATTAGAATGCACTCAAAGATATCTAGCCTTTCCAAATACTCCAACCTATCAAGGCCTCGAATTTCGGCTAATTCATAGCATGTGTTAATAGTCAATTTCTTCAGACCCTCGAGTTTTGAAAGGTCCACCTGTTTGATTGAATCGCAGCTTGTGATATCCAAGCTTTCCAAATATATCAATTTGTCAAGAGATCGAATTTCAAGTAGATTCGTGCAATGGGAGACAACTAATGTCCTTAGATGGACAAACTGCGAAACGTCCAGCATTTCGATAGATCCACAGCGATAGACTTCCAAGGATTCGAACTTGAAGGGCGTGTTTAGGGATTGTGGTGATTCCATTTCTTCAATGTCCGTCGGTTGGGAGCATTCTAAACTCTTTAATTGCGTTGATGGAAGCTCCTGGATGCACTGGATAAATTTGCACAACTTAACTTCTAGTTCCTTGAGATGGGGTAGGTGGGAAAGCGAAGGCAATTTGTGACTTCGACAGGTGACGCCCAAATATGTTAAGCCCGAAGGAAGGTCCGGCAGCGATTGGAGCTTGTAGCAAGATCTAAAATCAAGGTGTCGCAGGGAAGAAAGATTACACATGCTTTCTACCATTATCCCTTTCAATTCCATGCAATTAGAAGCACGTAACTCTCGAAGCTTTCTCAGACTTCCAATACCATTGGGTAATTCTTCTATACCACTTCTAGAAATATCTAGAATCTCTAGATTCTCCAAAGATCCTATGCTATTTGGTAATGCAGAAAGGGATGGAGTATACCGTAGATCGAGTTGCCGCGGTGCTTTTAATTTACCTATTTCTGCTGGAAGCTCCCTGAGGCAGAAACGAGGAACGGGGTGTTCGGCGCCTGTGTCGGCGCCTACCACGAGATGAAGCGCGCGGGACGAGCCCAGCTCCAAGCGATGGAGGTCCTCCATGTCTCTAAAGGAAGCGTCGATTCGCTTCAGGCTAAGGCAATGACTGAGGATGAGAACCTCTAACTTCTCAAAAGCTGAGAGGAAGTCGGTATTTTCCAAGTAAAAACAAGATGAAAGGTCTAGATATTTAAGCTTCTCTGCCATCTACGAAAAAATAAAACAATAATGAATGTCGATGGGTGAGTGTAGAGTCATTATGATTCAAAAGAAAGCATAAAAGGAGAAGGAAAAAAAAAAGACTTTAATTCTTACCTTGAAAAAACTCCATCCTCCCCATTTCTCATTTATCTTGCTTCCTTGCAATTCGAGTACAGCTAATTCCTTTACGCAAAAATTGTTTACTTCGAAATTCGGTGGACACTGTCGCCATTGAAGCCATTTTAACTCCTCCATTAAGTCCTTAAAATCTCCACTTAAATGTGCCCCATCTAATTGAAGGAATCTTAG
Source organism: Eucalyptus shirleyi (assembly GCA_017140165.1). Lineage (NCBI taxonomy): Eukaryota > Viridiplantae > Streptophyta > Magnoliopsida > Myrtales > Myrtaceae > Eucalyptus > Eucalyptus shirleyi. The sequence continues at coordinate 44,523,909 of CM029450.1, forward strand.
ACTCGTCAAATTCTTGAATTGTTTTTCTGCGTAAATTCTGCCGGTGCCTTTACTAAGATTAATCCCCTCAATCTTGCCTGTTCCCTATAAGCAAGAGTCAAGAGTCATTAGTACTATATCCAACTAAAGTAATCAAATATCATTTGTTCCTATTGTGAGTGATGTGCATTAATGCATTCAAGAGACTAGCAATACGTAGATATGATTTTTCTTTTTATGCCAATAAACAGTATTTATAAAGGCTAACAAAGTGAAGGATGTCAACTTCCATTTTGAAATTTGGCGATACGTAGTCAGATCTTAAAAGGAATTATGATGTAATGGCTTGTATAGAGTAAAAAATTTACAACTTGTAATCTTCTTCTTTCTGGTACTGTAGCTTCATTATCATAATAATTAAGACATGCGTGCATCTAATCAAATTGCAAAGTGCAAAATCAAAATTTGACTAGTCGATTTTAATAGAATTATCCTTTTTCTCTTGAACTTTCACAAATGCAATAACAATCACATACTAAATTATTCAAAATAGAATTTGAGTAATTATCTCTCGGGACTTTTTATGATGAAAAAGTAAAACATTTCTCTTTAAGCACGCTTGATGATGTACATATACATGTATACACATGCATATATATTATATTTAAGGAATTTCTGTTCCTATCTTATTTGGTAAGTTTTAAATCAGTCCTTGTCTTTATGAATATTGGTAAATGGAATTCCTAATGTGGTATTACATAAAATTAGTCTCCCTTTCATTTTCCACTATGAAATAATGACTAAAATTTCATGAGAAATGCGGGCATCGTTAGCCCTATTATCTTACTGTTAACATCTAGAGAATATAATTCTATGATTTATATATCCTAAGTAGTTATGATTTATATAAAATAACATCAGAATCGCACAGTGCACCACCGGAAAAAAGGGAAAAAAAAAAAAAACAGAAGTCTGACGACAAATTCACCCTCGCCAGTCGCCACAGCCAAAACGCATTTTACACACCTAGAAGAAAGTATCTTCATCGGAGAACAAGCAAAATTGACATGGGTGAAAGGACAAATAAAAGCAAGACAAACCCCAGAAGCAGCGAGTCGGCGAGCAAAACTTACCTCAGCACAGATTCGGTGTTATTAAGGAGACTTCTAGCAAAATACAATTAGGTTAGAAAATTAGAAATAAAACTCATTTTTTATTTTGACGCATTCATAACACTTCAAAATGGAAATAACGGTTCCGACTACTCCAAAAGTCAGAACGGAAGGGCGAAAATGAAGATGCCACGAGATCCCGGCCGAACTGTTTTTGATGAAAATATTAATTTCTTGCCATCGACTCTAATAATTGAAATAACCATAAAAAGACTTGTTTGGTGCAACTTTTACTCTTCATCTTTTGTTTTTCTCCCAAGAGCATGCACTTTGGCTTTTTTTTTTAGTGGTATATCCCTGAAACTTGTTGACACGCCCAATCGTACATGAGTTTTTTCATAGTTTTCTGGAATTTGAGCAATATTTTGTCTTTTGACAGAAGAGCAAGATATCGACTTTTGATTTTTCTACTAGTTGCGGCGAGCAATCTATCTCGCCCTCTGCTTCAGCTTGTCTATTACTTGCCAATATCTTGGGAGTACCTGTTAAGTAACCAGGCTGAAAAAATAAATTATAAGAAGTGGTTTTTATTAAAAGTATTAATTTTACATAATATGAGAGCGTGAAAATTGCGCATTAAGTAACCTGGCTGAAAAAAAAAAAATATATGAAGTGGTTTTTATTAAAAGTATTGACTTAACATAATATGAGAACATAAAAATTGCAGTAGTCATCTTAAAAGAAAATAAAAGATTCCGTGAAGAGGGCCATTTATCAAAAGAAAAAGTCATAACTAGAATTCAAGATTTTACTAATTAATATATCAAACAAGAGATTGAATATGTACATATATTGCAACGGACACATAATTTTATATGATAGGGAATATTAATATATGAGAGATAACGCACAAAAGGAAATACTTTCTAAGAGAGAGCAACCTCCCTACTTTCTAATCACATCAATGAAACATTCGAGGGCAAGGGTAGTAAACCTTCTTATTCTACTAGAGCAAGCACTAAGTAGTTGACCAACATTACTCTTTAACCGTAGAACATGGACTAAATGAGAAAAAGAAACCAAATGGTTACCTTATTATGCTTTAGCACTCTTTGGACTTCCTCACAGTCCCATAACCTGCTGCGGTACTGAGGCTCCCGTTGGTTCTCCTCGCGAACTATTTCTCTACCAAGATCTCTCAATTGGTCATGCATTTTGAGCACATGATCATCTCCAACTTTTATCAATGACATGAATATCAATACTTCAATTCCCTCCTCTGGGAAAAAGCCACAAGCGTCCCACATGTAGGATACGATATTCTTGCTAGTACCGATGAAAAAACAAGCAATATCCAAGAAGATTTGTTTTTGGTTATCGTCTAATGCTTCAATACTTGTCCTTAACTTCTCTCGCACTTCCTTAGGAGGCACTTTTCTTAACTTGTCTATTGTACCTCTCCAGAACGCTGGGTTTTTCCCGCACAATAATGAACCTAAAACCTCAAGGGATAAGGGAAGCCCTTTGGTGATGGATACAACTTGACGAGTGAGGTCCTCAAATTCCTTTAGAGGAGAGTCCTTTCGAAATGCATGTTTGCTAAACAGAATCAAAGATTGATTGTCATCCATTACCTCATGTTCATAGTCATGGTCCACCCTAGCTTCTTCAAGAACCCCCTTATTTCTAGTGGTGATAATGATCTTGCTTCCTGAAGAAAACCAATCACGATTACCAGCTAAACACTTCAACTGATCGACATCATCCACATCATCAAGAAGAATGAGGACCTTTTTATTTTTAAACATGGAGGAGATGAACTTAATCCCTTCATCTGCATTACAAACTTCATTTTCTTGATTGAATATATGGTAGATTAACTGATTCTGTAAGTAATGTACACCATTATGCTTCCATGATTCCCTTATATTAGCAATGAAGCTACGATGCTCAAATTGATTGGAGAGCTTGTTGTAGATGGTTTTGGCAAGAGTAGTCTTACCAATGCCTCCCATTCCATGGATGCCAACAAATAGGGTGGCATCAGATTTATTATCCACAAATTCCATAACCTTATTCACATGACTATCAATTCCAACCAAATTCTCAGAAATAACCAACTCAAACCTTTTCTTTAGTTCGGTCAACACTTTTCGGACAATTGATTTCACCAACTCGGCTTCATACCTATCAAACATGACAAGAGGTCAAATATGTGGCAACAACAATTTCATATTGTTTATCTATTAAGAACACAATAAATCTGAGGATAGGTTGAAAAACTTTAAAAACCGTTGTTGTCATACCTCCATATATTATCATACATGGCATGCCTCATTCCACTGTTACTCCGATATAATAAATCAAGCTAGAAAAAAATTGAGGGTGTATCACTTTGGAATCTTTAATATTGTAGATATTTTGGATTTGAACCAAATTTTAAACTGGTTGTTTATTAAAGATATTAGGGATGAAGTGAACATAACTTTGAAAATTCTCTTAAAGCGTTTGAATAAGCAAAAATCCAATAAGCCAGCCTACCAAGAGAGTTAGCCATCAATCAATAAACAATTCATAACATTTGATGCAAGATGATTTCAGGTCCCGCAATACCAATCCAAAAAGTTGTTTGGATTGTGATATTGTGAACTACCTGAATGCAATTTAAGTGATTTCTTCTTGTTTGCGCAATTCTACATGCTTGTAAGTTTCTACTAGTGTTGTGAATTTAGTATTATTCTAGATTGGTGCTCTTATAAGTTGTCATTACCACTACGGATGATAACAGATTGTACTTTATTTTCCTTTTGAGTATCTATGTTCTATGATCATAACGATCTATTATTGAGTTTATAGGGAAGAAAAAGAATAATTTTTACCCAAAAAACAACATTGCTTCTATATATGCAGGTGCATGAGATGGAAATTACTAGTTGAAGATAAAAAATGCTTTGAAAATTATTTAAACAAACATATAATAAAAATAATCATTTTTTACCATCATCCTATGTAACCAATGAAACATATATTTTGTAAAATAATTTTAATAGCAACTAATTAATGATCTCAATAATTTAATATATGTAACTTGGGAAGATAAAGAATTACGGCAAAGCTTGTACGCTATGATGTAATGAGTTTAAATCAAAATCACCAATAAGTTGTACTATTAATCTCAAATAAATATGTAACTAGAAAAGTTTGTGTGAAGATTAATGTAATGTACACTATAAACATGAAAAAAAAATGGCATAATGTTACAAAATCTTTGGATATAAGAGGAAAAATTCATTCAAAAAATCTTATTATTCAAGCTAATGGAATCATAAAAATAAAATATATAATTAGATTGGTCAATATCAGAAAAAAGAAAAAGGAATAACCTATAGAACTCATGCATCTTAGGATCTTACTACCAGCAAGATCCTACTGTTTTTTATATATAAAGAGAAAAAAAAAAAAAAAAAAACGAAAACGAAGCAGGTGAGAATCAAAACAACCAGTAAACACCCACACATGGTATAAGAAAGTAGAGAATGTTTTGGTGAAAAATTTTACCCATCGGCTTCGTATCCTTTCAACTTGCTGATTTCAAGAAGTGCTTGCTTCCATTTCTCCAAAATCGTTGGGTTGAAATGCCTCTCAAGCAAACGCCTCTCACGCTCATGAAATGCTTCCCCAAAATTCCCGATTTGACGTCCCACGTCGGCTGGTTTCACTTTATAGAATATAGGCAACACTATCTGCCCCTTATTATTCTTGCAATCCATTATTTGAACTAGTTCATCCAGGCACCAACTGCTTGTACCATAAGTCACGGAGAGAATGGGGATTAGGATTTTACTGTTTCTAATGGCTGCCAAAAGCTCCGGTCTGATGTTCTCGCCTTCGCAGAGCTCGTCATCGTCTCTGAAAGCATAAATTCCAGCATCAAGGAGCCCATGATAGAGGTGATCAATGAAGCCTTTCCGAGTATCTGGGCCTCTGAAACTCAAGAACACCTCGTAGCAGCTTCCAGTTGACGCGATCAACGAATTAGATGCAACAGATTGTGTTTCTGTTGGAGCAATCATCGAACCAGCGGCGCCACTATCAACATCTTCAGCATCTCTACCCGCACTAGTTTTCATCTTCTTAATGGGACGATGCAGTTCGGCTTTGCTCCAACTCTGCCCTTGATTTTAGCTTTTGAGTATGATGGTGAAAAAAGCCAGAATGCCTCTCAAGAAAATAGGAAATGCCTTCTTATCTCTTGTGGTTTGATTTATATAATGGAACCACGTGCTTAGAGTCGCACCAATAAGTCAAGCTTTCTCAACCGCGAGCTTAGAGTCGTTGCCTTCACGCGGCTGAAATCTCAATTCGCAAAGACTCCAAAGATCTGTTAAAATTTTGATGCACCTAAAACCGGGGATTTGTTGGGAAGATGAAAAGTGGAGAGAGACTTGGGACGAGTCTTCGTTGAATTGGGTCCGTTGCTTGCACCGTTGAACTTTCCTTTTTCTTTTCTTAATTTATTTTCCATCCATAAATTTTTTTTTTTGATTGAATATATTTAAACTCTTGATCCCACTTAAAAATTTAATTCTTATACTTTGAGCCTATTAAATATTGTTAAATCAAATCGATAAACTTCATTTCAATACTGAAATATTGTATTAATAATGATTACTTATTCTAAAAAATGATGCTATTATCATGTGCCAAGGATCATAAAAAAATTATCAACATTTTGTATATACATTTTGTAACCAAGCACAATGAGAAAAATCTCTTTTTTCTCTAGTTGTATTTTAATTTCTTCATCAAAACTCAAAAATAAATCAAATGCCTTTATTATATATATATATATATATATATGTATTTATTTATTTATTTGATTTATCTAATTCAACCAATTAGCACGCACTAATAATTCAACCTTGTCGATATAAATTAACAATTCATTGACCGGGACCACTAACCAAGCATTTATAGTCGTTGCCTTCATGTGGTGGAAGTTCCAATGCAGAGGAGAATCCATGTCGATCCTGCTCAGGAAGAAGAAAACGTGCAAGCAAGTTTCAATGCTGAGGCAATGGAAAAAAAAAAAAAAAAAAAAAAAAAACCAAAAATAAAAGACAGTTGCTGTTATGTTATCAGTAGACAAGTGCTCATAATTGAAAAATACAAAGAAAGCATCGGGACACTGGCTGCACCGTTGAGCTTTCCTTTTCTTTTCTTAGTTTAAATTCCATCAAAAAGGTGTGCCTGTTGAATGTATTTAAGCTCTTGATCCCACTTCGAAATTTACCCCCATTGACTTTGAGCCTATAAAGTATTATCAAATTTCACCAATCAACTTCATTTCGGTGCTGAAATTTTACATTATCAATGATCACTTATCCTAAGATCTATTATATATAAAGCCTTCGGATAGAAACCCTAAGTTGGTTTATTGCTTATTCCGAAAATCCACAATATGGACATCCTCCTGCAATAGCTTCATTCACTTGATTGATTATGTAAGTTACTAGGAGATTCACAGTTCTCTCAATAGTAGGAAATATTAAAAATCGAAAGAAAGTTAAGAGGAAAACCCCTACGGGTTAATATCCCAACTCCTTAAGGGAAGCAAGCAAGGGCCCTACGAATCCTACAGTGCTTCCTAAATTGTATTTTAAGACATTCGGTGCACTTTTCCTTTTGTCATCTTTTGGACAAATCAAAGAGCAGCCGATAGCATTAAATAACAACCCTAATAAATGATTTAGAGTAGAGAACAGACTCAAAACACTTTCAGTGACACGTAAATTTTTACAGCCATTTACCTTTAATTTGCTAGTAAATACCATGGGATAGTGGGATGATTCTCTAGATATACAATAGGACATGGACAGTGGTTTGCAATGCATCCGGACAAGAAATACGCTGATGCATCGACCACTTATATATTTTATTTTTTTCTATTTCCCTCTGCCTTTTCATTTTTTTCATTTCACCTCCTCCACGAGAATCTGCCTCCCCTGTTCTCCTTTTTCTTTCTTCACTTTTGTTTTGCCGACCACTTCTCAGTTTTTCTTTATTAAAGTTTTCTCTCTTTTGCCCCATAACCCGCTCTCCATATTTCTCTTTCTTTTTTTTTTTTTTTGGTAAAAGTATTTCTCTTTCTTGGCCGTGAAGAAAAATCCCCGCCCCACTTGCCTGAGAATCCTCTGCCTTTTTTTTTGCCCAGATTTCTTCGTCTTCCTTGGCCTCCGGTCTTGAATGTTGAGATTGCTCCCTTGTCAAGATGGGAACTGCTCTCCCTTGACCTCGTCCTCGATGTTCTTGCCTTTGTTCGGGGCGGATTTGAAACTAAATATAAAGTTTGAAATTTTTAAGACGAAAAAATTGGGGGTTGATTTAGCATTGATTCTAAAATTAAGGATTTTCTAAGATAAAGAAAAAGTTCAGGATAATTAAGACGGAATCTAAAATTTGAGGGGTTTTAAGAGATATAAAGGGAAAAGGGAGAGCACGCATCAGGAGAGAAAAGAAAAGAAAGGGAAAAGAAGAAAAAATGAAATGAAAATAGAGATCGTGTTTCACGTGTAGATCTCCTCTAGATTTACTTCCATTCACAGTGCCCGATAAGGGTTTAAGCCCTTTATTTGTCTAATCAGGGTGGTTTTCGGAATTAGAGTACAAATTCAAAAATTAAATGAAATTTATGTTGCAAAATTCAACTTTGAAGTAGTTACGCTGTGAAAGTAAGGGCCATGCAAAGTTGTGACATTAAATGGGAGTTGATTTGAAGTAATAATTTAATAGACGAGGTCTAATAAACTTTTGATACCAATATAACGGTGGATTTGTTGGGAAGATGAAAAGTGGAGAGAGAGAGAGAGACTTTTTTTTTTTTTGGATCGGTTAGAGAGAGAGACTTCTAACGAGTCTTTGTTGAACTTTGTCCACTGCTTGCACGGTTAAACTGTCCTTTTCCTTTTGTTAAGTTATTTTTGCACTGGAAATAGTATTTTTATTGGATATATTTAAGCTCTTGATCCCACTTAGAAATTTAATCCATCTCACTTTGAGCCTATTAAACATTATATTGTTAAACTGATAAATTTCATTTCAATACTTTTAAGTTTAATGAATTAACATGTGTCTAGGATCATTAAAAATTATCAACGTGCTATATATATTTATTTTGTACCCAAGCACAATGAGAAGAATTTCATTTTTTCTCTGATGCTGCCTTAATTTATCCATCAAATCTCATAATTTAATCAAAATGCTGTTTTGCTTTTACTTTTACTTTATTTTATATATATTTATTTATTGCTTTGATTTATGTAATCCAATCAATTTGCACGCACTAATAATTCAAACCTGCTGAACTAGAAATAAATTAGTAATACCACCGCCTGCGGTGGCCCAGCTGGATAAGGCTTCCATGACCCTTTGCGAAGAGGGGAGGAGTTCGAATCTCGCTGGTCGCACGAAATCTTAAGCGTGACGTCGGGATGGTGGGTTCATAAATACGTAATTCATTGACCGGGAGTTCCCGAGTTACAAAAAATATAATAAATAAATAAATTAGTAATTCGTTGACTAAGACCACCGACCATGCATTTATAGTTGTTGCCTTAATGTTGGGGAAGTTTCAAAGGACAGGAGAATCCAAGGCGATCCTTCCCAAGAAGAAAATAACAAGTGAGCAAGTTTCGATGCAAAAGCAATGAAAAAAATAAAACCAAAAATAGAAGACAACTGCTTTATTAGTATCCATGGAAAGTGGTCATAATTGATGAATACATACAAAGCGTCGAGACAATTGCTGCACCAATGAACTTTCCTTTTCTTTTTTTGATTTATTTTCCATCAAAAAAGGTACTTTTGTTGAATATATTTAAACTCTCGGTCCCAGTTACAAACTTATCTTGAATCAATTAGGTATTACCATATCAAACTGATGAATTTCATTTCACTATTGAAATGTTGCATTATCAATGGTCACTAAAATCTACTATAGATATAAAGACTCTGGATGATTATAAATCTAAAGAAAGTAAAGAAGAAAACTCTAGTGACTTGATATCCTGACTCCTCCTTGGGGGAAGTAGGCGAAGGCTGCACTTTTAGGACTCCTTGCATTTCTCCCTTTATCGTTTCTTGGACAAATAAAAGGGCAGCCAATAGCATTGAATTAGACCGAACGAAAAACCGACTAAATGACTTTCAATTCCACATAATTTTTTACACACATCTGCCATAATTTTGCTAGTAATTGAATACGATGACAGATATAATGGGAAGATTTTCTAAATAAATAATAGGACATGGACTTAGACCTAAGCAAGTCCTTAAAAAGGCTCATAGGGAAGAAATGCCCCGCAATGTCATCCAAGAAAAAATTAGAGGTTGGAATTTGGGGATTTTACGGTAGTGAAGATAGACACCACGTTAGGACTTTGATTTTAGCTACCGCCGAATAAGCTGGTATAGTAGCCACTAATGGCTAGAGTGAGTGAAGGTAGATGAAAAGCCTACTGCGATTCCATCTCGACAAGACATGTGCAATTTTTTATAATTTTATTATTTCTTGGACTAACCAAAAGCAACCAATGTTGAATAAGAATTAGTACGATGATAGATATTTCTATAACCCTCAAAACGTATCTTTTAAGGTGGAGACCAGTTTGAACACATAAATATTCCGTATATTTTGTCTTTCCTCTTGTCTAATTTCTTTTACAAATTAACTTTTCAACTCCACGACAACTCTTTCTAGTTCCTTTGCACATTTCTTTTTTCTTGCTCCAAATTCTTATCTTTCCCTTGTTGTCACTGCTTCCGTCACATGCCTATCACATGGTTTTACGGGAGAAAATGAAAAGTGTAGAGAGAGAGAGAGAGAGAGAGAGAGAGAGAGAGAGATTTGTCCAGTCCAATGTTTTCCACACAAGTGCTCCAAATAGATAAAAACAAACAAAGCGTCAGGATAATGAAGAGGGCACGCTAAGTCCACCCCATGCACAGACAAACTTTCCTCTTTCTTTCGTTAATTTATTTTCCATCAGAAAATGTGTTTGTTATAAAATATTTTTAAGCTCTTAATCACACTTAGAAATTTACCCCTCTTACTTTGAGCCTCATATATATTATACAGTCAAACCGATAAACTTCATTTTAATACTAAAATGTTGTATTATTAACGATAACTTATTCTAAAAAATTATGTTATCAAAGCATGTCAAGGATTATAAAAAATTATCAACATGCATAAATGTGTATATATTCATTCGGTACCATAACACAATGAGAAGAATTTATTTTTTACTTGGGTTCCGTCTTAATTTCTTCTTCAAATCTCATAAATAAGTGAAAATGCCTTTTTGCTTCCGCTTTTGCTTTTGCTTTTACTTTATTTTATATATAAAATTAATTTAATTTATCTAATCCAATCAATTGGCATGAATGATAATTCAAACTTTGCCAAACTAGATATAAATTCATAATTCATTTTTTTTTATCGGTCCTACTCTAACACACACTCTCAGACTTTTGCCCCGCCTCCTTGCAGGACGTGGGAGTCGCAACCCACTTCTGAAATGAAATCGTCCCCACCCCAAGCCCCTCTAAGAAAGTGGGGATTTGAACCCCCCACCTCCCCCTTCCGCTTTTGCTTTTGCTTTTACTTTATTAAATTTAATTTATCTACTCCAATCAATTGACATGAATGATAATTCAAACTTTGTCAAACTAGATATAAATTAATAATTCATTTTTTTTGTCGGTCCTACTCTAACACACACTCTCAAACTTTTATCATGTCTATTTGCAGGACATGAGAGTCGAAACCCACTCTTGAAATGAAATTGTCCCCACCTCAAGCCCTCCTGAAAATGTGGTGATTTGAATCTCCCACCTCCCCCTTTCAAATTGAAAGAGTGGCCACTGGGGGGTTAAATTAATAATTATTGACAGGACCTCTAAACATGCATTTATGGTCGTCGCCTTCAACCGATGGAAGTTTCAATGCACAGGCAAAGTGAACTACAAGGAAATGTAAATGTTACAAAAGTAGATTAAAGAAACCTTCAGTGAAATTGCAGCCTTTTGCTCTCTGTCATTTCCTCAGGGGTGCCCCGACAATTTTTCTCTCTCTTCATTTTTGTTTTTTCACCACCTCTGTTCTTCTTTTCTTTCTTTCTTTTGCAGACCCCTTTATCAGTTTTTCTTTGTAAAATCTTCCTCTCTTTTGCCGACCAAAACCCCCCTCTCTCTCTCCCTCTCTCTCTCTCTCCTTTTCTTGGCCAAGAAGAAAAGCTCCATCTTTTTCTTTTTCGAGCTCCCTTTGCCAATTATTGCATGTGGAAAAATGCCCCACCCACTCAGCCGAGAATCTTCTGCTTGTTCATGCCCAGATTTTCTTGTCTTCTTTGACTGAATTTCGATCTTTGAATGCCGAGATTTCCACTTGTCAAAGATGAAAATTGCTCTCTTGAACTCTTCCTCGAGAATTTTTGTTGTCATTTGGAACATATTTGGGACTGGATGTAAAATTTGAAAAAAAAAAATTTAGACAAAACAAATGAGGGTTGATGTAGAAGCATTTGGTTTAAAGTTAAGGGTTTTTTGAAACAAAAAAATTCGGAATAAAATTAAGATTAAACCTAAAATTTGAGGGGAATTAGGACCGTATAAAAGGAGGAAAGAGAAAATTAAGGATTTCACTGTTCTTATCAATTGGAAGGGGGGGTGGATATCTGTAGCATATGAAAATTTTATTTTTACCCCCAATCCTGATGGCTAGGCCCCACAAGTCCATCCTTAACTTGAGGCTATCACTCTTTTCTACCAAGTTTTTGTCCATTTCTTATTGCAAAGGAGTGGCCAAGCCCACTACTCTCCTCTTCACTTAATTATGAAGTTACCAATTAATCATTTAATCAAATTTATTGATGTCACAATTTCTTAAACACCCCAAAGCCAAATTCATAAATTTTTTCCAAATTTTTTTCTTGATTTAGTTTAGTTGTTGCAATTTACCTTCAACACCTATAATTTGTAATGCATGTTAATTCAAATATCTATATTATTGAATGGAACTAATACGTGCAGTGTTAGTTCAATATTTTAAATAATACCTTAACATAATGCATGCGGTTCCTCTTAAATAATGAGGGATAGCTATGTTAATGAAAATGTAAATAGGTTTTACTTACCACCAATAATACACCTAGGCATATTACTCTCATCCAACATTTTATATAGATCTATTCGTAGGTGACTATCTTTATAAATATGCTAAATATATTTTACTGATCACTCAAAATATTTTTAAGCATATTAACATTGTTATTCAACTTGGTTGGTGCAAGATGTGAAGCAACTTGTATGTTCAATAGAAGAAGCTGTATTTTGATATTCGCTTGTGACAATGCAAGCTAAAAGAATCACATACCAACAATCCAAACTAAATTGTCAACACTTGAAATCATGAAGTGTTAAAAAAAAAAAAACCAAAAACAAAAGGAGTGCTCGAGCACTAACTTTTATAGTTTTGATTTATAATACTTACAAGTGCTAAATTATCACATTAGTTTTCTTATTATCGAGACAATTGAACGCAAGCACAGAGAGAAGGATTGATGCCATGAACACGGCAAAAGAATGCCCAATAATGGGACAATGCATTTCGGCTTTACTCTGGCTCTGTCCTTGATTTTCCCCCTTCAAGTCCGACGGAGAAAAAAGCCAGAATGCGTCTCAAGAGATAGAAAATGCCTTCTTGTTGCCCATTTTCTCGCGGTTTGATTTATGCAAACCAATAAGTCAAAGCTTTGTCAAACTTGAAAGGGCTCTGTCCTTGTTGCCCCTTCAAGTCCGACGGACGAACCAGTTGGCAATCAGAACTCGCACCAATAAGTCAAGCTTTGTCGCCACGTGCTTAGAGATCTTGCCTTCACGCGGCTGAAATCTCAATGCACAAAAGAATCCAAAGATGATACGCATGGAACGGTGCATTTGTTGGGAAGAGGAAAAGTGGACAGAGACTTGGGATGAGACTTGACATGGATTTGCGAGGGAAAAGGAAAAGTGGATGAGAGAAAGACAGAGAGATTCATCCGTTCCAATAATTTCCAGACAAGTGCTCAGTAAATGATAAAAACACGCAAGGCGTCAGTACATTGAAGAGGGCACGCTTGGTCAGTCAGCTGCTTGCACCGTTGAACTTTCCTCTTTCTTTGTTGATTTATTTTCCATCGGAAAAAATATTTTTTGTTAAATATATTTAAGCTCCTAATCCCACTTAGGAATTTACCCCTCTTGCCTTAAGTCCGTTAAATATTATACAGTCAACTCGATAAACTTCAGTTTAATACTGAAATGATGTATTAGCGATAATTTATTCTGAAAAATCATGTTATCAACAATTGTTGCGGATCATAAAAAATTATCAATCTGATGAGAATAATTTTTTTTTGCTTAGATCCTATCTTAATTTCTCCTTTAAGTTTCATAAATAAATTAGAATGCCTTTTTGCTTTTGCTTTTACTTTTACTTTTACTTTATTATATATATATTCATTGATTTGTTTCATCTAATCCAATCAGTTGACACGCTCCTATAATTGTTGAACTAGATGTAAATTAGTAATTCATTGACCGGGACCACTAAACATGCATTTATGGTCGTTGCCTGCGTGTAGTGAAAGTTTCAATGCACAGGAAAAGTAAACTTCGAGGAAACGTAGATGCTATAAAAGTAGACTAACAATCTTTCTGTAAAATTGCAACTTTTTACTCTGTCCTTTCTCCCCGCGTGCCCCGACAATTCTGTCTCTCTTTCTTCATTTTTCTTATTTTCACCTCCTACGTTCTTTTTTCTTTCCTTTCTTCTGCGGACCACTTTCTCAGTTTTTCTTCATAAAAGCTTTTCTCTCTTTTGCCGACCATAAGCCTCTCTCTGTATCTCCATTTCTTGACGGTGACGAAAAGCTCCGTCCTACTTTTTCGTCCTCTTTTGACAGTGATCGCATGCTGAAAAATTGCCCGCCCCACATGGCCGAGAACCCTTTGCTTTTTCTATGCCCATATTTTCGTGTCTTCTTTGGCTGTGAATTCCGGTCCCTGAATGCGGAGATTAACCCCCCCCCCTGTCAAGACGGAAATTGCTCTCTTGACCGTGTCCTCAAGGTACTTGTGGTTATTTGAGATTCATTTGAAACTAAAAATAAAGTTTGAAAATTCTTTTTAGATGAAAAAAATGGGGGCCCATGTAGCATTGGGATTAAAGTTGAGGGTTCTTTGAGACAAAAAGAAGTTCGGGATAAAATTAAAATTGAACCTAAAATTTGTGGGTCTTTAGGTAACTAGGACTGTATAGACAGAGGGAAGCAAAGCTTCACCGGTTTTGAGAATCCGTGGGCAGATTTGTAATTAGATAGCATGTAATAATTTTCTTTCTCCTCTGTTGATGGCTGGGTCCCACCAGTTCTTGCTTTTTGTCATTTCTTATGTTGAATGAATGGCTGGGCCACCACTCTTCTCCTAGTTAATTATGAAATTACCTATTAATCATTTAATTAAATTTATTGATTTCAATTTTTCGATCAACCCAAAGCCAAATTGACTCAATTTTTTTTTTCTGGCCAATGTTTTTCTTGGTTTCGTTTAAGCGATTGCAATCTTCCTTAAAACACCTATAAATTTCGTATGTGTTAATTCAAATATTTATATTATTGAATGGAATTGAAACGTTTAACCTTAACTCATTTTAGATTAAATATAACTTTATACAATACTTAAGCATAAATGCATGTGGTTCCTCTTAAGTAAGGAGAGATAGCTATGTTAATAAAAATGTTAAATAGGTTTTACTTACCACCCAAAAGTATATTGTTCTTATTTAACAATTATCTCTTACTCTTAAATAACGAGGCGTAGCTATCTTTTATAAATGTGTGAAATATGTTTTACTTACCACTTAAAATATATTTAAGCATATTAATATTGTTATTCAACTTGGTTGGTGCAAGATGTGAAGCAATTTGTATGTTCAATAGTGAGTCCATCTTCTAAGATACCATCTAATGCATTTTTTTTTTTTTTTTCATGTAGTTACTCTACAAAACAAAGCTCTTCAAACATTGATTCCACTCCGGTTAAAAGATCTGCGTCAAGAATTGAGTGAAATGTAAAAAATCCAATGCATTAATTACTTCATTTTACAATAGAGAGAAGCTTATTCTAATATCCATTATCCGCTTGTCAGAATGCAAGCTGAAAGTATTATCAGTGTTATTTATATACCAACAATCCAAACTAAAATGTCACTACTTGAAATCATGGAGTGTGAAAAAACAAAACAAAAAAATGACTGCTCGTGTATATCACGATGACTATTTTTTATAGTATTAATTTACAATACCTTATAAGTGCAAAATTATCGCTTTAATTTCAAGCGCTTAACTGCATTGTTCTTTAAAGCTGACCAACCCTAGCTCATATTTATCTTGAATGCAAAGGATATAGAAATATTGCTTCGAAGAATTTGAGAGCTCTACAAATGAACCATTGTCAGTTAAACTAGCATATTTGGGTACTAGACATGTGATGAACTTTTAAATGTCAAGTTATTGATTTCATTTAGTCAAATTTATTTATTTATTTCACAATTTTTTAATTAACTCAAAACCATTTTTTTTGTCATAAACCCAAAGCCAAATTAATAAATCAAAATTTAAAATTTTTCTCGACAAATGTTTTTTCTTGGTTTAGTTTGGCGATTGCCCTAATACTCTGCCATTCTTTTTTACTCGGTCGAAAAGTGGGCTTTAGAAAAAGAAAAAGAAGTGATAGAAAGGGAAAAGGGAGAGCACGCACCACGATAAAAATGAAAAGAAAGGGAAAAGAAAAAGGAGAGATTGAAAGGGAAAAAGGAGAGCATGCACCAGGACAGAAACAAAAAGAAAGGGAAAAGAAGAGGAAAAAAGGGAAAGAAGATAAAAGAAAGGAAAAGAGAAAGAAGGTTTTGTGTACGCATGGCGGGACTTCGTCAAGTCAGATTTATTTTGATTTGTTATTACCTGATAAGAATTTAAGTAATTTATTTGTCTAATTGAAGCGATTTTCGACCATAGAGTATAAATTCAAAAATTATGTAAAATTTGAGTTGTGAAATTCAATTTTGACATTATTAAGCTGTGGCAGTAAGAGCATTGTGGTGTTGTGAAATTCGATTTTGATCGATTTGGTCTCATTTCCAAAAGTATTGGTCCAGTTCTTGGTTCCATAAAAATGGAACTAGTGATTTTTGGTCCAGTTCCGGGTTCCGAAGGAAACCAGATTCGACCAACTCTTTTTCATTAATTTTTTAAAATTCTAAAATAATAACAACTCTAATATTTCTTTTAATTTTTCAACTTTTAAATATTTGTTGCTAAATGATCAATTTCATTGGACCAAACTGGTTTGGTCCAATTCCTGATCCCAAGACTGTTCAATCTGATCTTTGGTCATAGTTGAAATTGGGAATCTATCACCCCTAACATTTCAAATAATATTTTGGATAACTTTGAATAATCGCTTTGGGAGTAATTCATTGAACCATGAAAGTCATTTTGTTGAAAAGTAAGTTTCCTCCATAGGTGACCCATGAAAATAGTTACTACCAATAGTGACTTTTGCAAAGTTTCCAACTTTGCACGCCATTTTCTTTAAAGATAAAATGGTTTTTCTTACTCTGGTTCTAACTTTAAACAAAAAGTTGTTCAACTTCAAAACAGTGCTGAACTCGATTTCATTTTAGGTTTGAACTGAAATTATGAAGAAATTTAGCTGTGAGGAGTAAAATTCTTGGAAATTAGAGTGCAAAAGGAAAAGTGAACTCGCGGGAAACGTACATGGTACGAAAGTAGAGTAAACTTTCGGTGAAATTACAACTTTTTGCTTTCTGTCCTTTCCACACGCGTGCCCCGACAATCTCTCTCTTCATTTTTTCTTTTCACCACCTCTCTTCTTCTTTTTCTTTCTTTTCTTTTGTGGACCCTTTCTCAGTTTGGAGCTCTCTCTTTCTGCCGACCATAACTCTCTGTCTCTCTCTCTCTCTTGGCAATTATTGCATGTTGAAAAATCGCCCACCCCACCTGGGCAAGAATCCTCTCTTTGACCGACACTCCGACCGAAAAAAAAGAAGAAGATTTTCTTGACTCCTTTGGCCATGAATTCCGGCATCTGAACGGTGAGATTGCCCCATGTCAAGATGGAAATTGCTCTCTCTTGACTGGGATATAAAATTTGAGAAAAAAATTTAGACAAGAAAATTGGGGGTTTAAAGTTGAGGGTTTTCTGAAACCAAAAAAAGGTTGGGATAAAATTAAGATTAAAACTAAAATTTGAGTTTTTAAGGAATTAGGACCATAGAAAAAGAGCAAGAGAACTTTACCAAAAAAAAAAAAAAAAGAGCAAGAGAAAGTTGACTAGCTTCATCTGTTTTTATCATCCGGTGGCATGTTTGTAATTAGATAGCATACGATAATTTTATCTCTACCCCCACTCCTAGTGGCTACAAGCTAGGCCCAAGTCCTTTCTTAATTTGAGGCTCCTGCTCTTCTCCATCAAGTTTTTGTCAATTTCTTATTGCGAAAGAGCCGCTAGGCCCACTACTCTTCTCTCTACTTAATTATGAAGTTACCAATTAATTCAATTCCAACACCCACCCAACGAGATAAATTTGTTACTGACACTAACAAGTTTATCAAACATTGATACACAAAGGAAAGAAGCTCACAATGAAGCTCAAAGAAAAAAATCTTCAGCAGTATACAATTGATGGCATCACAATGAATTGATCCTTAGCTTGATTGTATGACTGCCAAAATGTTCCTACCACTAACTGACAAGGGAGGAACTACAGCATGAGGAATGCTGCAAAGCTTTTTATTCTCCATCTCCAGGTCTAAGATAGGGTCCTAGATGTGTTCTTTCACTGGGTTAGTGTTTCAAAAGTGAGAATACTATAACCAAGCAAATGTCCACACAAAATTTAACCCATTAGGGCCATCGAATGAACATTTCTTAACCTATATACAAGTACAAGACTCCAGCTATCAAGATATGTGGGAATTTTGCTGTAACAGTAAGGCAGAAAGCAAAACATCCTTTGAAATCATAAGCATGTAATGGCATGTATATGCATTGTGCACACAAGAGGAAAAACAAAGCTGCTGCTGCTACTCGTGCCGATGAGGAGAGCAAATAAATAATAGATAGGAACAATAAAAGAACAAACGTTTTTAAAACCAGACTAGTGGGTCAATTGGTTGAACTAGTAAAACTCTTGCATGTGATGTCATCTGATAGAACACTCTGCAAATATTAGATTGCACATGTTTAGAACAAAAGAAGCCCAGTGAGTAGGCAAGTGAACAAAGAAGCCCATTGAGCTGGCAGACACCATAGCATTTTAGTATATTACACACGCTCGATGTCATCTTAATAGCATCCTGTTCAGTTATCTAATAGATTAGGCCAATAAGGTCAATAATTAAATTATCCACCACAAATTGAAGAAAGAAGACACCGGAGCAAATGGTTGGCACACGTGTTAATTACAAGAAGTTGGAGTTCCAAACCCAAAGCCAACTCCAACACTACTCCAATTTTTTTTAAGGTCCAAAACTGGTCCAGACTTTTTGATAGGTTTGTTGGGTGCCAGTTGACAGGGACACCTGGTTATCGGTTAAACAAAGGTAAATACCACCAGTTCTTGACCAATACTATTTCTGCTGGGAAATTTAACTGGACAGGCCTGGTTCCCCATCAAACTAGAAGCACTTCCTAAAATTCTGAAAAGAACAGGAGTCAACAGAAAAGCAGAATATGCTAGGTTTTTCCTTTTGCCATCAATGTCTTAAATTGTGAATTGAGATGATCAGAATAGAACTCAGGATACCGTGAGTAAGAAATCAATATGCAAGCTCCGAATCCATGAGTTACCTTCAATTGGTACAACTCTCAGTTATTTGTACAATTGATTCCTGCAATATGCACAAATGGAAGGTTACTGCCTGCAAGATCATCATTCTGGCGTCTCCCAAGCCTTCACAGATATCATTCATCTTATTTAGCAACATAGCAATTTGATCATCCTGTTTACAACATAATGTATTAGCCACATTTGCAAATTTGGGCTTTAAAATATGATATACCAAGCTCTTACCTCAAATAGAGCCAAATCCACAAAACAGTGACCAGGAGGGATGCACAACAAGATCCTTCCAAAGGTCTTCCCTGCTTCACATTCATTCTTCAGTCCCCTCATTACCGCTATACAATTCGTTACATCTACAAAAGAATCGTCAGGTATTTGGAAGGAAATATAATCTGAAGCAAATTCAAAGTCATCCTGTAGAGCCAAACAGAGAATGATTAGCATGAAAAAGCATTTGTACTATGCACATGTGGATCTCTGGATAATATATGTAGTTTCAGATTAAAGGTACATATGTCATTCTAAGCAACCCTTATCATGTCTTATCCAAAAATAGTTCAACTTCATGTCTAAAATTTAGTAATTTAGTGTCACTAAAGACATGATACCACACATGATGAGAGACAGGCAAGATATCACAATGGTTGCAAACAGAAGATATCTAGAAAGGTAGAGAAATCACAAGAAAGATTGTAACAGGCATACCGGCTTCATGACATATGAGAGCACCCTTATGAATTGCTCAACCTTTACATGCAGCATTCGAGCCTTTACTACTGCATTATCCACCAGAGTCTCATCCAAACCAATACCTAGGTAATGAGAACGCCATCTTGAAAGACCCCTGAGCTCACCCATTCTAAGCCAATAATTTTTACAGTAGGCTATTACGTAAATAACAATACTTCAGTATCTTACCACCGACTGAGGTGGCGTGGATGGTAGGGCCTTGGACCTCCCCGGTGGAGGCCAAGGTTCGAATCCCCTGCGAAGCAGGGAGGCAGTCTTAGCTACATGGTGACTTAAGTGTGACGTCGGGGTGGTTTCCCCGCTAGCGTCGCCGGGGGGTTTACGGCGCACTGTCGATGCAAGCTGGTTCCTCCTGTCCCAAAAAAAAAAAAAAAAATACTTCAGTATCTTAACCCCATATGTCAAATATCATCTCTTATTGAGAAAACTGACACACACTCGCGAGGGATAAAAATAGCATTTATCTGCTGAGCAATCAAAGTTAAAATTTTACGGTAAATGGTTATTACAACCCATCTTCATCTTCTGCACACTGTGTTTGAACTAAAAGACATACTCTATAGTCTCTGACAAATAAAAGTTATACTGGAAAATTCATCAAAAAAATGGAGCCTAGTCTACTATCCAATTCATGCAAGCAGGATAGAAGTTTGGAATGTTCATGCGAATTATGAAGTCCTGCCCAAAGTCGCTGTGAGAGAGAGGGGGGGGGCGGCATTTATGTGATAGTTGTGAGCTGTAAGCACAATATTGACAGGAAATGCTAGTGTGTTCAAGGAGACAGCCTAGCCCTTCTGCTGTTAGCTTGGGTAAGGTTAACTTCTTTACAATATTCAAATATCAAACCGCATCTCTATCCAACAGCTTCAGGAAGGGTAACTTCTTTACAACATTCAAATATCAAACCGCATCTCTACGGGAGGTACTTGATTCAAAACTCTCCCTGCTACCAATTTACCTCCCCAATTATCAAATGTTTACACTTCAATCTAAAGAAAAGTCCCAGCTTACAAAAGAGCATTTAAACAGTAAGCCACATCTTTATTTCATAGCTTAATCTTTTTATCACTTGTCAATTTTTCCACAAAATTCTACACCGTCATGAATGCACATTTTGACTAGACAAAAGGAGAAAGAAGCCCTAAAGCATTGATTGGCAGTACCGTAAAGTTAAAGAGAGTTCATAAGCCTTGGCAAGAAAGAAATAGGCAGGCTTTTAAAAATGAGGAAAGCTCTATAGGTGCTGTAAAAGATATTGGCTTACCACCTTATTTTTTTCACATTGTGGTGGCAGTTCTTTGGACACCAAGTCTTTTTTTAATTTTTAAGGTAAATATGAGCTTATAGGTGGTAATTAGTAAATAGAAGGAATCCCCTTGGTGCTTTTTAATAGACTTACTAATCAAAATATAAAACAGCAGAGTATAACCTTGAAATATGTAACTAGAAACGTCATTTCTCACTATAGTAGTAATCAAGAAAAATATGTAGCATGCACATGAGAGTCACTGTACCCAGGAGAAGCACAGGATCTAATCCAATTAACAACAGCCCGATAGTGTGCATGTACATGTGTGCACACCTGTGTAAGCACATGATCACATGCATGTGCACGCCGAAGCACATGTTCACAACACACAAAAATGCCCATATAAATGGAGAGAGATCTGGCAGGAGAATAAACTGGCAATATATTTTCTCTAGATAACAGAGGATTTTGTTGAGAGAAAAAGTTCTAGTACATCAGTATATAAGAGAACAAAACAAAAGAAAAACAAACTAAAATGAAGCATTAGAAGATATACAGAATCAGAATATGATTCTCAAAGCCGGTTAAAAGGTGCCAACACAGAAGCAACCAAAGATTCCAAACCCTACATTTTGTTGCTTTCTTTCCTAAGGCATCCCATGAGACAAAGGTGCCGCACTTCAGAACTTCTTAGAAATTGATCCTCCTAATTAGGCATGCCAACGGTTAAGAAACTGGATGGCATGTTTTGGCAAGAACCAAACTACCTTAGACAAGCCAAAGATTTGATGTAAAAGCTTGGAAGCGAAGTCAGAAAGAAGAAAGAGATGATCAACGTTTTCCTTTAAAAGTTTTCACACACAAGTCCATTCTATGAAAAATCAAATTCCATTTCCTGAGATTCTCAATTTTAAGAATCTCATTCCAATTTGGTGTGCATTTATTATGAAACTCACCTCCAAGACTGTTCTCTGAGATGCATGAAACTTAATTATTTGGGAAAAAGGCCAAATGCAAAGATAATAATGTGTACCTGCAGATGATTGAGGACAACCATCAGAAGTTGTTTTCCAGCACCACAAACAATTATTGATACACGCTTCATATGCTATCACTAAACAAACTAGCAGACTAAGATTTTAAAAACCAATTGAAAAGGCCGAGGTCCTATAGCAGCATCAGAGCTTAAAAAATAAGCCATACCACTTCACCTAGAGAATTAACAAGAAACTGATGGACTGCAGGAGTGGTACTAGCACCATCGAGAAGAGTCAAAAATTCCTCCTGAGAAGAAGAGTCGAGACATAGATAAGCAAACGAAAACAGTTAAATGAAGAAAATTGAAACGCCATCTACCGCTATGTATTAATAGTACCACTTGCCACGGTCACTAATGAGGTTTGACAACAAATCAAACCTCTCATGAAGTATGTTAAAAGCATCAGCCCACTGCTTATGCATGACTGATAATGATGTCCGGATGACATGAAGTAAAATATTCAATGTTCAAAGCCTGTTGAGCGACTTGATGAAGTTCATTTTTTCCGTAGATAGAAAGAGATTGATAATCTGAGGAGGCATTCGGCTGATCAAGATTCTCAGAAGTCCATCCTAATTTCAATTTGAGAATTAAAACAGACCAGAAAATGCATTGGGTGACACTCTGAATGCAATTGATGAATAAAAGGAAAACTACTCTCAAAATCAAATCACAAACTGAAGTTGACAATTTAGTATTCTCATTCCACCGCAAACATGGATACTTGGAATAACTAAGCCTGTTTTCGGAATGTGATGCAACCAGAGCATATTCTCAGAATTTTCATTCCCAATGACATGTATTATTTTTGCTGAAAAAATATTTTGCCAAAAAAAATCGAAAACAATTTCTATGAAAATGGAAACTAAAGGTCCTTTCTAAAACTAAGCAGGCCTTAAACAGTCGAGAACAAAAACGACATGTGAAGCATGCAACGATGTTTAAAATTTTGCAACAAATTTGCCTCATAACTTTCAACATCCGAACTAAATAGATTTCTAGAGGTTTTTACTGAAAGCCAGTATGAAAATTACAGTTTGGCTTTGAAGCATGAGGCATCATGTTGTTCAGCTTATGACAACTCTCGAAAGTCAACTCAAGCATTAAAAATTATCAGCAGGAAAGTTCTTCCATCATGTAAATTTTAAAGCCATTTCTAAGAAAATTGCCCCGAAATTGCTCTACCTTAACTATCCATTTCTTTTTGAAGGATGATGATAATATCCCGAGTTAATAAGCGTTTTACTTTCCTTATGACCAAACAAAGTTAGATACCACCGAAACAAAAATCAGTGCACATGAACAACCTTAATATAATCATAACATCAAGTACAATCACCACCACATAAACTAGAACAAAAT
The DNA here is from genome assembly GCA_017140165.1 of Eucalyptus shirleyi. NCBI lineage: Eukaryota > Viridiplantae > Streptophyta > Magnoliopsida > Myrtales > Myrtaceae > Eucalyptus > Eucalyptus shirleyi. The sequence goes on from CM029450.1 coordinate 44,547,368, forward strand.
CTAGATTTCCACGCTTATCATCTTCATTCACTCTTGGTTTTTCCTGTAAAAGACCAACTCCTCAGTTTGACATCATCTTCTCATATAAGACTTCCAAGCACTTCACACACTGAATAGAACAAAGAAAGAGCTTTCTCGATTCGAAGCAATTACCATGAGAGACGGCCGATCGATTGCCTTCGAAGTCATCCGTGACCATGGCCAGCAAACCCTTCTCCGTATTCCACTCGGCCATCTCTAGAAAGAACGGCCAAACGGGGAGTGGAACCTGAGAAGCCAAAGCGGGCCGTCAGAACTGAAGCTGAAACGGAAGGGCGCGCCGTTGGAACAGAGCTGGTACGCTCCGTCTGATAGTCGGAGGAAGGGGGCGGGGGCGGATCTTTTTTCTTCTTCTTTTTTTTTGAAAAAATTGAAAATTGAAATGTCCTTTTCTTTTTCCCTCTCTTGCTTCTTTTAAGGACGTGTTTAATGTTGGAATATGAATCTTTTGATTTTTTATTTCTTGACAAAAAAATCTTGTGAATGAATAGGTTAATTTTCACAATTACGGCCCGATGCGAAACAGAGGAAACCTCATTTGACTCTATTCCCCTATCAATTTCGTTTCATTTTCCCGTTCCATTTTTCTATTCCATGCCTCCCATTTTCTCTTGTCAAACGGGTCGTAAGTTCTTTAGAATGCGCATGATCGTCTACCGATTAGTCCAAAAAAGCACCAGGCTTTGTTATAATCTTCATTGTTCTGGTGGAAGAAGGTTTACAATGCTTGATATTGCAAAAATTGGTTGAATCAATGGTCAGTCATCTTCTGAGAGTACCTAATGGTTTGTTCTTTGAAATTCCTTACAAGAACGATGGGAATCAAGGAGTTTCCTTTCACGTTTGTCTCCATTTTTGCTAAGCAAATGTATGTTGATGAGACTGAAGCATATGCTACGAATACGTCACCGTATACCTCATGTTCATTCATTTTTTGCATTGCTTATACCTGGTATGAACTTTTGATAATTGTTCTACAAATTATCCAGAAATAAAATCGCAAAAATTCTCAAAAAGAACGAAAGGGCAAAAAAAAGTTCCAGGTAGAACAAAGACAAAGAACACGAAAAAATAAAAGAAAAAGAAGAAGAAAAAATGAAGGAGAAAAGCAGCTGATTGAAAAAAATCGTCAATTTTAGGCATTTCTTTTACGAAATGTTATTGCTTTTTACAAACTTTTTCTCTTTTTGTTGCGAACAAGAATTTTGATCAAGTGGGTTCTGCTGTTGTAGACGAAAATGATGTGCTCTTGCACGATAACATGCGTCGTCGCTAATTAAGAAAAAAAAGAGAGAAAAATCTATAAGTTAAGCACCAATCGAGTGGTTTGCCCATTCGTGTTTTGATCTTTGGACTACATGTAGCCCGCATGTACGCTTATGCGTTGAGATCATATGAGGTTCGCGATGGATCAAATTGCTGCATTTTTATCTACTGGTAAGTGTGATACATGTCTATAGCTCTAGAATTTTGATCGAACAAATAAAGCCTAGATCGATTCCAAAATAATGATCTATATTGAATTGCCAACTATAATCATTCACGGAAAAAGCTAATGATTTGAAATACTTTTTTCAAAAAATAATCGCTTATACAGTTACAAAAATGAACAAACACGAGAAATCCTTGTCGAGCACGAAAACATTTGGATAATTGAGACATATTTCAATGGTCGATTATTTCAAATGATACAAGTGATCCTTTTTAGAAATGTAATTTTCAAATCATTTGTCTTTTCGTGGAACAAAAGGAGCCTCAGTTCACGTAATCTACAAATAATGTCATATATGGTATGATGTGTTCAGATTTGTCTAAGAAACAATATTGTTTAATTCAGGTCCACATGTCCAATGTTATCTCGTCGCACACCCCAACAAAACAAAGTGCCCTAACGGGAGGACTCATGGACATCGCACCAATGTGAATGTGGGGGGTGGATTCAGTTGTTGAAATTGTAATTTGGAAAAAAGCAATGTGATTATTCTCATTTACTTTTGAATTTTAAAAAATATGCTAATGAATTATTCAAATCAGCATCTCACAAAAGCGAACATTCACACATGCTTAACATGTCGAAATGATAGGCCAAGCCCAAAAATATGGCCAAGCCATTTGCCATCACCACCCAACCTCCAGAGAGTCGGCTAGATAGAAATACTCTCACTAAGTCATTAGCCATCATTCGCCCAAAATCCAACCCCTTTCCATGCACCTTTTTTTTTCCCCAATTTGTGATGATTGCGTATCAAACTTTAATGTACATGATCATCCTCTAATCAAGTGGCGAACGTCATTCATGTCTATTTTTATCCTCATGACACTTCTGGATGGATCACTAAGTCCTGTTACCAATTAATGTGCAGGCTATGTTTGATCCAGCCATTCCTCATATCCGCAATGCAGAGGAATTCTGCCCACTGCAAAACTTCACGTGCTTGGCTCGGCATCTGAAGAGCATGGAGATTATTGGTTCATAGCTCGTTCCTTCGATGGCGACGGATGTAAGCTCACCATGCCAATGCTACATTCACCAAGAGATGCACTCCTGCTAGAGAAGATGGTTATTAATGTCAAGACCAATGGAAGACCCCAATCGAAATCTCTCAAGTCTTTGCCACGGCTGGTTCTGCCCTATATGCAATCTTACCAATAAAGTCTAGCTGCAAACTGCCCAATAGAGAGGAAGTGGGTGGACAAGAATGGTTTGGACAGTTTCCTATGCTTGCACCGAATTATCTTTGGGTTATTGGAGCATTTATGGAGCAAGAAACTTAGTATTCTTGCCACTTGCATCCTTTCCAAAACAGAAAAAAATAAAAAAGACAACCCAGAAGCTCAACATTGAACTAAATGAACTACATCAATTTTCATAACAAATTATTTCCTATCAATCATGTTCAATTTTCCATCTAAAATATCTCATCTTAAAGTGAAAATTACTTGTTCTAGGTAAAGGACATAGGATTTTGAAATCGACTTTAAGTAGTCAACCGAGTCAAGACATTGTGATCAAATCATCATTGGCAATTCAGAAACTCGTACATAGATCTAGAAAACCTCCCAAATAGGAAACCGTATTCCACACTAATAGATCTAATGACAGTCAGTGGGCCCAAGGGAGTCTTGGGAGAGTCCCAACAAGGAATTATAACTATTAAGGACTTGCTCCATGAAACTAAAGAGACAACTTATAGGAACCTTAATGATACTGATTAGAACAATTCTCCAGCACGCATTTCTAGACTAATCAAATGTCTGCTGAGAAGTTCATCATGTTTTCACTTTGAAACAGTACTAAACCCAAACATGCGGGAAGGTTCAGAGTACCTTAAATTCTAAATCTTCTAATAGCTACGCACCTACAGAGAGAACTATCTACACACAAACATACACACTCATGGAACACTTTCCCCAACCGACGGTGGTATAGGCTCTCTCAATCTCCCTAAAAAAGAGCAGAAACTCAAGTCTAAAACAAAAGCAGAAAGTCTATACAGCAGGCTAACCCAGACAGACACCAAATTCTTCTTTAGGTGCTTCGACTGCAGTATAGGTAGGAGCACTCGAGGCAAACAACAAAAGCTTCAGATAATTGTGCTGTATCGAAGTCGGAGGTGTCATCTTTGAAGTGATTAGTAGAAGTGAAATCTAGAACTTTTACAAGAATAACTTCACCTAGTATAGTTGTTTAATTGACCAATCCATTACTTTCGGGCTATACTGATTTCTGCCATCAGATCCATTTATTAAGAAAGACTGCTCTATGGAAGCGAGAAAGGAAAGAAGTAGCCATTGACTGAATCTGATAGACTATACTGCTAAATATATGATCTGAAACAGACGGGAGGCTTACAACATTTCCAATTGGAAAGACACCAAATATACTAAAGCACAAAACCCCATCTTCATCTCCACTGCAAAGTATATTGAAACATTGCTTTGAAGAATTTGAGAGCACTACGAATGAATCTTGACCATCATCAGTTAAACCAGTTTCTCCAGGTGCTAGTCTAGGCATGCAAGGAGCTCTTGGAGCTGGAGGGAAGAAACGAGTAGTGCAATCTTCAAATGCCAAAGCATTGCCAGAAGTGTCCTATTAAAAAATGGATAATTATCTTTCCAATTGGCCACAAGAAGAAGAAGAAGAAGAAGAAGAAGGTAAATATAACAAGAGATTAAGGTTAAGGAGTCAACAATCAACAAATCAACAACTCACAGTTGACACCAAACATAAGTTTTCAAAAAACCTTCCACAACCCATATTGAAGCTGTTGAATAAAATCCTAAGTTTGAGAAAATAAATATTTTAGTAGACCAGACTAAAATAACTACTTAACAGCAAACAAAGCATTAGATAGAACATGAAAGGTATGGACAATAAAATATTGTCTGTTAAGAATCAAGATCGAGAAGTTAGATGAACTTTTTTCAGTTGAAAGATGCATACTCTATTCACTTGGGCATCCTCCTCCCAATTGAGACACACCCCAGCTGCCGCATGGGACTTAAGCTTCTTAACAGTTTTCCATTCTTCTTAATATTTATACTGAGTCAGAAAAAAATATACCACAGTACTTATAACTGCTGCAAGCACTAGCATATAACAAGCAGCGCGATGGATATCCATGGTTCCATAAAGACAGCTAGATTGGTAAGATAACATTCATATGTAAAAATAAGATCTTCAAAGCAAAACATAATCCATGAAGTGGATAATGATTAGTAAATTGGTAGACATCGCAAAGAAACTTTATGGCAGCAGCATCAGCCAAGTTCTGAGCAATTGTACCCATGACCAAAGAGCTAGCTTAATGAATAACTGGTAATCTACGAACTTTTCCACCCACAAGCATAATTAACGCACATACAAATTCTATCATTTAGGAGTCACCCGAACTATTACCGTCCTAATATGACCGAACTGGACATATGTCACTTTAAATAATAGAAAGAAACTAATAATTTGATGAAAATGAGCGGGCCATGGATGACTGCTTCTATATGCTATCTCAGTCATCTTTGGATAGGAAGGAACGATTCAATCTAATTAGTTAAATGGGTATATATAAGATACAAGATATCATGATATCATCTAAACCTTGGACTTTGTAAGTTTACGGCTATTCTTCTTAAAAATTATATGACATTGACGAAGATATGCATATTGCATGTATTGTACAAGTTATAAATGCTGTGCCGGTCATGTTTGGATTGGAATGAACCATTCACTTTAATTAGTTAAATGGGCTATTCATCTCTTGTCGTTTGTAGACCTATTTAACAAAGGGGGCATGTTCAAAAAGAGTGTTCTAATAAGATTTGTTAAGGCTTTCATGCTCAGATTGACCTAACTAGCAGTCGACTGTTCATTTGACATTGGCAGACAGGACCCATAAACATGGATTGCCATCTCTATTAGCAGCTAAATGTTTGTTGAGCAAGCTTGCTGTTTGCAATGCATCATGTGGCTTTTGAGCAATTCAGAATCTTTCCCAAGAGAGATTAGAGAAGAACACATTCTGACGATAAGGCATTCTTGCAGTGAAACCGTACCATCTTCTAGTCCCAAGACAACTACTTTGCCATCAGGATGCCAGCAAAATGATGTTATACATTTACCTAGAGTACATTAGAATAGTTAGATAATCCAGTATAATATACAATGGAATGTGCAAAGAAAAGTGTTTTCATAAACAACAACAACAACAAAAACAGAGAGAGAGAGAGAGAGAGAGAGAGAGAGAGAGAGAGAGAGAGAGAGAGAGAGAGAGAGAAAGGATGAATAATTTTTTCACCATAAAATTAATAGACTAAGAGGAAAGACAGAGAACACACATAAACCGAGAAAATGATAATCAAAATTTGGGAAGTAAGGCAAACATCATAACGGTACACATTATATCTGACAGGGATATTGATAGCTTGACATGGGATTTCTTTGGGCTAGTAGATCATCTAAAGCTAGGGAATCTATATCTTTTTGGCAGCCTTCAATCCATTATCTCAATCCAGGAACAAATCTTATTGTTCAGCTTTGGAACCTCGAGGTCGAGTGTAACCATGAAAGCATACGTCAAGCAAGGATCACAAGTGTACAAGTATCTACAACTTATCTCAACAGAAACCACTCAAGGATTGGTTCAAGAAGCACTGAACGACATGTTTATCATATCAAGAAGGCAACATGATGCATGCAGCATTCAGATGTTTCTGGAGAAAATATACCTCCTCTCTAAATTTTTCCAGTGAGAATAGATTACAAAAACTACCGAGGCTAGGCATCTGATCCCAAGCTCTTACGAATTTGAATTACCAAAAGATAAAGTCGTACAAGAACTTAACATACTTGGATGCAGCTCCACCTACCCTCCTAGTCTTTTTGCTTTCTCCAACTCCTCCCTCCATGTATACATGTATGTAGCATAGCTTGAGATATATCCTATTCACAAGTAAGTTAAATTTCCAACAACAAACTTGATTAATCAAAATGATGTGACAAAATGCCCCTTTGTAATCAGAAGAAGATAAATTAACTTCAAGTAATACAAATTGTGCGAAATTTTCCAGACTAGACACTACATTTTAACAATACAGAATGTGAGAAATCCTTGTAGGGAATGCTCAATCTGTACAAGAAGAGGAAGAAGAGGAGCCAGAAGTAATATTACACTCAATCAGTACAAGAAGAGGAAGAGCGGAGCCAAAAGTAATATTGCATCATGAGAGTCACTAACAGAAATTGAAGGAAAATATATAGATGCCCAATGGCATTGAGATCGTATTTTTGCAGGGGTTAAACCTGCCAACTCCAAGTGGGCATCAAGCATTTCTACATTGGACATAACTAGTCTATCTAGCATAAACGACATCCCCTCCTATTCAAGTTCTTTATCTTCATGAACACTTTGACTGGTGTACTGGAAAGGGCAAAAAGATGGCAATACAGGAGTAGGGTACACTTCCAGTTGGTCTAGATGATTGTCAGTTATGTTATGGAAATCTCAAAAGGCACCAATCTTGTCTAGAAGTTGATAGAAATCTATCGTGCCTGTAAATTAAAATCCCTTCATTCAACTAGTATCAGCTTGGGAGTCTTTATTTCCAACTATGTCATCTCCAAATTTTCCCTCCCATTACCATCATCCACTCTTCATTTTTGTGTAAAACACCAACTCCTTAGTTTGATGTCATGTTCTCCTTTAGAATTCCAAGCACTTAACCTCTATATTCACCAACTCTCCATCAAATGCAATTTGAATTGGACTGGTAATTGAAGTGATTTATTTGGGGAAAAGGACCGTAGCACATTTAACGAAAAGCAAATGGGGAATAAGGTCAACGTGCATGCAGAGTCAGAACTTGCAATTGGGCAAAGAAAATGGCACACCTTGTACCTCTGCCGCAAGTGATAAAACCTAAGCATAAGCACATTCAAAATTGAAAGGCAAAGGAGTAAGATAATTTACTCTTCCTTCCAAATACAGTTCAAAAAACCCAGCAAGTGTATGCTTTAAGAACACTTTTGGTTCCCACCTATACGAAAAATTGAGTGATGCTAAAGCTTTTGAGTTTGAAATAGTAGAACTTATCTACTAATTCTAGTCAACAACTGTTTTTTCAGTCTTTTAAAAAACAGGACACAACAACTTTTCATTGACAATTTACTATGATCTTTGGAATGATGGTTATGCACTACTGAGCAGGAAAAGGAATGACCCTAAACCAGCGGCCTTTTCTTTGGTTTTTCAGCAGTTATTCTAAAGGCACGATGTGTATTTGCACCGGTGGTCATCGAGCGAGTAGCAAATGATGCCAACCAGATTCCTAGTGCTGAAGTTTGGAATGAATTTCCTTAACTCGAGGAAGAGGGAACAATGAATTATCCATAGGTATGAACCAAATGGATTAAATTTGAAATAAAAACCAAATTGCTCACCTGAAGGCACCAACTACCAATCAAAAGCTTAGTCGCGTTCTGCAGCTTCCGAAGCAGTCCCTCAACCAGGTTGCAATACCCTCTGTAAGACTCGAACCGATTTTGAACAAAACAATCAGTTGGCCTTCCAAAATCCTCGTACTCTCATAAAAAAGTTCGACTCTGCTTCAATCAAGGATTGAGACTTCCATTACCAGCTGCCTCATCATACCAGAAAATCCTCTCAAACAGCGACAGAGGACTTGAAATCTCCAAGAGGAAACCCTCATCAAGTGCATACCGAAAGCAGCCATTGCCCGCAATCTCCCTCAAAGTTCTCGAACAAACCTTGATGGTTCGCTTCAAACCGTAGCATCCTTCCAAACTAAGGTCCTCGAGAACAGGGCTGCCATTCGACATCTCATGCATCACCTCCGAGTCACAGACGGACAGGGACCTAAAGATTAATCCAAGCGATACTTCTACTCAACGAGAAGCAACAGAGCCCTGAGTGCAGGTTCACCAACGAAGAGCATTCATAAAAGGAGCCGCGGTTATCACACCCCGATCCTCCGAGCGCGTGCACATCCCATTGCGGTCGATCGAAATGCGACTTCCCAGGACACGTCGCCGACCCATTCATTTTTATTGCACATGCGGAAGCGAAAAAATCCCCTGACAACATTTAACTTGGGATAGAAAAGCAAGCAATCAATCACAACCAATCAAGCTTTCTATAAACACATACATTTATATACAACACTGGATTGTCTACAAAATAGACAGGCTCAACAACTAGGGAACTATCCTATGACCAACTTGTCAGACACGTTCCCCGATTCTTCAGCCTCCACCTTCCGAACTCCAGGACTTCCGGTCCTCCACGACCGTCATCTAGGGACCTGAAATATTATCCCACAACCGGGATGAGACTACGTCTCAGCAAATCCTACCCTCTAAAACTCAATTAGGAAGAAAATACGCCTCAGGGCGCTCTAGCCACACAAATAGGATAGAGGGCTTACCTCGCCTCAGTCCCTTTCCTGCACGTCAGTACAATTCATATTCAAACAATTCAATTACTCGGATCGATTCAGCGATCAATCGACTTAGTCGATTACATGTCATCGAAATCATCACACGATCATTCTGACTATTCATTCTCGACTCTCAATCACGGCCTTACAGGCAAGTCTATATGTAGTGGCATTACGGCCCCACTCGGCAATGTTATATGTAGTGGCATTACGGCCCCACTCGGCATAATTTAGATTTAGTGGCCTTCTAGGTTCAACTCACAACCTCTCACGATCATTTTCCCATCAAAACCAACACTAATCAACTTTGGGATAAATCCCCACATAAACATCCATTCAATCAATCGATACAAACTAGACCTACCAACCAATTACGGTGCCAAAAGCCGACACCGGGTATTTTCAAGTTAAATACCAAAACTTCATCAATATCACTCAATTCCACACATTTGGAATAATTAACCATAACCATCAATCACTCAATTTCTCAATTTAAGCTTACAATTAACACAAACCGATCGCACTGTTGTGATCAGCGCGAAATTCTAACGACCGGTCATCCCGGCATAATTTTCGAAATTACTAAATAATTAAATTTAATTCCGAAAATTAAATAATTAAATATTAAATTATAATAATATAATTTAATAAAATAATATTTATAAATTCAAAATAATTAATCAACTAAAAATAATTAATTAGGGCTTAAACAAGATTACACTAAATTAATCATACAATTAGCCCTAATTAAACATCCATTAAAATAATCATACAACTAATCTAATTTACATTAAAATAATCTAATCTAACCACATAAACCTAATTAGACTAATCTAAACACCCCTTAAGCGTCATTAACTCACTAAGCAAGAATTAGAGGATAAACTCACCGGATTAACATTCCGGCAAGTCCACGGCGAAGGCGACGCCAAGGCGGGCGATAAACCTCAAGGCGGCGACACCAACCAAGGCCGGGAAGACACCTAAAACGGGCCTCGAAGACCTCACGGCTTTCTGGTTTTCTGCTTCTGATCTGGGCTGAACTGCCGAGAAGAAACCAGCAACTTCAACGGCGAAAACGGGCCGATCGGAGCTCCGGCGAGCGGGTGGTTGGCAACCAATGGCTCCCGGGGGTCTTGGGGATCTTGCTGGAGGTTGGGACGGGCAAAGGAACGGTCGGAATGGGGCGAAACAGCAAGAAAACCCGAAACAGGCGGAACCGGGCGAGTCCAGACGGTCCGGCGAACGGCGGCTTCGGGCGGCCGTACGGGACTGCCGGAGAATCGTTCCGGCGAGCGGCAAGATGCTCTGGAATGGGCTGAATGTCTTCTTCGCGGTGATGGGTGGCTCGTTCGCTGATTCAACCGGGAAGTTAACTTTTTACTCGGATCTTTGGCGAAAGGTCGGCTGGAGCAGAAACTGGAACGAGGGGAAAACAAGGGAGGAAAACGGCCGACGATGGCCTTCCGGGCGTGCGACGATGGAGGGGCTGGTGCTGCTCGGTTCCTCTGGTTTTTACTGAGCTTCTCTCCTTCAACAACAATGGAGAAAGCCAAGAAAAGAGGAAGAAGATGATCAGCTGAAGAGGGGGCCTCCTTGGTGGCTCACTAGAGCTCAACACTTGTCTAAACCTCATTTGCTTTACCCCCACCATGACATCACATGACATCATCCACTCTCTCTCCTCAATCTTCCTCCACAACCTTTCCAATAGGTGCAAAATAGCTCTCCCTCCATGGCATACGAATTTGTTACATTTCCCTCTTCAATCTCAATCAATTTCATCCAATTCTCAACTAAACACATCCAATTGAAGCCCAATTAACTCCATCAAGGTATCCTCGTCCGTCTCATGACTTTTTCCCATCAAATGATCCAACTTGCATCCCGAAGATTCGATTAAAAACGGCCCTCTGATAATCCCGAACAAAAACGGCATTACTTTGCTTTTCCGCCAAAAATCTCGGTTTGTAGAAAAATCTTCTGGAGATGAGTCGACATTCCTAAAATGAATTGTGACTTGACAGAACTTCCAATTTCTGTAATCGGGTTCAATTTCACGGTTAAATTCAATCTGGCGCGACTTTAGCGCATCCTAATCTACCGGGTAGCTTTTAGGAATTTTCTGTGCAATTGACTTGTGGTTGATTATTTTCAAGCCACAAAGTGCATCTTCGACACATTGGCGACTCTCGATTGTCGTAGAAATCTCGAGGTTTCAAATACGGACACAGGGTACCAAAACGATAGAGAAGTCGGTCTAGTGCAGATCAACAAGAATTGTGCAATTAGGTGGAATCACCCACACTGAATTACATGGTTCTGTTGAATCGACCTATCTCCGGTCTCTAATCGGTCTGTGCCGTAATGACCCTTGCAGATTAGTACGGTCGAGCAGTCGTTTCCTGGTCGAATTCTCAAGTCTATTACGTTTAGATTCCTTAACGGCTTCACCTGATAGACTAGTTATCTCGTGAGTGGCCAACTCAGAGAAGAGAGCTATAGACGCGAAGATGAAATGCCCGACTTATTTAATGGAAACCAGAATTGGAAAATCGGGATGTCACAGCGGTACTGCGAAATGGCCGGCCATCTCGCACAACCTCTTAGTCGCATCGACTGAGAGGTCCTCGGCACGGCGGTCGACAGCAAAGCGAAGCCACGGACTGAGCTCAGGCGCGCAACGGTCGAGAAAATCGACGTCGATGTGGGAACTCCCTCACCTTGGGCGACGCCTAGAGGATCAAGACGCCGTCCACGGAGGGGGAGGCGTTCCGCCAGGGGAAGGAGAAGACGAGGTCCGGGGCGGCGGTCTAGAGGGATCGCCACCGCTTCGACAAAAACGCACGTGGGGACGATGTATGCAACATCGAGGAACGAGAAGACGTGGTGGATCACACCAACGAGAGGAGGAGGAGGAGGAGGAGGTGGGCGATAGCTTCTTCTTCGCCATGTGGGGATCGACGATCGAACAGAGGAACCGGAAGGAGAGCCTCCTCCGATTTGAGGGTTCATTTCACTCGGACTTAAGTTTCTGGCTTCCCGTACAGAGACACGTGAGGCAACCACTTTCCTGCGCTTTTTAATACGTCTACGAGCCCATGATGATGGGCCTCGCACGTCTTGAATTGCCGAGTATCGAATTTTAATTTTTTTAATCCAAGCTTGCCCGACATCTGAAAAAGTTATCATTCATATAATAATCGAGTATGAACGAGATTGAGTAGGCGTACATAAGCGAGCTTGAGCCCGCGAAAGAAAATGTTTGCTTGATTCCGCTTGATTTGTGATATCACGCTCGAGGGCTCCACTTACGCAGTGGTAGTCATAAATAACTATTGAGACTTTGCAAACATCTATATAAAAAAAAAAGATAAAATAAAAATTAACCAGATAATTATACATTCATGATCGAAGTATGCTATCTCATGCGCTCGAAAAATAGTAGACAAATGCTTCAACATCTTGAATTACATTGGCTTGAACTCAATGAATGATAACCCAAGCAATTCATGGAAGTTTGTTGGTCTAGGATGGACATGTTCTCTTATTCTCAAACTGCCTGACAAGAATGCAATCAAAGAAAACTTTCCTCGCCTCACCAGCCTCCCAAATGCAAGGCTATTGGCATCCACATTTGTGTCTCCATTTAGATGGCAACTCCATGATTCTACTAATTAAGGTTATTGAGCTTATGGCTCAAGTTCTAGCAAACTCGGATTTGGATTGAAACCCGATTAAAAAAAGTTAGAGACGTGTTAAGAGGTATTGTGGGTCTTTGGTGGAGCTATGTGGAGAAGACTAGGAAATTGGGCCTTGCCGCCTATTGGCCACATGATAGTCATTGGGTATTGGCCGATTTCTTAGTCAATCCCTTCAGATGCCCGGATAACTTGTATAGTCAATATCCGACATTTTGTATGTTACGCAAAACAAAAAATGCTAATCAAATATGCTCTCCAATGCAAAACTTGGAAATTCAATCTTTATGAATATTGAATTTTTTAATTTGGGTGGAATAGGTTGATTTGTCCTTCGTATTGAAAAAAATTAGAGGTATTTGTAACATTTCGAAAGTAGAAAAAAATCGAATCAAGCTGAAAATGGCATCTGCTTGGCTTCGGAAGATACCATGAAAAGAGGTCCATACCATAAAGGAAGATTCTACTGGGCAAAATTCCGAACATTGTTTAGTGTAGGTAAAGTATGAATAGCATTGGTAAATATCAAAACCAGTTGGCAACTAAATTTTGACCGATAACTTATTCAGTCAATAGCATTTTGGTAAGTTACCGAATTTTAAAAAAAAATACCAACAGTTATTAGATTATACATATATATATATATATATATATATATATATTGACATCCAAATAATCTCAATAGTTAAAGTTAGAAAAATTTGAGATTCAAGATCCCAATCGTGATGAGACTCATGTCTTAACTCGAAAAAAATTAGATTAGTATCAGTAGTACTTTAATTGCATATAGCTGTTAATTCAACATAAGCATGTCGAAATAGGCCTTTAGATTTCAAGTTTTCATAGAAATGGCTAAAGATCCTTTTTTTTTGGTCAAACCAAAGAATCTACCTTTGACTGAAAAAAAAAATTATTATTTCAATAGTCTTTAATTTTTTTTAGATATTTGATTTAGAAATAGTGAAATTTAAATACCTTCAATCCAGTCAAAGAAATATCAATCTCAAGAATTGATCAACCATTAGAGCACCATATTTGTTATCATGGAATTTGAGCTCACACCTTTCAAGATCGCGTCACATAACACAATTACACAAAACTCTGTTGGAGAATAAAATATGTTCTTTTCTCATCTTGGAAGGGGTCCTTTTTCTTCTTCTTTTTTTGGCTTCTTTTTACGTTCAAGAGGGAGGCGCAACAAGTTAAAAAAAGAGGGGGAAAAGAGAGAAAAATAAGGAGGATTGACTCTTTATGAGCACTTTGTATACACCTTCACTACTGCCCCATCGTCATCCGACCTCATCGTCACCGCAAGCTATATCCATTATTCTTGGACTTCATTCTCTCGAGGAGTTGGAGCAATAGTCGTGGCTACCCATTCCGACGATTGAAACCCACACCATCACTTCGATGAGCCTTGCCATCACTCCTCTCAACGCCATTAGTTGCCAAGCTGCTTGCTCTCGCCATTCCCGAGCTGCCCTTTCCTGCTCCACTATTGCTCCTTACCTTCCCCACCATGAAAACTGAAGAGCCCAAATCTCATCCGAAGATTCCCTCAACGGTCGTTGTTCTGTTCGTAGACAATTGTAAAGGTTCTAATTGCCGGTTGCAAGTGCCTGTCGTAGCCTAATTACATTACTGATAAACCAGGCCTTCCTGCTGCCTTCAACAACGGTCATCAATGAGGAGCCACTCAAAACCTGATGGTCCAAGGGTTAATTTTTAAGCTCAAGTATTCCGGTTGGTTTATCCGATTGTATGTCCATTTTTGTTCCTTACTTTTTGTGGATGCAACGGCCAGCACAATGATTAGCCAATGGTTGGAGATGGTGGTTTGGTGAAGAGCGGGAATGAGTAACGGTGGTATAGGAGTACTTTTGAGCATGAGGTTTTGAATGTTTCCTCCTGGTTCGTTGAAGCTTTAGATATTAATATGTAGGCATGAAGATTACTATGAAAAGTCATTGAAGGTGGGAGTTTTAGGAATGGGGAGTCAGGCCTCTAAGATGAGTGGTGAAAAGGCTAAAAGAAATAAATGATGTCAACGTGTCGAGCGGGGTGAGGCCCCACACGGGGCCGAGGTGGCGATGCCGAGGGCCAGTCTTTTCCTTTGTTCCCGTCGGTCCAACCCTCTCTTTTGCTAATTGCTAATTGCTAATTGCTAATTGCTAATTGCAATGGGATTGGACCCCCACTTTATCTACTTTTCATCAACCTTTTTATTTTCCCTTCGTTCCTGTCTTTTCTTCTTTTCTTTTTTTAATCATAACGTATGGGGGTGCGATTGAGTTGGGTTTGCAAGGGCATATGTACCCATCACTAACTCTAATAGAAAATTACATCCTCCAATTTCAGTCCAGTTACCGCCATTTATTGGATCATTGCGATATTATCGATTGTGCCATTGAGTTAGCCACATTTATTTGTTAAAGTTACCAACTCTTATAGGATATTACTACTTTGACTTGGGTAAATTAACAACTTTTCAGGGGGTAAATCACTAACTTATCTTAGCTTTATTAAGTTCTAAATTACCAACTATTTACTTGATTTCTTTTTTCAAAATTTTCACTGGTTTGAATAATTTTTTACTATCATTTATTTACAGTGGTTATCGGCATATTAAATTTACTAAATTTACTAACCTTCGTAAGAAATTGTCAACTCTTATTTGAGTCATTATACCAATGTTATTTAATTGTTTGAAATAGTCGACTATCTCGTTTCGATAACTTGCCAACATTTATTTGTTAAAGTTACTAAGATGCACTTATTAACTCTTAGAGGATATTACCAACTTTTATTTTAATCGGTACAAATGTTTGCTTGATTGTATCGAAATTGCCGATTATTTTAATAATTTAATAACATTCATTTGCACAACTTATCAATTTGTTCAAGTTACTGGGAAATGATGACTGCCATTTGAGTACACTTACTATTATCTTTAGAGTTACTGACGTGTCAAAATTACTGTATAAATTGCTCCAATAATCTATCAACACATAGACGATAACTTTACTATACACATTGCAAGAATAATCTATCAACACATGGACAGTAACTAATATCATTTGAGTACGTAGTGTGTTGATAAGAGATTGGGCACAAAATATTTACCAAACCAGCATCGAAGGTGAAAATAGCTCAATTATTTGATAGGCAAGAGGCCAAAAAAATGTGAAAAAAGAAGAAGAAGACATTTAAACCCTTTAATGTCTCCTGGAAATGTACATGAAGTTGCATTTCTGCAAACATTTCGCGATAACAAACACTACAAAAAGGTGTCATTCTTTTCTCTGTTGCAGTATTTCTGCTACCAAACACTCCCATATCCGGACACTTAGTTAAGAAGAAACGAAAATTGCAGAAGAGAGCTTCGGCTTCCTCTTCTTCAGGTCAACCAAGTGAACCCAAGAGGTCTTGCTTCTCTCCAGTCAAGTAGGCATCTCATGAGCTTAAAAATAACAGACAATTGCTTTCATCACATCTTAAATTACATCGGCTCGAGCATGAGAAATCGAGCCAAAACCTAGGATAGACATCTTAAAAACCTTCGAGTCCTCTGTGACCATCGCCAGCAAACCCTTCTTCGGATTCCACTCACTCCATTCTCACCTTCCGATAAGAAGATATCGAGCCAAAATCTCACAAAACCGAATCGGAAAACAATCGATTAGACCTGCTCATTACGTCATCGAAAGAACGGCCGAACGGAACTGAACCTGAGAAAACAAAGCAGTTCGTCGGAACTTGAAGCTGAAACGGAAGCACGCGCCGGCGACCCCCCTTCGTTGGTCTACATCAAGTAGCCCGAGAACAGCAGCCACTAGCTCTGCTGGAACAGAGCTGGTACACTTGGTCTGATAGTCGGAGGCGGGGGAAGGGGCGGGTCTTCCTTTTTTTTTTTTTCCTGAAAATTGAAAATTGAAATATTTATCGAACCCCAAGTGTGCCTGCTTTTTTTCCCCCTTTTCCTCTCTTGCTTCTTTTAAGGACATGTATCACAGTGAAATACGAATCTTCTAAAATAATAGGTTGACCCTTGTTCAGCTCTATTCCTCTTTCCATTCGTTTCATTTCTCCGTTTTATTATGTTTTTATTTCATACCTTCTGTTTTTTTTTTTTTTTATCAACTCAGTCGAGAATTCTTCAGAACGCACATGATCGTCTATCGATTAATTTCGAAAAGCACTAGACTTTGTTATAATATTCGTTATTCCAATGGAAGAAAGTTCATAACACTTGATACAGCAAAGATTGGTCGGATTGGTGGTTAGTAATCTTCAAAGAGTACATAATAATTTATTCTTAGAAATTCGTTATGAGAACGGTAAGAATCAGGGAGTTTTCTTTTTACCTTGTCTTCTTTTTGCTAAGCAAATGAAGATTTGATGAGACTAAACCATATGCTACGAATACGTATTTGGATACCTTATGTTCATTCATTTTTTGTACCGCTTATGCCGGACATGAACTTTTGATAATTGCTCTAAAAATTATCCAGAAATAAATTAGCAAGAATTCTCAAAATGAACAAAAGACCAAAAAAAAAAAAACTCCAGACAGAACAGCACAATAACACGAAAAGAAAAAACGAAGACGAAAAAATGAAAGAGAAAAGCAGCGCATTGAAAAAAGTTGTAAATTTTCTTTTACGAAATCCTATTGATTTTTACAAGCTTTTTTTTTTTTTTTTTGTGAACAAAGAATTTTGATCAAGTGGGTTTTGTTACTGTAGACAATATGTGCTTTTTACACACTAACGTGCGTTGTCGCTAATTAAAAAGAAATGAGGAAAATCTATAAGTTAAGCAAGCATGTATGCTTGTGTGTTGAGATCATACGAGGTCCATGATGGAACAAATCATTGCGCTTTTATCTACTAGCAAGTGTGATAAATGCCTATCGGTCTCAATTTTTGATCAAAAGGATGAAGCCAAGATTGATTCCAGAATAGTTGTGACATCCCGATTTTCCAATTCTATTTTCAATAAATTGAGACAGGCATTTCGTTGGCACGCATATAGTTCTTTTCCTTGAGTCGGCCACTCATGTGAAAACTAGTCTATCGGGTGAAGCTGTTAAGAGTTTCTAATGCATCAGACTCGAGAATTTGACCAGGAAGCGACCTTTCAACCGAGCTAATCTGCAAGGGTCATTACGGCACAATTAAAAATCGATTAGAGATCGGAAATAGGTCGACTCAATAGAGGCATGTGATCAGGCATGGGTGATTCCACCAGATTGCACAATCCTTGTTGATCGGCACTAGACCGACTTTTCTGTCGATTTGGTACCCTGTGTTCGTATTTGAAACCTTGAGATTTCCCTGACAACCGAAAGTCGTCAATGTTTCAAAGATGTACATTGTGACTTGAGATGATCAACCACATGTCAAATGCATGAAAATTTCTAAAGGCTACCCGGTAGGTTGGGTCGCGCTAGTATCGTGCCAAAGTGAAATTAACCGTGAAATTGAGATCGAATTCAGAAATTGGAAGTCTGGGTGTGTCACAAATCATTTTAGGAATATTGACTAATCTTCAGAAGATTTTTCATGCAAGCCGAGTTTTTCAGCAATTAAATCAGAAAATGGTTAATTTGACCCGAGGAATTAGTAGGCCCGCCTTTGGTATTGCTATTAGGACTTAAGTTGGTTCTATGGACAAGTGAAGATGTTAATTGAAGTGTGGTGACATTGGATTAATTTTATGGACTTCAATTTGATTCAATTGGAAGGGAATCAAGTGGAATTGGAGAATTGATTGTGCAAAATTTCATGCCCCGGCGGAAAAATAAAATGGACCCATTGGAAGATGTTGTGGGAGGTTTAGAGATAGTGGGGTATGACATCATGATGTCATGGTGGGCCATTGTGTGGGATTAAAAGAATGAGAAAAAGAGAAAAGAAAAAGGGTCCCATCTCTCTCTCTCCTCCTTCTCTCTCCTCCCTCTCTTCTTCCTCTCTACCGTGGGACTCCTCCATCTCCATCTTCTTCATCTCCTTCTTCTTTGAAAACCCAGCAACTAGCAAGCTGGAGAAGCCGCACGCCTCCGCCGTTCACCGCCGCCGCACGCCGTCGTTGCTCCGCCCATCCAGCCGCCGTGCATCTTCTCTCCTCCCTCTCCCGTCGGTTTCCCCCTCCATCTTTGCTGTGCGAAGACCAGAAAATGGAGGAAGGAACTGAGCAGCCATGGCCGTTGCCGCATGTCGCCGGAGCCGTCGCCGGCCGTCCGCAACAGCCCGTCGCCGAAGCTCGCCGCTGCCGCCGTCGTCCGCGCGAAGCCCTCATGCTCGCATGCTACTCCGCCCGCTTCGCCTAGCTCGCGCCAGCCCTCGCCGCCGTCGCCCTCCGTTGCCGTCGCCGTCGTGAGCCACCACCGGCTCGTCCACGCCCCGCCGGTCCTCCTCCGCCGTCCCTCCGCCCGAACCGGCGCCGAATCCGCCCTTCTCGGCCCCAAATCAGTGGTTGGAAAAATGGGTATGGCAGCCCATGTTTGGCCCGTTTTGGCCGTCTTCTCGAGCCCGGATGCTCGGCCAGCCTTGAGGAAAGTCGATCCTCGCGTCGTCTTCGTCGTTTTGGTCCACTCGGCTCGCTAATCCGGTGAGTTTAACTCACTAAACCTTGATTAGAGGGTTAATGATGCTTTAGGTGTGTTTAGTTTATGTTAAGCATTATTAGATGGTTAGTTTAATTTATTTAAGTGTAGATTATATTAATGTGCTTGATTAACTTAAAGTGTGATTAAATTAAGGTTAAGTGAATGTTTACATTAATATAAACCTTGAAGTGACATAAAGGAATTTACTTTTGATTTATTTAAATATTTCGAAATTATTTAATAATTTAATAATATATTATTATTCGAAATTATTAAAATGTTATTATTTAATTATTTTCGGAATAAATTTAATTATTTATTAAATTCGAAAATTTTGTCGGGACCTTAAATTCTCAGAATTTATCGGTCGCTACTGTGTAGTCAGATTTTGAAATTGATGATTGGATATTATAAATTGAGTGTGGATTGTCAAAAATATGGATATTATTATTTAATTAATTTTCGGAATAAATTTAATTATTTAATAATCCGAAAAATTATTTTGGGACCCTAAATTCCCTGAATTTCGTGCTTTGATCATTGCTGTGTATTTAGAATTTGAATCTGATGATTGATTATGACAAATTAAGTGTTGATTGTAATAAATATGGATTTTATTCATAAAAATCCAAGTGTCGGGTTTTGATGCAAAAATTGGATTTTAATTATTATATTAAATAGTGGGGTTTGAAAAAGTGAGATATTGACTTTTTGATTCGAAATTAGCGTGTCCCCACACACGTGAGTAATTTCTGGAATATTTTTAATATGGAGAAAAATGGCCGGGATCACTATTTTAAGTGGAAGCATTGATTGAAATATATAGTGTCCTGGGGCCGAGTATGCTTTGGCTGTGTGATAATTAAGATGAATCGTCCTGAGCTGTTGAGCCGGACTTGCCCCTATATGGGATGCCCACGCGGTGGATGCGGGTCGCAGTAGATTATGGGCCCATGCTCCTTTGGGAATGCCTTCGACGTACTAACGAAGCCGCGCTCCAAGGGGGGAGGCGATGCCTGGCTATATGCCAGTAGATAGCCGAACTGCGAGTAGGCTATGCCATTGTGTGGCAGTGAATAATAATTGGAATGCGTGCTAAGTGCGATTGTGATTTATATGAAAGTGATGGCGTTCCAATTGTTTGAGTTTCTATTACTATCTACGATTGAATGATTTGAATTGTGCTAACCTGCAGGAAGGAACTGAGGCGAGGTAAGTTCTCTGTGTGATGTGGCTAGGCCACCCGGGGTGTATTTTCTTTCTAATAGGGGTTTAGGGGGTTGAACTTGCTGAGACATTGTCTCATCCCGGTTGTGGGATTAAAATTTCAGGTCCCTAGATGGCGGTCCTGGAGGACCCGAAGCCCTAAGTCTGGAAAGGTGGAGATTGAAGTATCGGTGAATGTGTCCTGCTAGTTGGTTTTAGGATGGTTCCCCTTTTGTCGAGCTGGTCTATTTTGTAGATAGTCCAGAGTTGTATTTAAACCTATGTGTTTGTAAATGAGTGTTTGGTATTGTGATTGATTGCCTGCTTTTCTATCCCAAGTTAAATGTTGTCAGGGGATTTGTTTCGCTTCCACATGCGTAAATAAATGAATGGGTCGGCGACGTATCCTGGGATGTCGCATATTTAATCGACCGCAGTGAGATGTGCGCACGCTCGGGGTTCGGGGTGTGACAATAGTGATCCGTATTGAATCGCTAGCTAAATCCTTCACGAAAAGCGAACAATTTTGAAAATTATTTTTCAAAAAAAATCACTCATACAGTTACAAAAATGAACGATTGCGAGAAATTCTTGTTGAGTATGCAAATATTTGAATATAAATTATTGTCGATAATGAAACATATTTCATTAATGAATTCTTTCAAGTAATACGAGCAATAATTTTTAGAATTTTATTTTTCAAATCATTCATTTTTTTTTTCGCAAAACAAAAAAAGCCTTACTTCACGTCAATTTACGAATAATGTCACATATGGCATGATGTTTAGGTTTGTCTAAGAAACAATATCGTTTGATTCGGGTCCATACGTTCAATTGTACAAGGACTCATGGGACATCACATTGATGCGAACGTGATCGTGGATTAGTTCCTTGAAATTGTAATTTGGAAAAAAGCAATGTGATAATCAACCCTTATTTACTTTTGAATTAAAAAAAAAATGCTAATGAATTATTCGACTTAGCATGTCACAAGAGCAAACATTCATGCTTGCTAAATGTTGAGACGACGGGCCAAGCCCGAACTCGACCAAGCCATTTGCCATCACCACCCAAGCTCCAAACACTCAGCCGAATAGAAATACTCTCACCTCATTGTTTGCCGTCACCGCCTGAAACCCACCCCCTTTCTGCGCGCCTTTTTTCTCTTTTTTATTTTTCAATTCGTGACAATTGCATATAGAACTTGAACATATAGAATTCGAATGTTATTCGTGTCTATGCTTATCCTCATCCACTTTCTGGACAGATCACTAAGTCTTGTTACCAATAAATGTATAGGCCATGTTCGATCTGGCCATTCCTCATATTGCGAGGCACAAGAATTCTTCCCGCTGCAGACCTTCACTCGTGCTTGGCTCGGCATTTGAAGAGCGTGGAGACTACCGGGTTTGTAGCTCGTTCTTTCGACTATGACCTATGTAAGCTTGCCTTGCCAATGCTGCTTTTACCAAGAGACGCACTCCTGCTGGAGAAGATGGTCATTAATGTCAAGAGCAGTGGAAGACGTCAATCGAAATCTCTTGAGTCTTTGCCACGGCTTGTTCTACCCTAGATGCAATCTTTCAAGTAAAGTCTCGCTACAAGCTGCTCACAATAGGGAGGTTGTTGGTGGCAGAATGGATTTTCCATGGGAAGTGATCCGAAAAGTGAGGTTCGGATTAGAGTTTCTCTTTTTGCTTGGGAAGCAACTCGGGAACGAATCCTCCCTTCAGATAACCTACAACAAAGGGGAAAAATATTGGTTAACAAGCGTTTCCTCCGCAAGGAGGAGGCAGAATCCATGCGGCATCTCCTCCTTCACCATTCATGGACAAGAATGGTTTGGATAGTTTCCTATGCTTGCACTGAATTATCTTTGGGTTATTAAAGCTTTTATAAAGCAAGAAAAGAAGGATTAACTCAATTCGTCTCTATGTTTTTAGGCTTATTTGGAAAGAGCTAAACAAGAGAGCTTAAAGTCGTACACTTCTGGTATGGTGGAGACTGCATATGGATATAAATGCCTTGGTCAATATAGTCGATGATTTATCTTGCATTTGAGTCGCTTTTGGTTTTGGGAATTGTTCTTCTATACATGGCTTTAAATTTTGGGCTCTTTTCTTATATTCGTTTGCACTCCCTTGGTGCCCTATAGTTGAACTTCTGATGTGTTAAAAGAAACTTACTTTTCTGAGGATTTTTAAGTTACTCCAATTACCCTATATCCCAACATTGTATCAGATCGTGTAGTTTCAAACTAACATCTCACATGCGATTTTGTGCTAATCGGCATAACCATCATCCACATAGCATGTCTTTATTGAGCGCAAAAACACTCCATTAACTCAAGGTCGTGATTCCTTTTATGAGTAAGTTCGTTGTGACAAAAGGGTGCCTCTACAGCCTCAAGTCAATATCTAAAAAGTTGAAGAGAAACTTTGGATCCAAAGAGAGACCAACACATTTTCAAAACAGAACAATACTACAGATGCAAAGGCTAGCTTACAAAACTCGTTTGAAGTGGTAAAATCCAAGTATTTAGGCAAGTATATCACAGACACCTAACACAAATATTTCGCATGCGACTTAGTAAACCATTTTCATTTACTTGGACTTAACATCTTCAGCGTTACTCTACCGAAAAATGGCGCTTAGCTTAAAAAAATGGCTATCTAAATGGAAAAATAGTTGGTAAAAAAAAAATATAGACTAATGAATTCCCACATCTAAGCACATGAACAAATTGTTGTGAACAAAGGCTCTCATAACCAAGGCAAAGCATCACAAATGAGATCAACATTGGCTCAATTCACTATCTTCCGAGCACCCGCCAATTATTTTATTTGCTCATTTTCTTCTGATAACTGAGTTTTCATTCTCAATGTTAGCTTGTTGACAGTAATAATACCATAGGAAAGCAGAATTTCACTAACTACATCGAGTCCAAGGAGAGGAATTGGTAGTTCCTAGGCTCAAATAGTGCTATTAGCAGGTAAAAAGAGTTTAATATGATTCATCGATACAAAGATTGACTCTTGCAATTATGAGGGATATATGCACAAAATGTGAGAAACTTTCCAGTCTATACCAAATCTCTCCTTGCAAGGAACACTCAACCAGTACAAGAAGAGTAGCTGGAAGTAATATTACACCGTGAGAGTCACAAACAGAAATCGAAGGAAAACTATATAGATGCATGATGACGTTGAGATGGTATTGCAGGGGTTAAACCTGCCGACTCCATGTGAGCATCTAGCATTTCTGCATCTAACATAGCTAGTCTATCTAACATAAATGACATCCCCTTTAATTCAAGTTCTTTATCTTCGAGAACACTTTGACTGGTGTACGAAAAAAGGACAGCAAGATGGCAATACAAAAGTAGGGTACACTTCTAGTTGGTCTAGATGATTGTCAATTATGTTTTGGAAATCTACTAAGGCACCAATCTTGTCTAGAAGTTTATAGGAATCTATCGCGCCTGTAAATAAAAATCCCTTCATTCAAGTAATATCAATTCAGGATTCTTTACTTGCAACTATGTCATATCCAAAATTTCACTCCCATTATCATCATTCACTCTTCATTTTTGTGTAAAACACCAACTCCTTAGTTCAACGTCACATTCTCAATTAGACTTTCAAGCACCTTACCCCTATATTCACCAACTCTCCAGACTTATGGCCCAATCCGGCCCGGCTCGGCCCGTATCCTCTCTCTCTCTCTCTCTCTCCTTCCTCATTGTCTCTCTCCCGCCTCCCGCCTGGTCTTCCTCTCCCACAATCTTCTCTGCAAAATTCTCAGGCTTCAATGCACTTCATAAGTCTCTCGATCTTCTCTTCCATCAAGCTTTCTTCTAGGGTTTTCGGGCTCCACCCTCCGCCATTGGCTCTCCCTCTCAGTTCGCATTTGCCACCGGACGCTTTGGCTGCTCCCGGATCTTTTTCAGCTATGGAGACCGACGAAGGTTCGCGGCACGTGCTTCCCTTTCAGCTACAGTTCGACAAACCTTTGGCTTCTCAGTTTCGGCTCTAGTTTGCCTTCTTTTGCGACCTAATAATGGGCGGGTCGATTCGATTGTTTTCCCATTCGGTTTTGTGAGGTTTTTGCTCGATTTCTTCCGATTGGCAGGTGAAGATGGCGGGAGTGGAATCCAGAGAAGGATTTACTGGCGATGGTCACGGAGGACTCAAAGGTGGTGCTTCGTTGCTTCACTTGGCAGAGGCTGTGGACAATGTCTCCTGGTAATTGCTTCAACTTGAGAAAGTTTTCCTTTTTTTTTCTTTTTTTAAATTCAGTGTGTTCCTTTCTTCAACAGTGGCTTGGTGTGCACCCTTTGAGTCATTGGCCTTATTCCCCCGTTGCTTTTCCTTAAATGTGCTACGATCCTTTTCCTCAAATAAACCACTTCAATTGCCTACCCCGTTCAAATTGCGTTTTTAAAATTCATTACATGTTATAAATGAGTTTTTGATTGTCCATAATTTCTTGCTAAAAATGCTTCAGTTGGCCTCACCAGATTTGGTGAGGGGGGCCTCGCCTTAGCAAGGCATGACTAGCGCTTGCCCTCGCCCAAGCGTGGCTTGACAAGGCTGACCCTCACCGGCCATGGTTGTGGCTGGTGACTGGCAATGGCCACCGAAGAAAAGAAAAGGGAAAGGAAAAAAAGAAAAAAGAAATCAATAAATTCAAAAAAATTATTAAAATATTATTAAAAATGTCCATCTCAGCGCCAATTGCCCGATCGACGTTCATGTCAACAATTTGTAGCCTAAATTGGCCTAATAAATTAAATTGGTACTAATATGAAAAAAGGTTTAAGGTTAAATTGGTCAAATCGAAAAGTTTATGACTGAATTAGTACTAATGCAATATATTTAAGACTTTTTTAGTACTTTTTCCCTCGATAAGTGGTATCAAAGCTAGGCGGTCAAGGATTGACTAGACTTCGCTCGAGTCCTTGTCCATCTGCCAAGCAAGGTGAGCAATGATGCGATCAAGAAGATTTTGATGGGTGGCTGTATTTGTGACATCCCAAATTTTCAGTCTTGTTTTCTATTGAATAAATCGGACATTTCATTGACGCGTCTATAGGGCTGTTCTCAGAACTGATCATTCTAAAGATAACTAGACTATCTGGGGAAACTATTAAGAATTTTAAAGCAAATAGACTTGAGAACTCGACCAGGAATCGGCTGCTCGACCGTGTTCATCTGCTGAGATCATTACGGCACAGATGTAAATTGATTAGAGATCAAATATAGGTCGGTTGGACAGAGATGTGTGGCTAATCGTGGGTGACACCATTAAATTGGAAAATTCTTGTCGATCGATACTAGACTGAATTCTCTATCGTTTTGGTACCCTGTGTCTGTATTTGAATTCTCGAGATTTCTACGACAATCGAAAGTTGCCAATGTGTCGAGTGGGTTCATTGTGGCTCGAAGAAAATAGACCACGGATCATTTGCACTAAAAAGTTCTGAAGACTACCGGGCAGTCTAGGTCACGCTAAAAATGCGTCGAATGAAATTAATTGTGAACTCGAATCCGATTTCATAAATCGAAAGTTCTGTGGTGTCACGAGCTATTTTAGGAATGTCGACTCAGTCTCAGAAGAATTTTCGGAGATTCCGGGATTTTTATGGAAAATCAATTCGGACGTCGCGGAAAATAACGGAAATTCGGATGGGCTCAATTGAAGAAAATTTAGACTTCCAAGCCGAGCTATATGGTGTTGGGGACTTGCATAAAATAGAATGGAATTTTTCTACATCAAAATTGACTTCATTTTAGGAATTTGTTTAAGAGATCGAAGACCAAAAATTGAAGAATTCGGACTAGGCATGGGGGTGCAACAATTGCACTCAAATTGGATAATTGTGGTATTAATTTTCAAGAAAGTAATTGGGGGACACCTTGGATAAGCTTGAAAACTTTTTAGACAAGCTAATGATGTTAATAGATATTTTGTTTGGACTTTTATTCCCCTCAACTTCACGAGCACGTCTACTCCGTCCTTATCTCCTTGGCTGCTCCCAATTGGATTTTCTCGGCAACCTTAGCTTCCTTTCATTGATCCTACAAGCAGCCCATCTTCTCCACTCATTCTCTCTCTCGCTGCTGCCGCCCCACTTCATTTCCTCGTGGCTTTGCTCAACCCAGTCAACGAAACCAGCAACTCCTCCATCTTGTTGACCCAGCAAAGCCCACTCGAGCTCCAACCCATCCACGTACGTGGCTCCAAGCGGACACCGAAGGCCAGCAAAACAGCTGCAGCTCCACGCATCCACCAGCAACTGTTGCCTCTCCTTCACGCGTCCAAGCAGCAGCCGAAGCTGCTTCACGTCCCCAGCGAAGCCGAGTTCCAGCCAGCGAAGCCGCACGTCTGCGGCATCTCCACTGAATCCCAATCCACCGAAACTTCGGTCCATCTTGCATCTCTTCAGACGGTTTGCTAACCCAGCAGACCCACCGAGTGAAGCTCCTCCATGCACGTGTCCTCAACCGAACAACGCTAGAGAATTCAGCCGTGAGTCCAGCAGATTCGGGTTCAGCTTCTACAGATTTGTTGACCGTGATTCCCACGAATTCATGCAGTCCACATCCAACGAATTTCACGGGCTCAACATCACCAAAGCGAAGCAGCTGCTGCTTCCCTCGTCCGCATCTTCAACCCTTCATCACCGAGGCCCAACAGCCGCAAGCCCTGCACGAAGTGGACCTATGAAGCTCGGCCCATCTTCAGCGAATCCAGTTCAGTTACAGCAAGCCCACGCCATTTGAAACCCAACGAATTCTGCCTTTGGAGCCTGTGAATTTTGGCCTAGCCCATCCGAAGTCAAGCTTCTGTTTTCAGGAAGCCCAAGTGAATTCGGCCCATCTCAGTGCATTGAAGCCAGCAAAGCAGGCCCAAGTCATGGCTCAACTCAAGCCCAGACCAGTCCACATTTTGAAGCCCAAGCCCGCGAAGCAAGTCAGCCCAAGCTCAGGCCCAAGTTCGGTCCAAGCCCAGAAATTTCTGTGAGCTTGCGAGGCTTGTAGGCCCGGCCCGAGTGCCCGTCGACGCCGCCGAAAGTTCGGATTTCAGCCGCCGTCGTGTCGCCATCGCGGTGATCCGGTCCCCGCTTTTAATCAAGTGAGTAATCTCACTAATCCTCGCTTAGTAGACTAATGATGCTTAAGGGTTGATTAGATTTAATTAAGTGCAATTAGGTGGTTAGATTAGTTTAGAACAATTAAATTAGTGACTTAATGATGCATGTTAAGTCGTTAGACTTAGTCATTAGCAAGTAGAGACGTCTTATTATTTATTGAATGCATCTCGGATTTTTCCCGACCCTTAGTGGGCTTTAATTAGGCAATTCGGGCATAAATTGGATTTTTAATATTTATTTATTAATTTTCGAAATTAATTATTTAATTATTTATTTTTCTAAATTAGGCAAAGATAAATGACGACCATAAATTTCGTGCTTGATTGTCGTGGTGCAGTCCGTTTATTTATATGAGCTTTACGTTGTGCTAAATTGAATTAATTGTGCAATTTGAGGAATTATTCCTAAATTGATTAAGATTGAGTAATTGAATTGCGGATGGCCGAGTATGAGTGTTTAGTGTTAATAATGCTTTGATGGGCTATTAAGTGGAGAAGTTTGTAAGAGTAAAGTGAATATACTTTTGGCTGAGATCCATCGGGTACGTTAATATCGTGTGAAAATTGAGTGAGTTGATGAGTATGTGGGGATTTATCCCAAGATTGATCAGTGTCGGTATTCAATTAGAATTTGACTTTGAAAGGTTGTGAGTATGGCTGTGCCAGTGGGGCCCAGTTTTGCCACCGAATTTGGAATCGATCGCCCCCGTTGGGCCGTAAATTGCCACCTATTAAAGGTCGCGCCTGTTAAGGCCGTAATTTGCCACCCGATAGAGGTCGCGCCTGATAAGGCCGTAATCTGCCACCTATTAAAGGTTGCGCTCATTGAGCCGTAATTTGCTACCTAAAGATAGGTCGTGTCCTTTGGACTGTAATTTGTTGCCAATAAATTTGGTAGTCTATGCTCGTGAAGTCGTGAGTACGATTGGAGACTAAATAAGGGAAACGATTGGGGAATAGTCGAATTGACATGAAATCGACTAGGTCGATGGATCGAAATATTGATCTGTGATGTAATTGCTTGGGTGCCTATTGAACTATACTAATATGCAGGTGGAATCTGAGGCCAAGGTAAGTCCTTTGACCCGTGCGTGTATAGGCAGCCTAGTTAGCGTATTGGTTTCCTAATCGAGTCTTAGTGGGGTAGAACTTGTTGAGACGTAGTCTCATCCCGGTTGTGAGATAACATTTCAGGACCAAGATGAGAAGCCTGAGGAGAAAGAAACTGAAGAGGAATACCTGGAGGAGAACCCCGATGATGATCCGAGTACGACCCAGATGAGGACTGAGATCCCATCATCTTTTGTGAATCCTGTCTAAATGTGAATAGTGTGAGACCAGAATGTTATGAATAGTCTTGTGAATAGACTTTGAGTTATGCTATGTATAAAAGTTCGGTTGTGGATTTCAATATGAAAAATATGGCCTTACTTTTCTATCCCATTGTTTTATTGTCTGAGGATTTATAACTGCTTCTACATGTGATCTAGTAGGAAAGAATAGAGCTAAAGAGCAAGTCAAAGAATGGAAGATCAAGAGAGTAAGAAAGTCCACTAGAGTCTGAAATCATGCAGAGAAAATTGCAGAAGAGGAGCAGGCGAGAGAGAGAAATAAGAGATAAAACATGATTACAAAAGTGAAGGTGGACTCATTTGATTGATGGGCGGGCTGAGCCGGGCTGGCTCATGCCATATGTCAGATGGAACTTGTTGTCTAGGCTCATTTATCATGAAGAAAAGTATGCGATTTCGAAATGAATTGAGTTACCAAAGTGTTGGGTTAACTTGTAACCAGTGGCCACCTTTCTTATGCATCCATTTTCAAATTGATCAAAATCATAATAAATTGAGAACCATATAAGCAAATTTCATTAAATCTAAATTAACGGAAAGACGATATTGAACATAGGGTTTAGATTAAACATTAAGTAAATCAAAAGTTTATGGATGACATTGCACCTTTGACTAATGGACTATTTATGTCTTTTTTCCCTTTTGTTAGAGCTAATTCTTTATTACAAAACTAAAGCAACATCAATTGAGCTTTAATATCCCACTAGAAGCACGATCTCAAATGCGCATCAATTGGGGTCTGGAGACCTTCTTCACATTAGAAACATTTTCTACTCCTATTCCAACAACCTTGTTGGGGTAATTAGGTAACAATTCACTAATAACTAATCCAATCCACAATCAATTTCTTCCCCAAAATTAAACTAACCAAAATGGACTTAACACCAACAACAACTAGCTGTGTATTCCAGCGCTATGATCTCGAAATAAATAAATATAATGCTGAAATGTTAAAAAAAAAAAAAAACAAGGCAACAATAATACTAAAATTTTTATTTGGAAAATCCAATGGGGGAAAAAATCACAAACCACTCAAGAACTTTCACTAATCACTAAGAATAGTAACATCAACAATACAACAATATTTCATCATTATTGAGGTGGATTAATACAAATAGAGCAAGAAACTTTAACCATGATCATAGAAAATGAGAGACAACTTGGAGAAGGTTTTTGACGAACGAAATTGATCAACTCATAGGCCTCAGTCTCACGAACAACATTCTAAAATTGAGCCAATTCCAATTCTGTCAGGCCTCCGGATATGGACCCAAAAATCGCTGCCCCTTTTTCTTCTTCTCGTGGAACTCTCTCTCTTCCTTATATTCACTTCACAAACGCCACCCCCCCCCCCCCCCCCTTTTTTGTCTTTTTGACATTTTGACTTTTTTCATTTTCTTTGATGTTATGTTCACTAAAACCCACAAAGAGACGGCCCCAGCCAACAATCCTCCATCACTTTAATAGCAAAATCAATAGGAATAAGATCTTGGTCTCACAAAACTTTGATTTGGAGACCATCGACCTGACAGCAGCTTCCCATAGTAAGAATTTCTAATTTCTTTATCAACCACACAAACTTTAGCAGGCAACCATCGAATTGCTTCTACTTTAGCATGAAGATCCACACTTGAATCACAAACAACTCTCTTTAAACTCCAATAGACCTCCATACAGTGTCAACTACGATACACTTAAAATACAACCGTCCGATTCATCGGCCATTATATCAAACGAGTTGGCTAGACTTTTAGTATTTTAGAAACTTCTCATGTTAGCGGACAGTTTTAGCTCCACAAAGCTTTTGTTAAATATAATCATCACAATGTGGGATGACAATATGCAAATGTCCTTTCTCATTCCAAGAATGTATTGTCAAGAGTTTGGAGGTTCAAGAAACAAAGAGCAACCGGTCCTTTAAAGATCTCAAAAATCTTCCATAAACTCGTATTAAAGCTGCTCGACTATGAAATAAGATTCCAAGTTGGAAACTTAACTACAAACAAAAATCTAGAAATAATTTGGAAGATATGAAGAATAAAACATTGACCGTTAAGAATCAAGATCAAGAAGTCGTATCAAAGCAATTTCAGAGTCATCTTATAGAGCCATACAAAGAAATAATTAGCATGAAAAAGTAGTTTTACTCTGCACATGTGGATCTCTCGATAATATATGTAGTTTCATATGAAAGGTATATATCCCATGGAAGGACAATGAATTGGGAATATATCTGGTGGTGTCGAAATAGACGTAGGAGGGAATAGTGGCAATAAATTCTAACAAAATATCTTTTTCCAAATGGAAGAGAAATGCATTTGGGCAGCTTCCTTGAAAATATGATGATTGAATTAATTCCTAATCAGGAACATGAGATCAGTATTTCTATGCACAAGGATAGTAAGCTAAACAGAGAGCCAAGTCTGATAAGATCACCCAGCTAAAGCTTCCATGTACATTATCAAGTGATCAAACTTGAGATCAAATTCAGAAAACTAGATTATTAGATAGAGGGTAGGTGAAAAACCATTGTTGAGGACAACCTCCAGAAGAAAACCCCTAACCTTGAATGCTTTCCTTTTCTTTCTCTCCATCTTCTCTCATTATAGTCTCAAGGTTCTAGTCACTCAGGCAAAGAAATGAAAAATATCGGTAAAACTTCATGGTAATGGGCTTATGGATAGAAATATTTATAGACAAACCCCATTAATAGAAGTTCTGAATCAGCCAAATGAGAAATGGTTATTTTAGCTCAAATAATTGATGAGTTGGGTAAAACCAAAAGCACAAGTTTTTAATTAAAGGATTGCAATGGTCACATAAACCAATTTTGAGCCCTGTTAATCATACTCAAAATCCTATTATGCATACAAAGAGATCCAAATTTCACATTTGGTACACATATCAGCAATGACGACCAAACTTGAAGAAGGGGGAGGTTAGGGGGGAGCAATCACTTCAAACAACAAATGACAACAATGATTTATCCCCTAGTTCATATTTTTCCCATTGAGGTAGCATGTTTAAGAACATTTACGAATGGAAAAAGTAGATATAGCATTAATGTGAAGAATTTACAATGAAAGAGCAATAAACAAGACATTCAAGTAAGAACTTCTATACACGAACAATATTCTATTACATTTCGGCTTTCTAATTCTTTTGCTAATGCCGGCATTCCATCTGTTCACATTCCTTTGCAAGTGTCCTTCCCAAATATTCAGTGCCCCCAAATCCTCCAAACTGCAGTAATTCTCTAACTCTCTGCATTGTTTCTCTGAGACAATAATGAGGATAAGACATCTTATTGACCTAACAAGATATATTGAGGTAGAAACTATTAAAGTTGTTGGACAGTGCAATCGGATTCTTAGTTTGAAACTTAATTGCAAACAAATCATTAAAAATACATGTAAGACATTAAGAATGAATTAAGAATCAAGATCAAGAAGTCATATCAACTTTTAAGTTGAAAGATGTGTACTCTACTCACTTGGGCATCTTCCTTCCAATTGAGACAACACAGCTACCACATGGGACTTCAAGCCTCATAACAGTTTTTCATTCTGCTCAATATTTATACCATGTTAGAAACTATTATGCCATAGCATGTATAACTGCTACAAGCACTAGCATATAAAAAGCAGCACACCACGTATCCATGTTAAGTAAAGAAAACTAGATTGGTAAGATAACATTCATTATGTATTATGTAAAATCAAACTCTCTTCCAAGCAAAACGTAGTCCGTGAAATGGATGACGATTAATAAACTTGTAGAAGTCTCAAAGAAAGACATACAGCCGCATCAACCAAATTCACAACCATCGTACTCATGACCAAACAACAATAGCTTAATGACATAACTGACCTTTTCACCCACAAGCATAATTAAAGCACAAACAAATTCCATCATCTAGGAGTCACCTAAACCACAACCGTTTTAATTTGACTGAACTGAACATATTTTTGATTCAATATTTAAAATAAACTATTAATTTGATGAAAATGAGCATGTCATGACTGTTTTTTTTTTACCCCATCCGCTTAGAGTGTAGATCCACACAATAAGCTCGACCTTTGTAAATGCTACGCTAAAATTTCTACTTGACATTTGAAGCATTTTCAATCATTAATGATAACATCAACAGAAGGTGACAATTTCCTATCCCACATGAGAGAGAGAGAGAGAGAGAGAGAAAGAGAGAGAGAGAGAGAGAGAGTAATTTCTTCACAATAAAATTAATAGAAGAAGAGGGAAGATAGAGAATGCACAGTAACTAGGAAATGTAATCAAAATATGTGAATTAAGGTAAAGTGTCATAACAATACAAGATAACTAAGAGGGAAGTCAGTCGCTTGATATGGGATTTCTTTGGGCTGGTAGGTCATCAAAAGCAATGGAAATCTATACTTATTTGGCGGCCTCCAATCCACTATCTCAATCCAAAAACAGATCTTATTGTCCACTTTGGAACCCCAAGGTGGAGTGTATCCATATAAGCTTACTTCAGGTGAGGATCACAAGTGTACTAGCATCTACAACTTAGAATCTTAACATAAACCATTCAAGGGTTGGCTCAAGTACTATAGTGCACTCAACATGTTCTCCAAATCCAGAAGAGAATATGAGGCATGGAGCATTCATATGTTTCTAGAAAAAATGCCTCTTTTCTAGACTTTTCCATTAAGAATAGATAGCAAGAATTGCCAAGGCTAGCCATCTAATCCTAAGCTCTTACAAATTCGAATTACCAATGGATAAAGTCACGTAAGAACTTAAGATACAGCAACCTTTACGATCTTAGTCTATGCGCTTTTGCATTTGACATAGCTAGTATATCTAGCATAAATGACATCCCTTCCAGTTCAATTTCTTTATTTTCATGGACACTTTAACTGGTGGGCCCATAAGGATGATAGCATGCACACACCCTTTACCATTCCAAGGATGCATTGACAGTGTTTGGAGAAGTTCAAGAAACATTGAGCTCCTCATCCTTTGATGATTTTGTTTCCTTTTAGAAGTGCCTTGCAAAAGCTCTCTCGGACATTTTAGCACTTAAATCAACCAATGGCATGATAACAGAAACGTGCCAATGAGTTAGATGAAATCAATCCACCAACTAACATCAATGAACTACTAATAATGCTAAGACGTTTGCGGGTCTCTATTTGTCAGACTCGATATTCTTTTTGAACTCTTTGGATTTAACTAATGGGGCAGCTAACATCATCAACCACAAATGCTTTGATCAAATTAGCATAGTGCATTCAAATCAAGATGCTTGCTTTTGGGGGACATAGGATGATTATTTTTCTTATCATTATGTACTACTCATGCATTAGAATTAATGCAAGACAGATTTCAAATGGCATATAGGATATTAAAAGTTTCCTCAGGAAACTTATGCAAATGCTTCCCGTGTTTTATTTTTCAGCAAGTAAATGAACTAAGAAGAGCTTATGCACTATATAAGGAATTATTTCACAGTACATCCAATTATGTCAAAAGACATTCGAGTAATGTCTTGCTTGGCCCAAAAGTTTAGGTATCTGACAGATGGCTTTAGCAATAGTACAATCATCAAGGTGCATTCTTTGGGATAATCTATAATTAGCCTTGGAGTAGGTATATCTTGGATTCAAACGAAATGAACATGGATCCCTGGTCCAAAAAATTCGAATTGCAATTTTCTCAATAGAACCAAATAATTCACGATGCTTTTGGTTCTGTCGTATTTACTAGTTTGCTCACGACCACACCATTAGGAAAAGAGCTTGTTATTGGATTTAGCGTTTCTAGATTGACACAAGTACTTTAATAAGCTAATGTAGATAAATTTATGAGATAAATTGTGTTGAATTCAATGGCTAAACCTTTACCAAAAAAAAAAAAAAAAAAATCAATGGCTTAACAAGTCTTATCCCAAGTCAGTAGACTATGCATAGTAAGGGATGCCCTATCAACATGCTCCTTTTGCATTGTAAATTCACCCTTAAGTGTACCTTTGAAACATGCAGTCATGAATTGCCTAGTGAGCGTAGAGCAAACTAAAACCTCATATTAGAAGGATCGCCATATAGGGTCCTTCATTTAGCATTTTCTTCGACCTATACAATGCCTTCGGCATGCTATCAAAATACTTGTACACATCTATCTTTATTCAGTAATTCCAGCATTCTAAAATCAATCAAACATTGAGAATCTTTAATTTCCTACATAGGATAAAGGATCTTACCCAAAGACTAATGACAAATGATGCACTTAGAAAGCCTCTTTATCTATTCCCCTTTCTAGCATGATAAGTTGAATCATTTTGCCAAAGCACACATCAACGTTCATGGACATCTCCACCAAATTCCTTGAATTCAAGTAAGAAAACAACGAGGAACTATCATCCAGGAAATAATAATGGCGAGATCATAAATCTTGAAAGATATTGCGAGCATGAAATACAAATGAAAATTGGGCAATAGATCTCAAAAGAATAAAGGTAATTTACCTGTTCTATGTACCTTTGATAGTAAATGGGGATCATTTCCATCCTATCGACTCATCCGAGTTATCCTTATACTCTAATACAATTTGTATCATTTTTCTATCTTCAATTTCATATTATTGATAAATCTGAGTTCTAGATAATTTTGGAATTGTTTTGAGTGACTTGCATCCAATGACATTCAGATATTCCAAAAACTCCAACCTATCGAGGCCTTGAATTTCGACCAATTTTTTGCATTCATTGGCCTTCAATATCTTCAGACTCTTGGATTTTGGAAGGAGCAGCATTTCAATTGAATTGCACCTAGAAATATCTAGTCTTTCCAAGAACTCCAACCTATCGAGGCCTTGAATTTTGACTAATTTCTTGCACGAATTAACAAATAATATCATTAGACTTCCGGATTTTGGAAGGTATAGCCTTTCCATTGAAGTGCACTCTTTGATATATAGCCATTACAAATACTCTAACCTATCAAGACCTTGAATTTCGGCTAATTTCTTGCACGAATTAGCATCTAATATGTGGATAGAATAGCTTTGTTTACTAATTTTTCATTAGATGGCACCTCTCTAGTCTAGTTCTTTCAACATGTTTCTTCAAAAGGTTCTCTGATTTTTCACATGTAAGGAACGCAAGGTATATCATTCAAAGAGTGGGCTCGGATTATGTGCTTGTTCTGCATTAGCATTACAACCACGTTGATCGAGTGCTATGTATTGAGTCTTGCCTATTTGCTGCTATCCACAAGCAATACAATTGCTTTTTGGAATGCATACACTGTTAAATTATGATACTAAGTTCCCTCAATATCCTCCATTCGTTCAGATTGTTAGTTTAATAATGATCTTGAGTTACAAACATAGTTCTATAATTACTAAAACAGTAGTAGAAGCAAATTTTATAAGACTACACAACGGGGGTTTAACAAAGGTGTTATGAGTGATAGACACAAATCACCTTCTATTACTTTCATAGGCAAAAGAACGCTTTAAGTGCCATAACTTTGCACAAAGAGACACTTAAGTGCCATAACTTACAAAAGATACACTTAAGTGCCACATTTTAAGAAAAGTGGGACACTTGAGTGCCATCTCCGGCGAAGCTGGCCGGAAATCATACATGGCATTAAAATATTAATATCTCTCACCAATGTGTCTCTCCGGAGAGCTGAGTTAGCTCGACATCACCCCAAACGACGTTGTTTCGATTGTTGGTCCAAAATAGAGCCCTTAAATCAGTGAAAACGCCGTCATCTCCCCATTTGCCCTAAATCTAAAACCCTAAATCGGGCAAAATGTCATTGAAGCACTGGAGCCCTAGTCCCGCACCCTAATTCAATTTGCCCCAAATTCTACCACCGAATATTGGAAATGGAGAGTAAGACTTTCAGTAGCGGCTCAAATTTCTCTCGCCAAAGCGAAGGAGAAGGCAAACGTTTCTGTTTTTATGGGTTATCAAGTTCAAGAAGAACATTGTGAACTCGAACGAATCTCAGGAGAAGATTCTATGAATGTGCTCGATACAGAGAAGGCTCAAAGTGCAAATACTTCAAATGGGTCGATACGAAATTCTCTCATCGAGTCACAGAGGTGATATTGGACCTACTTGATGGATGTCATCAACCTCCATCTATGCTTGTGGACGACTTGGACGATGTTGACTCAATGCAAGCTCAAGCTCAATCATCTTTTGTTAACCATTTAAAGAACGGAGTTTCAAAAATGAAAATTGAACGGAAGTGTTATCAAACGTTTATTGTGTTGCTGTTTTTTTGTCTATCCTACTTTATGATGAAATGTAAAGTACTGGAAGATGAGAAGAAGTTTCTTCGATTGCCATAATTGTAAATGTGTTGAAAAATGTACTTGTTTTGAATGAATGAATGAATGATTTCAATAAATACTGTTTGTACAATGTTTTTGCTTATTCTCAAATATAAATCAGTGATGATGGAATGTATTAGGTCGATGTGTTGTGGTGACTATTTTACTTAAATTGAATGTAAATCAGCAGTAAATGTGTAAACCAGCAGCAAATATATAAACCAACAACTTCTCTGTTTTGATGCAAACCACTATATACATATAACAAACACGAGTGATTATTCGAGCGCTATAAGTTGTATCTAGTGATCACTTAAGTGACAGTCGTGATAAAAAAAAAAGTCATTTAAGTGTCAAGTTATTATTAAAATGATCACTTAAGTGCTACTTGTTGTTAAAAGTGAACACTTAAGTGCTAGGTTTTTTAGAATATGATTAGTTATGTGCCATTTTTTTTGTACACATTAGCTACTACCAGCCACCACCACCGCCCACCACTGGCCACCACTGGCTACCATTGGCCTCCAACCATCATCACCATCATCCACACCAAGCATATCAGGCATCCACTTGAGCCACCACCAGCCACCACTATGGTGGTGGTATGTTGCTGCATAAGTTGCTAGTGTAAAGTGTCTTACATCAGCTTGCACCAGCACTACCTGGTGCAAGTTGT
The DNA here is from genome assembly GCA_017140165.1 of Eucalyptus shirleyi. NCBI lineage: Eukaryota > Viridiplantae > Streptophyta > Magnoliopsida > Myrtales > Myrtaceae > Eucalyptus > Eucalyptus shirleyi. The sequence continues at coordinate 44,585,390 of CM029450.1, forward strand.
GCATATTGCACACTTACATCTTGCACCAGGTGCAGCAAAAACCTCTAACCCAACCCACCACCATCAGGCTTCACCAGCCGCCACCACCAACCACACGAGCACTCCAGTCACCACCACATATCCACCACCAGAAGCAGCAATAAGTAAAAGTAAAAAAAAAATTAAAAAAATGAAAAAGGCATGCCAAAAATGACAAGCAACAACCGTTCCATTGATTTTGAAATGAAGTCTCACAAACTCAATAACAAATGAAGTCTCACAAACTCAACTAACTCAATGACAAACTATTATAAAAAAGAAAAAAACAAACATCCACAGATGTTTACAACTGACTCCTCAGCCCTACAAACCATATCACATCCAATTTCATCAATCAATATGCATAATGCCTCCTATTCGTGCTCGTTTTGATGGACATCACACTTGATTCATAATCCTTGCACTTTTTCTAATTGGACGTGAGACTTCTTCTTCAACTGTCTTGGGATACGTTGATTTTAATGGAGCTGCAATTGTCCTAGGCTGAACTGATTCAGAAGGAGCTGCAACTATTATAGGCTAAACTGATTCAGATGAACCTGCAACTGGATTCATCTTACTCTTCTTTCTAGTTGGCGCAGGCAATGTCTTCTTCTTTGTGGCGCAGCCATTGATTTTTGAGTTAGGCCTTGAGAGATAAGAACCTCTGAACTTCTCCTAGGCTTAAAAAAGAAAACTCGATTATCAACAAAAGTTTGCACTATAAATTAAATTAAATGTAGCCTATAAAACTTACATTAAGAATAACTGTTCCAGAATGCTCATTTGTATAAATGCCATAACCATATTATTTTAGCCTCTTCCCAAGAGCCCCTCTTGTTCAAAGGGGAGCGTCACTTTCAGGTACTTGTGATTGGTTGCCTCTTCTTCTTGCATGTGATTTATTGGGCTCTTGTGGCTATTCAACTACAGCAAGGGCTTCTTCGGCCAATTTTTCAACTAGAAGTCTTGTAGATGGCCTTCTTGTAGGTGGCTCTTGATTTGGCTTTCTTCTGGTTGCTTTTCTAGTTAGGCCTTCAGCTTTAGTGACACATTCGGTTGGCTTTGGTGGTGACCCTTTTGTTGACCCTTCTAGTGGCCTTTGTGATGACCTTGGTGATGGATTTTGTGGTAGCCCTTCGGCTGGGCCCTCTATTGGCAGCTAAGCTCTAGCTTGCCTTCTTCGAACATGAGAAAAAGGCAAAAGACATCATAAATATAATATCATGCCATATTAGAACGTAAATGAAAAGTAAACTTAAATCATTAGAACGTAAATGAAAAGTAAACTTAAATCATTGAATTTACTAGGTATTTTTTTCTCTATTGCTACTGAAGAACAGTCGATTTAATTGGCCCTCTTACTTCAGCCAATCCTGCAGCTGGCTGTCTTCTACCTTCCCTTCTTTGAACAGGCCCTTCAATTTCAGGTATAGCAAGGGCTTCGGCCAATTCTTCACGTGTCACGGTGACCTAACAAAGATAAAAACATTACATACATGTCACTTATATCTATATACATATTCGTAACAAACCATAAAGCAACATAAACACAACTATCATGACTTACTGGGTTTATTATCGTCGACTGAAGAACAGTTGACTCACTTCACCTTTCTATTTCTCCTTCTCCAACTGTCCCTTCCCTAAGCCCTTTGGCTAGCCTCAATTGTTCATGCTGCTTCTTTAATTGACAACTCTTAATATTGTGTCCTGCTATGTGGCAAAAAGAGCACTTTATCGGTACACATGTCTTATTCATCCTACGGTGACATGAGTCCTCTCCTTCCGTTATTTTTTGTTTTCGCTTTGGTCTTCCCATTCTCTTCTTTAGTGGCAAAGGTTGAGGTGCTTCATGATATGTTGGCTCCCAGAACTTGCTACTTTTAATTGGCTGTAACATGAATTGATACGAAGCAAGATATTTTGGTTTCTTGTACCAATCATCAAGGTAGTCTTCTGTGTTGTGGCTCTTTAATTGAATTGCATATATGGCATGTGCACAAGGAATTCCACTTAGTTGCCATGCTCTACATGAACACTTCATCGTACCTAAGTAGACAACATACTTATCGGAACCCTTCATTATCTCATATCTTTCATCCCATTCCAAATGGGATGACAATACCTACTTGCAGCCAAGTTGTCATCCAATTTCTTAGCAATCTTAGGACCATATTCTTAGTCCACTTTGCAATCTCATCTCTTTGTTTGTGCAGCTGAGTCATGACCAAAACCCATATGTCTTCAAGCATCGAGATAATTGGTTTACATCTAGCATCTATTATCCTCCCATTAAATGTTTTGCAGATGTTGTTATCAATGTTATTGCACTTGAATTCCTCGCTGAAGAACGCCCTACACCAATGCTTCGGGTCTGTTTGGGATAGTGCATCATAACCATCCTTTGTCAATTGAAGCATCCCTTCTTTGGTCATCCTAAAGTCAGCCATATTTGTGCTCTTTGCTAGCTGCCAAAATTGCTATTGCAACTTGTCCCCTTTATAGGTCTTTGCCCAATTTACATATATGTGCCGCGCACACATTCGATGTTCAACATAAGGCAACAACTCAGCTATTGTTGGAACCAGTCCCTGCAATAATTCAAAATATAACAAATGTAAGCAAATGACATGTTGATATCAAAAAGCAAACAACTGACCAAATTTTTTAAAAAGTAAACATTATCTTTTGTTGGTCGCTCATGAACGCCCACCCTGCCCTATTTGTTATCTCCAAATCAGTCATCAAATTTTTGAGGAACCACGACAAATTGTCCTTGTTCCCTGCCTTTACAACAACCCAAGCCAGGGGAAACATTTGGTTGTTTGCATCTCTTTCAATTGCGGCCAGCAATTCTCCCTTGCACAAACCCTTCAAAAAATACCCGTCCAATCCTATAATCCGTCTACAACTAGATAAAAGTCCTCGTTTGCATGCATCGAAGCAAATATAGAATTTATCGAACTTCATCCCAATATCAGGAAATTGTCTCTCCACGACCTCTATATACACTATATTTCCAGGATTTTGCAGCCTACACTCCCAAGCATAGTCCCACAACTGTCCATATTCACCACTATACTGACCAATGAGTATTTTCATCACCTTTTGCTTCGATCTTTTACATTGATTCCTAGATATATTGATGCCTACCTGCTCCTTCACCAACATCTTGAATTGAGTAGTATTCATCTGAGGCATCAGCTTAATCAATTCAAAGAAGTGCTTCGACAACCATGCACTTGTTACCCTTTTATTCTCAAAATTAATGGAACAAGTATGCTCCTCTTGGTAGGCTCTAATCTGGAAAGATCCACTTCTTCTAACAAATGCGCCATAGATCTTTCATGGACAATTTTGCTGCAAACACCTAGCTCTTACAAAGGTCATAATGTTTCTAATGAAGTCAATATTCCTTTGTACAGCAATGAAGTTCTTCAATATAGCTTCTCTAAATTGTTTCGCATCATGAAATTTCATGCCTATTGACAAAGTAGGAGAGGCAACGGATGGATCATAAAAAGAAAACTTACTTTTCATTTTCCTTCTATGCACAGGTCCTTCATCTTCTTCAAGCTCATCTTGGGAAGTAGCATTCTCGACGCTTTCTTCATAGTCAGTCTCCTCGCCAGCAGCACCAGCATCTGTAAGGTCTTAGGGTATGTTTGGAATTTCATCGGCCACTTGCAAAGCTGCAAACTTAGCTGTCAAAAAATCTCTTCAATGTATTCTTGACTATACAAGCTCCTCGTCGTCGTAATCACTTATAAAATTTTTAGCAGGCAACCCTCCATCATCATCATCAGTTGATTCAGCTACTTTCCAATCTAATATAGAGATTGTGACATCACCTATGTCATCATTACTTTGGTGAACTGCATCTGCGCTTCTCTCATGTCTATCATATCTATCATGCCCTCCTTCGACCCTAACATCAGTACTACCTTGAATACCATCTCCTTCTTGTCCTACTTCGGCGCTCTCTCCATCATCATCTTCATCCTCACTTTCACTATTGTACTCAACAAATATTTTTATTCTTCATCATGAAGATAATGGTACAGAACATCCCTAAGACCATTATCATCTTCTATGCATCTTAAACCATCTCTTAAGTCTTTCCTAGGAGTACAATACAGCAGCTTCTGAACTTTACAAGGCAAATAAGTCTTTATATTCCTAAGAAATCCTATGTAAGATGCATTCTTTATATCCACAAAGATGGTGCCTTCATTTCCACCCTCATACTCCCACTCATCCTCTCCAATCACAAACTCCCCATCGTAGCAAATTATGACAGCGACATAATCCTTGTCATAAGCCATTACTGCACCAAGAACAAGAAAAGAATCGTTAGTTTTTGGGACCACTAGACAATTGCACATGGGAGTCCCCCCACTCTCATGGACTTTAGTAAATAGAGGTCCCCATACTGACAATATGCCCCTACATGACAGCCAAAAAAGAGGTCAGCACTTCAATTATTTGCCTTCCCTTCCCTTAAAATATTAACAAAAAACAGAGGTCCCCACAACAATCACAGCCCAAGCAATTTTGTCTATTACACTAAACTTGCGATGTGAGAGAATGTACATCAACTTAAGCAAATCAAAGCATACTCTGATATCAACTTAATCAAATCACAACCGCTGACTCCTACAAATTCCTTTAGAAGTTTAAACTAAAATTAGAACAGCTAAACTTGGAAGCATTTTATGTTGCTAAAGCTAAAGAAAAACAAAGAGAAAATGAAGCACAGACAAATCACTTCAAAGTCTTAGACTATCTTAACCCATAACAAATTTGGACAAGCAAGCAATACCTTTCTCAAAGAAGACTGACGTAAGCTGCAGAGCTAATTCCAGGAAATAGCTTCACCAAAACATGCTTCAATACCCTTTCAAGTTCTTATTCTTTCTGCTTGAAACTTTTTCTTAGTTTGTAACTTTACCAATAAAATTCTAGCTACAATTGTTATGTTCTCATTCAGGATTTTGGATTGATAAACATACCCTATACAACCTAACAAGTAGGGTGGTTCAAGGACATACCCTATACAGCCTCACAAGCAGGGTGGTTCAAGGACTTAATTTTCTTCTCGGAGATGCATTAGTCACCTGCTTTATTAGGATGCTCTTAAGGAGATGCATAGCTAGTGACTCAACAATCAAAACATACTCTGACATTGGCTTGAAAGAAAAATTCACGAAAATAATGAGAAATCTGGTCTCTTTGTGTGATGTTAGCAAGTTTCAGTTGAAGTGTATCAACACAAATTCCATCGGAGCTGTAATAAAATAATCGAGCAAACCCTAATTAAATAATCGAGCCCTAATTTCATCACAGAGGAGGGGGAGAAGGGGCCGAACCTGGACGAGCGTCAATGGTGAGCGGTGAGCGGCGACGGTGACCAATAACGGCGACTGACGACGGCGACCGATAACTAGCTCTGGGCGTGAACGGTGACGGACAGAAGAGCCTGATCTACTATGAATGCGGACGGGGAGGAACAACGTTTAGATCAACGCACAATGACCTAAACAATGTCGTTTAGGTTAGCGCACTGAATGTGGATGGACGACGTTGTTTTTGTCGTCCACGTCGGCTTTTTTTTAAAATAACATTTGCCACATCAGTAAAAGAAGTCACTGAAAATCACCGGAAAATGCCACGTATGCAATTTGGCCAGATTTTGGCCGGATTAGCACTCAAGTGATCCATTTTGCTCTGATTTTGGCACTTAAATGTACATTTCGTAAGTTATAGCACTTAAGTATCCCTTCGTGCAAAGTTGTGGCACTTCAGGGGTCCGCACGTCTACTTTCCTATCGGTAGTATAGCGTCTCTCCATATTCCAGTAGTACTCGTGATCCCGGCCTTCTCTTCTTGTTTTCTCGGTCCTTGAAAATTTTAATTATAGTCTCTTCAAAACGAGCTCGTCTAAGACTGCTCATGCATCCTTTGATTTAATACGTGGTTTGCACTGGTAGTGGACCACAATAATTTATTTAGTTGGTAATTGTGACATCCGGATTTTCGGGTTTTAATTTGACTGGATAAATAGGATCCTGTCTCATCACTCGTCAATTTATTGACGGGTTCGAAATTTCAATAAAGAAATTATCGGAAGAAAATTGAAGACCAAATTAAAATAGAAAGGAAAAGGAAAAGAGAAAAGGAAAATTTGCATAAAGGAAATATGTATTTCCCTTTTCTTTTTCCTCTCTCTCCCTCTCCTTTCTTTCTTTCTTTTTCTTTTTCTCTCTTCTCTCCCCTTTTCCCTCCCCCATTCGTGCGGACAGCTTTCCCCTTCCCCCCAACCGACTCTCACCCTCTCTCTCTTCTTTGAGTAGTCAATGCCTATCCTCTCTCTCTCTCCCTCTCTCTCTCTTTCTTCTTCTTCTTCTTCCTCCCCGTGCATCCGAGCGAACCAGAACCGAGAGCAGAAGAAGAGCCGACGATCGCAGCTCGCCGAGAGCCGTCGCCGCTCGTCGCCGCCGCGCCGGAGTCGAGCCTCCCTTCGCACGACGCCCGCCCGCACACGCCGCGCGTCCGACCACCCGTCTCTCGCGCCCAGTCCTCCCCCGAGCGGATTCGCCTTTGTCCAACCCTATTCCGCCGATCCGACCGCCGCTAGCCGCCGCTCGCCGCCGTCCCGACCTCCCCGGCGTCCCCTCGTCCTTCCGCCGGCCTCCCCTCGCCGTCTCAGCCCCCGGAGCAGCCTCGTTTGGCCATGAACAGCAGCTGGAAAATGGGTTTCCAGCTGGTTCAAGGCCCATTTTGGGCCGTTTCCCGGCCCCGAACCCGAGGCCCGCTTTGGGAAGAATTGTTCCTCGCGTCGCCGCCGTCGGATTGATCCGATTTGCGTGCGATTTGGTGAGTAATTTCACTAATCCTGGATTAGTTGGCTAATTATGCTTTAGGTTGGTTTAGCTTTAATTAATTATGTTTAGGTTGTTAGATTAGAATTAATTAGCAATTATTAGTCAATTGTGATGCGATTTAGATAAATTGATTGTGTAATTAGCAAGTAGACGTGGTCTACTATTTATTGGGAGTGTTTCGGGAATTTTCGGACCCCTAATTGGGCTTCAATTTGGTGATTCGGGCCTAAGTGAGATTTTTGGCATTTAAATATTAATTTTCGGAATTAAATTAAATAATTATTTATTTTCCGAAAAACCAAGGAGATTAAACCGAAATATTATATCGTGGCGAAGTCCATTTATTTAATTGGACCTTATTTTGAGCTAAACGGAATTTTTAATATTTAATAATTAATTTTCGAAATTATTTATTTATTTATTTATTTTTCGGAAATTAAGTTTGAGATGGCCGACGACCGAAATCTCGTGCTGATCGTCGTGGTGCAGTCCGTTTATTTAATTGAGCTTTAATTCGTGTCAAATTGATTTAATTGTGCATTTTTAAGTTATGTTCTTAAATAATGCGATGTTTAATTATGTGATTGAGGATTGGTCGAGTATCGGTTGTCAGTATTGAAAGTGCGTTGGTAAATCACCTGGAGAATGCCCGTGACCTGGTGAATTGGAGTGTCACCTGGGAAGGACACGTGGCTCGGTGATTAGATATGTCATCTTGGCGAAAAGGTAGCCTTAGAGAATGCACGTGGCTCGGTGACATAGTCTGGCATCTTGAAAAGGTCGGGTGGGACCATAAAGCCACTAAATCTCGAGAGGGTCGGGTGGGACCGTAAAGCCACTAGATCATGAGAGGGTCGGGTGGGACCGTAAAGCCACTAGTTCTCGAGAGGGTCGGGTGGGAGTATAGATCTTGAAAGGGTCTGGGACCGTCCATATTCTCGAGAGGGTCGAGTGGGACCGTAAAGCCACTAGATCTTGAAAGGGTCGGGTGAGACCGTAAAGCCACTAAATCTAAGGAATTGCTTGGTGATCCCTAGAAATGGTCCTTCTCTTCTTGTTTTCTCGAATGTCTCGATGTGATTCATTGAAAAATTTTAATTGTAGTCTCTTCATCAAATATGATTGCGGGTGTCTATTATGAATTGTACTGTCTATATGAGACTGCTCATGCATCCTTTGATTTAATTGGGCGTGGTTTGCTCATCTAAAAACATAGTGGACCACAATAATTTATATCTCTATTTTGATGTGAATAGAGTTTAGAATAAAAAGTTTGTGAAGTGTTCTGGTTTGTGGTTTGTATAAAAGTTTGGTTATAAATTTCAATATGAAAAATATTTATCCCACCGTTTTATTGTATGGGGATATTATTAATTGTCCTGGGATATCGCATTATAAAAATCGACCAAGTGAGACGGATGTCACTATTTCTGCACTTATTATGCATCATGAAAGAATACATTGATGACATGAAGATTTGGAAATAAATTAATAAAGCAGATTAATCTCATAGTAGATTTGGCTAAGAACGGAAATATCACATATGCACATTTTACATGCATGCAATCATATATATGATTACCATCTTGGTGCATATGATCGAACACAAAGCTACTATGTGTATAAGAGTTTCTTCTCTAGATTGGCAATAAATCCTAGAGAACGAATGATAAAATTAAACAATTTTAGATTCTTGTATATCTATACATCATTAAGTTTTTTGGCTACATGATACTCTTGTCAAGTATACAAAATATAATCTCATAATCTTATACTCGTGTCGACAAGGAGAGCAGATACATAATAAGTAGGAAGAACAAAAGAACAAAAGTTTATAAAACCAGTATGGTTCAATCGGTCAAACTTGAGAACCGTACTCTACTAGTTCAACCAGTTGAACCGATTGCATGTGACGTTATTTGATAGAATATGGATGTTCATAACAAAAGGAGCCCCGGTCACTCGATAGAGCCACTTGAGCACAAAAGATTGGATTCCGGTTCTCAAAAGCATTGTCTTAATTTCTAATAGACTAAGGAGCAAGAAGACACGTGGAGCAAATGGGTGGCATGCCTGTTAGTAACAAGAGGTCGGAGTTCCAAACCCCAACCCATTTTCTCGAGAGAGATATCTACAACTCATCTAAAGGAATTACTTTCGAGAAAGATATCCACATTCTTTGTAATGGTATGGAGAATACAATATACATGTGTTACGGTTCATTTTGTACATAAAGGAAATGGCTAGATCTCTTATAATGATTTTAAAGAATTGATTTCTAGGGACAAATTGTAAAAATAGTAGCTGCTGTGACGCAAGATGAAGAGTTGAAGAGTTGAAAACGCTTTTAGAGTTGATTCCCCATGTTGTGTGCTGCGGTAGTATATTGAATAGCAGTCGCCCAATGTACTTCATATTCTACAAAGTAGGCCGAGGTGATGGATAGGAAGATGCCAAACAGATCGGAGATACTGGTCAAGATCGTCAAATTTACAAGCATGATAACCCAAACAAAGGGAGTTCAACATATGAGAGTTGCGTATATGTGTTTAACCAAATCAAAATGGGGACTTCCATTACTACTCCCTCTCGGGTAAATTATCCAAAAAGTTTTAAACCTATTGAATTTTTGCTAATTTAGCTGTAAACTTTTCAATTTTATCAATTAAATTCTAAACATTTTCATCTTTTATCAATTGAGTTCATCTAGTTGATTTTTGCCGAAATTTGCTAATGTAGATGGTAGACATTGAAATGACACTTTTTAAATAATATTTTGAAATTTTTTGTTGGATTTTTCTTTTCTTTTCTTTTTTTTACTTTTTTTGCTTTTATTTTTGGGTTTTGGAGTTAGGCTAGCGAGGGTAGCCGGCTGACCTAGCTTGAGGGCTCATGTGCCCTCACTTTGGCTGGCGAGGGCGTTGTGGCCCTTGCGGCTTAACTCCAAAACCCAAAAAAAAAAGCAAAAAAAGTAAAAAAGAAAAGAAAAGAAAAAACCATAAAAAAATTCAAAATATTATTAAAAAAGTGACTTTAGTGTTGGCCATCCACATTAGTAAATTCTAACCAAAATTAGTATGATAGACTCAATTGACAAAATGTTAAAATGTTTACGACTCACCTGGCATGATTAAAATGTTTATGATTGAATTGGCAAAAGCGCAATAGATTTATGACTTTTTGAACAATTTTCCCCTTCCTCTCTCTCATAGGCAAACTATGCTTGTGGAACTATTCTGAGTTCGAGATGAAACACATTATAAGATAAGAGTATATATGGCAGTCAATTCCATAGGGGATTAGAATGGACAGAGACCACGAATTTGCCAAAGTCACTCGCCCTCACCATCCACTGGCAAAAGGAAAAGGGGAAAAAAGAAGAAGAAAAAAGTCAGAAAAATAAGAAAAAATTGTAAACATTATACATGTAAGTAATTTCCGCTCAAAATTTGACTTGATGAATTACATTGGCAAATCCTCAAAAAGTTCATAATTCAATTAGCCAAATTTGAAAGTTTAGGATTGAATTGGTGGAAGCACAATAGGCTTAAGACTTTCTTGGTAATTTTTCCTAATATTGTGTGCCAAACATCCAAAACTCATTTGGCTTGAAAGGATGTCAAGTGTTTCCACACTTGAATAGCTAAAACTCACTTTCACTTAGGTGATGACAAGTGGATATTGACGGGATATTTTTACCACTAAGTAGATAAGAAAAGATGTAATAAGCACACGGCGACATTTTTCTGTATGTATTTTTTATCAATAGATGACTAGAAGATCTAATTAGAAAAGAAGATTAGTTGGTTAAACTAATGAGGGCATTTAGGTGCCCCATCATCATTAATAAAGTTATTTGTTTGTGTATAGATCAGCTTTGTTGCCTTCTTAAGTGGCTAATTTTCTGATCAGAGTCCCATGTATTAAGTCTTGCCAGTGTGCTGCTATCCACAGGCAATAAAGCTATTTTTCGGAACACCCACTATTAAGACATGATGCTAAGTTACCTTGATATTCCCCAATCATTTGGACGGTTAGTTTAATAATGATGTTGAGTTACAAATGATCATTAGTTCTATTGTTACTAAGAATAGTGACAGAAGTAAATTTTATGAGACCCTACAATGGCTATAAATAGAAGGTTTAGCCAAAAGTGTCTGGCACGATAGACACAAGTTATCTTCTTAGACATTTCCTATTAATAGTAGAGCGTCTACCTTAGCCATACTTCTTTTCCTAGCCTTCTCTTCTTATTTTCTCGGTCCTCAAAACTTTTAACAACAATTTCTCCAAAACAAGCTTGTGTAAAACAGGTCATGGAATTTAAAGTTTACATGGGATTTGCATTGGCAGAGAACCTATTAACAATCATTTATTTTGTTGATAATGTTATTGTCCCATCTTATAATTAATGTTAAATGTCACTATTTCTGCACATGCATTAGGAAGAATACATTGAAGACGTGAAGATTTGGAAGGGCTATAAATAAAGGAGGATTTAATTTCAGAGTCAATTCACCCGAAGTTCCCAAAGATCTATCATCATGACAAATAATAAACATAAGAAAAGAAGTATCACAAATGCACATGTTACATTCATGCATACTTTCTCCTAGAGATTGGCAATAATTCTGAGAGAAAGAATACTCCAATTAAAAAATTATTGATTCCTGGATGTACATCATTTAATTAAAAGACTCCATGATGCCCTTTATTAAGGATACGAAGTCCATTCACGATGCTGTAGACAAAATCTCATGATCTTAAACCTACCATCTATTTGAGGGCTCCAAATATCTGAGATTGGAATACAGGCTACGTTCTTTATTGCCAAATTGAAACCATATATGTTCCCCGCAAGAATGCATTATCTACACCGGATCGAATGCATCACTTAACAATGACACATGGAGAGGAGCAAGTCAATTTCAGGTAAGAGATCTCAACATTCAAATGCAGAGTTTGCTAGTCGAGTACACTGCCCGAACCATTCAGCCCAAAGTGTAAATAATCCAAACCAAACAATTGGTTCTCTTACACATGAAAATAGTGAACATATACAGATGAAGCAAAAGCTTGGCACTATCGAGCAGGTCTCAAAGCTTACAACAATACCATGATGACAGTTACCATCAGATAGAAGCCATGATTCAGCATCTTTCGGTCAATTCTATCCCACTCGATAGATAAATCGCTACATTTTACTCCACTTTTTTTTTTTTTTTTATCGACAAATACCTGCCTAGCAGAAACGGCACATGGCAGGTATGGATTAAGACTTCTCCAGAAAGGGTGAAGTCGAAGAGCATCAGTCAGAAAGCCACATGCATTGCTTCTCACACCAATGTCTGCAGCTCCAAGTATGAGAGGTCCACCCACAACAGCAACATAAGCATAACCACCACAAACTCTTGAAGAGACAGTCATTCTGAATCAGAGATTTCTTCTTCATACTCGTCCAGTATGCAGATTAGAGCCCACTTTCTTGCAGCTAAAACACAAGCCACACCTCTACCGCCCATTGCCGAAAAAAAAGATCAACTTGATTTCAGTCCAGTGTTCCTTGAATGTATGGCCATAATTAACATGATGTTTAGATACCTTTGTTGGGTAAATGTAAAATTACAACGCGTGCATTACGCTAAAACATAGGCAGGAAGCAAACCTTAATTGCCTAAAGAGGCTACAACATGCATGTAACTATGAATGCTCCACAGTATCTTGCTACACTAGATGCCATGATAGTATCTATGGTCATGAACTTGTAAATAGTGGTTCTCAGTCAGTAACTCAAGACTGCTATGCACCTACCATGAGAGAATGATTATTCATTTTGTATTTGTCTGGTGACTATTAAATCATTTCGCACTTTGTCCTCTCAATTGATTTAAAATTTAGGGGAAAACTAATACTTTGTTTTTTTTACTTCTTCGACTAAAAAATATTCTTCTTTGGAGCATATTTTTGCACTTCTTCAATCTATAGGGACAAACATGAAGTGGTCTGTTAAAGAGGCACAGTGTACCTATGCCAATCACATTTGAACTTAATAGAAGGTTCTAAGGGGAAATGTAGTAAGGAGCATGGACAGGATTAATTCAATTCCAATACCCAGCCAACGAGATAAATTTGTTACCGACACTGGCAAGTTTATCAAACATTGATCACTAAGGAAAGAGTATGGGCAACAATAAGTTTCCAAACATCCAAAACTGCAAATGGACATGGCAATAAGCCCAAAGAAAAAACTTTCAGAACTATACAATTGATGGCATAGCAATGAATTGATCCTTAGCTTGATGGTATGACAGTGTCAAAATGTTCTTACCACCAACTGACAAGGGAGAACTACAGGATAGGGAATGTTGCGAAGCTTCTCATTCTCCATCTCCAGGCGTAAGATATGGTCCTAGATGTGCAGTTTCACGGGATTAGTGTTTCAAAAGTGAGAATAATACAACCGAGCAAAAATATCCCAACAAAATACAAGCAAAAAGGGCACTACTAAACCATTAGGGCCATCAAAGACACATTTCTTAACCTACATACAAGGCTTCAGCTGTCAAGGCATGTTGGAACTTTTTGCAGTTACAGTAAGGTAGAAAGTAAAACATCCTTTGAAATCGCAAGCACGTAATGACGTGTATGCATCATGCACATAGGAGGAAAAACTAAGCTGCTGCTAATCGTGCTGATGAGAAGAGCAGATAAAAAATAAATAGGAACAATAAAAGAACAAGTGTTTTAAAACCAGACCAGTGGTTCAACCAATCAAAGTGGTAGAATCGAGCTCTTCCAGTTCAACCGACTGAACCAATTGCATGTGATGTCATCTGATAGAATACTTTGCATATATTAGATTACACACTTTCAAAACAAAAGAAGCCCAGTGAGTCCGCAGACATTGTAGCATCTTAATAGATTACACATGCTTGATGTCATCATAACAGCATCCTGTTCAATTTTAGATTAGGCCAATATGGTCAATAAATAAATTATCCACCACAAATTGTAGCAAGAAGACACTAGAGCAAATGGTTGGCACGCTTGTTAGTTACAAGAGGTTGGAGTGCCAAACCCCAACCCAATTCCAACGCTACTCCTTTTAACTTTTTTACGGCCTAGAGCTGGTCCAGACTAGTTGACAGATTTGTTGGGTATCAGTTGACAGGTACACCCAGTTACCGGTTGAACAGGGTCAATACTACTAGTTCTTGATCAATACTATTTTTGTTGGGAAACCAGACTGGACTGATCTGGTTCCCACTCCAACCAGAGCCACTTCTTAAAACTCTGACATGAACAGGAGTTGATAGGAAAGCACGATATGCTACTTTTTCCCTTTTGCCATCAATGTCTTAAATAGTGAATTGATATGATTGGAATAGAACTCTAGATATCATGAGTAAGAAATTAATATGCAACCTCCGGATCCATGAGTTACCTTCAACTAGTATAAATCCCAGTTATTTGCACACGTGGTTCCTGCAATATGCACAAATGGAAGGTCACTAGCTTGCAGGATTGTCATCTCGACATCTCCCAAGTTTTCACCTTTGTCATTCATCTTATTTAGCAACATAATAATTTGATGTTCCTGCTTCCAACAGAACATATTAGCCACACTTGCAAATTTGGGCCACAAAATATGATATACAAAGCTTTTACCTCAGATAGAGTCTAATCCACACAGTAGTGACCAAGAGGGATGCACAACAAGATCCTTCCAAAGATCTTCCCTTCTTCACATTGCTTGAATCATTCATAAGTCCACTCACTACCGCTATACAATTTGTTACATCTAGAAAAGACTCCTCATGTATTTGGAAGGAAATGTAATCTGAAGCAAATTCAAAGTCATCCTGCAATACCATACAAAGTAATGATTAGCATTAAAAAGCAGTTGGACTCTACACATGTGGATCTCTGGATAATATTTGTAGTTTCAGATTAAAGGTATATACCCTATAGAAGGACAGTGAATTGGGAATATATTTGGTGGATGCTAAAACTAACATAAGAGGGAATTGTAGCAATAAATTCTTACAAAGTATCTTTTTCAAAATAGAAGAGAAGGCATATGGGCAGCTTCCTTGAAAATGTGATTATCAAATTAGTTTCTAATCAAGAAACATGAGATACAGTATTTCCATACACAAGGATCATAAGTTAAACATAGAGCGCAAATAAAATCGCCCAACTAAAGCTTCCATGTACATTGTTAAGTAATTGTTAGAATATTTAAATAATAAATCACGCCTTCATCTATCAACTTAAGCTTTTTGAACAGTTGGCAGTGGTCCCACAAAATCTTACATGGTATCAGAGCTAGGAGGTCCTGAGTTTGAATCTTCCAGGCCCCTATTTGTCTCCCCAATTAAATTTCCACGCTTAGTACTAGGCAAAAAGACCAGACTAAGCGTGAGGGGGAGTGTTAGAATATTTAAATAATAAACCATGCCTTCATCTATCAGCTTAAGCTTTTAGAACAATTGACAGTGGTCCCACAAAATCTCACAGTAATCAAACATCAAATACGAAAAACTAGATTATTAGACAAAGGGTAAGTGAAAAACCATTGTTAAGGACAACCTCCAGAAGACAACCCCTAACCCCCAAGGGTTTCCTTTTCTTTCTCTCCTTCTATCATTATAGTCTCAAGGTTCTGGCCACTAAGACAAGGAAATGAAAAATATAGGACAACTTTATGGTAATAGGCATTTGGATAGAAATATCTACAAACCCATTAATAGAATTCCTGAATTAGCTAAACGAGAAATGAATATTTCAGCTCAAATAATTGATGAGTCGGGTAAAACCAAAAGCACAAACTTTTAATTAAAGGATTGCAATATTTACATAAACCAATTTTTAGCCCAGGTATCATACTCAAAACTCCTGTTATACACAGAGATCTAGAATTTCACATTTGGTGCACATATCAGCAACGAGGACCAGATTTGAAGGGGGGGAAAGCTGCTCAATAGGGAGATTCGTGGCAAAACAGATTTTCCTCATAAATCGATTTGGAAAGTGAGAATTCCAATTAGAGTGTCTTTTTGCTTGGGAAGCAACCTGGGAACAAATCCTTACTTTATAAATGAGACAAAATACTGGTTAATAGGTGTTTCCTCATCAAAAGGAGGCAGAGTCCGCATGGCATCCCCTCCTTCATTGTGCTTGGAAAGAATGGTTTGGACAATTTCCTATGCTTGTGCCATATTATCTTGGGTTATCAGAGGTTTTATTGAGCAAGAACTTTGGGCATGGCAGGGCATTCATTTACAGCACAACAAGTGGGATTAACTCAATTCCCCTGTTTCTTTTGGCTGATTTGGAAGGCGTAGAGCAAGAGAGCTTTTGATGGAGAGAAATTGTCTATTCCATTTTATGGAAATTTGGCTTAAAGTCACACTCTTTTGGTATAGTGCAGACTTGCATATGGATGTAAATGCCTTGGTTGATTAGTCAATGATTGACCCGGTATTTGAGCTCCCTTTTGGCTTTGGGAGTTGTTTTGTATATGGCTTTAGTTTTTTGGGCTCCTTTGGTATATGGGTTACACCCCATAGGTGCCCTACAGGTGAACTATATATAATCTATAAAAAGAAACTTCACACTTTTTTGAGGATTTTAAGTTATTCCAATTGCTCTTTATTCCAGCACATGTTATCTCATCATATAATTTCAAGTACCAACATCAACATCTCACTTTTTTGCGAGTAATGTCACCATGAAAAAAGGGTGCCGCTACTACTAAAAGTCAAGATCGAAAAAGTTCAAAAGAAACGTTGGATCCAAAGAGCTACCAACACACTACCAGAAAAGAAGTAATACTAGGGACTAAGAGTAGCATACAAAACTGATTTGAAGAGGAAAAATGCGAGTATAATGCATTAGTAGGTCTCAAACACCTAATATGAATCTATTTGACATGCAACTTAGTAAAACCAATTTCAATACTAAGAGTTGACATCCTCAACATTGGTCTGCCAAAAAAAAAGGTGGTATATCAAAAATTGTGATCCAAAGATGAAAATAATAATACAAAATAATCAATTCTCACATCTAAGTACTAAACAAATGATTAAGAACAGAGGCTCTCATAACCATGGTTAAGCATCACAGATTAGATCCATGTAGGCTCAATTCACTGTCATCCAAGCACCCACCAGTTAGTTTTCTGCTCATTTCTTTGAAGATCTGCATTTTCATTCTCATCCTTAGTTTGTTGACCATAAACATAACATAGGAAAGAAGAGTTTTACTAACTACACTGAGTTCAATGGGTGGAATTTGGCAATATAAATAAGTCTTAACTTCCCCCAGGCTCTAATAGTAATATCGATGGGTACAAAGCTTTGAATATGATTATTTGGTACAAAAATTGACTCTCGCAATTGTAAGGGGATATATGCTAAGATCGAAGTGGGCAATAAACTCTTTCCTTTTAACTTGAGAGCATATCTCTACACCTACTAATTATAATGTGAACGTATAAACACTCTATATCCAAATCTCCATATACAGTACACTCAAAGCTCAAACTTAGATCAAGTTCAAATTCAAACCAATGATTAATAACCTACAATTTCCATTATACGCTTATAGGAGATATTGCCAACTTATTGAATTAGACTCAAATCAGATTTTACTTGATCCTTTCCAGTCACTTAATATTAATAATTCATATCATTGCATACAATATGATTGTATGAAGAATCAACATCAGGATGTTCTGAAAAATATGGCTTGTCTCAAGATGTGCAGAAGAATAATTTCCTGTAGCAAATTCCTATCTCTATCCAATCACCACCGAGATTCACTGAGGTGCATGAAGGAAAAAGGCCAGATGCAAAGATAATAACGCACACCCACAGATGATTGAGGACAACCAAAAAAAGTTCTTTTCCAGCACCACAAACAACTTGTGATACACACTTCATACACTATCACTGGACAAACTAGCAGACTGAGATCATAAAAACCAACCAAAAAGGCCAAGGTCCTATAGTAGCACCAGAGCTTAAAAAATTAGCCATACCACTTCATCCGGAGAATTAACACGAAACTGATAGATTGGAAAATTCCTCCTAAGGGAAAGAGTCAAGACCTAGATAAGCAAACGAAAATAGTTAAATGAAGAAAAAAGAAACGCCATCTACCACTTTGAATTAACAGTATCACTTACCATGGTCACTAACAAGGTTTGAAAGCAAATCAAACTTCCTCTCGAAATATGTTAATGGCATCAGCCCACTGCTTATGCATTACATATAATGATGCCTGGATGACATGAAGTAATCTTCAATGTTCAAAGCCTGTTAAGCAACTTGATGAAGTCCATTTTTTCTACAGACGGAAAGAGATTGATAATCTAAGGAGGCATTTGGCTGATAAAGATTCTCAAAAGTCTGTTCTGATTTCAATTTGAGAATTAAAATAGACCAGAAAATGTGTTTGGTAACACTTCAAAAGCAGTTGACAAATAAAAGAAAAACTATTCTCAGAATCAAAATCACAAACTGAAGATGACATTTTTCTATTCTGATTCTAAATGCAAACATGGAGATTTGGAATAAATAAGCCTGTTTTTGGAATGTAATGTAACCTGAGCATATTCTCACAATTTTCATCCCTAATGACATTATTTTCACTAAACAAATATTTTGTCAACAAAACATCGAAAACAGTTTCTATGACAATGGAAACTAAAGCTGTTCTCTAAAACTAAGCAGGCCTTAAGCAGTCGAGAACAAAAATGACGCGTGACTCATGCGACAATGTTTAAATTTTGCAACAAATTTGCCTCACAACTTTCAACATCTAAACTACATAGATTTTTTGGGACTTTTTACTGAAAGATAGACGATACTTATAGGTTGGGTAGAAATCTGAAGCATGAACAAGATAATTTAGGCTTCCAAGTATGAGGCATCATGTTGTTTAGCTGATGGCAACTCTTGAAAGTCAACTCAAGCATTGAAAATTATCAGCAGGGAAGTTCTTCCATAACGTAAAGTTTAAAGTTATTTCTAAGAAAACTACCTCGAAATTGCTCTACCTTAACTATCCATTTCTTTGTAAGGATGATGATAATATCCTGAGTTACTTTGCGTTTTACTTTCCTTACGACCAAACAAAATTAGATACCACTGAAACAAAATCAGTGCACATAAACAACCATAATATAATCGTAATATCAAGTACAATCACCACCACATAAACTAGAACATAATCTAGATTTCCACTGGGAACCTTCATTCACACTAGGTTTTTTCTGTAAAACGCCAACTCCTCAGTTCAAAATCATGTTCTCAATTAAGACATTCAAGCACTTCACACACTAAATAGAAAAAAGAGAGAGCTTTCTCAATTTGAAGCAATTACCAGGTGAGACTGTCCCCAGCAATAGAGGTCCACCTACAGTAGACATTCATTATGAATCTGAGATTTCATCTTCATCCTCATCCAAGTATGTAGACCAGGGCTAGCTTTCTTGCAACCAAAACACAAGCCACACCCCTGCTTGCTATAGCCAAAAATAAATAACTCAATAACTCAACTTGATTTCACTCCGATGTTCCTATAATATGGCCATAACTAATGTGATGTTTTGATACCTCTATTAGGTAAAAGTAATAAGTACAATACTTGCATCATGCTAAAACATAGGTGGAAGCAATACTTGTGTACTGAAGAGGCTATCGTATGCATGTGAACCATGAATGCTCTACAGTATCTTTCTACACTAAAGACCCTTATAGTGTCTATCATCATGAACATGTATGCACTAGTTCTCGGTTAGTAACTCAAACTGCAATGAACCTACCATAAGAAAATAATTATTCTTTCTGTATATGTCTGGCCACTAAAGATCCATTTTTTTCGCACTTTGACCTCCCAATTGATCTAAAATTTACAGGAAAACCTAATAGTTCAGTATTGTACTTCATGAAATGAAAAATATATTCTTTGGAGCATAAATTTGCACGTTTTCAACCATCGGAACAAGCATGAAATTGTCCATTAAAGAGGCACAACATACCTATGCCAGTCATATTTAAACTTAAGAGTAGGTTGTAAAAGTGGAAACTTAGTAAGGAGCATGGACAGGATAATTCCAGCTACAGCTCTACCACTTAGTCATTGAAATAAATTTGTTACTAATACTGGCGAGTTTATCAAAAAATGATACAGAAAGGAAAGACTATGGACAACAACAAGTTTCCAAAAATCCAAACTGCAAATGGACATGATAAGAAGCTCAAGGAAAATAGTTTTCAGAGTATACAATTGATGGCATCACAATGAGTTGATCCTTAGCTCAATTGTATGGCGGTGTAAAGAAATTTTACCACTACCAAGGAGGAACTACAGTATGGGGAATGCAGCAAATCTTCTCATTCTCCATCTCTAGGTGTAAGATAGAGTCCAAGATGTGTATTTTCACTGGGTTAGTCTTATGGAATTGAGAATGAGAAAACCAAGCAAAAGTGTTCTCACAAAATAGAAGCAAAAGTGGCGATACTAACCCATTAGGGTCATCAAATGCACATTCCTTAACAAACATTCAAGTACAAGGCACCAACTGTCAACACAACTTTTGCAGTTATGTTAAGGCAGAAAGTACAACATCCTTTAAAATTGCAAGCATGAAATAGGATGTATATGCATATAGGAGGAAAAACTAAGCTGCCACTCCTCACGCTGATGAGGAGAGCAGATACATAATAGGAAGAACAAAAGAATAAATGTTTTTAAAACCGGACTAGTGGTTCAACCAGTCAAACTAGTAGAACCATGCACTGACAGTTTGACTAGTTGAACCGATTGCGTGTGATGTTGTCTAATAGAATACAAATTTCCTAAACAAAAGAAGCCCAGTTCACTCGGCAAAGCTGCTTAAGCACAAAAGACAGGGTTCCTGTTCTCGATAGAATCGTTCAAATTTTTAATAGACTAAGCCAATACGGTCAATAAATAAATTATCCACCACAAAGTGAAGCAAGAAGACACCAAAGCAGATGGTTGGCATGCCTTCTAGTTACAAGAGGTTGGAGTTCCAAACCCCAACCCAACATCAACACCCTTCCTTAGCGTTTTTGGAAGGCATAGAATTGGTCCAGACTAGTTGACAGGTTTGCTGGGTTACCAGTTGACAAGTACACATGGTTACTTGTTCAACAGGGTGGATACCACCAGTTGTTGACCACTATCGTTTCCGCTGTGAAACCAGACTCAAAAGAAAAGCACAATATCCTAGTTTTTCCTTTTTGCCATCAATGTCTTAAATTGGGAATTGACATGTATAAGAACAAATAGAATTCAGGAGCATCCTATATTTCTCACAAGTAAGGAATCATTATGCAAATTCTAGATCCACAAGTTACCTTCAATTGGTCCAACTCCCAGTTAATTGCACAAGAGTTTCCTGAAATATGCATAAATGGAACGTCACTGGTATGCAAGATCATCATCCAGGCATCTCTCAAGTTTTCACAAGCATCATTCATCTTATTTAGCAGCATAACAATTGAAGTTCCTGTTTCCAACGTAATATATTAGCCACATCTGCAAATAAGGGATTTAACATATGATATACCTAGCTTTTACCTTTTATAGAGCCAAATCCACATGATAGTAACCAGGGGGGATGCACAACAAGATCGATTCCAAAGGCCTTCCCTACTTCACATTGCTTGAATCATTCATAAATCACCTTGCCACTATTATATTGTTTGTAACATCTAACAAAGACTATTTGGAAGGAGATATAATCTGTAAACCCAATTTGATGAGTTTGATTGGATGAAGCAAATTCAGAGCCATCCTGTATCTGTACTATGCACATGTAAGTCTCTAGAGAAAATTGTAGTTTCAGATTAAAGGTATATACCTCATAGAAGGATAGTGAAAAGGGAATGTATCTAGTGACGCTGAAACAGACATATGAGGGAATTGTGACAATAAATTCATATCAAGATTTGTTTTTAAATAGTAAAAAAAAGGCATCTTAATAGCTTCCTTGAAACTGTAATGATTAAATCATTCCCTAATCTAAACATGCGGCACTGTTTTTCCATACACAATGATCATAAGCTAAACAGAAAGCCCAATCCGACAAGATCACCCAACTTAAGTTCCAATTACATTGTCAAGTAATCAACCTGAGACCAACTATGAAACACTAGAATATTAAGAAGAGGGTAAGTGAAAATCATTGTTGACTACAAAACCCAGAAGACAACACCCCACCCCCAAGGTTTCCCTATCTTGTTCTCCTTCTCACATTATGGTCTCATAGTTCTGGCTACTCAGGCGGGGAAATGAAAAATATTCGTACAATTTTTTGGTAATAGGAAAATGGATAGAAAGATCAACAAACTCAAATAATTGATGAGTTGGATAACACCAAAAAGCAAAGACTGGCAATGTTCACACAATCCAATTTTGAATCCGGGCAATCATACTCAAACTCCCGTTATGCATACAATGAGATCAAGAATTTCACATTCGGTACACACATCGGCAATGAGGACCAAACTTGAAAGGGGGAAAAATGAATCACTTCAAACAGTAGATACCAGCAATGTTTTGTCCCATAATTCATATTTCTCCCACAGAGGTGGCTGGGTAAGAACACTTATGCATGGCAAACTAGATATAGCATTAATGAGAAGAATCTACAATAAAAGAGTAATAAACGACACATTCAATGCGAACTTCTATGCAAGAACAAGATTCTATTGCATCTTGCATTTCTAATTCTTTTGTTAATATCTCTGTTCCATCTATTGAAATTCCTCTGCAAGTGTCCTTCGCAAATATTCACTGTCCCCAAAACCTCCAAGTTGCAGTAATTCTCTGGCACAATAATGCGTGTAAGATGTCTTGCTGACCTGACCTGACATAATAATTTAAACGCAGAAAGCGCAAGAAATTAAACTTTATCTTTAAAAAAGTGAGACCTTACAATCCAACGAGAAACAACAATCAACACATCTATTTTAACCCTCGTTACCATTTGGATAAGTGAAATAATGTTGGACCAACAAAAACCAGGGTTGACGACCAGCAAACCACCCCAACTTGAGTCAATCTTATCTAGTTGAAGTGTTGAAGTGCTCAAAGTATTTATGAGGACTGTAGCAAGATGATCTGAAATGAGAAACTAACCTACAAACCAGAAGTCATTTACCATTGCACATCATTAGTTTAGCAACTACTGTGGACACGCTGCTAGAACGAATGAAAACAATACTAGGCTTGACAGCATATCATTCTGACATTTAAAGCACGACCAAGTTCCATTACACCATGGTATTAGAATTCTCTCGCCTACAAATGTATTGCACAACCCAGTGAAGGCCTACCAAAATAGCTACTAGAGTATATGAAAGCAAATACCAAGCTGACCATATTTTGCAGTATCCAAGGAATACTAAGCTGACCAACCTTCTCGCTTCGAAGCAATTACAAGGAGAGACTATCAACAGCCTCTGCCAATTGACATTGCCTTCAAGTCCTTCTTGACCATCGCCTACCAATTCTTCTTTGGATTCCACTCCATCGTCTTCACCTACCAATCAGAAATCTAGCAAACTTCAGAAAATCAACTTGGAACAATCGAGTCAATTGCCCATTAGGTCACAAAAGAACACTAGGAGCCGAACCTAAGAAACCAGTGATTTATCGAACTGAAGCTGTAATAAGAGGACGACACACTGTGGTCCTTCACTGGTCTCCATAGCTAAAGCTCCGTGAGCAGTCGAAAACGCAACATTAGCACTAGAACAAATCGCAAGGATGCGAGCTGAAAGAGGGCTTGTGAAGGATAGAGCTCAAACCTAGAGGAACACTCAAGCCAGTTGAAGAGTGAGAGGATGAGGAAAGTCCACTTGAATCCTAGAGTAACATGTGGGAGAGAAAATAAGGAAGATAGAGAGACTTGATCACAGGAGTGGAGGCGGACATTTTCAGCTCTGCAAAGCTTCTATTAAACATAAGCAGGGCAATGTGGGATGACAACATGCAAACAACCTTTTACCATTCCAAGTATGCATTGAGCTCCTAATCCTTCTATGATTTCAATTTATTTTATAAGTTCCTTGCGAAAGCTCTCTCAGATATTTCAACATTTTCATCAACCACTGAAAAAATAACCAAATCCTGCTAGTGAGTTAAATGAAATCAATCCAGCAACTAACATCAACGAACTAGTAATAATACTCTGAAGTTTACAAATCTCTGTTTGTCAAACTCAATATTTCTTTTGAGCTCTTTGGATCCAACTAATGGGGCATCTAACATCATCACCCACAAAAGCTTTGATCAAATTAACATAGTGAATTCAACTCAAGTTGCTTGCTTTTGTGGGACATAGTATGATTCTTTTCCTTATCATTACATGATATTCATGCATTAGAATTAATACAGATGCCTCCTGTCTTTTACTTTTCAGCAAGTAAATGAACTAACAAGAGCTTATGCACAATATAAGGAATTTATTTTACAGTACAGACGATTATGTCAAAGGACATTGTAGTAATGTCTTGCTTAGCTCAAAAGTTCAAGTACATGACAGATGGCTTTACCAACTCTACAAACATCAAGATGCATTATCTGGGATAATCTATTATTAGCCTTGGAGTAGGTATATTCTGGATTCAAACCAAATGAACAAGGATCCATAGTCAATAAAATTTGAATTGCAATATTCTAGATCGATCCAAATCATTCACAATGCTTTTGCTTCTTCCTTGTTTATTAATTCACTCACAGCCACATCACTAGAAGAAGAGCTTGTTCTTGCATTTAGCATTTCTAAATTGATACAGTTACTTTAATCAGCCAATGCAGACAGTTCTGTGAAATAAAATGTGTGGAACTCAATGGTTGATGCCAAGGGATGCCCTGTCAACATGCTCCATTTGCACGGTAAATTAACTCTTTAAGCATAACTTAGAAACATGCAGTCATGAGCTACATGGTAAGGGCAGAGCAAACTAAAACCTCAATTAGGAGGACCGCCCTATAGGGTCCTTCATTTTTCATTTCTCGACCTACATAATGACCTTTGGCATGCTATCAGATACCTGTATACATCAGTTTTTATGCACTACTTCCAACATTCCCAGAATCAATCAAACGTTGAGAATCTTTATTTTCTGCATAGGATGAAGGATCTTACCCGAAAACTAATGACAACTGATGCACTTATAAAGCCTTTTCCATCTATTTCCCTTACTGGCATGATAAGCAAAATCTTGTTGCCAAAGCACACAACAATTTCCATGGATATCTCCCCTCAATTCCTTGAATTCAAGTAAGGAGACAATGATGACACTATCAGCTACGAAATAATATTGAGAAGATCATAAATCTTGAAAGATATTGGGAGCAGGAAATACAAATGAAAATCGGATAGTAGATCTCAAAAGAACAAAGGTAACTTACCTGCTCTATGTACCTTTGATAGTAAATGGGGATTACTTCAATTATATTGACTCATCCGAGTCATCCGTATCGTCTGATTCATATCCTATCATTTCGCTATTTGTAATCTCATTTGATCGATAAATCCGAGTTCCAAATAATTCTGGAATTGTTTTGAGTGACTTGCATCCGATGATATTCAGTTTCATCAACTTTAACCTATCAAGGCCTACAATTTCGGCTAATTTTACGCATCTTCCAGCTTGTAATTTCTTCAGCCTCCCGGATTTTGGAAGGTCTAGCCTTTCCATTGAAGTGCACCCAGAGATATCTAAACTTTCCAAATACTCCGACCTATCAAGGCCTTCAATTTCGGCTAATTTGTTGCATACTGTGACTTGTAATTTCTTCAGCCTCCCGGATTTTGGAAGGTCTAGCCTTTCCATTGAAGTGCACAGTTCGATAGCTAGCCTTTCCAAATACTCCAACCTATCAAGGCCTTCAATTTCGGCTAAGTTTTCGCACGTTATAGCTTTTAATATCTTCAGCCTCCCGGATTTTGGAAGATCTAGCCTTTTCATTGAAGTGCACCCAAAGATATCTAGCCTTTCCAAATACTCCAACCTATCAAGGCCTTCAATTTCGATTAATTTGTCGCATACTGTGACTTGTAATTTCTTCGGCCTCCCGGATTTTGGAAGGTCTAGCCTTTCCATTGAAATGCACAGTTCGATAGCTAGCCTTTCCAAATACTCCAACCTATCAAGGCCTTGAATTTTGGCTAAGTTTACGAATCCTCTAGCTTCTAATTCCTTCAACCTCCCAACTTTTGGAAGGTCCAGCCTTTCAATTGAAGCGCAATCTACGATATCTAGCCTTTCTAAATACTCCAAGCTATCAAGGCCTTGAATTTTAGCTAAGTTTACGCATCCTTTAGCCTTTAATTTCTTCAGCCTCCCAAATTTTGGAAGGTCTAGCCTTTCAACTGAAGCGCAATCTTCGATATCTAACCTTTCTAAATACTCCAAGCTATCAAGGCCTTGAATTTTGGCTAAGTTTACGCATCCTTTAGCCTTTAATTTCTTCAGCCTCCCAAATTTTGGAAAGTCTAGCCTTTCAATTGAAGCGAAATCTTCGATATCTAGCCTTTCTAAATACTCCAAGCTATCAAGGCCTTGAATTTTGGCTAAGTTTACGCATCCTTTAGCTTGAAATTCCTTCAGCCTCACGAATTTTGAAACGTCTAGCCTTCCAATTAAAGTGCACGTAGACATATATAGACTTTCCAAATACTCCAAACTATCGAGCCCTTGGATTTTGGCTAATTTGTCACAATGGTCAACCTTCAATTCCTTCAGACCCTCCACAATGGTCAACCTTCAATTCCTTCAGACCCTCGAATTTTGGAAGGTCCAATCGTTTGATTGGATTGCACCATGTGATATCCAAGCTTTCCAAATATATCAATTTGTCAAGAACTCGAATTTCAAGTAGATTCATGCAACCCCAGACAACTAATGTCCTTAGATGGACAGACTGTGAAACGTCCAGCGTTTCGATAAATCTACAATCCTGGACATCCAAGATTTCTAACCTGAAGGGTGTGTTTAGGGATTGTGGTGATTCCGATTCTTCAATGTCCGTCGGTTGGGAGCATTTTGAACTCTTTAATTGTGTTGATGAAAGCTCCTGGATGCACTCAAAAAATCCGCAATCCCGAAGTTGTAGTTCCTTGAGATGGGCTAGGTGGGAAAGCAAAGGCAATTTGCGACTTTGATAGGTGACGCCCAAATATGTTAAGCCGGAAGAAAGGTCTAGCAGCGAATGGAGCTTCCTACAGTATGCAAAATCAAGGTGTTGTAGGGAAGAAAGATTACACATGCTTTCTACCATTATCACTTTCAAATTATCGCAACCGTGAGCACGTAACTCTCGGAGCTTTCTCAGACGCCCAATACCATTGGGTAATTCTTCTATACCACTCCAAGAAATATCTAGAATCTCTAGATTCTCCAAAGACCCTATGCTATTTGGTAAAGCAGAAAGGGATAGAATATGCCGTAGATCGAGTTGCTGCAGTGCTTTTAATTTACCTATTCCTGCAAAACGAGGAACGGGGCATTTGGCGCCTACCACGAGATGAAGCGCATGGAACGAGCCCAGCTCCAAGCGAAGGAGGCCCTCCATGTCTTCAATGGAAGCGTCGATTCGCTTCAGTCTATCACACCCCATGAGGATGAGAACCTCTAACTTCTCAAAAGCTGAGAGGAAGTCAATATTTTCCAAATCACAATTTGAAAGGTCTAGATATTTAAGCTTCTCTGCCATCTACGAAAAAAAACAAAAAAAAAAAACAATAATGAATGTCGATGGGTGAGTCTAGAGTCATTATGATTCAAAAGAAAGCATAAAAGGAGAGGAAAAAAAGACTTCAATTCTTACCTTGGAAAAACTCCATCCTTCCCATTTCTCATTTAATAACTTCCTTGCAATTCGAGTACAACTAATTCCTTTACATCAAAATTGTTTACTTCAAAACTCGCAGGACATCTTCGCCATTGAAGCATTTTAACCCCTTCATTAAGTCCTTCAAATCTCCACTGAGATGTGCTTTTTTCATGTGAAGATATCTTAGATTCACCAAATTCTTAAATTGTTTTTCTGTGTAAATGTCTGGCGAAAATTCTTCATCGGAGTCTTCTTCGCTGTCTTCACTCAGATTAATTGCCTCAATCTTTTCCGTTCCCTATGAGCAAGAATCAATGTTCATTAGTACTATATCCAACTAAAGTCATCGAATATCATTTGTTCATAATGCTATTGATGTGTATTAATGTGTTCAAGAGACCAGCAATGTGAAGACATGATTTTCTTTTTATGCCAATAAACTACAATTATAAAAGCTCACAAAGTGAAGGATGTCGACTTCCATTTCGAAATTTGGCCATACGCATCCGAATCTTAAAAAAAATTATAATGTAATGGCTTGTATAGAGTAAAAACTTTAACACTTGTAATCTTCTTCTTTCTGGTACCATTAGCTTCATTACCATACTAGTTGAGACACGCGTGCATGCGCGGAACTTAATCGAGTTGTAATGTGCAAAATTAGTTTATTTGATCAATTTTAACAGAAATATATATTTTTTCTCTCCGTATATTTCATATCAATTTTGCATAAGTTACTCAACTGTGCTACTTACGCGATTATGTGAAAAAATGACATACTCTTGTTTTTCATTGAAGTAATAACTAATTGCAAGAAACTGAATATTGTGATAATAGTTATATTAATATATTATGTACTTATTATTTTACTAGTAGTAACTTGAAATATTCTTAATTAATTATTTTCTAATCATAAATAAATTATTAGTTATATTAATAATCTCTAAACTTATTATTTCATCATAGATTTTAGTTGAACTATATATTACAATTTGATATAATCATAATCATAAATAAATGAGCTACTCAAGTATAATAAATATAAACATACCGTAATAACTTTTTTTTTTTGGTAAAAGCATACCGTAATAACTTTGATATATATTAAAAAAAAATTAACTGTGGAAAGTGCAAAGCATTTTTAGAAACGTGAAAATTGAAGCTACTCCTTGGCTATAAGCCTACATGGAATAGCGTTTCCTTAGCCTTCCAGGAATTGCACAAAATAAAGGAATAATTGCTTCCTCGGAATAGATTGGAAATAAAATATTGATTTCTGAGAACCAAATGTGCGGTATGCTTTCACAACCAAAAAAACAAAAAAATCACTTATGCATAAGAAGTCAATAAGTAATACAGGAAACTCGTGGATTTCCACATGTCAGTTGTTCCGAACTAGAAATTTTGTTATTGTAATTCCCAATGTTGTGCAAGATTTCATGGACACTCATAGATGAACGACATAATAATTTGGGAATGAATTAGATCTCAACACCTAAAAAGAATCCAAGAGAAGAGTAACTATATAATATATATATTAAAAGAAAAAAAAAACACACACACACACACATACACAACAACAACAACAAAAGGAAGAAATCTTCAACAGAAGTAATCTACTCACATTAGTCATTTCCCCCATGAACTTCCCTCTCAAAATATCAAGATATCCTATCCTTTGTACCGGCCAAATCTAAAAAATAAGCCCAACCATTTGTACTGGCAACAAAAGTAACAAAACCTTTCAGACGTCTATAGAGCCCAACCTTCAATATCTACGACAAAAATAATATAACCTTTCAAATGTAATAAAAATAGCCCAACTATTTAATCATAGAACAAAACTTACACCTATTACAAATTTCATTCATTATCATCGTCAAATCACCATGGGTACCCTACATTGCTCCCTGTGCTAACGTATACAGTGAACGATATCAACCCACACCAATAAAAATGAGTTGTTTTATTTTATAATCTTGTTAACAAACTTTGTTTATAATCTTTCTTATAACATTGTTGGCTTTTTGTAAAGAAATAAGTCATTTGTGGTCATGGTTCATGTGGTTCATTGGGCATGTTCGCACAATGAGCTATGTAGGTTGACGCGGGACAATATTAAGTGAGAATAGGCAGAATTGATGGCCAGTGTCATTTTTGTCCCATGAGTAAAAGGACGAGTTCGAAAGGTAATGTTATTTTCGTCCCATATGCAAAAGGATGGGCTTCCTTTTATGATGGTACCATGGATGAAGAAAGAATTGGAGTCGTGCAAAATTACTGAAATAATTATATAAAAATGTACCTATTTAGTTGCAATATTTGGCTATACCATTTTATTTGTATATAAAATATAAAGCATATTTAGTTTAGTTTATTTAATCATGTAGTATGAAAGACATAATAAATAGACACTGGCTTTGAATTTGTCAATATATGAATTGGCTTTTGAGATTATACATCGGTCCCACGTTGAGATTGCAAATAAGTGCTAGTGTTTTTAGCAACAACTTGATCAAACCAAATGATGGATTAAAAGTAGGAGAGTCAAAATTATGATTAATTTCACAAATGGAAATACACTCACATAATTATACAAAATAGAATCTTAGAGAATTTTTCTCTTGGGCTTTTTTATGTACAAAAAGTAAAACATTTCTCTTTTTAATGGTCATTGCATACGCTTCATGTTATATATACTCACTCACCTATATTATATATAAAAGGAATTTATGTTCCTATCTTACTCGGTTAGTTTTAAATCAGTCCTTATCCTATGAATATTGGTAAATGGGATTCCTACGTAATATTACATAAAATGATTATCCCTTCCATTCTCCATTATGCAATAATGACTAAAATTTCATGAGAAATGTGGGCATCGTTAGTCCTATTATATTAATTTTAATATCTAGAGATTATAATTCTATGATTTATACATCCTGAGTACTTATGGTTTACAGTAGCATAGCCAAGTTATTTACTGCATATGTTGAAGACATAAATGAAGCAATTATAGAAATTCAAGATCTTTCCAATATAGAATACCCCTGTCAAGTATCTAAAAGATTTGAAAATATCTCATTCTTGGAGATAATTTCGCAATATACACTTCAAGAAAAATCTCAGGTAACACTACAATACTTACTAAGAGAAAGAAACCTCCCTACTTTCTAATTCCTTCAATGATACATGTGAAGGCAATAATAGTAGAAGGTTCTCTGTTCACTAGAGCAAGCAGAGAGTAGAGGACCAACATTACTCCAACAGTAGAACATGGACTGAGTAAAAGAAACAAAACGGTTACCTTATTGTCCTTTAGCACTTTCAGAGCTTCCTTGGAGTCCCATAACCTACTACGATACTGAGGCTGCCGCTGGTTTTCCTTACGAACTATTTCCCTACCAAGATCTCTCAATTGATCATGCATTCTGAGCTCAATTGTTCCAGGAAACAGAAATAGAAAAAAGTGTTTCTGTTCCGAGGAACAATTTTTGAACAAAAAAACGCGTTTGGTAAACTTGTTCCAGAAATAAAAAATGAAAAGAAATACGTTTAATTTTTCTTTTTTCTTTTTCCTTTTTTCTTTTTTCTTCTTTTGGCCGGTCTCTTCCTCCCCGGCGTCTCCTCGCACGACCATGGCCCGCGCCGGCAGCCGAGCCGACGGTGACCCAGAGCCACACCGTCGTCTCCCTCCACCACATCGGCGACCGCGCTCAATGCCTCCTCGCCGCCACCGTACCGGCCGTTCGTCGGAGCAGCCACCATGCCCCCTGCACGTCGCGACGCCGAACCCGCGCCCAACGGCGTCGCCGACCTCTGCGTCCCCAGATTCGTCACCTACCGCTCCGTGTTCTCCCCTCGCGACACCAGACCTGCACCCGAAGCCTCCGCCGACGATCCAGCAACGCCGGAGCCCCAAAGACAGCCCCTCCGCCTCACGCCGAATCGACACATCTGCAGGTCTCGAGCCTCCGTTCGCCACCGCCGCATCAGATCTCACCGCGCCGTGACCCACGACTTCGAGATCCGCTCGATCGTCGACCCCGCGCCGGCCCACGACTTGACCGGCCGTCCTCGCCGCTCCCCCCGGCCGTTGGGCGAGGTCGGCCTCGCCGGATCTAGGCGAGATCGAGCTCGCCCAGCCCAGCGCGAGGTCGGCCTCGCCAGGGGCCGGCGACGCTCCGGCGAGGTCGCCAGCCCTCGATGGCGTCGCCAACCCTCGACGGCCGGTCGCCGGCCATGGCCGAGGCTGGCGACCGGCCAAAGAAAAAAGAAAGAAAAAGGAAGAAGAAAAAAAAGAAAATAAAATAAAAAGTGTTTCAGAAACAAGAAACAACTTTTTTTTGTTTCTTGTTTCGGGAACAAACAAATAATTTTGGAACAAAAACGCAAACAAACGCCTTTCTGTTCCTTTTTTGTTCCCAGGAACAAAAAAACAAAAAAAGTGTTTAGAAACAGAAAAAAAGAACAAAAACAAACGCAGCCTTATTTTCCATCGACGACGTATTTTTGTTGAATATATTTAAAATATTAATCCCACTTTGAATTTTTTTGGGGTGCTAATCCCACTTTGGATTTCTTTTGGTCGTTTTACTTTGAGTCATTTAAATATTGTACCGTTAAATCGATAAACTTCATTTTAATACTAAATTATTATATTATTAACAATCATTTATTCCTAAAAATTATGTTATTTAAGTGTGTTAAGGATCATAAAAAATTATCAAATTTCTATATATATATATTCATTTTGTACATGAGGACAATGAGAAGAATGTATTATTGGGTCTGGTCTGCCTTAATTTCTCCTCTCTCTTTTTTTTGTCGAGCTTTAATTTCTCCTTCAAATACAAAAATAAGTCAAACTGTCTTTTTGCTTTTACTTTTACTTTATTATTTATATATATTTCTTTGTTGGTTGGATTTATCTAATCCAACCACATGGGACATGACAATAATTCAATGCCATAATGTGGTGGAAGTTTCAAAATGCCATAATGCGGTGGAAGTTTCAATGCACAGGAAAATCCAAGACAATCTTACCCAGGAAGAAGAGAACAATCCAACCACATGGGACACGACAATAATTCAATGCCATAATGCGGTGGAAGTTTCGATGCACAAGAAAATCCAAGGCAGTATTACCGAGGAAGAAGAGAACATGTCAGCAGGATTCGATGCACAACGATGAAGAAAAAACAAAACAAAATATATATATATATATAATTGTTGTTATGGTATCATAGAGTAGGGGTAATCCATTGTAGATCCGGTCCCGTCTCGGGATCCAAGAGCCAGATTGGGAGGATGAGCTCCTAATTTCTGGAATCAGGACCAAACCAGTTTGTCATGGGCACTAAAAGCGATACCTAACAACCAGCCCTATCAAGGAAGAAGAGAAAATAGGTGGGGCCCACCACCTAAATCTTATTTCTTTTAGTGAAAATAATACTTTTGGCATGAATTCAGACCCCATTATAAGAACCTTTTTCCCTTCATCCTAGAAAATTAAGGAACTAGAAATAGGTATTTTTATCGTATTGAATAACAGTTTTACCTCATCTCATTCATTGAGATCATAATATTAGGTAAGGGTACAGTGAATATTTTAAGAGAGGGCAAGAAGTTCTCAAGTTTTCTGCTTTATATTTGTATAAATATATAATGTTTAAAACTTAAATAAAGCTTTTCAACCATAGACACTTCACTAATTATAATTCCACAAAGTTTATAGAGCTATTTCCTTACCTACATAGTACCAATAATCGCCTCATCTTTTGGATTACGATAATTTTAAAAGCAAAGTACTTAATGTCAAATATGTTGAGTATATATATTGAAATGAATAAATTTGAATTTACTTTTTTATAAATATTATGGAACGATCATGCCCACGCTTCTTCTAAAATGAATTTATTGTTTTGTTTGGACAAAATGATAATCTAAAAGAGTACAAGCTCTCGTGTACAAGCTTTTATGGTGCCTACATGCATAAGCCTTCTAAGAAAGTAAACTTTTGATCATCGTATTCCTGTGAATGTTCGATTTTAATCCTTATAAATTGTTTTAATGACAAAACAAGTCAAAAATATATTTGTTGGATTGATTAAATGTTTTTGACCCTTTAACAAATTAAATTCATTTCCTTAGATAATCCAAATCAAGCACATTTGTGTGCCCTTTTTTGCTAGTGAGTTGAATAAGCAAACTAATCTAGGTGGACTGATTCCTCATTTTGGACACAACTTTTCATATCACTTTGTTGGTGTGGATTTTTTTTTTTTTTTTTTGACATAGAAATGCCACGTCAAACAACTAACAATGTTTTTGAACGTAGAGTTAACGATGTAGATTTGAGACTAGTCGTGATTTTCTTTAAATAAAAAATGTTCAGGTTTAGGCTTAGATTTAAAATTTGGGATTTTTTTTATACAAAACAATTGGTGACAGACTTAGGATCCAAAGTTGAGGTTTTTTATTAAATAAAAAAGTTAGAAGTAGAATTAAAATTGGACTTGATATTTGAGAATTTTTAGGATATTAGGTCTATATAAAAATAGGGAAGAGAAAATTGAGGAGTTTCACTTGGTTTAATCAACCAGTGGCAGATTTGTAATTAGATAGCATGTAGTTTTCTTTCTGCCCCTTTGCCTAGTGGTTGTATCTCACAATCCTTGCTACCGCTCTTCTTTACCAAGTTTTTTTGTTCACTTCTTATTTTGAATGAGTGGCTCACCATTGTTCTATCTACTTAATTGTCAAGTTACTAATTAATTATATTTAAATGTCAACTTATTGATTTCATTTAGTCAAATTTATTTACTTCACAATTTCTTAATTAACCGGAAGTCAAATTATAAATCAAAATTTACAATTTTTATGGGCAAATGTTTTTTCTTGGTTTAGTTTAGCGATTGCTTTAATACTTTGGCCTTCTTCTTGACTTGATCAAAAAGTGGGCTTTTAAAAAAACGAAAAAGAAGAGATATAAAAGGAAAAGAGAGAGCACGCATCAACGACAGAAACGAAAAGAAAGGGAAAAGACACGGGCTTCCTCACGCGTGCCCCAACAATTCTCTCTCTCTCTCTCTCGGTCTTTTCATCCTTTGTTAGTAATAATATTATCTCATCTTATAATTAATGTTCGATGTCAATATTTCTGCACTTGCATGGTAAGATTACTTCTTTTTTCGGAAGAGGGGAAGAATACATTGAAGACGTGAATATTTGGAGGGGCAATAAATAAAAAAAGGATTTAATTTTATAATAAGTTCAGCTAAAGTTCACAAAAAACCTATCATCACGAAATATAATAAACATAAGAAGTGTCACATCAGCACATTTTACATTCATACATTCTTTCTCCTTCAGATTGGCAATAATTCCAAGAAAAAAATAATACAATTAAACAATTTTAAATTCTTGAATGTTTATACATCATTAAATTAAAAGACTACATTATAATCTTTATTAAAGATACAAAATCCATTAACAATATTGTGAACATAATCTCATGACGTTTGTTTTTTCGGTATAAATCTCCTTTATCTTAAACCTACCATTTATTTGAGGATTCCAATTCTCTGAGATTGGAATATAGCCTATGTTCTTAATTGCTACCTTGAAACCATACATCTTGCTAGACACGTTCTACACAAGAATGTATTTTGTCCATTGGATCGGATGCGTCACTTAACAATGA
This sequence comes from Eucalyptus shirleyi, assembly GCA_017140165.1. Classification (NCBI taxonomy): domain Eukaryota; kingdom Viridiplantae; phylum Streptophyta; class Magnoliopsida; order Myrtales; family Myrtaceae; genus Eucalyptus; species Eucalyptus shirleyi. The sequence goes on from CM029450.1 coordinate 44,620,886, forward strand.
CACATGAAAAAGCGAGTCAATCTCAGGTGAGAGATTTCAACGTGCAAATGTATGGTTCGTTAGTTGAGTACACTGCCTGAACCATTCAACCCAAAGTATAGATTAGTCCAAACCAAACATTTAGTTCTCTTAGATATGAAAATAATGAAGATATAGAGATGAAGCAAAAGCTTGGCACTATCAAGCAGGTCTCAGAGCTTTTATAAGCAAACAAGATTCTATCACATTTCAGTTTTCTAACTCATTTGCCGATACCTGTGTTCCATCTGTTGAATTCCTTTACAAGTGTCCTTTGCAATTATTTGATGTCCCCAAATGCTCCAAACTGCAGTAGTTCTCTGACTCTCTGCATCATTTCTCTGATGCAATACCGAGGTTAAGACATCTTATTAATTGAACAAGATATATCAAGGTAGAAAATATTAAAGCTATTGGATAGTGAAATAAGATTCTTAGTTTGAAACTTAATTGCAAACAAAGCATTAGAAAAAACATGTAAGATATGAAGAATGAAATATTGTCTGTTAAGAATCAAGATCAAGAAGTCATATCAACCTTAAGTTGAAAGATGCATACTTGTTCATTTGGGCATCTTCCTCCCGGTTGAGACACAGCACAACTGCTGCATGGGACTTCAAGCCTCGTAATAGTTTTTCATTCTACTTAATATATATGCCATGTTAGAAACTATTATACCACAGCATGCATAACTGCTGCAAGCACTAGCATATAAAAAGCAGCACACCACATATCCATAGTTAAGTAAAGAAAGTCAGATTGGTAAGATAACATTCATTATGTATTATGTAAAAACAAACCCTCTTCCAAGCAAAACATAGTCCATAAATCAGATGACAGTTAATATATTTGTGGAAGTCTCAAAGAAAGAAATGCAATAGTATCAACCAATTCGTAGCCATCATACTCATGACTAAACAGCTATAGCTTAATGACATAACCGATTATTTATGAACTTTTCCACCCACAACCATAATTAAAGCACATACAAATTCTATCATTCAGGAGTCACCTAAACCATAACCTTTTTAATTTGACTGAATGTATTTGAGTTTCAATATTCAAAATAAACTACTAATTTGTTGAAAATGACCATGTCACATATGACTGTTTCTATTGACACCATCAACTGAGAGTGTAGATCCTCACAATGAGCTCGACCTCTGCAAATGCTATGCTGAAATTTGTCATCGACATTTGAAGCATTTTCAATGATCAGTGACAACATCAGCAGCAAGGTCACAATTTCCTATCCTACATGATAATGCAATTAGCCACATCAATTAGATTAAAGTCCTAAAGTGTATATATCTATTGAATCTATTATTAATGTATGACACGTGAAAACAACAATTCATTTAGGCTATATATCTCTTCTAATTTGCTCATCTGTTTAACAAATGGCCATGTTCAATGATCTAATGAGATTTGTTAAGCTTATCCTGCTCAAATTGACCTATCCAACTGTCCATATATACTTGACATTGGCAAACATGACCAGTAAACATGGATTTCCATCTCTATTAGCAGCTGAATGTTCATTCAGCAAGCTTGCTATTTGCATTCCATCATTCAGCTTTTGAGCAATTAAAAAATTTCTCAAGAGAGATCAGAGAAGAACATATTTTGATGATAAAGGATTCTTGCAGAAGGAATTTCTCGTTGAGAAGTAATGAGGGTAACGTTCAGCAATAGCATGGAAAACTTACTTCTACATCATGCAGTGAAACTGTACCATCTTCAAGTCCCGAGACAACAACCTTGACAACAGGACCTCAGCATAATGATGTTATACGTTTAACCGGAGTAGATTAGAATAATTAAGAAGCAGTATTGACGATACACAATGAATGTGCAAAGAAAAGTGGGTTTTATAAAAAAACCAGAAAAACAACAGAGAGAGAGAGAGAGAGAGAGAGAGAGAGAGTGAATAATTTCTTCACAATAGAATTAATAGAAGAAGAGGGAAGATAGAGAATGCACGGTAAACAGGAAATGTTGATCATAATTTGTTAAGTAAATCAAAGTGTCATAATAGTACAAGATAACTGAGAGGAATATTGGTTACTTTATATGGGATTTCTTTGGGCTAGTAGGTCATCTACAGCCATGGAAATCTATAGTTTTTTGGCAGCCTCCAATCCATTATTTCAATCCAAAAACGAATCTTGTTGTCCACTTTGAACCTCGAGGAGGAGTGGATCCATGAAAGCTTACTTCGGGTGAGGATCACAAGGGTACAAGTATCTACAATTGACGATCTCAACAAGAAGCATTCAAGGGTTGGCCCGAGTAGTATAGTGCACTCAACATGTTCTCCAAATCCAGAAGACGATATGAGGCATTAGATGTTTCGGGAAAAAAAAAAAAGCCTCCTCTCCAACTTTTTCCACTGAGAATAGATAGCAAGAACCGCCAAGGATAAGCATCTAATCCTAAGCTCTTATGAATTTGAATTACCAAGAGATAAAGTCATATGAGAATTGAAGATACTCGGATACAGCAACCTCTACACTCCTAGTCTCTGCGCCTTCTTCGATTCCTTACATTATCCCTCTCGACCAAATTTTCATACAAGTATGTAGCATAGCCTGAGATATCCTCTTAACAAGTTAAACTCCCACCAGTGAACTTGATTAATCAAAATGATGCAACAAAATGCCCCTTTCTAATCAGAAGAAGATAAATTTATTTTATTTTATTTTATTTTTTGGGTCTGATGGATAAATTTACTTCAAGTAGTACAACATGTGAGAAACTTTATAGCCTATACTGTACAATCCAGTATACATGGAATATCTCCTTGTAAGGACGCTCAATCATTAAAAAAGAGGAAGAAGAGGAGCTAGAAGAAGAGTTACATTTTGAGAAACAAAATTAGAAATATGTGGAAAACTATATAGATGCTTGACACCATTGGGATGGTATTCTGCAGGGCCTAAACCTACCAACTCCATGTGGGCATTAAGCATTTCTGCATCCAACATACCTAGTCTATCTAGCATCAATGACATCCCCATCTCCCCCTCCCAAATTCAAGTTATTTATTTTAATGGACACTTTAGCTGGTGTACCCAGAAGGATGACAACATGCAAACACCATTTACCATTCCAAGGATGCATCACTAGAGTTTAAAGAAGTCCAAGAAACATCGAGCTCCTCATCCTTTGATGATTTTTCCTCCTTTTAGAAGTGCTGTGCAAAAGCTCTCTTGTATGTTACAGCACTTACATCAACCAGTGGCATGATAACCGAATCCTGCTAGTGAGTTAGATGAAATCAATCCAGTAAGTAACATCAAATGAACTACTAGTAGTACGAAGAAGTTTACAAGTCTCTTTGTCAAACTCGATATTTTTTTGAACTCTTTGGATCCAACTAATGGGGTAGCTAACATCATTGACCACAAAAGCTTTGACCAGATTAGTGTAGTGTATTCAACTCAAGTTGCTTGCTTTTGTGGGACATAGTACGATTTCCTACCTTTATCATTATGTGCTATTCATGCATTAGAATTAATGCAAGAGAGTTTTCAAATGGCATATAAGGTACCGAAAGGTTTCCTCAAGAAACTTCATGAAAAATGCTTCCTGAGTTTTCCTTTTTAGCAAGTACATCAACTAACAAGAGCTTATGCACAAAATAAGGAATTATTCTACAGTACGGCCGGTATTGTCAAAAGACATTCTGCTAATGTCTTGCTTGGCTCAAAAGTACTGGTATATAACAGATGGCCTAACCAACTCTACAAACATCAAGATGCATTTTTTTGCTAATTTGTCTGTTCCATCTATTTAAATTCCCTGCAAGTGTCCTTTGCAAATATTCACTGTCCCTAAATCCTCCAAATTGCAGTAATTCTGAGGCACAATATGGCGTGTAAGACGTCTTGCTGACTTGACCTGACCTGACAGAATACATCAACGCAAAAAGAGCAAGAAATTACAATTTATCTTCCAAAAATGAGGAATGATAATCAACCCATCAAGTTTAACCCTTGTTACCATGTGGATCATTAAAATAGTGCTGGACCAACAAAAAAACAAAAAATCACAATTGACAACCAGCAAACCACCCTAACTTGAGTCACCTTTATCTATTTGAAGTGCTCTTAAGTATTTATGAAAACTGTAGCAAGATGACATGAAATGAAAAACTAACCACAAACCAGGAGTCATTTACAATTGCACATCATCAATTTAGCAACTAATTTGGTGCTAGAGCGCATGAAAACAATACTAGGCTTGACAACATATCAGTCTGACATTTAAAGCATGACAAAGTTCCATCACACCACAGTATTAGAATTCTTTGGCACATAAATGAATAGCACAACCCAATGAAGGCTTACCAAAATAGTTGCTAGAGTACATGAAGGAAATACTAAGCTGTCCATACCATGCAGTATCCAAGGAATACTAAGCTAACCAACTTTCTCCCTTCAAAGACAAGGAGACTGTTCACAACCTTTGCCAATAGAAGCGACGAAGCACCAACTTCGAGTCCTCTGTGACCATCGCCAGCAAACACTTCTCTAGTTTCCACTCCACTATCTTTACCAGCCAATAAAAATCGAGCAAACTTCACAAAACCGAGTCAGAATAATTGAGTTGACCGCCCATTAGGTTGCAAAAGAATGCTGGGAGCCGAACTTGAGAAGCTAGTGGTTTTTCGAACTGAAGTTGAAACAGAAGCATGACACATAGTGGTCCTAGTGCTGGAACAAATCGCAAGGATACGAGCAAAAAGAGGGCTTGTGAAGGATAGAGCTCAAAGAGCCCAGAGGAAACGTGGCCTGACAACATGCAAACAACCTTTTATCATTCCAAGGATGCATTGTCAAGGTTTGGAGAAGTTCAAGAAACATCGAACTCCTGATCCTTCTATGATTTCGACTCCTTTTAGAATAGCCTTGTGAAAGCTCTGTTGGATATTTCAGCATTAACATCAACCGGTGGAATGATAATCAAATCCTGCTAGAGAGTCAGATAAAATCAATCCAACAACTAACATCAACGGACTACTAATAATACTCCAAAGTGTATGGAACTCTGTTTGTCAAACTTGATATTCTTTTTGAACTCTTTGGATCCAACTAATGGCGCTTCAAACATCATCAACCACAGAAGCTTTGATCAAATTAGCATAGTGTATTCAACTCAAGATACTTGCTTTTGTGGGACATAGTATGATTCTTTTCCTTATCATTATGTGCTATTAATGCGTTAGAATTAATGCAAGACAGTTTTCAAATGGCGTATAGGATACTGAAAAGTTTCCTCATGAAACTCATGGAAATGCTTCCTGTGTTTTTCTTTTCAGCAAGTAAGTGCTCTAACAAGAGCTTATGCAAAATATGAGCAATCATTTCACAGCACAGCAGATTATGTCAAAAGACATTCTAGTTAATGTATTGCTTGACTCAATAGTTCAGGTATATGACAGATGTCTTTACCCACTCTACAAACATCAAGATGCATACTTTGGGAGGCTTGGAGTAGGTATATTGTGGACTCAAACCAAATGAACATGGATGCATGGAAAGAAAAATTTGAATTGTAATTTTCTCAATCAATCCAAATATTTCAAGATGTTTTTGCTTCTACCCTGTTTGCTAGTTCACTCACAACCACACCACTAGCGAAGAGCTTGTGCTTGCATTTAGCACTTCTATTATCTTAATCTACTAATGAAGACAGTTCTGTGAGATAAAATGGGTGGAACACAATGGTTGGGCAAATTTTATCCCAATTCAAAAGCATATGCATACTAAGGGATGCCCTATCAACATGCTCCTTTTGCACTATAAATTCACTCTTAAGTGCACCCTAGAAATATGCAGTCATGAATTGCATCATGATTGTAGAGCAAACTAAAACCTCATGTTAGAAGGATCGCCACATAGGGTCCTTCATTTAGCATTTTCTTCGACCTATACAATGAACTTTGGCATGCTATCAAAAACCTATACACGTCAGTTTTTTTAGTACTTCCAGCATTCCAAAATCAATCAAATGTCGAGAATCTCTATTTTTCTGCATAGGATGAAGGATCTTAATTGAAAACTAATGTCAAATGATGCGCTTTGAAAGCCTTATCATCTATTTCCGCTACTGGCATGACAAGCAGAATCATTTTGCTAAAGCATACATTAATTTCCATAAACATCTCCCTTGGATTCCTTGAATTCAAGTAAGAAAACAATAGTGACACTATCAACCAGGAAATAATAATGACAAGATCATAAATCTTGAAAGATATTGCATGCAGGAAATACAATACAAATGAAAATTGGGCAGCAGATTTCAAAAGAGCATAGGTCGATTATCTACTTTATCTACCTTCAATAGAAAATGTGGATCCTTCCGGTCTATTCCTCATCCGAGTCGTCCATATAGGATGGACATGTTCCTACATATGTGCCATATGTAAATCTGATAATATCGATAAATCCACGTTCCAGATAATTCTGGAATTGTTTTGAGCGATTTGCATCCAATGATATTCAATTCTTCCAAAAACTCCAACCTATCGAGGCCTTGAATTTCAACCAAGTTTATGCAGTCTCTAGGTTCTAATATCTTCAGACTCCCAGATTTTGGAAGAAGTAGCCTTTTGAGTTTAAGTGCACATAGAGATATGCAGCATTTCCAAGGACTCCAACCTATCGAGGCCTTGAATTTCAGCTAATTTCTTGCACGAAGTAGCACATAATCTCTTCATACTTCCAGATTTTGGAAGGTCTAGCCTTCAAATTGAAGTGCACCAGATAGATAGTTTTTCCAAATACTCCAAACTATCGAGCCCTTGAATTTTGGCTAAGTTTTTGCAACATCCAGCGTATAATTCCTTCAGCCTCCCAAATTTTGGAAGGTATAGCCTTTCCATTAAAGTGCACTCTTTGATACCTAGCCCTTCTAGGTACTCCAACCTATCAAGGCCTTGAATTTCGGCTAATTTGTCGCATCTCTCAACATGCAATTTCTTCAGACCCTCAAATTTTGGAAGGTCCAACCATTTGATTGAATCACAGGATGTGATACTCAAGCTTTCCAAATATATCGATTTGTCAAGAACTCAAACTTCAAGTAGATTCTCGCAATCGTAGGCATCTAATGTCCTTAGATGGACAAACTGTGAAACGTCCAGCATTTCGATAGATCCACAACTCCAGACTTCCAAGAATTCCAACCTGAAGGGCGTGTTTAGGGATTGTGGTGATTCCACTTCTTCAATGTCCGTTGGTTGGGAGCATTCTGAACTCGTTAATTGCGTTGATGGAAGCTCCTAGATGCACCAGAGAAATCCGCAATCCCGAAGTCGTAGTTCCTTGAGATAGGCTAGTTGGGAAAGCTAAGGCAATTTATGACTTGTACAGGTGATGCCCAAACGTGTTAAGCCGGAAGGAAGGTCCGGCAACGATTGGAGCTTGGTGCAGTCTATAAAATCAAGGAGTCATAGGGAAGAAAGATTACACATGCTTTCTACCATTATCCCTTTCAGATTTCTGCAACGGTAAGCACGTAACTCTCGGAGCTTTCTTAGACTCCCAATACCGTTGGGCAATTCTTCTATACCACTGTAAGAAATATCCAGAATCTCTAGATTCTCCAAAGACCCTATGCTATTTGGTAATGCAGAAAGGGATGTAGTATGCTGTAGATCGAGTTGCTGCAGCGCTTTTAATTTACCTATTTTTGCCGGAAGCTCCCTAAGGTGGAAACACGCACCCAGCTCCAAGCGAAGGAGGGCCTCCATGTCTCCAATTGAAGCGTTGATTCGCTTCAGTCTCTTACACCAATTGAGGATGAGAACCTCCAACTTCTTAAAAGCTAAGAGGAAGTCCGTATCTTCCAGGGATTCACAATATGAAAGGTCGAGATATTTGAGCTTCTCTGCCATCTGGTAAAAAAAATAAAAATGATCGTCGAGGGGAGTGTAGAATTACGATCCAAAAGAAAGCATATAAAGGGGTGAAAAAAAGAATTTAGTTCTTACCATGAAAAATCTCCATCCTTCCCATTTCTCATTTATCTCGCTATATGGCAATTCGAGTACAGCCAATTCCTCCACGTGAAAATTGTTTACTTCAAAATTCCTAGGACATTTTTGCCATCGAAGCCATTTTAACTCCTTCATTGAGCCCTCAAAATCTCCACTGAGATGTGCCCCTTTCATGTAAAGGACTCTTAGATTTGTCAATTTTTTGAATTGTTTTGCTGTGTAAACGTCACCATCTTGCTTGGCTACTTTGCCGGAGCCTTCGGAGTTGCCTTTACTCAAATCAATGACCTCAATCTTGTCCGTTCCCTATAAGCCAGAATCAACGTTTATTAATACTAAATCCAACTAAAGTAATCTAACATTATTTGTTCGTATTGCGATTGACGTCCATTAATGTGTTCAAGATGCGAAAATATGATTTTTCTTTTTATGCCAATAAACAATATTTATAAAGGCTAACAAAGTGAAGGATGTCAACTTCCATTTTGAAATTTGGCCATATACATTCGGAACTCAAAAAGAATTATGATGTCATGGTTCATTCAAAGTAAAACCTTTACAACTTGTAATCTTCTTCTTCCCCATACTATAGCTTCATTACCATACTAGTTAAGACAAGCGTGCAATGCAAGGAATTTAATCAAATTGCAATGTGCAAAATCAAAAGTTGATTTGATCTATTTAAATAGAAATATATTTTTTCTCTATGTAAATTTCACATTAATTGTGTAAATTACTCGACTGTGCTACTTAATAAAAAAATATAACACATACTTTTTTTTCCATTGGAGTAATAACTAATTACAAGAAACTGAATATTGTGACAATAGTTATATTAATATATTATGTACTTGTTATTTACTAGTAGTAACTTGAGATATTCTTAATTAATTATTTTCTAATTATAAAAAACTAAGACAATAATATTAGTTATGTTAATATTCTCTATAACTTATTATTTTATCATAAATTTTAGTTTAGCTATAGATTACAATTTGATATATTCATAATCATAAATAACTTATTAGCTATATTGATAATCTCTACAACTTGTGATTTTATCATAAATTTTAGTTTAAATATAAATTACAATTTGATATAATCATAATCATAAATAACCGAGTTACTCAAATATAATAAACATATTAAAAAATTAATTGTGGAAAGTGCAAAGCATTTTTAGAAATGAGAAAATTGAAGCTATTTTTGGCTACAAGCCTACATGGAATAGCTATTCCTTGGCCGCAACAGAAATAACTACTCCTGATTTTGAGAGTATAGTAATTTCTAGCCTGTTTTTTAATCAAATGAAGGAATAATTGCTTCATCAAAATAGAACGGAAATGGAATAGTTATTCCTGAGAACCAAATTGTAGCAAGCTTTCACAAAATAATAATGATGATGATGATGATGATGCATAAGAAGTCAAGAAGTAATACAGAAAGTTAATGGACTTCCACATGTCATTTTCTTAGAACCAGAAATTTTGCTATTGTACTTCACAATGTTGTACAAGATTTCATGGATACTCATATGTGAACAACATAATAATTTGGGAAGGATTTAGATCTCAACACCCAAAAGAAATCCATGAGAAGAGTAACTATAAAAAGGAAAAAAGGAAGAAATCTTCAACATAAGTAATCTACTCAGATTAGTCATTGCTTCCAAAGACATGCTCAAGTGACTATTGTTAATTGACTATAAGATTAACAGTTGTCACAAAAAAACAAATAACAGATAATTAAAAATTATTGTAACATTCACTCATTTAAGAATATGTGGCTTACATGTTATAATTATTATAGTACCCCAAAGACTATTATGTTAGCAGGACTTTTTTTCCCTCATTAACTTCCCTCTCAAATATTAGAATGCCCAATCTATCTTCAAGACTTCTTAGAAAAAAATGGATAGGTAGGGTGTGGCCGAATCCCAAAAATAAGCCAACCTTTTGTACTCGGACAAAAGTCGCAAAACCTTTCAAACACCAATCAAGCATAACCTTCAGCATCTACGACAAAGATAACATAACCTTTCAAACACACACACACACACACAAAAAGGCCAACCGTTCGGCTGTAGAGCAAAGTTGACACCTAGTACAAATTTCAACTATTATAATGATTAAATCACCATGGATGAGCTACATTGTTCATTGTGCTAACGTACACAGTGACCCATGTCAACCCACACCAAAACGGATGTTGCGTTTTACTTTATAATAATGTTAACAATTTGTTACAAAATTCCTGGCTTTTTGTAAAGAAAAAAAGTGTCATAATTAACATGGTTCATTGTGCATATCCGCACAATGAGCTATGTCGAATGACTCGAGGTGATTTAAAGTGAAATAGGCAGAATTGATGGTTGGTGTCATTTTTGTCCCATGAGTAAAAGGATTAGTTTGAAAGGTAACGTCATTTTCATTCCGCATTCAAAATGCTGCGTCCTTTTAGGATTTTTTTCAACTTGTGTGATCTTTATCCCAATCACAAAAAGTCCTACTTCTTTTATTTGGTCTGTACTCATTAATATCCAATGGGTGAGTTACGAGTGTGTTTCAATTATGCTTTACATGTCTTTCAGTTTTTTGTTTATTTAGTAAGGCGACCTAGTCCTTTGTCATTGCTTCGCACTTGGCATGCATTTTTTTGCATAAACACTTCAACAAAGGAGAGTATTGGGTGACCTCTCACGTCGCTTTGCCATGTTATAGGACGTCTTGTACAAGCAATCTTTCTACAATGTACTTTAGGTGCAACACTTGAGAAGAAGGATGTGGAGGAAATTCTTCATTTCCTTGATAGATCTCAAGTGGCATTTCGATTGAGCCTACGCTGGAGGGTCCTTCTAAAGGTTCAGCATAATTGTAAAAGGAAGAGGCTGAGAGTTGTGAGTGGCTAACCCAGCCTCCTTCGTCCCTTGGGACCAACAAGGGGTAGCAGTACTTTTTCAAAATAAAGAAGGATATTTGGCATTTGTTTTTCAACCGGAAGTGGTGCAAATTGTGGTTCTTTCAGCTGCTTGTATTTTAGATAATATATATGAAAACAACTTCGGATATTTTCATTCAATGTTGAAATAAACTGAAAAGAAGAACTTATATCATTTTTAGCAGAACCACTCTGATTTCAACTTACGATAGTGCCATGGATGAAGAACGAAATGGAATCATGGAAGAATACTGACATAATTATATCAAACTGTAACTTTTTAGCTGTAAAATTTAGTTATACCATTATATTTGTATATAAAATATACAGCATATTCATTTTTCTTTTGCTTAGTTTAGTTTGTTTTATCATGTAGTACGAAAGACATAATACATTGACACTGGCTTCGAACTTGTTAATCTATGAATTGGCTCTTGTGATTATACATACGGCGCACGTTGAGACTGTAAAAAAGTGCGAGTCTCTTGATCAACAACTAGAGTCAAACCAAATGATGGATTAAAAAGAGCAGAGTCGCAATCATGATTAATTCACAAATGCAAATACAATCTCATGCTTAATAATACAGAATAGAATTTTAGAGTATTTATCTCCTTGACTTTAATGTAGAAAATAAGTATCCCCTCCATTCTCTATTATGGAATAGTGACTAAAATTTCATGAGAAATGTGGGCATCATTAGTCCTATTATAGTAATTCTAACATATGATTTACATATCCCGATCAACTATGGTTTACAGTAGCATAGTCAAGTTATTTATTGCATGTGTCAAGGAAGCAACTAAATCAATATAGATATTCAAGATTTTTGTCAATATAGAATACCCCAATCAATATCTAAAAAGTTTGAAAGTACCTCATTCTTGAAGATAACTCTGTAATATACACTTGTTTAAGAAATATCTTAGATAATACTTACTAAGAGAGAAGCAACCTCCTACTTTCTAATCATGTCGATGATACAAGGATACCAATATTAGAAAGTTTTATGTTCACTAGAGCAAGCACTGAGTTGACGACCAACACTACTCTAGCAAGAGAACATGGACTAAGGGAACAAAAGAAGAGATACGATTACCTCATTTCTCTTGAGCATTTTCAAGGCTTCCTTGGAGTCCCATAACCTGCTACGGTGCCAAGGCCGTTGCTGGTTTTCCTCACGTACAATTGCCCGACCAAGATCTCTTAATTGGTCATGCATTCGGAGCCGAAGATCATCTCCAATTTTTATTAATGACATAAATCTCAATACTTCAATATTCTCCCCTGGAAAAAAGTCACAAGCATCCCACATGTAGAATGCGATTCCCTTGTCAACGCCAATGAGAAAGCAAGCAATATCCAAAAATATTTGTTTTTGTTCATAATCTAATGCATCATAACTTATCTTTAACTTTTCTTGCACTTCTATACAAGGGTCCTTTTCTAACTTTTTTATCATCTCTCTCCATTCTTTTGATTCTCTTCCACACAATAATGAACCTAAAACCTCAAGGGATAAGGGAAGTCCTCCAACGGTGGATACAACTTCATGAGTGAGGCCCTCAAATTCACTTGGAGGAAAGTCCTTTCGAAACGCATGTTTGCTAAACAAAATCAATGATTGATTAGGATCCAATTCCGTAAGGCCATAGTTGTGGTCCACCCCTGCTAATTCAAGAATTCTCTTGTTTTTGGCAGTAATAATGATCCTACTTCCCAAAGAAAACCAATCATGATTACCGGCTAAACACTTCACTTGATCAACATTATCCACATCATCAAGAAGAAGAAGGACCTTTTTATCTTTAAACCTGGAGGAGATGAAATTAATCCCTTCATCCTTATTACGAACTTCATTTTTTTGATTCTATATATCAGAGATTAACTGATTTTGTAAGTCATGACCACCACGCTTCCATGATTCCCTTATATCAGCAATGAAGCTACGATGCTCAAATTGATTGGATAGCTCGTTATAAATGGTTTTAGCAAGAGTAGTTTTACCAATGCCTCCCATTCCATGAATGCCAACAAATAGGAGGGCATGAGATTTATCATCCAGAAGTTCCATAATGTTCTTCAAATGACTATCAATTTTGACCAAATTCTCAGAAATAATCAACTCAAGCTTTTTCTTCAGTTCACTCAACACTTCACGGACAACCAATTTCACCAACTCTACTTCAGACCTGTCAAATGTGACAAGAGTTCAAATATGTGGTAACAATAATTTTATATTGTTTATCTATTGAGAATGTAGTAATAAATGAATCCGGGATAAATTGAAAAAAATTTAAGAATTGTTTTTGTTACACCTCCATATATTACCTTATATGCTAAGAAAAAAGTTCGAGAAATGCTTGTGGTTGTTTCACATGACATGCCCCCTTCCACTATTACTCCCAACATAATTTATTAAATTAGAAGAAACTTGAGGGCATCACTTATGAACCTTGAATATTGTATATGTTATGAATTTGAACCAAATTTTAGACTTGTTGTTTGTTAAAGATATTAGGGATGATGTGGACGTAACTTTGAAAACATTCTAGAGCCTTTGAATAATCAAAAATCCAATAAGCCAACCTAGTATGAGAGTCAGTAATCAATCAACAAACAACTCATAACTTTTGGTGTGAGATGATTTCAACTCTTGTAATACCAATCCAAAAAGCCATTGAAATTGTGATATTGTGAACAACTTGAATGCAATCGAGGGGATTTCTCCTTGTTTGCGCAATTCTACACGATTGCAAGTTTCTACTTGTGTTATCATTATAGATTGGTGTTCTTATCAGTTTTCATTGCCTCTAGGGATGATGAGTTCTTGTACTTTGTTTTCATTTTGAGTAACCATGTTCTCTGATTTTAATTGATCTAAGTAGAAGGATAATTTTTTCCCAAAATAAGAACATTGATTCAATATATTTACTTGCTGAAGATAGGAAATGCATTGAAAATTATTCAAACAAATATATAATATAAATAATCCCTTTTCCTTTTTTTTATATTTTCCATCATCATCTATAACTAATGAAACATTTCTTTTGTAAAATAATTTTAATAGCAACTAGTCAACAATATTAATGATTTAATAAATGTAACTTGGGAAGATAAAGAATTATGCCTTTGACAATCACTATGCACGATATGATGTTACAAGCTCTAAATAAAAATCACCAATAAGTTGTACTATTAATCTCAAATAAATATGTAATTAGAAAAGTTTGTGATGATGACTAGTGTGACGTACACTATAAACATGAAAAAAAAAAATGGCACAATGTTTCAAAATCTTTGGATACAAGAGTAAAAACTCAATCAAAAAATCTCATCATTCAAGTGAATGGGATCATACCAATAAAATCTATAAGTAGATTTGTCAATATCATTAAAGCAAAACACTAAAAAAAAAAAAAAGAATAATTTATCGAACTCATGCTTTGCAGGATCTTGCTGCCAACATGATCTTTCTATTTATATATATAGAACGAAAATGAAGCGGGTGAGAATCAGAACAACCAGTAAACCACCGCACGTATTAAAAGAAAGTAGAGAATGCCTTGGTGAGAAATTTTACCCATCGGCTTCATATCCTTTCAAGTTGCTGACTTCAAGGAGTGCTTGCTTCCATTTCTCCAAAGTCGTTGGGTCAAAAGAAGACCTTTCACGCAAATGACTCATGCTCATGAAATGCATCTCCAAACCTCCCGGTTTGATATCGCACTTCAGCTGGTTTCACTTTATAGAATATAGGCACCACTATCTGCCCATTATTATTCTTGCGCTCCATTATTTGAACCAGTTCATCCAAGCACCAACTGCTTGTACCATAATTCACAGAGAAAATGGGGATCAAGATCTTACTATTCGTGATGGCTACCATAAGCTCTGGTCTGATGTCCTCGCCTTGGCAAAGCTCATCATCGTCTCTGAAAGTGTGAATTCCAGCTTTGAAGAGCCCATGGTAGAGGTAATCGGTGAAGCTATGTCGAGTATCTGGGCCTCTGAAACTCAAGAACACCTCGTAGCAGTTTCCAATCGACACCATCAAAGAACTAGATGCATTATTGTTAATTTCTGTTGAAGACGAACTAGATCCAACGAAATTAGTTTCTGTCAGCACAGTCATCAAACCAGATGCACCGGTATCAACATCCTCTGCATTTCCACTCGCATTAGTTTTCCTCCTCTTAATGCGATGATGCATTTCGGTCTCTGACTCTGCCACTGAGTTCAGCTTTCAAGCCCTAATGGAGAAAAAAAAAACTAGAATGCCCCTCAAAAACAGGAATGCCTTCTTGCCTCTTCTATTGTGGTCTGCTAAAATATCAGTACACATAAAGCCGCAGATTTGTTTGGAAGATGAAAAGTGTAGAGAGACTTATGACGAGACTGCAACATGGATTTGCAGGACAAGATGAAAGGTGAGAGAGAGAGAGAGAGAGAGATTCGTCCAGTCCAATATTTTCCAAACAAGTGCTCCAAATAGATAAAAACATCAAAGTGTCAGGACAGTGACCAGTCCCCTGCTTAGTCCACTCCACTACTTGCACCATTGAACTATTGTTTTCTTTTGTACATTTATTTTCCATAAGAGAAGGTATTTTTGTTTAATTATATTTCAGCTCTTGATCCCACTTTGGAATTTTTTTGGTCATAATCCCATATGGAATTTGCCCTTCTTACTTTGAGCCTTGTGAATATTATACTATCAAACCGATAATCTTCATTTTAATACTAAAATATTTTATTATAACAATCACGTATCCTAAAAAAACTATGTTGTTTACGTGTGTCAATGATCATAAATATTATCAAATTGCTATATATATATATTTTGTACCCAAGCACAATGAGAAGAATGTCTTTTTGGTTCTCATTCTACCATAATTTTCCCTTCCTTTTTTTTGGGGGGGGGGGTCAAACCTTAATTTCTCCTTCAAATCTCATAAATAAATCTAAATGCCTTTTTGCTTTTGCTTTTCTTTATCATACATATATTTCTTTATTGGTTTGATTTATCTAATCCAGCTAGTTGGCACGCACCAATAATTCAAGCATTGCCTTCATGTGGTGGAAGTTTCAATGCACAGGAGAATCCAAGGCAATCCTACCCAGGAAGAGGGTAACACGTGAGCAAGTTTTGATACACAGCAATGAAAAAAAAAAAAAAAAAAAAAAAAAAAAAAAAAAAAAAAAAAAAAAAAGAGGATTGCTAATATGGTATCGTAAATTAGGGGTGATCGATTTTATAATTACTACATTTTACAATAGAAAGAAGCTTATCCTGATACCCACCTGTAACAATGCAAGCTAAAAGAATTATCAATGCTATTTATATACCAACAATCCATACTAAAATGTCACTAATTAAAATTGCAGAGTGTTATCCTCATACCAAAAACCCAAAGCATTATGGAGCAAAATCTAGAATTTACGATCCCTCCCCAAAATCAGGGTGTTCATGTGGAACCTTTGTCAAAATGCCCTACCCACTAAAGAAAATTTAGCCAAGAGGAGAGTCTTACCTAAGCCAATGTGCTCTCCCTATGTAAAGTGACTCCAGAAACAGCAGAACACTTGCTCTGCCCCCTGCTCTGCCCCTGGACAAAAGGAATATGGTCGGATCAACGACTATGGGTACAAATGCGAAGTACAGGACTAACAAGCATGGATCGGTGGTTTATGGAGTATGAAAGCAACCTTCCTCAAGGCCCCGAACCCGAAATAGTGAGCGAAGCTCTGTGGTTCATCTGGAAAGAGAGGAATGACGCTGTATTTCGAGCAAAAACGCCAGATCCGCAGGGAGTTGTAGCCGATATGTTCGCGATGAAGAAAACTTCAAAGATCAGATCCCACTGCAGAAGCGACACACTAGCACAGCAAAAGACATACCTGTGAAATGGAAACCGCCGGATCTGGGATGGGTGAAGATAAACGTTGACGGAGCTTTCAAAGCTGCAACAAACGACGGATCTGTGGCTGAAGTATGCAGGGACGCCCACTGTGTACTGTTTGGTGGCTTCGCTCGAGCGGTGAAACTCCAATCAGCTTTCCACGCGGAAACCCTAGCAATTTGTGAGGCTCTGTAGTGTGCTGCGAAGTGGGAAAAAGAAACGAGGGGCACGCGTACCTACTATAGAATCTGACTGCCTCACAGCAGTTCAGATGGTTTTGGGGTTAGATCCTGCCCCTTGGGAAGTCAACGAGATTGTGAAAGAAGGCTGGGCCGTGCTATCTTCACTACCTCTTTTATGCTTCACCCATGGATTGGGAGACCTAAATAAAACCGCAGCTTGGATCATTAAAGCCCAACTACACTAGTATCTATTTTGGAACTAGGTTTCAAATCCCCCACAATCTCTTTTGGATGTTCTTTGTTTTGAAGCTCATTTAAGTTGTTCCTCTATATTATTTACTAGAAATGAAGTGAGAATTTAAGATAACGATTCTTTTTCGAGAATAATTTTTATTTAGAAATGATTTTTTTTTTGTAATGATAAGAATTTATAATTAGCTTTAATCAAATATACAAAAGATCGGCACTAGAAACTTTCACTCAAAGTGACAATAAATCAAAATGAGTGAAAGGGAACCGATGTAAAAAAAATAAAAAATGCCCAAACAAGAAATGAGCAACTAAGCAACAAACAAGAGAACGAGGCTAGCGAAAGCCCACGAGACCCAACATGGAGGAAGAAGCAAGGACCGATAGTCTTTAGTCTTCAAAACGGCCAAAGTAGCAACGACAATGGAACCATCCAGCAAGCCAAGCAGTATAACAACAGGAACATCAATAGACTGCAAGAAGGAGATCGCTAGGCAAGGGGACCAAGAATGCAACCAAAGATGGAAGAGTCGAAGCCCCAACCTCACTGGAGTCTCATGTTTCTTGGGTTGTCTATCACATTGTTGAAAGTAAGAGCCTTGTCATTGACCACTTTGATGAGATGGTTCTTCAAAGCTGCCAATTCCAAGGTCTCCCCCCAAAAAGTAATACAGTTTCACTTCTTCCAAATCAGGTGGCACAAGGCTCCAAACGAGAAACGTGCGATGGAATGGAGGAAATCCTTACCAAGAAGGAACTTCAAGGCCCACAGGAGATTCTCCAGCTAGGACCTGTTTCTCCACGGAAGATTACATCTTGTAGCCGAAAAATAAGCGAGACTTGCCAAGACGTGACAGTCAAAGAACAAATGATCAATAGAATCCAGTCTGGTATTACAAAAAGCACACAAGCCACTGTCAATTCTACCATAAGAGAGAAGGAGAACCTAGGTGGGTAAGCAGTTTTTGATAATCAGCCAAAGGTTGAATTGAAATCTAGGAGCAATCGAATCGTTCCATATAAGCAAAGCTCAATGATCATGATCCTTTTTTCTCCTAATGACTTACCACGCTGAGGCTACCGTGAAAGCACGAGAAGAGCTCCCAAGCCAGGTAAACCGATCAAGGATTCAAGAGAGGACCGGAAGAGAATAATTCCCAGCTTCCAAAATAGTCTTGAGAGCATCACCATAAGATGAAAAGAGACCCACTAGCGTCGCTTGTCTGGAGAAGCCCGATCTATCAATGAAGGAGTCCTAGAAAATTAAATTTAATGGGCCTCTCGGGTGCCAATGGTCATACCATAGCGACATGGAGAAGCCATTACCAACTTCCCAGAGGAAGGATAACTGAAACTCTCGCTTTAGCTGCAGGATCTTCTTCCATGCCCAGGAACAAACAAACAGAATACGGGAAGCCCAAAAATTTTCCTTCTTTAAGAAAGTTGTGTGAATCCATATACACCACAACAACTCTTTATTAGTAAAAAGAATCCAAATGTACTTGAGCATTGCAGCTTTATTGTAGTCAAGCAGCCTACGAATGCCCAATCCTCCTTTTACTTTTGGGAGACAAACTTCCTCCCAAGCGACTTTTGCCCACCAAAACCAAGTGTAGGACCTTTCCAGAGAAATTGTCGCAAAATTTGTTCTATGCAATCAAGCACCAAACACGAAAGAATAAACACACTAGCCCAATAACTTTGAATGGAGTAAAGGACTAACTTGATTAGTTGAAGTCTACCTGCGAATGAAAGGAACCACTGGACACAAGATTGGACCCTAGTCGAGATGCAATCAACGAGCGAGATACAGTTCATCTTGCCAAGCCTTGAAGTGATTATCAGAACCCCTAAATACCTTACCGGCAATTTACCTTCCTAAAAACCAAGGGCTAGAAGGATATAATTCTGAAGAGAAGGGGATTCGCCTGCAAGGAAGACTTTGCTTTTACTTGTATTCGGCAATTAGCCACTCCATGAAGAGAAAATGTCGAGGCCTCTTTTTAATAAGGAAACTGATGCTTAGTCCGCCTAACAAAATAAAAATACATCATCCGCGAAAAAGAGGTGGGATAGCTTTAGAGCTTTACACATCCAAAAATACTTAAAATTCGGATATGAGGCACGAGAATGGAGAATCCAAGAGAAAACCTCCATCACTAAAGTAAAAAGATAATGAGACATAGGATCCCCCTGTCGAAGGCCCCGACTACTAGAGAAGAACCCATGAAGCTCCCCGTTAATGGAGATGGAGTACTTTGGAGTATGAACACAGACCATAATGAGCCGGGTCATCCAGGTGGAAAATCCAAAAGCTATAAAGGTTGATTCAAGGAAATCCCAATCAATCGTATCATGCGCCTTTTGGAAATCCACCTTAATTGCGCACTTGGGCAAATGGGGATCCCGGTGGAAACCCGCAAAAAGTTCTTGGGCTAGAAGAATGTTGTCATTTATCTTCCTACCTTTAACAAAGGCATTTTTGGAAGGGCTTATGAGGTCTCGAAGAACAGCTGCTAGACGGTTGGTAAGAATCTTAGCGATGACTTTATATAAGGTATTACAACATGCAATGGGTCTAAAGTCAGAAACAGCACAAGCATTGGGAACCTTGGGCACCAAAGCTAGGATAGTACTGTTCACCTCACGCAAGAGTTTACCCGAAAAAAAAGAAGTCCTTAACCGCATCCAGGACCAACAGGCCCACAGTCTCCCAACAACTTTTGAAGAACTCAACTGTAAAACCGTCCAGTCCAGGAGCCTTACCTCTAGCAAGGAAAATAAAGTATCACAAATCTCAGAATCAAGCACAAGGTGAGAAAAAGCACTAACGTGCTCCTCCGAGAGAGGACGCCTAATAAGTGCCCACAATTCCGCAACGAAGGCTTCATGAGGACAGCCTGAGGTGTTAGGAGGTCGATGAAATAAGTAACAAAAACTTGCTGCACCCGATCCGGATTAGTGATCAATGAGCCGGAAGGATCCCTGACCGAGAGAATTCTGTTACGAAGCTGTCTTCTGTTGACAGAATGGTGAAAAAACTTAGTGTTTTTATCACCTTCCTAGAGCCATCTGATCCTGGACTTTGGCTTGTAGAATGACTCCTCTTGACTTCTCAAATCAACAAACAACCAACGCTGATCCTTCTCCAACTCATCAAGAGAAACACTGGATGGGTCTTGATGGAGGGCAAGCGGGGTAAGCCTAAGGGCATTCCTCGCTTCAGTCGTTCTCATGAAAATGTCAGAGAAGGACTCTCTATTGAGCAGCTTAAGTCGGCTTTTGAGAACCTTTAACTTGCAAACAAGCCTACACATAGGAACCCTAACTCCAGGACTGTCCCAAACTTGCTTAACAATAGAGTTGAAATTCGGGTGCTTCATCCAAAAGTCGAAGAACTTAAAGGGCTTCCTGTATGAACCAGATGTAGCACTCTAACCACCATGGGTGTGTGGTCAGAAATACCCGGATTCAGGAAAGAAGCTTATGAGTAAGAGAAATCGTGCCTCCATTTAGAATTTACCAACACCCGATCAATTTTTCTTTGCTTTCTATTCACTCCTGAAGAGGTGGACCAAGTAAATCAAAGACCAACATACCTGAGATCCTCTCCGTCTGAGCCAAGCAATCACTGAACTCATCAAAATCGGGAATCCAGGTATCTGAGCTACTCATATAATTATTTGGGTCTTTAATGGCATTAAAGTCGCTCACCACCCGCCAGGGCGAATCCTGCAAAATGTTCTTCTTCTGAACAAGGTCTGCCCAAAGAGGCCGACGGCACAAAATGGTATGCTCGCCGTATATTGCAAATATATAGCAAGCCACACTAGACAAAATAGAAGTCAAGTTGCCATAGATTGCCTAAGCATTTATAGAAGACACTTCAAATCTAACCAGAGCTAGATTCCAACCAACCCAAATTCTACCACAAGGAGAGTAATCATAATTTACCACCCAACTCCAACCTGTAAAAAGGCTAGCAGAAATGGACAAGAAAAAGGACTTTAGGACCTTAGTCTCGAGGGGTTATTCGAAGAAACCAAACTTCTTATTTCAGCCCTCCTCAGGGGATTCATAAGTCCCCAAATATTCCAAAAACCTACGAACATCCAAAAAACATATGGAGAGTAATTACCTCTTCTTACTAGGCCCGCGTCGATTATAAACCGGAGTAGGGGGTGATTCGGGCAAAGTGTCAATAGCTTGTCTTGATTAGATAAAGGCTTCATATGATCAAGAGGGGCGGTTGGAGAGGAAGGGCAAGGAGACAGAAGATCATTCTCATCAGAGGTGCTGTACTCATCACTGACCGAACCACCAGCTAACTCCCCCAATCTTGGCCGAGCATAAGAAGCACTAGGAGGCTCTTACCTGCCCACAATTAGAAGAAGACGGCGACTTCTTGGCTTCGGGGCATTCAAGGATTGCTGTGTCTTTTCAGAAGGAGCAGGAGGAATAACCTTCATAGGGGCGAGAACCTGTGGCTTATCAAAATGGGTGGGAGGCACATCCTTCATTGGTACAGGATTCTTCAGCTTCAAAGGTTGAGCACCTCTGCCTGAAATAGGTATACTAGCAGTATCCTTAGGCACAAGAGTCTTTTTCTTCTTTCCTTTTACTTGTTTCCATCTCGATTCAGCTCATGTAGAAGGCTGAGAAGCCGACAGTTCAGGGATAGGAACAGCTACATGGGCACCAGTCACATCCATAGGTAGCGCCTGCCTTCGACCATCATCCGAATAGCCACCAACGGGCCCTAAAGATTGCTGGGGAAGATCACTCCTCCCGCCCATGCCCTGGTTCGTACTAGAGACAACAGTTTGGGGGCCTTCAATCACATCTACAAGAGATTCAACATGAACTTGTTGACCCACAACTTCATCTGACGCCAGGGCAGGAGGCGCTGGGCATGTGTGGCCGAAGATACCATAGTTTGGGCAGGTACTTGGCCTTCACTCGTATTCCACTTCAACAAGCTTGTCTCTCCACAATCTAACACCTCTACAGCATCACAACAAGGCTGCTTTGCTAAGATTTCAACGTAGACACGAGCAAACACCAGCATATTCTTTTCCTTAGTTCTCAAATCGACATAAAGCAGTTTTCCCACCGCACTAGGCACTGCGCTAATACCTTGAGCAGATTAGAAAGCAGCAGGGAGTTTCTTCAATTAAATCCAAACAGGGACTACCGAATGGTCATCCTTTCTAATTTCCAGCGATGGTTTCCACTGCTATAAAATCAAAATGCACTCTTGCAATTGTGAGAGGCCCTCCTTCCAATACCTTCCTTCGAAAATCAACACCAGGAACTCGAAAGAAAAAGAAACCCTGCCCATTCGCCATTACCTCTAGAACTTTGGGGCCCCAAGCATTCTTAATGGAGGATTCCACTAGCTTGAAAGGAAGTTTTCTTCCAACAAAGTAGCCGACAAGGCATTCAAAGAACTTTGGATCAACAGCATTCAAAATAGCATCTGTTAGTTCAACAACAAGCCTGTTGTTGATGATGGTAGGCGTAATGTATTCCAAATCAAAGCCTTTGGTGGCAAGTTTGGCAACCTGGCCTAGGAGTGGGACTGGGGGGGGGGGGTTTCAAATCCATCCTCTACTGGTCTCTCTGTTGAGACCTCTTTGAAGCAGACCTGGCTCTACTTTTGTCATGATGGCTGGTAGGAACTTGCGAGGGAAGGCCAACCTACTCAACCTGAGTGGAGGCACCAAGAAGGGCTATCATGAGGACGGGACGAGGGGCTTCATACCCTAGAAGTGCCAGCAACTTGCTATGTCGAACAAGGATGACAGAGGATGCCATACGTCAAGTACCTAGTGTGCAAGCCGAGCACTATCCCAAAAAGCCCATTACAAGTAAAGAAACGTACCCGGCCAAACTCCAAGGAGACAGAGCGGGACAAAGAGGAGCACAGGCTTGCACAGGAACAACCCACAACATAGCTTAGTCGCAGCAGAAACTTGAACTCGCAAGAACAAAGCGGCCTTCACCTAGCCAACGAGAACTAGGCTTGTGGAACAGAAGGAGAGGAACGGCTTTGGTGGAAGCTAGAGTGAGGTGAGGCGACCTACCATTCCAAAGATCAGGCCCAACTGAACAACAGGGACCACCTCGCCAAGCTCGAACCAGTACCGCAGATCAGCCACACCAGTACGCCTAGGCCAACTTAGATCTCGAAATGTAGAATGAATTGAAGGAAATCGTTCGGTGGAGATGTAGAGGAAGATTAGAATAGCCTATCCTCCAAAAATCCAAAAGATGACAATTTTTGAGCAAAAAAATGTACTTGTTAACCGTCTAAAATTTCTATTCCTAAAATAGAAATACGTTTAGTAGGATTCTTAATTTTTTTTTTAATTTTTTAATACTTTCATTATATTTTTCTTTTCTTTTTTCTCTTTTTTCTTTTTTCCTTTGCTTTTTCTCTTCTTCTTTCTCCTTCTCTATAGTTGATTGCCAGAGGCTCGCCTGGCCAGGCAAGCCTTGGCCTCACCAGATCTAGGCGTGATCGAGCCTCGCCCAAGCCGCACAAAGTTGACCTCACCCTAGCCTAGCGAGGCCAAGCCTCAACAAGGTTGTGAGAGGCTCAATCGCCTAGCGGTGGCTCAGCGAGGCCAAGCCTCGCCCAACCACGGTGAGGCTCTAGCCGACGAGCCTCACTGTGGCTCAGTGTCGTTGGGGGTCGGCAATGCTCCAGTGAGGTCGCCGACCATAGTCAGAGCCGGTGATTGGCCAAAAGGAAGAAGAAGAAAGGGGAAGAGAAGAAGAGAAAAGAGAAGAAAAGTGGAGAAAAGAAAAAAATAAGAACTGATACTAAGAATTGTTTTTGGGAATAAGAAGCAATTTTTTTCTACTTCCTAATTATAATCTAAATTTATTTCCAGGAACAAAAAAATAGATTTTTATTCCTAGGAACAAAAATTTTATCGATCACTGAGGCAAATATTACAAGCATGCCATAAGCTCAAGAATTCCATAGGATCCTACCAATATTTTGATCTTGCTCTAGATTTTAGTAGTCACAATATAATTTTTTTCATTTTGAAACAAGTAAGATTGCATTCCTTCGGGGTAGCATGTGAAAATTGAAAAGGTGGAAACCCCAAGTTATGCAAGGCATGGGAAGCAAAGATACAAAAAAAGTCGTGCAATTTCTCTTTTTTGCTCCTTCAAAAGCATGACGATATCAACAAAAGAACATGTTATTGTCAGCATTCCATTGTAAAAGCTTGGGAGCGAAGTTAGAAAGAAGAAAGAGACTATCAATATTTTTCCTCAAATGCTTTCACACACAATACTATTCTATGAAAAATCAAATTCCGTTCCCTGAGATTCTCAATTGTAAGAATCTTATTGCAATTTGGTGCGCACTTACTACAAAACTTACACTCCCAAGCAATGGAATTTGATTCACTTATTGGTGTTGTATGAGTAAGCTTTTGGATGAAATGTCAAGGAACAGGGAAGCTTTGGTAGCGGATTGTTATCATTTAAACAACGAAATGATCATTTGGGATATTGAGTTCGTGAGCCAAGCCCAAGATTAGGAGTTCGAAGCTTTTGCCTACCTTCTTTTATGTTTTGCATAATTCAAAGATTTATGTTGCTTTTAAGGATACTTTTGTGTGGAACAACTGAAGAGGTGGAACCCTTCTTGTAAAGTCTTACTACAAGCTGCTTGATGGGGAGATTCGTGGTAGAAGGGATTTCCCTCAGAAATCTATTTGGACAGTGAGAATTCCAACTAGAGTTTTCTTTTTGCTTGGGAAGCAACCTGGGAACAAATCCTCTTTAGAAATGAGACAAAATACCGGTTAACAGGTGTTTCCTTAGCAAAAGGATGCAGAGTCCGTGCAGCATCTCCTCCTTCATTGTTCTTGGACGAATGGTTTGGACAATTTCCTATGCCGGCACCATGTTATCTTGGGTTATCAAAGGTTTTATTGAGCAAGAACTTTGGGCATGGCAGGGCATTCGTTTACAACACAACAAGTAGGATTAACTCAATTCCCCTATTTCTTTTGGCTGATTTGGAAGGAGCGAAACAAGAGAGCTTCTGATGGAAAGAAATCTTCCATTCTATTTTATTGAAATTTGGCTTAAATGCCTTGGTTGATTAGTCGATGATTTATCTGCTATTTGAGCTCCCTTTTGGTTTTGGGATTTGTTTGGCATATGGCTTTAGTTTTTTGGGCTCCTTTTGTATGTGGGTTGCACCCCCTTGGTACCCTACAAGTGAACTATATAATCTATAAAAAGAAATTTAACACTTTTATGAGGATTTTAAGTTGTTCAATTACCCTTTATTCCAACACATGTTATCTAACCATGTAGTTTCAATTACCAACATCAACATCTCACATATGATTTTGTGCTAATCAGCATAACCATCATCCACATGGGCAAAAACCCTCTATTAACTCACAATTGTAATTCCTTTTGTGAGTAACGTCATCATGACAAAAGGGTGCTGCTACTACTGAAAGTCAAGATCGAAAAAGTTCAAGAGGAACTTTGGATCCAACGAGCTACCGGCACACTACCTAAAAAGGAGTAATAGTAGGGACTATGAGTAGTATACAAAACTGATTTGAAGAGGAAAATTGCAAGTATAATGCGTAAGTAGGTCACAAACACCTAATACAAATCTATCTGGCATTTGACATAGTAAAACCAATTTCAATACTAGGACTTAACATCCTCAGCATTATTCTGCCAAAAAGAGGTGGTATATCAAAAATCGCGATCTAAAGGTATGATAAAAAATAACAATATAAAATAATCAATTTTCACTTCTAAGTACTAAACAAATGATTGTGAACAGAGGCTCTCATAACCGTGGTTAAGCATCACAGATTAGATCCATGTAAGCTTGATTCACTGTCATCCGAGCACCTACCAATTAGTTTTCTGCTCATTTTCTTCAAATATCTGAGTTTTCATCCTCATCCTTAGTTTGATGACTGCAAACATAACTCAAAAAAAAAAAAAAAAAAAAAAGTTTCACTTACTACATTGAGTTCAATGAGCGGAATCTGGTAATATAAATAAGTCTAACCTCCCCTAGGTTTTAATAGTAATATCAGTAGGTAGAAAGAGTTGAATATGATTCTTTGGTACAAAAATTGACTCTCGCAATTATGAGGTGATAAATGCTTAGATCAAAGCAAGAAATAAGCTCTTTCCTTGTAAATTGAGAACATATCTCTACACCTGCTAATTAATGTGAATGTGTAAACATTCTATATCCAAATCTCCATGTACTGTACACTTGAAGCTCAAACTTAGATCAAGTTCAAGTTCAAACCAATGATTAATGACCTACAATTTCCGTTATGCGCTTAGAGGAAAGATTACCAACTTGTTGAATCAGAATCAAATCAGATTTTACTTCACCCTTTCTAGCCACTTAATGTTGGTAATTCATATCATTGCACACGATATGTTCGTATGTAGAATCAACATCAAGATTTTCTGAAAAATATGGCGTGTCTCAAGATGTGCAAAGCATAACTTATAGTACCTATCTCTATCTAATCACTACCAAGATTGTTCTCTGAGATGCGTGAAACTTAATTATTTGGGAAAAGGACCAAATGCAAAAGTAATAATGTGCACCTACAAATGATTGAGGACAACCTGCTGAAGTTCTTTTTCAGCACCACAAAAAACTTTTGGTACATGCTTCATACCCTATCATTGAACAATCTAGTAGACTAAGATTATAAAAGCCAACCAAAAAAGCCAGAGTCCTACAACATCATCAAAGCTTAGAAAATCAGCCATACCACTTCACCCAAAGAAAACTGATGGACTGCAAGACTAGTACTAGCACCATCGAGAAGACTTAAAAATTCCTCCTGAGGAGAAGAGTCAAGACCTAGATAAGCAAACGAAAATAGTTAAATGAAGAAAAATGAAACACCATCTACCGCTTTGTATTAACAATACCACTTGCCACGGTCACAAACAAGGTTTTGTAGCAAATCAAACTTCCTCATGAAATATGTTAATGGCATCAGCCCACTACTTATACATGACTGATAATGATGTCTGGATGACATAAAGTAAATCTTCAATGTCTTGTTGAGCAACTTGATGAAGTTCATTTTTTCTGCAAACGGGAATAGATTGATAATCTAGGGAGGCATTCGGCTGACAAAGATTTCTCAAAAGTCCGTTCTAATTTCAATTTGAGAATTAAAACAGGCCAGAAAATGCGTTTGGTAACACTACGAAAGTAGCTGATGAATAAAAAGGAAAACTATTCTCATAATCAAAATCACAAACTGAAGATGACTTTTTAGTATTCTCATTCCAAATGCAAACATGGAGATTTGGAATAACTAAGCTGGTTTTTGGAATGTGACGTAACACAAGGATATTCTCACAATTTTCATCCATAATGACATATATCATTTTCACTTAACAAACATTTTGTAAAAGAAAAAAAAATCGAAAACAGTTTCTATGAAGACAGAAACTACAGGCCTTAAACAGTCGGGAACAAATCCTCCTCCAGATTCCATTTCGTCATCCTCACCTGCCAATCGGAGGAAATCGAGCAACAACCTCACAAAACCAAATCGCAAAACAATCGAATCGCCACCGCCCATTAGGAGGTCGCGGAAAGAAGGTCCGAAAGGGAGCCGAACCTGAGAAGCCAAAGCGGTCAATCGGAACTTGAAGCTGAAACGGAAGCCCGCGCTATTCGAACAAAGCTGGTATAGAGCTGTTACGCTCGGTCTAATAGTCGGAGGAAGGGGGCAGGGGCGGATCTTTTTCTTTTTCTTTTGTTTTTGAAAATTGAAAATTGAAATATCCTTTTCTTTTTTCCTCTCTTTTACTTATTTTAAGGCCGTGTTTCACATTGGAATATGAATCTTTTGATTTTTTTTCTTTTGATAAAGAATCTTCTTAATTAATAGATTAATTTTCACAATCACGACCAGATACGAAACAAAGAAACCGTCATTTGACTCTTCTCCCCTATAATTTTCATTTTATTTTTCCGTTCAATTTCTCTATTTTGTACCTTCCATTTTATCGGGTCAAATGGGTCATGAGTTCTTTAGAACGCATGTGATCGTCTACCGACTAGTTTGGAAAAGTACCGGGCTTTGTTATAATCTTCGTTGTTCTGGTGGAAGAAAGTTGGTAATACTTGATATGGCAAAGATTGGTTGGATCAATGGTCAGTAATCTCCTGAAACCACACAATAGTTTGTTCTTTGAAATTGTTACGGTATTATGTAATCACGGAGTTCCTTTTTTGGCATTGCTTATGCCTGATATGAATTTTTGTTAATTGCTTTACAAATTATCCGGAAATAAAATCCCAAAAATTCTCAATATGAACAAAAGAACAAAAAAAAACTCCAAACGGAACATCGCAACAACGCAAAAAACGAAGAAGAAAGAAGATGAAAAAATGAATGAGAAAAGAAGCCAATTGAAAAAAATCGTAAATTTTCTTGGCATAGTCGCTTAATAAGGGCGCGTTTGGTAACGATTCTGTTCCCTGAGCCGATTCCGATCGAACCGATTCTTTTTGATTCTCCGTTCCGGAAACCGATTCTAAGCATTTTAAGCCGTTTGGTAACTCGTCCAAAATTTTTTATTCGGAATAGAATTGCGTTTGGTACCGTGCTCATTAATTCTGTTCCAAATCAATTTCTTTTAATTTTTAAATAATTTTTTTACTTTTTTCCTTTGTTTTCTTTTCTTTTTTTCATTTTTTCATTTTTTTCTTTTCATTTTCCTTTTCATTTTCCTTTTTTTTCTTTTCTTTTTCTTTTTTTTCCTTTTTCTCATCTTCTTCTTCTTCTTCTTACCGGTCGCCGGACCGGCGACCGGCCAAACGAGGGCCGGCGACCTCACCGGAGCGTCGCCGGCCCTCGGCGAGGCCGGCCCTCGTCGGCCGAGCCTCGCCGGCAGCCGGGCGAGGCTCGCCTAGCCCCGCCGGTGGCCAGGCCGACCTCGTCGGGGTTGGGCGAGGCCTGCTAGGCCACCGGCGGGGCTAGGCGAGCCTCGCCTGGCCACCGGTGGGGCTGGGCGTCACGAGGGTCGCCCAGCCCCTGCCCAGTCCCGGCGAGCTCGTCGGACCTCGCCGGACCGGCGGACGGCAGCGACGGTGGACGGCGGTGGCGGATGGCGGACGGTGGCGGGCGGTGGTGGACGGCGGTCGCGAGATGGCCGAAGGGAAGAAGAAAATTTATTGATTTTGATTCTCAAATTCGTTCCCGGAACAAGAATCAACTTTTTTTTGGTTCTTGATTCTGTTCCCAATCTGTTCCCGGGAACAAAAATTTTACCAAACGCAATTTTAGGCCGAAACTGATTCCGGGAACAAAGAATCAGAATTTGGCCCTGTTTGGATGGTTACCAAACAGGGCCTAAGTTTTTAGGCATTTCTCTAACAAAATCCTATTACATTTTACAATTTTTTTTTTGGGTTGCGAACGATAATTTTGATTAGACGGGTTTTGTTGCCGTAAACAAAAATGATGCACTCATGCAGGCTAACGTGCGTCGTGGTTGATTAGAAAAAGAGAGAGGAAAATGTATAAGTTAAGCGCAGATCAAGTGGTACACCTATTCATGTTTTGATCTTCAGACTACACATATCCCGCATGTACGCTTGCGTGCTACCAGCGAGTGGGATACATGTCTATCGCACTCAATTTCCGATCGAAAAGAAAAGGCTGAGATCAATTTCAGAAAAGTGACCTACATTGAATTGCCAGCGAAATCCTTCATGGAAAGCGAATGATTTGAAAAATGTTTTTCAAAAGATAATCACCTGTACAATTACAAAAATAAACTAATGCAAAAGATTTCCATAATGAAGATGTATTTCTTTGGTCGATTATTCCAACATTCATCTTTTTGCAAAACAAAAGAAGCCTCAATGTAATCTATAAATAATGTCATTTTATGATATGATGTGTTCAGGTTTGTCTAAGAAACAGTATTGTTTAAATCGGGGCCATGTGTTCAATGGTAATCTTGTCGCACACCCTAACAAAACAAAGTGGCCTAATGGGAGGACTCGTGGGACATCACATCGATGCAAATATGGTGGTGGATCTAGCTGTTGAAATTGTAATTTGGAAGAAAGCAATGTGATCCTCCCCATTCACTTTTGAATTAAATATATATATATATGCTAATGAATTATTCAAATCGACATCTCACAAGAGCGAACATTCACACATGCTTAAAATGTTGAGATGATGGGGCAAACTCAAACGTGGCCATGCCGTTTGCCATCACCAGCTAACCTCCAGGCACTCGCCAGATAGAAATACTCTTGAGTTATTTGCCATCACCGCCAAAATCCAACCCCTTTCCATGCGCCTTTCTTTTTTCCCCAAATTTGTGATGATTGCACATCAAATTTTAATGTACATGATCACTCTAGAGTCAAGCAGCGAGCGTCATTCATGTCTCTTTTTATCCTCATCATTCTTTTGGATGGATCACTAAGTCTTGTTACCAATAAATATGCAGAGGAATTTCGAACACTACATGGAGATCGCTGGGTTCGCAGCCCGTTCTTCTTACGGCCACGAATGTAAGCTCGCCATGCCAATGCTGAAGAAGATGGTCAATTAATGTCAAGACCAGTGGAAGATGCCAATCAAAATCTCTCGAGTCTTTGCCATGGCTGGTTCTAGCATAGATGCAATCTTACCAGTAGTGTCTCGCTACAAGCTGCTCAATAGGGAGGAAGTCGGTGGACAAGAATGGTTTGGACAGTTTCCTATGCTCGCACCGAATTATCTTTGAGTTATTGGAGCTTTTATGGAGCAAGAAACTTAGTAGTTGTGCCACTGGCATCTTTTCAATAAAAGAAAAAAAGAAAAAGGACAACCCAGAAACTCAATATTGAACTAAATGAGCTACATCAATTTTCATAACAAATGATTTGCTACCAATCATGTTCAATTTTCCATCTAAAATATCTCATCTTAAAGTGAAAACTACCTACTGTCAAGACATAGTGATCAAATCATCATTGACAATTCACAAACTTGTCCATAGATCTGAAAAAACCTCCCAATTGGGAAACCATATTCCACACTTATAGATCTGGTGATACGCAATGGGCCCAAGGGAGTCCATTTGGGAGAGTCCCAACAAGGAATTATAAGGACTTGCTCCATGAAACTAAAGAGACAACTGATAGGAACCAAAATGATACTGATTAGGACAATTCTCCAGCACGCGTTTCTAGACTAATCAAATGTTTGTAGAGAGAAGTTCATCATGTTTTCACGTTGAAACAGTACCAAACCCAAACGTGCAGGAAAGTTCAGAAGAGTTCCTAAAATTCTAAATCTTCTAATAGCTGCACACCCACAGAGAGAACTACCTATACACAAGCATACAAACTCACAGAACACTTTCCCCAACCGACGGTCGTATAGGCTCTCTCAATCTCCCTTAAAAGAGCAGAAACTCAAAAGTCTAAAAACAAAAGCAGAAAGTCTGTACAGCAGGCTAACGCAGAAAAACACCAGACTTTTAGGTGCTTCAACTGCAGTATAGGTAGAAGGAGCACTCAGGGCAAACGACAAAAGCTTTGGATAATTGTGCTATATCGAAGTCGGAGTTGTCATCTCTGCAGTGACCAACGGAAGTGAAATCTAGAACTTTACAAGAATAACTTAACCTAGTAAAGTTATTTAATCAACCAGCCCATTACTTTCAGGCAATACTGATTTCTGCCATCAGATCCATTTATTAAAAAAGACTGCTCTATGGAAGCAAGAAAGGAAATAAGTAGTCATTGACTGAATCTGATAGAATATATAGCTAAATGTTTGATCTGGACAGAAGGCTTACAACATTTCTGATTGGAAAGACACCAAATATACTAAAGCACAAAGCCCCATCTTTATCTCCACTGCAAAGCATATTCAAACATTGCTTGGAAGAATTTGAGAGCAATACGAATGAATCTTGATCATCATCAGTTAAACCAGTTTCCAGGTGCTAGGCCAGGCATGTGAGGAACTCTTGGAGCTGGAGGGAAGAAATGAGTAGTGCGATCTTCAAATGTGAGAGAGTTGCTAGAAGTGTCCTACTAAAAAATGGATTATTATCTTTCCAATTGGGGGGAAAAAGAAGAAGAAGAAGAAGAAGAAGATAAATATAACAAGAGATTAAAGTTAAGGAGTCAACAATCAGTAAAAATTAACAACTCACAGCTGACACCAAACATAAGTTTTCAAAAAACCTTCCATAAACCCATATTAAAGCTGTTGAATAATTCTAAGTTTGAGAAAAGAAATATCTTAGTAAACCAGACTAAAATAACTACTTAACTGCAAACAAAGCATTAACTAGAACATGAAAGGTATGAACAATAAAATATTATCTGTTAAGAATCAAGATGAAGAAGTCAGATGAATTTTTTTAAGTTGAAAGATGCATACTCTATTCACTAGGGCATCCTCCTCCAAATTGAGACACACCACAGAACTGCCACATGGGACTTCAATCTTCTTTAACAGTTTCCATTCTGCTTAATAATTATACCGAGTCAGAAATATATATACCACAGTACAATTAACCGCTGCAAGCAATAGCATAAAAAAGCAGCACAATGCATATCCATGGTTCCATAAAGACGGCTAGATTGGTAAGATGACATTCATACGTACAAATAAGCTCTTCAGAGCAAAACATAATCCATGAAATGGATAATGATTAGTAAATTGGTAGGCATCGCAAAGAAACTTTATGGCAGCAGCATCAGCCAAGTTCTGAGCAATTGTACCCATGACCAAACAGCTGACTTAATGACATAACTGGTAATCTACGAACTTTTCCACCCACAAGCATAATTGAGGCACACACAAATTCTATCATTTAGGAGTCACCTGAACTATTACCTTCCTAATATGACTGAACTGGACATATGTCACTTTAAATAATAGAAAGAAACTATTAATTTGATGAAAATGAGCATGTCATGGATGATTGCTTCTATATGCTGTCTCAGTCATCATTGGATAGGAATGAACCATTCAATCTAATTAGTTAAATGGGTATATATAAGATGCAAGATATCATCTAAACCAAGGACTTTGTAAGTTTACGGCTATTCTTTTTAAAAATTATATGACATTGATGAAGATATGCATATTGTACGTATCGGACAAGTTATTCATGCTGTCTCGGTCATGTTTGGATTGGAATGAACCGTTCACTTAATTAGTTAAATGGGTATATATAAGATACAAGATATCATCTAAACCTAGGACTTTGTAAGCTTACAGCTATTCTTTTTAAAAATTATATGACATTATATGCATATTGATGTATTTTAGCAAGTTATTCATGCTGTGTCAGTCATGTTTGGATTGGAACGAAAAATTCACTTTAATTAGTTAAAAGGGTTATTCATCTCATGTCCTTGTTGATCTATTTAACAAAGGAGGCATGTTCGAAAAGAGTGTTCTAACAAGAATTGTTAAGTTTCCATGCTCAGAGAGTCAGAATGACCTATCTAGCAGTCCACTGTTAATTTGGCATTGGGAGACAGGACCCTCTCTCTCTCTCTCCAGCACATCCGACTGCAGGGGACACACCTGTTCCAAGCCAACTCTGACAACAGCTTCCCATAGTAAGAACCTCTTATAAACCCCACAAACTTTAGCCGACAAGCATCAAATTGCTTCCCTCTAGCATGAAGATCCACATCTGAATCACAAACAACACTCTTTGAATAAAGACTCCAATAGACCTCCATACAGGTATCAACTATGATACCAACTTAAAATACAACCGTCTGATTCATTGGCCATTATATCAAATGATTTGGCTAAATTTTCCGTATTTTAGAAACCTATTAAGTTAATGGGCAACTTGAGCTCTGCAAAGCTTATGTTAAATATAATCAGGGCAATGTAGGATGACAATATGCAAACATCCTTTACCATGCAAAGGATACATTGTCAGTGTTGGAGAAGTCCAAGAAACATCGAGCTCCTGATCCTTTGATGATTTAGAAAATCTTCCATAAACCCATACTAGCTGTTGGACTGTGAAATAAGATTCTAAGTTTGAAACTTAATTGCAAACAGAGCATTTGAGACAACATCTAAGACACGAAGATAAAATATTGTCTGTTAAGAATCAAGATCAAGAAGTTGTATCAAAGAAAATTCAAAGTCATCCTACAAAGCCATACAGAGAAATGATTGGCGTGAAAAAATAGTTCTACTTTGCACACGTGGATCTCTAGATAATATATGTCAAATTCATGTTAAAGGCATATGCCCAGTAGAAGGGATGGTGTATTGGGAATGTTTCTGGTGGATGCTGAAACTGATGTAAGAGGGAATAGCGGCAATTAATTCTTATGAAGTATCTTTTTCGAAATAAAAGAAAAGGCATTTAGGCAGTTTCCTTGAAATTGTGATGATCAAATTAGTTCCTAATCAGGAAACATGAGAGAACACAAGGATAATAAGCTAAACAGAGAGCCCAATTCGATAAGGTCACCCAACTAAAGCTTCCATGTACATTGTCAAGTGATCAAACCTGAGATCAAATACGAAACTAGATTATTCAATAGAGGAAAAGTGAAAAAACATTGTCGAGGACAACTTCCATAAGACGACCCCTAACACCAATTTTTTCCTTTTCTTTCTCTGCTACTCTCATTGTAGTCTCAAGTTTCTGGCCACACAGGCAAGGAAATGAAAAATATAGGTACAACTTTATGGTAAAAGGCATATGGATAGAAATATCTACGGACAAACCCCATTAAAAGATGTCCTGAATCAGCCAAACGAGAAATGAATATCTCAGCTGATATATTTTATAAGTTAGTTAAAACCAAAAGCAAAAGCTTTTAATTAAAGGATTCAATGTTTACATAAACCAATTTTCAGACAGGTAATCATACTCAAGCTCCTGTTATGCATACAAAGAGATCTAGAATTTCACATTTGATACACATATTAGCAATGAGGACCAGACTTGAAGGGGGGAAAGCAATCAGTTCAAACAAAGATAACAGCAATGATTTATCCCATAGTTCATATTTTTCCCACTGAGGTAGCATTTGTAAGAACATTTATGAATGGAAAAATTAGATATTGCATTAATGTGAAGAATTTAAAATGAAAGAGCATAAACAACACAGTCAAGTAAGAACTTCTATAAAAACAAGATTCTACTACATTACAACTTTCTAATTCTTTTGCTGATATGTGTTCCATCTATTGAAATTCCTTCACAAGTGTCCTTCGCAAATATTCGGTGTCCCCAAATCCTCCAAACTATAGTAATTCTCTAACTCTCTACACTGTTTCTCTAAGGCAATAATAAGGGTAAGGCATCTTACTAACCTGACAAGATATATCAGAGTAGAAAATATTAAAGCTGTTGGACTGTGAAATAAGATTTTTAGTTTGAAACTTAACAGCAAACAAAGCATTAGAAACAAACACGTAAGATATGAAGAATGAAATATTGTCTATTAAGAATTAAGATCCAGAAGCCGTATCAACTTTTAAGTTGAAAGAGGCATACTCTGTTCACTTGGGCATCTTCCTCCCGGTTGAGACACAACACAGCTGCCACATAGGACTTCAAGCCTCATAACAGTTTCTCATTTTGCTTAATATTTATACCTTGTTAGAAACTATTATAACACAGCATGTATAACTACTGCGAGCACTAGCATATAAAAAGCAGCACACCACATATCCATAGTTAACTAAAGAAAGCCAGATCGGAAGATAACATTCATTATGTATTATGTATAATTAAAGCACATACAAATTCTATCATTTAGAAGTCACCTAAACCACAACCTTTTAATTTGACTGAACTGAACATATTTGAGTTTCAATAGTCAAAATAAACTATTAATTTGATGAAAATGAGCATGTCATAGATGATGGCTTCTATCGACACCATCTGCTTAGAGTGTAAATCCTCACAATCAGCTCGACCTCTGCAAACACTATGCAGAAATTTGTCATTGACATTTGAAGCATTTTCAATCATCAATGACAACATCAGTCCTATCCGACATGAGAATGCAGCACATCAATTAGATTCAAATCCTAAAGTGTATATATCTATTGAATCTATTACTTATGTATGACATGTGAAACAAACAATTCATTAAGGCTATTCATCTCTTCTCATTTGCTGACCTATTAAACAAATGGGCCATGTTCAATGATCTAATAAGATTTGTTAAGCTTATCCTGCTCATATTGGCCTATCTAATAGTCCGTATTAACTCGACATTGCCAAACATGGCCAGTAAACATGGATTGCCATCTCTATTAGCGGCTAAATGTTCATTCAGCAAGCTTGTTGTTTGCATTGCATCGTGCAGCTTTTGAGCAATTCAGAATATTTCTCAAGAGAGATCAGAGAAGAACACATTATGATGATAAAGGATTCTTGCAGAAGGAATTTATGGTTGAGAAGTAATGAGGGTAACGTTACAATAATAGCATGGAAAACTTACTTCTACATCATGCAGTGAAACTGTACTATCTTTAAGTCCGAAGACAACCACCTTGCCATCAGGACCTTAGCATAATGATGTTAAACGTTTACACCTTAGCATAATGATGTTAAACATTTACCTGGAGTAGATTAGAATAATTAAGAAGCCAATATTGACAACACACAATGAATGTGCAAAGATAAGTGGCTTCATAAAAAACAACCAGAAAAGCAACAGACAGATTGAGAAAGAAAGAATAATTCTTCACCATAAAATTAATAGAAGAGGGAAGATAGAGAACACACAGTAAACAGGAAATGTTAATTAAAATTTGTGAAGTGAGGCAAAACGTCATAACAACAGAAGATAATTGAGAGGGATATCGGTCACTTGATATGAGATTCTTTGGGCTAGTAGGTCATCTAAAGCGACAAGAATCTATACTTTTTGGCAGCCTCCAATCCATTATCTCAATCCAAAAACAAATCTTGTTGCCCACTTTGGAACCTCAAGGTGGAGTGGATCCATCAAAGCTTGCTTCAGGTAAGGATCACAAGTGTACTAGTATCTAAAATTTAGGATCTCAACGGAAACCATTCAAGGGTTGGCTCAAGTAGTACAGTGCACTCAACAACATGTTATCCAAATCCAGAAGACAAAATGAGGCGTGAAGCAGTCAGATGTTTCTGGAAAAAAATGCATCCACTCTAAATTTTTCCACTGAAAATAGATAGCAAGAACTGCCAAGGCTAGGTAGCTAATCCTAAGCTCTTATGAATTTGAATTACCAAGCCATAAGGTCATATAAGAACTTAAGATACTTGGATGCAGCAACCTCTACACTCCTACTCTCTGCACTTTCTTCAATTACTTACTCCATCCCTCTCAACCAGATTGTCGTACAAGTATGCAGCATAGCTTGAGATATCCTATTAACAAGTTAAACCCTCACCAACAAACTTAATTAATCAAAATGATGTGACAAAATGCCCCTCTTCACAAGATGTGAGAAACTTCCAACCTATACTCTACAATTTAGTATATATTAAATATCTCCTAGCAGGGAATGCTCAATCATTAAGAAAGAGGAAGAAGAGGAGCCAAAAGAAGCGTTACATTTTGAGAAACAGCATGAGAAATCTATGGAAAGCTATATAGATGCCTAGCAGCATTGAGAATGGTATTCTACAGGGCCTAAACCTACCAACTCCATGTGAGCATCAAGCACTTCTACATCTGACATAGCTAGTCCATCTAGCACAAATGACACCCCCTCCAATTCAAGTTCTTTCTTTTCATGGACACTTTAACTGGCGTACCCAGAAGGATGACAACATGCAAACACCCTTTACCATTCCAATGATGCATTGTCAGAGTTTGGGGAAGTTTAAGAGACATCAAGCACCTCATCCTTTGATGATTTTGTTTCCTTTTAGAAGTGCCTCGCGAAAACTCTCTTGGATATTTCAGCACTCACATCAACCAGTGGCCTGCCAGTGAGTCAGATGAAATCAATCCAGCAACTAATATTAATGAACTACTAATAATACTAAGAAGTTCACAGGTCTCTGTTTGTCAAACTCGATAATCTTTTTGAACTCTTTGGATCCAACTAATGGGGCAAATAACATTATCAACCACAGAAACTTTGATCAAATTAGCAGAGTGTATTCAACTCAAGATGCTTGCTTTTGGGGGACATAGTATGATTCTTTTCCTTATCACTATGTTCTATTCATGCAGTAGAATTAATGCAAGATAGTTTTCAAATGGCATATAGGATACCGAAAAGTTTACTTAGGAAACTTATGCAAATGCTTCCTATGTTTAACTTTTCAGCAAGTAGATGAACTAACGAGAGCTTATGCACAATATAAGGAATTATTTTACAATACAGTTGATTATGTCAAAAGACATTCTAGTAATGTCTTGCTTGGCTCAAAAGTTCAGGCATATGACAGATGGCTTTACCAATTCTACAAACATCAACATGCATTCAAACCAAATGAGTAGGTATACCCTGGATTCAAAACAAATGAACATGGATTCATGATTAGAAGAAAATTAGAATTGCAATTTCCTCGATTGAACCAAATAATTCACGATGCTTTTGCTTCTATCCTGTTTGCTAGTTCACACATGGCCATGCCACCAGGAGGAGCTTGTTCCTACATTTAGCATTTTTAGACAGACACGATTAATTTAATCAGCTAATGCAGATAGTTCTACGAGATAAAATGTTCGAACTCAATGGTTAGACTAATTTTATCCCAAGGTAGTAGTGTATGCATCCTAAGAGATGATGCCCTATCAACATGCTCCTTTTACACCGTAAATTCACTCTTAAGTGTACCTTAGAAATATGCAGTCATGAACTGCATGGTGAGTGCAGAGCCAACTAAAACCTCACATTAGAAGGATGGCCATATAGGTTCTTCACACAGCATTTCTCGACCTACATAATGACATTCAGCATGCCATCCAATACCTGGATATATCAGATTTTACTCAGTACTTCCAGCATTCCAGAACCAATCAAACGTCAAGAATCCTCATTTTTCTACATATGATGAAGGATCTTACCCCGAGATTAATGACAAATGATGCGCTTAGAAAGCCTTTTTATCTATTTCCATTACCGGCATGATAAGCAAAACATCTCCCTTGGATTCCTTGAAAGTAAGAAAACAAAGTTGACATTGTCAACTAGGAAATAATAATGACAAGATCATAAATCTTGAAAGATATTGCAAGCAGGAAATACAAATGAAAATTGAGCAGTAGATCTCGAAAGAGCATAGGTCGATTACCTGCTTTATGTATTTTCACTAGAAAATGTGGATCATTCAGTATATCACTCGTCCGAGTCATCCATATAGTCTGATCCTAATGCTATTGTTTTGCCATCTGTAATCTCATAATATCGATAAATCTGCATTCCAGATAATTCTGGAATTGTTTTGAGCGACTTGCATCCAATGATATTCAATTCTTCCAAAAACTCCAACCTATCGAGGCCTTGAATTTCAATCAAGCTTTTGCAGTCTCTAGCCTTTAATTTCTTCAGACTCCTAGATTTTGGAAGGAGCAACCTTTCAATTGAAGTGCACCTAGAGATATTTAATATTTCCAAGTACTTCAACCTCTCGAGGCTTTGAATTTCAGCTAATTTCTTGCACAAATAAGCATTTAATATCTTCAAGCTTCCGGATTTTGGAAGGTCTAACCTTCCAATTGAAGTGCACTTAGAGATATCCAGTCTTTCCAAAAACTCCAACCTATCAAGGCCTTGAATTTCGGCTAAGTTTTTGCAGCCTCCAGTTTTTTAATTTCTTTAGACTCCCGGATTTTGGAAGGTCTAGCCTTTCAATTGAAGTACACCCTGTGATATCTAGACTTTCCAAATGCTTTGACCTATCGAGACCTTGAATTTCGACTAAGTTTTTGCAGCCTCCAACTTTTAATTCATTCAGCCTCCTGGATTTTGGAAGGTCTAGCCTTCCTATTGAAGTGCACCATGTGATGTCTAGCCTCTCCAAATACTCTGACCTATTGAGACCTTGAATTTTGGCTAAGTTTTCGTAGCCTTTAGCATTTAATTCCTTCAACCTCCTGAATTTTAGAAGGTCTAGCCTTTCCATCGAAGTGCACCAATGGATATGTAGCATTTGCAAATACTCCAACCTATTGAGGCCTTGAATTTCAGCTAAGTTTATACAGTCTTTAAGTTTTAATTCCTTCAGCCTCCCAGATTTAGCCTCCCAGATTTTGGAAGGTCTAGCCTTTCAATTAAAGTGCACCCTTCAATATCTAGCCTTTCCAAATACTCCAACCCATCGAGGCCTTGAATTTCGGCTAATTTTTCGCATTCTCCAGCATATAATTCCTTCAGCCTCCCGAATTTTGGAAGGTCTAGCCTTTCAGTTAAAGTGCATTGGTGGATATCTAGCCCTTCCAAATACTCCAACCTATCGAGGCCTTCAATTTTCACTAAGTTTTTGCAGCCTCTAGTGTTTACTTCCTTCAGCCTCCTGCATTTTGGAAGGTCTAGCCTTTTAGTTGAAGTGCACAATTCAATATCTGAACTTTCCAAATACTCTGACCTGTCAAGGTCTTGAATTTCAGCTAATTTGTTGCAGCCTTCAACATTCAATTTCTTCATATCCTCAAACTTTCGAAGGTCCAACCTTTCGATTGAATTGCAATATGTGACAGTCAAGCTTTCCAAATATATTGATTTGTCAAGACCTCGAACTTCAGGTAGATTATCGCACTTTTCGACGTATAATATCATCAGATGGATAAACTGTGAAACGTCTAGTGTTTTGATAGAATAACAGACCCTGACTTTTAAGATTTCCAATTTGAAAGCGTGTTTAGGGATTCTGGTGATTTCGATTCTTCAACGTCCGTTGGTTGGGAGCATGTTGATGGAAGCACTTGGATGCACTCGAGAGAATTGCAGGACTAAACTCGTAGTTCCTTGAGATGGGTTAGGTGGGAAAGCCAAGGCAATTTACGGTTTCGACAGGTGATGCCCAAATTTGTTAAGCTAGAAGGAAGGTCCGACAGCGATTGGAGCTTGAAGCAGCAAAGAAAATCAAGGTGTCGTAGGGAAGAAAGATTACACATGCTTTCTGTCATTTCCCCATTCAAATTTATGCAAGAGCGAGCATGTAGCTCTCGGAGCTTTCTCAGCCTCCCAATACTATTGGGTAATTCTCTTATATCACTTTCAGAAATCTCTAGAATCTCTAGGTTCTCCAAAGACCCTATGCTATCTGGTAATGCAGAAAGGGATCGAGTACCTCGTAGAAGGAGTTGCTCTAGTGCCTTTAATTTACCTATTTCTGCTGGAAGCTCTGTGAGGCTCACACAGCTGCGCAGCTCCAAGCGAAGGAGGGCCTCCATGTCTCCAATTGAAGCTTCGATTTGCTTTAGTCTCTTACACCCATTGAGGATGAGAACCTCTAACTTCTTAAAAGTTGAGAGGAAGTCCGTATTTTCCAAGGATTCACAATTTGAAAGGTCCAGATATTGGAGCTTCTCTGCCATCTAGTAAAAACATAAAAATAAAAATGATTGTCGAGGGATGAGTCTAGAGTGATTACGATTCAAAAGAAAGCATAAAAGTGGGGAAGAAAAAAAAACTCTAGTTCTTACCTTGAAAAAACTCCATCCTTCCCATTTCTCATTTATCTCGCCAAATGGCAATTCAATAACAGCTAATTGCTCTACGTGAAAATTGTTTACTTTAAAATTCATGGGACAATTTGGCCATCGAAGCCATTTTAACTCCTCCATTGAGTCCTCAAAATCTCCAATGAGATGTGCCCCTTTCATGTAAAGGAATCTTAGAATTGTCAAGTTTTTGAATTGTTTTGCTGTGTAAATATCGCCATCTTGCTTGGCTGTTTTGCCGGAGCCTGCTATGTTGCCTTTACTCAAATCAATGGCCTCAATCTTCTCCGTTCCCTATAAGCGAGAATCAATGTTTATTAATACTAAATCCAACTAAAGTAATCGAATATTATTTGTTCATATATTGCAATTGACATGCATTGATGTGTTCAAGAGACTAGCAATGCGAGGATATGATTTTTTTTCTTTTAATGCCAATAAACAATATTTATAAAGGTTGCTTACTTTCACCAAAAAAAAAAAAAAACAATATTTATAAAGGCTAACAAAGTGAAGGATGTCAACTTACATTTTGAAATTTGGTCATGCACATGTGGATCTCAAAAAGAATTATGATGTCATGGTTCATTCAATGTAAAAATCAATGTAAAAACTTTACAACTTGTAATCTTCTTCCTTCCCATACTGTAGCTTCATTACCATACTAGTTAAGACAAGCATGCAATGCAGGGAATTTAATCAAATTGCAATGTGCAAAATGAAAAGTTGATTTGATCTATTTTAATAGAAATATATTTTTTCTCTATGTAAATTCCACATTCGACTGTGCTACTTAATAGAAAAATAACACATACTTTTATTTTCCATTGGAGTAATAACTAATTACAAGAAACTGAATATTGTGGCAATAGTTATCTTAATATATTATGTAGTTATTATTTACTAGTAGTAACTTGAAATATTCTTAATCAATTATTTTCTAATCATAAATAACTAAGACAATAATATTAGTTATGTTAATATTCTGTACAACTTATTATTTTATCGTAAATTTTAGTTTGGCTATAGATTACAATTTGATATATTCATAAACATAAATAACTTATTAGCCAATTAATAATCTCTACAACTTAAGATTTTATCATAAATTTTAGTTTAACTATAGATTACAATTTGATATAATCATAATCATAAATAACCGAGTTACTCAAGTATAATAAATATGATAAACATATTTAAAAAATTAATTGTGGAAAGTGCAAAGCATTTTTAGAAACGTGAAAATTGAAGCTATTCTTGGCTACAAGCCTACATGGAATAGCTATTCCTTCGCCCCCTAGGAATACTATTCCTGATTTTAGGAGTATAGTAATATCTAGTCTATTTTTTAATTAAATGAAGGAATAATTGCCTCATCAAAATAGAATGGAAATAGAATAGTTATTCCTGAGAACCAAATTGTGGCAAGCTTTCACAAATATATATATATATACACACACACACACTTATGCATAAGAAGTCAAGAAGTAATACAGAAAGTTCATGGACTTCCACGTTATTTTCTTAGAACCAGAAATTTTGCTATTGTACTTCACAATGTTGTACAAGATTTCATGGATACTCATAGGTGAACAACATAGTAATTTGGGAAGGATTTAGATCTCAACACTC
Organism: Eucalyptus shirleyi; assembly: GCA_017140165.1. Lineage (NCBI taxonomy): Eukaryota > Viridiplantae > Streptophyta > Magnoliopsida > Myrtales > Myrtaceae > Eucalyptus > Eucalyptus shirleyi. Next base: position 44,664,497 of record CM029450.1, read on the forward strand.
CAAAGGAATCCATGAGAAGAGTAACTATAAAAAGGAAAAAGGAAGAAATTTCAACATAAGTAATCTACTCCGATTAGTCATTGCTCCCAAAGAAATCCTTAAGTGACTTTTATTAATCAACTATAAGATTAACAGCTGGTTGTAGATCACAAAAAAAGAAATACCAAATAATTAAAAATTATTGTAAGATCCACTCTATTAAGAATATGTGGTTCACATATTATTATAGTAGTCCAAAAACTATTATACTAGCAGGACTTTTTCCCTCATAAACTTCCCTGTCGAAATATTAGAATGCCCAATCTATCTTCAAGATTTCTTTGTGTAGTGTGTAACTTTTTTCAACTTAAAAAATCGATAGCTAGGGTTTGGCCGAATCCTGAAAATAAGCCCAACCTTTTGTACTCGGACAAAAGTCACAAAACCTTTCAAACGTCTATTAAGCCTAACCTTCAGCATCTACAACAAAGATAACATAACCTTTCAAACGCAATAAAAATAGCCCAACTATTTAACCGTAGAACAAAATTGACACCTAGTACAAATTTCATCTATTATAATTGTTAAATCGCCACGGATGCCCTACATTGTTCATTGTGCTAACGTACACAGTGACTGATGTCAACCCACACCAAAAAGGATGTTGTGTTTTACTTTATAATCATGTTAACAATTTGTTACAAAATTCCTGGCTTTTTGTAAAGAAAAAAAAGTTTTAGTCATGATTAACATGGTTCATTGTGCAGATCCGCACAATGAGCTACTCGAGGTGATTTAAAGTGAAAATAGGCAGAATTGATGGCAGGCGTCATTTTTGTCCCATGAGTAAAGGATGAGTATGGAAGGTAATGTCATCTTTCATTCCACATTCAAAATGCTGGGTCCTTTTAGGATTTTCTCAACTTGTGTAATCTTTATCCCAATCGCAAAAAGCCGTACTTCTTTTATTTGGCTGTATACTATTAATATCCAACGAGTGAGTTATGAGTGTGTTTCAATTATGCTTTATTTGTCTTTCATTTTTTCGTTTATTAAGTCATGCTAGTGCTTTGTCCTTGCTTCGCACTTGGCATGCATTTTTTTGCATAAACACTTAAAACATTTGAAGAAGGATGTCTCTTTGGGTGACCTCTCACGTCGCTTTGCCATGTTATAGGACGTCTTGTACAAGCAATCTTTCTACAATGTACTTTAGGCGCAACACTTGAGAAGAAGGATGTGGAGGAAATTCTTCATTTCCTTGATAGATCTCAAGTGGCATTTCAATCGAGCCTATGCTGGAGGGTCCTTCTAAAGGTTCGGCATAATTGTAAAAGGAAGAGGCTGAGGGTTGTGACGTGTGAGTGGCTAACCCAGCCTCCTTCGTCACTTGGGACCAACAGGGGGTAGCAGTACTTATTCAAAATAAAGAAGGATATTTGGCATTTGTTTTTCAATTGGAAGTGGCGCATATTGTGGTTCTTTCAGCTGCTTGTATTTTAGATAATATATATGAAAATAACCTCGGATATTTTCATTCAATGTTGGAATAAACTGAAAAGAAGAACTTATATCATTTTTATCAAAACCACTCTGATTTTAACTTACGATAGTGCCATTTATGAAGAATGAAATGGAATCATGAAAGAAGACTGACATAATTATATCAAACTGTACCTTTTTAGTTGTAAAATTTAGTTATACCATTATATTTTTATATAAAATATACAGCATATTCATTTTTCTTTTGCTTAGTTTAGTTTGTTTTATCATGTAGTACGAAAGACTTAATAAATGGACCCTGGTTTCAAACTTGTTAATCTATGAATTAGCTCTTGTGTTATACATACGGCACACGTTGAGACTATAAATAAGTGCAAGTCTTTTGATCAACAACTACAGTCAAACCAAATGATGTATTAAAAAGAGTAGAGTCGCGATCATGATTAATTCACAACTGCAAATACAATCTCATGCTTAATTATACAGAATAGAATTTTAAAGTATTTATCTCCTTGACCTTTAACGTAGAAAATAAGTATCCTTCCATTCTCCATTATGGAATAGTGACAAAAATTTCATGAGAAATGAGGGCATCGTTAGTCCTATTATATTAATTCTAACATATGATTTATATATCCCGAGTAGCTACGGTTTACAGTAGTATAGTCAAGTTATTTATTGCATGTGTCAAGGACGCAACTAAATCAATACAGAAATTCAAGATTTTTGTAAATATATAATACCCCTATCAATATCTAAAAAATTAGAAAGTACCTCATTCTTGGAGGTAACTTTGTAATATACACTTGCTTAAGAAATATCTTAGATAAGCTGCAATACTTACTAAGAGAGAAGCAACCTCCTACTTTCTAACCATGTCAATGAAACAATACAAAGATACAAATATTAGAAGGTTCTATGTTCACTAGAGCAAGCACTGAATTGATGACCAACCCTACTCTAACAAGAGAACATGGACTAAGGGGACAAAAGAAGAGAAACAGTTACCTTATTTCTCTTTAGCACTTTCAAGGCTTCCTCGGGGTCCCATAACCTGCTACGGTGCCAAGGCTGTGGCTGGTTTTCCTCACGTACAATTACCCTACCAAGATCTCTTAATTGGTCATGCATTCGGAGCTTAAGATCATCTCCAATTTTTATTAATGACATAAATCTCAATACTTCAATAGTCTCCCCCGGAAAAAAGTCACATGCATCCCACATGTAGAATGCGATTCTCTTGTCAATGCCAATGAGCAAGCAAGCTATATCCAAAAATATTTGTTTCTGTTCATATTCTAATGCATTGTAACTTATCCTTAACTTTTCTTGCACTTCTTTACGAGGGACCTTTTCTAACTTTTTTATCATACCTCTCCATTCTTTTGATTCTCTTCCACAACATAATGAACCTAAAACCTCAAGGGATAAGGGAAGTCCTCCAGCGGTGGATACAACTTCACGAGTGAGGCCCTCAAATTCACTTGGAGGAAAGTCCCTTCGAAACGCATGTTTGCTAAACAGAATCAAAGATTGATCGGGATCCAATTCCGTAAGGCCATAGTTGTTGTCCACCCCAGCTAAATCAAGAATTCTCTCGTTTCTCACAGTAATAATGATCTTACTTCCCAAAGAAAACCAATCATGATTACCGGCCAAACACTTCACTTGATCAACATTATCCACATCATCAAGAAGAAGAAGGACCTTTTTATCTTTAAACCTGGAGGAGATGAAATTAATCCCTTCATCCTTATTACGAACTTCATTTTTTTGATTCTATATATCGAGATTAACTGATTTTGTAAGTCATGACCACCACGCTTCCATGATTCCCTTATATCGCAATGAAGCTACGATGCTCAAATTGATTGGATAGCTCGTTATAAATGGTTTTAGCAAGAGTAGTTTTACCAATGCCTCCCATTCCATGAATGCCAACAAATAGGAGGGCATGAGATTTATCATCCAGAAGTTCCATAATGTTCTTCAAATGACTATCAATTTTGACCAAATTCTCGAAATAATCAACTCAAGCTTTTTCTTCAGTTCACTCAACACTTCACGGACAACCAATTTCACCAACTCTACTTCAAACCTGTCAAATGTGACAAGAGTTCAAATATGTGGTAACAATAATTTTATATTGTTTTTTTTTTTTTTTTTTGGTATTGGAGGAACAGAACTTGCAGTGCTCAGCCGCGCCGTAAAAACCCCAAGTGACACTTAAGCGGGAGGACCCACCACCCCTGAGTCACACTTAATACACCTAGCGCCTCCTCTGGGTTTAATAATTTTATATTGTTTATCTATTGAGAATGAGGTAAAACGAATCTGGGATAGCGATAGAATGAAAAAATTTAAGAATCGTTTTTATCACATCTCCATATATTATCTTATATGCTAAGAATAAAGTTTGAGAAATGCTTGTGGTTGTTTCACACGCCGTGTCCCCTTCCAGTATTACTCCGACATAATTTATTAATTAGAAGAAACTTGAGGGCATCACTTATGAACCTTGAATATTGTATATATTATGAATTTGTACCAAATTTGTTGGTTAAAGATATTAGGGATGACGTGGACATAACTTTGAAAACTTTTTGGAGCCTTTGAATAATCAAAAATCCAATAAGCCAACCTAGTATGAGAGTCAGCTATCCATCAATAAACAAGTCATAATTTTTGGTGCGAGACGATTTCAACTCTTGTAATACCAATTTAAAAAGCCGTTCAGATTGTGATATTGTGAACAACTTGAATGCAATCGGGGGGATTTCTCCTTGTTTGTGCAATTCTATACGATTGCAAGTTTCTACTTGTTTTATCATTATAAATTGGTGTTCTTATCAGTTTTCATTGCCTCTAGGGATGATAAGCTCTTGTACTTTGTTTTCATTTTGAGTAACTATGTTCTTTGATTTTAATTGATCTAAGTTGAAGAATAATTTTTTCCCAAAATAAGAACATTGATTCAATACATTTAGGTGTATGAGATAGTAATTACTTGCTGAAGATAGAAAATGCATTGTAAATTATTCAAACAAATATATAATACAAATAATCCATTTTTCCTTCTTTTTTATTTTTTATATTTTCCATCATCATATATAACTAATGAAACATTTCTTTTGTAAAATAATTTTAACAGCAACTAGTCAACAATATTAATGATTTAACAAATGTAACTTGGGAAGACAAAGAATTATGCCTTTGACAATCACTATGCACGGTATAAGATGTCACGAGCTCTAAATAAAAATCACCAACAAGTTGTACTAGTAATCTAAATAAATATGTAATTAGAAAGGTTTGTGACGATGACTAGTATGACATACACTATAAACATGAAAAAAAGTGGCACAATGTTACAAAATCTTTGGATATAAGAGTAAAAACTCAATCAAAAAATCTTATCATTCAAGTGAATGGGATCATACCAATAAAATCTATAAGTAGATTTGTCAATATCATTAAAGCAAAACACTAGAAAAAAAACAGAGAGAATAATTTATTGAACTCATGCTTCGTAGGATCTTACTGCCATCATGATCTTCTGTTTATATATAGAATGAAAATGAAGCGGGTGAGAATCAGAACAACCAGTAAACACCCGCACATATTAAAAGAAAGTAGAGAATGCCTTGGTGAGAAATTTTACCCATCGGTTTCGTATCCTTTCAAGTTGCTGACTTCAAGGAGTGCTTGCTTCCATTTCTCCAAAATCGCTGGGTTGAAAGAAAGCCTCTCAAGCAAACGCCTCTCACGCTCATGAAATGCGTCCCCAAAATTCCCCTTTTGATATCGCACGTCAGCTGGTTTCACTTTGTAGAATATAGGCAACACTATTTGCTTGTTATTTTTTTTGCACTCCATTATTTGAACCAGTTCATCTAGGCACCAACTGCTTGTACCATAATTCACAGAGAGAATGGGGATTGAGATTTTACTATTTCTAATGGCTGCCAAAAGCTCTGGTTTGATGTTCTCGCCTTGGTGGAGCTCATCATCATCTCTGAAAGTATCAATTCCAGCAGTGAAGAGCCCATGGTAGAGGTGATCGGTGAAGCCATGTCGAGTATCTAGGCCTCTAAAGCTCAAGAACTACCTCATAGCAGTTTCCAGTCGATGCATTATTGTTAGTTTCTGTCGGAGATGAACCAGATCCAACGGAATTAGTTTCTGTCGGCGCAGTCATTGAACCAGATGCACCAGTATCGACATCCTCTGCATTTCCACTCGCATTAGTTTTCCTCCTCTTAATGCGACGATGCATTTCGGCCTCTGACTCTGCCATTGAGTTCAGCTTTCAAGCCCTAAGAGAGAAAAAAAAAAAAAAAAAAAAACCAGAATGCCCCTCATAAAACAGGAAATGCCTTCTTGCCTCTTCTATTGTGGTCTGTTAAAATATCAATACACATGAAGCAGTGGATTTGTTCGGAAGATGAAAAGTGTAGAGAGACTTATGACGAGACTGTGACATGGATTTGTGGAAGAAGGCGAAAGGTGTTTTTTTTTTTTTTTGTTGGGGCAGGGGGGCGTTTGGGGGGGGGGAGAGAGAGAGAGAGATGGAGATTCGCCGGTCCAATATTTTCCAAGTAAAACAGAAAAATATCAAAGCGTCGGGACAGTGAAGACTGAAGAGTCCCCTGCTTCGTCTACTGCTTGCGCCATTGAACTGTCCTTTTCTTTTGTTCATATATTTTCCATAAGAGAAGGTATTTTTGTTAATTATATTTCAGCTCTTGATCACACTTTGGAATTTTGTTGATCGTTATCCCATATGGAAATTACCCATCTTACTTTAAGCCTTTCTAATATTATACTATCAAACCGATAAACTTAATTTTAATAAATGTTGTATTATAACAATTGATATTCTGAAAAAATTATGTTTTTATGTATGTCAATAATCATACATATTAGCAAATTTTCAACATAATATTTATTTATTTATTTACTGGTTCTAGTTCTACCTTAATTTTCACTTCTTCTTTTTTTGTCGAAACTTAATTTCTCCTTCAAATCTCATAAATAAATCTAAATGCCTTTTTGTTTTTGCTTTTCTTTATGATACATATATTTTTTTATTGGTTTAATTTATCTAACCCAATTAGTTTTTATCCACAAATAACTCAAGCGTTGCCTTCATGTGGTTCAAGTTTAATGCATAGGAGAATCCAAGGCAATCTTACCCAGGAAGAAGATGACATGTGAGCAAGTTTTGATGCATAGCAATGATAATAAAAAAAGAAAAGAGATTTTTTAAGACGGCAGGCCTGTCTAGAAAGAGGGAAGAGAAAATTGAGAAGTTTCACCTGTTTTAATCATCCAAGGGACAGATTTGAAATTTAATAGCATTTATTTTTCTATTTGTCCCTTTGCCTGGTGGCTGGGTCCCACCAATCATTGCTTAACTTGAGTCTGCCGCTCTTCTTTTATCAAGTTTTTGTCAATTTCTTATTTCGAATGAGTGACTAAATGCACCACTCTTCTCTCCACTTAGTTGTCAAGTTAGGCAGTAATTTTTTTAAAATGTCAACTTATTGATTTCATTTAGTCAAATTTATTGATTTTACAATTCCCTAATCAACCCAAAGCCAAATTAATAAATGAAAATTCACAATTGTTGGGTAAATGTTTTTTCTTGACTTAATTTAGCGATTGCTTTAATATTTTGCCTTTCTTTTTGACTTGGTCAAAAAGTGGGCTTTAGAAAAAAAGGAAAAGAAGAGATATAAAAGGAAAAGAGAGACCGCGCACCAACGACAGAAACGACAAGATAGGGAAAAGACGTGGGCTTCCTCACGCGTGCCCCGAGAACTCTCTCTCTTTCTCTGTATTTTCATTTTTTTCACTTCACCCCCTGCCATGAGAACCTGAGGAGCTTTCTCTACTTTTACCGACCACTTTCTCAGTTTTTTATATTAAAGGTTTTGTCTTTTTTGCCGACCATAACCTGCTCTCTGTATTTCCCTTTCTTCCTTTTTTTTTTATTGTAAAAGGATTTCTCTTTCTTGGCCGTGGAGAAAAATCCAAGCCCCACTGGCCCGAGAATCCTCTGTTTTTTTTTTTTTTTTTTCTGCCCAGATTTTCTCGTCTTCTTTGGCCGTAAATTCCGGTCCCCAATGTCGAGATTGCTCCCTTGTCAGGAGGCAGATTTAGGACTAAACATAAAATCTGAATTTTTTTAAAAACGAAAAAATTACGGGCTGATTTAGTATTGAGTCTTAAATTAAGAGTTCTCATTAGATAAAACCTAAAATTTGGGGGTTTTTAAGAGATACAAAGGGAAAAGGGAGAGCCCGCACCAGGAGAGAAACAAAAAGAAAGGGAAAAGAAAAAAAAAAAGGAAATGAAAGGAGAGTGGGTTTTGCTTGTAGATCTCCCCTAGATTTACTTCCATTCGCAATGCCTAATACCGGTTTAAGATCCTTTGTTCCTCTAATCAGAGCAATTTTCAAAATTGGAGTACAAATTCAAAAATTATACGGGATTTATATTGCGAAATTCGATTTTAAAGTTGTTAAGATGTGGCGTTAAATGGGAGTTGATTTGAAGTAATATTTTAATAGATGATGTCTGATAAAATTTCGATACCTTTTAACGGTGGATTTTTTGGGAAGATGAAAAGTGGAGAGAGACTTGGGATTAGTCCATTGCTTGCACACTCATACTTTCCTTTTCCTTTCCTTTTGTTAAGTTATTTTCCACTAAAAATGGTATTTTTATTTAATATATTTAAGCTCTTAATCCTACTTAGAAATTTAAGCCTATTAAATAGTATACTATTAAACTGATAAACTTCATTTCAATATTTATAAATTTAACGAGTTAACAAGTGTCGAAGATCATATATAATTATCAACATTCTATATATATTTATTTTGTACCCAAGCACAATGGGAAGAATTTCTTTTTTGCTTTGATTTTGCTTTGATTTCTGCTTCAAATCTCACAAATTAATCAAAATACCTTTTTGTTTTTGCTCTTACTTTATTATGTGTATATATATATACTTCTTTATTAGTTTAATTTATCTAATCCAATTAATTGGTACACATCATTAATAGATGACAACCGCTTTATTGGTATCTGTGGGACGTGGTCATAATTGATTAATACGTACAAAGCATCAGGACAATGGCTGCACCATTGAACTTTCCTTTTTATGGCCAAAAAGAATTTCCTTTCCTTTTTTTTAAAAAATTGATTTTTCATCAAAAAAGTTACTTTTGTTGAATATATTTAAACTTTTGATTTCAGTTAAAAATTTACCTTGAACCCATTAAGTATTACTATATCAAACTAATGAATTTCATTTCACTATTGAAATGTTTCATTATCAATGACTACTTAAATCTACTATATATAGACTTTGGATGATTACAAACCCAAAGAAAGGAAAAAGAAAAACTCTAGTGACTTGATATCCTTTGGGGAAGCAAGCGAAGGCTGCACTTTTAGGACTTTACTTGCATTTCTCCCTTTTTATTGTTTCTTAGATGAACCAAAGGGCAGCTCATAGCATTGAATTATACCCATAACAAATTTAGTCTCTAATGAAGAACAGACCGAAATGGCTTTCAATGACACATAATTCTTTACACACGTCTGCCTTAATTTTGCTAGTAATTGAATATGATGGTAGATATAGTGGGAAAATTTTCTAAATATATAGTAGGGCGTGGACAACGACTTGCAATCCATCTGGACAAGAAACTTGAAGATGCATGGATCATTGATACACTTTATTATTTCTTGGACTAACTAAAGAGCAGCCAATGTTGAATAAGAATCGATACGAGGATAGATATTTCTATAACCCTTACTACATATCTTTTAAGGTGGAGACCACTTTGAACACATCAATGCTCCATATATTTTTTCTTTCCTCTTGTCTAATTTCTTTTCTAGGTAGACTTTTTAACTCCATGACAACTCTTTCTAGTTCCTCTGCACATTTTCTTATTCCTCGCTCCAAATGCTCGATCTTTCCCTTGTTGTCACTGCTTCCCTCACGTGCCTGTGACATGGATTGGTGGGAGAAAATGAAAAGTGGAGATAGAGAGATTCATCGGGTCCCATATTTTACACACAAGTGCTTAAAATACATAAAAACATACAAAGCATCAGGACAATGAAAAGGGCACGCTTAGTCTACTGCCTACATCGTCGAACTTTCCTCTTTCTTTTGTTAATTTATTTTCCATCAGAAAAGCTGTTTTTCGTTAAATATATTTAAGCTCTTAATCACACATAGGAATTTACCCCTTACTTTGAGCATGATATATATTATATAGTCAAACCAATAAACTTCATTTTAGTATTGAAATGTTGTATTATTAACGATAACTTATTCTAAAAAATTATGCTATCAACGCATGTCAAGGATCATAAAAAATTTATCAACATGTATATATGTATGTGTGTATACATATATATGTTCATTCGTACCGTAACACAATGAGAAGAATTTATTTTTTGCACGGATTCCGTCTTAATTTCTCCTTCAAATCTCACAAATAAGTCAAAATGCTTTTTGGTTTCGCTTTATTATATATATATAGTTTTTTTTATCGGTTTGATTTATTTAATCCAATATGTTATTATATATATATAATTTTTTTATTGGTTTGATTTATTTAATCCAATCCGTTGGCATGCGTCAATAATTTAAACTTGCCAAATTAGATATAAATTAGTAATTCGTTGACCGGGCCCATTAAACATGCATTTATGGTCATCGCCTTCAACCCGTGGAAGTTTCACAGCATAAGAAAAGTGAACTATAAGGAAATGTAGATGTTACAAAAGCATATTAAACAAACTTTCGGTGAAATTGTACCTTTTTGCTCTCTTTTGTTTCCTCACACGTGCCCCAACAATTTCTCTCTCTCTTCATTTTTTTCTCCCCCCCCCCCCTACTTCTTTTCTTTCTCTTCTTTTGCAGACCACTTTTTGAGTTTTTCTTAGTAAAAGCTCTCTCTTTTGCCGACCATAACTCACTCTCTCTCTATCTCCTTTTCTTTTCCGAGAAGAAAAGCTTTATCTTTTTTCTTTTTCGAGCTCCCTTTGGCAATTATTGCATGCGGAAAAATGCCCCACCCACTCGACCAAGAATCCTCTGCTTTTTTTAAGCCCCGATTTTCTTGGCTTCTTTGGCCGTGAATTCCGGTCCTTGAATGCCGAAATTGCCCCCTTGTCAAGATGAAAATTGCTCTCTCTTGACCTTGTCCTCAAGGTTTCTGTCATTATTCAGAACACATTTTGGACTGGATAAAAAATTTGAAAAAAAAAAATGGATAAAAAGATTGAGAGTTGATGTAGCATTTGGTTTAAAGTTGAAGGTTTTTTTGAAAAAAAAAATCGGAATAAAATTAAAATTGAAACTAAAATTTGAGAGTTTTTAAGGAATTAAAGCGGGGGGGGGGGAGGAGAAACCCTCCATGCTTTAATCCTTGAAGTGGTTGCGCACTTTGGCCACCATTTTATTTGCCAAAGAAAAAAAATATAAAATAGGTTTTACTTACCACCCAAAATACACCTTTGGCATATTATTCTCATCCAACAATTTATTTTATATAGATCTATTCCAGGATAACTATCTTTATAAATATGTTACATAGGTTTTACTAATCACTCAAAATATATCTAAGCATATTAATATTGTTATTCAACTTGGTTGGTGCAAGATGTGAAGTAATTTGTATGTTCGAGGGAAATAAGCTTTATTCCGATATCCACTTGTGACAATGCAAGCTAAAAGAATTATCAATGCTATTTATATACTAACAATCCAAACTAAGCAGTCAATACTTGAAATTGTGAAGTGTTAAAAGAAAAAAACAAAAACAAAAGAGCGCTTGTGCATTTCATGAGCACTCCTCTTTATACTATTGATTCACAATACTTTATAAGTGCTAAATTATCACATTAATTCAAGGGCTTAATTGCATTATTCTCTAAAGCTAATCAATTCTAGCTCATAAGTTAGAGTACTTTGCCTCAAATGCATCCAACCCAAGAGGCATCAAACATGAATAAAATATATCAGCCTATGCATGTTTACCACTCTAATAAGAGAGTATTAAAGTGTATTTACCATGTTAACTATTGCGATATTAACATATTCAGCCTATCAATATATACAATAGTCCATCATTAGTTTGATGCAATAAAATTGACCTCTAATAACAATAAACACAATTTTATTGAATTCGACACAATATTGTTACCAAAAGGCAATGCCATAACTTTACGTTTTTAAGTTTATCATATTAGTAATTCATTATATGCATGCCATTTAGTTCTGTAAATGTTGCTTTAAGTTTGTATTTGCGATGTACATTTCTTCACACTCGTTTTTACGACATCATACGGTGCAAAAGTTTGACAAACATCATGGCCTTCAAGTAAATTTTCTTATGAAGTCTAGACAGGGCTTCTGCAATGTCCTTGGCCTGGATTATACTTGCTGGAAAGGGGAAGATCTTCATAGGCCCTCTCAATCTTCCTAAAACAGAGCAGAAACCCAATAGTCTGGATAGAAGGAAAAAGTATGCAAGGTAGGCCAACCTTAGGGCAAACAACAAAAAGTTACAGATAAGTGTTCAATATCAAAGTTGGAGGCGTCATCTTTGAAGTGGAAGTGACCAATAGAAGTGAAATCTAGCCTAGGAAATGGCATAAACATCTATAACTTTTACAAGCATAACCTCGCCTAGGTATAGTTGTTTACTTAACCAGCCCACTAATTTTCCAGGCAATATTGATTTGCTGTCAGTCTACCATCAAATCCATTTATTAAGAAAAACTGCTGTAGGACAAGCAAGAACAAGGAAATGACTCATTTACTGAATATGACAGACCATATAGCTAAATATTTTATTTAAACAGACATGACACTTACAATATTTTCTATTGGAAAGACACCAAATATACTGAAGTACAAAACCCCATCTTTATCTCCTCTGCAAAGGCTATCCAAACATTGCTTTGAAGAATTTGAGAGCTCTACAAATGAATCTTGAACATCGTCAGTTAAACCGGCATCTCTGGGTACTAGTCCAGGCATTCGAGGAACTCTTGGAGCTGGAGGGAAGAATTGAGTAGTGCGATCATCAAATGCCAAAGAGTTACCAGAAGTGTTCTATAAAACAAATTAATAATTACTTTCTAGTCGAAAAATAAAAAGGCGAAAAAATATGAAATTAAAGCTGAGGAGCCAAACAAATCAACAAGTTACAAATGACACCAAAAATACGCTTCCAAAAATTCTTCCACAAAACCATACTAAAGCCGTTGGACTGTGAAGTAAGATTCCAAATTTGAAAAGGAAGTATTTAAGAACACCACACTAAAATAACTACTTAACTGCAAACGAAGCATTATGAAAGTTGTGAGCCATAAAATATCTGCTATCGGTGAAAAAGATCATGAAGTCATACAAACTTTTAAGTTGAAAGATGCCATACTCTATTCACTTGGGCATCCTCCTCCCAGTTGAGACACACCCCAGCTGCCATACTTCAAGCTTCTTGATAGTTTTCCATTTTACTTAATATTTATACCCTATTAGAATGATTATACCACAGTGTGCATAACTGCTGCAAGCACTAGCATATCAAAAGCAGCACCCTGCATATTCATAGTTCCATAAAGACAGCTACTTTGGTAGGTAACATTCATTATGTACAAATAAATTCTCTTCTCAGCAATTCTTATGTACCCATAGGTGCTATATTGGATTTGAATCAGATTTCGGATCCATCTATATTGATTGATTGCAATCCATGAAGTGGATGATTAGTCATAAACTGGTAGAAATCTCAGAGAAACAGAATTGCAGCAGCCTTAGCCATCTACCCAGCCCTTCTACTCAATGACCAAGCAGCTACAGCTTGATAAAAACATAACCAGTTATTCACAAAGAAAAATTGAGGCACACACAAATCCTATCATTGAAGAGTCACCTAAATTATTACCTTGCTAATTTGGCTGCACTGAACTAATAACAATTGAAAGAAGCTATTAAATTTGATGAAAATGAGCATCTCACAGATGAATGCTTCAGTATGACACCTTCCACTTAGACTATAGATTCTCACCATGAGCTGGACCCCAGTAAACACAATGTTGTAATTTGTCGTTGACAACTGAAATAGTTTCAATCATTGATGACAACATTAGCAGCGAAGAAATTCTTTTGTCCTGCACGAGAATGCAATTGAGCACATCAATAAGACTCACCTCCTAAAGTATATAAATCTATTAAATGAATATATTAATTCTGTATGATATGTGATTAAAGTAATTCACCGTTGATTTCACCGATTAGATATGAGTCAATCAATTTCCTTGATTCATTATTTAACTCAAGCATTAAACAATCTAATGTCAAAAACATTTCAGGGCTTTGATGTAGGACCGAGTCCCACAATAAAGAATAAATATTTAGGCATCGCACTCAAAATTACCTAAGCAACACATCTAGGGTTTCCTAAGCATCACACCAAAGATGAATTGCATCACACAATCTGCAAAGTAAGGACTTGCCAAGTTCAATAAATTATCAACTCTATTGAAAAGTAGGAATTACAACTATATTTGTAGACTCTCCAAAAATTCTATTCCTAGTGGAAATAGGAAACCTCAAAACAAGAAACATTATTGGAGTATATATAAGATCCCACTACTCAAGCTTTAAAAAAAAAGAAAAAGGAAACTTTGTAAAATCTAATAATACTAAAATCCTAGTTGATAATTTTAGTGATTGAAATTCAAGAAGAATCTTGACCCTTGTTTAAGTTTCAAAGTCAATCTTCACCAAAAACTTGGTGGTCATGTTGCATGATTTTGTTGGCCACATCAGGCTTAGTGGATGGTTTGATTGTCCTATACTAAATTCTATGAACAGGAATCAAATTACAATACTATGTAGATGATCTGTGTCCTTGCAATCAAATGGGTACATATTTGACAAAAGAATAATAATTTGTAGAAATATCTCATGCCTGGAAATAATAACATTGGTTGACTTTGAAGTATCCTTATCATTAGTTATTACCTAACAATAAAAGTAACACCATACTTTACAATTGATTTACATCTGTTATGGAATACCACTCTCAAACATTATGTCGGATTTTATGATTCATGATCCACAATCCATAGATATAATTTTTTGATTCATGACTCATATTTCCATGTGACAACTAAGGGTGACCCTAAGTGGTTATCATGTCATATCAAAATTTTGGCTACCTACTTAACAGTTGACACAATTAATAAACCAATATTGTTCTGGGTTCAAAGTTCAAACCATGAAACAGAAATTGACTCATGTAATCTATCCGTCCAAACAATAGTGCCATCTTAATTAACAACCTGACCTATCACGACCTATTTATACTTAGTTCATTAAGTTTTCTAAAAATAATCATACATGTATTTTGTTTCCATAGTGGTTACAAAATACAATTTGATCACACCATATAAATATAACATTTAAGGTAAACCTAGGATTTTGTAAGCTTACGACTAGTTTCTTTTCAAACTAATTTGACATTGATGACAATATGCATATTGTACATATGCCATGTCGGTCATGTTAGGATAGGAATGACCCATTCAATTCAATCAAATTAGTTAAACGGGTTATTCATCTCTTGTAATTTGTTGACCTTTTCAACAAAAGGGTCATGTTCAAATAGAGTTTTCTAATAAAAATTTGTGTTGATCTTATTATGCTCAGATTGACCTATCTAGCAATCCATTGTGAACTTGACAATGACAGACATGACCAATAAAAATGGATTGCCATCTCTATTAATAGCTGAATGTTTGATGAGCAAGTTTGTTATTTGCATTGCATCATGCAGATTTTGAGCAATTCAGAATCTTTTCCAAGAGAGATAAGAGAAGAACACATTATGATGATAAAGGAATATTGCAGGAGGAATTTCTAGTTCAGAAGTAATGAGGGTAACGTTCAAGTATCAACATAGAAAACTTACTTCGACATCATGCAGTGAAATTGTACTAGCTTCAAGCCCCAAGACAACAACCGTGCCATCAGGACGCCAGCATAATCATGTTATACATTTACCTGGAGTAGATTAATATGATTAAGAAGAGCCAGTGTTGATGATAGACATTGAAATGTGCAAAGAAAGTGAGTTCATTATAAACAAAAGAAAGAACACAAACAGAGAGAGAGAGAGAGATTGTGCGTGAATAATATGTTCCCAATAAATTAACGGAAGAAGAGGAAAGATAGGGCACACACATTAACCGACAAAATGTTAATAAAAATTTGTGAAGTGAGGCAAAACGTCATAATTATACAAAATAACTAAGAGGGATCTCGGTCACTTGACAAAGGATTTCTTTGGGCTAGTAGCTTCATCTAAAGTGAGGGAATCCACATCTTGTTGAAAGGCTCCAATTTAATATCTGAATCAAAATACAAATCTTGCTATTCAACTATGGAAACTCAAGGTGGATTGGACGCACGAAAGCTTTCTCCAGGCAAGGATTACAAGTGCGCTAGTGTTTACAACTTAGGATATTAACACACCACCATTCACAGGTTGGCTTAAGTACTACAGAGCACTCAAAACGTTCTCCATATCCAGAAGACGATATGAAAAGTGAAGCGTTCAGATTTTTCTGGAAAAAAAAAAAAAAAACTCCTCTCTAAAGTTTTCCAGTGAGAATAGACAGCAAGAACTACCAAAGCTAGGCATCCAATCCTCAGCTCTTACTAATTTGAATTACCAAAAGATTAAGTCATATAGGATTTTAACATAGTTGGATGCAGCTCCTTCTCCTCCTAGTCTCTTGGCTTTGTCCAATTCCTCCCTCTGTCCCTCTCAACCAGATTGTCATACAAGTACGCAGCATAGCTCGAGATATATCCTAATCAAAAGTTAAACTCCCACCAACGAACTTGATTAAAAAGGATGTGATGAAATGCCCCTCTGTAATGAGAAGAAGATAAATGAAACTTCAAGCAATACAAAATGTGAGAAACTTTCCACCTATAGTTTATATTTCAGTATCCAATAAATCTCTCCTTCTAGGGCACACTCTGTCAGTAAAAGAATGCTCAATCAGTAAAAGAAGATGAGTCAGCAATAAAATTACATTGTGAGAGTGATCATCAGGAATCTAAGATCTTTTTAGATGCCTGATGACATTTAGATAGTATTCTCAGTGGCTAAACCTGCCAACTTAAAGTGGGCATCAAGCATTTCTGCATCTGACACAGCTAGTCTATCTAGCATACATGGCATCCCTCCAATTCATGTTAATTATTTTCATGGAAACTTTAACTGGTACACGAAGAAGGGCAACAAGAAGGCAATACAGGAGTATGGTACACTTACAGTCAGGGTAGATGACTGTCCGCCTAGGTTATGGAAAAAATGTCATAAGGCAACAACCTGGTCGAGAAGTTAATAGGAATCTATGCGCCTATAAATAAAATCCCTTCATTCAACTATTACCAGCTTGGATTCTTTACTTGCAACTAAGTCATCTCTAGATTTCCACTCGCATCACCATCATTCGCTGTTCATTTTTGTGTAAAAGACCAACTCCTTAGTTCGATGGCATCTTCTCAGTTAGACTTTCAAGCACTTTTATCTCTATATTCATCCAATTATCCATCGAACGCAATTTGAACTAGATTGGCAATTACAATGGTTCCTATGGCGAAAAAGGAAGCGTAGCACATTTAGGAAAAGCTAAAGAAGTAGAAGGAGATAAGGCCAATGACTCAAAGGGCAAGCACAACAAGCCATTGTTGAAGAAACGAACACACTGAATAAAGAAAAAAGAGAACTTTCTCGAATCGAAGCCATACCCAGGAGAGATTGTTCACAGCCTCTTGCCAACTGAAGCGATGAAGCACCCACCTTCGAGTCCTCCTCGACCGTTGTCAGCAAATCCTTTTCCTGATACCACTCTCCCATTTTCACCTGCCAATCGGAAATCGAGCAAAAACCTCACAAAACCGAATCCACCCACCCAACAACGCCAAACGGAAGCCGAACCTGAGAAGCCCAGGGTTAATCGAACTGAAGCTGAAACGGAAGCACGCGCCGCGACCCCGCCGAGCAGCCTGAAAACAACAGCCGCCATCTGTGGTGGAACAAATTGCAAGGAGTAAGGAGAGAGCTCAAAAACAATGGAGGAAAGCTGAAGAGCGAGACGAAGAAGGGAAGAGCGGGAGTGATGTCCACCGAAGTCTGAGAATTCGCGGAGGAAGTTGCGGAAGAGGAACAGGCGGGAGTCAAAACAAGGAAGGAAGAGAGAGATGGGAATTGGGCCGTAAAGGGCCGCCGCAGAATCAACTAGGCCGTGCCGGAATTTATAGCCTTGCCAAATAACGCCCGAAAGGGCCCTTTCAGGCCCAATGAGACATCACATTGATGCGAGTGTGGTGGCTTAGCTATTGAATGTAATTTTGGAAAAAGCAACGTATCATCCTCATTTACTTTTGGATAAAAAAAATGCTAACGAATTATTCAAATTGGCATCTCACAAGAGATGACAAACATTCATGCATGCTTAAATGTTGAGACAACGGGCCAAGCTCGAACTCAACCATGCCATTTGCCATCATCACCTGAGCTCCTAACACTCGGCCAGATACAAATACTCGACCAAGCCCCAGTTGGTGAGCTTTATGCAAATCTCCTGTTATAAGGTACACAATCATATAGTAGAAAAAAGCAATAAGAAGATCCAGTGTCTTCTTTTTCTCTGTTAATTGGAACTAAATAATTCGCCTCGTTATACTAATTCTAGTCAATAACTGCTTTTTCAATATTTAGAAAATAGGACACAACTGCTTTTCGTTAATAATTTACTATGATCTTTGGGATCATGATTATGCACTATTGAGGAGGAAAAAGACTTGCCCTAAACTAGCTGCCTTTTTCTTTTTGACCTTTTGGTAGTTATTCTGAAGGCAAAATGTACATTTGCACCATTAGACGTTAGGCAGAGTAGCAGATGATGTGAAGCAGATTCTAGTGTGATGAAGTAAGAACTTCCTCAACTCCAGGAAGAGGGACCATGAGCTATCCATAAGTATGAAACCAAATGGGTCGAATTAAACAATTTGCCCACCCGATTACCAATCAGAAGTTCAGTCGCGTTCTGCAGCTCCTGAAGCAGTCCCTTGGCCAGGTTGCATTACCCTTCCGTAAGGCTCGAACCAATTTTGAACAGAACAATTTCTGAAATCCTCGCGTCTTGTAAAAAAGTTCAACTCAACTTCAATTAAGGATGAGGCTTCAATTACCAGCTACCACATCACACCAAACGACCCTCTCAAATGCAACAACAGCAAAAGAGGACTTGAAATCTCCAGTGAGAAACCCTCATCAAGTGCATGCTAGAAGCAGCGATAAACCACAATTTCCCCTCAAAATTCTCGAACAAAGCATGACGTTTTGCTTCAAATTGCGGCATTCCTCCGACCTAAGGTACTCGAGACTGCCCTTCAAGATATCATGCATCACCTTATCCGTGATCTCCGAGCCGCATATGGATAGGGAGCTGAGATTACTCCAAGTGACACACCTACTAAATGGGACGCTACACAGCCTTAAATGCAGGTTCACCAACGGAGAGCATCCATAAAGGAGCAGCGGTACGGCGAAATGGCTGGCCATCTCGCGCAAACCCTTAGCCGCATTGACAAAGAGGTCCTCCGCACGGTGGTCAATAGCAAAGCGAAGCCACAGACTGAGCTCAGGCGCGCAATAGTCGAGAAAATCAATATTGATGCAGAACTTCCTCACCTTAGGCGACGCGTAGATAATCAAGACACTGTCCACAGACGGGGCGTCCTTCCAGGGGAAGGAGACGACGAGGTTCGGGGCGGCAGTCCATCTGGACCTCCACCTGTGATCAGCATGGTCGCCTAGAGTTTCGCATCGAGGACAGGAGGAGGACGATGATGGGGTCTGCGATGGCTTCTTCGCCATGAGGGTTGATGGTCGAGCCTACAGTTTTAGATTTTTGGTCGACCGAATTTGGGCTTCCATAGAGCTACACGTGTCGCTCCCTGGAGAGACGACCGTTTTCCTGCGCCTTCTAAGCTCGAGCGGCGACTCTACCTCGGAGCACGAGTTCGAATATACGTACGGATTTTTTGCGTCCCCCTAATGCTCTATGGAGCTGATCAGTGGACGAAATTTTAGAAATCTTCCTTTGTATTCACTCAGACAATCAGGTCTGAATAAGCTCAAGTGGGCTTCCACGATTGGGCTTGAGCTTGAGAAAGAAATTGTTTACTTGAGCCCCGGCCCAGTTAAGTTTGTGCGTGTCCACCCAGAATTTTATTTTATTTTATTTTAATTTTTTTTCCGTAAGTAACTTCTCTAATATAATTGTTTTTTCACTTGTTTTAATCGTTTTTAGACATACAATTTAGGAAAACCGCGAAATTAAAGTACCTCGAATCTAATTAAAGAAATTCCAATTTCAAGAATTGAGCTTATACCGTGTTTATTACCATAGGATTTGAGCTTATACTTCTAAAGATCGCGCCATTCAGCGCAATCATACAAAACCCCCTTGGAGAATAAAATTTATTATTTTCCCATCTTGGAAGGGGTCATTTTTGTTTTGTTTTGTTTTTTTTTTTTTGCTTTTTGTTTTTAAGTTCAGCAGGGAGGCGTCACAATTAAAAGAAGAGAGGGAAAAAGAAAAATAAGAAGTAACGATTCTTCGTGCCAACTCCTTCACCGTCGCCCCATCGTCATTGGACTTCATCCTCACCACCGCAAGTTGCATCCATTGTTCTTGGATTTCATTCTCTTGAGGAGTTGGAGCAGTAGTCGCCGCTGCCCATTCCGGCGATTGAAACCCATGCCATCACTTTGATGAGCCTCTCCATCACTCCCCTCCACGCCATTAGTTGCCATAGCCGCTCGTCCTCACTATTCCCGAGCCACCCTTGCCTACTCTATTGGCCCGTGCCTTCCCATCGTGAAACCGAGGAGCCCAGATCTTGTCCGAAGACTCTCTCACCGGTCGTTGTTCTGTTTGTCGACAGTCGTATTATCCGATTGCCATCCTGTTATTGTTCCCTACGTCTAATGGATGCAACGGCCGGCACAGTGGTTAGATGATGGTCGGAGACGGTGGTTCGGTGAAGAGCGAGAATGAGTGACGGTGGTATACGAGTACTTTTGAGCGTAAGGTTTTAAACGTTTCTGGTTCGGTGAAGCTTTAGATATTGATCCGTAGGCATGAAAATTCATTACAGGAGTCATTAAAGGTGGTAGCTCTGGGAATAGGGAGCTAGGCGTCAAAGTTGAGGGTTTCTCCATATATATTATCCAGAACAAATGAAAGATGTTGACGTGTCCGATGGGGGTGGTGGTGAGGGCCCCACGGGGAGGTGATGATCCGACCCTCTCTTTTGCTAATTGCCAATTGTTGCAGTGGGGATTGGCCCCAGTTTATCTACTTTTCATCTACCTTTCTTATTTTTCCTTCAATCTTGTCGTATTTTTTGAATAACGTGCGGGGTGCGATTGACTTGGGTTTGCAGGGCCACACGTACTTATCACTAACTTTAATAGAAAATTATAGGCTCCTATTTGAGTTCACTTACCAGCATTTATGGGATTGTTTCGATATTATAGATTGCGCCATTGAGTTAGCCTCATTTATTTGTTAAAGTTACTAGCTCTTGTAGGATATTACTACTCTTAATTTAGGTAATTTATCAACTTTTCAAGGGGTAAATCACAATAACTGATATTATTTGAGCATATCGCAAGTTGATAAGACATCGGATTGAAAAGATCTACCAAACCGGTGTTGAAGAAAAAAATATCTCAATTATTTGATGGTCAAGAGGTAGAAAAATGTGAAAAGAAAAGAAAAGAAATTTAAACCCTTTATTGTTTCTTGGAAATGTACATGAAGTCGCATTTCAGCGAACATTTCGTGCCTACACTTGCAGTCATTGCAAGCCTACTCCTTCATGCACTATAAAGGGGAGTACACCCCAATGATAACAAACACTGCAAAAAGTTGTCATTCTTTCCTCTGCTGCAGTATTTCTGCAACCAAACACTCCCATATTCAGATACTTAGTTCAGAAGAAAAGAAATCCAAAAGAGACCTTCGGCTTCCTCTTCTTTAGGTAAACCAAGTTAACCCAAGAGGCCCTGCTTCGCTCCAATCAAGTAGTAACTTTTTGCTTAATTGCTTGATGATCGTGGTTTTAGCTTTACTCGAGGGAAGTATTCAATGAAGAGTTCTTGTGTTCAGCATTCTTTAGATGAGAAATATGACAGAATCCTGCATTGTAAGTATTAGATTGATTGGCTTTTGACTCATGAGTCATGACTGTTCTAAATTGCTTTCGTTCGGCTTTTTGTTTGTGGGTTGGTGCTGTGGCTTCAATGTCAAGTATCAAAGACCTTAAATGTTGTGGTCTCCTTGTTTGAATTGAACTCCATTATAATTTTTTACCTAGCAAGTGAGCTGCAATCGTTATCAGGTTACTTTGCTCTCCTGTTTGCTTGATTATATTATCTTGCTTGAATTTTTGTGATGAACTTCACGCAGTCAAGAATGAAACTTGTCCTAGAG
This sequence comes from Eucalyptus shirleyi, assembly GCA_017140165.1. Classification (NCBI taxonomy): domain Eukaryota; kingdom Viridiplantae; phylum Streptophyta; class Magnoliopsida; order Myrtales; family Myrtaceae; genus Eucalyptus; species Eucalyptus shirleyi. Next base: position 44,686,610 of record CM029450.1, read on the forward strand.
GAAACTCTAGCTGAGGAGCTGTCTTATGGAGGAGGATGTCTGGAGAGTGGTAAGATGAGTCAAGTAGCTTGGACATAAATACAGTGTTTATTGCATTTCAATTGCTAATCTCTTCGATTAGAAGTGGCTGAATGCATTTCTAACCTTCCAATAAGTTTCCGAAATCTACATTAGAAATTGGTGTGAGATGTACAAAGAATATGATTTAGTGAAGGGATATTATCTATAGTTCTCCCATAATTTATTCCATAGGTACCGACGAATGCTTCAATGGTCCATGCAATTGAGAAAATACAGCCACTTTTATCAATTTGACCAAGGTACACTATTGAATTTTGAGATAATGTGTGTAGCTAACTACAGAAAACTGAAATTTTCATTCAACTGATCTGCTAAGATTGACATGTGGCATTAACATTAGGATTGCCCAGTAGGCTTGATGCAAAAGTCATACATTAACATAAAGTCTTTGACGAACAGAGCAACATACACAACATAATTTTTGTTTAACATGGAGCAAATTTTTTTTTGTGTACACAGAAATCTGATAAGTCCTAAAGATTTAGAGAATTGTGGAAACCTAATATCATGCACATCAGGACACTACATAAGCAACTGTTTCTATCGATATGAATTCTTTAAAATTAACCTTGGAGAAGCCCATCCAGGAGGTGATCTTTCTTGAATTCATTCCCACAATCACAAGCACATTGACAGGTAACAAATCACAATTGACACTCACATGTGCGCCCCCGAGCACACACAGAGTAATGGTCAAGACATATAAGCTCTAAGACAACAATTGCTAATAAAATAAGCAAACTCTCATCCAAATCATCTTGAATTTCCCCAACTAGGAACAGTCCAGTCACGTGAGGTAACGGCTGACCATCACCAACCACAAAACAAGGTCGATTTCATTTCAAATTGTTGTTATACTTGCTGTATCATATCCAAAATCAACAAGCGTGCAAGAGAGGAAAAATAAAAAATAAAAACCCACATCCTAGAAGGACCCATTTCAAGAACAATTCACTATCAAGATGATCAAAATAGGTACTCAAATTTGGCGAAAAAATAAAATAAAGAATCCTAGTGCGCATGATAAAATTTCTGAAATAGAAATTGATTTCTGGCCAGAAATCAATTTCTCAATTTCTATTCCCCGGACAAGTTTCTAAGCAAAGAAACCCGTTTGATAACGACTCAAAATTTTTATTTCTGAAACAGAAATCCGTTTGATAACAGAAAAAAATTTCTATTTCTATGAATCATGCTGTCCCCATCCTTTTACCTCACTCTTCTTGGCATTTGTGATGGTAATTTAATTTGATAAAAGTTGGTAAATCACTTTAATTTATATTGGTAATTCGATAGAGTAGTTAGGAACTTCAAAATATTAGCAATTTATGTAAATAAAAACTAGTAATTAGTATAAAAAATGCTAATATGCAAACTATAAAAGATTTGGTATTTTCAAATGCTAATATGCAAATAGTGAATGTATTTATTCTCCTCATTCAAGATTCGGGTTTAAGTCACTACACTTTTTTGCATTCTTTTGCGACCACGAAGTGATTTTATGGTAGGTACTAGTTGACATGGAGGGAGGCGCAATTTGCGAGAGATTCAAAATTAATAAAATCGAAGTTGTTCTAAAAATAGAAATTGATTAGATAACAACATAGGAAATTTTCAAATACAAAATAATAGTCGAAATAATACTAATGCATTACAAAAGTTGAAAATACAATTTCATGGAATTTCCGGCATATTATTATCCATTGCCATTTTATTGGCAATGGTTTTCCTAAGCGTATTTATTTGGTTTCCCTCTTTGGTCAACTAAAAGTTTGCAAGCTCATCCTACGTAGGTTCAGCCAAGTACATCGGATCTCCATATAGGGAAAAGTTCTTATCCATCTTGTCTTGATCACGGATGTAATTATGGATAGCACAACATGCAATTACGATATGTGCTTGCTTTCGAAGTGCAAATGAGGACATGTGCCTCAAAATGAAAAAGCGATTCTTCAATGCCCCAAATGATCTTTTAATGATATTCCTTAAAGAAGAATGCCTATAGTTGAACAATTCTTTTGCAGTTGTTGGCCGTCTCACTCTACCCCTATACTTATTTAAATGATACCGGTCACCTCTAAAAGGAGTTAAAAATTCCGGAGTTGCTGCATAACCAGAATCCATGACATAGTATTTGCCTACAACAATGTATTCATACATTGGCCATAATTTGTAACTATAAATATGATCATAAAGAAAATTACTCCTTAAAGGACAAACAAATACCTGGTGGTGGCCAAGGAAATTCCAAGTAAGGAGTTTCTAGTGCTGTTGCAAGCATTCGACAATCGTTGGCAGAGCCTTCCCAACCAGCATATACAAAAGTAAATTTCATATCAAACGAACAAATGCATAGGACATTCTAAGTGGTGGTGCTTTTCCTACCTCTAAATGGGATTTGCTTCGACATAGGTACAGAAGCATGAATGTGGGTGTCATCAATAGCGCCTATACAGCCCTGTCATATTATCAAAGACTAGTATTATACAAAATTATCAACTAAATAAAATTAATGGTGTAAAGGAATATATGAGAATTCTACCTTGAAGTAACGTTTATGCTTAGGATCCATAAGAATCTCTTGTGGGACAACATCAAAGGAAGGTGGTATGATAACCTATTTTGCCAATTTGAGAACTGCTTGCAATACTTTAGTGAAGTATTTGCTTATAGTTTGTCCTGAACATTGGAATCTCTCACATAAATCTCTATTTGAGTTCTTATAACAAATCATAGATAAGAAAATCCCGATTTGTTCATCTACCCCAATATATCGGGTATCTTCCAACCAACCTTTTTCCTTCATTAGACCACAAATGTTGAGAAAGACATATCTCTCCATTCTAAAAGCTTCATATACTCTATCGGAATGCCCATGAAGAACCTCCCTTATCCATTGTGGTCCTGATAATGAGCTGTCCTTAATAGGTTCTCTCGTGTGCATGGACATATCCACTGCAATAGTGGCCAACCATGCTGTCAGTATATCAAGATCAAAATCATCAAAAATCCTATCCAATTGATTCAATTGATGTTACTTGACCATTTGACATGCTACTTTCACCCCCATCCATATTACCTATATCATCACACAAAATAAGAATATAAACCCATTAGATAAGGACTCCAATAGAAATCAACAATAGCAATAATGTCATAATAATTGCAACATAAAAACATAAACAAACAAAGTCTCAAATACATAAGTCATGGAATGAAATTAAACAAAATAGAAATCTATAGCATGTTTCTTAACAACTACTCAAAGAGATTCAATAAGTCCACGCCTCCTTTTAGGTAGAGCAATCATGAAAGCCTCTCTCTAAGTGGCATTAAGGCATGCCTGATTCACAGCCTTATTGTAAAGATTTTGCTCCAAGTCAGGCATGCCATTTAGAACGGCGACCACAGCTGCTATGGAGTAGGGGTCTACAGGAGGTGGGGCCTCTAAGGTTATGGAGTCACTTGTTGATTGGGCGGTCCTTAATTTGATCATTTCTTAAATGGCTTTCATGGTGACACCAAGTTCATAGTTGTTACTATTTCTTCTCCTCTTGGAATTTGGAGTCCTATCCAACTTGTATTTCTCATGAACTGGGGTGGGAGTCGCGTCAGATGCAAGGACTCCTGTATCAACATAGTTTTCATTAGATTCCTCTGCATCACCTATCATAGCACCACCCGATTGTCGTCACTAACACCATTGTCTTCTCCATCCGACATCACATACTCTTCTGCATTTCTTCTGCATTTCTTGCTGCATACTCCCCAGTAGCATATGTATCACAAAACACAATACAAAGGTCTAGATACTGAGGAAACCCATCATTCTTGAATTTAGCCCATTCAATATTATCCTGCAAATTTCATTGAAATGACATACATGAACAATATAATTGAAGCTTACACCCACAATAAGAAAAAATGGACCCAAGTAAAGTGATACCTTGATGTGAGAATCCCATACACTTGAATCCTCCACAGTAACTGTTTTGTTGACATTATCCCATCCAAATCCAGATTGTGAAAGAAGCTTCTTAAAACTACTATATTGCTTCTTTAGTTTGTTTACCCTATTTTTCAATTGAATTACATTATAATGGAGTTCTGTTTGTTTATTGAACTCGGCATGTATGTTATTTCACCCTACTTTGTTGTAGGTACAGGTGGGGCGATTTCCCTTTTTCACCTCTTTCACCAACAAACTTATAAGCACATTGGTCAAAAACTCAGTCCACTTTACTATAAATGCTTATCTGTGGGGTGCCATTTAACCTTAACTGAATCAGTATTCAATGAAATATATCAGATGATGCACCAATTCAAGAACAAAAGCTTGTGATTAACAAGCACATCATAAAGGATAAGCTAAAATTAGAAGTTAAAGAATAACAAATAACAAGAAAAACAGTTACATAAGATTATTAGAAGCTAAAGGGTGAAATTTATAATACAACAGTGAATGCTTTATTGCACAAAATGCATGGAATCCAAAAGCAAGTCACTCCTGGCTTTAGAGTTTGCACCAACAAGAAATTGATACAATACATAAGACTTCTACTAAGCAATGTCAACCAGGGATTCAAGAGGAACAAATAAATGGAAATGCAAACCCCTTCAATCCATCCCATATCTGCAATAACACAAGCATAGACAACGAAATAAACATAACAAAGGTCACTGAGGTGTCCTTAAATATCTCATAGTCCACGTGAAAATCAACCAACACCTGTCCTGCCCGCACAACATACACCCAAAAATCCACAACCAAAACATGGAGAAAGTTTTCTATGCTGTACTTGCAATTTGCAGAGCAACAAAATGCAGTCCAAATAGCCATTCTTCACTTTCCTCATAACATTTGATGCATTTAAAAATTCAAAGGTGATCATAGGCTTCACTATAAAGAAGGCTAGACATGGATTTGAGGATGACAAACAGAAATCAGGCAACTATCATCCGTGAAATTTGTCTAGTTCCTTGAAATTTGCCCACACACATTTTTCTGGTGGCTAATTGCCAAGATCAACCATTAGATTAGCAAGAGCAACCTGAATTTAATGGAACATCAGAAGCAGCTACACGCTACCCTTGTGTATCATACAACATGCAGGGAGGTAGATGGTAGGATATACCTTGATTATTAACTCAAGACACTGTATACTCAACATCCAAATGCATGATAAACAAAACTAAGGATATAAATGCAAACTGAAACCATTTATTAACACAATGATTATGCCGTCCCATTTAACACACGAGATTTGTGACAGTGTTGAATTAAGCTATTGTTCCACGGATATGATCTAAAGAGAAAGCATAAAACTTGCCAAATACGTGATAAGCTTACCCAAACAACGAGCAGCCATGCTTCAATACTGGCTGAACCATATTTTATTAGCAGACAGCAGAATTAACTAAGACTCATAGCACAAAAACCAACCAAGCACAGCAAAGAACGCGGGCGAAACACGTCGGGCTTCTCAAAGCACAGCAAAGAATGCGGGCGAAACACGTCGCAGCTGAAAGCAGCCCTAAGAACGCGGGCTTCTCGCTTCTCGCTCTGGCCCGAGCGAAATCTACCTAAGACTCACAGCACAAACACCAACCATTTGCAATCGCTCTCACATTCCCCACCCCACCGAGAAACAGAGCAGCCCAGACTCGCAGCACAAATTGCAAAGCACAAGCACATAACAAGCACAGAACAACCAACAAAGAGGCGAAAAGGGAAGGATCGACCAAACCTCGTGAGGAATCGAAAGCAGAAAGGGGCGGCAGCGACTGGATCTGCGGAATCGAGAGTGGAAGGGGACACGGACGAAGATGGGCGACAGCGACTGGAGTTGGGTGACTGGATCCGCGGAATCAAGAAAGGAAGGGGACGAGGACGAAGATGGGTGACGGATATGGGCGACGGCGACTGGAGATGGGTGCGGCGACTGGAGATGGGCGACAGCGACGGAGATGGGCAACGGTGATGGCTACTAGAGTTGGGCAACGACGACGGCTACTGGGAGATGGCAACTGGAGCGCGACTGGGGACGCGGACGGACGAGGCGGGTCTAACGGGACGACCGGAGCAAATTGGCCGGTCAAGAAGAGCAGCGACGGCGACGGCAAGATGAGCGGCGACGGCAAGATGAGCGGCGACGGCGAGGATGAACAGCTTCGGAGTCGCTAGGGTTTTTGGTTGAGGTGAAGAGAAGGAATGGGAAAGCAACGATAGTGAGGAGAGAAGGAGTCGAGTTTGCTTTAAGGAAGGAGGTGGATGGATAAGAAACAATTTCTATTTCTACTTCAGAAATAGAGAAGCTAAAATTTTTAGTTTCTGATTTCTCCTCCAAAACAATTTCTGAAACATAAATCTGTTTCAAAAATAGAGAAATCAATTTGCGTTACCAAATGGATTTCTGTTCCAAACCTGTTCCGGGGAACAGAGAAATAGAGAAATAGAGAAATTGAGAAACAGAAATTTTACCATGCGCAGCCTTTATGTTAGAAACAGACAGCAAGAAAAGGAAAAAGACTAAATTTCGAACTTCGAACCAATAAAGAAAATGTCAATTGGGTTGTCACACTAGACCAATAGAAACTGCACAAAGAGCTTGCTTCGCCTCATCTCCTTGTACTCATGAAAAGATCATCTTGATGAGGGGCGAGGCGTGGGCAAAAACGACAATCCGATCTCCTTCACCGCGGATGCGGAAGTGAAATCAAGGAAGATAGGAGGGTCGATGATGGTGGGTGGAGAGGGGGGTTTTAGAATGGCGGTCGTTTTCTATGAAGACATTTCAAAGACAAGGCTAAAGTTGGGATTTTTATTTTTATCTATCCCCCATTTGGTGAGTTATTACTGGCGAACAAGCCACCGGTGGTTGGTGGCGGCTTGTACTTGCATATGCGTTACGTTGTTTTTGACAAAGAAGAAAAGGGAGGAAGAAACGAAAAGATAAACATGAAAAAATAAATTTCGGCGAAAAACGAAACATAGATAATAAATAATTAAAGGGTTAATACCCTGAAAAACCCTAAACTGGTATACTTGTGATAAATTTACCCCAAACTATTTTTTTGACCATGAAAAACCTCAAACTGGTATACCTGTGACAAATTTACCCCAACTAACCATAAAAAACCATAAACTTATACATTTATGACAAATTTACTCAAAACTAATTTATTCGATCGTAAAAAAACCCCAAATTAATAAATTTGTGACAAATATATCTTCCGCTAAATTGGATTAATACCACAAAAAAATCACAAAAGTTGTAATATTGTGACAAACGGAGCGTAAAATTATACCAGTCAACTGTCACGTGTCATTTAGCTTAATAATTTGACAATAAAATTTAACAAAAACTAACAGAGGATAAATTTGTCACAAATGTACAAGTTTAGGATAAATTGGTCAAAGGTATACCAATTTTGGATTTTTGGTAGTAAAAAAAAAAAAAAAAAAAAAATTTGAGGTACTTTACCCAAAAAAATTGAGGTAAATTTATCCCAAGTGTACTGATTTGGGGTTTTTTTACATTATTAAATTAATTAATGACGAGGATTCGGCAAGAGTTCAGATCATGCGTGTCACTCGTGATGTACCCGCCTTGGGTGGGGGGGGGGGGGGGGGGAGGGGCAGATTGGTGTTCTAGTTGGAAACCCCCATGCACGTGGGCATTTCGGGATTGCGTTCACGCGTGTGGGAAGGGAGGGGCCCATGGAGGTGGAAACCGAAGGTGGGGCAATAATTTTGTCATAATTGCTCATGCTTTACGAGTAGCGTCCGGAACTTTGATTCAATTTTGCAATATTGCTTCCGAACTTCGATTCAATATTCATTATTGTAAAATTTTAAATATATCTTCAAGTAACTTAAGAACTACATTCGACATTTACCGATGGATCATATTAAACTAAAGTTTCGGATCATATTTCATAAATTAAAAATATAGGGATGATATTTTATATTAGATTAAAATTTATGGATTATCTGTGCTATTATCCTATAAAACTCTATCTACCTTCTCAAACAAACTTCTCATTGAAGCATTGTCCCGTGGATCAACGTGTTATCGATTTTGTCCCTTGGTAAAGGATGCATTGCACTCTTAATTAGTAAATAAAAACGAATTAATGGATATTAGAGAAGAGTGTTGAATGATGAGCATAGTGGGAAGTAACAGCAATGTGACGTAAGATTAAAATGTGAGAGTTGAAAAATGTAACTGAAAAAAAAAAAAGTTAAATTGGTCATTAAAATACAATTATAATGAGCTTCAAATGGTATGAATCCTCAACCTGCTTATAATTTCCCACATCAGCTTTTACATACATAGCTTCATTTAGAAACCTGAATACTTATATGCTTGACCATTGCTTAAAAAGACCTGCTACCTGTTTTAGACTTTGCCTGCGAGGCAATTTCCGTTAAGAATATGATTTAGGCTTTTCATGTTGTTTTAAACAGAATGGATCACAAACAGACACAAATTTTCAATGAAATGCTTTGGATATTATTGTTTCCTTGAATCTTGGAAAATGTGGTCAATGACAATTTCAGTTTGCATGTAGGAGGAGGATAACAAAGATACCCGTGATGTGATAATTGAATGCGACTAATACATGAGGAATGATTCTTGCAATGTAATTCTTCGCTATTTCTCTTTGCCGGATTGTGCGGAGAAAAGCTGGAGCCTGCAGAATCTCATTGGGCCGACTGTTGTCAGTGGTGAATATATTCCATTTGGTTTGTTGGCAGTATAGTATCCACATCAACTTTTGTAGAATCCATTTCTATTGCCTCGCCAAAGATAATCCTATGCCATTAATCCACCATTCTGTTCAGCAAAGTGTAATACCCGTGAATACATTATTATTATTATTATTATTATTATTATTTTGTTAATCACTGAAAGGACAGTGCATCTAGAGGTAGCTGCTAATTAACTTTGCTTCTATAAGTGACGTGTAGACATAGTGATCGAAATTGATGTCCAACTTTAAAGAAGACCTCGAAAGTATGCGTTATTTTGCATCCTGCTATAGATTTTTATTTTATTTTACTTTTAAGATGGCACATTCCTGGTTTTCTGCTGGCAGAAACAGTCTAGCATTTTCCTTCTGATTAGAATGGCCATTCTCATCGACTAACTAAACTGTTTATCTGAGATAGGGTGCCTTCTCCTGCTGCCCTGAGGGAAGAAGGCCTGTGCCCTTTGACACCTGAAGAAGCGGTGCTTCTGCTAGCCGCTCTTGGTTTTAAAAGAAAAACATTCGTATGCGTCACTGGAGCAAATATACACTGGCCTCATTTGAACATGTTTAGTTTGCCTCGCCGCTTTCCTCACCCTTTGTTCAAACACGCGCCATGTTGAGTAGGTCACTCCCAATTGGAGAGGCCAATGCAATTATGTATATCTGCAGTAGAATATGTATAGTAGTGAGTGTGTAAAAGAAAAAGAAAAAAAAAAAAGGGAGAAAGAGAAAAAAAAAATATCAAAAGAGATGGGGACATAAATCAACGTGATTTTCACATCTAGAAAATCAAGGGAGATTGGAAAAGAAATCAAAGTGATATTCTCATATATACAAAATGAGATTAGGAGATAAATCTACGTGATTTTGTATCATATAATTCCTATTTGGGATTGTATTTGCTCTTATGAATAGGAGTCCTCCTCAGCGGAGAAGAGGTTACACAAAAGCAAGAATATCATAACAGCGTAGCGGAAGAAACAGTTTTCTTCTTCCAAGAAAAAGAGTCATCTTTGAGTGAGTTATCCAATTTGTGAGAGGTTCAGATCCACAAATTGAAGACAGAGAGAGATCCACCTTTGGGTGAAGTTGTATCCCATTATTTATCATAGTGGAAGTTTGAAGTGGATTATGGTCCCATGGTTTTTCCCTTCGCCTTGGAAGGTTTTCCACGTTAAAATTCTGGTGTTATTTATTATTCATCTTTACTGCTTTCAGTTAGTATTTTATCTTATTTAATTTTCACAGAAATAGTATCGGGAAAAATTTTCTTGGCGTTCTCCACAAATATTTTTCCCAACAAGTGGTATCAGAGCTTGGTTGCTCTATTTATTATTTCTCTGTGCAAAATTAAATGGAGGAAAATTTGGCAACATGATAAAATTGACTGCATTCAATTATGCAATCTGGAAACCAAAGATGGAGGATCTGCTATACATTAAAGATCTTTGGAGGCCAATTGTGATACCAACAGAGGTACCAGTACCAGTACCAGTGTCCGAGGAGTCAGATCCTTTAGCGGAAGCCAAATTGGCATCATCTTCTAGTGGCAAACCAACGACAATGTCTGATAGCGAATGGATGGTGATTAATCGGAAGTGTGCCGCTCAAATCCGACAATGGATTGATAAGAGTATTTTTCAAAATTTTGCTAATGAACATTATGCTGGTGTTCTTTGGCAAAAATTAGAGAAGATGTACGCAAGAACAACGGCACAAAATAAAGCGAATCACATGCGGCGGCTCGTGAATCTGAAATACAAAGACGGGAGCAGTGTCTCGGAACACATGAGCGAGTTCCAAGGTATAGTATACCAACTCAATTCTATGAAAATGACATTATATGATGAATTGCAGGCATTACTGCTACTTAGCTCTTTGCCAAATAGCCGGGACACACTTGTTGTGTCGGTCAGCAACTCAGCTCCTGACGGTAAACTTACCATGGACATGGCGAAAAGAGAGTGGAGTCAACCCTGCGTCCAAGGCTCTTGTCATTAATCGACAAGAAAATCAAGAATAGAGAGGGAGAAGGAAAAGCCGAAACTTCCGGAATCAGCAACGAGGAAGGTCCCAATCCAACTTCAGACGAGACAAGAAGTGCCATCATTGTGGTAAACTGGGACACTTCATCCGAGAATGCAGAAAGCTAAAGGCGGAAAAATCAAAAAGTCATAATGTCAACAAAGCTAACGAGAACCAGACGAATGACATTGCGAATATTGCGGATGAGGTGATCATTATTCAAAGTGATGATTCCATTAATCTTGCATCCCAAGATTCGACATGGGTAGTTGATTCCGGCGCATCCTACCATGTCACGGCTCGTCAAGATCTTTTTACTTCTTACACCACTGGTGATTTTGGACTCATAAAGATGGGAAACGAAGGTACGTCCAAAATTATTGGTATGGGTAATATTTATTTGGAGACTAATGTTGGATGTAGGCTACTACTCAAAGATGTGAGACATGTTCTGGACATACGCCACAATCTTATATCTGCCGACAAGCTTGATGACGAAGGCTACATCAATTTCTTTAATGATGGAAAATGGAAGCTCACCAAAGGTAATTTGGTGATAGCCAAAGGAGAAAAGACTAACTCTCTCTATATCACACAATTCAAGCCGTGTGGAGGAGAGGTGAATGTAACCGGAAAAGGAGTCACCACCGAGTTATGGCATAAGCGACTCGGACACATGAGTGAGAAAGGACTTAAGATTCTCACTAGAAAGCAACTTCTACCTGGAATAAAAGGTACACCGTTGAATACTTGTGTCGACTGCATTATGGGAAAATAACATAGAGTAGCATTTCACAATTCCCCACCATCTAGAAAAGCTGAAATTTTAGATCTGATACATACTGATGTATGCACAATGCAAACTAGGACACTTGGAGGTGCGCTTTATTTTGTAACATTTATTGATGACCACTCTAGAAAGGTGTGGGCATTTGCCTTGAAAACTAAAGATCAAGTGCAGGAAATCTTCAAGCAATTTCATACGAAAGTTGAAAGAGAAACAGGCAAGCGATTGAAGTGTGTACGCTCTGACAATGGTGGTGAATACCGAGGACCTTTTGAAGATTATTGCAAAAACCTTGGGATCAAACTAGAAAGATCCGTACCAAAAACACCTCAACACAACGGTGTCGCAGAGCGGATAAATAGAACCATATGTGAAAGAATCAGATGTATGCTCTCCAACGCAAGGCTGCCAAACCACTTTTGGGGTGAGGCAATGAGAACAGCAGTTGATTTAATCAACCTATCACCTTCAGCTCCACTTAACGGTGATGTACCACAAAGTGTTTGGACTGGTAAGGATATTTCTTATGGCCACTTGAAGGTGTTCGGCTGTAGAGCATTTGTTCACATTCCAAGGGATGAGAGATCAAAGCTTGATGGAAAATCAAAGCAATGTATTTTTTTGGGGTACACACATGAAGAATTCGATTACAGACTCTGGGATCCCGTTAACCGGAAAATAGTCAGAAGTAGAGACGTGGTATTTCTTGAAGATCAGACGATTGAGGACTTCGAGAAGCACGAGAAATCTCCATCAACAGATGAATACCCAGTTGATCTTGGCCCAGTCGCTCCTCCTATCAACAAGCAAGCGGAATCTAGGATTGAAGGTATAACTACTTCAACTGAACTTGAACCAATTGTTGAACAGGTCCCATCAGAACCTCAATTGAGGAGATCAACTCGTGAACGACAATCTAGTCTTAGATATTCTCCCAATGAGTATGTGATGCTCACTGACGGGGGAGAACCAGAGAACTACCAAGAAGCTATATACCACGAGCATAAAGAGGAGTGGTTAAAAGCTATGTAGGAGGAGATGAAATCCTTAGACGAAAATCATACTTATGATTTAGTCAAGTTGCTGCAAGGAAGAAAAGCTCTCAAAAACAAGTGGGTGTTCAGATTAAAGACTGAAGAAGGTAACTCACAGCCACGATACAAAGCAAGGTTGGTTGTGAAGGGATTCGCTCAGAAGAAAGATATCGACTTCGATGAGGTATTTTCTCCTGTAGTTAAAATGCCCTCTATTCGAGTTGTTCTTGGCTTGGCAACAAGCTTGAACTTGGAGATCGAGCAACTTGACGTGAAGACCGCGTTTTTACATGGAGATCTAAATGAGGAGATCTACATGGATCAGCCAAAAGGTTTCAAAATCAAAGGCAAAGAAAATCTTGTGTGTAGATTGAGGAAGAGTCTTTATGGGCTCAAGCAGGCACCAACACAGTGGTACAGAAAATTCGATTCCTTCATGGAAGAAAACGGGTTCAACAAAACCACCGCTGATCACTGCGTTTTCGTCAAGAAATTTACTGATGGTAATTTCCTCATTATTTTGCTTTACGTTGATGACATGCTAATTGTTGGCCAGGATAAAAGCAAGATTAACAACTTAAAGAAGGAATTGAGCAAGTGCTTTGCGATGAAGGATTTGGGACCCGCAAAACAAATTCTTGGGATGGAAATCTTGCGAGACAGGCATAATCGTAAACTCTGGTTATCTCAAGAATGGTATGTTAATAAAGTTCTTGAAAGATTTAATAGGAATAAATCCAAAGCAGTTTGTTCTCCACTTGCAAATCATTTTAAACTTAGCTTAGAGCAGTGCCCAAAAAGTGAGACAGAAAAGAAAGAAATGGAAAAAGTCCCTTATGCATCAGCGGTTGGCAGTCTAATGTACGCGATGGTATGTACGAGGCCTGATATCTCGTATGCAGTTGGTGTGGTAAGTAGATTTCTATCTAATCCTGGTAAGGAACATTGGGCAGCAGTCAAATGGATATTTAGGTATCTTCGTGGTACATCTAATAACTGCATATGTTTTGGTGATGGTAAAACTATGTTAGAAGGTTTTTCGGATTCAGACATGGCAGGGGACGTGGACTCAAGAAAGTCTACATCGGGATATCTAATGACTTTTGCAGAGGGAGCAGTTTCATGGCAATCTAAAAAATGCGTTGCCCTATCTAGTGCTGAAGCGGAGTATATTGCGATAACGGAAGCATGTAAAGAACTCTTGTGGATGAAAAAGTTTCTACAAGAAGTGGACCACAACCAAGAGGAGTATATCTTGTATTCAGATAGTCAAAGCGCAATACACCTCAGAAAAATGCAAATTTCCACTCCAGATCCAAACACATTGACGTCAGATATCATTGGATACGTAATGCGTTGGAAGAAAAAGCCCTACAACTAAAGAAGATACACACTGACAACAACGGCTCAGATATGATGACAAAATCTCTATCTACAGTGAAGATGCAAGCTTGTCGAACTTTTGCAGGTTTGAGACCTTCTCCAAATTGCTCGTGAGGGGGAGATTTGTTGAGTAGGTCACTCCCAATTGGAGAGGCCAATGCAATTATGTATATCTGCAGTAGAATATGTATAGTAGTGAGTGTGTAAAAGAAAAAGAAAAAAAAAGGGAGAAAGAGAAAAAAAAAAATATCAAAAGAGATGGGGAGATAAATCAACGTGATTTTCACATCTAGAAAATCAAGGGAGATTGGAAAAGAAATCAAAGTGATATTCTCATATATACAAAATGAGATTAGGAGATAAATCTACGTGATTTTGTATCATATAATTCCTATTTGGGATTGTATTTGCTCTTATGAATAGGAGTCCTCCTCAGCGGAGAAGAGGTTACACAAAAGCAAGAATATCATAGTAACGTAGCGGAAGAAACAGTTTTCTTCTTCCAAGAAAAAGAGTAATCTTTTTATCCAATTTGTGAGAGGTTCTGATCCACAAATTGAAGACAGAGAGAGATCCACCTTTGGGTGAAGTTGTATCCCATTATTTATCATAGTGGAAGTTTGAAGTGGACTACGGTCCCGTGGTTTTTCCCTTCGCCTTGGAAGGTTTTCCACGTTAAAATTCTGGTGTTATTTATTATTCATCTTTACTGCTTTCAGTTAGTATTTTATCCTATTTAATTTTCACAGAAATAGTATCGGGAAAAATTTTCTAGGCGTTCTCCACAAATATTTTTCCCAACACGCCATTCTATTGTGTTGTTCTCCGTAAAGATATTCGCGAGTCTTCTCTTGTTCGGCCTTATTGTCGGCATCTTTCCTCCACCGTAATATATTCGGTAACCAGAGACCGAGGATGATAGCTGACTCCCTAAGTCCGTCATGGCAAAGTCATCCGCTGGGGTGCAGACTATAGAGTCCAAAGCAGCTAACTGCAGAATTACGGGGAAAGGCAACGAACGGTCAGACTAACAATAGTTGCGACAGAGCTTAGTCCATAATCATTGCATGCTTCTCAAATCGTCACATGAAAATGAAGAAAAGAGAAAGAACATGTGGAGAAGGCTAATGAAATCAAGCTAGAGGCGACTACTTCACGCAAACTACATACTTCAGAAGAAAGTCAAAAGATAACTTTTTTGCTTAAAAACACCAAAACAAGAAGATAAGTAAATCATCTGCTAAATTCTGGATTTTTTTTTTTTAACATTCATTTGTTCGGATTATTTGAATATTTCTTTCCTTGTAATTATCTCTTAATTGTATTTTAGTTTTTGAAATTGATTCGGGCAGGCCCGAACCGCACAAACGGGTCGGGACCCAGTCCCCTCTTTCGGGAACGTGTGGCTTTTTCTCTTTTTTCTTTTTTCGCCGGATGCAAGCTGACATAATTTACAGCAGCTAGAGCTGAAACTCTCTCTCTTTTTCTCTCTCTCCCTCTCTAGTTGCTTTGATCAACACCTCGATATCTCAATTTCCCAGTTGATCAAAAATAAAAAGGTTCGATTTTTCTGATGAATCTCTCTTTTTCTTCAATCGGTTCTTGTGGTCAGTCCTCACGTTTGAGTTTCTTGTCATGTGCAAAAATTGCAAACAAAATCTCACTTTTTACGACCAATCAGTGATGCGATTTTTGTGTTATAAAAGATAACTCTATTTTTCTTTTGTTCTCTTCATTGGTTAAAGGCCCTAGCTCCATTGATGGGGGCGTCAGGACATTTATTAGGATCGGAATCCATAGGTTGTTTGTACAAATCCCATAAATTGAATCTACGATGCTTTGAATTAAAGTAATTGGCACAGATAAAAAGATAGATTTAATGTGTCCACAAGGCTAGTAAAAGATTTTGCATGACTCTAAGTACGCGTTTGGAGAGCATTTGACCAAAGTCCTTGCATTGATTCTAGGGCAAAGAGTTTTTCACCAAATGCATATAATATTTGGCAAACATTATTTGCATCAAGGAATTTACCTTTTTTTTTAATAAAAAAATTATAACAGTGACCCTCCTCGATAGCTCAAGCGAAGCTGGAAACTTCGGTAACAAATGTTGCCTAGATCGTGCGACCCCATGTGAGCCAAATCAAAAGGTGGCCTTTAATGTCGTGCAACCCAGTTGATGGATCTCCAAGGTTGTGTGATCCTAGGCACAAGCCGCCAAGGTCATGAAACCCCAGGCCAGGTGACGTTGAAGTCATTTGACCTCAGGTAAGCCAGATCTGGACTCCAACGTCACACATGCCAGGCAACGAACAGCCCAACCCCAACTTAAATGACACTGGCGTCAATTTAGCTCCTCCGAGCCACCTTTGTGAATCCCAGATTTGAAGGTAGAGACAACGGTGTAAAATGAAGAAGTATATGTACTCGAGCTTTACAAGGAATTTTCTGTGGCAGTTTAAATTAAGGGAAAGCAATTGAGAAGTTTGGTACGTATCTTTTTATAGAGTAATTACGTCTGATATTCATT
The DNA here is from genome assembly GCA_017140165.1 of Eucalyptus shirleyi. Taxonomy (NCBI): domain Eukaryota; kingdom Viridiplantae; phylum Streptophyta; class Magnoliopsida; order Myrtales; family Myrtaceae; genus Eucalyptus; species Eucalyptus shirleyi. The sequence goes on from CM029450.1 coordinate 44,703,207, forward strand.
CGTACTAGTAATAAACTGTTGTTTATGGATGTTTGTCTATTTGTACGAATAAATCCACAAGACAGCAGTTGTTCACAGTGTAAATTTCATGGTGCAGTTGCGACGGGAATGCTCTCAAAGACATAGTGAAGTAGATGCAATCAATGGAGATTTCTTTACAGGAATTGCTAAGATAAACAGATTTTATCAAATTTCCACTTTGTCTCATACATATCTTTATCAGCATTTCATTTATGAGTTGTTTATCTACATGTTGTGAAGTGATCGAATGAACTTATTGACCAACAGATCCGTTACTAGCAATTGGATTTATACCGACTGTTTGCACAGCAATCATTTAACGTAAGCTTTGCACAATTTCCTTTTCTTTTATAAGAAAATAGTCATTTTATTGATCAACCTATGAAAAGAAAAACATGGGGGACTATATTTCCGTGCAAGTCCATTACAGCATAATGTCCCACATATACAGCCCCCATCAAGGTGTCAAATCTCCCTGAGGAAGATTAGCTTGTTATTCCTAGAGTAACTTTTATTTGTTGTATAATGGCCCTTCAACTCAGGCACCATATGATCACTAAGGCTGACTTTCGTCCCTGCTCGATGGCCCTTCCAGGCTAACTTCCTCAGTAATGCCTTCAAATTGTTCCCCTTGATGTGCTACCAGGCCCAAGTTAATTCACCCTTCGGGTCACTCGCAGATCTTGTACATGAGAGTAGTTGTAAAACTTGTTGCCAAAATCAGCTTTGAGAATACACTTAGAGAAAAAGTGCATTCAATATTCTTCATGTTGTCTAACTAGCACATAGGGGCTATCAATGTCACACCTACTTTTAATCTTGTTCGTAAGTGCGCAACCAATTATGAATCACCAGACAAGTTATAAAGCCATATTTTCGCACATTAGGCTTAAACCATACAAGCCCAAGCCAAGTCTATTATTCCCACATTTCCCCACATGATCCAGTAAATACTACTTTGTCTAAAGAGCCAGAGTTTGGAAAAATCAAGCCACATAAAGCCGTTTGAGTTTCGAGCAGATCATCAGACCTTGTTGGAGGCCATCTCCATCTATTTGCGTCGATAACATTTGCAACTATGGCAATATTACCTAAAGCTGAAATATAAAGCGTATGTAAACTTTTGCATTGACGTGGTATGAAAGGGGAAAATGAAAATGCTTAGGATTGTTCGTAAAAGCTATATATACAACTGCTGTTGCTAAACACTGATTTCAAATGTGTCTGAAGAACTCAGCTCAACAACGTGTTTGATAAGTTGTTTTTAAGAAGGAACAAGAAAATAGGTCGTTCAACTTCTTTTGATGGGATGAATTGGTTTTGGGTCCCCTGTGCTTCATATTTTTCTCATGCCTCCAAGTTCAACAATGCTGTTGTTGGCGTTATTGAACAGAGGGTAGCAGTGGAGCTTGCAAACATTCACTCTACCCACCTCACAAGGTATGAATTCACTTACCCCAAGAAGCTGTTGAGAAAGGCTTTCTTTGTGGTATTGACTGGTTTTGCGTTGTTGATGTTTTGACGGAAGAACGGTCCAACCTACCGTTGCCAACCAACAGCAGGCAGAGTCAGAGCCCAGTGAAGGTTGGGCCACAATGACTCGGTAGTATGCCAAAATGTCAATGCTCCAATCTAGATCATAATTGTTGTAGCTTGATAGCAATGGAGCTTCTTCTTGTTGTTTATTTTTTCAAAAATTTGCTTTACTAAACTCTTGGACGACGGATCTATTAAGTATTAATCCTTGTAGTTTCCCCGACAGTATGACTTGTCTTAGTGAGATATTTGGCAGTTTGTCTCTCTTTATTGACAATTCAAGCTGGAAATCTCCAAAGTTTGGAAATCTCCAAGTGACACTCAAGAAAGGTGTCGGGCAGCTGGGAGAACTGACATTTTCAAGCTGGAATAGGAGTAAAATTTTCCGTACAGGGCTTAAGCTGGCATCAAGTTATTGCGGGAGTACACAATCCGAGAAGCAAAAACAGATGCCTTCTATGACAAGGAACATAGAGGAAAAGGTAATAAGTCCTTTCAATCTTTTTACAGTATATAAACCTGTCCTTTATGACTGACCATAACATGGCTTTGGATGTCCACAGCCTTCAATTTTTTAATTGAGTGTCATCTTATACAGACCCTAACGTCTTGAACAAAAATTCTGATAAATAATAAACATTGAGCGTCTTTGTTATTAACTGTTGTTGACACTTTGATCATTCTCAGGAGAGAGTTTGAGTGCCTATCAAAAGTTAGCTTCTAGCCATTAATCTAATAGTGGCCAAGACCTAATATGCATGTTCTCTTCATTTACTACATATATGAAGCATCGCCCACCTGTTTCTGACGATGAGGTCTGGGGGTTGGAGAAGATTGCCGAAGATGGGAAATCTCACCAAAAACTAAGTGAAGCCAGAATACATAAGGTGAAGGACTTTCTATTGCAGCTCTTTATGGACTCCAAGAAACTGCGAGAGGTAGGCACTTAGTTAAGGATTCTCAATTAGGGATTGATTGACAACCAAGAATGTAAGGCTCGTGTCTTCACTCATCATAGAAATTGGAAAGAGCATAATACCAAAGAACTGGAATATCCTCTTAGATCATGCAAAGACTTGCAAAACAAATTGGAAACTGTACTGTCCCGATGGAATGAGGAAGCATGGTGCTGTATTTAACACTAATTGTCAACTGATCACCCTAATCAAAGACCTAATCAAAGGCGGTGCATTTTTGGCTACTCATCGACTTTCTCCCCAAGAGAAGGTAAGTAACTAAGGAGTTCCTACCATGTTTTGTCTAGACAGTTCATGCTCTACACGCCATCATGCTGAATTCATATAATTTGTCCCATATCATCTGTACAATCAGTAATTTGACCTTTACTCATAGCTGTGGCTTAATAGGTGTTAGGATTGATAAAAGATATGGAAACTTGGAACAGGAGTTAGTATGACATCTAGAAGCTTTGTTTTTCTTTTTGTTTTTTGTTTTTTTATTATTATCAGTACCAAGACTGTTCTCTGAGATGCGTGAAGCTTAATTATTTGGGAAAAAGGCCAAATGCAAAGATAATAAAGTGCACCTGCAGATGATTGAGGACAACCTGCTGAAGTTCTTTTCCAGCACCACAAACAACTTTTGATAAACGCTCCATACCCTATCACTGAACAAACTAGCGGACTAAGATTATAAAAACCAACCAAAAAAATCCAAAGTCCTATAGCATCATCAGAGCTTAAAAAGTCAGCCATACCACTTCACCCAGAGAATTAACAAGAAACTGATGGACTGCAGGACTAGTACTAGCACCAACGAGAAGACTCAAAAATTCCTCCTGAGGAGAAGAATCAAGGCCTAGATAAGCAAACGAAAACAGTTAAATGAAGAATAATGAAATGCCATCTACCGCTCTGTATTAACAGTACCACTTGCCATGGTCACTAACAATATTTGGCAGCAAATCAAGCTTCCTCATGAAATATGTTAATGGCATCAGCCCACTGCTTACACATGACTGATAATGATGTCTGGATGACATGAAGTAGATCTTCAATGTCCAAAGCCTGTTAAGCAACTTCATGAAGTTCATTTTTTCTGCAGAAAGCAAGAGATTGATAATCTAGGGAGGCATTGGCTGACAAAGATTCTCAAAAGTCCGTTCTGATTTCAATTTGGGAATTAAAACAGGCCAGAAAATGGGATTGGTAACACTCTGAAAGCAGCTGATGAATAAAAAGGAAAACTATTTCAGAATCAAAATCACAAACTGAATATGACTTTTTAGAATTCTCATTCCAAATGCAAACATGGAGATTTGGAATAACTAAGCCTGTTTTTGGAATGCGACGTAACCCGAGCATTTCACAATTTTCATCCCTAATGACATATATCATTTTCACTTAACAAATATTTTTTTCAAAAAACAAAAGAAATCGAAAACAGTTTCTATGAAGACGGAAACTGAGCAGCCTTAAACAGGCAAAAAAGAATCCTCCTCCAGATTCCACTCCACCATCCTCACCTGCCAATCGGAAGAAATGGAGCAACAACCTCACAAAACTGAATCGGAAAACAATTGAATCGCCACCACCCATTAGGAGGTTGCGGAAAGAAGGCCCGAAAGGGAGCCAAACCAGATTTTACCAACTTGTTAAATCAGAGTCAAATCATATTTTACCTCACCCTTTCTAGCCGTATAATATTAGTAATCCATATCATTGCATACGATAGGTTCGTATAAGAATTTAACATCAGGATGTTCTGAAAGAAATGGCGTGTCTCAAAATGTGTGATGCATAACTTACTACAACAAATTCCTACATCTACCTGATCACCCTCCTAGACTGTTCTATGCGATGCTTAAAAGTCAATAATTTATCAGATAGAAAGGCCAAATGCAAAGGTAATAACGTGCACCTGCAGATGATTGAGGACAACCAGCTGAAGTTCTTTTCCCGCACCACAAACAACTTTTGATACACGCTTCATACCCTATCATTGAACAAAGTAGCAAACTAAGATCATAAAAACCAACCAAAAAGAACAGAAGTCCTATAGTGACACCAGCACTTTGAAAAACCAGCCGTACCACTTCACCCAGAGAATTAACAAGAAACTGATGGACTGCAGGACTGGTACTAGCACACCTGGAAGACTCAAAAATTCCTCCTGAGGACAAGAGTCAAGAACTAGATAAGCAAACAGAAACAGTCAAATGAAGAACAATTGAAAGCCATGTCTTGCTCAGATTAACAGGACCACTAACCATGGTCATTAATAAGGCTTCACAACAAATCAAACTTCTCATGAAATATGTTCATGGCATTAGCGCACTGCTTGTGCATGACTGATAATGATATCCAGACAACATTTAGTAAATCTTCGATGCCAGAAGCCTGTTGAGCAACTTGATGAAATTCAAATTTACTGCAGACAGGAAGAGATTGAAAATCTAAGGAGGCATTGGGCTGATAAAGATTCTCAGAAATCTGTTCTCATTCTATTTGAGAATGTTAACAGTCCAGAAAATGTGTTTGATAACACTTCAAAAGCAGTTGTTGAAAGGAAAACTATTCTTAAAATCAGAATTATAAACAAAAGAAGACTTTTTAGTGTTCACATTCTGCATGCAAACATGAAGATTTCGAATAAGTAAGCCTATTTTCCTATTGTGACGAGCATATTCTCACAACTTTCATTCCTTACAACATACATCATGTTCACTCAACAAATTTTTTCTTAAAAAACATTGAAATCAGTTTCTATAAAAATGGAAGCAAAAATGTAATCAAAAACTTAGCAGGCCTTAATGGTAGAGAACAAAAATGACAGGTGAATCATGCGACAATGTTTAAAATTTTGCAACAGTTTCCTGCATTTTTGTCCCACTACTTTCAACATCTAAACTGCATTGACTTCCAGAGGTTTTTGTGGAAAGATAGTATGATACTTAAAGATTGGGTGAAAACCTTATTAAGCATGAACAAAATCATTCAGGCTACGAAGTATGAGGCATCATGTTGTTCAGCTTATGGTGACTCTTGAAAGTCAACTTGGGCATTTAGATTATCAGAAGAAAAGTTCTTCTATCATGCAAAGTGTAGAGTTAATTCCAGGAAAAATGCCTCGAAATTGCTCCATGTTAACCATCAGTTTCATTTTAAGGATGATGATCATATCCTGAGTTATATGAGTTTTACTTTCTGTAAACCAAATAAAGTCGATACCTTTGAAACAAATATCAGTGCATAAAAACAATCCTAATATAATCATAATATCAAATACAATCACTACTACATAAACTATATATTAAAAAAAAAAAAAAACACTAGTGCAATTTTACCTCTTTTGGAACATTGAAGTATCAAGCACTAAGCAATGGAAGCCATGCATGCTATCTCCAACCGTTTGATCCCCTCTTGATCCAACAATGTCTTCAACAAGTTCTCCTGAGCATGCAACCATCAAATGACAAAGATCCTTGGATAAAGCCACCTAATGATAACAATTACATGCGAGTTAGCTTGCTCTGGTGAAACATCTAACATGGTACTTGGAATAATCCAATCATGGGAATAAACTTACAGCCGTTACGTTTGAAGTTTAGCAAACAGTCAGCATCTTACGTCTATCAAAATATTATCCAAGCTGTTTGACATTTTAACCAAGCCATCGTTAAAGAAACGAACATATTGAATTAAAAAAAGGGAGAATTTTCTCGAGTCGAAGCAATTAACAGGAGAGATTGTCCACAGCCTCTGCCGATTGAAGCAATGAAGCTCCACCACCTTCGAGTCCTCCGTGACCATCGCCAGCAAATCCTTCTCCGGATTCCACTCCGCCATCTTCACGTTCCAATCGGGAGAAATCGAGCCAAATCCTCACAAAACCGAATCGGAAACAAATTGAATCGACCCACCCATTAGGTCGCGAAAGAGGGCCGACTGAAGCCGAACCTGAGAAACCAGCGGCTTGTCGAACTGAAGCTGAAATGGAAGCACGTGCCGCGACCCTTGGTCGGTCTCCATAGCCGAAAAAGATCCGGGAGCAGCCAAAGCGTCAGGTGGCAAATGCGAACTGAGAGGGAGAGCCAATGGCGGAGGGTAGAGCCCGAAAACCCTAGAAGAAAGCCTGTTGGAAGAGAAGATCGAGAGAGTAACGAAGTACACTGGAGCCTGAGAATTTAGCAGAGAAGATTGCGGGAGAGGAAGAACAGGCGGGAGAGAGACAACTGAGGAAGCAGAGTGAATTTGATTACGGGCCGATCCATGGGGCCAGGTTTGAATATGGGCTGCGACATTGGCTTAAACCCAAGCCCAAGAAACTATCCGGTCTGAAGCACTTGGTTGCGTTGCTTGATTTCTAGGCTTCATTTAGTAGTTGTGTGTTGAAATGATGCGTCTCCAATTCACACGAATAACTATCTTAGCAAGGTCACATTGACTGTAAGTCAGAATTCCTTGAAAAATTTTCACAAGCAGTTGGTGGGCTTGTTATAACAAGCATGACAAATACAATTTGATCCTTCAATTCCAAATATATTTGTAGAACCAATAGTAGAATTCAAATAAATAAATGAAATCCATATATCTTATCATAAGTCAAAAACGAATAAGAGCAGAAGAAGTTGTTGGAAGATATGATTCCGGAGATTTTACTCAATCATCGATAGATAGGAAATTATGTTTAATTTAGGATTAGAAAGATAGAGGAATATCTTTTTACCTTTATCAATTTCTTGCTTTCCTTTATTAATTCCTTGCATTGTAATTAAATACAGTTATTGCAGAACACAAAATATACTGAATATACAGAAAAGCTTCTTCCTCTCGATACTCTCCTTGGTCTTCTGACATGGTATCAGAGCACATGCCGATCCTGGCGTAGCTTTCATCTTTTTGAATTGCCTGCATTTCTTCGTCTGTTGTTGTTGCCACTGCAGAACAAAAAACAGCATTCAGCAGGAATTCTCTTTCCTTTACCCTTTGTTACCAACCTGCGATTCTAAAAGAACTTCTTCATCCATTCAATCTGATTGCCTTGAAGAACTGTACCCTGCAAAACAATTATCAAAAGGAATCAGCCTCTCTTTAAATTTTTTTCTACAATGAGTATATCAGAAGCCCCTACCATTAGAACAGATGACGTACCTTCAAGGGATGCGACGCCACAGAGTACATGCAACCAAGATTCGACTGTTGTGTCAACCATGGCGGAGCAACAACTTAGCCAAAGTCAGATCCAACCCCCACACATGCCTTGGCAGAACTTTCCGGCTCAGTTCAATCTGGGGCAGCCCTCTTCGGGCCATCCATACCAGTGGATGCCATACCCATGGATCCATGGGATAAACCCACACACATCATAGCCAGGCTACCAAGGCAATGTGCGGACCGACGAAGGGGCATCAACCAATATTGGGGTAGGCTCTACCTTCTGCCCGGAGCAAACGGGCGGATTAGGCGAATCGGGAGGAACGAATCCTTCCCCAAATTTTTTCAATGTGGGTCAAGAAAGCGGGTCGAATGTAGGGGCGAATACCTACCCGACTTTTTCACCCGGTTTTTTTCCTTACCAGATCTTTGCTGCCGGAGGACGACCGGAGCCCGACGATCCTCTCTACACGTCGAACGCCAACGGACCAGAGCTCAAGCTCATCAGTCAGCAACTGACAGGCCCAGATAACTATTCAACCTTGTCGCGGGAGCTCCGGCGTGCCCTGGTAACAAAAGATAAGGAAGGGTTTCTCGACGAAACCATTCCGGTCCTAACCGATGAGCGAATGGCCCGTTTTTGGAGAAAATGCAACCAGCTCGTCAGAACCTGGATCGGAAACTGTATCACATCCGAAGTCGCAGGGGGACTCCCCCCGACGGAAGATGCGAAAGAGATGTGGGACAATATTAAAGAAAGGTATGGGAAACTAGATCAGATCAAAATTTTCTCTATAACACAGCAGATTTCAGATTTGAAACAGGGAAATATGGGTATCGCGACGGTCTACAATAAATTGTCAGCACTGTGGAACGAATTGGAGTCGGCCGAAGAGAAGTTCGAGTGGCCCGAACCCATTCTGCGACAGTACAAGATCATGCGCAAGAGAGAGAAAGCGATTAGGTTTCTCCTAATCTTAAACGAGACGTACCTTTCATTTCGGTCCCAGATTCTGATGATGGAACCCATGCCAAATCTTGGCCGGATCTACCAGCTCGCCGTCCAGGAAGAAAGCCAATAGAAGACGGCGGCCTACGGAAGAGGAAGCGAGGTGATGGCTCTGGCCGCCGCCAGAGGCCATTTTCGCCCCTAACAGTGAAACGCTGGAATCACAGATAGAAAAGGGGCGAATGGGGGGTTCCGTAACCCTAACCCTAACCGTGGAGAACAGTTCGACGGCCTTGATCTGGGGGACCAATCTGACGGTCCCTATTATTCGGCAACTGGGCCATTCTCGGTAGGCCCACGGAACCGATTCGCTGGAGCAGACGGGCCGCGAGGAAGGGCCCAACAGCGAGAAGTCAGTGGGCTGCGAGTTTTTCAGCCCACTGACTCAGAATTATATGGGCCTACTTTGGCCCAAATCTTTCAGCCCAACAGCAAATTTCCTTCAATTGCCAAAAATAGCCAAAAAGGAAAAGGTAAATTGTACTGCGAATTTTGCAAACATCCGCACCATACAATTGAGAATTGTTGGAAATTACATGGGAGACCTGGAGAAAAAGAACAAGGGAAATCTTCACAGGTTTTTTAGGTATTGGGTCAGCCGACAGAGAAATCAATTTCACATGAGCAGTATCAGGAGTTGATGGAGGCTTTGAAAAGGCTAGATGCATCAGATAAAGTCGGGAGTTTCACAAGTACATCTTATTGCTTGAATTCAATCTCAAAGACTACATGGATTATAGATTCAGGTGCCAGTGATCACATAGCCTGTGATAAGGGATTTTTTTCAAAAATCAAGAAATTATCTTTTCCTATATCAGTACAGTTTCCAAATGGAAACTCCACACAAGTTGTCATGACTGGCACTGTGACTCTTAGTCCCCTAATCACACTTCAAAATGTGCTTTATGTACCTGACTTCCAATTCAACCTCATATCAGTTAATCGAGCTTCTGAGGAAAATTGATGTCATGTTCTATTCACTCAAGATAATTGTTTCTTTCAGGCCCTTTCGACTTGCAAAATGATGGGCTTGGGTAAAGCTTATCAAGGACTCTATTTCTGGATAAATTTCCCCAGCAGTTTTAAATTATCGTCTGTTCAATTCAATAAATCATTGTGTAACTATGTTATCAATGACAAAAATTCTCTTTATCATAAAAGATTGGGACATAGTGCCTCATTCCCTTGTCCCCACTGTCCTATCTGCCCTTTGGCAAAACAAACACGTGCTCCTTTCCCAAATAGTAATTCCCGAGCATATAGTGTTTTTTCACTAATCCATGCAGATGTTTGGGGGCCCTATCATACAGAGCATCATGATGGGTCACGATTTTTCCTCACAATTGTTGATGATTTCTCTCGTGCGACATGGATATTCCTCATGCAGTCCAAGAATCAGGTTTTTTCTCACCTGAGAACTTTTCTTAGCTTATCCAAAACTCAATTTGGGAGGACAGTTCGTCGCATTAGAACTGATAATGGAAGAGAGTTTTTCAATGGTGAGTGTGCTTCCTTATTTTCACTAAATGGAATCTTGCATGAGAGCTCTTGCACTTATACACCACAGCAAAATGGTGTTGTTGAAAGGAAACATCGTCACCTCTTGGAAGTAGCACGTGCCCTCAAGTTTCAAGCATCTATTCTTGAAAAATTTTGGGGAGATTGTGTGATTATTGCATCATATTTGATTAATCGAATGCCATCACGGATTCTGAATGGAAAAACACCATTTGAAATGTTATATGGCAAGAAACCGAATTTGAACCATCTCAGGGTTTTTGGATGTTTATGTTATGCCACTACAGTCGGACACAAGGATAAGATGGCACCACGTGCCAGTGAATGCGTATTCATGGGATATCCCACCTTAAAAAAGGGGTATCGGATTTATGCACCATCCACAAGGGAATTCTTTATCAGTAGAGATGTTGTCTTTCATGAGAATATTTTTCCTTTCCGAGCTCTTAATTCTTCACCTGAAGATGAAAAGACAAGGAATTCAACTTTTCTAATAGAAGAAGATGTGCTTTCGGGCGACACATTTATTGCTACTCCTCTACCAAGACCAACTGGTGGATCATCTGCATTACCTGTTGAGACATCTACAAATCACTCAACTGAAGAATCCCATGTCGAAGAATCAACACAGTTAAATGAACTCCCAGAACCAAGCCCTGTTGCAGAAGATTCTTTAATATCACAAGAACCTCTACGGCGTTCTAAACGAGCAGCTCATCCACCAGCTTGGACAAGGGATTACATTTGTGGTTCCTCGAAGTTGTCAGGTACTCGCTATCCCATATCGTCTTACCTCTCATTTGATAGGCTATCACCAGAACATTTATGTTGCATGAGCCGCATTTCTGAAGAAAAAGAGCCGTCTAATTATAATGAGGCCAAAGATGATCCCCGTTGGCAAAAGGCTATGGAGGCCGAGCTACATGCCCTGAACGAAAATCATACCTGGGATATTGTAGCATTGCCGACTCATCGCAAACCCATAGGCTGTAAATGGGTTTACAAGATCAAATACAGGGTAGATGGTTCTGTGGAGCGATATAAGGCTAGGTTAGTGGCCAAAGGCTTCACTCAGCGAGAATGTTTTGACTATCACGAAACCTTTTCACCTATTGCAAAGGATGTCACTGTTCGATCCTTTCTATCCGTTGCTGCTTTTCGTGACTGGTCACTGCACCAAATGGATGTGCATAACGCCTTTTTACATGGAGATCTGGATGAAGAAATCTACATGGATCTTCCACCGGGATTACAAAGACAGGGGGAGTCTAAGGTATGTCGTCTCCGTAAATCTCTTTATGGATTGAAGCAAGCCTCTAGACAATGGTATGCCAAGTTCACCAATGCTCTTATGGCAGCTGGATTCAAGCAGTCCAAGTATGACTATGCCCTATTCACCTGGACAAAAGGTATGTCATCTATTTACTTGATGATTTATGTTGATGATATACTTATCATGGGAAATGATAATTTTGCTGTAAAGAAGCTTAAAGAGTATATGCATTCCACCTTTCATATCAAAGATTTAGGGCCACCTAAGTATTTTCTTGGAATTGAGATAGCTCGTTCAGATCAGGGAATCTCTCTCAGTTAGAGGAAATTCATAATGGAAATCATATCAGAAACAGGATTATCAGGTTGTAGACCAACCATTATTCCCATTGAATAGAATGCCAAATTGACATCTGTCGAATATGACACTGGCACATCTTCCTCTTCTGATGATCCATTGTTAAAAGATCCATCGGGGTACCAGAGACTGGTAGGGAAACTCATATATCTCACTATGACTAGGCCGGATATTTGCTATGCGGTGCGAGACCCTCGGCCCGGTTTATGCATAGTCTGAAGCAATCTCACATGAATGCAGCCTTGAAAATTGTGAGATATTTGAAGACATGTCCAGGGTTGGGGATACTCCTTTCTCGGAAATGCAACATGAAGATGACGGCTTATTGCGATGCGGATTATGCCACATGCCCTATGAGTAGGAGATCCATTACTGGATTCTGCATCAAATTTGGGGAATCATTACTTTCATGGAAAACAAAGAAGCAATCTACTGTATCTCTATCTTTAGCCGAAGTGGAGTATAGATCCATGGCCAAGACTGTCTGTGAAATAGTTTGGCTAAGGGGTTTACTTCAAGACCTCGGAGCACGAGTCGAAGGACCAACTATACTCTTTTGTGACAATGACTCGGCACTCAAACTCGCAGCTAATCCTGTATTGCATGAGAAGACAAAACACATAGAAGTTGATTGTCATTTTACTCGAGAGAAAATCCAAGAAGGAGTGATCGAAACAAATGGCATCAGGACTTCAGAGCAACCGGTAGACATATTTACTAAGCCACTCTGTCAAAGACAACATGCATATCTTCTAAGCAAGCTTGGTGTCTTGGACATCTACAAGCCATCAGCTTGAGGGGGAGTGTTGGAAGATATGATTCCGGAGATTTTACTCAATCATCGATAGATAGGAAATTATGTTTAATTTAGGATTAGAAAGATAGAGGAATATCTTTTTACCTTTATCAATTTCTTGCTTTCCTTTATTAATTCCTTGCATTGTAATTAAATACAGATTGTACAGCACACAAAATATACTGAATATACAGAAAAGCTTCTTCCTCTCGATACTCTCCTTGGTCTTCTGACAGAAGTCATGGGGCTCAAACAAAATTGGTAACGAGAGAGAGAAATGCACACACCTGAAGTCACCCAGAGAGAGAGAGAGTGGAAGAAAAGACGCACTTCTGAGGTTGGAGCTAGAGGAATTGCAGGGACACAATTCTTTTGTGTGTTTAGGGAAAATTGATTTACAGTTTTTATTTGAAGAAGTCGTTTTCATTGTAACTGAACGAAGGTTTTCTGCCCAGCGGTGTCTTTTTCCTAGATGAACTTATATCCCCCCAAACAAACAAAAGAAGATGGTGAAAGTATTTTACCGGGAATCATTTTCTTCAAAACCAACGAAGCTATTCTATTATGAAGTGGATGCCCATTGCATTATAAAGTGGAGGGCCACGTCTCTGGAACCCACATCGGAAGAAGCCAATTAACGCCCTTAGACATCAGAGGAGTCATTTTTTTGTCCTAATCGTAGTCTATGAGCTTGAAGGCTAGTGCTAATACGTTTTTAAAAATCGTTCCATGTGGACATCTTTATTTCCAAGATGCCTCACAATGTGGGCATATGCCTGTCCTAATTTTGATAGGTTAATCACATGGGAAGCTGATGTGTTTTGTCCATTCTTCTCCGGGTAGAGCGGACTCCCAATCGCCATAATAGATTATTAAAAAAGTAAGTTAAATTGGAAGCATCCGTAGTATTGCTGATGAACCTTATACTATGCATTAGATGTTGAATGACACAAAACCACACTACTATTGCAAACAATGGAGAGAGTGTACTATGCATTTTTTGACTTTGTCACAGTTAGATTGTTTCGCAATTTGATATCATAAATAGTATCACCGTATCTGGACTGTGTTTGGCAAAGTAGCACAGTCCTCTCGTGGCTCTCATATGGGATATTTTACTCATAGAAAGAGAGCAAACTAATGAATCGCTTAGAGAGAGAGAGAGAGAGAGAGAGAGAAAGTTTACTTTTTCATCTCTTTATGCTTTTACATTCTAAACTGAAAGTTTTTTATTTGATGAATTTCAAATTTAACTATCGTTTCTATTGATTTTTTTCCTTTTTGATTGATTATGAATATTTGGTATTAGATTTTATGAGTATTAGTAATTAAAGGTAGTTGCTTGTGCTTTCAAATAAATACTTACATTGAACCATCAATCAAAGGAATGATTGGAGTAAATATGTAAAAATTTCTTAGATAATTTGGATGCATATGATCTTAACACAGCCGAGCCATTAATATTAATAGATCTCACGTGAAACCTATACAAATAAAGGATTGGAGTACATTGCACTTCTATGCACAAAATACGTCTCACAACATTTCAATTTCAATTAATTTTACGCGTAAACGATATTTATAACTTGTAATCCACTAATTAAATACATGGTTGATGTCCAATTAGGAAAGTGCATGCATCTAGAGACAAAGAATAGCCACTTTCTTCTTGTTGGTACCTGGATGCGGCTTGATGATATGATGAAGTCAATAACTTTCGGGGAACACCTTCATGAAACAATTTGTATTCAGAAATCTCTCAGAAAGATGCGTCCTTCATCCGGAAAGCATGTGCTTTCCATCCTACCTTTTCATTTGTAAATTAGAGGTGAACACCGGTCCGATCCAGGTCAACGAGGTAACCGGTTCGGTTCCCAGTTCAGGCCGCAGAACCGGACCGAACAGGAAAACCCTAGTCTCTCTCGTACCCTGCTGCCTGACGCCTATTTCCTTCGTCTCTCTCACTTCATTCTATCCAGTCTCCAATCGAGCAACGACTCTCTCTCTCTCTCTCTCTCTCTCGTGCGTTTCTCGATCTCCCGACCTCCTCCTCTCCGGCGACAGGGACTCACTCCGAGAGGTAAGCTCAAGTATCTTTGGGTCGAGGCTGAGGTCTGCTTCGTGTTTGTTTGTTCGATTGACTCGCAAATCGCAATTTCTGCATCGCCAGAAAGCTTTTCAATTTCAGCGTGTAAGCTCAGCGGGGACTCTCTCGTTTGTTTGTTTGTTTGTTTGTCTGTCGAGGCCAAGCTCTACTTTCTCTCTCTCTCTCTCTCTCTCTCTCTCTTTTCAATTTAAAAGGGTTTTTCTAGGCTTCTTAAATATACTTCCTGGGGGATTTATGTGGAAATGAACTCGATCCAGTTTAGACAGTGGCTGCTTTGTGAAAGGCAGAAAGCATATTTCAAAACAGTCACTTAAAAGCGAGTGCATTTTGATTATGGGATGAATTGACTCTCAGATCATGCCACCTAGTCGAAGTTTGCTTTACTGGTTTTTGTACTGTCTAGCAGTGTGCCAGTGTTGCGTAGTAGCGTCAGAGCATTTGAAGTCATGGTTCATGCGGGTTTGTATTTTTGCTTTAAAGTTTCTGGCCTCTTTGAATCCGTTTCGTAGAGAACAGTGACAGATAATGTAATCACGAAGCTATGGCTTGTTCCATTTAATTTCTTTGCTCCTTTCTGCCCTTTACAAGTTGATTGCAACTCGAGTTATTGGCCTTGAATATTGACATATGTTTAATGTTATTTTAGTTAAACAAATTACACTTTCTGGCGATGCTTTTTTCTCTGTTGAAGTTGTGGAATTCCCCAGTTTTTTTCTGCTTCTTCTTCTTTAGAGGTCTTCAACGCTTTCCCTGCTCTGGCAAGTCCAATGCTGAATAGTAGAATCCTTCCAGAGGAGGAGGAACAAGTTGATGAAATACTTGCTCATGTTCAATTGCAAATGCTTGCTGTCCCGGTAACATTTTAACATCATTCATTTGAAATACTCCCTTGTAGGAAGGTTCCCTTAAACTAACTGGAGAGGAAAAAAATGTAGATTTCAGCTATGTTATTGTCTTTAGAGATTTGAATCTGCTGTGATGAAAATATGTAGGTTGGTATGTTATGGAAGAATTGGATGTTTGTTGTTTTACTATTTTACTGTTATTGCTATTTGTGTCGGCTATAGAAAGGGGTTTGTTTTACTTCTCGTTGTTTGGTAAACTAACATGAAAAGTTTGTCCTTCTAAGGAATAAATTTTTCTTTTAAAAAAAAGGGATCAGCCGGTTCCCGGATAGACCCTTGAACCTGGCAGGACTGATAGAATCAGTTCTAGGATTTACAGGGTAGGTTCCAGGTTCTAAAAATCTGGAATAGGTTCTAACAGGATAGGTTTCGGGTTCCAAGTATTGAACCTACCCACTCTGGAACTAATCATTCATAGAGGCATCTTCTCTTCATTAAAAATTTTGTTTTCGCAATCATTCAGAAAGCATGTGCCCTCCGTTGAACCTTTTCATTTATTCACCTACGTCTTTTTGTGCAGCAGGAAGGCATCCTCATTTCAATTTTGCCTTTAGACTTCCATGGAGAAAGGGCAAAGTCAGAGCAAAGCAAACAAAGGGACGCACCGTTTCATTTCAGGTCGTTCCTTTGCAGTTCTTTTTGCGCCGATTCTTTTGTCTATGTTTGTATTCAATCATCTCAAGAAGAAGAAAAAGAGTGCAGAAAAAGAGAGCACTAAGGGAGTATCCGCTCCTATTTTCAGCGTTGAGGGTGCATACGACGTATTCTTGAGCTTTAGAGGCTCAGATACCCGCAAGGGATTTGCTGATTACCTCTATCGCAGTCTGCTCGACGTGAGAACGGTGCGGATTTGTGTGTTTAGGGATGACGACAGCCTACCGATTGGCGAGGAATTTGGTTCACAGCTTCTTGATGCCATCGGACGGTCTAAGATTTCGATCCCCATCATCTCTGAAAATTATGCTTCTAGCAAATGGTGTCTCCGTGAACTCATTCGTATCATGGAATGCAAGAAGAGCAAGTCACACATAGTGTTGCCCATTTTTTACAAAGTGGATCCATCAGATGTGCGGTATCAAAAAGGAAATTTTGGGAGGGCCTTCGATTCGTGTAAGAAGCATTTTGATGATAATGATATTCGGGAGGGGCAACGAGCACTTAGAGAAGTGAGTTACTTAAAGGGATGGGAATCCGAGAAAATTGCCAACGGGTACTTGCCTTCTACTTGATTTTCTTTTTATAAGTTTGTTTTCTTATTCATGCAAAATCGATGAAATGTCAATGAATTACTTCCACAGCAAGCTCAGGAATCCCCAAACCAATGAGCAACCATAATGCCACAAAGGCAACAAACACTCCCCATGATGTCCCCACGACTACCCCATAGTGTCTAATAATTTTACAGTTGTCTCAGGTAAAAAAGCGAAGAAACGACAACCCCTCCAGCCAATAGTATCAATCACGAACGATTTGCCTCTTCCATGCTCAGTCGTCCAAAGCTTGTTCATCACCAAATAAATCGACCTCATATTGCTAGCGGGTGTTGGCTCAGATGATATGGATCAGACATTTTGCATTGACCATGTCTAGCTTCGATTCTTGCCGCAAATAACTCTCCAATGTTAGGCTTCTGTAAGTTAAACTATAAGTCCCAGTATAACCGTGTGGGATCCCCAACGAAAAAAGGACTTCCTATCCTCCGATTAGCAGCAACCTTAAGCTTCATTATAAATGTTATACTTGCAAAGACTCTTTAAGAGCCAGGTGCACCACCTTACTTTCTTTCACCAAGATCCATCTAGTGGCAGAAAAGTAGAGGGGAAATTGAAATCTACACCGTCATCCTCCATTCTTATTTGTAAAACCAAAATATCTTGCATGTTAATTGGCCCCATCCATCCTTCACATTTGGGTGGGTGTCAGATGATGAGATTAAGTATAATCACAAGGTTATCATGAGTTTTTGTTGTTTGACAGGTATGAAGGAGAATTAGTGGAAGAAGTTATCAAAATGGTTCTGAGCAAGTTGCGACCTGTTTTTCCTCTTGAGGTTACTAAGCGCTTAGTTGGATTTGGTGATCATGTGGAAGAAATTAGGAATTGGCTAGACAGTTCTGCTAGTGATCCTCAAATGATTGGAATCTATGGCATGGGAGGGATTGGTAAAACGACTCTTGCCAAGATCATTTACAACGAGCTGTCAAATGACTTTGTGTATTGTAGCTTCCTTCAAGATATACGAGAAACAGCTGACCAAAAGGGTATCACTTACCTACAAAAGCAGCTAATTAATGAAAGACGGTCAATTGAAAATGAAGTTTCAACAGTCGATGATGGAAAAAATTGATCAAAGCTAGATTCAAAGAAAAAAAGGTTCTCATACTTCTAGATGACGTAGATGACAAGGCTCACCTAAATGCTTTGGCTGGACAACGCAATTGGTTCACTTCAGGAAGTATTATCATTGTGACAACTAGAAATAAAGCTATTCTTGATCAATCTGAATTTGAGGTAGGTTGCAAGTATGAGTTGAATAAAATAGATAC
The DNA here is from genome assembly GCA_017140165.1 of Eucalyptus shirleyi. Lineage (NCBI taxonomy): Eukaryota > Viridiplantae > Streptophyta > Magnoliopsida > Myrtales > Myrtaceae > Eucalyptus > Eucalyptus shirleyi. The sequence goes on from CM029450.1 coordinate 44,721,391, forward strand.
AAAGCATTCTTTGATTTTATTTAATAGACATGCATTTCGTGAGGACCATTCTCCAAAGGGCTATAGGTCTATCTCTTATGAGATCATATCTACCCTGGATGGACTTCCCTTGGCTCTTGAAGTTATAGGTTCATACTTGTATGGAAAAAGTCGAAATGTGTGGGTTGATATACGGACTCAATTAAAAGACCAACCATATGTGGATGTCCAAAAAATATTGAGGATAAGTTATGATGCATTAGATGATAATCAGAAGGTGGTTTTTCTTGATATTGCTCGGTTCTTTATTGGCAAAGAGAGCAAATTCTACGTTTACATGTGGGAACATGGGGTTTATACAAATCAAGCAATCGCAGAGTTGGAATTCAGGTGCTTAATAAAAATTGGAGATGATGGTATTTTAAGTATGCATGATCAACTTAGAGATCTTGGAAGGAGCATATGGCAAGGAAAGGAAGCCTCCAAAGTACTAATGGAAAAAAAGGTAACATATGCACTCCTTATTCTTTCCCTCCTCCTCGTATTTTCTTAGATTTCATCTTATCTATTTTAATCATTTATCATGTATGAACAGATGCTCCTACTTTTGAGGAAAAAAATCTATTTAAATATCCATTCGTGCCCATCTTAGATTAATTGTGTCAGTTAATTGGATTGTAAATATTCCAAGAATGAAAATGTTGTACTATTTAATTAAAGTTCTTAGATAAAATATATCTGTCAAAAATTTAATTCACAATCAATTTAAGGTCCTTTAACTATGATTCTACTTTGAAAATTTCGTTAAAAAGACAACTAATAAATAAAGATGAAGTGTGAACATTGTAGATTAGGCAAATGAAGATTTCTTGGTTAAAAATAGATAATTTGCCAATTATAATAAGTAATAATTATGCAAAACAGTAACATTTAAAGAAAATTTCACACTTATCACGTGTGATGACTTTCCAGTATGGCCAAAAGTATTCCGGTGCTCCTGTGATTTAGGAAACTGATGTTTGATATGTCTTTTTTTTCCCACTTTGATTTTGAAGATACTGGTCCTTTTACTTATATCTATCTCTTTTCATTTGTCTTTTCGGCTAATAGATGCGATTGCAAAAACTCCCTTAAGAATTATATTTGAAATATTTACTATTTGTTTTAAGGTTGTATCGTGTTGACCTTGTTCATCTTGTGGATTATTATTATTTTTTTTTAATTCAAATCTCATGGATTAAGTTAGGTTTATGATAAAGAGTGGATTTTCTGATTTTCTTTTCGTTGATTCTTTCATTTCCGTTGTCTTTTCCTTTACACGTTTCTTAATAAACATTTCTTTCCTCTCCAAGTTGTTTTATGGTATTTACATATTTTGGGACATTGCCCTTTTGTGCCAAAAGCCACTAGACAAGCTTGACTGTTTACTAGTTAGAGCATCCAAAAAAGAAATTGACTATTTAGAGGAAATTACGTGCTTGTTATCATATTGATTCCTTTTTGTTTATATTATATAATTTTGAGCATGAAGCCAATCTAGTTTATCTCTACTTAAATTGTTAATGTTCATGTCATTTCATTAATCTGTATGGTCCATTTAGGCAAACCTCATCGGTTCATGACTAATCAATGGAGAGGAATTAACCTAGCAATTAACCAAGATATGTTGGGGAAAGGAAAAAGCTTTATATTTTTGAGTTTATTTGAAATAGTTCATTGACAAGATTCAATATCACTCTTTCGTTGATTCAATAACTATCATTAACATTAGCAAAAAGTGCACTCATATGGGTGTTTGAAATATGAAAAAAAGTCAAATCTGTTTGACCAAAGATAAATGTAGGAAAATGCTAATCACTTTAGGAAAAAATTTAAATGATTGAAGATGTGAGAGATTTCAATTTAATTTTGGAAAATAAAAAATTTATGGGATTGATTTCCAATTATCTTGACCTTTTAAATTATGATTTTATGTATTTTGTTATATCTTATTTCGACATTTCATTTGGTAAATTATACGCTGATGGTGTGGAAATTTTTTATGGAAGTTTGAGTTTGAAATCCCCTTTCGATATAGTAGAGATTTTTTTTTTTTTTAAATTTTTTTTTTTTTTATTTTTCCGCGTAATATACTATAGAGATTAATGTACAAGGGAAAATAATGAAAGACACCGTGAGATGATGATTGCAGCAAGATTTAGTGACTTTTCCTACAAACAAACTTAAGAGAAATTATATCCGTTCGCAGGTTTTGTACTAGTTAACGTTTATTTGGCAGGTAATGACAAACGAGTCAAGCAACAAAATTGAACCAAAAAAAAGAAAAAAATCGAACTTTGATTTCAAGGTGTTTGCAAAGTTCATATTTCGTAAAACAAACTTGTGTTTTGTCAGTTTCTCTTTATTCTCAATATTTCCAAGAAACTAAGGAAAATAAAAATGCACTTTTAATTTATGTTGATGGGTCGATAATTTAACTTTTTGATTTTCACTGTATATCTCTCGCCCTTTGTTCTCTTCTCTGATTGCAATCGGCTGATAAAAAGCATTCCAAGAATGGGAAACAAAAAAAACCTTTATCCTATGTAAAAAAAAGAAAAGATAATTCTTTCAATTTTGAGGATATACTATTTTAACAAAAGTTCACGTGAAAGAAAAAAAGATTTAAAAGTGTTGTGAAATATGGATCGACTAGTCGTGAACCTGTGCCATGCGTACACACAAAAACTAACGTGAGTAAATTAAGCACAAAGATGTTATTGTAGTATCCCAGTTTATCTTTGTTATGCACATGTAGATAGACATATCATGTTCTTTGGAAAGATAGTTCTAATTTATAAATTGACCCTTTTTAATCTTTTATTACAGAAAAAATTCAGATGGTAAACCGCATTCGAAAGACATTCCTTTTTTTTGCATGACAATGGACGTATTTCACCATTTGTAATAGATAATCACGTTAATTAGACAAAAACGGAGAATTGGGCGAACCATTTCACCATAAACAGAAATTAAAGATCGTGTTTTCTAACCTTCAATTACACACATCAGTTTTATATAGTGGCCCTCACTTGATTCTCATAATCTTTTTTAATAACGAGAAAGCCTGTTGAATGAAAACTGGGTCGATCGATCGTGCTGAACTTTAAGGTGATTGGAGAGGGCGATAGAAATCGTTCCATGGTTCCCTCACTGGAGTGCAATGTCCATGACCGGGGCTCGGATGGAGTGCAAATTCTATGAATCTAAGGAATTGAAAAGACATGAAACGAAATTGAAACGACATGGAAACTTACAAGTGAAAGATAGACTTTGGTGTGTTATACGTGTCTGATTTGGCCTCTAAACATCCCTTTTATATTAATATCTCTTGTGGACATATCGGGTTTCTTGTAAAACTTCCCATGGAGAAGGCTTGCTCCACTTTCTGAAATCCTATTTTGTTGGCTATAAGGAGCTCCATTTTGACACTTTTCAAAGCCATCTGCATGTAACTTTCACATGCATCATTTGTCACCAACATCAATTGTATCCTGCGTTATTTGCCACGTATATCCTCCGACACTTGTCTATACCATTCTTTAAGGGAGATTTTGCTTTAAATCTTTAATCTAAATCACATCAAAATGAAGTTAATAATAAATTGAACTAATTTTAAGGGAAAATAATGTCAATACTTCCTAAACTTTGGCCCATTATACAATGTTATTCTTGAAATCTTAATTAGATCAATGTGGTCCTTAAACCTATCTTAATTGTTCAATTTTGTCTCTAAACTTTCGATTAATTTGATTTAGTCTCTCGACTGCCATGATGAAGTCAAATCAGTCCTTTGACGGTATTCGCTACTTTGCCAAGTTACACTGTTGGCCAGATTTTAGATTAAATTTTCATTTCAAACTGCATATCCTAAATCAATAGAAATATGCTATTTTTTTGTTACTCTTTTAATTTTTTTTTGGTGTTAAAAAAAATATTAGCATAGTTCCACTTAAAAAAAGTTTAGCTTATAATGTCTAATAATGAAAGTAGAAGTTGATTTAGAGTTATGCCGTTTTGATATGAGGCTTGCTTAGACCGAGTTTATAACGGTGTTATCCTGACCACAATTTTCAATCCTAGAACAACTGACTACTGGAAGTTTATAGGTTAGTTTGATTCTTGAAAGCTTAAAAAACAATTCCCTAAAAAGAAAGTAAATCTTAAAATCCTTTGTTTGTCCTTTCTAACTAATTCTCTTGAATCTCAATGTTCATCCCATCTCTCCTCTATGAACAACTTTGCAGCATGATCTTTCTTTTTTCTCTATGCATTTTATTATAATGAAACGTCATAATGCTCATAAAATAAGAATGTTCACATTAATCGACATTTTACTCTTGATAAATGTCGTAATATCTATGTCATAAAATAAAACAAAAAAAGTATGACTTTCACTTGTTTATAATAAAACTAAGTAATTATCTACATAAGAAAAAATTCCCATTTTGGGAACTTTTGCCCTCATAATGTGATGTTGGTAATTCTTGATATACTATCACAACTGTAATGATAAAAAGATCATATTTTCACATATTGTATAATATGTCGCACTTGAAAAAAAAAAAAACGTCATCAGCGGCGGGGCAATGTTGTAAAAGTAAATAACAAGGCATTTTATAACATCATGTGTACATTATTATGATCAAACGTAATAAATTTTTATAGAATATCGTAAGATAAGATACATATATTTTACGATGTTTCGAACTTGATCCCATCTTCACATAGTAATTTCGCAAAATTCAATTTTGTTTAGGTCTTATGAGCTACGTTGATTGAATCCAAGTTAAAAAAGTCCTAATAACATTTTTGGTGTACAGATGACCAATTAAAATCATCATTTCTCAAAAGAAATAATGGGTTCTGTGCGGCAAAAAAAGAACTGCATAGCAAAATATAAAAAGGAAGCGCGATGTCATTTATGGAAATCAAATCCCACCGAGAGGGATTTTGATTTCTACAGGAAACCGGACAAAAAAGTCATCCGGTTTCCTTGGTAAGTTAGGGGGTGCAGATTGCACCGTCACTCTACCGTTACTCTGCATAGAGTGACGGTGCAGTCAACTTTCTTTTGGTATTCCTTTTATTTTAAGAATCAGTGTTCTCATGAGGATAACTAAAAATGATATTACTTCATCTATAAATAGTGGCACTTATATTAATCTAAGTCTTGTTGCTAATATTCTAGATAAATAATATTTTCGAGCTTTTGTGTTTTGTGTTTTCTTAATTAAATTTAGTTAAATCTGTAAATTGAAAATCAAAATAGCAAGAATATCAACCCCTATACAACCCAAAATAAGGTTCTACTTTTACTATTATGGAAACGATAAGCTATAGTACTTAAATGGATCTATTGGATTATTTATAAAAACCATAAAGTTAGAAGACAATAAAAAATAGCGAATAGATTGAAATGAAAAGATATTCTAAAATCCGGGCAATGGTGTAATTACGAAAACTTGTGAATGGTATTAAAGGACTTATTTGACTATGTTTGGGAAGTCGAGGGTCTAAATTGAATAAATTAAAAGTTTACGGACTAGGTTGAATATTTAAGGATAGTTCAAGAGCAACATTAAATTTATGAAAAATCCAAGATGATATTGCACATTGAGCAAAAGCAGGGGACTATTAGTGTAAATTTCCCTAATTTCAAATGTATATAGGGGCTATTTTCATCATTTAGCTCTCAAGCATTTTCAATCTTTCATATTGGCTCAAGTTAAGTGGATAATTTACAAGAAAATTCAGTTTTCAAAGCAATGATTAGACATTTAACAAATGAGTTGAAAACCAAGTGCTTCCTTTACCACTTAACAAGCGACCCATGGGCATTGTTTAACAAATTCTTTTAAAATGCAAAAGGTAAAACATTGAGGTGCGTATCTTCTAGATTTTTGTAAAGCTAGAAGTACTTTCTTTTAATTTTCATGCCAAAACTTACTATATCGTTCAAATTTCAAAAGATTATCAAAAAATTAAATGTAAGTTTGCGTGGACAATTTATAAACTTACAGAGCCCAAGATTCCTTCAACTGAGAGAGGCAGCTTCGTGTGAAGACTTCTCTGAATTAAGATGGCTTCAGTTGGTTAACATTGATCCCAATATGTCTTTTTCAACATCCAATTTGCATCTACCAAGATTATTGGTGCTGCAGTTGTCATCCAACCAGATCAAAGAGGATTGGAGAGGATGGACTTCAATCATGGTAAGATGCGAAAAAGACATCCTCATTTTTTGTTCATTTTGTTTTATCAATCAACTCATTTAATATTTATTTGACAGCTTGTTCTCCTTTGCATAGGCGGCAATGCAGCTGAAAGTTCTTGACCTTGCATGTTGCGAAAATCTAAAATGTGCTCCTGATCTCTCAGTTTTTATAAAGTTGGAGATTCTCATCTTGAAAGGATGTCAGAGGCTGGAGCAAGTCCACCCTTCTATTGCCAAAGTCAAGAGCCTCGTTTCCTTGGACCTAAGTGGCTGTGGTAGTCTCAAGGAGCTACCAGGAGGAGTGGTTGAATTAGAAGAGCTAAAAGAACTTATTTTAGATTCTGCTGGTATCACAGAGATTCCTATGTCGATCGGTTCTCTGAGGAAGCTGGAGAAACTGAGTGCGAGGGCATGTCAATCACTGAGAGAAATCCATAGCTCAATTTGGGATTTACAGAATTTGGGGTATCTGGATTTTAGTGAATCTGTGATTGAAAAGTTACCTGGTGTTACTGAAAGGTTGAAAAAACCCGATCTCACGACTTTCACTGAGTTGGAGATCATCTTGAAAGACTGTTACAGACTAGAGCAAGTTCACCCTTCTATTGGCGAAGTCAAGAGCTTCGTTTCCTTGGACCTGAGTGGCTGTGGCTGTCTTGAGGAGCTACCAGAAAAAGTGGGTGAATTGGAAGAACTAAAGGAACTTATTTTAGATTCTGCTGGTATTACAAAGATTCCTACATCAATTGGTTTTCTGGGGAAGCTGGAGAAACTCAGTGCCCGAGCTTGTTGGTCATTGGGAGAAATCCCTAGCTCAATTGGGGATTTACAGAATTTGCAACATCTGGACATTAGTGACTCTGCGATTGAGAAGTTACCCAGTGCTATTGGAAGGTTGAAAATGCTACGGAGGCTAAGTCTTGAGTCCTGCTGTAGTCTAAAAGGGGAGATTCCAAGTGAAATCGGTGACTTGTCCTCGCTCGAGATTCTCCAACTCAGTGGAGCATCGATATCTGACCTGCCAGCTAGCATCCTGAATCTTTCCTCTCTCCAACACCTTGGTCTAGAGGGCTGTCACAAGCTCAGGTCACTGCCAGAGCTTCCTTCTGGCTTAAAATTTCTGAGGATCTCTAGTCGGAGTCCCAAGTTGCCACAAGGTTTTTGCCCAATGTACCTAGAAACACTTCATGTTTCATGGACGCGATCGTGCTCTACTTAAATACATCCTGGAGCTTCCGTCTAGACCCTTGAAACTTTGTGTTGCCTTAACTCATTTGTATATGCGGCAAAGCAGCAATTATGAGGTATGTGTTGATCAACTTATTTGTTGACATCTTATTCTCCTATGTATAGGCTGCAATCAGTTCTATGAGGAAATTGGAGAAACTGAGTGCTCTGGTTTGTCAGTGATTGAGAGAAATGCCTATCTCAATTGGGGATTTATAAAATTTGCAACATCTGAAAATTTTGGATCTTTTATGAACTCTTTTACGTGTCAAATTTGACTAATGACAGATATCCTGACTAGAACAAGCACCTTTATGATTCTACGTGATAATTGTAAACCCTGTCAAGTTTCTTGTTGTTCCCTCGAGCATGAATTCCCAGTAAGCATGAGAACTGAGCTAAAATGAAAATCAAGTTTTTCTAGTGGGTGATTAAAAAAATGGAAAGTGGTTTTGGCTAGTCTGTCATATATGTGTAGACCAGCTTTCTAAAACCAGTAGTCAGACTGTTATTTTGAAAGATCATTAGGTAAGGTAAAACGGTGGTGCTTTTGTGGCAGGTCTGGTTGGTCTATGTAACGGTCAAGGCCAACTTTTGGACTGCAATTCACCGACTGCATCGATGACCTTTTGCATGATTTGGACAATTTTTTGCCCGTTCTGTGAAACAAACTGGGCCGAGGAGCTCAAGAATTTGCTAATTAGTTTGCATCCCTTTTGATCCTTGTCATGGAATCATTGCATCATATGATTGATCTAAGCGTGGCTAAGTTGGCTGAGGAACTTCAAATTCCATACCGAAGACCGATGAAAATGAAGGATATTGCATTGGACGCATCAGCAACAGGTGAGGGCCATCTTGTGTGCAAATTTTAAAGAAGCTGGTGGGCCAATTGGAGTGTCCTACGGAAGTTTTGATGCTTGTGAAGATCCGAACACATGATCTGGTCTCAACAGCACATACTTGAACGATTATGAATGCAGTATTTTCAATTGAATCTGCTTTTTGTGTGCTTATTAGGTGACACCTCTGTATTAATCAAATAGAGTTGTTTGATGAGATTGCATTCTAATGATAGCACTCCCGAAGACAATGAGGTTCTGCAGAGGGAGGTATGCATTGCCAGTTGTACCATAACTATGGAAGAGTAACTTGTCTGCTTGTGCAATGTGAGCTGTGGAATTTAATTATACAATAATGCATGCTGACAATCTCCTCAATTTCTATTAGTTTATTAGGGTGATGATATAACTTTGAATACTGTCGTTTAGGTTTCGGATTTGATAAGCTCAGTTGTCGTGTGTTGTGAACCACCCGAGGGTAAATGAAATTCTCGAGGGGTTTGGATGGATTGCCAATAGGTGCGAATGGTTTCACTTGCAAGGCGGCACTTGCTCTTGGCATGGGCTCTCAAGCTTTACTAGTTGCAACTTGATATTCTCATTTCAATTATGACAGTTTTTTTTTTTTCACTTTAGGAGCCGGCTCTAATCTATTAGGGGGATTAGAGGCCAAATAAAAGGCGAGAGTTTGTTTAACTTCCACGAACTAGAGATTCAAGCACTGAGACATGATTAATGTTAACACCTAAGTTTTTGCCTGAGAATCTTGTTACTTCATGAGAAAAAATTCGGATCCGAACTCTACCCCTAAACAAAAATGTTTATATATGGCCAGATAATGTATCATCATCATTAAAATGCATCATCATTCTTATTCTTATTCTTTTTCTGTTTTTGCTTTTTTCGGCATTTTAGGTATTAGAATTAACACACCTATCGAGTAGGAGGCGCAATTCTTAGACGAGATTAGGGAGTTGGGATCGAAATGTTATGCGATCCCAAAGTAGCGAATCAATGGGACAAGGAGCGTCGAATCTTGGTGCACAATATTTCATGGTCAAGATTAAACCATCCAAGTTGGCATCACTTTGGTCAAAAATAGATGAGGAGGATTAGAGGAGTCATTGGATTGATTTTTATGCAAGATCCACTGTCAAGATTCAATCAAGATAAGCATCAGGTTAGGGAAACCTGGTTGGAATTGGATTAGATTTACCTCTTCTAGTCCTTATCTTAATCTCGCGGCCTCCTCTCTATCAACATGCTCGGCTCCATCATCCGTCAGGGGAGATCTCATTCTTCCACAATCTACGTTTTCACCATCATAGATATCCCTTCGTCACAACACCCTCACGTCTTCATCCACGCGCACGCATCATCAATACGCATATACACGGATGCACAAATTCGTTCAGGTGAGTCTTGGAAAAAAAAAAGGCAAGGGAAGCGGTGGATATAGGAATTTTTGGGTGACTTGGTCAAAGAAAAAAAGGTCGAGTGCAGGCAGGCCGATCGTGGTCTCGTGGGTTGGAAAGGAAGAAACTGCTGTAGCTTCAAGAGGAAAAGGAGTCCAGGCGGTGATTTCTTAGCGGCGTAATCAGACTTCCAAGGATATTCGGTCAAAAACTTGAGAGAGCTGCAGGGGAAGTGGTGGGATTTTTAAAAGAAAAATAAAGAAGGATCAATCACACATAAGCATCCGGCGCACATCACATGCACACCTCTCTCTATCTCCTTTTCTTGGCCGTGAAGAAAAGCTCCGTCCTTTTCTTTTTCGAGCTCTCTAAACAATGATTGCATGCTGAAAAATCGCCCACCCCACTTCGGTGTGAATCCTCTGCTTTTTCTAAACCTATATTTTCTTCACTTCTTTGACTGTGATTCCGGGCTCATGATTGGTAACTATTTTATTTCTCTATTTTTTTTTTTTTTTTTTTTTTTTTTGGAAACATAAAACAAGTTTGTAATAGAAATTCGTTTGGTAAAGTAATTTTATTTTTCTATTTTCAAAACAAGTTTTTACTCCAAAAAGAGATTTGAAACAAAAATCAAAAGTTAAAATTTTTAACCCTTCTACTTCTAGAATAAAAGTGATAAATAATAGCTCTTGTCACTGTTATGGCTAAAATATCATCTAGAGGAGGGGTGAATATGTGATTATGCAAAAATGAAATAATTTGAATATTGAGGGGTGAATATGTGATTCTGCGAAAATGAAATAATTTGAATATTGCAACGAGACATTTTCTAATGAAGTGATCAGATTTTACCAGTACACAATTCTATCACAAAAAACTAAAAGAGTAAGGGATAGAGAATTGTACATTCAAGATTATAGTGGTTTGACTTTTGCAAGCCTACGTCTATTCTCCCGTGCTATAATCAGTTGGCTGAAATCCACTTATAAGAACCAATCAGAGGTTACAAGATCTGAGCTCCGAACATTCAAGCTCGTGTATATAATTTTTTACATACTTTCGACCTCTAAATAGTTACACAATTTTGCTCACAAGGACGGATGTATATGATCACCAACATTCTTCAAACTTTGAAATTAAAATCGTGAATGTGAATTCTATATTTTCTGCTTCGAGACCTCCTCTTATCCCTTCTAGTCCAAGTTGACCGTTGGACATATCTCTAGGAGGATCATCCAACCAATCTACTTGTTAGTCTTTGATCAAGTAGAGAAGATTTGATAGCTTTGGGATAGCCGAAGTTGATGCTTCTTGCAAGATTTGCTGCCCATACAGTAAGTCAGGTTTCAAAAAGTCGAGTGTTTATGTTTAGGAGGAACAGCTTGCATTTTATAAGAAGTTTTGAGGAAAGTTAAGAATCTAGAAGAATTTATGAAAACTTTACTTTTGAAACTCCTCCAAAATATAGTAAGGAATCCAATCAATTTTCCACTAGTCATTGCATGAGAAATTCACTCATTCCTGGTTGTTTGATAAAATATCTGAATAAGGAAGTATTATTCATGACTCTGATTCTAATTGCAATCGTCTGATTATGTTCCATCAGACTTTCCTCTTGAAAAATACTTTTAATCAAAAAAATAAACTCTATAAGTTTTGTTAATCATCGAAACCATTGAGGGAATGTTTTCTCAACAATCTCCCCATTTTTTATGATGACAAAACTTAGTACGAGTAGAACTTTTAAAAAATTAAGAATAGCTTCTTAAGAAAAGCTAGTTTAAACCATGAAGCGTGATTATACTATAACAATGTTTGCATCGAAAGAATTTTAACAAAAACTCTTATAGTTAATGCTCTAAAATAAAAGATAAGGGATAAGAAAATTTTAACCAATCCCCTTAGTTTTTGCAATACTTAGAGTCTTAGAGAACCTGCAAAGAAAATATTAGTATAGTGAAGCTTGTAACTTTAATTTTACTAGGCCACCGGTTTCTCCCCCTTTTTGTCAACATTAAAAAAGATAAAGTTTCAAACACAATACCATTCGCAAGCAAAATACCAATGTCAATCAAAAGTGCAAACATAAAGGTGCAACATCAGTCCACAACCATATCAGAGCAAAGCAAAAAACAAACCAAACTTTGCAGAAATAACGTAAACAAATAGTTATTTAGAAGAGAATGGTTGGCTGGAAGTAGGGTTTAGAATGGGTGTTGGAGATGGAGCTGGAATAGGAGATGTCAATCTGTGTTTTGGAGATAGTTGAACAAGAACACAATATTGCATATTCTCAAGAGTCCACTCCATTGATATCATTTTGGTGTCCAGTGTTTCAACCTGAGTATGGAGGAAGATAGATAATTTCTTTGGCTCTTTTTCCATCTGATCCTTGTGTTTGATCATCCTTAGCCTTTCTTCAATGCTATCAATAATAGATATCCTTGAAGGATCAGTCTCTACTTCAAGTTTCAACATCATATTGATGTCCTCTTACCTTTGTCCAGCAGCTTCAGACTCCCCCTCAATATCTGCAATTCCTTTTCGAGAAAATGTCACAAATGGTCCATGGATTTCTACTTAATGTGCAATCTCGTTCCTAAACTTTCAATTTGCTCTATTTGGTCCTTGAACTATCAATAATTGTTCGATTTAGTTCTTCCGTTCAAACCATTAATTGATAACTATTTTTTTTTTCCTTCTTCTCTCTTCCCTCCACTGGCCATGGTGGTGGCCGGCGAAGGGAAGTTGGCGTTTGGCGAGGGTCGCCCTCGCTGGCATTGAGCGAGGGCTGTCCTCACCAGGCGCAAGCGAGGGTGGCCCTTGCCGGCGTCAGGCGAGGGCAACTCACCAGGCGCAAGCGAGGGTGGCCCTTGCCGGCGTCAGGCGAGGAGTGCCCTCGCTTGCGTCCGGCGAGGACGGCCCTCGCCTACGTCGGGCGAGGACGGCCCTCGCCAGATCTGGCGAGGGCACCCCTCGCATGACGCCGGCAGGGGCAGCCCTCGTCCGACACACGCGAGGACGGCTCTCACTTGCGTCGGGTGAGGGGTGCCCTCACCTGCATCCGGCAAGGGCCGCCCTCGCCTGCGTCTAGCGAGGGTCGCCCACCCGACGCTAGCAAGGACGGCCTTCACCTGACGCCGGCGAGGGCGGCCTTAGCTAGCCCAAGTGAGGGCGACCTCGCCAGACACTGGCTTCCCTCCGCCATGGCTGGCGGAGGGAAGAGAGAAGAAGAAGAAAAAATGAAAAAAAAAAGAAAAAAAAGACCAAAATGCCCAATTCCGTTAACTTTAACTAACGGAAGGACGAAATTGGTCAATTTTCAAATAGTCAGGGACTAGATTAGACATTTACTGATAGTTCAGGGACCGAATTAAACAAATTGAAAGTTCAGGGACGAGATTGCATATTAAGTAGAAGTCTAGGGACCATTTGTGACATTTTCCCATTCTTTTTCCTTTATCCTGCACAACTGGGTCAGGAGATAGTAGGAGCAATAAGTGGCTCACCAAGTATGCCTTCAGTTTTAGTAGGGATCGAAGGAAAGATAGTAGCAGGGATATCAACAATAGTAGCTTCTGAAACCAAATGAGTGTCTTGATGGATTTCCCGAATATCTGGAAGCTTAGAAATAGTGCGGTCACCATCAGTCACCATGTCAGAAACTTCTTGATTTCCCTAAACATTTTCAGCACAAATAATTGCTTGTGGATCAACAAAAATCTCTTTGTCAGTATCAACAGTGATCTCCATGGGAATGTTTTCAAGAATAGGTTCCTCAGGATCTTCTTCGTGATGAAGCTCCCCCTATTCCTTATGAGTAGATGCTACAACTCTAGAAGAATCATTGCCAACATCATCGATACGTGAGGCAAACTCCTGTTCTCCAACAATGGTTTGCTTTGGAGCTGATTCCTGATGCTCAGTGATAGTCTGGTCCAAGACAAGTTCTTGATGTACAACATCATCAACAATCTCTAGATTATGAGTGAGATCAACGTCCATCATGCTAACTTGATCAATAGTTTGTCCAGGTTGATCTTCAGAATCCTTTTGCTATTGTTCTTCAACAATGATATTGTCTGTCTGATATGTAGCCACATTTGTCCCTGTCCCTCCTATAGCTACAATCTCCTCCTTAGCGCCATTAGTGTCAGGTTGATATGCATCAATAATATCGTTCAAGTCAACTGTATCTTCTTCAGATTCAGCCTATATTTCCTCATTAAGCCTTTGCAAGAAAGCTCGAGATCGTTGTCTTTGTTCATCAATCGTCCTTCGCTTTGTGGGGTGATCAGTTGGTTCTGGTGCAATCTCTTCTACATCAATTTGCAAAATTCTTTCTCTTGTATTTTTCCATCCTTTAGAGGTATGCGCAAAACTCATCTTCCGCATCATTTGTTCATCTATCTTCAGTGAAGGTAATTGATATTTCCTTACCTTCCTTAGAATCTCGATTTTCAATTCATAGAAAATCTTCATGATTGGAGAACCATAGGGCAATTGCCCCTTGTTCTTCAACACTGTTCTATATACATGCAGTATTATAAGATGAGCAACGAAAAAATATCAACCATTCAAGATGGTCCACATCAACTTGACTTCATACCGATAAATAATGGTTGTGGAAGATCCTTTTGGTCTCAAGCAATTAATAATAATCTTATGAAGTACAATTGGTCTTAAGGGAAACAACTGCTGAGAGACGTGAGATTTGTCGTCTTTGGTGAAATTAGGAATACTAGATAGTTGTCGATATGCAATATCAGGATCAATGTCAATCGGCTCAAATTCTGAGAACCGAACCCCCAACAGTTTAGCAAGATTCCATGCTTGAAGTAGATATGATTTGTCGAACACTTTGAACTCAATAGTGTCGACTGAGTAAAATGAAAGTGTTGAATAGAAATATGCAGTAAGGGTAGGATACGGGATATTCAGTCACACACAATGCAGTGAGAAGTCTAGTCTTAAAGAACTGCTTAACATGTATACCAATAGATTCGAAAAAGTCAAAATCAACTGTTCTCTGTTTGATAACTCTTCTGCTCATCATGGATCTAAAATATTGCTTATATGCTTTAGATTTAATCAATTTATCAGCCTAATCATCATCTACTTCATACTCAATAATTCTTCTACGGAAACTAGCATAAAGATTTCATCGTTATCCCCTCTTCCGCCATCATCATCAGTTCTTTTCTTAGTGGTAGAAGCCTCGGCCACCTTCTCCTTTCCTGTTCTAATACAAGCTCGAATTCCTCTTCGCTTTCAAAACCACATTTTGCCAATAGTCGAGAAATTACTTCCTCACTGTCTCCTAATGCTTTAAGAGTCGCAACAGTTGATCTTAACTGAGAAAGATCTAAAGAGGCTTCCATACTTTCAACATTGGCAAAAGAATCGGACAAATAAAAAAATTCCGGGCTTCCTCTGACTCTTGAATGCAAGCCCACAATCCGGTTTGATTGTCGTGAACTAGAGGGTCTGGTCTTCGTCTTTGAAGCATATTTTGGGGCCATTATCTCAAAATAAAGGGAAAGTTTCAATCTTTTGCAAGGGTGGAGAAAATAGACGAAAGGTTTTTGTAGAGGAGGAACTCGGGAGAAAGATGAAAGACGAAGAAAGAGAGAGAAGAAAATAACTTCCTTTTATTAGAGATGAAATGTCGTGAAAGAAAATCTGAATTTTTAGGAAAGAAAAACTGTAAAACGGTTTTTTGAAAATAAATCACACAACTTCCAAAAATAATATTTATTATGCAATAAATTAGGGAAGGGATTTTACCTGATATGTTTCCTAAAATATTCTTCTTGCTGAGAATTTGAAATTTGTAAATGTTGATCTGCTTAGCAGTCTCTGATGCACCCTGTTCTTAATTACTTGAAGTAAATGGGTTAATAATGCCAAGTTTATTGCAAATAAAATCATATGCTTTCTTGTCAAGAGGTTTTATAAAAATATTAGCCAACTGATTTTGAGAATTAGCAAACTAAATGTTCACTTCACCGTTATTGACATGATCGCGTATAAAATGGTGCTTGATTTCTATGTGCTTGGCTCTAGAATGCAAGATTGGATTCCTTGCCAGGTTGATGGCATTGGTATTATCACATTTGATGGCTGTATTTGAATTATCTACTCCGTAATCCTTCAATTGTTGTTTCATCCAAAGGATTTGTCATGCCTTAATCCTCGAGCGCGCGCACATCCCTTGGTGGTCGATAAAATTTGCGACATCTCAAAATGCGTCGCTGACCCATTCAATTTATTGTATATATGGAAGTGAATAAATAAATCCCTGGCAACAAATAGCATGGGATAGAAAAGCAGAACAATCAAATCACAAAAGCCACGTTTAAATAAACAAACTAGTTTATACACAGAGGCCAACTCTAGGGTCTAAGTACAGGAGGTCTATCTCCAAAAAGAACTATTGAGCCACCCATGCTCCTTACCCTTCCACCTCAAGCTCCAGGTTCTTCACCCTAGGGACTTGAAAAGTTAAGCCCACGACGAGGTAAGATATAAATTTTAGCGAGTTCACGCTTTAAACCCCGATTAGGAAGAAAATACGGTTAAGAGCGGCCTAACCACATAATATGAAGGACTTACCTCGCCTCAGTTTCCTCCTGCACGTCAGTACAATTCATATAACACATATGTGTAATAAGAACACGATCAATTGGAACGTCTCAAATCACATCTTCGTCAATCACCACATCTCAATCAATCAATCCATCCATCAATCTACCATAAAGGTCATGATTATAAGACCAAATTGTTATGACATGTCCCATACCGTATCACACAATTTCGTCCCATAATCCGATGCGACAAAATCACTCAATCATGCATTCCAAGTGATTACAGCTACACAGGCACGACCTATCATGCGTTTCAATTGATTATGGCCACATAGACACGATCTAACCGTCACACAACGGATCTAACCATCGTAGCCAGGCGTCGTCTCACCCCATCAAGCACGACAACGTCTACCTCAAGATGGCTTTCCACATAAGAACATCGTCCACTCGACACACAGCATTGTGCTTCACACTCAATTGCATAAATTATCAATTAATTGCGCAATTAAGCAATCGATATCACATATTGCCCTTCAATGGCCATCCTTTGCCATGACCATAACATAACCATTCACATCTCATCATGCACAAGTCCCAAGGGTGTCACAAGTCAACTACATCACTAAATATGCAATTTCTAGCAAGCAAAACATCAAGAACCATCACAAACTACTACCAAACCTAATCGGCAGAAACGGTTCACTCGCACGTTTCCAAGTTTAAATCTAGAAACCTCATCAAATAAGTTTGGAAAATTTCAAAATTTGAATATGTTGTAAAGAACACATAATTTTCTTTGTTTTCATGAAGACACATTAACCTAGATTTTTCTAGATTCGGCCTAGTAAATCGCTCAATCCAGTACCAAAAACTGGGTCCGTTTCCAGAAAGTCTATTTTCCAAAACTAGTTTGGTTCGAGATCTAAAACTTGTCCATTTGATCTGAAATTTGAATATGTTAAACTAAAAGATGTAACAAACAACTTTTGTGAAGAAACCATTTTGAAATTCGAACCCTAAGAGTTGATAAAAACCCCTAGAATCTCAAAATGTCACAAATTCTAGCTCAGTCCGAGATTCTGCTTGCAAATGACGAAGCTAAAATATTATACTTTTAAATCTCTAAAAATCTTGAGAGAAATATATGTCATAACTAAAGATGTCTAAAACATTTCTCAAGAAGAAATCAACCTTAAATTCGGAACCCATTTCTATTTACAAAAAAAGCAAACGGTGAGGGTCCACAAATTCGAACTGCATAAAGCCCACTGATTTGGACTAATCCAACCTTATTAGTGGTAATCTTACCAATTAGATTAATACTAATCTATCTTAAGGCTAATATAACCATTCTAGATTATCACTAATTCATTCTTAAGCTAATATAATAAACCCTTAAGCATAATTAACATGTTAAACAAGGTTTAGTGAGTAAACTCACTGGTTTTGCGATCCGATGAGTTCACGACGACGGTAACACCAAGGCAGGTGAGACTTAAGCCTATGGCAATGCCAAAGGAGGCCGGGAAAGGCCTGAAAAGCCTCACAAAGCCTCACGGCTGGGTTGGGCATCCGGTTTTGCTTGCTGGCCGAAGAAGTTGAACCAAGCAACAACAGCGGTTGCAATGGCGAGACGAAACCAGGCGGGTAGGCGAAGGCGGTTGGTTGCTTGAGGATGGCGACAGGTGGCTTCCAGGTGGCAGGAGGGAGTTCAACAAAACAAGAAGGCGACCTGGTGGACAGCGAACAACGGCCTGGACGCGCGGGCTAGAGTCATGCGGGCGATCAGCTCCGGCGGACTCGAGGAAGCTTGAGTGGGCATGTGGTTTGCTCGGATGGCTTGGAGGCTTGGTTGGCTGGTTTCTTTGGTTTCTTGAGCTCTCAAACCTTCTAAAATGGAGAAAGTGAAGCCTAGGAAGAAGAAGAAGCCAGCTGAAGATTGAAGGGGGCCCAATTGCCTCAAAAGTCAAGCCAAATATCCCAAATTGCTCAAGTGGCTACCCCACCAGCCAAGGCTATCATCCACAGCCCATTTCCTCTTCAATCTTCCTTAACAAGCTTCCTTTGACGCCCCAAATGTTGTGCACCCCCTTGGCCTACGAATTTTGGTGAATCTCCATCCCATTTGCTTCAATTTCCTCTCCAATTGGACCTTAATTGGAGTCCATAAATCCAACCAAGGGGTCTACATTTAAATTCACATTTTCCTCGTTAATTGAACCAACTTGATGACCAAAGATGTGACAAAACATGGCCCTTTAATTTTTCCGGTCCAAAACGACCCTATTTTGACTTTTCACCAAAAATCCCGGTTTGCCGAAAAATTTTCGGAGGATAAGTTGACGTCCTTAAAATGAATCATGACATAACAAAACTTTCAATTTTTGAAATCGGGTTTAATTTCACGGTTAATTTCAATCTGGCGCGATTTTAGCGTGACCTAACCTATCGGGTAGCTTTTAGGAATTTTTAGTGCAATTGACCCGTGGCCAATTATTTTCGAGCCACAACGTACATATTCGACACATTGGCAACTCTCAGTTGTTGTGAGAATCTCGAGGTTTCGAATACGGACACAGAGTACCAAAATGACAAAAAAATCGGTCCAGTGCCGATTGACAAGAATTTTGTAATTAGGTTGAATTACCCACGCACTAATCACACACCTTTATCAAATCGACCTATCTCCAGTCTCTAATCGATTTTTAATTGTGCCGTAATGACCTTTGCAGATTAGCACGGTCGAGTAGTCGATTTCTATTCGAATTCTCAAGTCTATTGCGTTAAAATCCCTTAACAGCTTCACCCAATAGACTAGTTATCTCGTGAGTGATTAGCTCAGAGAATAGAACTATAGATGCGTAGATGAAAAGCCCAACTTATCCAATCGAAAACAGAATTTGAAATTCAGGATGTCACAAGATTTGTGTGCAACAACTTCCTAAGGTGACGTACTCAGCTTCAGCGGTTGATAAAGCAATCGTTGATTGTTTTTTTGGAGAACTAAGAAACAAGCATTTGCCTAACAACTAACAAGTTCCAGATGTGCTCAATCTGTCAATCTTACATTCTGCAAAATCAGCATCAGAATATCCAGATAACTTAAACTCTGATCCCCTAGGATACCAAAGTCTTAGAGAAGGGTGAGTATTAATATATTTGATAAACCTTTTTACTACAGAGAGATGAGACTCCTAGGGTCTGATTGAAATCTAGCACACATGCATATACTAAAAACGATATCAGGCCTTGAAGCTGTGAGATAAAGCAGGGAGCTAATCAAGCTCTTGTATAACATCTGATCAACTTTTTTGTCAAGCTTTGAGGAGGAAGAAATAGGACTTTCCACTTTCTTCAAACTTTCCATGTGAAATTTTTTCACAAGCTCTTTGACATATTTTTCTTGGAAAATGAACATCCTTTCTTGCGTTTGCTTGATTTGCAATCCGAGGAAGAAATTTAATTCCCCCATCACGCTTATCTAAAACTTGTCCTGCATTGACTTAGCGAATCTCTTGCAAAGATTTTCATTAGGTGATCCAAATAAAATATCATCAATATAGATTTGAACTAATAATTTTTTTTATCTTCTTTTTGAATAAATAAAGTAGTATCAACGTTACATTTCTTAAAACCATTTTGTATGAGGAAAGTTGTTAATCTTTCATACCAAGCACAAGGAGTTTGCTTTAGACCGTACAGAGCCTTCTTTAGTTTATATACATGATCAGGCTTTCTTGGTTCTTCAAAGCTTGATGGTTGTTCTACGAACACTTTCTCTTTGATGTATCCATTTTACATCCATCTGGAAAAGTCTGAAACCATGAAAACATGCATAAGCGAGTAAGAGTCTAATTGCTTCTAACCTTGCTACTGGCACATAGGTTTCATTGTAATCGATTCGTTCTTCTTGCGAGTAGCCTTTAGCGACCAATCTTGCTTTATTTCTTGTGACTTTTCCTTGGTCATTGAGCTTGTTTTTGTATACCCATTTTGTTCCTCTCATGGGATGGTCCTTTGGTCTAGGAACTAATTCCCATTCTTTGTTGAAGTTCCTCTTGGATTGTTTGAATTCAGTTTTCATCTAATAATGTTTCTTTAGTACTTTTAGGTTCAATCTCTAAGATGAGTGCTAAAGTGTTGACGGCTTCTTTAAGAGTTGATCTTGTTCTAATCTTTTCATCAATGTTTTCAATAATCAAATCTTTTGGATGACTTGACTCGTGTTTTCAGTTTCTCACTAGCTTTCTCATCAGTTCTTTTTAGTTGCTGAGGCTGTTCATTTGATTTAATTGCTTGCTATTTTGTTGCGCTTGAATTTCGTCAGATGACTGTTTTGCTTGATTAGAATCTTCATGAGTTTGAGAGTTCTCATCGAATTTCACATTAATGGACTCCTTCACTGTGCGAGATCTTTTATTGTAGACTCTAAAAACCTTGCTTGTAGTTGAGTATCCCAGAAATGTACTTTCAGATGATCTTTCATTGAATTTACCGGGCTGATCATTAGCATTTATTTTATTTTTGCATTGGACCGACGGTGAGCGTTGATACGACGTGAGATTTTTTACATATTCAGGTAATATACACTGAGGGACATATTTTTTGGCAAAAAGGAAGGTTTTGGATGGAATATTTGAAAAAATACAAAAGGAAATATTGTGCGGGGTGCATGTATTTCAATGATATATTCAGGGGGATTATGCACAAGCAAAATTAGAAACAAAATATACTGTGTAGATTGAATTCCTCTACTATAAAAAGGGTTGTGTGCGTAGCTCTTCCTTCGATTTTGTTGAGTTCGAAATTCAAAAAAAAGAAAAATTTGATTTGGTGGAAAAGAAAAAGAAGAAGCCAAAAGGAGTTTTTTTTCTTTTCTTCTGACAAGCTCTAGAAGAAAAAAAAAGAAATTGCAGCAAGGGTCAAAGTCAAGCAGCAGAGAGAGACAAATGTGAGGAGATGTCGACTAGCAGGGAAAAAGAAAAAAAAATAGAAAAACAAAAGAGGACTATTCATCTTCCCATAGCCACTCCGCCCAGCGTCGCTCGAAGCCTCCGTTGCGCCGTCCGCCGCGCGGCATCGCTGCTCGTCCGCGAGCACCGCACCATAGCTGCACCCTGACTCGCCTACACCTCGCGCGTCCGTGACCCCCTGCTGTAGCTGCGACGGTCCGACACTCGTGCAACCCCCCTACCCGCGGGCTGGAAGCTGAGTCGCTGACCACCACTGTGCGATTCCAGCAACCAGTACAGTAGCCCGACGACCTGCTCCTCTACCACAGCCCGTCGCCGACGCTTGCCCTTTTGCCACGTCACTACTGCTCAGCTGGTCGCGCCTTCAACGTGCAGCCTCGTCGCCGAAGCCCACCGTGCTTGCACCAACCATCGCCGCTCGACTCCTTGCTATGACCCGACGCTTGCGTCTGTGCCTCCGCCATTGCCCGATGCCACCGAAGCCCACATCGTCGGACTGCTGCTCCACCGAACGCTACGTCGGTCCTTGTCATTGCGACCCATCTCCTCACGACGACCCGACGCTCACCGCTGCTGCAGATCGCGACGCTAGCAGCCCGTCAAAGCCTTCGTACTGCCGCTGCATAGCGACCCGACGCTTGCTGTTGCATCTGCCAGCCCTGAGCCTTCTGCCCGAGTGTCGCTGCTTTTCCGCCCGAGTCCGCTGTTGCCAACACTGCCAGTCCACCCTCACTCCAATGACCATCCCCCACTCTGGCGGTGACCCATCACCTCCGGTGACACACCACACGCCCTTGCCAAGCCTTGTTTTGAAGCAAAAAAAAAAAAAGGAAAAACAAATTAGGTAGTTTTTCTATTTACCTTTTTGTATGTTTATTTTATTTTATTTTGTATTTTTTAGCAAAATTATTTCTTGATGTATGATTGAGATTTCTCGATATGAATTAGCCTTTGAAATTTGGGATTGACAGTTTGATTTTTGCGCCTGAAATCCGACTCGCAATCGCTTGAAAAATTGCCAATCCGATCTCACGCTTGAGATTTGATTCGCGATTTATTTAAAATTGGCCAACCTGATCTCATGCACGAGATATGGTTCATCAATTTTTTTTGGATATCAATCTAGTCTTGTTTTGATTTGTTGCCATGTCGTTTGAATCAATTTTCTTTTCATAAAAAAAAAATCAAAAAAATTGAGATAGATTAGGTTCGTTTGAGAGTATTTCTCGTCTTAGGGTTATCTTTTTATTTCGAATTTTTGAAAAAATAAAAATCGAAAAAAATCAATTTAGGATGCTAGTTTTTAAATGTAGATCACATGTCTAATTATTTGACAATTTTAATTTCGAATTTTTATTTAAACAAAAAAGAAGAAGACAAATTAGAGTTAAGGCATTCTTTGCACATCATTACATATTAGGTTAAAATTGCACGTAGTTTAGTTCTAGATAATATTTTCTAATTTATTATAAGTTTATATTTTTTTTAGGGTAGATTGCATTAGGGATTTCTAAATTATGATAACATTCTGGTTTAAATTAGAGTTTGGCTTAACCTAATTCCTAATACAAATTAGATGATATCTTAATCTAGGTAGATAATTTTTGCAATTTTCTAATTTCAAATTTCATGAAAAATACCAAAAACATTGCCTTTAGAATAAATCAATTTCATTCTTTAGGATAGACTGCATGCTTATTTCATTTATGTCACATAGTTTAGGTCATATTACCATGTCATATTATTTCATGTTAGGTTAGTAGCATGCATTGCATAAATCATGACTCATTATATAAGTGAAAACAAAAAAAGAAATTGCGTGTTAATTAGAAATCATATTTAGGACTGTTGATATAAATTCTGATCTAACAACACAGATGCTTTCGTTGCTATGAGGTAAGTCCTGTAATTTATTTATTACTCTCTTGGGTGTTAAATTGATGGTTTGTGCACCCGCATGATCACCTTACATGTTAGGAAAGCGAATTAAAATTAATTCAAGCCTCTTGCCAAACATTTTTTTTTTTAAATAAAAGAGAAAGGTACCAGAAGGGTATTAGAGAAATCTAGTGTAATCAAGTCCTCGAACTCATAAATCTTTGGTTCGTAGGAGTAAAGTAAATCTCCCATCACTTTACTTAGATTTCTAATCGACTCACAAAAAATAGATTAGTGACGACTCTTAATTGAAAAATCATTGGCATGTTAAGAACTTGAATCTAAATCGCGAATTGGTATGGGCTTGGGAGAGCCCGAGCTAAGTTTAGGCTCAGTAATTCATTAGCCTAATTTTAGGTGGTTCACCCGAAATTTAGGTTGGCTACAGTGGTTGCTGGTCAACTGGAACTGGAGCGGTTGAGCTGGGTGGTCGGACGGCAACTGGACTGGATGGTGAAGGTTGGCGGATGGACAGGGGCTGGGCTGTGATGGGCAGTTTGCGGGGCTGCTGTGGAGTTGTACGGCAGCTCAAGTGAAGGGATGGGGATGAAGAAGAAAAAGAAATGAGGAAGAAGCTGAGCAAATAAGGGGGAGTTAGCTGAGGTTCATGCGCATGGGGAGAGAGGGATTTGGAGGGAGAGAGAGGCAACCAAGAAGTCAAGCTTGCAGCCACTTAGAAGCCTAGCAAAATATCCAAGCATTTGAGTGTTTGTCCTTAAAAGTCTTCAGCCCACAATGTCAAGGGACACTCCAATGGCTAAATTCCTTTCATTTCTTCACAAAACAAAGGCAATTTGGTAGCCAAATAGTCCCCTCTAGCAGCCCATACGAATTTCTCCTATTTAATTTTGCCGAATTTGATTTTTTCTGTAAAATTCCGGACTCTACGGATTTTTTCTGAAAGATGAGACGAGGTCCTAAAAATAAATCATGACATGCTCGAATGTCCGATTCTCGAAATCGAATTCGATTTCATGGTTAAAATTGACCGAACGTGATTTTAGTATAACCTAACATATTGAGTAGCTTTTAGGGATTTTAGCACGTTTGACCTGTGGTTGATAATTTTTTATCCATGTCTGTGCACTCCGACTCGTAGGTGACTCTCGGTTGTTGTAAAAATCGCAAGATTTCAAGTATGTGTATCGAGTACAAAATCGATAGAAAATCGGGTTAGTGCCATTTGACGTGAATTTTGCAATCATGTGGAATCACCCGCAATTCTGTCATGTCCCAAACCCTGAGTACGCGCACATCCCTCGGCGGTCGATTGAAATTTGCGACGTTCTCAAGACGCGTTGCCGACCCATTCGTTTTATGCACATGTGGAAATGAACTAATAATCACCCAATCAACAAGCAAACACGGGGATAGTAAAAGTAGGGTAGCCAATTATCACAAACCATACTTTATAAACAAATCAGGTTAGTCCCAAAAAGTTATTTACAAAAAGGTTTATCTCAAAAGGAAGTCCTAGGCAACCTAAGCCCCAGATCTCACCAACTCTGGCTCTGGATCTTCCACGACACCATCAGGGATGTCGATGTCCATAGGGTGCCATTTTTCCCATTCCCCGGTCTCGACGGAAGGCCCATCAAAACCCGGGATAGTTAATGAACCATGCTCTGAAACGATGGGGTACCTAGTGACGGAGACCCTCATCGACCCAAATAGTGGTCTTAACTAACTCACGGGTCAAGTTGGTCCCAGGAATAGTGAAATAGGAGGGCTCAAAGATTATTTCCTTCGGGACCCCAAAACGATCAGGTTGCCTCTCCATACTAAGGACCTGAAAAGGGTTAATCATGACGGGGTGAGATAAATCTCAACAAGTCAACACCCTAAACCCTGATTAGGATGAGAATTCACCTAGAGGCAGTATAAACAGGCATCACACACAACTTACCTTGCCTCAACACGTCCCTACACACTAGTACATCACATATGCATTTATAAACGCAGCAAGCGTAATTCAATAACCGGAACACCTCATATCATTCTGCAAATAGTCACAGGGGTTTCGATTATAAGATAAAACCGTTAAGACACATCCCATTTTGTGCCATACAATTTTGTCCCATAATCAGGTGCATCTATCTCAATCACTCAGGCGTGTCCCAGTTATTTATGACCCATCGGTCACGACCAACTCAACAATCGGCGATCATCCGGCATAACCGGGCGTTGTCCTGCTTTATTGGGCACGGTATAGTCTTCCCCTAGACGACATTCCATAAAGGAACATTGGCCCAGCCTCCACTACGACTGGCATTCGTTGTCAAGGGCATCTGGACTTAATCAGGCATCGCCCACATATTCATATGCATCAGGACGGGTTCCGATAGCAATCACACACACATCCATACTTGGCCAAGAATATCGTGCTTTGCACTCAAATACTTCCATTTCAAATAATGAGTTTTGCCAATTTTCTTCGTAGTAGAAATTCCCGGTAGAATAATTGTACGTGGTCACACATTTAAATTGAGCCAATAAATGTGATACTCTCCTATTTCAAAAGTTCACGATTTTATATAGTACATAAAATATTTTGATGTCAAAAACCGACACCCGGTATTTTTCTAATTAAATACCCGAAAAATCAATTTTTGCAATAATGATTCACTACGAAAATCAAGCACTCAATTACATAAATAAGCAATCAATTTCATAAATGGACTCATCCACGACGATCAACGTAAAATTCTAATAGACGGCTATCCCGTCATAATTTACGCTAATAAAAATTAATTAAATAAATATTTGAAAAATAAATTATTTTAATTTAATTAACTTAGCCACAATTAAATAAATTAACCATGGTTAACTAACCATAGTTGACTAACTAACCCTAGTTAACTAAGCTAACCTAGGGTAGTTAATCGTAACCAAACTAACCCCCTAATTAAACTAGTTACACTAACAAAACTAATCTAACTAGGCTAGTTAATCTAACTAAGATTAACTAATCCTTAATTAATACTAATCCACATACTAAGTGTAATTAACTACCTAATCCGGGATTAGGGCAGCGATGGGTTCATGGCGACGGCGACGCGAAGGCGGTGAGATCCCGTGATTATGGTGCCACCAACGGAGGCTCGGATGAGGCTGAAATCAGCCCTCAAGGCTCACAGCCAAGGCTAGAAAAACCGTTTTGTTTGGTTCTGGAGGGGTTGGATAGAGGGGCAGAGGTGGCCGGAGGCGGGTGGCTAGCAAGCTGGAGTGGGCGGCTGCAGGGCGGACACAGACCGGTGGGCCGCTAGTGATGCTAGCGAGCAGAGGGAGTTGCTGGCGGGTTGACATGGAGACGGTGGCGCGGGATCGTGAAGGGAGGATGGTTGCTGGCTAGACTAGAGTTGGAGTGGCTGCTCGATGGAAATGGAGAAGAAATGGAGAATGAATAAGATGAAGTGAAGAAGTAGAAGAAGAATCTGCCGAGGGGTTTCGGCCAAGGGGGCATGTGCATGAAGCAATGGGGGACAAGGGGCCATGAAAGTTCACAAGCTGGCCAATTAGAATCCTTCCAAAATATCCATGCAATGATCAATTTGGCATAGTCTTTAGCCCATTTTTTTTCAAAGCTTCATCCAATGGGTGATTTTCCTTCTAATATTCACAAAACAAACCAAATTGGTGGCCAAATAGTCCCCTTTAGCAGCCCATACGAATTTCCTTTAATTCTTTTTGCCGAATTTGATTTTTCCACAAATTCCAGGCTCGACGGAATTTTTCCAAAAGATGAGGCGAGGTCTTAAAAATAAACTGTGACACGCTCGAACGTTTGATTCCAGTAACCAAATTCAATTTCGTGGTTAAAATCAACCGAATGCGATTTTAGCGCGACCTAACCTACAGGGTAACTTTTAAGGATTTTAGCGCGTTTGACCCGTGGTAGATAATTTTTAATCCATGTTTATGCATCTTTGACTCGTTAGCAACTCTTGGTTGTCGTAAAAATCGCAAGGTTTCAATTATGGATACTGAGTACAAAATCGATAGAAAATTGGATCAATGCAGTTTGACGTGAATTTCGCAATCTTGTGGAATCACTCATAATTTAATTACGTGTTTCCGTTGAATTGACCTACATCTAATCACTAATAAATTATAACATTACTGTACTGACTCTCGCCGATTATCATGGTCGAGCAGTTGATCTTAATCGAATTCTCAAATCTGCGACATTTATATCTCGTAACGGCTTCACCTGATAAATCAGTTAACTCGAGAGTGATCAACTCCGAGAAAAATGATCATAGGCGCGTTAACGAAATGCTTATTTCATATTATCGAGACGGGATCATAATTCATGATGTCAAAACTCTTCCCCTCTTATAAAAATTTCGTCTTCGAAATTTAAATTATTACAATTTCTTCTTCAAAAAGGTGAGGGTATTGACGTCTCATCAATTCTTCCCTTTCCAACATAGCTCCTATTGTCCCGTGGTGTTGCCAGATCATTTTGACCAAAGAGATTGTCTTGGTACGCAATACTTGCTCCTTTCGATCCACGATCCGAACCGGTTTCTTCACGTACGACACTCTCTTGTCCACGTCTAATTCTTCAAAATTCAGCACATGGGTTAGGTCAGGTTCATACTTCCTCAACATCAACACGTGGAAGACGTCATGCACTTGAGTCAGTCTCAGCGGTAACACAAGATAATACGCCAAAGTCCCTATTCGCTCTAGAATCTCAAATGGACCAACGTACCTTGGACTTAACTTCCCTTTCTTGCCGAAGCGCGAAGTACCACTCATCGGTGATACTTTAAGGAATATGTGTTCACAAACTTGGATTTCCAATGGTCTTCGCCGCTTATCTACATAACTTTTCTAGCAATTCTGAGCAGCCTTAAGTCTTTCCTGAATAACTTTGATGGCGTCAACTGACTGCTGAACCAACTCAGGGCTCGTGATCTTACGCTCTACGACTTCATCCCAACAAACTAGAGTTCTACAAGCTCTGCCATACATCGCTTCAAACAGTGCCATCTGAATGCTTTGTTGATAACTGTTGTTGTAGGTGTGACATCCTGAATTTCGACCTCGTTTTGATAAAATGAAATGGGTTTTTTATTGACGCGCCTATGGTCATTTTTCTCTGATCTGATCACTCACGAGATAATTAATTGAAATCTTGAGATTTTTACGACAATCGAGAGTCGCCAATGAGTTGAAGATGCACAAACGTGGATCAAGAAGATCGACCATGGGTTAAATGCGATAAATTCCATAAAAGCTACCCGGTAGGTTAGGTCATGCTAAAATCGCGTCTAGTTAATTTTAACCACGAAATTGAACTCGGTTTCGAAAATCGAAAATTCAAGCGTGTCATGATTTATTTTTAGGATATCGTCTCATCCTTTTAAAATTTTTCGACGAGGCCAGAATTTTGGCAGAAAATCAAAATTGGCAAATTTAAACGGTGGAAATTCGGATGGGCTGCTTTGGTGTGATTTTTGGACCACCAATTTGACTTATTTGAGAAGAAATGGTGGAAATTCGTTTAGGTTGTCCCCTTGGCATTTTTGGACACCAAATTGAATTGATTTGGTGAGGAATTGAGTTGAATGGGTGCAAATTCGTAGGGCTGCTACTATGGGCATTTTTGGCCTTCAATTTGGCTTTGTTTGGTGAAGATTTGTGAAGAATTTAGCTTGTGGATGAAACTTGGACAACAAGGGCAGAAGACTTTGGTGCCAAAGTGATTATTGCATGGGATATTTATGGATGGCTTCTCATTGGTTCATGCAAAGACTTTTAAGGCTTCTTGTCCCCCTCCATCTCCCCTCTTGATCGACCAGCCCCTTCCCCTTTGAGTAGACAGCTTCTTCTTCTTCAACTTTCTTCTTCACTTCATCCTCTTCATCTCCATTTTCTTGCTTGAAAACAAAAACCAGAAAACCAGCCTAAGGCTAGCAGCATAGCCAGTCCACGTCTGCATCCTTAACCCACACGCCCGTCGGTCGTCTCCTGGTCTAGCCGTGACGCCAGCTCCTTCATGAGCCCGTCCCCGAGCTTGCCGCCAGCTTGCGTGGCCAGCTGCTCACCTTGTTGCTGATCCTCAAGTCTGCCACTCCAGCCGCCTGCCCCCATCCAGTTCCATTCAGCCTCAGCTCAATCTAGGCCCTCAAGCTGAGCCCAACTAGCCCATCGATCTAGCCCCTTAGCCTTCGTTTAGAATCAGATTTCAGCCTGTGGACTGAGCCGTGTTGGACTGCTTTTGACCTCTTCCGGGCCTCTTTTGGAGTCACCATAGGCCTGGGCTTTGGTCACTGTTGCGCCGCTGTCACCGAGGACCCGTTAACTCACTTAACGGGTGACTTAACATCCTAAGCTCTAATTAGGGGGTTAATTGCACTTAAGGGGAATTAGTTAGGCCTAATTAGGATTAAGGTTAGTTAGTTAGTTTAATTATTAGTTAGTTAGTTTAGTTAGATGACTAGGTTGGTTAGATTGATTTAGTTAGGAATTAGTTAGGTTATGTAATTGGTTTAATTGGATTAAATTAGTTAGCTTGGTAGATTAATTTAATTAGTTCAACTAGGTTGGTTAGATTAGGTTATTTAATTCAATTAAGTGGTTTAATTTATTAATTTATTAATTTATTAATTTATTTAATTAAATATTAATTAGCGTAAATTATATCAGGATAGCCGGTTGTTAGAATTTTACGTTGATCGTCATGGTTACGTTGATTTGTGAATTGAGTGCTAAATTATGCAATTGAGTGCTTGGTGATGATTTTTGATTATTATTGCAAAAATATGATTTATGGGTATTTAATTAGAAAAATACCGGGTATTAGTTTTTGACGCCAAAAATATTTTAAGTATTATATCAAATAATGAAATTTTTAAATGGGAGAGTATCACGCTTTGTGGATCGATTTGACTGTGTGTCCACGCACAATTATTTTACCGCGTATTTTTAATATGAAGAAAATAGGCCAAGTATATTATTTGAAATAGAAGTATTTGAGTGCAAAGTATGATGTTCTTGGCTGAACATGGACGTGCGTGTGATTGCTATTGGAACCCGTCACGATACGCTTACGCTAGACGATGCCTGATTAAGTTTAGATGCCCCACGTCAACGGATGCCGATCGCAATGGAGGCTGGGTCGATGCTCCTTTGGGAATGCCGTCTAGATGTAGACGTTGATGTGCGTAACAAAGCGGGATGACACCCAGTTATGCCGGATGACTGCCAATTGATGAGTTGGCCATGGCCATTGGGTCATAAATAATTGGGACGCTCGAATGAGTGAGATTGCCACGCCCGATTATGGGACAAAACTGTGTGGCATGGAATTAGACGTGTCATAATGATTTAGCCTTATAATCGAGACCCTTGTGAATATTTGATGATTAATGTGTAGTGTTCTAGTTATTGAATATGTTTGTTGTATGCATATGTATATGAGATGTACTAATGTGCAGGGGAGTGTTGAGGTGAGATAAGTCTTATATGATGCATGTTTAAGCTGCCTCTAGGTGAATTCTCGTCCTAATCGGGGTTTAGGGTATAGACTCGTTGAGACTTTGTCTCACTTCGTCGTAGTTTAAATGTTTTCAGGTCCTTAGATAGAGGTAAGATCCATCTGTTTTGGGTGGCCGCGAGAGGTGGAGACCGAGCGTACCCATCTCCCCATTTGGGTCGATGATGGCCTACCTCAGTTGGTACCTCATCGA
This sequence comes from Eucalyptus shirleyi, assembly GCA_017140165.1. Taxonomy (NCBI): domain Eukaryota; kingdom Viridiplantae; phylum Streptophyta; class Magnoliopsida; order Myrtales; family Myrtaceae; genus Eucalyptus; species Eucalyptus shirleyi. Next base: position 44,752,314 of record CM029450.1, read on the forward strand.
TTCAAAGCATGGTTCCGTATTGGACCTGATGGAGTTCAGGAGGGCCCCTTGGATGGCTTTGACGGACCTATCATCGATGATGAGTATGTGGTGGTACTCAATCCCGTGCATGACGCCGATATTTTGGCTGATATCGAGGCGAACCAATTGCTCGAGGGTGTAGAGCCTGCAATAGAGGTAGCTGGTCCTCTAGACATCAACATCCCTGATGATGTCGTAGTAGACTCGGATCCCAAGTAGGTAGGGTCTGGGGTAGGGTTAGCCTGGTAGCTTCTTTTGGTTTTTAGACTTCTGTATATAAACCTGGTTTGTTTATAAAATATGTTTTGTGTTAATTGGTTGTCCTACTTTTCAATCACATGTTTAATTGTTGTCTGGAGTTTATAGTTCGCTTCTGCATATGTATAAACCGATTGGGTCAATGACGCGTCTTGGGAACATCACATTTTAGTTGACTGCCAAGGGATGTATGCGTGCCTGGGGTTCGGAGCATGACAATAGGTGAACTCCACTAGATAAAGTTGTTCCTCCCAGCTTCCTTTGAAATCTAACACGCAAGCTCGCAGCATGTCCTCAAGGGTTTGAATCGTCCTCTCAGAATGACCATTTGTATGAGGTTGATAGGCCGTGCTGTACTGCATCTTCGTTCCCAAGGGTCTCAATTAGATGTAATCATCACTGGCACTCCATGAAGTCGAACTATTTGTCGCACATACAACTCAGCATATCTGTCCAATGCATAGTCCTTTCGTACGGCGATGAAGTGAGCATATTTCGTCAATCTGTCAACTACAACCCATATGGAATCATTACCTTGCTGACTCCTTGGTAATCCCATCACGTAATCCATTGTGATATGTTCCCACTTCTACTCGAGAATCTCAAGAGGTTGCAAAAGTTCTCCTGGCTTATAATGCTGTGCTTTTACTTGCTGGCACGTCAGACACTTGGCAACATGTCTGGCGATATCTGCCTTTGTATCGGTCCACCAATAATGTTGACGCAGATTCTGATATATCTTTGTACTGCTTGGATGAATGCTGTAACTGCTATGATGAGCTTCTAACAAGATCTCCTCCTTAAGCTCTGCATTGTCAGGTACACACAATCGTCCACGAAACTTTAGTGTTCCGTCCTTGAAAACCTGAAAATCAGCCTTTCTTTTTTGTACATCCTCCTGCAGAATTTTTTGGATCTTAGGATCTGTCAACTGCAATGTCTTAATCCTTATATGCACTTCCGGTTCAATTCTGAGGGTGGCCATAAGACTTGAAAGGTGGCTTACCTCAAATTTGAAAACCGAATCTCGAGCTCCTTTGAGTAAGATCCACTCCTGAATTACCATTTGCGCAATCAAAGACTTCCGACTCAATGCGTCTGCGATCTTATTAGCTTTTCCGGGATGATATAGAATGTCGCAATCGTAGTCCTTGAGAAGTTCCATCCAATGATGCTGTCTCATGTTGAATTCTTACTGAGAGAATAAATACTTTAGGCTTCGGTGGTCCGTAAATATCTGGAACTTTTCTCCGCACAAGTAATATCTCCAAATCTTTAGAGCAAAGATGATTGCTGCGAGTTCTAGGTCATGCATCGGATAATTCAACTCGTGAGACCTCAACTGACGGGATGCGTATGCAACAACTCTATCATGCTACATTAAAACGCAACCTAGTCCTTTGTATGACACATCACTAAACATTTCGTATCCTCCAGGTCCAGACGGAATTGTCAGTACGGGTGTGGTAGTCAGCTTCCACTTAAGCTCTTGGAAACTATGCTCGCACTTATCCATCCATACAAACTTCTCTTCCTTCTTTAGCAATTGGGTCAGAGGCATGGCTATTGCTGAAAATCTCTCTACGAACCGTCTGTAATAATTTGCCAATCCTAAGAAACTTCTGATCTCTGTCACTGTTATTGGTCTTGGCCAGTTGATCACTGCTTTAATCTTAGTTGGGTCCACGGAAATCCCTTCACTTGAAATCACGTGACCTAAGAAAGCTACACGAGTTAACCAAAACTCGCACTTACTGAACTTGGCATATAGTCCATCTTCTCGCAGAGTTTGAAGCACTGTCCTTCAATGTCTTTCGTGCTCCTTAGGACTTCTCGTGTACACTAGAATGTCGTCGATAAATACTATCACAAACTAGTCTAGATACTCCTTAAATACACGATTCATCATATCCATGAAAGCAGCGGGGGCGTTGGTCAAACCAAACGGCATTACCATAAATTTATAATGGCCGTAACGCATACGAAACGTCGTCTTCGATACGTCTTCCTTTCTAATCCTCAACTGATGGTAGCCTGTCCTCAGGAAGATCTTGGAAAATATCGACGCTCCCTGTAGCTGGTCAAACAGGTCATCAATCCTTGGTAGCGGATACTTGTTCTTGATCATCATCTGGTTGAGTCGCCGATAGTCAATGCAAAGACACAATGAACCATCTTTCTTCCTCACGAACAGAACTGGTGCTCCCCAAGGTGATGCACTAGGATGTATAAATCATTTGTCCAACAACTCCTACATCTACACCTTTAGTTCCTTCAACTCTGACAACGCCATGCGGTAAGAAGCCTTAGAGATTGGCTCCGTCCCAGGGGCTAACTCGATTACGAACTCGATCTCTCTTTCTAAGGGGCAAACCTGGGTAATTCTTCAAGAAACACATCAGAAAACTCTCGTACCATGGCAATGTCCTCCATCTTCGACTCCTCAACTGTTGTATCCACTACAGTTGCTAAATAACCTAGGCAACCCACATCTAACAAACAGGTTACCTTAAGCGACGAGATTAAGGTAATCGATGGTCCTTCTCGACTCCCAATAAACTTGAAACTTTCACCTACTAATGGGTTAAACTAGATCGCTTTACGATAACAGTCTATTGTAGTTTGTTGCTTGGTGAGTTAGTTCATGCTAATGATTACATCAAAATCATACATGGCCAACACAATCAAATCTATCATTTCCTCTCGCTCACCAATCACTAACTTGCAACCAGGATAGCCTACTGTAGACAACACCTTATCTTTTAACGGGGTAGATATACTAATGACTGACCCCAATGGTTCTGGACTCAACCCTACCAACTTAACATACTGCTCAGCAATAAATGAATGCGTAGCTCCAAGGTCAAATAAAGCATAAACAACATGGTCGTTCAACGAGACCGTACCTGTGACCACGTCTGGTGAGTCCTCCGTCTCTCACCGAGTGACAGCATACACCCTTCCTTGCATCGGTAGCCTGTTCAATCCACCCTATGATGTGTTCTACGACACACTCCCTCTATTTTGTCTATCGGCGGTAGCGGCATCTACACTCCCATAGGTCTACGTGGGCAATCCTTAATCTAGTGACCATGCTGGCCACATCCAAAGCAAGCTCCCATCCAAGTAAAGCACAGGGCTGATTCATATCGTCTCCCACAAAAGCGACACACGCCATTCGGGTTGGGCACCGACTTTCCAATCCCACCCTTCCGGTTGGGCAATTTGGATATCTTCCACCTAACATCGACTTTTTCCCGAATCGATTACCATCTCTATTGGACCCGAATCGTGACCCAGATGTGGCGGCTCGTTCATTCAAGTTCCTCTCGATCAGCTGTGCCCTCTCATACAGATCGTTGTAATCCTTCAGATTCAGCATCACTAATGGATCCTTAATCTCAGGTCTGAGGCCATCTCTAAACTTCCTAGCTCTATCTACTGGCTCTTCGATTAGTCTTGGTACGTACTTGGACAACTCAGCGAACTTCGCCTCATACTTGTCTATTGACATCAGACCCTGTCGAAGGCATTGAAACTCTGCCATCTTCTGCTCTCTGGCACAATCAGAGAAATACTTCCCATTAAAGACTTCCATGAAGGCAGTCCACACCGGAACCATGCCTTCTGGAAATACTCTTCCTTTGGTGGCTTCCCACCACGTGCTGGCATTCCCTTGCAGTTGGTAGACCGCCAAGACTACCTTATCTTTCTCAGAGCACCTTAGCAGTGCGAAGACCTTCTCTAGCTCCCTGATCCAGAGGGTTGCAACCTTGAGATCGCTTGTTTCAATGAACCTTAGCGGGTTCAACTTTAGAAACTGTTCCACCAACTTGTGCATCGATCTCTCCTCGATCACATTCCTAGGCGAGACTTCACCAGGTGCAGCTGTAACAGCAGCAGTGGCGGTGGCGGCAGCTTGATTTTGGGCCTGCTGCCCCATCATGTTCCTTAACGTCTCCAATGCTTGAATGATCCCATCGATTCTAGGATCACTCGGTGCTACTCCCTTAGTACCAGCCTACGACGGTACTCTAACACTTGCGCTAGCTTGAGCCGGCGCTCTATCTCGGGTACCGACCCTAGTTGGCGTCTTACCCTAAGTGACAAACGCAACAGTCCTCTTCCGAGGAATCCTCTGCTCAGGATCACTCATACTACAAGATCCTTATAGAACCTGCTTTCCAATTCCAATACATAATTAGAAATTCAAACGATCCACACAACCAATCAATCAATCACTGGCATCAGCATAAGGAAAAGGTCTTTCCTACTAACTATCTCATAACCCATCGCATCTTATCACTCTAGATACTGACCAATTCTGAAACCACTTCGGGTGGGGATGTCACGTCTCGAACCCTGGGCACGCACACATCCCTCGATAATCGATTGAAATTTACGACATTCCTAGGACGCGTCGCTGACCCATTCGTTTTATGCACATGCGGAAGCAAACTAATAATCACCCGATCAACAAGCAAACATAGGGATAGTAAAAGCAGGGTAGCCAATTATCACAAACCATACTTTATAAACAAATCAGGTTAGCCCCACAGAGTTATATACAAAAAGTTCTATCTTAAAAGAAAGTCCTAGGCAACCTAAGCCCCATATCTCATCAACTTTGGCTTCAGATCCTCCATGACACCATTGGAGATGTCGATATCCATAAGGTGCCCTTTTTCCCATTCCCCGGTCCTGACGGAAGGCCCATTAAAACCCTGTAGAGGACCCTCCCGAACCTCGTTAGGATAGTTAATGAACCACGCTTTGAAATGATGGGGTACCCAATGACGAAGACCCTCATCGACCCAAATAATGGTCTCAACTAACTTACGGGTCAAGTTAGTCCTGAGAATAGTGAAATAGGAGGGCTTAGAGATTATTTCCTTTGGGACCCCAAAAAGATCAGGTCGCCTCTCCATACTAAGGACCTGAAAAAGGGTTAACCACGACGGGGTGAGATAAATCTCAGTGAGTCAATATCCTAAACCCTGATTAAGACGAGAATTCACCTAGAGGTGGTTTAAACAGGCGTCACACACAATTTACCTCACCTCAGCACATCCCTGCACATTAGTATATCACTTATGCATTTATAAACGCAGCAAGCATAATTCAATAACTGGAACACCTCATATCATTCTGCAAACAATCATAGGGATCCTGATTATAAGATAAAACCGTTATGACACGTCTCATTTCGTGCCACACAATTTTACCCCATAATCAGGCGCGGCTATCTCAATCACTCAAGCATGTCCTTGTTATTTACGACCCATCGGCCACGGCCAACTCAACAGTCGGTAGTCATCCAACATAATCGGGCGTCGTCTCGCTCCGTCAGGCACGACAATGTCTACCCCTAGAAGACATCCCATAAAGGAGCATCGGCCTAACCTCCACTGCAATCGGTATCCGTTGTTAAGGGCATCTGAACTTAATCAGGCATCGCCCCACGTATTCATATGCATCAGGTTGGGTTCTGATAACGATCATATGCACATCCATACTTGGTCAATAACATCATGTTTTGTACTAAAATACTTCCATTTCAAATAATGGACTTGACCAATTTTCTTCATATTAGAAACTCATGGTAAAATAATTGTGCGTGGTCACACACTTAAATTGAGCCAATAAACGTGAAACTCTCCCATTTCAAAATTTCATGATTTTATATAGTATATAAAATATTTTGGTGTAAAAAACCGACACCCGGTATTTTTCTAATTAAATACCTGAAAAATCAATTTTTGCAATAATAATTCATAACGACAATCAAGCACTCAATTGCATAAATAAGTAATCAATTTCACATATGGACTCATCCACAACGATCAACATAAAATTCTAATAAATGGCTATCCCGTCATAATTTACGCTAATAAAAATTAATTAAATAAATCTCAAAAAATAAATTATTTTAATTTAATTAAATTAACTACAATTAAATAAATTAACTATGGTTAACTAACCATGGTTGACAAACTAACCCTAGTTAACTAAACTAACCTAGGGTAGTTAATCCTAACCAAACTAACCCTCTAACTAAACTAGTTACACTAACCAAACTAATCTAATTAGGCTAGTTCATCTAACTAAGATTAACTAATCCTTAATTAACACTAATCCACCTACTAAGTGTAATTAACCTCCTAATCCGGGATTAGGGCGGCGACGGGTTCATGGCGACAGCGACACGAAAGCGGTGAGATCCTGTGACTATGACACCACCAACAGAGGCTCGGATGAGGCTAAAATCAACCCTCAAGGCTCACAGCCAAGGCTGGAAAACCGGTTCTGTTCGATTCTAGAGGAGCTGGATCGAGGGGCTGAGGTGGCCGGAGGCGGGTGGCTAGCAAGCTAGAGTGGGCGGCTGCAGTGCGAACATGGACCGACGAGCGGCTAGTGGTGCAAGCGGGTAGAGGGAGCTGCTGGCGGGTTGACGTGGAGATGGTGGCACGGGATCGTGGAGGGTGGATGGTTGCTGGCTGGACTCGAGTTGGAGTGGTTGCTTGATGGAAATGGAGAAGAAATGGAGAATGAAGAAGATGAAGAAGAAAAAGAAGAATATGCTAAGGGGTTTCGGCCAATGGGGCATGTGCATGAAGAGCGGGGGAACAAGGGGCCATGAAAGTCCACAAGCTGGCCAATTAGAATCCTTGCAAAATATTCATGTAATGATCAATTTGGCACAAAGTCTTCAGCCAATTTTTGTCAAAGCTTCATCCAATGGGCGATTTTCCTTCTAATCTTCACAAAACAAACCAAATTGGTGGCCAAATAGTCCCCTTTAGCAGCCCATACGAATTTCCTTTAATTCTTTTTGCCGAATTTGATTTTTCCGCAAAATTTCGGGCTCGACAAATTTTTTCCAAAAGATGAGACGAGGTCCTAAAAATCAATCATGACACGCTCGAACGTTTGATTCCTGAAACCGAATTCAATTTCGTGGTTAAAATCGATCGGATGTGATTTTAACGCAACCTAACCTACCGGATAGCTTTTAGGGATTTTAGCACGTTTGACCCGTGGTCGATAATTTTCGCTTCACATTTCTGCATCTTCGACTCGTCAGCGACTTTTGGTTGTCGTAAAAATCGCAAGGTTTCAATTACGAGGTACCGAGTACAAAATCGATAGAAAATCGGGTGAGTGCCATTTGACGTGAATTTCGCAATCATGTGGAATCACTCGCAATTTAATTACGTGTTTCCGTCAAATCAACCTATATCCAATCACTAATCAATTATAACGGCATCATACTAACCCTTGCCAATTATCACAGTCGAGCGGTCGATCTCTAATCGAATTTTCAAGTTTGCCGCGTTTATATCCCTTAACGGCTTCACCTGATAAATCAGTTAACTCGAGAGTGATCAGCTTTGAGAAAAAGGACCATAGGCACGTCGATGAAATACCCATTTCATATTATTGAGAGTCGAGACGGGGTCAAAATTTAGAATATCACAAATTCAATTGTGTGTTTCCGTCGAATCAACCTATATCCGATCACCAATCGACTATAACGGTGTCGTATTGACCCTTGCCGATTATTACAATCAAGCGATCGATTTCTGATCGAATTCTCAAGTCTATCGCGTTTATATCCCTTAATGGCTTCACTTAATAGATTAGTTAATTCGTAAGTGGCCAACTTAGAGAAAAAGGACCATAGGCGCGTCAACAAAATGCCCATTTCATATGACCGAGATGGGATCGAAATTTAGGATGTCACACTCGACCTTTAAATGGTTACACAATTTTTCTCACAAGGACGAACGTATATGATCACCAACACTTTTCAAACTTTGGAATTAAAAGCTTCAATTCTCGTGAATGTGAATTCTATATTTTTTGTTTCGAGACCTCCTCTTATATTCCTCCTAGTCCAAGCTGACCGTTGGACATATCTCCAAGAGGATCATCCAGCCAATCTATCCATTGGTCTTGGATATGGTGGAGAAGATTTGATGGCTTTAGGATCGCCGAGGTTGATGCTTCTCGTAAGATTTGCTGCCCATATAGCAAGTTCGGTTTCCAAAAGTCGAGTGTTTATGTTTAGGAGGAACAACTCGCCTTTTATAAAAAGTTTGAGGAAAGTTTAGAATCTATAAGAATTTTATGAAAACTTTCCTTTTGAAACTCCTCCAAAATATAGCAAGGAATCCAATCAATTTTTCACTAGCCATTGCACGAGAAATTTACTCATTCCTAGCCGTTTGATAAAAAATTCAAATAAAGAAGTATTATCCACGACTTTGATTATGATCGCAAACATCTGATTATGTTCCATCAGACTTTCATCCTGAAAAATGCTTTTAATAAGAAAAACAAAGTTCTTAAGTTTTGTTAATCATCAAAACCATTGAGGGAATGTTTTCTCAACACTCACCGCTCACTCTCATCATCACTCGGTGCCCACACATCGCCCGTTGCTGCGTATTGGATGCAAGATGCCGCTCGCTTGCCGTCGAACGCTTGCGTGGACGCCAGTGGCTAGTCGCCAATCGTTAGATGCTGGAAGCTAGAAGCCGAATGCCGATCGCCCGCCACCGGCCTCCTCGCTTGTCAGTCGCCTCCCACCGCCACTCAGGAGGGTAAAGTCTTGTGTCATTATCAAACGAATTTTTATTCTAGGAATAAAAATTTTATATAGCTATGAAATGCATATTTTTGCTCAGAAACTTGTCCAATAAATAGAAATAGAAAAATCAATTTCTAGCAAGAAATTAATTTTTGAAACAGAATGGTTATCATTGCCCCCTTCTCAAGATGGAAACTGCTCTCTTGACCTCGTCTTCAACGTACTTGTCGTTATTCAGGATTTATTTGAGACTAGACAGGAAGCTTGGAAATTTTTTATAGATGAAAAAATTGGGGGATGAAGTAGCATTGGGTTTAAAGTTGAGGTTTTTTAAAAAGAAAAAAATGCTGGATAAAATTAAAATTGAACCTAAAATTTGAGGATTTTTTTGGGAATTATGATTGTATAGAAAGAGAGAAGAGAAAGTTGAGGAGCTTCACTTGTTTTTATCATCCGAGGGCATATATGTAATTAGATAGCACATGATAATTTTATTTCTACCCCCACTCCCGGTGGCTGGGCCCCACGAGCCCTTTCTTAACTTGAGGCTATCTCTAATACGTGTTAATTCAGGTATTTATATATATTTTTTTGGTCGAAGGTATTTATATTATTGAATGGACCTAATGCGTGTAGTGTTAGTTCATTTAGATTAAATTATATTTTAAATTATACTTTAATATAAATGCATGCGGTTCGTTTCAAATAACAAGGGGTATCTATGTGAATGAAAATGCAAAGTAGGTTTTGCTTACCACCCAAAGTGCACCTAGGCATGTTATTCTCATCCAACAATTTATTTTATATAGATCTATTAGGGGTAACCATCTTCATAAATATGTTAAATAGGTTTTACTAGATCACTCAAAATATATCTAAGCATATTAATATTGTTATTCAACTTGTTTGGTGCAAGATGTGAAGCAATTTGTATGTTCAAGATAAATAAGCTTTATTCTAATATCCACTTGTGGCAATGCAAAGTTAAAAGAATCATCAATGCTATTTATATACCAACAATCCAAATAAACTGTCAATATTTGAAATTGTGAAGTATTAAAAAGAACAAAAGAGTGCTCATGCATTTCACGAACACTCCTTTTTATAGTTTTGATTTACAATATCTTATAAGTGCTAAATTATCACACTAAATCAATAGCTTAACTGCATTATTCTCTAAAGCTAATAAACTCTAGCTCGATAGTTAGAGTACTTTGCCTAAAATGCATCTAACCTGATAGGGATCAAATGCGAATGTAACATATCAGCCTATGCATGTTTACCACTCTAATAGGAGAGTATCATGTATATTTTCCATGTTAACTGTTGCGATACTAACATATTCAACCTACAAATATTTACCATTGTTTTTGACTATATATATATACAATTGTCCATCATCAGTTTGACGCATAAAGTTGTTCTCTGATAAGAATAAACACAATTGTATCAAATTTGACACGATATTGTTTAGTAACCAAAAGGCAATGTCACGACTTCACATTTTTATCATGTTGATAATTCATTATATACATGCTATTTAGTTCCGTAAATGTTACTTCAATTTTGTGTTTGCGATGTACATTTTTTCACACTTGTTTTTACGACATCATATGGCGCAAAAGTTTGACGGACATATTGGCCCTTCAAGTAAATTTTCTTATGAAGTCTAGACTAAAGCTTCTGCAATGTCCTTGACCTAGATTAAACTTGCTAGAAAGGGGAAGATCATCATAGGCTCTCTCAATCTTCCTAGAACATAGCAGAAACCCAACAGTGGAGCAAAAAGTATGCAAGGCAGTCCAACCTCAGTTCAAACAACAAAAAGCTTCAGATAATTGTTTAGTATCGAAGTTGGAGGTGTCATCTCTGAAGTGACCAACGAAAATGAAATCTAACTTGGGAAATGGCATAAACATCTAGAACTTTTACAAGCATAACCTCGCCTAGGATAGTTGTTTACTTAACTAGCCCTTCAGTTTCTAGGCAATATTGATTTGCTATCAATCTACCATCAAACCCTTCTATTAAGAAAAACTGCTGTATGACAAGCAAGAAAGGACTCATTGACTGAATTTGATAGACCATACTACTAAATATTTGATTTGAACCGACAGGACGCTTATAATATTTCCAATTGGAAAGACACCAGACATACTGAAGCACAAAACCCCATCTTTATCTCCACTGCAAAGGATATGCAAACATTGCTTTGAAGAATTTAAAAGCTCTACAAATGAATCTTGAACATTGTCAATTAAACCAGCATCTCCGTGTACTAGTTCAGGCATTCGAGAAACTCTTGGAGCTAGAGAGAAGGATTGATTTGTGCAATCTTCAAATGCCAAATAGTTACTAGAAGCGTTCTATAAAACCAATGAAAAATTACTTTCCAGTTGTAAAATTAAAAAAAAAAATGAGATTAAAGCTAAGGAGTCAAACAAATTATAATTACAGATGACACCAAACATACGCTTTCAAAAAATCTTCCACAAATCCGTACTAAAGCTGTGGGACTATGAAATAAGATTCTAAATTTGAAATAGAAATATTTTAAAAGCCAGACTAAAATAACTATTTAACTGCAAATGAAGCACTATGAAAGGTGTGAGCCATAAGATATCCGCTATTGGTACTAAAGATCACGAAGTCATACCAACTTTTAAGTTGAAAGATGCCACACTCTATATACTTGGGCATCCTCCTGCTAGTTGAGACACACCATAGTTGCCATATGGGACTTCAAGCTTTTAAACAGTTTTCCATTTTGTTTAATATTTATACCCTGTTAGAATGATTATACCACAACGTGCATAACTGCTGCAAGCACTAGCATATCAAAAGCAGCACACCGCATATCCATAGTTCCATAAGGACAGCTAGTTTGGTAAGATAATATTCATTATGTACAAACAAACTCTCTTCTCAACAAAATGTAATCCATGAAGTGGACAATTAATAATAAACTGGTAGAAATCTCAAAAAACAGAATTGCAACAGCCTCAGCCAAGTTCTCAGCCATTCTACTGACAACCAAGCAACTGCAGCTTAATAGAAACATAACCAGTTGTTTACAAACTTTTCCACCCATAAGCATAATTGAGGCACATAGAACATATCATTTAAGAGTCACCTAAATAATACCTTCCTAATTTGACTGGACTAAACATATTTTACTAATAATTGAAAGAAGCTATTAATTTTGATGAAAATGAGCATGTCACGGATGAATGCTTCTATATGACACCATCCACTTAGACCATAGATTCGACAACTAGCTGGACCCCAGTAGACACTATGCTGTAATTTGTCGTTGACAATTGAAAAAGTTTCAGTCATTGATGACAGCATTAGCTGCGAGGTGACATTTTGTCCTACAAAAGATTGCAATTGAGCACATCAATCAGATTCAAGTCCTAAAGTATATAAATCTATTGAACGAGTATATCAATTCTGTATGAGAGGTTATTAAAGTAATTCACAGCTGATTTCACCGATTAGATATGAGTTAATCAATTCCTTGATTCATAATTTAACTCATGTAGCAAACAATGTAACGTCAAAAATATTTCATGGCTTTGATGTATGACTATGAATCCCACAATAAAGAATAAATATTTAGGCATCACACGCAAAACTGCCTAAGCATCGCACCTAGTTTTTCTTAAGCATCACACCAAAGATGAATTGCATCACGCAATCTGCAAAGCAAACACTTGCCAAGTTCAATAAATTATTATTATTATTTTTTTTTGGTAAAACCAAGTTCAATAAATTATTGACTTTATTGAAAAGTAAAAAGTACAACTATATTTGTAGACTCTGCAAAAGTTCTACTCCTAGTGGGAATAGGAAAACTCTAAACAAGAAACATAATTGGAGTATACGTAAGATCCTACTACTCAAGCTTAGGATCCTAATAATATTCAAATCCTAGTTGATAATTTTAGTGATAAAACTTGAAGAAGAATCCCGATCCTTGTTTGAGTTTCAAAGTCAATCTTCACCAAAAACTTGGTAGTCACGTTGCATGATTCTTTCGGCTGCATCAGGCTTAGTGGATGGCTTGATTATCTTATACTAATTCTATGAATGGGAATCCAATTACAATATTATGTACACGATCTTTGTGTCCTTTAAATCAAATGGGTACTTATTTAACAAAAGAAAAATTATTTGTTGCAATATCTCATGTCTGGAAATAATAAAATTAGCCGACTTCGAAGTATCTTTATCATTAGTTATTACCTAACAATAAAAATAACACCATACTTCACAATTAATTTACATGTGTCATGCAATGCCAATCTCAAACGTTATATCGGATTTTATGATTCCATTATATGAAATTCACGATCCACAATCCATTGATTCATGATTCATACTTCCAAGTGACAACTAAGAGTGACCCTAAGTGGTTATCATGTCATATCAAAATGGCGTCTACCTACTTAACAGTAAACACATTTAATAAAAGAATATTGCTCCGGGTTCAAAGTTCAAACCACGAAACGCAATTTGACTCATTTTATCTAGCTAACTAAACAATAGAGCTAACTTGATTGACAACCTGACCTTACATATGCCGTGTCAGTCATGTTAGGATTGGAATGACCCATTTGTTGAGAAAACTCCTATCAGGTTTTGAAATTGACAAAACTTTCATTCTCTTATTCTTATTCTTACTCTTACTCTGAGAAATATTAGACTTCTGTGTTATATCGTGGAATGCTGCCAAAGTCTATTTTACATTAGAAGTCTTTCCCACTCTGACGAAGATACATACTGAACCCAAGTCAAGAACGAAGGCTCAGGATTATTGGTCGTTCTATAAGGATTCAGTTCGTGCAAGATTTATCTTTAATATATGGCTTTTTGGCGGAGAATCTCACTTTCCTTTTCTAAATTTATTGATGAAATCAATCATAGATTGGTGAAATCAATCTCGAAGACAAGTTCCTTTTTGGGAAGTATCTACTTATGAAAACCTAGATTTTGATTGTATGGCGACCAGGATCATCGGATTTTCACATCAATCTTCAAACGGCTATAAGATTTTTTTTTTTAATTGATTATGTCCAATAGGTTGATTGGAAGAAATTCCTTCGGAAAGTGTCAACGGTTAGAAAGGCATGGAGGAGTATTTAACGAGATCATTCAGTTCATTTGAGAGTGTGCGTGAGAATTATAATTCCAAAGTTGAAGCCTTTCCATTCACTTGTTCTTCATCAATAGTGCTCACGATTGTACTCAAGAGAGAAAATCACAAAAGAGTGACCTAGTGAGAAAGAAACTCTTCACTGAGTAATCGTACTCAAAGTGCTGTAATTCTCTTTTGATTCCATAGTGAAATCCATCCAAAAGGCTGTTAGCATAGAAGAGTGGACATAGGCTTAATCTAAGTCGAACCACTATAAATCTTGTGTCCAATTCTCTTTTCCCTTAACTCTTTTGATTTGTTTGTTGCAATATTTTTTTGAGTTCTGCTAATTTCCTAAACATTGTATTTGAATTTGAATTCATATCAAAAGTCAATCAGACTTTGCTTGAAGAAAATAATTTTTATAACTTCAGCTTAATTTGTTTTTACACATATTTACCCATCTCTAGGTGATAATACTAGCACTTTCACAATTCAATTCAATGTAATTAGTTAAACAAAAGGGTCCTGTTCAAATAGAGTTTTCTGACTAATTTTTTTTGTTAATCTTATCTAGCTCAGATTGACCTATCTAGAAATCCATTGTTAACTTGACATTGACAGACATGATTAATCTATCTAACTAAACAATAGTACCACTTTGATTAACAACTTGACCTATCATGACCTGTTTGTATATAGATCAGTAGTTCTCTAATAATATATCATACATGAATTTTGTTTCCATAGTGGTTACAAATTACAATTCGATCACCCCCTATAAATATAACATTCATGTAAAGCTAGGATTTTGTTAGCTTACGGCTAGTTTCTTTTCAAACTTGTTTGACATTGATGGAGATATTCATATTGTACATATTCCAAGTCGGTCAAGCTAGGATTGGAATGACCCATTCAATTCAATCTAGTTAGTTAAACGGGTTATTCATCTCTTGTAATTTGTTGAATGGGGGTAACATTCAAGTAACAACATAGAAAACTTACTTCGACGTCATGCAGGCTGACCCTTGCCAATAGGCTAGGGATGTTATACATTTGCGCCTCACCAAATTTGGTGAGGGGATCTCACCTAAGTGAGACAATTGACACTTGCCCTTGCCTAGGTGCAGCCTAAAGAGGTCAACCCTTACTAACCATGGTTGTGGTCGGTGATTGGCAGTGGCCATCAGTGAAAAGAAAAGGGAAAGGAAAAAACAAATAAATTAAAAAAAAAAATATTAAGATGTCTACCTTAGCGCTGATCAGCCAATCTGCGTTCATGAAAGCAATTTCCGACCTAAATTGGCCTGATAAATTGAATTGATATTAATGTGAAAAGATTTATGACTGAATGGAACTGGTGTCTTAAAAAAAAAAAGGAATTGGCAATAATACAATATGTTTAAGATTTTTTTTGGTACTTTTCCCCTCAACAAGTGGTATCAAAGATAAATAGTCAAGGATCGACTAAACCTCGCTTAATTCTTTGTCCATCTGCCAGGTCTAGGTGAGTGATGACGTGATCAGAAGATTTTGATGGGTGGCCCCATCCTTGTGGACTTTACATTTAATCGTGAAACTTGAAAGAGCTTAAGATTGATAGATGTTAGATAGTTAAAGCTAATAATCCGCTGTTGAAGATTCTCCTTCCTCATTTTGTCATCATCGCGAGTAACATGGTGTTTTTCGATGTAAGAAGGTTGAGAATGTTGGAGCCTCGCGGTGATTCTTCTTGTGAGTTGAAATAGCAGCGCTCCCATGAAAATTGAAAACTAAAGAGGATTACAATGAATGTCATGAGAGTTAGTGCCCCCACTATCATCCACCAAGAGAAGCCAGTCAAAACAAGCACCAATTTGAATTTTTTACCAAAATGAAAGTTATATTGTAACTTGCGATGAACTTTGAAGAAACTTGAAGTTAACTTTACCAGAGCATTTTCGGAAGCCAGTGTATATCTTTCAAAAAGAGGATTGTATTGTCGACATCAAACCTCTAAAATTGAGCAAATCGAGCAAACTTCACAAATCCGAGTTGAAACAACCGAGTTGACTATCCTTTAGCTTGCAAAAGAACGCTGACCAGGAGCCGAACTTGACAAATCATCGGTTTATTAAACTGAAGATGGAATGGAAGCACACGCTGCAGTCCTTCATCAACCTCCATAGCTAAAAAGCTCCACGAGCAGCCGAAAATGTAATGCTGGGGCTAGAACAAATCGTGAGGAGTGTACAGAAGCATCGACGAAAAATGCGGGCTGAAAAAGAGCTTGTAAATGATAGAGCTTAAAAAACCCAGAGGAAGGCCTGAGGCTAGTTAAGAAAGGATAAAGCTGAAGAGCGAGAGAGTAAGAAAGTCCATTGGAGTCTGAAATCATGTGGAGAAAATTGCAGAAGAGAAGCAGGCGAGAGAGAAAATAAGAGACAAAGACATGATTACAGGAGTGAAGGCGGACTCATTTGATTGATGGGTGGGCCGAGCCAAGCCAGATTATGCCATATGCCGGATAGAACTTCTTGTCTGGGCTTGTTCATCGTGAAAAAAAGTATGTGATTTCAGAACGGGCCAGCTTACCAAAGTGTTGGGTTTACTTGTAACCGTAGTGGCCACATTTCTTATGCATCCATTATCGAATTGAGCTCTCATTATTAAATTGATCAAAATCATAACGGCTTGGAAGCCACATAAACAAATTTCATTAAATTTGACTTAATGGCATAAGGATATTGAACATTTTTATATATCTTATGGATTAGATTAAACATTAAATAAATTGAAAATTTATGGACGACATTGCACCCTTGGCTAAAGTTCCTGAACTATTTATGCCTCTTTCGCTTTTGTTAGAGCTGATTCTTTGTTACAAAGCTAAGCAACATCAACCGAGCTTTAATATCCCAGTAGAGGCATGGTCTCAAATGCACATTATTGGGCTCTAATGACCCCGTTTCTCACACCATAAACATTTTCTACCGCAGTTTTAACAAACTTGTTGGGGTGAATTGGATAACAATTCACTAAAACTAACCTAATCCACAATCAATTTCTTTCCCAAAACTAAACCGACCAAAATGGACTTAACCCCAGTAATAACCAGCCGTGTATTCTAGCAATACAACCTCAAAATAAGTAAATTTAATGCTAAAATGTTATTAAAAAAAAAAAAACAAGGCAACAATAATACCAAGATTTTTATGTGGAAAACTCAACATGGGAAAAAATCATGAATCGCTCAAAACTTTTACTAATCACCAAGAATAGTAACATTGACAATATAACAATTTTTCATCGTCATGAAGGTGGATTAATACAAACAAAGCAAGAAACCTTAACCAAGATTGGAGAAAATGAGAAAAAATTTGGAGAAGGTTTTCAATGAACGCAATCAATCAATTCATAGGTCTCAGTCTCACAATCAACCTGAAAATTGAATTAATTCTGACAATGTTTGGCCTTCGAATTTGGACCAAAAAGTCGCTGCCCCTTTCTTCTTCTCGTGCTTTTTCTTCTTCCCCCCCATGTTTTTTTTTTTTTTTGGTAAAGACCTTTTCTTTCATGTTTATCTTAGCTAAACCCATTCACTCCACAAGCAGCCCCCTTTTCTTTTTCTTTTTGACTTTTGACCTTTAGCCTTTTCTTTCATGTTTATGTTAGCTAAACCCACAAAGAGATGGACCCAGCCAACAATCCTCCATCACTCTAATAGCAAAATCAATAGGAATAAGATCTCAGTCTCGCAAAACTTTGATTCTGAGACCTTAGACCTGACAGCAGCTTCCCATAGCAAGAACCTCTAAGTTCTTTATGAACCCCACAAACTTTAGCAGGCAAGCATCGAATTGCTTCGACTTTAGCATGAAGATCCACACCTGAATCACAAACAACTCTCTTTGATTAAAGACTCCAATAGACCTCCATACAGGTGTCAACTATGATACCGAACTAAAATACAACCGTCCGATTCATCTGCTATTATATCAAACGAGTTGGCTAGGCTTTCAGTATTTTAGAAACCTCTTAAGTTCACAGACAATTTCAGCTCTGCAAAGCTTCTGTTAAATATAATTGGGGCAATGTGGGATGACAATATGCAAACATCCTTTGCCATTCCAAGGATGCATTGTCAAAGTTTGGAGAAGTTCAAGAAACATTGAGCTCCCGGTCCTTTGATGATCTCGAAAATCTTCCATAAACCCATATTAAAGCTGTTGGGCTGTGAAATAAGATTTCAAGTTTGAAACTTAACTGCAAACAAAAAATTAGAAATAATTTGTAAGATATGAAGAATAAAATATTGTTTGTTAAAAATCAAGATCAAGAAGTCATATCAAAGTAATTTCAGAGTCATCTAGTAGAGCCATACAAAGAAATGATTAGCATAAAAAAGTAGTTTTACTCTGTACATGTGAATCTCTGGATAATATATGTAGTTTCAGATTAAAGGTATATACCCCATAGAAGAACATTGAATTGGGAATATATCTGGTGGATGCTAAAACATAAGTAAGAGGGAATAGTGGTGATAAACTCTTACAAAGCATCTTCGTCGAAATAGAAGAGAAAGGCATTTGGGCAGCTTTCTTGAAAATATGATAATCAAATTAGTTCCTAATCAGGAACATGAGATCCATATTTCTATACACAAGGATAATATGCTAAACAGAGAGCCAAATCCCATAAGATCACCAAACTAAAGCTTCCATGTACATTGTCAAGTAATCAAACTTGAGACAAATACAAAAAACTAGATTATTAGACAGAGGGTAAGTGAAAAACCATTGTTGAGGACAACCACCAAAAGACAACCCCCAACCCCCAATGGTTTCCTTTTCTCTCTCCATCTTCTCTCATTATAGTCTCCAGGTTTTGGTCACTCAGGCAAAAAAATGAAAAATATCAGTAAAACTTTATGGTAATAGGCATATGAATAGAAATATCTATAGACAAACCTGATTAACAGAATTCCTGAATCAGTCAAACGAAAAATGATTATTTCAGCTCAAACAATTGATGAGTTGGGTAAAATTAAAAGCACAAACTTTTAATTAAAGGATTGCAATGTTTGTAGAAACCAATTTTGAGCCCAAGTAACCATACACAAACTCCTGTTACGCATACAAAGAGATCTAGAATTTCACATTTCGTACACATATCGACAATGAAGACCAAATTGAAGAGAGAAAAGAGAAAAAAGGAAGCGGGGGGGGGGGGGGGGGGGGAGCAATCACTTCAAACAACATGTAACAGTAATGATTTATCCCATAATTCATATTTTTCCTACCGAGGTAGCACGTTTAAGAACATTTATGAATGAAAAGAGTAGACATAGCATTAATGTAAAAAATTTACAATGAAACATGTAAGATATCTTACTAACCTAACAAGATATGTTAAGGTAGAAAATATTAAAGCTGTTGGACTGTGAAATAAGATTCTTAGTTTGAAACTTAAATGCAAACAAAGCATTAAAAAAACTTGTAAGATATGAAGAATGAAATACTGTCTGTTAAGAAACAAGATCAAGAAGTCGTGTAAGTTGAAAGATGCGTACTTTGTTCACTTAGGCATCTTCCTCCCAGTTAAGACACAACACAGCTGCCACATGGGACTTCAAGCCCCGTAACAATTTTTCAATCTGCTTAATATTTATACCATGTTAGAAACTATTATACCAAAGCATGTATAACTGCTACAAGCACTAGCATATAAAAAGCAACACACCATGTATCCATGTTAAGTAAAGAAAACTAGATTGGTAAGATAACATTCATTATGTACATGAAAAAACAACTCTCTTCCAAATAAAATGTAGTCCATAAAATGGATGATGGTTAATAAATTTGTAGAAGTCTCAACGAAAGAAATGCAGCAACATCAACCAAGTTCACAGCCATCTTACTCATGACCAAATAGCTATAGCTTAATGACATAACCAATTATCTATGAACTTTTTCACCCACAAGCATAATTAAAGCACATACAAATTCTATCATCTAAGAGTCACCTAAACCACAGCCGTTTTAATTCGATTGAACTAAACATAGAATAAACTATTAATTTGATGAAAATGAGCATGTCATAGATGACTGTTTCTATTGACCCCATCCGCTTAGAGTGTAGATCCTCACAATGAGCTCGACCTCTATAAATGCTATGCTGAAATTTGTAGTTGTCATTTGAAGCATATTCAATCATCAATGACAACATCAGCAGCAAGGTGACAATTTCCTATTTTGCATGAGATGCAGTTAAGCGCATCACTTAGATTCAAGTCCTGGAGTGTATATATCTATTGAATCTATTATTAGTGTGTGACGTGAAACAAAGAATTCATTAAGGCTATACATCTCTTCTCATTTGCCGACCTAATTAACAAACGAGCCATGTTCAATGATCTAATAATTTGTTAAGCTTATCCTGCTCAGTTTAACCTATCTAACAGTACATATTAACATGACATTGCCAAACATGACCAATAAACATGGATTGCCATCTCTATTAGCGGCTAAATGTTCATTCAGCAAGCTTGCTGTTTGCGTTGCATAATGCAGCTTTAAACCAATTCAGAATATTTCTCACAGAGAGATGAGGGAAGAACACATTCTAATGATAAAGGATTCTTGTAGAATGAATTTCTTGTTGAGAAGTAATGAAGGTAACGTTGCAACAATAGAATGGAAAACTTACTTCTACATCATGCAGTGAAACTGTACCATTTTCAAGTCCCAAGACAGCAACCTTGCCAGCATAATGATCTATCGAAACACTGGACGTTCCACAGTTTACCTCAACATAATGATGTTATACGTTTTCCTGGAGTAGATTAGAATAATTAAGAAGCCAATATTGACGACACACAATGAATGTGCAAAGAAAAGTGGGTTCATAAAAGACAACCGAAAAAAAAAAAAAAAAGAGAGAGAGAGATAGAGAGAGAGAAAGAATGAATAATTCCTTCACAATAAAATTAATAGAAGAGGAGAGAAGATAGAGAATGCACAGTAACCTGGAAATGTAATCCAAATTTGTGAAGTGAGGCAAAGCGCCATCACAGTATAAGATAACTGAGAGGGATATCGGTTGCTTGATATGGGATTTCTTTGGGCTAGTAGGTCATCTAAAGCGATGGGAATCTATACTTTTTTGGCAACCCCCAATCCGTTATCTCAATCCAAAAACGAATCTTGTTGTCAAAAACCTCGAGGTGGAGCAGATCCATATAAGCTTACTTTAGGTGAGGATCGCAGGTATACTAGTATCTACAACTCAGAATCTCAACAGAAACCATTCAAGAGTTGGCTCAAGTACTATAGTGCACTCAACAACATGTTCTCCAAATCCAAAAGACAATATGAGGCGTGAAGCATTCAGATGGCTCAAGTACTATAGTGCACTCAACAACATGTTCTCAAAATCAAGAAGACGTTATGAGGCGTGAAGCATTCAAATGTTTCTGGAAAAGAGATGCCTCCTTTCTAAATTTTTCAATTGAGAATAGATAGCAAAAATTCCCAAGACTAGCCATCTAATCTCTTATGAATTCGAATTACCAATAGATAAAGTCATATAAGAACTTAAGATACCTGGATACAACAACCTCTACACTCCTAGTCTTTGCGCTTTCTTCAATTCCTTACTCCATCCCTTTCAACCAGATTGTCATACAAGTATGCAGCATAGCTTGAGATATCCTATTAACAAGTAAGTTAAACTCCCACCAGCGAACTTGATTAGTCAAAATGGAGTGTCAAAATGCTCCTCTGTAATCAGAAGAAGATGTATTAACTTCTAGTAGTACAAAATGTGAGAAACTTTCCAACCTATACTCTACAATCTAGTATATATTAAATAATTCCTTATATGGAACGCTCAATAATTAAAAAAGAGGAAGAAGAGGAGCTAGAAGAAGAGTTACATTTTGAGAAACAGCATTAGAAATCTCTGCAAAACTATAATGATGCCTGATAGTATTCTGCAGGGCCTAAATCTACCAACTATACGTGGGCATCAAGCATTTCTGCATCTGACATAGTTAGTATATCTAGCATAAATGACATCCCCTCCATTTCAAGTTCTTTATTTTCATGGACATTTTAACTGGCGTGCCCAGAAGGATGACAGCATGCAAACACCTTTTGCCATTCCAAGCATGCATTGTCAGAGTGTGGAGAAGTTCAAGAAACATCAAGCTCCTCATTTTTTGATGATTTTGGTTCCTTTTAGAAGTGCCTTGGGAAAACTCTCTCAGATATTTCAGCACTTACGTCAACCAGAGGCATGATAACTGAATCCTATCAGTGAGTCAGATGAAATCAACCCAGCAACTAACATTAATGAACTACTAATAATACTAAGAAGTTTACGGGTCTCTGTTTGTCAAACTCGATATTCTTTTTGAACTCTTTGGATCCAACTAATGGGGCAGCTAACATCATCAACCACAGAAGCTTTGATCAAATTAGCATAGTGTATTCAACTCAAGATGCTTGCTTTTGGGGGACATAGTATGATTCTTTTCCTTATCATTATGTGCTATTCATGCATTAGAATTAATGCAAGATAGATTTCAAATGGCATATAGGATACCGAAAAGTTTCCTCAAGGAAACTTATGCAAATGCTTCCTGTGTTTTACTTTTCAGCAAGTAGATGAACTAACAAGAGCTTATGCACAATATAAGGAATTATTTTATAGTACAGCCGATTATGTCAAAAGACATTCTAGTAATGTCTTGCTTGCTCAAAAGTTTAGGTATATGACAGATGGCTTTAGCAACTGTACAAACATCAAGATGCATTCTTTGGGATAATCTATTATTAGCCTTGGAGTAGGTATATCTTGGATTCAAACCAAATGAACATGGATCCATGGTCAGAAAAATTTGAATTGCAATTTTCTCAGTCAAACCAAATAATTCACAATGCTTTTGCTTCTACCCCGTTTGCTAGTTCACTCACGGCCACACCACTAGGAGAAGAGCTTGTTCTTGCATTTAGCATTTCTAGACCAACATAATTACTTTAATCAACTAATGTAGACAGTTCTGTGAGATAAAATGTGTGGAACTCAATGGTTGGACAAATTTTATCCCAAGTCAGTAGCGTATGCATACTAAGGGATGCCTTGTCAACATGCTCCTTTTGCACATAAATTCACTCTTAAGCATAACTTAGAAACATGCAGTCATGAGCTGCATGGTGAGCATAGAGCTAACTAAAACCTCACATTAGAAGGACCGCCAAATAGGGTCCTTCATTTAGCATTTTCTTCGACCTATACAATGACCTTTGGCATGCTATCGAAATACCTGTACACATCAATTTTTATTCAGTACTTCCAGCATTTCAAAATCAATCAAACATCGAGAATCTTTATTTTTCTGCATAGGATGAAGGATCTTACCCGAAGACTAATGACAAATGATGCACTTAGAAAGCCTTTTCATCTATTTCCATTACTGGCATGATAAGCAAAACCATTTTGCCAAAGCACACATCAACTTCCATGGACATCTCCCCTAGATTCCTTGAATTCAAGTAAGAAAACAACGATGACACTGTCAACCAAGAAATAATAATGACAAGATCATAAATCTTGAAAGATATTGCAAGCACGAAATACAAATGAAAATTGGGCAGTAGATCTCAAAAGAACAAAGGTAACTTACTTGCTCTATGTACCTTTGATAGTAAATGGGGATCATTTCCATTATATTGACTCATCCGAGTCGTCCATATAGTTTGATCTAAATTCTCTCGTTTTGCTATTTGCAATCTCGTAATATCGATAAATCTGCATTCCAGATAATTCTGGAATTGCTTTGAGTGACTTGCATTCAATGATATTCAGTTTTTCCGAAAACTCCAATCTATCAAGGCCTTGAATTTCAGTTAAGTTTTTGCAGTCTTTTGGTTCTAGTATCTTCAAACTCTTGGATTTGGAAGGAGCATTCTTTTAATTTAAGTGCACCTAGAGATATATAGTCTTTCCAAGAACTTCAACCTCTCCAGGCCTTGAATTTCGCCTCATTTCTTGCATGAATTAGCATATATTATCTTTATAATTCCAGATTTTGGAAGGTCTAGCCTTCCAATTTAAGTGCACTTAGAGATATCCAGTCTTTCCAAAAACTCCAATGTATCGAGGCCTTGAATTTCGCCAAGTTTTTGCACCTTTAGCTTTTAATTCCTTCAGCCTCCCAAATTTTGGAAGGAGCAACCTTCTAATTGAAGTGCACTTAGAGATATCTAGTCTTTCCAAAAACTCCAAACTATCGAGGCCTTGAATTTCGACTAAGTTTTTGCAGCCTTCAGCTTTTAATTCCTCCCATCCCTCGGATTTTGGCAAGTCTAGCCTTTCAATTGAAGTGCACCCTTTGATATCTAGCCTTTCCAAATACTCCAACCTATCGAGACCTTGAGTTTTGGCTAATTTTTTGCAGCCTCTAGCTTTTAATTCCTTTAGCCTCCCGGATTTTGGAAAGTCTAGCCTTTCAATTGAAGTGCACTCAGAGATATCCAGTCTTTCCAAAAACTCCAAACTATTAAGGTCTTGAATTTCGACTAAGTTTTTGCATCCTTCAGCTTTGAATTCCTTCAACCCCTTGAATTTTGGTAGGTCTAGCCTTTCAATTGAAGTACACCATTTAATAACTAGTCTTTCCAAATACTCCAACCTATCGAGGCCTTGAATTTTGGCCAATTTTTTGCAGCTTCCAGCTTTTAATTCCTTTAGCCTATTTAGGAAAGTTTAGCCTTTCAATTGAAGTGCACTCAGAGATATCCAGTCTTTCCAAAAACTCCAAACTATCGAGGTCTTGAATTTCGGCTAAGTTTTTGCAGCCTTTAGCTTTTAATTCCTTCAGCCTCCCGAATTTTGGAAGGTCTAGCCTTTCAATTGAAGTGCACCCTCGATATCTAGCCTTTCCAAATACTCCAACCTATCGAAGCCTTGAATTTCGGCTAAGTTTTTGCAGCCTCCAACTTTTAATTCCTTTAGCCTCCCGGATTTTGGAAAGTCTAGCCTTTCAATTGAAGTGCACTCAAAGATATCCAGTCTTTCCAAAAACTCCAACCTATCGAGGCCTTGAATTTTGACTAAGTTTTTGCAACCTCTAGCTTTTAATTTCTTCAGCCTCTCGGATTTTGGAAGGTCTAGCCTTTCAATTGAAGTGCACCCTTTGATATCTAGACTTTCCAAATACTCCAACCTATCAAGGCCTTGAATTTTGGCTAATTTCTCGCAATTTATAGCTTCCAATTTCTTCAAACCTCAAACTTTGGAAGGTCTAACCATTTGATTGAATCGCACTTTCTGACAATCAAGCTTTCCAAATATATCAATTTGTCAAGACCTCGAACTTCAAGTAGATTCTTGCAATCTGAGGCAGATAATGTCCTTAGATGGATAAACTGTGAAACGTCCAGTGTTTCGATAGATCCACAGCCATTGACTTCCAAGATTTCCAACTTGAAGGGTGTGTTTAGGGATTGTGGTGATTCCGATTCTTCAACGTCCATCAATTGGGAGCATTCTGAATTCTTTAATAGCGTTGATGGAAGCTCCTGGATGCACTGAGAAATTTACAAGACAAAACTTAGTTTCTTGAGATGGGCTAGGTGGGAAAGCAAAGGCAAATTGCGACTTGGACAGATGATGCCCAAATATGTTAAGTTGGAAGGAAGGTCTGACAGCGATTGGAGTTTGTGGCAGCCACGAAAATCAAGGTGTTGTAGGGAAGAAAGATTACACATGCTTTCTACCATTTCCCCTTTCAGATTGCTGCATTCAAAAGCACGCAACTCTCGAAGCTTTCTTAGCCTCCCAATACTGTTGGGCAATTCTTCTATACCACTTGCAGAAATCTCTAGAATCTCTAGATTCTCCAAACACCCTATGCTATCTGGTAATGCAAAAAGGGATTCAGTATATTGTAGATGGAGTTGCTGCAGTGCTTTTAATTTACCTATTTCTGCTGGAAGCTCCGTGAGGCTCTCACACCACATAGCTCCAAGCGAAGGAGGGCCTCCATGTCTCCAATTGAAGAGTCGATTCGCTTTAGACTCCTACACCGATTGAGGATGAGAACCTCTAACTTCTTAAAAGCTGAGAGGAAGTGCGTATCTTCCAAGGAATAACAATCTGAAAGGTCTAGATACTTGAGCTTCTCTGCCATCTGGTGAAAAAATAAAAAAATAAAAATGATTGTTGAGGGATGAGCCAGAGTGATTATGATTCAAAAGAAAGCATAAAAGGGGAAGGAGAAAAAAAGAATTTAATTCTTACCATGAAAAAACTCCATCCTTCCCATTTCTCATTTATCTCACTTCTTTGCAATTCGAGTACAACTAATTCCTCTACATAAAAATTGTTTACTTCAAAATTCATGGGACAATATGGCCATTGAAGCCATCTTAACTCCTTCATTAAGTCCTTAAAATCTCCATTGAGATGTGCCCCTAGGTGAAGGAATCTTAGATCTCGTCAAATTCTTGAGTTGTTTTTCTGTGTAAATTTTAATATCATCTATTTTGCGGGAGCATTTTAAGCTGCCTTCATTGAGATCAATCAACTCAATCTTGTCCGTTCCCTATAAGCAATAATCAATAGTGATTAGTACTATATCCAACTAAAGTAATCAAATATCATTCGTTCATATTGCTATTGACGTGCATTCAAGAGACTAGCAATGTGAAGATATGATTTTTCTTTTTATGCCAATAAACAATATTTATAAAGGCTAACAAAGTGAAGGATGTCAACTTCCATTTCGAAATTTGGCCATACGCATTCGGATCTTAAAAAGAATTATGATGTAATGGCTCGTATAGAGTAAAAACTTTACAACTTGTAATCTTCTTCTTTCTGGAACTATAATTTCATTATCATTCTAGTTAAGACATGCGTGCAATGCACGGAATATAATCAAATTGCAAAGTGCAAAATCAAAATTTTACTTGGTCAATTTTAATAGAAATATACTCTTTTTTTTCTATTAAGGAGACTTTTTCTATTAAGCAATGCATGGGTGGAAGGATAGATAAAAGCGAGAAAAACCTCAGAAGCAGCGAGTCGGCGAGCAAAACTTACCTCACCATAGATTCGGTGTTATTAAGGAGACTTCTAGCTAAATATATAGGTTAAAAAGTTAGAAATAAAACTCTTTTTTATTTCGACACATTCATGACGCTTCAAAATGGAAATAACCGTTCCGACTACTCCAAAAGTCGGAACAGAAGGGGGAAAATGAAGAGGCCACGAGATCCCGGCCGAACTCTTTTTGATGAAAAAAATTTATTTCTTGCCATCGACTCAGATAATTGAAATAACCATCTTTCTAGAAAGACTTGTTTGGAGTAACTTTTACTCTTCATCTTTCGTTTTTTCTCAAGTGCATGCACTTTGGCTATTTATTTGAGTGGTGTATCCCCGAAACTTGTTGACACGCCCAAGTATACATGAGTTTTTTTCGTAGTTTTCTGGAATTTGAGTATTATTTGATCTTTTGACGGGAGAGCAAGATATCTACTTTTTGGTTTTTTATTAGTTGTGGCGACCAATCAATCTCGCCCTTTGCTTCAGCCTATAGATTTTGTCTAAATGTATTTTGGGAGTACTTATTAAGGAACCTGGCTGAAAAAATAAAATATAAGAAGTGGTTTTTAAAAAATTAATTTAACATAAAAATGAAACTTACCATGTCCTGGTTGAAAGTGAAGTTTTTATTAAAAGTATTGATTTAACATAATACAAGAACATGAAAATCGTGAAAGTCATCTTAAAAGAAAAACAAAGATTTTCAGCAAAGAGAGGGTCATTTATCAAGTAAAAAGTGATACGTGAAATACAAGATTTTACTAATTAATATATCAAACAAGAGATTTAATATGTACAAATTTGCAACGTACACTTAATTTCATATGATAGGGAATATTAATATATGAGAGAAAAACCATAAAAAGAAATTCTTTCTAAGAGGGAGCAACCTCCCTACTTTCTAATCATGTCATGAGATATTCGAGAGCAATAATAGTGAAGGTGCTCAGTCTAGAGAAAGCACTAAGTAGTGGACAAATATTACTATTAATCGTAGAACATGGAGTAAATGAGAAAACAAACGAAATGGTTACCTTACTTATCTTTAGCAGTTGTTGGACTTCCTCATTGCCCCATAACCTGCTACGGCACCAAGGCTTCCTTTGGTTTTCCTCGCGAACTATTTCCCTACCAAGATCTCTCAATTGGTCATGCATTCGAAACGTATGATCACTTCCAACTTTCATTAATGACATGAATATCAATACTTCAATTCCCTCCTCTGGGAAAAAGTCACAAGCATCCCACATGTAGGATGCGATTATCTTGTCATAGCCAATGAAAAAGCAAGCAATATCCAAAAAAATTTGTTTTTGTCTATAGTCCAATGCTTCGTAACTTATTCTTAACTTTTCTTGCACTTTCATAGGAGGGACTTTTTTTAACTTCTTTATCGTATCTATCCACTTGTCTTGACTCTTTTCCACACAATAATGAACCAAAAACCTCAAGGGATAAGGGAAGCCCTCCGGTGATGGATACAACTTCATGAGTGAGGTCCTCAAATTCCCTTGGAGGAGAGTCCCTTCGAAATGCATGTTTACTAAATAGAATCAAAGATTGAATTTCATCCATTTTTTCATGTTCATGGTAGTGGTCCACCCCAGCTTCTTCAAGAACCCTCTTGTTTCTAGTGGTAATAATGATCCTGCTTCCCGAAGAAAACCAATCATGCTTACCAATCAAATACTTCAACTGAACGACATCATCCACATCATCAAGAAGAATGAGGACCTTTTTACTTTTAAACATGGAGGAGATGAACTTAATCCCTGCATCCACATTACAAACTTCATTTTCTCGATTGAATATATGGTAGATTAACTGATTTTGTAAGTAATGTACACCATTATGCCTCCATGATTCCCTTATATCAAGAATGAAGCCACGATGCTCAAATTGATTGGAGAGCTTGTTGTAGATGGTTTTGGCAAGAGTTGTCTTACCAATGCCTCCCATTCCATAGATGCCAAAAAATAGGGTGGCATCAGATTTATTATCCACAAATTCCATAACCTTATTCACATGACCATCAATTCCGACCAAATTCTTAGAAATAACCAACTCGAACTTTTTCTTCAATTCACTCAACGCTTTTTGGACAACCGATTTCACCAAATTTGCTTCAGACCTATCAAACATGACAAGAGTTCAAATATGTGGCAACAATGATTTTATATTGTTTATCTATGAGAACACAATAAATCTGGGGATAGATTGAAAAACTTTAAAAATCGTTGTTGTCATACCTCCATATATTATCATATATGTTGAGTCAAAGTGGGAAATTATGGTGGTTGCTTCACATGGCATGCCCTATTCCATTGTTACTCCGACATAATTTATCAAGCCAAGAAAAACTTGAGGGCATCACTTATGAATCTTCAATATTGCATATACTATGGATTTGGTCCAAATTTTAAACTGGTTGTTTATTAAAGATATTAGGGATGACGTGGATGTGACTTTGAAAATTCTCTAGAGCATTTGAATATGCAAAAATCCAATAAGCCAGCCTAATTTGAGAGTTAGCTATCAATCAATAAACAAGTCATAACTTTTGATGGAAGATGATTTTGGTCCCCACAATACCAATCCGAAAAGTTGTTCAAATTGTAATATTGCAAACTACCTGAATGCAATTGAAGTAATTTCTTCTTGTTTGCAATTCTACGAGCTTGTAAGTTTCTACTAGTGTTGTGAATTTAGTATCATTCTAGATTCGTGCTCTTATTAGTTTTCATTGCCTCTAGGGATGATAACAAGTTGTACTTTATTTTCCTTTTAAGTATCTATGTTCTATGATTTTAATGATCCAGTGTTGAGTTTATAGGGAAGTAGAAGAATAATTTTTACCCTAAAAAAGAACATTGCTTCAATATATGCTGGTGCATGAGATAGAAATTACTTGTTGAAGATAGGAAATGCTTTTAAAATTATTTAAACAGACATATAACAAAAACAATCATTTTTTTACCATCATCTTATATAACCAATGAAACATTTCTTTTGTAAAATAATTTTAATAGCAACTAATCAACGATATCAATGATTTAATAAATGTAACTTGGGAAGATAAAGAATTATGGCAAAGCTTGGACGCTACCATGTTATGAGCTTTAAATAAAAATCTCCAATAAGTTGTACTATTAATCTCAAATAAATATGTAATTAGAAAAGTTTGTGATGAAGATTAATGTAATGCACCCTATAATTAGATTGGTCAATATCATTAAACCAATAAAATTTATTCAAGTGAATGGGATAAAGTAAAAACTTTTGATATAAGAGTAAATTCATTAAAGCAAAAAAAATTTTTTACCATCATCTTATACTATTACAAAATCTTTTGATATAAGAGTAAAAATTCGTTCAAAAAAACTTATTATTCAAGTGAATGGGATTATAACAATAAAATTTATAATTAGATTGGTCAATATCATTAAAGCAAGAAACTAAAAAAGAAAGAATAACTTATAGAATTCATGCACCGTAGGATCTCACTGCCAGCAAGATCTTACAGTTTTTTTATATACAAAAAAAGAACGTAAAATGAATCAGGTGAGAATTAGAACAACCAACATACCAAAAGAAAAAACGGGACTTAGAAAAACCAGTAAACACCCACACGTATTAAAAGAAAATAGAGAATGTTTTGGTGTGAAATTTTACCCATCGGCTTCGTATCCTTTCAAGGTGCTGACTTCATCAAGTGCTTTTTTCCATTTCTCCAAAGTTGTTGGGTCGAAAGAAGACCTCTGACGCAAGCGACTCTCACGCTCATGAAATGCCTCTCCAAACCTTCCGATTTGATATCGCACTTCAGCTGGTTTCACTTTGTAGAATATAGGCAACACTATCTGCCCGTTATAATTCTTGCGCTCCATTATTTGAACCAGTTCATCTAGGCACCAACTACTTGTACCATAATTCACTGAGAAAATGGGGATCAGGAGCTTACTACTCGTGATGGCTTCCATAAGCAGTGGTCTGATGTCCTCGCCATGGCAGAGCTCATCATCGTCTCTGAAAGCATCAATTCCAGCATCAATGAGCCCTTTATAGAGGTGATCGGTGAACCCATGTCGAGTATCTGGGCCTCTAAAACTCAAGAATACCTCATAGTGGTTTCCAGTCAACGAACTAGATGCACTGTTGTTCAGACGAACTAGATTTTGTAGATGCGGTTAGTTCTAGTTTCTACGGAGACAAACTAGGTAGATCCACTGGAATTAGTTTCTATCGGAGACAGAACTAGATCCACTAATGTAGTTTCCGTCGGAGATGAACTAAACGCACCGTTGTCAATTTCTGTTGGAGTTGAACTAGACCCATCAGAATTAGTTTCCGTCGTCGTAGTCATCGAACTAGATGCGCCGATATCAACATCCTCTGCATTTCCATGCGCACTAGCTTTCTTTTTATTAAGAAAATAGAGCGCGAGGCCGAGGAGAAGGATCAGTGTCACGAGCTCCGCGAAAAAATGCTCAAAAATGAGATGATGCATTTCAGCTTTGCTCTGATCTGCCCTTGATTTTCGCTTTCAAGTCTCACAGAGAGAAAAATCGGAATGCCTCTCAGGAAATAGGGAATGTGTTCTTGTTGCCCATTCTCTTGTGGTTTGATTTATATAATGAAACCAAGTTGGCAACCAGAATCGCACCAATAAGTCAAGCTTGTCAAGCTACATATAAATTAGTAATTCATTCACTGGGAACCGCAACCACGTGCTTGGAGTCGTTGCCTTCACGTGGCTGAAATCTCAATGCAAGCGAGAGAATCTTCAAATTTCAATACACATAAATAAAACAGTGAATTTGTTGGGAAGATGAAAAGTGGGGAGAGGGGCTTGGGACGAGAGCGCGACATGTATTTGCGGGAAAAGATGAAAATTAGGGAGAGAGAGAGAGACAAATAGAGGCAGAGATTCGTACGGTCCAATAAACAAGTTTCCAAAAACATGCAAAGCGTGCAATCACGGTGGAGGATCATAAAAATTATTAACATGCATATATATATAAGGGAAAATTTCAGAAAATGACATGAAGTGTCATAATTTTCTCAAATAAGAGTCTAAAGTGGACATTATTTTAAATAAGGGCATGAAGTGATCAAATTGTTTCAAATAAGAACTTGAAATAACTAAGTCGTCTCAAATAAGAGCCTTTGGCCAGTGGTGACTTTTTTTTTTTTTTTTTTTTTGGTAAAGGTAAGAATAAGTGGTGGTGACTTTTTTGGCCATCAAAAAAGGGATATTTTGGTATAAAAAAAAATCTAACTATATTTTTAATTTTTTTTTATTCTTTTTTTCCTTTCCTTTGCTTTTCTTTTTCCTCTTCCCTTCCCCGGACATGATCATCGATAGTTGACAGAGGTCGCCCTCACTGGCATTGAGCAAGGGTAGCCCTTGCCTAACTCGGACGAAGGCATCCCTCACTAGATCCAGCGAGGGCAACTCTTTCTAGACCCAGGGAGGACAAGGGTTGTCCTCATTGAGGTTAGGCAAGAGTAGCCCTTGACAGCCCAAGTGAGCCATCTCCCACCTCTAGTGAGGGCTTGCCTCTAGTGGGCCAAGATCGCTAGCCCTCTCCTAGGCACTACCTCTAGTGAGGATGCCTATGCCCGATGCCACAAAGGGTAACCCTCCCCTACCCAGGTGAGGGCAAACTTTGCTCTTGCTAGCCTAGGTGAGTCCTCTCTCGCCTCTAACGAGGGCCTACTAGCCCTCGTCTTTGGTCAGCCAAGGTTGCCAGCCTTCCCCCAAGCATTGGCAACCCTATCGACCTTCACTACTACCCCACCGACAAGGGGGTGGCAACCACCACCTATGTTTTTTTTTTTTTTTTTTGATTTTTTAAAGTTTTTTTTTAAAAAGGAAAGAAAAAAAGAATGATTTTAAAAATTAAAAGGAAAAAATTACCTTTCATATTTGGTGAGTTCAAGCCCTTCTTTGAAATTAATATATGCACTTCAAACCTTTATCCGAAACAAGATTCACTTCAGACTTTTTTTTTGAAGAAAATAAGAACACTTCGACCCTTATATATGAACAATGTCTATTTTAGGTCCTTGTTTAAGAAAATGATGGCACTTTAGGCTCTTATTTGAGATTTTCCTTATATATAATACCTAAGCACAATGAAAAGAATTTCTTTCTTGCTCTAGTTCTATCTTGCCTTTTTGCTTTTGCTTTTACTTTATTATATATATATATATATATTTATATATATATATATATATATATATATATATATATATCTTTATTGGTTTGATTTATCTAATCCAACCAATTGGGCACGCATCAATAATTTAAACTTACCGAACTAGACATAAATTAATAATCCATTGACCGGGACCACTAAATATACATTTATGGTCGTTGCCTTAGTGTAGTGGAAGTTTCAAGGCACAGGAAAGATGAACTTTAAGGAAATGTAGATGCTACAAGTAGATCAACCTTTCGGTGAAATTGCAACTTTTTGCTCTATGTCGTTTCCTCATGCGTGCCCTGATAATTCTCTCTCTTCATTTTTTTTGTCACCTTCTCTGTTCTTCTTTTCTTTATTTTCTTTTCCTGACCACTTTCTCAGTTTTCTTTTTTTCTCTTTTTTAAAAAAAGCTTTCTCTCTTTTGCTAACCATAACCTTCTCTCTACATCTCCTTTTCTTCATCGTGAAGAAAAGCTCAATCCTTTCCTTTTTTGAGCTCTCTCCGACAATGATTGCTTGCGGAAATAAAGCCCACCCCACTAGGGCGA
Source organism: Eucalyptus shirleyi (assembly GCA_017140165.1). Taxonomy (NCBI): domain Eukaryota; kingdom Viridiplantae; phylum Streptophyta; class Magnoliopsida; order Myrtales; family Myrtaceae; genus Eucalyptus; species Eucalyptus shirleyi. Next base: position 44,786,178 of record CM029450.1, read on the forward strand.
GAATTCTCTGCTTTTTTTAAGTCTAGATTTTCTTGTCTCCTTTGGCCTTGAATTTCGGTTCCTAAATGCCAAGATTGCTCCCTTGTTAAGATGGAAACTGCTCTCTTGACCTAGTCCTAAAGGTACTTGTCGTTATTCGAGGTTCATTTGGGATTGGACATAAAATTTGAAAATACCTTTTAGATGAAAAAATTAAGGGCTGATATAGCATTGGGTTTAAAGTTGACGGTCTTTTTAGATAAAAAAAAAAAAAATTGTTAAGGATAGAATTAAGACCGAACCTAAAATTTGAGGGTTTTTAGAGAATTAGGACCGTAGAAATAGAGGGAAGAGAAATTCCAAGAGCTTCACTTGTTTTAAGCATCTAGGAGGCAAATTTTTTTTTTGATGACCCGGGAACCACCGTACAACCGGCAGTCGGCGACGTAAACTCGTGGCGGACTGAGCCACCACCATAGATCTAGCCACGGGCGAGTCGCGTGAATGCGACGCCTCTGGGATTCGAACTCCCCCCCTTCATGAGGGGGAGAGAGCCCGAAGTCAGCTGCGCCACCGCGGGTGATGGTTCAGATTTGTTATTACATAGCATATAATTTTCTTTTTGGGCCCTCACCTGTTAGCTGAATCCCATCTGTCCTTGCTTAACTTGAGGCTACCCCTCTTCTTTATCAAGTTTTTGTCTATTTCTTTTTTGATGACCCAGGGAAACCCGTACAGCCGGCAGTCGGCAGGCGAACCCTAGGGCCGCACGAGGGAACCACCACCCCATGCAAGCGTTAAAGGCACCAAGCGCCTCCGCTGGGTTTCGAACACCTCACCTTGAGGGCAAGGATCAATGGAGCCTTATTTAGCGGAGCCACCGCGGCGGGTGGTTCGGCTTTTCAAATGGGCATTTGGACTCTAAAATCCCTTAGCCAAACGCAAACGCATTTGGTTCAACTTTTTGAGTGACTTTGGCAAGATGCAATTACATCTCCAAGTGACTCTAAGGGCCCTTAGTCCAAAGCAGGTCTTGAGGTGCTTTGAGAAGTTGCATCTTTGGAATGCAAGACCTCAATACTGTTCATCTTCTCCAAAACCACCGCATGGAAGCTGACGACCGCCGGCTAAGGGTTCGCGCACATCGGCGACCGCCGGCCAATGGTCGCCCGACTCTGGCGACCATTGCCAGACCTCAGGCAACGCCTAGGTCGCACGACCCAGGCGGCCAGATCTGTGTCCATCCTGGCATCTCTGAGTGTCTCTAAGTTCTGAACTAAATGGCTGAGTAGTTTTCTGCTAAAAGGCTGTCCCTGAAGGGCTTGAATGGGGTTGTTCGCCCACTATGGAAAGGCATACCTGCAGAAAATTGACTTCTTCCTTCCTGGTTCTAAGTCTAGGTCCATTCATGGTATCAGAGCCATGGTTTCGTTTGTGACACTATCCATTCCATGCGCTTGGTAAGAGAATTCAGTGCTGAGAAGATCTCTTCACATCATGTCCACAGAACCAGAAATCCTCGAAGCACCTGTTTCTCTTGCTCCATCTCCCTCATCCTCAACCCCTTTAGATTTTTGTGTTTCTAATGCTTCTAAGATAGATTATCTCTATGAAGTCTCTCTTAGCGATAAAACCAAGATTTCCGAAACCCAACTTCCTCTTATGAATCCTTACTCCGCTTTTGCTAAACCCACCTCATCATTTTCACCCATCCGCTCCATTTGCCAACTTATTCACCAAACCCCAAAGCAAGTAAAGGAGTACGTCCAGTCCTCCAAATTCGACCAGCACCCAATCCCTACTATTGAAAAGGAGTACTTTGTTACTCTTCAGATCCCTCCAGAGTTTCCCAGACAATGGGCTCAACAGGGATATACTCATGTTCATTATGGCGATGTTCGTCTTGCTCTCACCTTTCATGGTTGCAAGGGTTTGCCAATTGTTGCCAGAATAGCGTTATTGGATACTCGATTCTTAGAATACCAACATGCATGTATTGGCACGGTCCAAACCACCTTAAATGCTGGCATAGTTTTTGTAACTTTGTATCCTAACTTCAATATCGCTCTTTCAGATTCGCAGTTACTTTCCTTTATGAAGGTACAGATTCAGCTCACTGGAGCTCCTCAAACTGCTGATTCCGTTGCTGCAACACTCCATTACCAAATGGTTTATCGAGTACAGAACCATGCGCTTGATATAAATTTCAACAATGGAAATGAAGATGCCTTGTTCATCTCCATGCAAAATGATCAAGCCTCTTGTATCCATGTTCCTAGACAAATTCCAAAGGAGAAGTTAGCCACTCTCCTTCCAGAAACTTGGATCACCAACTATGAAAAGCTACACCAGCAGAACAAACCTTTCCAGTCTACGGACTCTAAGTTCATCCAAAAAAAGGATGGAACTGTTTCCATCAAATTTGGCAATGAAAAGGAAGAAAATCCTTATATCTTTCAAACCCTTTTTATGATTGAACCTTGTGTTCCTAAGTCAATTTCCGAGCCAGACCCAAAAAAGCTTGTTCGACACTTCAACGGTAATGGACGTCCAGTCCATTACTATAAAGACCGATATGGTCATTGTTTTTGGGACCCCTTTTGCCAGTGCTCTTATTGCATAAATTCCCCTGACGAGGTAAACCCATATGATAAACCTCCACCTCGAAGAAAAAAACGAAAAGATCCCATGTACCAAAGGTACTTAAACGGAGATCCATCCGTTGACACTCTTGGTGAATGTGATAAATACTAGTTCGTAGTTTCCTATGCACCACCTCCACCACCAAAGTTTATTGCTCCACCTTCAGTCTCTCCAACTCCACCACCATTACCTCCACCGTCACCTCCTTAGAAAAAGCCAGCTCTCTCTCCGTTTTATAAGCCAATCCTAAAATGGACTAAGAAGCATTTTTACCCACTTGAGACTCCAGCAGAAACACCACCCACTTCTTCCATAGCCATGTTCCACGAAACAGATTTTCCTCCTCTTGTCCGAGAAAGTTCTAAACTTTCGTTCCCGGCTCCGGGAGAATTCATTGATCCACAAGGCAGGTACCGCCATACTCCTAAAATACCTACCCCCACTGATGTGGATGAACATGGGAGACAGAGAAAGACTCCTACTGCTGAAGCAGTTCTAAATTGGCAATTGGAGACTCTGTTAGCACAAAATAATGCTTTCAAAGCAATTGATTCCAAGATTGGGAATGTGCAACAAGATCTTCGAAAGTATGATGAGACCACCAAGAAAATGGTTTCTGAATTCCAAAAAAGGCTAAATGCCTTGGAATCAGGACAAAACCTAGGGTATCATCATCTTGAGAGCCCAAAGCCCGAGATAGAAAAGCTCAAAAGGCAAATCCAATTACTTGAAGAAGGAAGGTTTAAACCTTTTAATCCCTTTGCAACTACTGTAAGAACTAGATATTTGCCTCCACCACCCCAGACGTCTATTATTGCTGCCATCCCAGAAGATTCTTTCAGAAAAGAACCAGATATGGCAGAAATGCGAAATCGCCTCAAAAATTTGCAGAAAGACAAAGGAAAAGAGAAAATGCCCACAAAATCAAGTTCGATCGTTATAAAAGAAAGGCCAGATCATATGATATTATCCAATCCATTAGAATCTTTTCTAAAGGATTTGGGTACTCAGGAACAACCTAATCCTGTTATTCAACAGCCTGATCTTGCCATTCCAAATGATCAGATTCTATTTCTAGCTAAACAAACTTGTCCTAACATCTTTGATACTTAATCATATTCAGTATCCCTTTCCTCCTCTTCATCCTTCTCAATTCCTGTTGTTGATTCCCTTCCTATTGCACTAGTAACTTCATCAATATTCATGGCTAATCCTCCAGATCATGATATGGAATCATACTACTCTGAACCAGAGATTGTTCAGAACAATCCTGGACAAAATGTGTCTATGGCATCAAAATAGTTTTTCACCATCGATGATATCCCCTATCACAAATGGCCAGAAAGACTTGAAGAATTTCATACTTGGTTGAATACTCAGTTCATCACCAATCATGATATGAATGATGTCTTTTACAACTTTGTCACGAGATTTACAGGAAGCCTCAAGCTTTGGTGGAAATCAGTATCAGAACAAGACCAGATTCATTTTCTAATGTTACTTGATTTTAGCCATGCCATCACTCTCTTATATCATTTCTTTGTGGAAAAGCCCACTGACCTTATAGAAATGAAAAGAAGAGTATTTTTCGAAAGAAAATGTTGCTCTCTCCAAAAGAAATATCTTGATAAGCATTATCGAGAAATGCTTAAGCTTTTCTATCAGATTGGAGCTAATCCAAATCTGAAGCATGTTTTCTTGACTTCCATCCCTAAAGAACTATCCTAGATGGTTGAAAGATCTTTCTTTGGAAGACAAAGGAGAATACAAGATATTCCCTTGGGAGAAATACAGCAAGAAATCCATTTATATCTTGAAGAATTGTGCTTAAAGCCCCAGATGGTCCGTACCTACATCACAGATGACAGAGCCCTCAAGACAGCCTGCTCTCGCCAGAAGTTAAAGATCAAATGTTCCAAGCAAGACTGTGATGGTACTTGTGGTAAATTTTCTCGGAAAAAGAAACACTTTAAGAAGTTCTAGATAAAGAAATCCAAACATGGCCCCAAGAACTTCTAGAAAAATAAGAAATGTTGATACCTATGCAAAAGGAAAGATCGCACAGGCCACAAGAAATCAAACCGTTGCTTCATCTGCAATCAGAAAGGACATTTTGCCAAAAATTGTCCTCAAGCAAGAAAATGTCATAATCGTTTAATTCATCACATTGAGAATGAAACGGGTATTTCTCTTGAAAATAATAATATTGAATCCTTATTCTCTACTGATGAAGAACCATCTGAACAAACTCTGTGTCATTCCTTCTTACCAAACTTCTAGTGAAACTGAGTCGGACTCAGATTCTGAAGATATTTTTCATATATCCCTCACATCTTTAGAACAAACTCCTGACATATTTTCAAGTCAAACTCAGTGTCCCCATTTCCCTGTGAAAATCCTCACCTCAAAGTTTGCCAAACCTATCGTTGTTATTGCTCTCATTGATACCGGAGCAAGTTATTCCATTCTAGTTACCAAAGTTCTGCCTGAAGAATATTGGATGTCCGATATTTCAACTCCGCCTTTGGAGATACTTTCTCCACAAATGTCAAGATCACTTCCGTAACTGTCCAGTTCTTTCCTCAGTATTCCATAACCACAAAGATCTTTGGATCCAGTCTCCCCAATAAAGATCTGATAATTGGGTGGGATATCATGACTCAGATCCCTCAACTCCGTATTATCCCTAGAAAATGTCTTAGATATAAAGACCAATTCTCTGAGTTCGTCAACATTCAGAAACTTTTTTCCATTCAGATAAGTCTATTAGATCCAATCATGCAAAAATTATTAAAATCTTTTTCAGAATCCCATTATGAATTCGCTCAAAAGTGTTTCCATCATTTATGGGAAAATCCAGAATTCTTTGTTCGCCTTCCTTTCAAGAAGAATGAAGATATAAATCCAACCAAGGCGAGTCACACGGGAATGAAGCTAGAACATCTGGCTTTGGCTCAAAGGGAATGCTCAGAATTATTGCAACAAGGCCTTATTGAAATCTCCAACTCACAATGGGCTTGTGAAGCCTTTTATGTCAATAAGTGTGCCGAGCAAAACAGGGGAAAAATGAGATTGGTAATCAACTATCAACCTCTCAACATTTTTCTTCAAGATGATAAATTCCCTTTACCATCCAGAGATTCTCTTTTTACTGGTCTAACCAAGGCCCACATCTATTCCAAATTCGACCTTAAAGTCGGATTTTGGCAATTGAGCATCCATCCTGAAGATAGATCCAAAACAGGATTCTGTATTCCAAACCAGCACTTCCAGTGGAAAGTTCTTACTTTTGGCCTAAAGGTAGCACCATCTCTCTTCCAAAAGGCCATGTGTCGAATCTTCCAACCAATTCTGTCAAGTGCAGCAATTTACGTTGACGACATCCTACTCTACAATCCGGATGAGCAGTTACACTATCAACTTCTTGAGCAGTTCGCAGAAATCGTAAAGAAGCATGGCATTATGCTTTCTCAAAGAAAAATGAATATTGCCCAGACAGAAATTGAATTTCTTCGTATGCACCTTAACAAAGGTACATACTACCCAGGGCCACATATTGCTCAGGAATTGTTGAAGTTTCCTCTAGAAAACTTCACAACAAAACAAGTTCAGCAATTTCTTGAGATAATTAATTATCTCAGGGATTTTGTTTCAAACATTGCAAAATTGCTGATTCCACTCCAGTCAATGTTGAAGAAGCATCCCCTACCTTGGGGAAAAACTCAGACTAAAGCAGTCGCTGAGCTTAAGGAGATTATGCAAAATCTCCCACCATTGCAAATACCATCAACAGAAAAAGAATTCTCCAAACTGACGCCGGTGATGAATACTGGGTAGCCATCCTGCTTGAAGAAATTGATAGTAAGAGATTCCTCTGTGCTCACAAAAGTGGAAAATTTTCCCAAACTGAAATGCATTACCAATCCACTTTCAAAGAAATCCTAGCAGTAAAAAATGGAATAAAAAAGTCTGAATTCCATCTCATCGGCCATCACTTCCTGGTAGAATTAGACATGGCATCTTTCCCTCAGATGACCAAGTTTGAACAGAAACAGATTCCAAATTCTCAACTGCTTCAATGGGCTGAACGGTTTTCAAAATACTTTTTTGAAACCAAACATATTCCTGGAAAAAAGAATGTGCTTGCTGACTTCTTGTCAAGGCCAAAAGCACCAGCCGAAATAAACATGTATATCAAGAGACCTGCTTTCCATATACTCAATCATGGTGTGAAATACAAGATTGAGAAGATCAAAGATTTGCCAAGTTGGAAATATCCCCAGGAGATTATTCAACAAATCCAGAATGACAATCTCGCTGAGAACCTGGAAAACCTTATTGGCAATGCCACACGGATCTGTTCAGATTTAATGGATGATCGATTCTTTATCCTTTTGGGTTAAATTCAAATTATCCATTCATACATCCTCTTATCTGGAAGGAAGATGATTTCCCTGATCAGCTCAAGACGTTATTATGGTACTTAACCAATAAGTACTTGATAGCTATTGAAATTCCAACCAGAAGATTCATTGCCAACCTCACCAGGATATTCTTACTCGGAAGAAATATTGAAAGAGAAAGTGATCAAAATCTTTTAGACTTTCTCAATTGGTTCTATCCTCCTACTCACTAGAAACATCTCTTGGAAAAAGAACTAAGAACCATGACACCAAATCCCGAAGTCCATACCATCCTGTTTTTTCGACGTCCATGGCATTTTTTTCAGAAATAATGGCAACATCATTAATGCCCCACAGGAAATAGGAACCACATCCTACAAACCCCACTTGGATAGCAGAGAAGCTCGGATTCACAAATCTTATCCAAGATCTGTTAGATCTTGTGAACACCAATACCGAGAACTCCAAAGAATTTTGTGCCAGGAAAACAAGACCATTCCTGAAGATGCTTGGAATTATAATGGACCCACTGCATGGGATCATTATGACCTAGCACCAGAAGCTAAAGAAGCACTCAGGCAATGCAGACAAGCTGAGTCATCCCAAGATCATGAAATGACAAGTGCAGATGATATTGTCCAATCCACTCAAGACCCCTATGCACGTTGGAGAGGTCATCTTTCCCAAGAACCCTATGATCAAGAACCTTCGTCCTTATCCCAGAACATGGACACATCCTTCTATGCACAGCTATCCAATTGGCCTCAGCTAAACATTCCTGCCGACACTACAAGAAATGACAACACAAACTGGGCCGAAGAAGAAGCATCCCACTAGGCTCACAAAGAAGCCTCCGCATCCACATCTCACCAGCTCAACCAGATTCTATCACTAGAAGACCTTGAAGCACTTGAGCAAAAGTATGATGAACATTGCCTAGCAATAGTATACAGCTCGGATGACTCCGACTATAACTATAATGCTCGTGACGGACGAGACCACTAAACAAATCCGTTGTCCGTACATGTTCGCTGTAGCAAATTACTGTTCACTTTTACTGTAGCATTAGGCTAGGGAAAGTACTATTCACAGTCACTGTTCATAGTGTGCGAATAATTTCCTCCCGGAAGTTTCCGGTGCCTCTGTTTGTATCCGGACCCATGAGCTTGGTCCTTGCTTGTCTGTGACCTTTTATTGTCTATACAAGGCATAAAATGTGTAATGTGTTAGGTAGAATCCCTTGAAGTAAAGTGAGTGTTTTATGAAAACTCTCTCTATGGCTTTCTAAACACCTCTTCTTCTCTAGTCTGGTAGGATCTTCCAATAAATGCAGCTCGGGTAGGTTAGAAATGTTTCCATCCTAGCATCTCTGAGTGTCTCTAGGCTCTGAACTAAAGGGCTGAGTGGTTTTCTGTTAAAAGGCTGTCCCTAAAGGGCTTGAACGGGTTTGCCCGCCCACTATGAGAAGGCATACCTGCAGAAAATTGACTTCATCCTCCCTAGTTCTAAGTCTAGTCGGATCCGACGGTCTGGTGGCCGGACTTTAAAAAAGAAAATAGAAATTTTTTTTGTTTTTTAAATTTAATTAAAGTCATTTACAAATGCAAATTTTACCAAACGATATTTGCATTTCGGAAAACCCCCTTCACTCAAAGGTATTTGCATTTTGACAAATGCATTCTCCAAAAGCCGAACCAAACGGGCTCAATTTTGAATGAGTGGCATGCTCCCCACTCTTTTCCCTACTTTATTGATTTCACAATTTCTTAATCAACCCAAAGTGAAATTAATAAATCACAATTTTCAATTTTTTCCGGCTCATGGTTTTTCTTGGTTTAGTTTAGGGATTGATGTACTGTTTTGCCCTTCTTCTTGTCTTGGTCAAAAAGTGGGTTTTTCTTTTTAAAAAAAAAGAGAGATATGAAGGGATAAGGGAGAGGATGCAACGGGAGAGAAAGGAAAAGAAATGGAAAAGAAGAGGAAGAAACGGACAAAAGCGGGGAAAAAAAACAAGAGAAAGAGGGCTTTGCACAAACATGAGACCTCACCAGGTCAGATTTATTTCGATTTGTAATGCCAAATCTTTTGTTCATCTAATCGAAGTAGTTTTTAGAATTATATTTGAATTACAAAATCCGATTTTGAAGTATTTAAACTGTGGAAGTAAGTGCATTGTGAAGTTGTGAGATTTGACGGGAGACGATTAGAAGTAACTTTTCGTTAGAGCGAAATTTTCGAGTTTTGCATGTGAAATTTTGAAAAATCGCATCAGTGAGCAATTTGTTCATGCGTGAGAGCAATTTCTTTTCTCCAAAGAGGGTGGCCCATGAGAATAATCTGTCACCGTCGATGGTGACTTTTGCAAGGTCTCCAACGCTGATCACCCTTGCATCCTCTTATCTTCAAAGATAAAATGATTTATCTCTACTTTGATTTTTACTTGAACAAAAGTTGCACAACTTCAAAGCAGTGCTGAACTTGGATTTCGCTTTTGGCTTTGAAATTAAAATGACGACGAAATTTAATCGTGAGGAGTAAAATTCTTTGAAATTAAAGTGTAAAAGGTAAAGCGAACTTGGAGAAAACGTGGGTATCACGAAAGTAGATTAAACGAACTTTTGCTCTGTCGTTCCGTGATGCGTGCCTTGACAACTCTCTCTCTCTCTCTTCATTTTTTCTTTGCACCTCCACTGCTCTTCCTTTTCTTTCTTTTCTTTTGCCGACCACTTTCTCAAATTTCTTTATAAAAGCTTTATCTCCTTTGCCGACCACAACCCTCTCTCTCTATCTCCTTTTCTTGGCCATGCAGAAAAACTCGTTCCTTTTCTTTTTCAATCTCTCCTTGGCAATCATTACGTGCTGAAAAATCGCCCAACCCACTTAGGCGAGAATGCTTTGCCTTTTTTTAAGCTAAGATTTTCTCGACTTCTTTGACCGTGAATTCCGGTCTTTGAATGCCAAAATTACCCCCTTGTCAAGATGGAAATTGCTCTCTAATGACCTTGTCCTTAAGGTTCTTCTCATTATTCCGAGCACATTTGAGGCTGAATATAAAATTTGGAAAGTTTTTTACACGAAAAAATTGACGATTGATATAACATTGAGTTTAAAGTTGAGAATTTTTTGAAAAAAAAAATTGAGATAAAATTAAGATTGAACCTAAAATTTGAGGGTTTTCAAGAAATTAGGATTATATAAAAGGAGAAAGAGAAAGTCGAGGACTTCACCATCATCCGGAGGGGCATATTTATAATTAGATAGCATATGAAAATTTTATTTTTACCCCGACTCATGATGGCTGGCCCCACAAGTCCTCCCTTAACTTGAGGCTATTGCTCTTTTCTACCAAGTTTTTATCCATTTCTTATTGCAAAGGAGTGGCCAAGCCCACCACTCTCCTCTCTATTTAATTATGAAGTTACCAATTAATCATGACATCAAATTTATTGATGTCACAGTTTCTTAATCAACCCAAAGAAATTCATAAATTTTTTCCAAATTTTTTTCTTGGTTTAGTTTAGCGGTTGCAATCTTCCTTCAACAACTATAATTTGTAATGCATGTTAATTCAAACATTTATATTATTGAATGGAACTAATACGTGCAGTGTTAGTCCAATATTTTAAATAATACTTTAACATAATGCATGCGGTTCCTCTTAAATAGTGAGGGGTAACTATGTTAATGAAAATGTAAATAGGTTTTACTTACCACCTATAATACACCTAGGCATATTGTTCTCATCCAAACAATTTATTTTATATAGATGTATTTTGGGTAACTATCTTTATAAATATATTAAATAGGTTTTACTGATCACTCAAAATATATCTAAGTATATTAATATTGTTTTTCAACTTGATTGGTGCAAGATGTGAAGCAATTTTTATGTTCAATAGAAGAAGCTGTATTTTGATATCCACTTGTGGCAATGCAAACTAAAAGAATTATCAGTGCTATTTATGTAATAACAATCCAAACTAGACTGTCAATACTTAAATCGTGAAGTGTTATTAAAAAAAAAAAAGAAAAAAAAAAAGGAGTGCTCATGGCACGAGCACTCCTTTTTATAGCATTGATTTACAATACTTTTTTTTTCTTTTTCTTTTTCGACTTACAATACTTTACAAGTGCTAAATCATCACATTAGTTTTCTTCTTATTGAGAATGAATGCAAACATGGAGAGAAGGATTGATGCCACGAGGATGGCAAAAGAATGCCCAAAAAGGGATGATGCATTTCGGCTTTGCTCTGACTCTGTCCTTGATTTTCACCTTCAAGTCCGGTGGAGAAAAAAGCCAGAATGGGTCTCAAGAAAACAGAAAATGCCTTCTTGTTGCCCATTTTCTTGTAGTTTGATTTATGCAACGGAACCGTTGGCAATCATAGCCATTATGTTCTCGAGAATAATTTCTAATCAGAAAATGATTTTTTTTTATTCTGCTTCCGAAAATAATTTTAAATATTTTTAAGGTATTTGGTAACCATCCAAAATTTCTACTCTTGAGATAGAATTGCATTTGATACGTTTTCAAAATGTTTAATCCAAATCATTTTCTTTTAATTTTTAAATAATTTTATTAATTTTTTTTGGTTATTTTCTTTTTCTTTTTCTTTTTCTTCTTCAAGCTTTGACCAGTAGCCGACCAGAGGATGACTAGGCTAGAGGCCCGGCAACCTCGTCGGAGCGCCACTAGCCCTCGACGAGGCTACGTCTCGTCGGCCCAGCCTTGCTTGGCCAGGGGAGCCTCGCTGGTGGCTAGGCGAGCTTGCTCGACCTTGCCCAACCGGTCGTTGGCGATCGATGACAATGGATGACGGCGGTGGCTGATGATGGCGGCAATGGAAGTGGAAGAGAGAGGGAAGAAAAACAAGAAGAGAAAAGAGAGGAGAAAAAAAAGATTGGTTTTGATTATGAAATTACTTTCGGGAATAAAGAATCAACATTTTTCTACTCTTTGATTATGTCCCAAATCTATTCCCGAAAATAAAAAGTTTATTAAACTAATTTTTATTTTAAATCTATTTTTAAAAATAAAATAGTAGAAATTTTTACTAATTATTCGTGAAACGCGTCTAAGTCAAGTTTTGTCAACCACGTGCTTAGAGTTGTCGCCTTCACGCGGCTGAAATCTCAATGCACAAGAGAATCCAAAGATGATACGCTTAGGACGGTGGATTTGTTGGGGAGAGGTAAAGCAAATAGAGACTTGGGACGAGACTTGACATGGAGCTGCGAGAGGAAATGAAAAGAGAGACAGACAGACAGAGATCCATCCGTTCCAATAATTTCCAGACAAGTAGATTAACAATCTTCCGGTGAAATTACAACTTTTTACTCTTTGTCCTTTCTCCACGCGTGCCCAATAATTCTGTCTCTCTTTCTTTATTTTTTTTTTCATTTTACCTCCTACGTTATTTTTTTCGTTCCTTTCTTTTGCGTACCACTTCTCAGTTTTTTCTTTATAAAAGTTTTTCTCTCTTTTGCCGACCATAAGCCTCAGACTCTGAAGAAAAGCTCCATCCTTCTACTTTTTCGAGCTCTTTTGACAATTATTGCATGCTGAAAAACCACCCACCCCACTTGGCCGAGAATCCTCTGCTTTTTCCATGCCCAGATTTTCTTGTCTTCTTTGGCCATGAATTCCGTTCCCTAAATGCCGAGATTGCCCCTCGTTAAGATAGAAATTGGTCTCTTGACCACGTCCTCATGGTACTCGTGGTTATTTGAGGTTCATTTGGAACTGAACATAAAATTTGAAAATTCCTTTTAGATGAAAAAATTGAAGGCTGATGTAGCATTGGGATTAAAGTTGAGGGTTCTTTGAGACAAAAAAAAAATCAGGATAAAATTAAAATTGAACCTAAAATTTGTGGGCCTTTAGGTAATTAGGACTGTATAGAAAGATGGAAGCAAAGCTTCACCGATTTTTAGAATCCATGAGCAGATCTGTAATTAGATAGCTTGTAATAATTTTCTTTCTCCTCCGTTGATGGCTGGGTCCCACCAGTTCTTGCTTTTTGTCGTTTATTATTTCGAATGAGTGGTTGGGCCCACCACTCTTCTCCTAGTTAATTATGAAGTTACTGACTAATTATTTAATCAAATTTATTGATTCCACAATTTTTCGATCAACCCAAGGTCAAATTGACTCAATTTTTTTTGCCAATGTTTTTCTTGGTTTCCTTTAGCAATTGCAATCTTCCTTAAACATCTATATATTGTCGTATTGTTAATTAAATGTTTATATTATTGAATGGAGGTGAAACGTTTAGCCTTAGCTCATTTTAAATTAAATCTAACTTTATACAATACCCAAAAATAAACGCACGTGGTTCCTCTTAAACAACGAGGGGTAGCTATCTATGTTAATAAAAATGTTAAATATGTTTTACTTACCACCCAAAAGCATATTATTCTTATTTAACAATTATCTATTACTCTTAAATAAAGAGGCATAGCTATCTTTTATAAATATGTTAAATGGGTGTTACTTACCACTCAAAGTATATCTAAGCATATTAATATTGCTATTCAACTTGGTTGGTGCAATATGTGAAGTAATTTGTATGTTCAATAGTGAGTCCATCTTTTGCATTTTTTTTTTTTATGCAGTTACTTGACAAAACAAAGCTCTTCAAACATTGAATCCATTCCGGCTAAAAGATTTGCATCAACAATTGAGTAAAATGTGAAAAATCCAATGCATTAATTACTTCATTTTACAATAGAAAGAAGCTTATTCTAATATCCACTATCCGCTTGCAAAAATGCAAGCCGAAAGAATTAATAATACTATTTATATACCAACAATCCAAACTAAAAGGTCAATACTTGAAATTGTGGGGTGTAAAAAAACAAAAAACAAAACAAAACAATGAGTGCTTGTGTATTTCATGGTCACTGTTTTTTATTAATTTACAATACCTTACAAGTGCAAAATTATTGCTTTAATTTCAAGAGCTTAACTGCATTGTTCTCTAAAGTTGACCAACTCTAGCTCATCTTTATCTCCACCGCAAAGGATATTGAAATATTGCTTTGAAGAATTTGAGAGCTCTACAGATGAACCGTTGTCAGTTAAACCAGCATATGTGGGTGCTAGTCTTGATGTGCAAGGAACTCTTGAATGTCAAGTTATTGATTTCATTTAGTCAAATTTATTTATTTATTTCACAATTTTTTAATTAACCCAAAACCATTTTTTTGTCATAAACCCAACGCCAGATTAATAAATTAAAAAAATTTAAAATTCTTCTCGACAGATGTTTTCGCTTGTTTTAGCTTGACGATTGCCCTAATATTTTGCCATTCTTTTTGACTTGGTCAAGAATTGGGCTTTAGAAAAAAGAAAAAGAAAAAGAAGTGATATAAAGGGAAAAGGGGGAGAATGCACGACGACAAAACGAAAGGAAAGGAAAAAGAAAAAGGAGAGACTAAAAGGGAAAAACGAGAGCACGCACCACGACAGAAACAAAAAGAAGGGGAAAAGAAGAGGAAGAAAGGGAAAGAAGATAAAAGAAGGGAAAAAAGAGAGGGTTTTGCGTACACGGCGGGACTTCTTCAAGTCACATTTATTTTGATTCGTTATTACCTGATAATAATTTAAGTCTTTTATCTATCTAATTAAAGTGATTTTCGGAATTAGAGCATAAATTCAACAATTTTGTAAAATTTGAGTTGTGAAATTCAATTTTGGTATTATTAAGCTGTGGTAGTGAGGGGTCGTGGCGTTGTAAAATTCGATTTTGGTCGGTTTGGTCCAATTTCCGAGGACATTGTTTTGGTTTCGAAAGGGAACTAGACCAAACCGACTTTTTTTAAAAAATATATATTTTTAAAATTCTAAAATAATAACAAGTCTAATATTTCTTTTAATTTTTTAATTTTTTCAATTCTTTTGATAAGTGATCAATTTCATTGGACCGAATTGATTTGGTCCGATTCTCGATCCCAAAACTGGTCGATCCATTCCTCAATTATAGATGGAATTGGAAATCGATCACCCCTAACATTTCAAATAATATTTTGGATAACTTTCAATAATCACTTTGGGAGCAATTCATTGAGCCACGAAAGTCATTTTGTTGAAAAGTAAGTTTCCTCCGAAGAGGGTGGCCCATGAAAATAATCTGTTACTATCAATCGTGACTTTTGCAAAGTCTCCAACTTTGCATACCCTTTTCTTTAAAAGATAAAATGGTTTTTCTTACTCCGGTTCTAACTTTGAACAAAAAGTTGTTTAACTTCAAAACAGTGCTGAACTGGATTACGTTTTAGGTTTGAATTGAAAGGATGAAGAAATTTAATTGTGAGGAGTAAAATTCTTGGAAATTAGAGTGCAAAAGGAAAAGCAAACTCGCAAGAAATGTACATGATACGAAAGTAGGGTAAATAAACTTTCGGTGAAATTGCAACTTTTTACTTTCTGTCCTTTCATCACGCGTGAACCGACAATTCTCCCTCTCTCTCTCTCTATCTCTCTCTCTTTATTTTTTCTTTTCACCACCTCTATTCTTCTTTTTCTTTCTTTTCTTTTGCGGACCCTTTTCTCAGTTTCTCTTTATAAAAGCTTTCTCTTTTTTGCCGGCCATAACTCTCTCCTTTTCTCTCTCTCTCTCTTGGCAATTATTACATGTTGAAAAGTTGCCCACCCCACTTGGGTGAGAATCCTCTCTTGACCGACACTCCGATCGAAAAAAAAACATTTTCTTGACTTCTTTGGTCATGAATTCCAATATCTGAATGGTGAGATTGCCCCTTGTCAAGATGGAAATTGCTCTCTCTTAACTATATATAAATTTGAGAAAAAAATTTCGAAGAGACAAATTTTTAGACAAGAAAATTGTCGGTTTAATGTTGAGGGTTTTCCGAAACAGAAAAAAAAAAAAAGTCGGATAAAGTTAAGCTTGAACCTAAAATTTGAAAGCTTGGAATTAGGACGGTATAAATAGAGGAAAGAGAAAGTTGAGGAGCTTCACTTGTTTTTATCATCCGGAGGCATGTTTGTAATTAGATAGCATATGATGATTTCATTTCTAGCCCCACTCCCAGTGGTTGGGCCTCACAAGTCCTTTAACTTGAGGCTACTGCTCTTTTCCACAAAGTTTTTGTCCATTTCTTATTGCGAAAGAGTAGCTAGGCCCACCACTTTCTCTCTACTTAATTATGAAGTTACCAAATGATCATTTAATCAAATTTATTGATGTCACAATTTTTTAATTTACCCAAATCCAAATTAATAAATTAAAATTTTCAATTTTTTCTAAATTCTTTTTGCTTGGTTTAGTTTAGTGGTTGCAATCTTCCTTCAACACCTGTAATTTGTAATTCGTGTTAATTCAAATATTTATATTATTGAATGGAACTAATACGTGCAGTTTTAGTTCATTTAGATTAAATTATATTATTTATAAATGTATGTCTTAAATAATGAGGCATAGCAATGTTAATGAAAATGTAATATGGGTTTTACCACCCAAATACACAGGCATATCATTCTCATCCACCAGTTTATTTTATATAGATCTATTTTTATTACTTCATTTTACAATAGAAAGAAGCTTTATTTGGATATCCACAACTAACAATGCAAGCAAGAATTATCAATGCTATTCATACACCAACAATTCAAACTAAAATGCCAATATTTGACATTGTGGATTGTTTTATTTTATTTTAAAAAAAAGAGAGTTCTCGTGCATTTCACGAGCATTCTTTTTTATAGTATTAGTTTACAATTCTTCGTAAGTGCTGAATTATCATATTAAATTCAAGAGCCTAACTGCATTATTCTGTAAAGTTAATCAATTCAAGCTCGTAACTTAAGAGTACTTTGCCCACAATGTGTCTAACCTAATAGGCATCGAAGATGAATGTAATATGTCAGCCTATACATATTTAACACTCTAATAGGAGAGTACTAGGTATATTTACGACATTAACAATTGAGACATCAACATATTCAGCTTATCAATATTTACAATTGTCGATCATTGGTTTGATGCAACAAAAGTTGATATCCAATAACAAAAAAAACACAATTTTATCAAATTCAACACAATATTGTTTGGTAACCAAAAAGCAATGCCATGACTACATGTTTTTAAATATATCATATTGATAATTTATTATGTGCATGTTATTTAGTTCTACAAATGTTGCTTCAAATTTGTATCTATGTTGTACATTTTTTCACACTTGTTTTTATGACATCATATTGCGGGAATATTTGGCAAACATCTTGGCCCTCCAAGTAAATTTTCTTATGAAGTCTAGACCAAGGCTTCTGCAAGGTGCTTGGCCTGGACTAAACTTGCTGGAAAGGGTGAAGAACTTCATAGGCTCTCTCAATCTTCATAAGACAAAGGCAGAAACCCAATAGTCCCGAGTAGAGCAGAAAGTACGTGAGACAGGCTAGCCTCAAGCCCAACAACAAAAAGCTTTGGATAAACATGTTGTATTCAAGCAGCAAGTGTCATCTCTGAAGTGACCAGCAGAAGTGAAATCTAGCTTGAGAAATAACATAAACATCTAGAACTTTCGCAAGCATAAATTTTATTTATTTATTTATTTGGTCGGACACAAGCATAACTTCACCTGCCTGGTATAGTTGTTTACTTAACTAGGCCATTACTTTCCCGGCAACACTGATTTACTGCCAGTCTGCCATCAAATCCATTTATTAAGAATGCTATATGAGAAGCAAGAACAAGGAAAGAGGAATCATAAACTGAATCTGATAGATCATACTCATAAATATTTGATTTGAACAAATAGGATCTTTACAAATATTTGCGATTGGAAAGACACCAAACATACTGAAGCAAAAAAGTTCGTCTTTGTCACGCCCCGATCCTCAGGCACGCACACATCCCTTACTTTTGGTCGATTTTAAAATGAGATATCCCAGGACTATGTATCGCCGACCCTTTCATTTATATATGCACATGCGGAAGCAGTTATAATTCCCCAGACAATAAAGCAATGGGATAGAAAAGCAGGCCATATATTTCCTTTACTGAAAATTCATAACTACATCTTTTTCCATGCATCTCATAGTATTCTACAATACTATATATACGCAACTCTGGTCTAACGTCTATTCACATGCACACAAGGTCTGACAAGATAGGACGGGATCTCAGTCCTCATCCGGGTCGTACTCGGGGTTATCCTCAGGGTCCTCCTCCACGTACTCCTCTTCGGGTTCCTCAACAGGGATCTCCTCATCAGATTCATGCTCCTTAGGCTCCTCATCCAAGTCCTAAAATGATTATTCAATAACCACTGAGACAACGTCTCAGCAAATTCTACCCCCTAAGACCCGATTAGAAAACTAATACACTTTAAGGTTGCCTATGCACAACGTGAGTCAGAGGACTTACCTTGGCCTCAGATTCCACCTGCATATTAGCACATATCAAATAGGCACCCAAGCAATAACATCACAGATCAAAACATCGATCTAATCGACTTAGTCGATTACACGCCAACAAGACCACTCACGGTCATTTCCATTCAGTCAATCAATTGATATCATACGATCCACACATCTATCAATTCATATCATCTATTAAACCATACCATCTATTCATCAATCAATACAATTATGGCTCGCACAAGCTGAATTGGATGCAATGCTCTCACAAGCTGATATAGATGGTAGCTCGCACAAGCTGATATATACATAGATGATAGCTCGCACAAGCTGATAGATAGATCGTGCTCGCACAAGCTGATAAAACGATCTTAGCTCACCAGAAGCTGCCGCAATATTCAATATAGTATACTATAGCTCACCAGAAGCTGCCGCAATATTCAATATAGTATACTATAGCTCACCAGAAGTTGCCGCAATATATGTATATTATAATTGCTCACCCAAGCTGATACATATATATAAACAAATGCTCGCCAAAGCTGATCATTCAATAATAAACCATAGAACTGGATATTCAATCCAATAACAATCAACGATTCAAACTAGTCATACAAATCAATAACGGTGCTAAAAGCCAACACCGGGTATTTTCAAGTTAAATACCACAACTTCATCAATATCACTCAATTCCACACTTTTGGAATAATTAACCATAATCATCAATTACTCAATTTCTCAATTTAAACATACAATTAACACAAACCTACCGCACTGCTGCGATCAGCTCGAAATTCTAACGACCGGCCATCTACCAATCAATCATTTAATCTCAATAAATTCCAAATCAAATTAGGGTAAATCCCTAAAACATCACAATTTATTTAATTCCATGCAACGTAGAGCTCAAATAAATAAACGAACTGCGCCAGGACGATCAGCACGAGATTTTGGTCGTCGACCATCTCAATTTTAATTTCCGAAAAATAATTAATTAATAAATATTAAAAATTCAATTTAGCACAAAATAAAGCCCAATTAAATAAACAGGCTGCACCACGATCATCAGCATAATATTCCGGTCACTAACCATCTCAACCTTAATTTCCAAAAAATAAATAATTAAATAATTAATTTCGAAAATTAAACAATTAACATTAAAAATTCAATTTAGCTCAAAATAAAGCCCGATTAAATAAACGGACTTCACCACGGTCATCAGCATAATATTCCGGTTCCAGGCCATCTCAGTTGAATTTTCGGAAAATAAATAATTATTTAATTTAATTCCTAAAATTAATAATTAAATACCAAAAATTCCACTTAGGCCCGAAAAGCCTAATTAACACCCGATAAGGGACGGGAAAAATCCCAAGAAGCATCCAATAAATACTACATGCAATTCTCTATCTAATTACACTAATTACATCACTAACATACAAAGCAATTAACTAATAATCACTAATCAATTCTAATCTAACAACCTAATTACACTTAATTAACACTAATCAACCTTTAAGTATAATTAGCGCACTAAGAAGGCGTTAGTGAGTAAAACTCACTCAAAACGACGGGCTCGACGCGAGGATCGACTTTCCCCAAAGCGGGCCGAGCATCCGGGCTCGGGAAGGCGGCCAAAACGAGCCAAAACCCACTGTCATACCCATTTTCTGCACTCTCTGTGCGCGGCTGGTTGGGGGCGGATCCGGGCTCGGATTGAAGCAACAACAGACCTAGATGAATGGAGAGGCTGAACAAGACTTAGGCGAGGCTTCACGGTGGCCGGAGGTGGGGTGGACGGCTCCGGCGGAGCTCCACCAGATCTGAAACGTCGCTGGAACAGAGGGCTGAGCGAGGGGGTGGCCGAGGCAGGCGGAGCACGGGACGGCGAACGGTGAGGCGACGCGGGCCGGGAACAGCGTGTGGCGTGCGACGGCGACGGGAGAGCTGCTGCTTCGAACCCAAGCGAGCTGCTTCCGTCTTCATCTTCTCTGGTTCGCAAGGTGAGAGGGAAGAGGGTGAGGCGGAGCTGCGCGAGGCAGCGGGACGGCGGACAGCGGCGACCCTGGCTCCGGTTGCTTGCTGTGACAATGCTGAGAGGAATCGCTGCTTCGGCCTGCTGGTCTTCCGTTGCTGCTGAAGAAGAAAGCCAAAGAAAAGAGGAAGAAGATGGAGATGCTCGACGGAAGAGAGAGGGGAGGAAGAAAAACCAATTTTTCTTTCTTTTCTCTCACTCTCTCTCTCTCTCTTAGGTCAGCCACACGTGGGCCACCACCAGCTGTCTCCCACTCTTCAATTTTTGACAAATATGCCCCCTTCTAGAAGCATTTAGGTAGTTCAAAGAGTTGGGTTTATGGGCATACGAATTTTGCTAGGTTTTCTTCCCAAATTGAACCTTAATCCCACTTGAATCAAATCAATTTGACCCCCATAATTTCATTCAATATTTCATCGTTCCAATTGGTATTTTTCCTTACCAATGTAGCCTACTTGCATCCCAATTTCACAATCTCTGCCTTCAATTGAACGAAAACGGCCATATTTATCCAGTCGAAATTAGAACCCGAAAATCTGGATGTCACAGTCTTTATCTCCATCGTTAAGGATATTGAAACATTGCTTTGAAGAATTTTAGAGCTCTACAAATGAATCTCGACCATTGTTGGTTAAACCAACATCTTCGGGTACTAGTCCAAGCATGCGAAGAACTCTTGGAGCTGGAGTGAAGAATCAAGCAATGCAATCTTCAAATGCTAAAGAGTTACCAAAAACGTTCTATAAGACAAATGAATAATTATTTTCCAGTTGGAAAATAAAAAAGATAAAAAAATGAGATTAAAGTTGAGGAGCCAAACAAATTATCGAGTTAAAGATGCCAACAAATATATGCTTTCCAAAAATCTTCCATGAAACCCATACTAAAGCTGTTGGACTATCAAATAAGATTCTAAGTTTGAAAAAGAAGTATTTAAGAAAACCAGACTAAACTAACTACTTAAACTGCAATGAAGGGTGTGAGCCATAAGATATCTGTTATTGGTAATAAAGATCACAAAGTTGTATCAACTTTTAAGTTGAAAGATGCCACATACTCTATTCACTTGGGATCCTCCTCCTAGTTGAGACACGCCACAACTGCCATATGGGACTTCAAGCTTCTCAACAGTTTTCCATTCTGCTTAATATCTATAAATGTTAGAAATGATTACACCGCAGCGTGCCAAACTGCTGCTACAAGCATATGCATATCAAAGTAGCACACTGCATATCCATTATTCCATAAAGACAGCTACTTTGGTAAGATAACATTCATTATGTACAAAAAAAACTCTTTTCTCAGCAAAATGTAATCCATGAAGCGGACAATTAGTAATAAACTTGTAGAAATCTCAAAGAAACAGAATTGTAGCAAGTTCAGCCAAGTTCTGAGCCATTTTACTCATGACCAAGCAGTTATAGCTTAATAGAAACATAACCAATTACTTACAAACTTTTCCACCCACAAGCATAATAGAAGCACATACAAATCATATCATTTAAGAGTCACCTAAATAAGTACCTTCTTAATTTGACTAACCGAACATATATTACCAATAATTGAAAGAAGCTATTAATTTTGATGAAAATAAGCATGTCACAGATGAATGCTTCTATATGACACCATCCACTTAGACCATAGATTCCCGCAACAAGGTTGTCCCCAGTAGACATTATGCTTTAATTTGTCATTGACAATAGCAACAGTTTAAATCATTGATGACGGCATTAGCAGTGAGGTGAAATGTTTTTGTCCTACACAAGAATGCAATTGAGCACATCAATCATATTCAAGTCCTAAAGTATATAAATCTATTGAATAGTATGTAAATTCCATATGATTGGTGATTAAAGTAATTCACTGCTGATTTCAACGATTAGATATGAGTCGATCAATTTCCCTGATTCATAATTTAACTCATGCATCAAACACTGTAGTGTCAAAAAACATTTCAAGGCTTGGTTGTAGGACGATGAGTCCCACAATAAAGAATAAATATTTAGGCATCACACACAAAGCTGCCTAAGCATGACACCTAGGGTGCAAGACACCAAAGAGGAATTGCATCCCACAATCTTCCAAGCAAAACACTTGCTAAGTTCAATAAATTATCAACTCTGTTGAAAAGTAAAAATTAGAACTATATTTGTAGACTCTCTAAAAGTTCTACTCGCAATAGGAAATCTCTAAACAAGAAACATTATTGGAGTATACATAAGATCCTCCTACTCAAACTTAAAAGGATGAAGGAAACATTGTAAAATCCTAATAATACTCAAATCCTAGTTGATAAATTCAGTGATTAAACTTCAAGAAGAATCCTGATCCCTGTTTGAGTTTCAAAGTCAATCTTCACCAAAAACTCGGTAGTCACCTTGCATGATTTGTTGGTTGCATCAAGCTCGGTGGATGATTTGATTGTCTTATTCTAAATTCTATGAATGGGAATCCAATTACAATACTATGTACACGATCTTTGTGTCCTTGTCAAATGGGTACTTATTTGATAAAAGAAAAATAAAATGTAGTAATATCTCATGTCTAGAAATAATAACATTAGTCGAATTTGAAGTATGTTTATCATTAGTAATTACCTAACAATAAAAATAACACCACACTTTACAATCGATATTTAGTAATTACGTTTGTCATGGAATAACAATCTCAAACATTTTATCATTGTTTATGATTCCATTGGATGAAATCCATGATCCACAATCCATAGATTTGATTTTTTGATTCATGACTCAATTTTCCACGTGACATCTAAGGGTGACCCTAAGAGGTTATCATGTCATATCAAAATTGTGGCTCCCTCCTTAACAGTTAACCCAATAAATAAATGAATATTGTTCTGAATTCAAAGTTCAAATCCTGAAAGAGAAATCGACTCATGTAATCTATCTAACTAAACAATAGTGCCAACTTGATTAACAGCCTGACTAATCATGATATGTTTATATTTAGTTCATTAGAATCTTTAATAATAATCATACGTGAATTTTGTTTCTTTTCAAACTTAATGGACATTGATGACAATATGCATATTGTACATATGTTGTGTCGGTCATGTGAGGATTGGAATGACCCATTCAATTCAATCTAACTAGTTAAACGGCTTATTCATCTCTTGTAATTTGTTCATCTACTTAACAAAAGGGTCATGTTTGAATAGAGTTTTCCAGCAATTTTTTTTTTTAATCATATCTTGCTCAGATTGACCTATCTAGCAATCCATTGTTAACTTGACGTTGACAGACATGAGCAATAAAAGTGGATTGCTATCTCTATTAGTAGCTCAATTTTCGCTGAGCAAGTTCGCTGTTTGAATTGCATCATGCAGATTTTGAGCAATTCAGGATCTTTCCCAAGAGAGATTAGAGAAGAATGCGTTCTGATGACAAAAGATTGTTGCAGAAGGAAATTCTAGTTGAGAAGCAATGAGGGTAACATTCAAATGACAACATAGAAAACTCACTTCGAGATCATGCAGTCGAACTGTATCATCTTCAAGCCCAAGACAACCTTGCCATCAGGACACCAGCATAATGATGCTATACATTTACTTGGAGTAGATTGGAATGATTAAGAGAGGCCAGTATTGATGACACACACTGCAATGTGCAAAGAAAGTGATTCATTATAAACTAAAAAGGAAGGGGGGGAAGAGAGAGTAATTTGTTCACAACAAAATTAACAGAAGAAGAGGAAAGACAGAGCACACACATTAAGCAACAAAATGTTAATCAAAATTAGTGAAGTGAGGCAAAACATCATAACTGCACAAAATAACTAAGAGGTGGTCACTTGATACGAGATTTCTTTGGGCTAGTAGGTCAACTAAGCAAGAGAATCTATATCTTGTTGGCAGGCTCCAATCCAATTTATGAATTAAAAAACAAATCTTGTTGCTCAGCTATGGAACCTCAAGGTGGAGTAGATGCTCGAAAGCTTTCTCCAGGCGAAGATTACAAGTGTACTAGTATTTACAACTTAGGATCTTAACAGAAACCATTCAGCTACTGGCTCAAGTGCTATATTGCACTCAAAATGTTCTCCATATCCAGAAGACAATATGACGAGTGAAGCATTCAGATGTTTCTCAAGAAAATTATCTCCTCTCTAAATTTTTCTGGGGAGAATAGACAGCAAGAACTACCAAGTTAGGAATCTAATCTAGGCTCTTATGAATTTGAATTACCAAAAGATTGTCATATAGGATCTTAACATACTTAGATGCAGCTCCCCTTACCCTCCTAGTCTCTTTGCTTTCTCCAATTTCTCCCTCCGTCCCTCTTGACCAGATTGTCATACAACTATGCACTATAGCTTGATATATATCCAAAAGTTAAAACTCCAACAAGTGAACTTGATTAGCCAAAATGATGTGACGAAATGCCCTTCTTTAATGAGAAGAAGATAAATAAAACTTCAAGCAATACAAAATGTGAGAAACTTTCTGCCTATAGTCTATATTTCAGTATACGCCAAACCTCTCCTTGTAGGGCACGTTCGGTCAGTAAAAAAATGTTCAACCAGTAAAAGAAGGGGAGCCAGCAGTAAAGTTACATTGCGAGAGTCACCATCAGAAATTTAAGAAGATCTTTTTAGATGCCTGATGACATTTAGACGGTATTCTGCAGGGGCTAAACCTTTGAACTCCAAGTGGGCATCAAGCATTTCTGCATCTAACGTATCTAATATATCTAGCATAAATGGCATCCCCCAATTCATGTTAATTATTTTCATGGAAACTCTAACTAGTGTACAAAGAAGGGCAACAACGTAATTGAGAAGTTGATAAGAATCCATTGCGCCTATAAATAATATCCCTTCATTCGACTGACACCAGCTTGGAATTCTTTACTCGCGACTAAGTCATCTCCAGATTTCCACTCGCATCGCCATCATTCACTCTTCGTTCCTGTGTAAAAGACCCACTCCTTCGTTCGACATCACATTCTCATTCAGATTTCCAAGCACTTTATACCTGTATATTCGTCCAATTCTCTATCGAACGCAATTCAAGCTAGATTGGCACTTACAGTAGTTCTTATGGCGAAAAAGGAAGAGTAGCACGTTTAGGAAAAGCTAAAGAAGTATAATGAGATAACGCCAATGACTCAAAGGACACACACACCAAGCCATCGTTGAAGAAACGAACACACTGAATATTAAAAAAAAAAGAAAAAAGAAGAACTTTCTCAAGTCGAAGCAATACTCAGGAGAGATTGTCACAGCCTCTGCCAATTGAAGCGATGAAGCACCCACACCATTGTGTCATCCGTGACCATCCCCACCAAATCCTTCTCCGGATTCTACTCCGCCATTTTCACCTGCCAATCGCAAGAAATCGAGCGAAAACCTCACCAAACCGAGTTGGCAAAAAATCGAATCGACCCGCCCGTTAGGAGGTGGCGAAAAGAACGCCCGAACGAGAGCCGAACCTGAGAAGCCAAAGCGGGTCGTCGGAACTCGAAGCTGAAACGGAAGCAAGCGCCAGCGACCCTCCTTCGTCGGTCTCAATTGCTAGAAAGCTCCGGAAGCAGCTCGAAAACGCAGTGTACAGAAGTGACAGAGGCGGTAGAATAGCGAGACGAAGAATGGAAAAGCAAATGGAGGAAGGAGGTTGAAGGGTCAGACTGGGCCGGGCCGAGCCGGGCTGGGCATTGTCAAACAACGCCCGAAACTGCCCTTTCGGGCCCATGGAGGCTGAAGGGTCAGACTCATGAGGCATCACATCGATGCGAATGGGGTGAATTAATTATTGAAATGTGATTTGGAATAAGGAATGTGATCATCTTCATTTGCTTGATAGACGATTATCACGTTGATGCAAGTGAAAAACCAAAAGCTTCTTTTGACTTGAACCGAACCACCATAAGGCCCAATGTTTTAAACTATTACATGAACTGATAAAATCCCAGACTTGAAAAGGCCAAAAATATTCGGTTCAAGTCATATTGATTTTGGTATTTTCTACACCCCTACTAGTTGAGGGTCATCACACCCTTGGCTATTTGGGCCATGGTATATTTTTTTTAACTAATATGTAAAAGGTCAACTTAATCAATGGACAGAGGGTAATGAAAGCTTATTGGAGAAAACACCAATATACTTTTGTGTTTTTTTTACTATATATATACTAGTAACTACATTCTATGAAATTCCATATGAACTACCTAGGGATAAGAACACTAAGGGTGCCATAACTATCATACAACATTCACTTGAGTATTACATTAGTGTAAAATTATTTATTTGAGTAACTATTTTGACAATCTGTCATAAGTGGCTTTTTTACTTAATTTTATATCCAACGTGGTTTTCTAAGTCCAACGTTTTGTCCAACATGGCGAGTTTAAGAAATGTATGTATCTCTCTCCTTCTTTCTAAATAGTTCCTCTACTGCAACGATAATGTCTCTCTCTAAATGCTTTGTCAAATGATGACATTTCTCTCTCCCTGAAAGCTTCCTCTATGAAAGTCGTAGACCCCATAGAAGAAAAAGCTTCCTCTCTTGGGCACGTCCTCTGTCTTCTTTACTCTCTCTTGCTTACTCAATATCACCTCTCTCACTCAATATCTTCTCGAGGAGGCAGTTGGATTGGAGAAGATAATAATGAGAAGATAATAAGTGACATTGAATTGAGGATGTCGCGTCATGGGGTGCCTGTTGAGCCTCATGATCTTTGGGATTTCCTTGAAGTGATTCTACTGCAAGAAGGCCATCAAAAAGCCTCACAAAATGCGAAAGTAATAGCCAATTTTCGTTTCGATGGACTCCATTACAAGCCATGAAAGCATAAGCAAATCACAGGTAGACGGTACAGCCTTGAAAATAGAATTACTTCTCTTTTTGTGCCACTTGTGACAGTGTGCGAAAACAGAGAGCGTGGACAATAAGTTGGGTTAACAAATGATATGATGTTGCTTCATTTTCAGTTTTTCGAGCCTAGTTAATTATTTCCCTAGCATATGCCCAAGCGCTTGTATTGGTGTAACATGAAAATTGACATGTCAATGGTGGGACCTACCTTGCCATGAAAGGCATATTCAAATATCTCTGTGATAAAAACAAATGCAAATGAGTTTTGCAATCTCATACTTTTACCATTTAATACCATGAAATGTCGTTGGTGCATTATAATCTCATAATACTAATGAGAAGTAAAATCCTAAGATGTGTGTGTAAAATTAAGACTGGAGCAAAGTGTGGCGCGCATGACATCGGTGGATAAAGCGGGAGCAGAGCATGATGTCAACTCCTTGACCATTGACAAGAGCAAGAAGATTAACAAGTTCCTCGATGAACCCTAAGGATTCTAGCATCATAGCGGTAATCCATCTATCCTGCGCAGGGGTTTTCTAGGGCTGGAAAATTCGAAGTCGTTCTGCTGTCATATTTAGTTTCCATACACTCTAATTTTCCTCCTCACCAGATACCCAAGAGTGAATGCCTTTCTTGCTGTCTCGGTGTTTAATCAATCTTAGTTAGTGCAGGTTCCTATGTTGAGATGAAATTCCATAAGCCCCACGACAAATCCAGCCTATCGGTCTGCCTATGATTTTGATCCCTCCATATAAAAAACTAATTTTGATCCAAACTTGAAAGATCCTCATCCTTGAGACCAGCTCTGACGGTGAAAACCGTGCCTGGCACTGGATACTTCCTTGAGCTGTTTTTCGACACCAACCCATGTTCCAAGATTTCCGATGAATCACGATTTAACACGTTTGAACTCTTAGTGATCGATCGTGGCCCTTCAAAGATCCAGAAGCAAATCCATACCCTAAGACTAATGGCTATGTTAATCTGACATGGCGTTATCCACACATGCTGCTGTGTCGAATTTTTGATGGCCTTAATTAATGAAGCTATGTGGGAAGGAGAAGTTGGTCATGGACGTTCGTCAGCGATCGATGCAGAGTTCGTTCCTGACCATATGTGAAGAAAATTGCAGAAGAGAGAGAGAGAGAGAAGTTGGTCATGGACGTTCGTCAGCGATCGATGCAGAGTTCGTTCCTGACCATATGTGAAGAAAATTGCAGAAGAGAGAGAGAGAGAGAGAGAGAGAGAGAGAGAGAGAGAGATTTGATTAAATTAGTCAAGGCGGACTTATTTGAATTAACGGGCGGGCCAAGCCAGGTCGGATCAGACTATATTACAAACATAATAGGTACTTCAGGCTTCACGACGAGTCTCCATGGGCTCAAAAGTGGTGGATTAATTATTTCATTGTAATTTGAGAAAAGGAAATACTGCTAAAACCCTAAATTATACTCACTATGCTATAATTTAACAAACCTTTTCTTTTTTCTGCATCGCGAAAACCCCTCAACTCGAACTCATAATAGCGTGCCTAATATAACCTCCATCTACCTGTAGAAATCCTAAAATTTATTCGATATGACACCAATACATTAAAAAAAAAAAAAAAAAAGAATTATGTCATCAATACTACAGACTTAAATCAACATTACGAAAATTTAGGCCACTATTGTCATTGTGAGCATATTTTTTATTGGCTCTGGTGACAAAAAAAAAAAGAGTATTGATTTTGTAATGACTTAATTTAAGATTTTAAGTAACATAAAAAAAGTATGAGTTATTAACGTCAGAGTGAATGTGATGTAGAATTTTTTGTATCATCAATGCATCACAAAAGTAATGTGATCATTACTCATATGAGTTAATGAAATTGGCATCCCAAAAATGCAATAATTCACGGCTTGCACGGATGTCAAGATGATGGGACAGCTCGCGCTAGACAAAACAATTTGCCGTGACCACTCGAATTAAAGCCTGAACACATGTGGTTGCATTGCATGTGTCTAAACGAAAGCTTGTGATATGCTTATTGCTCCAACATATACGGGCTACTCCTTCAATTTTGGTTCGTGCCTTAACTTAATCTATCTAGTAGGCTAAACCCTTTCACATCGCTTCTGAAAAAGCTGAGTTTATCTTTAATATTGTTAAGTTTGTAACCAGCTGCCTTCATTTCCCTGAACGTTTCCTCCATATTTCAGGGATTCGCTTCACGGGGATCAGGCCCGGGGTAGATACCAAGTTTGGTTACAAGCCCCCGGCGGTTTGATATTACCCTCTTTTTACGTGGGAGGGTTATCTCCGAGAGCCACGGCTCGGTTTAAGGTCTCCAGCTAGACCAAAAGAGAGGCATTGTGAGAAGTGGCACAAAGTGAAACATCGTAAGAAGAACTGCAATGAGGTTCTCTTGGGTCACGAAGGTACTTCGGTGTGTTTAATTACCAAGGTATTTTGATAATTAGGATGACATGTTTATATTTTGTCGTTTTCATTTTTGTAGTTTGAGTCCTTTCCTTCTCTAAGGATTTGCCTCCTCCCCTTGTTGTTTCAAAAATATGAGATTTTATAACTTTTATAAACATTCAAACTTGACTTTCAAGTTAAAGAGAAAATGAAAATACAAAAGTATAGCCAAATGTGTTATTTATTTTTGTGATCCCACATTTTAGACCCAAATTTTCTCTTAAAGTTGCGACTGTTCGACATGAAGTTTTTCCACACTTCGTACTCTTTCGTGACAACCGCCCGTCTTGATGGGAGACGATGTATAAATAGGAACGTACGTTCATTTCTGACGGATGATCACAAGGTCTAACACAAAATCCTCACATTTAGAATACACCATCAGTACGTGAGGAAATTTGGTTAGTAGAGTGTGCCTATTATTTTCTTGATTTTTTAGGACATTCAACGAACGGGAATGCAAACAATGGCTGGAGGTTTGTCTATAAACGATCTTGGCTTCCGCATATGAATTATTTATGTCTTACATTTGGTATCAGAGCGTGTCTAGTGCCTCTGCCTTGTTTTTCTCGAATTTTTGGTGTGTTTTTCGGGCTTTTAGAACATGAACAGTAACTCGGAATGTTGAGGCCAAGAGAGAAACTCCCAAATTCCGGGAAAATTCCGGCGACCCACCCCTTGATTTCGGACCCGCACAGTCGCACCGCCATAAGGAACGTTAGCCATGAGTGGAAGTCACGGTGGTTGAAGGAATTGTGTTTTGGGAAATTTTCGACTGATTTTGGGGCCAATTTTTGCTCATTTTCGCCTAAATTTGGACCCATGTGGTCGTGCCGGCATGTTCTTCAAAACCCATTATTTATTTTTGTCTGAAATGGGCTGCCGGAGAAGAAACGGCCGGCGAAACCGCGGCAGAACGGCGAAAAACGACGAAGAAAAGCTTCTGTTCGCGCGAGGAAGAAGGCGCGTGGAGCCCACGCGCGCGCGGTGGTTGCAGGCGCGTGGAATCCACGCGCCACGCGCTCTCACGCGCGCGCTCAACCGTTGCGAGCGTGGGATCCACGCGCGCGGAAGTTGCCAGGCACGTGCGTTGCACTCGCCTGCCCGCTGAACCGCGAGCGTGTGGGGCACGCGCCCGCGCGGATTCTGGCGCGTGCCGAGCACGCACCTGTGCGCTGGACGCGCACGTGCTAGGCACACGCCTGTCGTCTCCCACTGCGGCTCCTTTTTTTTTTACACTTTTGCCCCAAATTTTTAAATTTTTGCAATCATGCCCTTGGCCAATTTATTTATTTACTGTTCTGCCCTTGATGTATTTATTTATTATGTCATTTCATGCATTTTTATGAATATTTTATGCATGAAATTAAATGTCCAATGGTCCATATATTTAATTAATTAGGCAGTGGCCACGATATCTTTAATTAATTAAATTATATATTAAAAGCCTCCGGATCATATTTAGAAATAGACATTGATTGTAATTAATTATATTAATATGATGAATTTTTTCCCACATGAATTTTCATTATATTTATATGATTAATTATGATGAAATATCATATTATTTTTCTTAATTTACCCACAGGGATTAAGAAAAGGCATATAATATGGTAGTTTCTTCATGAAGTAATTATGAATCTATTTAAATTAAAAACTTAACCCACATGTAGTTTTTATGTTATGTGATTCATATTGTGACATGTTTACATTGGTAAAACATGATTTATTTATATTTGCCTCAAATTTTGTGACATAAGCATGATTATTTGATATGCAGTTTCGCAACCTGTTAATTTCTCTGAATTTAAGTTTGATGTTCCCATATTGAATGGTGAGAACTATAAAGTTTGGAATGAGTCAATTCTTCTTCAATTGGGGTGGATAGACATTGACTATGCTATAAGAAAAGACGAATCACCTGCTCCTACTGATTCGAGCACTCCAACTGAGATAGCTCTTTATAACCAATGGGAGCGGTCCACCCGCGTTTGTGCCATGTTTATAAGAGCTAAGATATCTCCTAGTATTCGTGGTTCGGTTTCTCAGCAAGCAATGCTAAAGCTTTATTGGAGGCCATAGATGCGCAGTTTGAAAGTTCTGAGAAAGCGCATGCCATAACCCTGATTATGAAGTTTTCATCATTGAAGCTCACTAGTGTTAGAGGTGTGCGTGAGCACATCATGCAAATGAGGAACATTGCAGCTCAGCTTAAAAACCTTGAGGTTGAGATATCTGAATCCTTCCTTGTGTATTATATTCTGAACACTCTCCCACAACAGTATGCACCTTTCAAGATCTCTTATAACACACATAAGAATAAATGGTCAATTAATGAACTCATGACCATGTGTGTTCAAAAGGAAGAAAGACTGATTATGGAATTGGGAGAAAGTGCTCATTTGGCAACACAAGGAAATAATAAGGGCTATGGCAAGCATAAGGGAAAAGGTAAAATACCTCCCCAAGCTGACATTAAGAAAGAATCCAAGTGTTTCTTCTGTAGACAGAAGGGGCATATAAGGAAGGATTGTATCAAATTTAAGGCCTAGCTCGAGAAGAAATGTAATCCAATCTCTTATGTTTGTTATGAATCTAATATGACTGATGTAAGTCACAACACTTGGTGGATTGATTCTAGATCTACAATCCATATTTCGAATTCCTTGCAAGGTTTTCAAAACCATAGAAAGCCAGTGGGAAGTGAAAAAAGCATCTATTCAGGAAACAAGATGCGTTCGCATGTGGAAGTTATTGTGACATATAGACTAGTTCTCAATAGTGGTTTTGTTTTAGATTTGGAAAAGACCTTTTATGTTCCTAGTTTTTCTAGAAACTTAATTTCAGTTTCAAGACTTGTACCTTTGGGATACTCTTTTAACTTTTCAGATTCAAACTTCTGTTTATTATTTAAATATGAAATTGTCGGGAGTGGTACTTTGTTTGATGGTCTTTTTCGAATTAATTTACAAGACAATGTCTATTATGATGCGATGCATGTTTATGATAAAGCTGGTATGAAACGATGTGTTGTGAAAAAACATTCCTCTATGTTGTGGCACCGGAGATTGGGACATATCTCCATAGAAAGAATTAAGCGATTAGTAAATGATGTAGTATTCGGTACTTTAGATTTTACTGATTGTGATACATGTGTGGCCTGCATAAAGGGAAAGTAGACTAACAAAACAAAGAAAGGTGCCAAGAGGAGTACAAAAATATTAGAAATCATACACACGGATATTTGTAGTCCGGATATGGACTCATGTGACCAGAAATACTTCATCTCCTTCATAGATGATTACTCACGTTATATGTATCTCTACTTGATTCATAATAAATATGAAGCATTAAATACCTTTAAGGTATTTAAGGCGGAAGTAGAGAAACAATGCAATAAGGAAATTAAGATCGTGAGATCAGATAGAGGTGGAGAATTCTATGGTAAATACACTGAAGATGGACAAGCACCTGGTCCATTTGCAAGATTTCTTCAAGAGCATGGGATAGTTGCTCAATATACTATGCCTGGTTCTTCGAACCAAAATGGCGTAGCGAAAAGAAGAAATCGGACCTTATTAGACATGGTGTGTAGTATGCTTAGTAGCTCCAAACTTCCTAAATTCTTATGGACTGAAGCACTTAAGACGGCAGTGTACATATTAAACCGAGTTCCGACCAAGGCTATCTTAAAGACACCTTTTGAGTTATATAAGAGTTGGAAACCGAGTTTACATCATGTGCGCGTTTGGGGATGCCCGTCTGAAGTGAGAATTTATAATCCACAAGAAAAGAAGTTGGACCCAATGACCATAAGTGGGTATTTCATTGGATATGCCGAAAGGTCTAAGGGATACATGTTTTATTGTCCATCTCATACCACTAGGATTGTGGAATCAAGAAATGCTAAATTTCTTGAAAATGACTTGATCAGTGGGAGCGATCGACCGAGGGATCTTGTTCCTAAGGAAGATCATTCAGACACTCAACCTTCCACCTCAAGTTTAAGGTTGGTTGTTGCTCATAATGCCCCTTCAGTTCAGCCGGCTATTGAACTACCAATTGTTGAAGTTCCACAACCTGCTAATATTGATCCAGTAGATCCAGTTGTTCAGCAATTACCAGAAACTGTTGAACAACCAATTGAGCAACATGCTCCTCAAGAGAATGTTGATCAAACATTGAGAAGATTTGCTAGAATAAGGAAATCGGCTATTTCTAGTGATTATATTGTGTATTTACAAGAGTCTGACTACAATATTGGAGCTTAGAATGATCCCGAAACGTTTTCACAACCCATGGATAGTGATAAATCCAATTTGTGGTACAATGCCATGAAAGAAGAGATGAGTTCTATGGCATCTAACAAAGGAGACTTTTTCTCCTCTATCTAAGAAAGATTCTCTTTGTATTGTTTTGGCTTTGGTTGCCCATTTTAATATGGAATTACATCAGATGGATGTGAAAACGGTGTTCCTCAATGGAGAACTAGAGAAGGAGGTTTACATGAAACAACCTGAAGGATTTTCCTCTAGTAAAGGTGAGCATTTGGTGTGCAAGCTTAAGAAATCTATATATGGCTTGAAACAAGCATCCCGCTAATGGTACTTAAGGTTTCATGATGTCATCTCTTCATTTGGTTTTATAGAGAATGTCATGGATCAATGTATATACCAGAAGGTCAGTGGGAGTAAAATTTGTTTCCTTGTGCTATATGTAGATGATATACTACTTGCAACCAATGATAAGGGGTTGCTACATGAGGTGAAATAATTTCTCTCTAAAAGTTTTGACATGAAGGATATGGGTGGGGCATCTTATGTCATTGGCATTAAGATCCATA
Organism: Eucalyptus shirleyi; assembly: GCA_017140165.1. Taxonomy (NCBI): domain Eukaryota; kingdom Viridiplantae; phylum Streptophyta; class Magnoliopsida; order Myrtales; family Myrtaceae; genus Eucalyptus; species Eucalyptus shirleyi. The sequence continues at coordinate 44,820,761 of CM029450.1, forward strand.
GAGATAGACCTCGAGGAATTTTAGGACTATCTCAAGAAACCTATATCAATAAGGTCCTAGAGAGATTTTAGATGAAAGATTGTTCACCAAGTATAGCACTCATTGTGAAGGGTGACAGGTTCAATTTGAACCAAGGCCCGAAGAATGATCTAGAAAGGGAACAAATGTACAATATTCCATATGCTTCTGTTGTTGGAAGCTTAATGTATGCTCAGGTTTGCACTCACCTGACATCGCTTTTGCTATGGGAATGTTGGGAAGATAACAGAGTAATCCAGGCTTAAACCACTGGAGAGCTGCAAAGAAAGTGTTGAGATACCTTCAAGGTACCAAAGACTATATGCTTATGTATAGACGGACTGACGACTTGAAAGTGGTCGGTTATTCAGATGCGGACTTCGCGGGTTGCATTGATTCACGAAAATCAACATCTAGATACATTTTCATGTTAGCTGGCGGAGCCGTGTCATGGAGAAGTGCCAAGTAGACTTTGACTGCTACTTCCACTATGGAGGCTAAGTTTGTTTCTTGTTTTGAGGCTACCTCGCATGGTGTATGGTTGAAGAGTTTCATTGCTGGGCTTAGAATTGTTGATTCTATTTCTAGGCCATTAAGAATATATTGTGACAATTCAGCTGCGGTTTTTATGGCTAAAAATGCCAAAAGTGGCAGTCGAAGTAAGCATATCGACATTAAGTATTTAGCCATAAGGGAACGTGTTAAGGAGAATAAAGTGGTCATTGAACACGTTAGCACTGAATTGATGATAGCCGATCCTTTAATTAAAGGTATGCCACCAATGAAGTATAAGGATCATGTAACTAGTATGGGAATAGGTCCCATCATGTAATTTGTCGTCATTTGAACGATTTTTGTTGTATGAAACTCTTATTCAGTTGTAATGTTGATTCTCAATTTTTGTGTACACATTTTGTTGTTTATGAGAATAACATTTATCCTTGGTTTTGGAATAAACATGGGGTTTATTCATTAAGATATGTTGTCACATGTTGGCTGACATTAAAGAAATAAGATGCATTATGATACATGGAAGGTATTACTCACTCTTAGAGGACATGTCGCCATGATTCATGTGTTTTGTTTCTTTTCTTTAAGCATAAAGTTTTCGTGGAATTAGTTGGATAATTCGTATGATGAAAATGATGGGATCAAGTGGGAGAATGTTATTTATTTTTGTGATCCCACATTTTAGACCCAAATTTTCTCTTAAAGTTGCGACTGTTCGACATGAAGTTTTTCCACGCTTCGTACCCTTTCGTGACAACCGCCCATCTTGATGGGAAATGATGTATAAATGGGAACGTACGTTCATTTCTGACGGGTGATCACAAGGTCTAACACAAAATCCTCACATTTAGAATACACCATCAATACGTGAGGAAATTTGGTTAGTAGAGTGTGCCTATTATTTTCTTGATTTTTCAGGACATTTGACGAATAGGAATGCAAACAATGGCTGGAGGTTTGTCTATAAACGATCTTGGCTTCCGCATATGAATTATTTATGTCTTACAAAATGCGCATGATAAAATCTGTTTGGAACCAAATAAAAGGATTCTAAAACTTCCCATTAGACTTTTGGCTTTGTCCCTGCTAAAATCCTTCCGATAATTACGTATATCTGCAAATTGGGGATTTAAGAACTTTTGAGATATTGGATATAATATAACTAGTGAATTTTGTCTGTGAGCAATCTCAGTCAATTATCAAATCAATTGACTTTCACTTCCATCTCCCTTTAGACATCCTGATATCGGTGAAGAAAAAATCACCTTTCTAGGTGCAATTGACTTGGATCAATAACCAAAAATGCATGAAGTAAAATAAGAAATCTTCTTTGCCAGTGCAATTTGTGCTATGCATATACAAGACAAAGAAAAGAAAATCCAAGACTAATGCTATCATAATGTGAGCAGTAGAACCAATGATGATGTTTTCGAATGAGAACATGAACTTATTTAGATCCTCAATATGGATCGATTGCAGTGTCATTGGTTTGTCCAATGAGGTGAATTCCAACAAGACGCAAGAGCTACCGCAGGTTTTTCTCTCGAAATGTAGAGTCCCCTCTCTCGACATGCAGAGTTTTTCTGAAGTTTTTTTTCTGGGTTATCCCGACTTCATCTTCCTTCTTCTCGACTAAACCCTCTTCCTAATCTAGTTTTCCTTTTCTCTTACAATTCTCAATCCTCTTCTCCGTTTTGAGGATGTTCCTCTTCTTCTCGCTTTCCCTGGCAGACAAGTGATGGGGTTTTCTTCTGTTTCATCTCATCGGAGCTTTGCATGTGGAATTCTCCGCCATCTCTAGACAGTTTCAGTTATGAATACATCTCACCCTTCGGACGATGCTCACCTTGCTGTCTTATGCAATCGACTTGGCCGACTCTGGTCGGAAGAAGACGTGGACGTCTGGGATGATGAAATACCGCTGGAAACGCTACAAGAGTGCAAGGCAACCTTAGTGGGTAAAGTTCTCTCAGACCCATCAGTTAATTTTCAAGCTTTGCAGAGTACATTAACAAGAGTCTGGCGCAATGACCGTGTGCAAATTTCTCAACCCGAAGAAGGTCTGTATGTCTTTAAATTTAATTCTGATACTGAACGACAAAGAATCTTACATAGTGGCCATTGGCTGTTTGGGCACCATCTTCTGATACTTAAACCATGGCTTCCTAATATGCCTCTTCACTGCTATGATTTCACCACATGCGACTTCTGGGTGCAAATCTTAGGACTCCCTCTGGAAAGATGCACAACGAGTATGTTTGCCAAGGCTGCTAGACATCTTGGCCAGGTTCAGGAAGTGAGCTTAGCAACAAAAGAGAACTCAGCTGTTAAAACAGGGCGGGTACGAGTGAAGATTAATCTTAATGAACCATTGAAATCTGGCAAGCTACTCAGATTGGAGGGACATAATATATGGATTGATTTCAAATATGAGCGCCTATCTAATTATTGCTACTCATGTGGTATACTGGGCCATTATGCAACACAATGTCAAAATATTCCCTTTGATGAGGCTAAGACGGAAGGGAAAGACAAGCTATCCTATGGCCCCTGGCTGAGGGCCGAGGTCAAAGAGCACAATCCATTCTGGAAAGCTTTCTATGAGAAACAACCAGATCAGGATGAAGTTGAAGAAATTATACCAGAAACTCCATTGCAATCCCCTTTATTACTTCCTGTAGCACCTTCAAGCACAAAGGCTCAAACTCCATCTGTGGAGCTTAATACCACAATGAACCCTCATTGCAATCCCTTGCCTACCCTGAAAATTTCTTCTGTTACCGAACCGATATTGACAGAACCCATGGTGAACAGCAAGAAAATTAAAAACCCTAGAATGGTGTTTAAGGCCAGTCCCCATAAAAAATCAAAGCGTTACAACCCTTATGGGATTCTCTCTAATGCTCAAGTACCTCTGGATGATTCACTCCTTATGGATACCCTGATCTTTGTAGCTGAAGGGGTAGACACAAGGGCTGTGGTGGCTTGCCCAAAACAGCCACCGCGAACAATGAAAATTATAAGTTGGAATTGTCGTACGGGCAACCCCCGACAATTCAAGCTCTTAAGGACCTAGTGGTCCATGATCGGCCCGATATTATTTTTTTGATGGAAACCAAAAACCAGGAACCAGTCATCAAGCGTTTACAGCGAAATCTTCATTATGAAAACCTTTTTGTGATCAATCCCCTAGGTTTGGCTGAAGGTTTGGTTATTTTTTGGAATGATCAGGTCAATCTAACTATCCACTCTCATGACTAGCATCATATTGACACTATCTGCTCAAATGTTCTTAAAAGGAAAACCATGGGTATTACTTTTCTGCATGCTCCAGCAATATTTCAACAGAGGCAACAACTATGGACAACTTTGCGTCAGCTCAGCCATCTACATACCCTACCTTGGCTGTGCATCGGCGACTTTAATGAAATTTTGAATCACTGGGAGAAAGTTGGAAAATGCTTACCTCAGCAATATCGGTTGCAATCTTTTAGAGATTTATTAGACCACTGTGCCTTGATGGACTTTGAAACCAAGGGCTGTACCTACACATGGGTGAACAATAGAAATGGTGAGGAAGCTGTAAAGGAGCGAATAGATAGGGCTGTGTGTACAATGGAATGGCGATTAACCTATCCGAAAGCTGAAGTTTATGCTTTACCTGCTATAGGCTCAGACCATTGTCCATTACTCTTAAATACAAAAGTCAAATCAAAAAGGAGGCAAACGAGGTTTACCTTTGAGTCTTTTTGGCTTCAAGATGATGACTGCCACAGGGTGGTATCGGATGTATGGTCAACAGCATTAAATCATCCATTTAGCATCTCCAAAAAATTACAGATGACAACTACAGCTTTGGCAAATTGGAGGAGAAAGAAGTTTACTGCTGCTCATCATCAAATAGATCTCTTAAAGCAGCAGCTCCAGTATCACATCAATCAACCTGCTAGCAGTCATAATAACAATCGGGTTAAATTGCTACAGGAACAGATTCAGAAAATATGGATACAGGAGGAACACTACTGGGCAATGCGATCTCGCATCAACTGGTTAAGGGGGGGATCGAAACACAAAATTTTTTCACGCTACTACGATTCAAAGACGGAAGAGAAACAGAATTAGCATGCTTAAAGATATAAATGAGGAGTGGATTCGGGACCCAGAACAGGTGAAGCACATGACCAACTGTTTTTTTCAGAACCTTTATTCTACTGCTGGTCATAGGGACTATAGCCCTACTTTACTGCAATGTCCAAAGATCGTGACAAATGAAATGAACAATCATTTAACAGCGGAAGTCACAAGAGAGGAAGTACAGTTAGCTACTTTCCAGTTGGGAGCAACAAAAGCTCCAGGACCTGATGGTTTTAATGGCCTCTTTTACCATAGTCATTGGGACATTCTACAGGATGATGTGTTTACTACAGTGCAGAATTTTTTAACTACAGGAGTGTTGCCTGCTTCTATAAACAGAACTTCTATATGTCTGATTCCCAAAGTACCGAATCCAGAGAGGTTAGATCAATTTCGCCCCATCAGTTTATGTAATTTTCTATACAAAATTATTTCCAAAGTCCTAGCAAATCGATTAAAATGCTGTCTACCAGATTTGATTGCCACATAACAGAGTGCCTTTGTGTCAGGCAGACAGATACAGGACAATATTCTAATATTTCAAGAGGTCTTACATCAATTTAGAATTCGACAGAGAAAGAAGAAATTTCAGGCAATCCTAAAACTGGATATGCAGAAAGGTTATGATAGGGTTGAGTGGGACTTCTTGGAGGACTATATGCGTCAGATTGGGTTTAATGATCGATGGGTGGTTTGGCTGATGCAATGTGTTAAAACTACCTCACTCAGTGTCAAAATCAATGGCGAAGATCTACCTTATTTTACACCAACCAGGGGAATTAGGCAGGGAGATCCTCTTTCACCCTACCTCTTCATACTTGTGGCTAATATGTTATCAACTCTTATTCAGAATGCTATAAATATGGGTCATCTCCGAGGACTGAAATTTAACAGAAGCTCCTATTTTATCCCATTTGTTCTTTGCCGATGATGCAATATTTTTTCTAGATGGTAAAACGATAGAATGTCAAAATTTGGCGAGCATTTTAAACCAGTATTGTATTGCAACAGGACAGCAGATAAACAGAAATAAATCAGGCCTGTTTGCTAGCAAAAACTGTCCTATGTCCCTCAAGTTAAATATGGCCGGAGTACTAAGAGTGCCTATCCTTGATAAAACTGGAAAGTATCTAGGTATTCCCTCAGATTGGGGGTCCTCAAAGAGAGATATGTTTGCTTGGATTCACACAAGGGTGAATGCTAAATTGGCTGGGTGGAAAGAACAGTTGATTTCTAAAGGCGGAAAGGAGATTCTGTTAAAAGCTGTGATTCAAGCTCTACCGCAGTACGCGATGTCCATATTTAAGATTCCTGTCTCTATATGCAAGTCTGTTGAACAAAAGATGGCTAAGTTTTGGTGGCAACACTCTAGCACTAAGTCTGGAATTCACTGGAAGTGCTGGGATATTCTAAAAGACAGGAAAAGTACAGGGGGGTTGGCTTTCGAGACTTATTATCTTTTAATAAAGCCCTTTTGGGAAAGCAGGCATGGAGACTTTTTCAAAATCCTGAATCTTTGTGGTGCAATCTATTCAAAGCCTTATATTTTCCATCTACAGATTTTTGGCATGCAGAACAGGGATCCCGACCCTCTTGGGGCTGGCGAAGTCTTCTACTGGGCCGAAATTCAATTATTCCTAAGCTGAGTTGGTCAGTCGGCAATGGCCAGAGAATCAATGTGAGACAAGACAAATGGCTACCTATGGGAACATTATGTGGACCTCCTAATAGGGACGAACCAAGAACAGTTGCAGCCTACATCAACACAGTACAAAATGAATGGAATATCCAACTTCTCAAACATACATTTGATGAGCACATAGTGAAAGAAGTTCTGGCAATCAGATTATGGCCAGCATCTACTGAAGATAAAATTGTATGGACAGAAACTCTAGATGGACAATACACAGTGAAGAGTGCATATCACTTCATACAGAAATTAGAGGCTAAACAAACAGATTCGCGCTCATCCTCATCTTATATTACCCCCAGTCACCTATGGAAGCAAATATGGAAAACCAAGACGGCCCCTAAAATTCGCATCTTTCTTTGGTCTATCAGCCACAATGCAGTTCCTACAAAGCACAATCTGTTCCGTCGCCGAATCACCACTGATCCATATTGTGTTCTCTGTTCTACCCGCTCCCCCGAAACAACAGAACATTTATTTCTACAGTGCCCTTGGACACAACAGATTTGGAATCATCCTAATGTACAAATCACAGTCCACGACTTTTGCAAGTCATCGCATTGACGCTTGGCTTGCGAGATCTATTACAACAGCATGGAAACGTACCGGATTTTGAGACTATAGCAGCTCTTTTATGGCAAATTTGGAAGGCCAGAAACCATGTCATCTTTCGCCACCACTTCACGCACCCGGACCAGATCGTGGAATCAGCTCTAGCGCTCACTCACCTGCAAATCACAGTTCAGAAACACCACTTGAAGCAACAACAGAAGACAGGAAAGAATTCGCCGAACCCTAACACTACCTGGATCCCACCGGTACAGGGTATGATGAAGGTCAATATAGATGGTGCCTTTCCCATTGCAGAAAACCTGGGTGCGATTTCCAGTATCTATCGGGATCACACAGGCAGATTGCTCGGTGGTTTCACCAAAAGCGTTCCAGCATTTTCCGCCCTTGAAACAGAGATTCAAGCTCTCTTATATACACTGAAAGACCTTCTTCAACAAGGGAAGCATCATTCTGACCTGATCATTGAAACCGACTGCCTGATTTTGGTTGAAGTAATGCATCACGAGCGTCTACCACCGTGGGACTGCCGTGCTCTTCTCGCCGAATGTGCAGACATCTTGCCCTCTTTTTCAAACCTGAAGGTGACTCATTGCAGAAGATCAGCAAATGCCCTAGCCAACTGGGCTGCGAAAGCCCACGGTCGAGGTTCCCTTCCCCCAACTTGGGCCTCGTCTCCTGTTCCTCCGATGTTAGATCTGATCTGTAATGAAGCCCTACTTGCGGGTTGTACTACTTTCCCTACTTAATGAGCAAATAGTCTTTTTCCGTCCAAAAAAAAAAAAAACAAGACGCAAGAGATCATTCAAGTATCTACCAATTTGTTTCCATCATTTGGAGCTTCATGTTAAAAATTGAAAATCTTCACTACAACCAAGTAAGACATTTTGCAGCAGCATAACGAATCGCACTTATAAAGCACTTTTTTCTTTGTTCAACGTGTAAATCACCATGTCACCAAAACAGCACAAGCAATTGTACACTAATAGTCAGAGAGTACCTCTCAAAAATAATACCATTAGTATTGCTTACATCTGGCTTTTAAGGATCTTTAAAAGACACATAATACCTTCCAAAACGACGACTGTAGCACCAATATAAAAAGCTTGAGATCCTGGGTGCTACTTCTAATAACTCCTTGTTTCTACTTATGCTCGTTATGCTGAATGCATTTTGAAATCAATTAAGCATTCTTAGAATCTCTTGGGAGGCATACAAGTTGCTCGTAGAATTCAAGCAATTTGCCAGGATTAATTAGCCTTTTTCTCCTTTCATGTCTTTTAGCTTTGAGGACCAACTTTTTTAACATCGCACAGCAAATACATTACTGCATAAAGCACAGAATTTAGCTCTAGACAATCAGCATCTAACCCATCAATCTCAACCCTCTTTAGCTGTCGAGCCATACCCACAAACAACTTCTAACGGCAATATTCCTCTGCAATAACATTTCCAAACACTGACTCATTCTTGATCTGCAAATTGATAGCAAACCTAAGTTTCTTTATTTGGAACTTGATGGTGGTAGCTCCCCATCACCAATTTCGTGACATGATGCTTAACAAGATCGCCATGAGCCCTTAACTTGATGAGCATGTAAGTAGTCATCTTGAAATTTACTTCGGCCTCAACCAAAGAAGATATTTAATTTGGTATGAACTCTCCCTTAAAAGAATCGCCTAATGGGCACAATTTGAGAAGATGAGCTGCCAAAGTTTTCAAGATTGAACCTTGACGATGAGAATCAATCACCAACTCTCTCAAACCTCTTGACTCAATTATGATATTATTGAAAATTTTGCAATATTTCAACTCTAGGAATTCTAGAACAGGGTTGCCACTCGAAACTCTAATCATCGCATCATCCTTCAATGCATCTTCAATTCATAATGTCTTCAATGAACACCAATTTATGGTACCCAATGTTGAAAAACAGCATCGGGACGAGCAAACTCACCAATGTAGTGCCTGGAACAAGATTTGTGGCAACGCATAATAGTTATTCCAATTCTATTTCATTTAGTTATTTAGTTTAGCTTTAAGCAATTTTTTTATTATCAGAGCAATAACAATTTCATCCAACATGTGTTGTCTCAAGCTTCAAGAAATGAAAAATGATTTGAGGTGTGAAACAAAGAAGTCATCGAGACAATGCACATAAATTCAATGGTCTAAACTAAACTTCACATGTTTATATGGTGAAAAGGCTATGACGGTTAACGGACAAGATCTTTCCATATGGAATGAGATGGAAATCCATGGTTGATGGTTTGTTGCATGTGATGGAGACATGTGGGCATTGTTTATTTGCCACCTCATCATAGTGACATGAGTAGGCCCATTAAATGGGTGGATTGGATCGGGTTGAGTTTGGATTAGATCGAAAATAGTTTGACCCAAATTGATCAATTTAACCCATTTTGACCAAATTATATGTGATGCAAATCGAGCGACCCGTACTCGATTGGAATCGGGATCCATTTCAAGTGATTTTTCCCCTCTCTTTTTGTCTTTGACTAATCAACCAAAGAAGTTACTTGATCTAGTCCAAATTTTATTCTTGTATCACTTCCCAATAGGCATAATTTCAGTAGATGAGTACCCAATATATCCAAGAGCAAACCATCACGGGCATATAACCTGTTAGAGTTAATCACCAACTCTCTCACAGCTCTTGATTCAATTCTCATGTGCTTAAAGCTTATGCAGTCTTTCAACTCAGGAAACTACAAAACAAGGCACCTCCTCAAAAGTCTTCGATCCATCAACTTGGCATATCGAATGCGCAGTGTCTTCAGCGAAGACCAATTCACAGCATCTATCAACCAAAAATCGCCTTGAGACAAGTGCAAACTTACCAACGTAGTGAGGTGGAAGAAGGAAGCCGGCAACACATGAACCTGAAATGCCAGGATGCAGGTTTAACGACAACTCTTCGACGCCATGCCCGATTACAAACTCAACACTCAACGCAGCTATTAATACTTGAATCCAACAAGGGGCTTGCAAACTCAACACAGCTATTAATAATTGAATCCAACAAGGGGTGACAGGAAATTTTTTCAAGTTTTGGAACATTTTTTTTTAGAGAAAAGCTCTATAAGATAATGCATTCTACTACTCAAGTATTAGATGAATACAAATGAGGGGCTGACATTCCTATTTAGACAAGAGTCCCTCATGTAACATTCATTGATTGGTTCTCGATCTAATGATGGAGATTTATATAAGAGTCTATCAACGGGAAAATTACCAAAAAAATCTAAACCTATTACAATTATGCCAATTCAGTTATAAACTTATTTTTTTGGCCAATTGAGTCCTAAACCTTTTATAATCATGCTAGTTTAGTCATTCCGGCCGAAATTGGTCAGCCGGCACTAACGTGACTACCGATCAGTGTCGGCAACAATTTTTTTTAATAATATTTTTTTAATTGAATTTTTTATTAATTTTTTTAACGTGATCTTTTTTTGTTAATAATATTTTATCTAATCTTTTTCTTAATTTTTTTCTCTCTCTCTCTCTCTTCTCTTTCTCTCTCTCTCTCTCTCTCTCTCTCTCTCTCTCTCTCGAGTCTCTCTCCACTAATGGGGGGAGCCCCCGTGGCTAATAGGCGAGGGCTCACCTCGTTGTCACTAGGGCGAGCTGCTTGCCCAGCCACTAGCAAGGCGAGCCCTCACCAAATTCGGTGAGGGGGGCCTCACCGTCACTGGGTCTAGTGAGGCGAGCGCTTGCTAGATCCAGTGAGGGCTCGCCTCGCCGTCGTTGGGCGAGTTATTCACCTAGGCATTGGTGAGGTGAGCCCTTGCTAGATCTAACGGGGGCTTGCCTCGCTAGTGGCGGCCGGGCGAGCTCACCCTCTCCCAACAACGAGGCGAGCCCTCGCCCGATCCGGCGGGGCTCGTCCAACGACGGCCAGCTCAATCGGTGACCAGCCAGACAAAGGAAGAAGGAGGGAGGAGGGGAAAAAAAAAGATAAAAAAAAAAAAAAAAAAAGATTAAAAAAATCCAAAAAAAATTCAAAAAACATTATTAAAAAAATTGTCGCTAGTGCCAACCGGAGGCCACATCAGCACTAGTTGGCCAATTTTGATCGAAAGGACTAAGCTAGCACGATTGCAAAAGATTTTTGACTCAATTAGCAAAAAAAAAAATGGCACAATTATAATAGGTTTATGACTTTTTTGGTAATTTTCCCGTTTATCAACTACCGACATTTATGATAGGAATTTTCTAGAACATGCTATGTTTGTCATGTCGTCCATCCTTGGGAATATTCTAGAAGTCTTTGGAAACTCTAGGAGACTTGGTCAATCTTTTTCAGTCGTACTCAATCCTTTGTTCATTTGTGTATATTTTGAATATACACAAAATATGTGCAACTTTTGCTAGTAACAATAGCTAAATAGAAGGAATTCTTTAATGCACAATCTCATCTAAAAGTGTGCATATATGAAATAAGAAAACGTAAATTACACCAAATGGAAATAAAATTTGTTTTCTCTTTCTGTGCCACTTTGGATGGTGCGTGAAAACCAAGTATGTTGACACTATAAGTCGGGTCTAACAAATGCTTTGACATGGCTTCATTTTGAGTTTTTTAAGTTTGATTTTTTTAAATTACTTATTTCTCACGTAATAAATGAACTCTATTATAATCGGGTCTTGGGTAGGCTCAAGAGGGGTGGGCTTACGTATAAATGAGCTTAAGCTCCAGAAAAAAAAAATAATTAATTGCCCGAGTCAGCCTGATATGTGATACCACATCCAAACGCTCTATTTACTAAGCAGTAGACATAAATAGGTGGTGAAACTTGCAAAATTCTACCCGAAAAGTTAAGCATAAATGACTTCTCAGAGATAATTCCTTAGCAAAAACCACATTCGTGATCAAGTTTGGCATCTCATGAGCTTAGGAATAGCATAATCACATCTTAAATTACATACACGTTCCCTTTTCTTTTCTTTTTTTCAAACTGGCTGACAAATGTGGCACCAGAGAAGATTGTTCTCGCCTCCCAATCATGCCAAGTACAGACTGCGATGCATGTCGCACGTCTCTATTTTGACGCCGACTCCACTGTTCTACTAAAAAAAGGTTGCCGAGTTTGTGCATCAAATTCTATCCAAATTGGAATTGTATCGAAGGTCGGAAGCCAAAATAAGTAGGAGACGTGTTAGCAAGCGTCGTGGGGGAGCTACGTGGAGAGGACTGATCGCTCGGCCCCAGCTGCCAACTAATACATTCCATGCCATTTAGTTTCCCCTTTTCTAGGACTACCTATTGATTTGTTTTTTTGGAATGTCGAGTTATTATCGCATGGCATAAGCACCATGGGGTGGCTCTTAACTTTTTTTTCTCCATATAAATGTACTTAAAATGAAAATACACCTAAATGAACTATTAAAGTGGCTTTTAGAAAATAGGAGGGATATTGAAATAATTTCATACAGAAAGGGAAATGTTCTTACAAAAAAATCAAAGGTTTAAATATTGCCAACTCTATCGACATATATTTAGATAATATTTAGTCACTGAAAATTTAACTATCCATATTACGATTAGGGTAATAAGAATAGTTTGAACAATAGCTTTTCAACTTAATTGCAATGCAGAGGAATCGCACCACGTCCATGAATGCAATGAAACTCTTGAACATTTGGATACCGTTGGTGGGTAGAGAGAACGATATATGTGGATTAGAGCTCCGAGTGGAACGCCATCGTTTAGACAAGACAATGGTTTTGACCGCGTCTTTTGTGGCCAAGAAGGAGAAGATATGAAGGATGATGGCATCGGGCAATTGACTGATGTAATCCACTGAGCTTCGGGTTTCATCCCGACCGGAAGGACAAGGTGATCGTGGACGGGGACGTTTTCCAGTTGGATTGGCAGACAATTCGATCCGGGCCTTGTATGGAGGATTCTTCAAGCCTTTTGCCTGTGGCCCCGACGGCGATGGAGCCAAAAATTAGGCCTTATTCGCATTTTCCCCAAAGCTTTAATCAGAACAGAGACTAGACCCACAAACTCTTCTTATTTATCTTCAAAATTCAAAAAAGAAAGATATCTAACCTTTGGATAAAAATGGAAATAAATTTAGATAGTTTCAGATAATAATTCTCAAGAGCCTATGAAAATTATTACTAACAGAGAGCAACTATCATATCCTTTTCTTTTTGGTAATTTTCCTTTTTCACTATATTTGTACTTATTCCTTTTCTTGTTTTGGATTATTGTGGCCGTGGCATGAGCCCACACGAGGGCCATGTTAATGTACCTGCCACACCTATTATTCTTAAAATTTAAAATACTCCAAAAGAAAGTATCATGATGCTTTTTCAAAAATAAGAGTCGTTGAATTAATGTTTTCACAAATAAGTCGTATATTTATTAATTATTCAAGTATTTTAATGCGGCTGATTCTATCAACATAAACTTAGAGCTAAAATAAGCTATAAAAATATATATATAATAAATGAAATATATTCAAATCACTTGATTTTTTTTTTTTTGCAAAAAGTTCTAAAAAAATTCACTCAACCTTCTTCATAGCGGACTTCAACTTTTGCAAGCCATCGAAGGCAATTGTTCCGCTCTTTTGTTTCTTTTACTTTTTCCCTCTTTAGTACTTTTCGGTAAATTTATTTTATTTTTCAAGCTATTGTGGCTGTGACATGAACACCACATGTTAGTCCCCTTAACTTTGTTGTCATATCAATATTTTCCAAATCAAAAAAATTTAAAACATATTATCTTCCAGAATAAGAGGGATATTGAAGAATTTTTTTTTCAAAAATAAGTTGTGAAATTACAAATTATGGAAGCATTTTAATATAGCAACTTCTATCTATAGATTTAACCTAACAGTATAAATGTCATTATAATTAGAGTATAAAAAGTTGAAGAATTATTAAGATATGTTTAAATGCTAAGAAAGAGTAATTTTTAACAAATCATGAAAAAATGTGACTCGTCTGACATAGTTGGTCAAGAATTTTTGTATTTTATGACCATTGTGCAAAGAGGGTAACTATCTCTACCCTTTTCATTTTGATTAATTTATCTTTGTAATGTTTTCAATTTATTTTTATTTATTAGAGCTAGTTTATCCTTTTTAATTTTTTTATAATCTCTTTGGCAACGGCTGAATACTATCGTTACCTTTTTTCTTTCTAATGGTTTACCCTTCCTAGTACTTTAGCCCAGTTCACATATCAAGCCCAAGCCCATTTAAATATAGCCTCAAGTCCACCACAATTACAATAAGCCCAAAGGCACCAAAGCCCGCCCAAAAAACCTAATTCTCCGTTTTTGTTCTCTCTTCCTACGCCCGGTCTGCATCACCAGGAAGAACAGAAAAATGGACTTTGCAAGGCCGAAGCTCGCCAAACCGGAATATCGGCAAACAAAGCGATAAAATAAAGGCGCACAAAGTGGAAGATAGCTGTAGGGATCCATCAAAACGCATCTGACGAGCAACGGGCACCGACGATGGACTGAAAACAAAAAGCAATCGCACGAAGTTCATTTAGGCATTTCGTCGAACATGTGGTAGGCACCGTCCGGGAAGGAAAAACCGAGCCGATTAAGGCCCAAGTTTGCAACGACGTTCGGCACGGACGGTAAATGGACACGTCATGGAGACCGGGGAGGCTCACTGATGCTCGAAATCGAGCACAGGCGTGCACCAATGAGTCGCGGCCTTGGTTGGCCGAGACAAGGACCAATGGGGTACTAAAAGGGGTGCTGGCGGGGGTCCCTACCAAGCTCGGTGGCAGCGGACGGCGGACGAGCATAATAGATCGGGCTATGTCCGCTCGCCTTGCACACCTGAAATCGGACTGGCGCAAGGCCAACCCGGCCTCTTTTTCCTTTTCCCCTTCCCCCGCCTGGGCCAATCCATTTTTCCCTCTTCCCCCGCATGGGCCAGCCCCTTTCTTTTTTTATCTTTTTCCCTTCCCCAGCCCAGCCCTCTTGTTTTCCTTCCCCTTTCCTCCCCGTCCTTTGGGATTTGCTCCAACAACACAGAACGGAGGTCGGTGGCAGAGCAAGGCAAAGGGGGCAGCTCAATTGAAGTTGGTCGTCGGGACTAGGCCAGCAAGGTAACTGGCGGTGGCAAAGGGCGAGAGAGTCTTTCGGCACTTGACTACACCTAAGCCATGTCTAACGGCCTCCGGCTGATGCCTTGAGCTCATGTTTTCCCCTTTCTTGGTAATTTTCATTTGTTTTTGGTTTGCCTTTGTCGCGACCTTCCCTCGATGTGCATCACTTAGGGTTCAGTTAATAAATTTTTTAGCCTAAACTTAACTTGGGCTCTCCTAAAATCATGGCAATTTGCTACTTAGGTTCAAGTTTTTACCATGTAAATGATTTATAATAAGAGTCATCACTAATTAGTTTATGGTGGGTCAATTAGAAAATTAAATAAAATAATCAGTGATTTACTTTACTCTTGCGAACAATAAAATTTGGGTATGGAAACTTGGTTACATTAGTTTATTCTAACGCTCTTTCAATACTATTCATTATATATATAGCAAGCAGCTTAGATATATTTTATTATTTCCTAATATATGAGATGATCATGCGGGATTCTGGTGAGAGCTTATTGGCCTTTGCCTCTGATTAGCGAGGGTTGTCACTCGTTGAAGACCCCACCAACCATGGCCAATGCCTCACTGGTGATGGGGCAGTGTCCATAAGGCAAGAGAGCTAGCCTAGCCTTCGTACTCGGTTTATTATTATTATTTTTTTAAATTTTTATCCTTTTTTCTTTTTTGAGTTTGTGTTTTTTTTTAAAAAAAACTGAATAAGGAAAAAAGAAAGAAAAGGGGAAAGAAAATAAAAAGAATTTAAATGATGGAAGTGCTCTTGATCAACCGATGAGTTCGAACCATTTTTTTAGACTAACATGGTCATTCCAAGCCCTTATTTGAAATAAGATCAACTCCATATCCTTATTTGAAAAAAATGAGAGTAGTTCATGTCCTTATCTAAAAAAAAAAAAAAATTCACTTCGGACATTTATTTGAAAAAATGATAATACTTCATACCCTTATTTGAAAATTGCCCTAGATATTATAATAAAGGTCATAATAATTCTTGACTAATTTATAAACACCAGGAGTTATGATATGGTTCTACTAAATATTGTTGACGATTGCAAGTAAATAATAAGTGACATATCTTTATAATATGAAGAATCGATATTATGATATTAGGATTTAATCATCATAAAATTAAAATTGATTAAAAAGAGTTTCAAACTTGCAGATGGTTGTTCTTAAATTGTTCGGTGAATCGATTATAAAGAATCTTATTTTGCATTTATTATTTTAGTTTATTTTAGTCTATTCCTGCTATTTCATTTTGCAAATCAAAGGCTCAGGGTTTGCTCTCTCCCTAATTGAAAAATAGGGAAGAGCCGACACAACCAAAATTAGAATTTTATTATCCTAAATGTTTGATGAACATGCATTTGTTAAGGAAAAAAATAAAAGAAAATACCGACCAAATTAGCATAACACGTAAGTCAATTACTTAATTTACTTTTTTTTCTCTAAGCATAAATTTTAATTGTAGTCCTCCACCTCTTTTCTCACATCGAAATCTTCTAATTTGTTTTTGCAATCAAATTCTTTATTTAGTCATGCATGATAAAGAACTGGAAAGAGAAAAGTTTCGATAAAAAAAAAAATTTCAGCAACAAAATAGGAAAAATATATAAAAAAAATGGAAGGATAAGGCAGTGTGTTTAAAAAAGGATAGGAAATCGGATCGAATAAAAAACAAGATAGATTACAAATTGTATCCATAACTAATTGATTGCTCGTGTAGAAAAAAATGAAAATGAAAAATCCTTGGAAACCTCAAGGGAACATCGGCAGAAACCCTAGAATTTCAAATCCATGGCGACGCACTCCGTCCACCGGGAATCCTCCGGCGACCGTCCAAATCGCGCCAAAGGAAACCGACCTTCTCCTCCTTTGAGCCCTGGGGATCTCATCAGCGCCTTGCCGGACGCCGTGATCCACCACATCTTCTCGTTTCTGCCCCTCAAAGACGTCATCAAGACCAGCGTCCTCTCCAAGCGCTGGCGTTGCACTTGGACGTCCACCACCCACCTCGCATTCAATGGAGTCCGGCCTCGCAATCACGACGCCTTCTACTTCGACTTCCCGTCGCTCGTTGACAGCGTCCTGAGGCAGTGCACCTCACCCACGGTGAAGAAATTCCACGTCACCGACTTACAGTACGATGAGACCGACCGCCCCAAGGTTGACCGCTGGCTCCACTTTGCGGCGGGGCGCCGGGTGGAGGATCTCTGCCTGTCTCTCATCACCGAGATGCGGTCTATGTATATTCTGCCACCGTCCTTGTATTGCTGGAGCTGGTTGGTGCGCCTCGAAGTCAGTTTGTGCCGTTTCTCGTGGGACCTGACTGTCAGCTGGCCTTGTCTTAAGGTCTTGTCTATGGAATATGCGGAGTTGAGTGATGATTTCCTCCGGCGAATCTTGAGGGGAAGTCCTGTTTTAGAGTCCCTCGAGCTGCGGCAGTGTTGGCGCATAAAGAACGTTATAATAGATTCAACAAGTGTGAAAGACTTGCTACTCATTGGTGCCGATAACTTTCTGCTGGAGAAAATTTGGGCCCCGCATTTGCTGTCATTGCGTGTATCAGGGATGTGGAAGCGCCGTATATTCACACTTGATGATGTATCTTCTTTGGTTAAAGCTGACTTAGTTTTTTCCATTCGAACTTTTTCGCCGGGTGATAAGAGCATGTGTTATGACGTCATGAAAGAACTTTTTGAGAAGGTGCACAGAGTTCCTATTATCACCATTGGTGGCTGGTGTTTGAAGGTACAAGCTCAATAATTTTACCACATGCTCGGGTTGGGTTGAATGGTGTCTGTAGTGTTTGGCAATGTTTGTTGCCCGGGCCAAGTAACCTCGGCTTTTTGTGGCATTCTAGTATTTCATCACGGGAATCATAGACAAATATAGGATGATGTCTATTGTTGACCTGGGAGCTCGTTCCCTCCTATTAATTTCCAATAAATGGATCTAGGATGACTCAAATTTTGGGACAATGAATGTTCACTAGATAGGATATCAATGCAACGATCTTAGACACATGATTTTCACAAGAAAAATACATTAAGAGATTATAGGAATAAGGGACCTAGTCACCATAGGTTCAAAGGACCGGTCATACTATCTCATCACTATAGGCTGTTGTTCCATAATCATCTCATATAATGGCAATGGATAGATGGATAGAGTCACTTGGAAATAATGAGGTTGTTTTCTCATGTGACCAACTACTAGAATTTTCAAATCCTTCAAAGATCACAAGTTTATACAAGAAGCATATGTAAATAGTCTTAAACAAATTATCTTTTTCATTTCTGCCTGTAGTATCCTTATTGGTTTTTTCTTAATTGGGAGACAAGGTCAATGGATAACATATTTGGATGGAATGTAGTTTTGTTATTCTTTATTAATTTTAGACAGGAAAAAATATTAATGAAATTTTCTTTGTTGCTTGCTCAATGTGCTTAGGTTTTGTCCCTTTTCGAGATGAAAGGAGTGCCATCTCCATTGTCAAAATGTCAAAATCTAACACTACACACACCAGTTACTCAAAGGGACCTTCCCGGGATAGCATACATGCTGGGAAGTTCAGAGTTCCTGGAAAAATTAACCATACACCTGAATGGCTTACATGTATTCAAGGTTTGTTCCTTTGCTATACTATCTTCAGTTCGCTTCTTGTGTTGGCTTCCATTTTCAATGAATGTTTGAATAGTGAGTTAAAACTTTAGAAGTACATAAAGATTATCAATCTCAAACTCTTATTTGTTACCGTAATTGAAATTTGCTTGTAACTTGGTCAATCTACTCAACATTTGTGCATGGCCACTTTAAGATGTTTTAGTTCATGTCCTAAAATAAATGTAGCATTATACTGGAGGTTATTTTGCTGCCATGCAGCGTTGGGATCTTGAACTTATACTTGAATGATGAGCATCTAGAAAGAGAGATATTTTATTGTGTGGGCGCGTTTAAGAGTTCAAATTCATTAACACTCAAAATAAAGTAAAACTAACTAGCATTTTGTGGTGGACAAATGAAAGTTTTTTTTTTTTTGAAACTTCAGTGAGGCAGTAAGTTTCTAAATGGGGTATCTTTGTGCAGTATATGCTTGACAAAGAATGGAAAGACCATTTTAACTATGATGAAGAAGATTTTTTATGTTCACGGAAGGGGAATTTTCAATGTTTGGAGAAACATCTCAAGAGCATTGAGATCATCGGTTTCAAAGCTAATAGTTTTGGATCGAAACATCTGCACGCCCTTATTAAGTTTCTTCTTGGGGAAACACTTGTGCTGGAGAAGATGATTATCAAGGCTGATTTGCACTCACGAAAGGGACAGAAAAATCATCAAGCTGCTGTTCTTTCGAAACTATTTGGTGTCAGCCGAAATGTGCTCAGCTATCAAAGAGCTTCCAAAAATGCTGAAGTTATCTTCGATTATCCTTTCTAATTGGCGTCCTTGGTGGATTCTTGTTAATCACATGTCAATGCTACGTTGCTCTAGGCACTACATTGCTCATTCTTGTTCACACTCTTTTGACAGTAAAATTACATGAGCTATGACAATATTAGTTTAGTTGTAAATATGAACCTCTTAAGGAAAGAGGTTAATGGTAGTGTCTTGAATTATCGACATATGAAAGGTTGTTTTGGTTACGATATTGCTCAGCCTTCTCTTCTTCTACAGGCAAAATAGAAAACTTAGAGGTATCATATTTCTGCAACTTTGAAAGATTAAGCAAATCCTGACTATAATGATCTGCATTTTGAAATCTTCGTGTATCTACTTGTTACTGCATAGACAGCATTAGAGTTTGATTTTAGTTTCAGCACGACCCCTTGTTTCCAAGTGAAGCGACTACTTGCACTATTCAAAAACTTATGAGCTCCTTCACTCGTGTTTGATTCAAATAACACAAACTTCAAGTACTTGTCTGTCTAAATGAAATTAAAACTCAAATTTTAACATAACCTTTTTTTTTTTTTTTTGTGGTCTAATTGGGTTTGAGGTGATTTTTTCCCAACAAAAAGGTTTGCGGATGGAACTAGACCACATTTCACGATTCGATTTAGTTTAACTTTTTGAAAACCAAAACAAACCAGGGAAATCCAACGACAGGACATGCTACTTTTTTCAGTTTTTATTATATGTCATTAAGATTTGAAATGGCTTAGATTTTTAAATCCAAAGTAGCTGGATTTTAATTATTAATTATCAATAATTATGTGTCTATGAGGATCTTTTTTTTTTTTTTTTAATGAGAATACTGACTTTTTGTTCGAGCAATGCCATCTTTGGTGAACTTGTAGGTTCGTGATCAGCAATGAAGAGTGCATAAAAAGAAATTAAGATTTTACCAATCAGTTTCGGCTCAATTCGAAACATAACTTGCTTTCACTTTAGTAAAATTTGGGTCAAAGCAAGCATGCATGTCAATGGGTAGATTCAAGGGTAAGAACCTAACATCCCCTACTAGTCCTTATGTAACCCTTGAAGCCTTTAATTTAGTTTCATGCCAATATTATGATTAGTTTTTCCATAATTTAATGAAGTGCATGCTAGGTACATAAGCAACCATACTTGGATTAAGTTATCAAATATTAAATTACCCAATTAAATGAAAGTTATATTATAAGATAAATCAATTATTAAACTTAAATAATCTAGATGTTAATTACCATAATTAATTAATGTGATTTTAATTATACTTGATCAATAATAAATTTATTGCACAGACTATTAACAATTCATGATTTGTATGGTTGCACATTAATTTTTTTTTTTTGATAGCTTGACTAACTTATAATCACCAGAAATAATTATATAGTTCTATTAATTACTGTTTATGATTATCATTAGGTGTGAGTAAACTATAAGTTACATATCAAATTTATAATGAAAGAAATGATAATATGATATTAAAATTTAATTATTGTGTAATTAAAACCGATTAAAAAGAGTTTCAAGCTTGTGGATGTTATTTTTAGATTATCCTATTAATTGAATAAAAAGAATCTTTCCATGCTTATTCTAATTTAGTTTATTTTCATGAGATTATTATTTATTCCCTGCTATTTCATTTTGCAAATCAAAATGCTTGATAAAGAACCCGGAAGAGAAAAAAGTTCGATAAAGAATTGTGACTTTTTAGGATTGGTTTTGTTTTGAATAAAAATATTTCTTTTGATAAAAAAAAAGGAAATCAGATCTAATAGGAAAAAAGATAGATTCCAAACTGTGACTTTTTAGGATTGGTTTTGTTTTGAATAAAAATATTTCTTTTAATTAAAAAATAGGAAATCGGATCAAATAGGAAAAAAGATAGATTCCAAATCGAGTCGATACATAATTGATTGCTTGCATAGAAAGTAAAGGAAAAATAAATTGGAAAAATCCATGGAAACGCTGCCCACCGCAAATCCTCCTCCGGCGACCGTCCGAATTGCCCCGGGGGAAACCGGCCTCCTCTTCCTTTGTTGCCAGATGACACGATCCACAACATCTTCTCCTTTCTGCCCATCGAAGACGCCGTCAGGACTAGCGTCCTCTCCAGGCGCTGGCGGTCCACCTAAAACTCCACCAACCACCTCGTATTCGATGGATTCCGGCCTCGCAATCGCGACGTTCGCTCCCTCGATGGCAGCGTCCTGAGCCAGTGCACCTTGCCCACGCTGAAGAAGTTGCACGTCACCAACTTCAAGTACCGCCACCGCTACTACCCCAAGCTCGATCTTTGGCTCCACTTCGCACTGGGGCGCCGCGTGGAGGATCTTCGGCTGTGGCTGATCATTGACGGTGCATGCATAATTAATTCGGCAAATATAGGATGATGCTTAACTCACTAGATTTGGGCAAGGCTCAGCCTCGCCAATGGTTGGGTAAGCTTACTTGGCCATCGGCAAGGCTAGCCTCGCCTTGGCCTAGATATATTAGTAGCGTTAACCATATATTGTATTAAGGGAAAATTTCAAATAAGGAATCGAAGTGAATCTATTTTCTCAAATAAGGATCCAAAGTGAACTTCGTGTCATATAAGAACCCAAAGTGGGCCCATTGTTTTAAATAAGAACCCGAAATAAATTTTGTGTCAAATAAGGACCCGGAATGATCAATTAATCTTTATTGAGGACCTTAGTTCACTGGCAGATATTTTCCGGTGATTAAAATAGGGGCAATTTTGTCAGAAATTTGTGATTGGAAAAAAAAATGGAAAATTAAAATTTAATTAAGTTTAGGTGATTCATTTAGATATTTATGTTTTATTCTTTCTTCTACCCTGCTGCTCCTTAACCAAATCACTACCCGATCATCATCACGACTCGATTCTCATCACTCGTCGCCTTGCTCAACTAGCGGAGAATTTGGGTCTCCATAACAAAGAAAGAAGCATGTGGTTTTCTTCTTGTTTTTGAATACGTGCCTCACCTGGCGGAGAATTTGGGTCTTCGACTTTATGGGGGATGGGTACAAGGAATGGGGAAAACTTTGATCTTTGACTTTGTAGAGGATGGGTACAAGGAATGGAGAGACCGTAGAAAACCTATGATTTTTTTGTTTCTATTTTAAGATTTGTTAATTTTTCTTATATTTTTGTTGGACAAAATTGCCCAAACTCCGATCATCGAAAATGTCACATGAATATTTGGTTGACTAGCAAGCTTAGGTTCTTATTTGGAATTGATTCAACCACTTCATGTTCTTATTTGAGACAATGGATCCATTTTAGGTCTTTATCTAACACAAAGTTCATTTCGAGTCCTTATTTGAGAAAATTGGTTAACTTCAGGTCCTTATTTGGAATTTTCCCTTGTATTAATGCTAATTTGGTTATTTGGTTCCTTTAATGGAACAATTTTATCACCACTTTTTAATTGTCATAGAGAGAGAAGGTACCCTATGTAAAGGTGATTAATGTGCGAGCTAGGAGAATGAAAAAGTATGAAATTTATCATTTGCTTTTTCTCTTTTCCTGCCTTTTCTCCTCATCTTCTTCTTCTTCTTCTTCCTACGTCTTATCAAATTTAGTCCGACCTCAACATGACATGTTTATCTTTAGTGACATATCATTAAAAGCCCAAATATGACAAGCTTATTAAATGCCTTACTATGATTAACAAATTGAAGATTCGTGACCGCATGTTTACTTCACGTGTTTAAACATGATTGCTTTCATGACATAGTATTGATTAAGCCAACCGCACGCTTGCCTTGGTGCCATGTAAATGCATTACGTCAAAAATTGCCAGCCTTAGTTGGAGGTGACGCGACTATAAAGTATGGTCGGAGGCAGGGAGGGCTGAGTGGCAAGTGCGGCGACCTCTCGTCATATTAGGTTGTTGTTCCATAATCATCTTATAGAATATTCTCGCAATATTTTACATGTAAATGCTAGGTGATTGGATTGCCCTCATGCGATGGTTTTTCTCAAGGAATTATAGGTGATAAGCTTCCAATTCCCAGTATTATTTCCAAAAGATGAAACTACTTGTATACTGGAGGACGAAACGTAGAATTCTCTAAACCTTCTCTTTTCCTTTCCGTGGAAATGTATAGAATGACTGCCATTCTCTCTCTCTCTCTCTCTCTCTCTCTCTCTCTCTCTCTCTCATATGCAACGGCTTGTGATGGAAACATTTTATTTGGGCATTGGTGGAGTTTTTGTTTTTGAATAATCAACAATAATTACATCTGCTGCAAATGATGATCGTCACTGAAAGATATCCTTTTCTCATGACTTGCTTAAATGTTCTTTGGTTTTTATGCGGGGTAATAGGATATGCCCAAAGAGAGTGCACAAATAGTTTCGTATCAATTCTGTCTTTTTCCTGCAATAAGACAGTTTAAATTCTCAAGAAGAATATTTACAGCAAAATATGCCTTTCCTGCTAAGTTTTTTCTCTCAAATATTCACTTTTGCATCTTTATTGTTTGACCAATCATGTTAGTAACTTTTTTTTGTGCCTATATTAATTAGAAGGGCCAAATATTCACTTTTGCATCTTTATGTTTCACGAATCATGTAAGTAGAAGGGCCAAATGACTTCATTATTCTTCACCTTCTAGAAAACCACAGAAGGTAAAACCATTCGAAAACTCCCGGCGTGTAAAACTGCAAGTAAACCCTAGAATTTCAATTTCATGGCGGAGACCTCCATCCATGGTGTCGTCCACCGCAAATCCTCCTCAGGCGACCATCCAAGCGGCACCGAAAGAAATCCACCTCCTCCTCCTTCTTCGAGCCCTAGGGATCTCATTAGTGCATGCCTGTGATTAGCATTGTTTCGTGGCGTTTGTTGCCCCGGCTGAGTGACCTCCGTTTTTTGCGGCATTCTAGTCTTTCATGAAGGGGAATCTTGGAGAGTGCACGTATTTATTAATTTGGCAGATAGGATGATATATAACTTTGAAACTTGGAGCTCCTTCCCTCTATTAAATTTTCAATAAATGGATCTCGGATGAGTCAATTTTTGGGAGAATGAATGCCCACTAGATCTAGGATCAATGCAACATTCTTAGATGCTTGATTTTCACAAGAAAATGTGCATAGAGAGATTATATGGAAAAAGGTTCATTTTTCGGTTCATTATGTCAGTTTCTAGAGAAAATATAATTATCTGGAAATATGATGAAGAACAATGGACCTAGTCATCTTAGGTTGACAGAACCGGGTCATGCTCTCTTATCACTTTGGGCTGCTCTTCCATGATACATCTTTTAGAGTATTCTCAAAATATTTTACAATGACAATGGACAAATTCACTTGGAAACTTAGGTCAATGTCAAGGTTCGCCGTCTCATGTAAGTAACTACTAGAATTTTAAGATCCTTCAAAGATTACAAGTTTTCCATGAGAAGCATATGTAAATAGTCTCCTTTTATAAAGAGATTCACTTGTTCATTTCTACTTGTAGTATCCTTATCAGTCTTTTCCCAGCTGCAAGGTAGCATTAAAGGATATTGTAGCTGGATGGGATGTAATTTTGTTATTCTTAATTCATGTTAGACAAGAAAAGAAATATTACTTTAATTTTCTTTGTTACTTGTTCAATGTGCTTAGATTTTGTCCCATTTGGAGATGGAAGGGATCTCCATTGTCAATACGGCAGAATCAGAGACTACATGGACTAGTTAGTCAATGGGACTTTCCTGGGATAGCATACATGCTACAAAGTGCACCGTGCCTGAAAAGATAATTCATAGACCTGACCTCCCCCTCTATTGAAGGTTTGTTCCTTCACTATGTTATGATTTTTTCAGTTCGCTTCTTTGGTTTGACTTCCTCTTTGCACGAATGTCCAAACAATGAGTTAATACTTTGGGAGCACATAAACACGATCAATCTTGAACTCTTATTTGTTCCAGCAATTGAAATTCTCTGTCAGTCTATTGAACATTTGTGCAAGGCATTATTAAGTTGTTTTAGTTCATGTCTTAAAGTAACTGCAATGATGTATTGGAGGTTCTTTTGCTGCCATGTAGCGTTAGAATCTTGAACTAAGAGTTTAGTGATGAGCACTTAGAAAGAGAACAGGTTTTATATGTGAAGACGAGTTTAAGAGCTTAAACTGATTAAAACTCATTATAAAGTAAAACTAACTAGCATCTGCAATGGACACATGAAAGTTGTTTGTTTGAAATTTTAGTGAGCCAATGAATTTATTTTTTCCCGTGGATCCACATCTAATGTGAAATAAGCTTCTTAAATGGGATATCTACATGCAGTTTGAGCTTGATGAAGAATATGAAGAACGTTTTTAACTGTGATGAAGAAGATTTTCTATGTTCACGGAAGGGGAACTATGAATGTTTGGCAAAACATCTCAAGAGAGTTGAGATCATTGGCTATGAGCTAATATATTTGAATCGAAAAATTTGCTTGCCCTGATTGAGCTTCTTCTTGGGAATGCACTTGTGTTGGAGAAGTTGATTATCAAGGCTAGATTTCCCACAGAACGTGGACAAAAACACCTTGAAGCTGCTAATTTGTCGAAACTACTTGGTGTGAGAAAAATGGTGCTCAGCTGTCGAAGAGCTTCCAAGAATGAGAGGTTATGTTCGATCATCCTTTCGAATTGCTGTTCGCATAGAAGCATATGAAAGTTTGGGTTTCTCGTTGGTCTCATGGCAAGGGTACATTGCCCTGGCCACTGCACTGCTCGTTTTGTATTCATGCACTTTTGACAGTGAAGTTACATGAAGTGTGACATATTAGGTTTTAAACATTTATCTAATTTGCTCTTTTTTCAAGTTTTTTTATTCGAGTTGTAACTATGAACCACTCGGGGAAAGATGTTAGTATTAATGTTTTGGTTCTAGTGGATTTTTTCCCAACAAAAAAGTTTGTAATCGTAAGTAAACTGTATTGTAAGGTTTGATTTGGTTCATCTTTTGGAGAACCAAAATAAATGGTGAAATCATTAGTCTTTTTGTTAGCTCCATCATGTTTTATTGGACATTAACATGTCATTTTTTATTATTATTGACAGTCACGAGATACTAACATAATGAAAAAAGTCACATGACATTTTTCGTCCACTAAATTAATAGAGCTAATGAAAAAATTCAAGTGCATCAAACTTGCATGTTTAAGGACTTACATGCACGAAATGTAAGTTTTGAAGACCCAAGCAAATTATCGTAACAAGTTTTAGGACTTGTCTTGTAATTATCTGATAAAAGGTATCGTACATAAGATTTTGAGCTTGGCTAATCTTTTAAGGTAAACTAATTATCTTTATGCAGGAAATATGTTTTTAAGACCTATTTTAATTTACACAGACGAATATGAAATTTAATATGACCTATCGGCATTAAAGCAGTTTATCATATCCCCTTCCTTATGGCCCATGACTAGCTTATCACTTGTTGAAAAAGCAGATTTCAACTGCTTCAACTTTTATATATACATTTTTTTTCTAACCAAAAGAACTTTTATATATTTTTCTACTTTCAATTTTTGATGTTTTGT
The DNA here is from genome assembly GCA_017140165.1 of Eucalyptus shirleyi. Classification (NCBI taxonomy): domain Eukaryota; kingdom Viridiplantae; phylum Streptophyta; class Magnoliopsida; order Myrtales; family Myrtaceae; genus Eucalyptus; species Eucalyptus shirleyi. The sequence continues at coordinate 44,847,760 of CM029450.1, forward strand.
AAATTTTGCAGCACTCGTGATTTGAATTATTATTTAGTGTGATATACTAGAAACATATGAAAATTTTAAATAAAGTAATGTCGAATCATATATTATTTTTTTCATTTTTTTAGTTTCATATTATAAAGCAAAATCATAAGCAGAATTAGTAAGTCATTTTTCTGTGCTGATCCTTTGGTCAATAATTTGTCCATGCTTCACAAATATGTGTTTTATTTTAAATAAAGTGCGATGCTCAGTATATAGTCAACCATACTAGAATTAAGTTCTTAAATATTAAACTATTGAATTAAATGAAATTCAAGTTATAAGATAACTCAATTTTCAAACTTAAATAATCAAGATATTAACTATCATAATTAGTTAAAGCAATTTTATCATAATTGATAATTATAATTCATTTCAAAAACTGTTAATAATAGTTCGTGGCCCGTAGCTATGAATTTTTGTTCCACAATCATCGAGGTGGCTATTATTTATAAACTTTAACATAACATGAAAAGAAATTCAATCATGCAATTCTTAGATTATCCTCTTATCAAATAAGACATTTTTCAGGACTAATTCCGAGTTTAGTTTATATTCATGAAATTACTACATATTCCCGTGTTATTTCATTTCGCAAGACAAAGGTGAGGGGCTTCCCTCCATCCCTTTGCAGAACTCAAAAGAGGGTCGACGGAGCCAAAACTCGCCGGGTGACAACTCAAGAAAAGTCTCACAGCTCGTGCTCGAAGCTCGCCAAACACTCTCATCTCTCACGGGAATCCGCAGGGGCCACTCATGGTCTGCGAGTCGGTTCGATGTTCCTTTTCAAAGAGCCTATCGTTTCCACAAACCGTTAAGAACTGACCAGAGGCCGAACAACTTTCTTGAAGGCGTCAAATGGTGTGTAATTTTTCGTTTTCCCTTGATGGGTGTTTGGTTGTTCTTTTTCTGAGTAGTGGCGCGGCTTCTGGGCTTTCATTAGGTTGCCTGATGGAACTTGCTTTCTCAGTAGTTCAAAGGACAAAACAGTTGGTGTGTTCGCATTGTAAGTTTGCTTGGGGACAATGGTGGTGCTTACTGTTCTTTCTGTTCCTCTTACGTTTTATTCTTTCATGAGATGTGGCGATGTTGGTGGTACTATGATTGCTCTGTGTCATGGTCAGACCAGACTACGGGGGTGACAACAGTGTAAATGCAAGTTCGTCTGATGTTGATCCAGGTATGGGGTCTCGAGGAATTTTTTGGTCATGTTTCTGTGTGTATAAGTAGCTTGAAAACATGCTTGCATTAGGACTGCTGAGGCTATTTGCGAGTAATATCTACAACAGAATATTCGCAAATCCAAATAATGGGTAGTCTATGTCTCATGTAGTTCTCTTTGGTTGCAGACTCCTTTACAGCAAATCTTGTTGTGACAGAAGGGGAATTGGTTTATGATTTCTGTTGGTACACATACATGTCTGCTACAGGTTGTCTCGATAAATTTTACTCCTTTTCCGTACCATGGTTATATTTTCAGCTATAGTTATTTCTCTTCTGGTAATTAGCCACAGCTAGAATTGAATTTGGAATTTTTTCAAATTCCAGACCCAGTTAGCTTTGTATTTGCGTCAACTACTCGTGATCATCCGATTCATGTCTGGGATGCTACTACTGGACAGGTCAGATTTGTTAAGTTTAGATTAGAGCTTTCAAGAACTCTGGGGAGACTTTATGGGAGCCATATATTGTTTCGGGGTACAGTGAAGTTGTAGTCCTCGAGCTTATCACACATCTTAGACATGCTTTGCAGCAACTCTGCTGTCTGCATAACCCTTAGCTTCTCCTTACAATCTTCTACGTGCAGCTTCGTTTTTAATTGCCTTTGAAAAAACCGGGAAATTTCATTGACTGATACACTTGACATTGCAGCTATGTTGCACATACATGGTTTATGATGCTGTGGATGAAATTACAGCTGCATTTTCAATTGCATTAAATCCTGCGGGAAGCAAGTAAGGTTAACATTCATTCAAGACTCTTAAATTCCCTCATGTCAATAGTCCACTCTAATTCCTCTAGAAATTTTCTTTTAGAATCCTTACATTACTTTACCTACTAGTGTCGAAAGAAATCAGTATTCGGTGATATAGATTGTGCACTGATACCCAAATTTTGGTATGTTGGTGTTTGGTTGCTTAGTGGTTGCGGTTATCCTAAATGATTTAATTTGCGGTTATCCTCTGTTCATGTGTAGGATCTTTGCTGGATTTAACAAAACCATAAGTGTTTGATGTACATCGCCCTGGTAGAGATTTTGAGATGCACTCAGCACTTCAATGAAACAAAGAAGGTCAAACAGGTGCATTATTAAGTTTGTCCCAGTTTAGCTATTACTTGAGAATTGTTTAACAAGTTAAATAGAAGAGGATCTCAAAAACTAAAGCTGAGAAGAACTGAGCGTTGCATCTTGAAAGGATTACATTTGATTGTAACGCTGATTTGTTCTATTTATTTTGCCATGGGGCTTATGTCCTATGCTTGTAAAGGGAGCTAGCAGATCTCCTAAATGCCCTGGATTTCCATGTTTATTGTACAATGATTCAAGATAATATAGAGATCACAAGATAAAAGGGAAGAAATCACAAGATAAAAGGGAAGAATTGAGTATCTCACCCTCTTTGCTTTTGTGCAGGTATTACATCTGCCATTGCTTTTTCTCCAGCTGCTGGCAACAGGTTCGTACAGCCAGAGGATTGCAATCTACTGAGAAGATAACGTGGAACTCTTATCCATCTTACGTGGCCAGCAAGGTGGGGTCATCCATGTAAGTGCCAGATGATTGGATTTCCTTATGTGATGGTTATTTGTCAAGAAATTTTAGGTAATCATATTGCAATTCCAGGTGTTTTGTTTCTGAAAGATGGAAACTACTCCTTATACTGGAGGGCGAAAGGTAGAATGCTCTAAACCTTCTCTTTTTCTTTTCTTGGCAATATGTTTAATGACACTTTACCAATCTCCCTCTCCCTCTCTCTCCCAATGGCATGTGATGTAAACATTTTATCTGGACATTTCCAGAGTTTTTGTGATTGATTGATCAGAGGAATAGCTGGAACAATTACCTTGTGACGTTGAGTGATTGACTTCTTTGTTGCCTCTAAGATGTGCAAATTTGTTCCATCTGCTACTGTTAGTGATTATCATGGAAAGACATCCCTTTTTCATGTCTTAGACTTGCTTGAATGTTCTTTGGTTTTTATACAGGGTAATAGGATTTAAGTTGTCCTCTTTGGCATATGCAAAGTCTATCAGATTGGATAGTATAGAGCCAGATATAAAATACAATAAGAAAGGACAAGAGAGAGAGAGGGAGGGAGAGGGGGTGCAGGGAGAGAGAGTGAGAGAGAGTGCATGATTCTGCCCTGTTCTTCCAGGCAGAGTGACCTAAGAAGCAACAAGGCACTTGCTAATATGGGATGTGGGTTAATTGGTGAAGCCGGATAAGATAGGAGAACATATCTAATTCTTATATCTAGTCACTCTCCAATTAGAATGCACAAATATTTTCAAATCAATTTTGTCTTTATCCTGTGATCAAACACAGTCTAAGTTCTTAATTTGTGCGAAAACCACTGTAGTGTTTTGGGATGGACTTAACATTCGGGAATCATGGATAAGCATGTCTGTCTCTGACAATGTCTCCTCTTAAATTTCTTGTAGGACCCTTTTATTATGTGCTGGGATGTTCACAATGCTGTTGATGTTGTCTACAAGTGAGTGTTGTTTTCTAGTGGTAGCAAAGCACCTCTTTCCATCTAACTGAAAAACATATTTTTGCTGAAATTTAGGGTCATTAGATGAGAAAGTGGAATATTTCCTGGTGATACGCCTTTCCTAAGGCAAAGTTTTTTCTCTCAAGTGACTTTTTTTGTCCCTCAATCGTTTGTATAGGTTGTATCGATCATCTGAAGACACCAACCAGGAGATATACTTTGATGTTGGGCCTCTAGGTCGACATCTTGGTACAGGCGGTAAGGTATCGTGCTGGTTTTATATTTACAGTGAACTATTTCATCAATTGTCTACTCTTTCTGACAGTCTTTGCCCTCAGGATGGTCTTGTTCATATATATGATCTTCAAACTGGCCAGTGGATTTCAGGCTTTCAGGCTGCATCAGGTCTGATACTTTGTAATTCAAGGGTTTCCGGTCCCCTTATGGGCATTGTGTTTTTTTGTTTTTAATTTGCCTGATGATGAATATTTCCTTGTCTTCCGTGATAATGCAGATACAGTAAATGGTTTCTCTTTTCACCCGTTTCTACCACTGGCTGCTTCTTCTTCGGGGCACTGAAGACTTGAAGTTGCTGAGGGCAATGATGGAGTATTTCATTTGAGGGGTATCATGGACGTCCACCTTTTGCTGTTAAAGCTTTACAGCATATTTCACTTCGCCTTGTTGAATGACTTGCTGATTGTGCTATTTCAATCAAAGTATTGGGTTCTAGAAGATCCTCCATCGGGTTTTTTCTTGTTCTCGTTCGTCAATTTTTTTTCAAAGTCCCACTGGAGGATCTTCTAGGGCCCAAGCAGCTTTGCCATTTTTGTGGCGAAAAGATATCCCTTGTTTTCCAAGTTCTTCAGCCAGCTAAGATTATGCCATCTTGAATTTTTTGTTGCTAGTTTCAGCAGCCATAGTCTGTTCTGCTTTTCTTTGATGATCAACTCAACAATTTACTATTGCCATTGGTTTACATTATATTCTCTTGTCTTTTTGCAGGTGATTATAACTGCCTCTGAATCTGGAGCTTGGCTTTTGATTCTGCAGCTAGCAGCATGGATGATGAAAATGGTGGTGCTGATCTTGAGGCCGCATCCCCATGAAAAATGGCAACAGTATTCTTGAGAATTCTTAAAAACTTTGTCTATCTATATTATAATTTTCATGGATTGAAAATGTTCGATGATTGATGACCAGGAAAATCCATTAGCTGCAGTGATCTAGCAATGTTGAACTCACGCTTTTTGTAACAAGCTATGCCGACTTGTGCATAACTTTGGGCAGATGCACAAAATAGAGTTTGAGTTTGTCTCGGTCACAGTTTAATTGGCTGTAACTAATGTATGATGAAGGATGACCAAATAATAATCTTTTTGGGTAACTGTGAGATCAAATCTGATGGCGGAGGGGCGCCGCATGTGTCTGCCTCTCGAGTCGCCATTCTTGTATACACTGCCGCAGTTCATGTATTGCTTGAGTTGGTTGGTACGCATGGAAGTCATATTGTGCCGTTTTTCGTCAGGTAACACTATTAGGTGGCCTTGTCTTGAGTTCTCGTGAATCAACGAAGTGGAATTGTCAGGGGAAGCCCTGTTTTATAGTCCCTTGTGTTAGATTTCTGCAAGGGCGTGAAGAACATTAAGAGAAAAGAAATTGAAACCCATGAATGGTGAGAATTTTGCCCCTTTATCTAGGCTTTTGCTTTCTTTTTTCCCCTAATCATCCACCTGAAGGAATAATCAAAAGCTTGTGAAACTAAAAATGAAAAATGAATTTGAAAATGCAGGGTCCATTGGAGAGAAAAAGAGGTCATGACGCCGCCTAGAACATGGAAATTAGTGAAGTAGAAAGCACTTAGAAGAAAAGGCACAGCATGCACGAGATCATTCAGAATGGGAGAGAGCAAATCTTTGTTTAATGGATTCTAAGCAGAGTTCTTGATCTCTAGTGAGTTACAATTATGTACCCGCCTCAGTTCTCTCTCACTGGCACATATTCTTCAGAGACCGAACAAGCTGATAAGCCCTTGGAGCCGTCTCTTCGTTGCACTCTTCACAGGTTCCTGCAATCAATCAAATCAACACAACAACCTGCTTGCTTCATAAACCACCATCGAGACATATGCTCAGCCAGAGACAAATCCCAAAAGAACTTATGCATGAAGAATTCAAACCTTGTTGAGTCAGTTTCGTCACGTCCAAAGGTATCATGATGTCCTGGGTCTGAACAGTGTGAGACAATGCCCACTGGAGAGCTCCCTTAGCTTCGATGATCGAATCCTCCACGATCGTAATCCGGTGCCCAGGTTTCTCCCCATTCCCGGGCTTCTCTTCCTCCACGCTGCCACCACCCGGATTTTTTGTTTATCAATTAGGCGATACATTTTTATTGTCTAATTTTGTTGAGTATTGACCGGAGACCGCATGGGTTGGCCACGGAACAAAGTTATGATGAAAATTTAAAAGAAGAAGAAGAAAAAAAAAAGATAATAAGTTAAAATGAAACTATATAAACTAAAAGGGCTGAATGACTTGCATCATTTGCCTTCATGTTGCTCAACCCAAAGTCATCTGTAGGAATTCTAGAATTTCAATTTCATGGCGGAGACCTCCAATCACCGAAGGATTTTACGGCCCTTTACGCTTTAGTATGATTTTGGTCCTTGCAAGTTTATTTTCACAATGGGATGATCTATAGTTTAATTGTGCTCCTTCCAATTTTTAGTTTCACAATGGGATGATCTAATTGAGTAGAGTATTGACCACATGGGGTGGTCATAGAATGAAGTTACGATGAAATTTTTATTTTATTTTTAAAAAGGAAAAGAAAAAGAAAATATTTTAAAACAAAACGATATAAGCTGAAGGGACCGCACGACTCGTCATCCTTCGCCTTCGACTTGCTCACCGAGAGAGAACGAAGCCCTAGAATTTCGATTCCCATGGTGAAGACCTCCAATCGCTGGGGGATTTTGCGATCCTCCGGCGACCGACTTGCTCCTCCTCCTCCGGAGACCTTCAAGCGCCGCAAATCCTCCGGCGACCGGCTGGATCGCACCAAAGGAGGCGATCTCATTAGCATGTTGCCAGAGGAGGCGATCCACCGCATCCTCTCGTTTCTGCCCGTCGAAGATGCCGTGAGGACCAGCGTCCTCTCCAAGCGGTGGCGGTTCACTTGGACCACCACCACCAGCCTCGTATTCAATAGAGTCCGGCCTCGCCATCACAGAGCCCGCTCCTTGGCGTTCCGGTGCATCGTCGACAGCCTGAACCAGCACACCTCGACCTCGGCGTTGAAGGAATTCCACGTCAATGGCTTTTGTTATGGCGAGGCCGATAGCCCCAAGCTCGAGGAGTGGCTCTTCGCAGAGCAGCGCCTCCACGCCACGTGGAGGATCTCCGCCTGGAGCTGGATACCAGTTTGCAGGCCATGTATATACTGCTGCAATTCTTGTTTTGCTTGAGTAGCTTGGTGCGCTTGCAAGTCAGTCTGTGCTGTTTCTCTCGTTGGGTGCGATTAGTATTAATTGGCGTCTTAAGCTTGAGCGAGTATTTTGAGGGAAGTCCTGTTTTAGAGCCTCTTGAGTTTGTCGTGCCTGGCTTGAACAAGTGTTTGACACTTGTTCTTGAATCTAGTTGTTCAAGCCCAGTACCGACCCTCAAGGGACTCTAAAATAGGACTTCCTCTCAAAATACTCGCCGCTCAAGTTCACATTAGACAGCCACAAGACCACAAGACTTTAAGACGAGGATGCGTGTAGCAGGGACTTGCTCTTGTTCTGAGGCATCAGAGCATTTCTCGCTTGAGAATATCTTGTCTCTGGTCGAAGCCGACTTAAAGTTCACATTAGACAGCGACAAGACTTTAAGACGAGGATGCGTGTAGCAGGGACTTGCTCTTGTTCTGAGGCATCAGAGCATATCTCGCTCGAGAATATCTCGGCTCTGGTCGAAGCCGACTTAAACTTTGAAATTCTACCTCGTGTGCATGTGCCTGGTGACATTAGGATGGCCTGCGACCTGTTGAAGGAATTTCTTGAGAAGCTGCACGGAGTTCCTACAATCACCCTTGGTGATTGGTGTTTGCAGGTACATGCTCAATATTTTTACCATTATTTAGACGTGCTCCTGTTGAATGGTTTCCGTGTAAATGCTGTATGTTTCCCCACTTGAGTGACCTCATCAAGTCTAATCATTGTGGACTCATGTGTAATTAGTTATTGGCAGATAGGATGATTGGTCACTCTGTGGTCCGAGTTACGACGTAAGACAAGCCTTGGAGCTTCTTCCCTATGTTTAATCTCCGATAAATGGATCGCCCAATTTTCGGGACAATGAATGCCGCTAGATATTGCTTTTTATCGTGGATGCTACTCAGGGCAGCGTTCTTAGACGCCTCAATTTTCAAACGGAAAGAGATTATTCCAGAAAGGTTTCTTGAATTTTCAACCTTTCAGTTTATAGAGAAAGTACAATTATTTGCAAATATAACAAAGTTTAGTTGACCTAGTCATCTTGGATCCACAGAACTGCATCATGCTCTCTTGTCGCATCAGGCTGTCGTTCCATAATCATCTTAAATAGTGTTCTTACGATATTTTACGATGGCGGTGGATAGATTAACTTGGAAAGTTCAGTCAATACTGAGGCTCATTATCTCACGTGAACAACCATTGGAATTTTCGGATCCAGATAACTTGAGTTCGACATGAGGAGCATATGTAAATAGTCTTGATTATTAAAGAGATTCTCTTGTTAATTTTTATTTTTAGTCTATCCTTATCGGTCGGCCTTTTCATGGCTGGGAGATAGGGTCAAAGGATATTGTATTTGGATGGACTGTAGTTTCGTTATTATGTATTCGTGTTAAACAGGAAGACTAGTTTTAATCAGATTTTCTATGTTGCTTGCTCAATGTGCTTAGATTTTGTCCCTTTTGGAGATGAAAGGAGTGCCGCCTCTATCCTTAACATGTCAGAATCTGATTCTGCATGGACTGGTTAGTCAATGGGACCTTCCCGGGATAGCATACAATCTCCGAAGTTCACAGTGCCTGGAAAAATTAGTCCTACACCTGACTGGCTGCCCAATGTTGAAGGTTTGTTCCTTTACCATGATACTTTCAGTTTGCTGCTACTTTAGAAGTACATAAAGATGATCTATCTTGAATTCTTATTTGTTCTAGCATTTCAAATTTGCTCATGACTTCGTCAGTCTACTTCTTTCTTATTTTCTCTTTGCCTTTTTTCCTTTCCCGTCTTTTTTCTACTTCTTATTTCTTACAATAATCTACACCGTCTGTTATTTTCCCTTTTGCCTTTTCTCTTTTCCTGCTTTTTTTCAACTTCTATGTTACAATAATCTGCACTAACTGTTTTTTAGCCGGCATTACTCATTCTCTCAAATTGAAGACCGCCACCTTCAATATGAGGTAGGCCACCTACATCGTGTCTTAATATAACTATGTTGTGACATCATCAGGACGTAATTGTCATTAATGATCTATTTTTAAAGCCCAAATATGAATAGTTTATTAAAGGCCTTACATACCATGATGTGGTTAGCACATTTAAGATATTAATTCCCACATACATACGCAAAAATGTGTCTAAACGTTTATTAACGTGTCCAAACTTATCTAATCATGTGGGGTCCACACACGTAAATACTAATGTGTTTAATTAAATGTATCGACATATGCGATGAAAGTGTCGAAAGGTTTCATTTGTGACAACATGTTTATCACATATGTTTAAACATACATGTCCACCTAATTTTCTGCCACCCATGTAAACAAATCATGTTGAAAATTGTGGACCTTAGTTGGAGGTGATACGGCTCCAAAGTATGTTCAGGGGTAAAGGGGCAAGGTGTGGCATCAACCAAGGTGGAGTTTACTGAGGAAGAGGTCCTGAAATTTGATGATGAGAAAAGAAATATTAAGTGGATTACTGTATCAAGTAAGTTTTGTGTTCCTTTTTTCTCCGAGCTTAAGTTTTTATTTTGGTCATTTCAATTCTTTTTCACATAAAGATCATTTAATTTGTATGAAGCAGACAGTGCAAAAGAACTCAAAAGACAAAATTCTGACCGAGAAAATTTTCAGCCACAAAAATAGGAAAAAGGCTGAAAAGAAATTTGGAGGACGAACTCCAGTAGTAAAAAATGGATAGGAAATCAAAGCAAATTCCTAAGCAGGTAGACTCTAAAATCGAGATCAATCAATTTAATTTGACCTCCTTTTGATTAAAGAAAAGAGATCAATTCTGTGAAAAATTAAAAAGGAAAAAAGGAAGAAAGAAAAAACAATATCAGTTAAAAGGGCGACGTGACTTCAGTCCCGGTTGCCTATAAATCCTTCAAAAAACTTTGAATCCATGGCGCATAGGAGACCTCCACATGCGGTGCCATCCACCGCGAATCCTCTGGCAAGTGGCCGGATCGCACTAGACGACACTGGCCTCCTCCTCCTCCTCCTCCTCTGAAGCGAAGCAGGACCCCAAGGATCTCATTAGCGCCCTGCCAAACACCGTGATCCACCACATCTCAGTTGCTGCAGTTTCTCATTGGGTAGGAGGATTAGGTGGCCTCGTCTTAAAGGTGTTGTCGATTGCATATTCGGATTGGAGTGATGATATCCTCATGGGGATTTTCAGGGGAAGTCCTGTTCTAGAGTCTCTTCACTTTTGCTATCTTTATTGTTTCACGAATCATCTAAGTAATTTTTTTCTTGTGCCTCGATCCTTTATATAGGTTCTACTGATCATCTGAAGATACCAATCACCGGATATAGTTTGATGTGGACCTCCAGGTCGATATCTTGGCACAGGCAGACATATGTCATGCTTGTTTTACATTTATATTGATCTATTTTGTCCAATATCTTCTCTCTTTAACTGTCTTTGCCTTCAGGGTGGTCTAGTTCCTATACATGATCTTCAAAATGGCTAGTGGATTTCGGGCCTTCAGGCTTGATCAGGTCTGTTGCTTTGTAATTCAAGGGTTTCTTGTCCACTTCTTCATATTATTAGTTATATCTGATTTGTCCGATAATGAACATTCCCTTATCTTCTTTGATTATACAGATGCAGGAAATGGTTTCTCTTTACACCCGTTTCTGCCAATGGCAGCTTCTTCTTCGGGGCCCCAAAGATTTGAGGGTCCCGAGGATAATGATGCAGGATTTCATTTGAGGGATATCATAGGCCTCCACCTTTTGTGGCTAAAGCTTGACAGCATATTTTACTTCTCATTATTCAATGACTTTGTGATTGTGCTAATTCAATCAAAATATTGGGCTCTAGAAGATCCTCCATTGGGTTTTTTCATGTTCCTGTTCTTCTCTTCTTCCCAAAGTCTCACCGGAGGCTCTAGGGCCCGATGTTCAGAATTTTTGTGGGGTAAAAATGTCCTTTTTTATTTCAACTTCTTGGACAAGCTAAGATTATGCTATCTTGAAGTTTTTGTTGCCAGTTTCAGCAGCCATACTCTTTTCTGCTTTACCTTTATGATGTACTTAGATCAAATGGTTCCATGTTTAATTAGACCGATTAGAATAGATATTTTAGTAGCTTTAACTATATATATGTGTACTCCCTTTTGATAACCTCAACAAGTTACCATTGCCATTGGTTTACATCGCATTTTCTTAACTTTTGCAATTGATGAGAACTGTGTCTCGGTCTAAAGCTTCGCTGTTGATTCCGCAACTAACAGTGTGGATGACGTAGATGGTCATGCTAATCTTGATGGCGCATCCCAAGAAAAATGGCACAGAATTCCTGAGAATTCTTCCGACTTTTTGTCTATATATATATATATATATAATGTTTGTCGCTGCCTGAAATATTAGATTATTGACGACAAGACAAATCCATTATCTGAATTGATCTAGCAATGTTGGACTCATAGATTTCCCCCGTCTGAAGAAAGACATGGTCTTTACACTTTTTCTTAAGTTTATCACTCCTGGATGTCTGCAATAATAACTCATCGCTTCCATCACTGGATGGCCCATTGTTAGCCGCTACGAAGTCTTTCTCAGAGGAGAAGATGCATGGAGGAACTTCATTCAATTTCTCTTCGAAGTCCTCACTGCTTCAGGGATTCATGCATTTAGTGGTCATGATGGGATTGAGATCAGAGAAGAGATCACGCCCAAGATTTTTGAGGTTAAGCTCTTCTCCAAAAAGTTTTCTTCCAGTCATCAGCAATGTCTGCCCTTCAGTTATCAGCAGTCCTTCTGCAGCCATGCGGCCAAGGGGTTGGAGTCAGCGACTATAAACAAGTGGAAGAAGGCTCTGCAGAGTGTTTCAAGAATACGAGGTTGCGAATTGGAGAAATTCCAAAACAGGTAAGTCGAAATCAAGAACTCGCAACTCTATTGATCTAATATGAAATTAAATAAATAAAAAAGTCAATGCATCTGTTCTTTTGCCTGGCGCATTATACGACCTGTTGTTCCTTTTCACATCTTCTTTCCTTCTTTTCCCATTTTGCACGGATCACGAACTCATAAGCAAGGTCATTTCCATGGTCCACCCGCTGTAGAGCAAGGATGAGTTAGATGTGATAGAACGTTTAGTGGGGATGGGTCATCGTGTTCATCAACGCCTCACCCGAAGCCAAAATCCACATCTATCCGTCTTGTGCATTGAAGACATTGTTAAGACCTGCATCCTCTCCAAGCGGCGGCCATACACCTGGACTACTGCCACCGACCTATTTTTCTTCGGTAACTTCGTGCACCAAGATGCTTACATTTGCAAGAAAATCCATCCGAGCCTTATCTTCCTTGGTAGACAGGGTTCGCGCCCATGCACTTTGGCCATGGCGAAGAGGTTTTGGATGAGCAACATCCTCTACCAGGAAGCCAATCGCCTCATTCATCCCCTCAAGATTATGACTTTGATGAAGATGAATAATGGGGTTTGCAACGTGGAGCATCATGTGGGTAGCAAATCATCTCGACGGAGTTGAAATCGTTAATTGCGCTAATCATTATTATGCATTGACGCATGCGTCATTGTGCTGGAGAAGATGATCATCAAAGTTTGGATGCACATACCTCATGGGGAAAAATCTTTCCAGTTAGATGATCTTTGGAAGCTGCCCGATGTGATTCAACGTGTGCAAGGCCACCAAAGTGCCTCTAAACTTGCCCAAGTTATCTTTGATTATTCTTCCCCGGCTGCTCTTTTTCAAGGGATTCGCAGACCTCGGCCCTAAGAAATTTCGTGATTATGGGTGATTCGGTCGTTGATGCACTGCACTGGTCTTCCCCTCACTAAACCTTAGGATTTCGATGCGCACAGATCATGCTTTTCACTGAGCTTCGTTTGGTTCGAACTCGAGAAGCACTTCATTTGGAAAGGAATCGTGTTGTGATTTTATCAGGGAGTGCTCCCGACATCTTTTGTTTAGTAATTGTAAAATGCATAATCACAGTTATTAGCAGATGTTCATTGTGAGACGAAAACGAATGGAAATGGTCTTTGTTAAGGGTTTGCTCGTCTTGCTCTCTTTAGAGTATAAATCTCTGAACTGCAACACCAGTTCCTTTCTTACAGCCTTGGGTCGGAGAGTAAATGGGATTCGAGAATCAGGAAGAAAGATTTGCCTGTATATATCCGAATTTGAGCAGCAGGATCGGTCGTTTGGTTCATCTAATAGGAGAATCTTATCAAGACTTTTCAGTTGTCATAGAGAAAATGTCCCGATATAAAAATGATAAATGCACACCTATATCGCGTCTTGATATAATTGTTTGTGTCAATTCAATATTTTCCGAACACAATATCATTGAAGTTTGAAAATATGACAAAGTTTATTAAAAGCCTTACACACTATGGCATGCTTAACAAGTTCGAGATACTAATTCCACATAGATGCACAAAGATATGATTAAATGATTGTTAACGTGTCTAAATGTATTCAAAGGTGTGGTGTCCGCCCACGATAAATGTTGACTTGTTTAATTAAACATGTCTACAAATGTGAAAAGCATTGAAAGATTCAATCCTTGATAACATGTTTATTTCATGTGCTTAAACATGTTCCCCTTCATGACACGGTATTGATTAAAGCTTTGATCGGGCACACACTTACCTTGGTGCCTTGTAAATATATTATGCCTTAAAATTGTTGGCCTTGGTTGGACGTGACACGACTCCAAAGTATGGTCGGAGGTAGAGTGGGCCGAGCGGCAAGTGTGGTGGCCATTGGGGTGATGTCGATGGAGGAAAGAGAGGTAGGAACATAGGACATTAGGGTTATATTATCACAAAGTTTGATGAAACTACATTTTTTTAGTATTGATAGAATTAAATGTAAAAAATGCAGAAGATAGGAATTGCAGAATTTTCAGTATAATTCAATACATCATAATGAACATTACATTAGTCTACATATAGACTTTATGAGACAGCTATCTAAAGTAACATATATCAATTGAAATATACACAATTAAATGAGACATTTGTGCAATATTAATAGATATAGATAATCAATAGTAATACATTAACGTATCTAATATAGGATAATATTCTATAAAAAAAAACTTAAGAATCTCTAGTATAATATCCCTAACAAAAAGAAACATCGAGTGGGTCACTACATCATGTAAACTATGCTTAATACTTTTTCCTCTAAGCTTGGATTTAATTTAGGTCCTCCCAATTCTTTTTTCAGAGTGGATTCATCTAAATTGTTTTCACCATGCTTCATGTAGTAGACAGATTATATGCTGGCTTAAAGAACTCAAAGGACCAAAAAAAAAAAAAAAAAAATCTGCCAAAGAAAATTTTCACTGATCTTCCTTCTTATGTTTTTTAATTAGGCACCGCATTAGCGTCATTAAAGAATTTTGCTTTTTTATATGGGGTATTTTAAATTATAAATAATAATGAATAACTTGATTGCACGAAGCGAATATGTTGAATATAACGTTATGATTACGACAAAAACCATATATATATATATATATATATGTGTGTGTGTGTGTGTGTGTGTGTGTGTGTGTGTGTGTGTGTGTGTGACGTTATGAAAGAAATAAAAAGAGAAAGTCAATGAATTAAAATTAAACTATTAATTAAAAGGGCCAAATGACTTCATGATTCTTCACCTCGTAAAAAACCAGAGAGAAGGTAAAACCAGTCGAAAATTCTCCGCGGTGAAATCTGCAGGTAAACCCTAGAATTTGACTTCCATGGCGGAGACCTCCGTCCACGGCGCCGGCCACCGCGAATCCTCCTCCGGCGACCGTCCTCCGAATCGCACCGAGCGACATCCACCACCACCTCCTCCTCCTCCTCCTCCTCCTCCTTTGAGGAGGCTAGCGCCCTCTCCAAGCGGTGGCGCTCCAAGTGGACCGCCACCACCGACCTCATCTTCCATGGAGAGATTGAAGGCCAGCCAGGCCGTACCTTGTACTTCTCGTCCCTGGTCGAGTCCTGACCCAGTGCACCTCCCCGGCGGTGAAGAGGTTCCACGTACCCGGCTTCGACTACGACGATGCCGGCAGCCCCAAGATCGACCTGTGGCTAGCTTAGCGGCGCGGCGCCACGTGGAGGATCACCGCCTGCGCTTCTCCGACGAGACGCGCCACTTTTACACACTGCACGGGGTTCTTGTGTTGCTCGAGCTGGTTGGTGCGCGTGGAGGTCAATTGCTGCTATTTCTCATTGGATGTGGCTATTAGGTTGCCTTGGCTTAAGGTCTTGTCGATCGAAGTCGCGGAGTTGAGCGATGATTTCCTCGGGAGTGTCTTCAGGGGAAGTCCTGTTTTAGAGTCCCTTGAGCTGTTCATCTGCTGGGGGTGAAGAACATCATAATAGATTCAACAAGTGTGAAACGGTTGGTGCTCCATCATGTTTCCAGCTACGTGGAGAAAATTTGGGCCCCGCATTTGCTTTCTTTGCGTGTATCAGGGTGGTGGGATGGTAATCGCGTGCTCAGACTTGATGATACATCCTCTTTGGTGGAAGCTGAGTTAAATTTCGACATTCTAACCGGCGATAAGAGGATGTGCTGTGACTTGTTGAAGGAACTTCTCGAGAAGCTGCGCAGAGTTCTGATAATCAGCATTCATGGGTGGTGTTTGCGGGTACAAGACATGCTCAATAATTTTCCCACTTATAAGACGTGCTCGTGTTGAATGGTGTATGTGATTAGCACTGTTTCCTGGCGTTCGTTGCCCCGGCTGAGTGACCTCAGCTTTTTCTGGCATTCTAGTCTTTCATCAAGGGGAATCTTGGAGAATGCATGCATATATTAATTTGGCAGATAGGATGATATATAACTGTGAACGCGCCTTCCCTCTCTATAATTTCCAATAAATGAATCTGGGATGAGTCAATCTTTGGGACAGTGAATGCCCACTAGATCTAGGATCCATGCAACATTCTTTTTTTTTTTGGTAAAGACCATGCAACATTCTTAGAGGCACTTGATTTTCACAAGAAAAATGTGCATTGAGAGATTATATGAAAAAGGTTGTTTTTTCAGTTCATTCTCTTTGTTTATAGAGAAAATACAATTATATGGAAATATGATGAAGAGCAATGGACCTTGTCATTTTAGGTTGACAGAACTAAGTCATATTCTCTCGTCACATTAGGCTGCTCTTCCATATTGCATCTTATAGAGTACTCTCGGAATATTTTACAATGGCAATGGAAAGATTGACTTGGAAACTTCAGTCAATATCGAGGTTCACTGTCTCATGTAACCAACTGCTTGAATTTTTACATCATTGGAAGATTACAAGTTTTATATGAGAATTAGTCTCCTTTCATAAAGAGATTTACTTGTTCATTTCTATTTGTAGTATCCTTATCAGTCTTTCCCGGCTGTGAGACAGGGTTAGAGGATATTGTATCAAAATGGAATGTAAATTTGGTATTCTTAACTCATGTTAGACAGGAAAAGAAATATTACTTAAATTTTCTTCGTTAATGTGCTTAGATTCTGTTGCATTTGGAGATGGAAGGGGTGCCATTCGCAATGTTAAAATGTCAAAATCTAAGACTAAATGGACCAGTTAGTCAATGGGACCTTCCTGGGATAGCATACATTCTACGAAGTACACAGTGCCTGGAAAAAATAGTCATAGACCTGACCTCCCCCTCTATTGAAGGTTTGCTCCTTTGCTATGATATTTTCTGTTCACTTCTTTGGTCTGACTTCCTCTTTCCAGGAATGTTCAAACAGTGAGTTAATACTTTGGAAGCACATAAAGATGACCAATCTTCAACTCTTATTTGTTCCAGCAATTGAAATTCTCTGTCAGTCTACTGAACATTTGTCCAGGGCATTATTAAGCTGTTTTAGTTCATGTCTTAAAATAACTGCAGTTTTGTATTGGAGGTTCTGTTGCTGCCATCTAGCGTTAGGATCTTGAACTAAGAGTTTAGTGATCAGCACTTAAAAAAGAACAGGTTTTATATGTGTAGACGAGTTTAAAAGCTTAAATTGATTAAAACTTGTTATAAAGTAAAACTAACTAGCATCTACAGTGGACAATTAAAAGTTGTTTGTTTGAAATTTTATTTAGCCAACAAATTTTTCTTTTTTCGTGGATCGACATAATGTGAAATAAGTTTCTTATGTGGGATATCTACATGTAGTTTGAGCTTGATGAAGAATATGAAGAATGTTTTAACTTTAATGAAGAAGATTTTCTGTGTTCACAGGAGGGGAACTTTGAATGTTTGGTCAAACATCTCAAGAGAGTTAAGATCATCGGTGGAGCTAATAGATTTGGGTCGAGACATCTGCGTGCCCTATTGACCTTCTCAGTTTGTTGGAGAAGTTGATTATCAAGGCTAAATTTCCCACAGAACATGGATATAAACATCTTCAAGCCGCTGTTTTGTTGAAACTACTTGGGTTGACAAAAGTTGTGCCCAGCTGCTGAAGAGCTTCCAAGAATGCGGAGGTCGAATGGCTGTTCTCATAGAAGCATATGAAAGTTCGGATTTCTCATTTATATATTGCCTTGGGCACTACACTGCTTATTTTTTATTCACGCTTTTTTGAATGTAAGGTGTGACATATAAGGTATTTAACATTTATCTAATTTGCTCTTTTTTAAAGTTTTATTAGATTTGTAAGTATGAACCACTCGTGGAAGGATGATATTATTAGCGTTTTGGTTCAAGGGCATTTTTTTTCCGAACAAAAAAGTTTGCAATCGTCACTAAACTAGTAAGGTTTGATTTGGTTAAGCTTTTGGAAAACCAAAATAAATCGTGAAATCATAAGTCTTCCCGTTAGCTCTGTTAGGTTTTATTGGTCGTCGACTTTCAATTTTTTATTAATAGTCACAGGATATTGATTAATAAAAAAAAGTCGCGTGACATTTTTTTTCCATTTAATTGCCGTGGCTAATGAAAAACTTTACAGAATGCATTGAAGTTGGGTGCTTGAGGACTAAAATGCACAAAATGCAAGTTTTGCAGTTATCGTAATAAGTTTTAGGACTTATCTTGTAATTATCAGATAAAAGTTTTAGGACTTGTCTTGTAATTATCAGATAAAAGATATTGTATGTGAGATTCCTAGTCTAGCTAATCTTTTAAGATGAAATTAATTATCTTTATGCAGGAAATATGTAATTAAGACCTATTTTAAGTTACACACAAACGAATATGGAAATTTAATATAAACGAACAACATTACGCCCTTCCTTTTGGCCCATGACCATTTCATCACTTGCCAAAAAAAGCAAATTCAACTGCTTCAACTTTTATATGTTTTTCATCTTTCAATTTTTGATGTTATAAAAATTTTGTAACACTTATAATTTGATTATTGTTTAGTAGGGAAAATGATATACTCAGTTTCTGAACTTTTTTTCAATGTACAATATGGTCCTAAACTTTTAATTTATTTAATGTGATCCTAAACTTCAGCTTAATGTACAATGTAGTTCATGAACTTTTAATATTTGTTCAATATAGTTCACTTTTGTTAATTCAAAACCAAGGACTACGGTGGACATTTTTATTACATTGAATAAATTAAAAGTTTAGGGACAAAATTGCACATTAAATCAAAGTTCCGAAACCTTTTGTGCTATTAGTATGAAACACTTGAAATGTTTAAAAATATTTGAATAATGTAATGTCCAATCATACATCATTATATATATATAGTCTCAGATTTTAAAGCAAAATCATAAGCAAATATATTGAGTGATTTTTCTATGCTGACTCTCTAGTCAATTTTTTTTTCCCATGCCTCACAAATGTGTGATTTATATTAAATGAGGTGCAATGCTCAGTATATAATTAACCATACTCAAATAAGTACTCAAATAATAAACTATTGAATTAAATGAAATTTAAGTTATGAAACTCAATTTTCAAACTTAAATAATCAGGATATTAATTAACATTATAAACTAAAGCAATTTTATGATAATTGATAATTGATAAATCATTTCAAAAACACTCAATAATAGTCCATGACTTGTAACTATGAATTTTTGTTTAACAATCGTCAAGTTATCTGTGATTATAATATTTTAACATAACATTAAAAAAATCGATGCAACATTATATGATATTTGGATTTAATTATTGTATAATTAACATAGGAAATGAGTCAAAAAAAAAAAGTCTTAAACATTTTGCATTTGTGCCAATTTATCATAAACCTTTTATTGGTACAAATTTAATTATAAATATTTTGATTTGATGTCATTTCAGCTAATTTTGGCTCGATATTGCTAACATGAACAATAGTCGGCTAATATGACATAATCGGCACTGACATAGATAACTATTAATGATATTTTAGTTTTTTTTTTAATTTTTTCTCTTTTATTTTATTTTTCTTTTTTCTTTTCCTTGTTTCCTTCTCCTCCTTCCTCCAATCACTTATTGGATCATGGCGGTTGACTAGAGGTGACAACCAACGAGACTTGAGCCCTCACCGAAGATTGCGAGGGCAACTTCGCTTTTGGTCGGCAAGGCTTGACCCTTGCTAGATTCAGTGAGAGCAAGCCTCACTAGTGGCTGGCTCGACCTCGCCGATCGTCTTTGGTCGATTGCCAAGGTCTGGCAATTGGCTAGAGGTAGGAGGAGAAGGAAAAAAGAAAAAGAAAATAAAAATTAAACAAAAAAAGAAATTCAAAAAAATATTAAAATATTATTAAAAATTATCCATGTTAATGCTAGCCATGCCATGTTAGCCAATCAACATCCACGTATGCCATGTTAGCCAATCAACATCCACGTTAGCATTGTCTGACCAAATTTAGTTAGAATGATTGAATTGGCAATAAATCAAAAGATTTAGAGTTAAATTGGCAGTAAGTTAAAAAGTTTAAGATTAATTGGACTAAATTGGTACAAATGCAAAAGGTTTAGAACATTTTTTTTATAGTTTTTCCTAATTAAAGCAGATTATAATAAATCAATCTTGCAATTCTTAGATTATCCTCGTTAATAAAACATATTTTTGAGTATTTATTCTGAGTTTAGTTTATATTCGCGAAATTACTACTTATTCCCGTGTTATTTGGTTTCGCAAGACAAAGGGTGAGGGGCTGACCTCCTTCCCTTTGCAGAACTCGAAAGCGGGTAGGGTCGACTAGGCCAAAACTCGCCGGGGACAACTGAAGAAAAAGAGCAGCATCAACTGAGCCCGCCCAATGAACCCACGGAAGCCACTCAACCACATTACTCATGGCCCGCGATTGGGTTCGACGTCCCTCCTCAAAGAGCCTATCACTTCCACAAACAGCTGACCAGAAGCCGAACGACCTTCTTAAAGGCGTAAAATGCTGCCTCATATTTCCTCTTCCCTTGATGGGTGTTTGGTTGTTCGTATTCTGAGTAGTGGCGTGGCTTCTGGAGCCATGATTGCTTATTCTTTTTGGGCTTCTGTTAGGTCGCCTGATGGGACCTACTTTCTCAGTGTTTCAGAGGACAATACCCTTCGTGTGTTCGCATTTTAAGTTTGTTTTAGGACAATGGTGGTGCTTGCTGATTTTTCTGTTCCTTCTATGTTTTATTCCTTCAGGAGATGTGGCGATGTTGGTGGTACTATAATTGCTCTATCATGATCAGACCAGACTACAGCAGCGCAAATGCAAGTTTCTGTGATGCTGATCAAGGTGCAGGTCCTCAAGGCGTTTTATGGTCATGTAGTATACCTGTTTGTTTCTAGGTACTCAAATAGCTTGAAAGATGTTAGCTTTAGGACGACTGAGACTCTCTGTGAGTAACATCTATGACCAAACATTCACAAATTGAGATAATGGTTGGTCTATGTCTCATGTGGTTCTTTTTGGTTGTAGATTCCCTTGCATCGAAACTTGTTGTGACAGAAGGGGAATCGGTTTATGATTTCTGCCGGTACCCATACATGTTTGCTACAGGTCGTCTCGTTAAATTTTACTCTTCTTTTACGTATCATGGTTAAATTTTTAGCTATTGTTATTTCACCTGGCAAATAGCCACAGCTAGAATTGAGTGTGGAAACTTTTCATATTTCAGACCCAGTTAGCTGTGCATCTACGTCGACTACTCGTGATCAACCATTTCATGTCTGGGATGCTACTACTGGAAAGATCATAATTGTTAAGTTTAGAGTTTTCGAGAAATCTAGGGTGACTATATGGAAGCCACATAATCGTTTCGGGGTACACTGATGTAGTAGAATCTGAGCTTATCACACTTCTTAGACATGCTTTGTAGCAACTTTGTTGTCTGCATACCCCTTAACTTCTCCTCTACAATCTTCTTCGTACAGCTTCTCTTTTAATTGTCTTGAAAAAAAAAAAAGGAAATTTTATTGTACACTGAACATTGCAGCTACGTTGCACATACAGGGCCTTATGATGCTGTGAATGAAATTACAGCTGCATTTTCAATTGCATTTATCATGCGGGGAACAAGCAAAGTTAAAGACATTAAATTAGCCTCATGTCAACAGTCCAATCTAATTCACCTTAAAATTTTCTTCTGAAATTGTTACATTACTTTTCCTTCTATTGTAGAAAGAAATTAGTATTTGGTGATGTAGGTTATGCTCTGCTACCCGAATTTTGGAGCGTTGGGTGTTTGCGTGCTTAGTGGTTATTGCAGTTATCATGAATGATTTATTTTGTTGCAACCATTCAATTTTCATAGGTTTTGTAGCACTTTTAAGTCTTAAAGTTTAAACCTGCGTCCTCTGTTCATCCGTAGGATCTTTGCTGGATATAATAAATCCAAAAGTGTGTTTGACGTGCATTGCCCTGGTAGATATTTTGAGAAGCGCTCAACACTTCAAGGTAACCAATAAGGTGAAACTGGTGCGTTGTCGTGCTTGTCCAGATTTAGCTATTTCTATAGATTTGTTTAAATAGTTCAATGAAAGAAGATTTCAAAAACTACAAATGATACGAATCGAGTATTTCAACTTCAAAGGTTCTATTTATTTTTCCATTGGGGCCGATACACTATGCATGTAAAGGGAACTAGTAGATCT
This sequence comes from Eucalyptus shirleyi, assembly GCA_017140165.1. NCBI lineage: Eukaryota > Viridiplantae > Streptophyta > Magnoliopsida > Myrtales > Myrtaceae > Eucalyptus > Eucalyptus shirleyi. Next base: position 44,869,988 of record CM029450.1, read on the forward strand.
CATAAATGCTATGGATTTCCTTCTTTATTATATTATGATACAATATAATTTTTAGATTACCAGATACAAAAGCAAAGAATTGAGTATCTCACACTCTATTGCTTTTGTGCAGGTATTGTATCTGCCATTGCTTTCTCTCCAGCTTGTATCGGAATGCTGACAACTGGTTCATACAGCTAAACCACTGCAATCTAAGAGAAGATAGCATGGAACTCTTATATGTCTTACATTATCAACAAGGTGGGGTTCCCCATGTAAGTGCTAGATGATTGGATTCCCCTCATGTGATTTTTTTTCTCAAGATATTATAGGTGATAAACTTGCAATTCCAGGTTTATTTTCAAAAGATGGAAACTAATAGGAAGAAAGGTAGAATGCTCTAGACCTTCTCTTTTTGTTTGAAATACATACATACATCCATACATACACAGATGAAGACTCTCTCTCTCTCTCTCTCTCTCACATACATGCAATGGCCTGTGATGAGAACATTTTATTTGGAAATTTCTAGAGTTTTTGTTATTGATTAATTAGATAAAAGTTGGAAGAATTACCTTGTCCTGACGAGTGATTGAATTCGTTTGTTGCCTCTAAGTTATGCAAATTTGTTTCATCTGCTACTAATAGTGATCATCATTGAAAGATATCCTTTTCTTCATGTCTTTAGACTTGCTTGAATGTTCTTTGACTTTTAGACACTCAATGATCTAACAAGTAGCGGGGCACTTGTTGCTAATTAGTGATGTTTTCTTTTTCCTGCGACGAAGGAAGGATATAAGATACTTATTTGTGCTTTTATCCTACCTTCGTCTCCTTTGAGTTTTGGGTTTTTATATATGGGATGTATGTTAATTAGCGATGCCAGCTAAGATTGGAGAAAATATCTAATTTTTGAGTCTAGTCACTCTCCAAATAGAATGCACGAATTTTTTTCGTATCAATTGTCTTTATCCCGTGATCAAACAATCTAGGTTCTCATGGGGCTACATCAGTCGTGCATTTTTTTACTTTAGGCATGTTTGTGTCGGACAATGTTCTAGGATGTTTGCAAGGCTGTCGATGATGTCTACAAGTGAGTGATGATCCTCAGTGATAGCAAAGCTCATCTTTCTATCCAACTATATAACATATATTTACTGAAATGTTGGGTCATTAGACGAGAAAGTAGGATATTATCTACTAAATATGGCTTTGGTAAGGTACAGTATTTGCTCTCAAGTAATCACTTTTGCTATCATGATCGTTTTTTAATCCTTGACATGACTTTTTCGTCCCTCTAATCCTTTATATAGGTTGTACCGATCATTTGAAGATACCAACCAGTGGATGTACTTTGATGTTGAACCTCTAGGTCGACATCTTTGCCCAGACGGTCAGCTGCCATGCTTGTTCCAGGTTCATGTTGAGCTATGTTGAGGTGATTAGTGCACAAGTTAGGAGAACCAAAAGTATGTTATTTTCCCTTTCCTGCGTCTCTTTTCCGCATTTTCACTTCTTCTTCTTCCTTACAACAATCCGCATTCATTCATTCATTCTCTCTCTCTCTCTCTCTCTCTCTCTCTCTCATGCACACCAACAAGAAATGGAAGAGAGAGGGGGTCAGATGAAGAGGGCCTGATGCAATAGAGCAGAGGGCTTAAAAGTAAGTGTTGGATGACGTCATTCATCACCTTGTCTTGATATAATTATGTTGTGTCAAATTTGGTCGCGTCATGCATACGACGCATTTATCATTGATGGCATATTTTTGAAATTGAAATACGACAAATTTATTGGACAGCATATATGACATGTCATGTTTAACAGTTAAAGATATCTATTCCCATATAAATGTGCCTAAACATGTATTAACATATTTAAATGTAGTCTGCTTCTAAACATGTGATGTCGACCTTGGTAAATTTTAACTTGTTTAATTAGAAGTGTCTGAAAGTGATAAAAGCATTGAGAGGTTCGATCCACGAACATATTCATCATTTGTGTCTAAACGGGTTGATTTGTTCATGACCGCGAATTGATTAAGCTTCAATCGAACACGCTTACCTTTGAGTCATGCAAACAGATCACATCCAAAATTGTCGGCCTTGGCAGGTGGTGACGCGACTCAAAGTATGGTCGGAGGTAGAGGGGACTGAGTGGCAAGTGTGCGACAGCTATGATGAAGTAGACGGGGGAAAGAGAGTTAGGAACGAGGGACGATAGGGATTCTTTATCCTAGCGTTTGATGGACGTGCATTTTATTATATATATCGGTTGATTACTTCATACCTATGTTTCATTAAGTATGACGTTCACCCAAATGGCGAAATATCTTTCACCAACAAATGGATTCTTGAACATGGGTCATGGTGATTTTGGATAGGAATGTATTTGGCATGTGCGACGGGAAATGAAATGCTCTGATAATAAAATACGAACCGGAAATAAAGAGAATGGAATGTGCAAAAATTAAGCTACATTCCTTATTTTAACATATCGATGTCTGCACACCTTACACCCTTTGTTGGTAAGAGAATATTATTCTTCCCCTCTAACCTAGGAATATCCTCAGATTTTACGTTCTAGATTTTAGACGAAGTAGTTGAAGGACTTGTTTGAGTCCAAAATTAATGTATATAATCAAAAAAAACATTGGAAACTAGAAAGTCAATGTGGTTATTGTGCTAGTTACGTTGAAATCATGGTTATTTGTAGCCCACAAGCCACAATCACTCACAAGTAGTTACTAGTACAATCACAACTTATCAGTTTGCTCTAGTGGTCACATTTCCTACAGGGAAGTGAGGTTTGAATTCCTACATTTTTAAGAGAGTTTGGGTGGAGACGATTTAGTTTCACGTGTGAATTTCAACTCTCACGCTTTGTAAAGATACACAGTGAAAGTACGAAAAATGGTACAATCACAACTTAATTCTCGCTATGACTCGTCTTCACTAGATACATATAGTGCCTTCATTCAATGTCCCTAATTCTATATGTTCTATGCTTATTTCCAATGCTTAGCCAAATTCTAAGATGGTTAACCCTATCATATTCCATGGATAAGTCTTCGTCTGACATCTCTTAACACCTCATCGATGTCGGTATTGCATTGCTATCAATGAGTAACTGATGTGGATGTGTATGCCGTATAGCTGTTGATTGTCTAATGATTTGGATTATTTTCATCGACCAAATCTCACCCGATCGATCACCAAAAAGCCGATTTGTTTTTCCTGTGCGTATATGACCATTTTCCTTCGAGCTTAAATTCTATTTTGGTCCTCCCACTCTTTTTTCACGTTGAAATATTCTAATTTTTATTTCCAATCAGATCATTTAGTGTTAGTCAAGCCTGCACGAAGAGGTCAAAGAACAAAAATTCCGACGAAGGAAATTTCAACCAAAAATAAATAAATAGGAAAAGAGTTAAAAAAATCTCAATCACCATATAAAAACTAAAGAGTGATATTGTTTTCAAGGAAAATTCGAAGTAAAGACCTTAAGTGTTTTCATTTTCTTAAATAAGAACCTAAAATGAACTTTGTTTTAAATAAATGTCTAAAATGGTTATATTAATTTCAAAGAAGGGCCTGAAATGATTATGGTGTTGTTTCAAATAAGGGCCTAGCCTTGCTAGCTTGTTGGTCGGCAAAAAACTCTAGCTGATCAAGGGCAACTTAATTTTAATTTTAATTATATTAAAACTTTAAAAAAAAAATTTTAAAAAAAAAGGAAAGGAAAATTTAGCTTGTGGCCATCGCCCCATTATCGGTGGGGTGGTGGCGATGGCCGGCAAGGTCGTCGATGATTAGGCAAGAGCCGATGACCACCGCCAACTAGAGGTAACAGGACGAAGAGGGTCGTGACCTATTTCTAGATTTGGGTGAGGGTCACTACCCTCACGTAGGCTTAACAGCCCTCACCTAAAGGGGGCAAGGGCCTACTATCTCTCATCCTTGGTCAACAGAGGTCGCCAGCCCTCACCTAGGCATTGGCAACCCCGTCGGCTATCGTTGCCACCCCATTGGCGATGAGGCAGCGGTGTTTTTTCCCTTTTATTTTTTCAATTTTTTTAGTTTTATTTAGTTTTTTTATGAAAAAAAAAAAAAAAAAAAAGGAAAATTTTAAAAAGATAATATTACCATTTACAGCTCATGAATTCAAGCCCTTATTTAAGATTGACCATAGTTCTTATTTGAAACAATATCCACTTCATGTTAAATGATGGCACTTCAGATTTTTATTTGAAATAATGTCAATTTCGAGTCCTTTTTGAAAAAAATGAAAGCACTTGAGGCCATTATTTAAAATTTTCTCACTATTTTCATCCCTATTTTAGCTGATACACTCCTTTTTTCCAGTTAATTTACCAAAATACTCTCATCTCTCTCTATGATTTATTATCTCTCTTTTTATCATGTTACTCTACAAAATTGCCTTAAAAGATATCTTAATCAACGTATAAAAGGTAAAATTAAAAGCAAAGTCCTTAGAAAACTCGCGGTATAATCCGTAGAAACCCTAGAAGTTCAATTCCATGGCGGATACCAACGTCCACAGCGCCATCCACCGTAGATCCTCTGACGACCGGTCGGATTGCACCCAAGGGAACCGACCTCCTCCTTCTCCTTCTAGCCTGGGGATCTCATCAGCGCCTTGCCGGACGCTGTAATCCACCACATCTTCTCGTTTCTGCCGCTCAAAGACATCGTCAAGACCAGTGTCCTCTCCAGGCAGTGGCGGTCCACGTGGACCACCACCACCCACCTAGTCTTCCATGGATTCCGGCCTCGCAATCACGTAGCCTGCTCCTCGGACTTCCGGTCCATCCTCGACAGCATCCTGATCCAGTGCACCTCGCCTGCAATGAAGAGGTTCCACATCACCAACTTTAAGTACGAGGCCGACCGCGCCAAGCTCGACTTCTGGCTCCGCTTTGTGGTGGGGTGCCGTGTGGAGCTGATCACCACCAAGTCGCGGTTCGTGTATGTAGTGCGGCCGTTCTTGCATTGCTCGAGTTGGTTGGTGCGCCTGGAAATCAGTTGGTGCCGTTTCTCGTGGGGTACTACCAGTAGGTTGCCTTGTCTCGAGTTCTTGTCGATGGCATATGTGGAGTTGGAATCATCAGGGGAAGTCCTGTTTTAGTGACCCTTATGTTGCGCAGCTGCTGGGCTGCGAAGAACATTGTAATAAATTCACCGAGTGTGAAACAGTTGGTGCTCACCGGTTTATCTAACGTGGAGAAGATTCCGGCCCTGCATTTGCTTTCGATGGTTGCAGCTGGGACTGACGCCGAGTTCAAACTTGATAATATATCATCTTTGATTGACCTTAGCTCTCCATGGCATTTTAGTCTTTCATCAACGGGAATCATTGTGAACGCATATGGAATTAGTTATTGGTAGATGAAATGATTCATAACTTTGTTTTCCAAGTTAAAACATAGACAATTTTGTGAACTTTGGAGCCCCTTCACTCTGTTTAATTTCTGACAATGAATGCCAGTAAATATCACTAATTATAGTGGATGCTACTCGTCACATCATTCTTAGATGCCTTAACTTTCTATTGAAAATTTGAATGTGTGCAAAAGTATAGTTTTAATATGAAGGATAGTTTTTTTGGTTAGTGATGTGGGCGACGATGGACAAGAGACAAGGTAGGATGGTTGGAGAATATAAGTCATGGCATATTGGGAAAATAGTTTCATTTGATGAACAAAATAATTTAATGGAGATGCAGAACACCTAAATTTTATCATTTTATTTAGGATATTTAGGACTTAATCGCGTAAAAAATTAGATATTAATTTTTAAACTCTTGCCAAAAAATAATTTTCATTAAAGCATTAGTATTACTATCACTAATTATTAAAATTTTCAAAAAATCGAAAATTATATATATATAACCGGGCACCGGGCTTGGCCCGGTCCTTTTGTTTTCTTTTCTCCTCTCCTTTGTAGGTCTTTTCGCCTGGGGCAATCCTAGCTTCATTTCCTTTTCTCCAAGCCCAGCCCGCGTGCTGTTCTTCTTCATCCTCACGCCGGTCACGCCTCTGGAAAAAGAAGAGTACAGGTCAGAGAGAGGATAGGATGGCGAGCAGCAGAGAGCAGCAGAGGGCAGCGCGATCCGCGTGTCGGGGCCAGGCCGAACAGCGAGCTGGTGATGGCAGAAGCCATGTGCACTGGCCGGGTGCCTTCAAAAGAGAGCGTGACCCCGAGAGTGAGGGGGAGGAGGAGAGGAGCGAGCGATTGAGAGAGTGAGCGAGAGGGAGCTCGAGAGAGCTCGAGAGAGAGACAGAGTGCTCCGCCATCGTAGGTGGCCCCTCCGTTAGCCACGGTCCGCCGCGGCACCCCCACCGAGCTAAACCAGGTAGGTTTTCTCGGGTCATGCATGCTCTTTTTTGTAGGGCGCCGGACCGCTGCTCGTGACCGGCCCGTTCGCACGAGCTTCGGTTCCTCCGGCCCCCGTAGGTCTTTAGTCAAGTCTCTGTTGTTTTTGGTCGTTTTTCGAGAATCCTAGTCCCATTTCGAGTCCCGGTTGAGTTGGAAATCTTAACATTTTCATAAAAGCTCGCAAACTGTTCGTATAAATGCCTGAGTGAAGCCCGCATGACTATCCTTGAACCTTCGTCCATTATAGGCGGCCACCGTTGCTAGATGTGTTTTGTTGCTGTTTTACACGCTTTTGTTTCGTCCATTTCGAGTTTACATTGTCGTGATTTGGGCTTATTATTGTGCAAGTTGTGTCCCGTCTTCCTCCTTATCCATATAGGTGAGAGAGTGGGTGTCGGCTCGGCCATGGCCTGAGCGCGGGCGGCGACAAAGGGTGGTGAGGCTCGTTTAAAATGGCGTTGGTTTGGTCGATGAGTTTCGGTGGAAAAGAGTGTAGGAGAGAAGCTGGCTTCGGGCGTGCAGAGAACGCACGAAGAAGAAGACCAGAAGAAGGAAAGAAAAGATTAAAAAAAAAGGAAAAATTAAAAAAAAATTAAAAATTAGAGGCACATAAGGGTGATCAATCTTGATCTCTTATTTATTCCAGCAATTGAAATTTGCTCATGCCTCTGTTGGTCAACTCAACATTTGTTTAGGGCAATATTAAGCTCTTTTAGTTATCGTCTTAAAGTAACAGTGTTGTCCTAGAGGTTCTTTGGATGCAATGTAGCCTTAGGATCTGGAACTAAGAGTTTAGCGATGAGCACTTAGAAAGAGAACATATTTTATGTGTAGACGAGTTTAAGAGCTTAAGTTGATTTAGACATGTTGTAAAGTAAAACTAACTAGTGGACAAATGAAAGTTGTTTGTTTGAAATATTAGTGAGCCATTTTTATTTTTTTTTTTGCTGTGGATCTGCATCTAATGTGAAGTAAGTTTCTCAACTGAGTATCTATGTGCAGTTTGAGCTTGATGAACCCGCGGAGGCCGCTCAGCAGGACTACCCGTGGCCCGCGATTCGGTTCGACGTCCCTCCTCAGAGAGCCTACCATTTCCACAAGCAGTTCGCAACTGACCAGAAGCCGAACAACTTTCTTAAGGGCGTCAAATGGTGCGTGGTCTTTTCGTTTTCCCATGATGGGTTCTTGGTTTTTCTTGTTCTGAGTAGGGGTGTGGCTTTGGGAGCGATGATTTGCTTGTTTTTCTTTGTGGGGTTTCGTTAGGTCGCCTGATGGGACTTGCCTTCTCAGTAGTTCGGAGCACAATACGCTTCGCGTGTTCGCATTGTAAGTTTGTTTTGGGGACAGTGGTGGTGCTTGCTGGTTTTTCTGTTCCTTTTCATGTTTTATTTGACCATGAGATGTGGCGTTGTTTGGTGGTGCTTTAATTGAACTGTGTCCTCATCAGACCAGACTGTGGCGGTGACGACAGCGCAAATACGAGTTTGTCGAATTTTGATCAAGGTACGTGGGTCACAAGGCATTTTGTGATCATTTAGGATATCTGTTTGTTTCTGTGCATTCGAATAGCTTGAAAGATGTTAGCTTTAGGACTGCTGAGACTGTCTGCGAGAAATATCTATGACCAAACATTCACAAATCGAGATGATGGGTGGTCTATGTCTCATGTAGTTCTCTTTGGTTGCAGATTCCTTTGCAGCAAATCTCGTGGTGACTGAAGGGGAATCAGTTTATGATTTCTGTTGGTACCCTTACATGTCTGCTACAGGTCGTCTCTTTACATTTTACTCTTCTTTTACTTATCATGGTTATATTTTCATCTGTAGTTATTTCTCTTTTGGTAATTAGCCACAGCTAGAATTGAGTATGGAATTTTTTCAATTTGCAGACCCAGTTAGCTGTGTATTTGCCTCAATTACTCGTGATCATCCGATTCATGTCTGGGATGCTACTACTGGGCGGGTGAGCATTGTAAAGTTTAGTTTAGAGGTTTCAAGAACTCTAAGGGGACTTTATGGAAGCCATATAATTGTTTAGGGGTACACTGAAGTTGTGGACTCTGAGCTTATCTCACAACTTAGACATTCTTTGTACCATCTCTGTTGTTTGCATACCTTTTAGCTTCTCCTTTGCGATTTTCTTCGTGCAACTTCATTTTGAATTGTCCTGAAAAATAGAGGGAATTTTATTGACTTGTACGCTTGACATTGCAGCTACATTGCACATACAGGGCTTATGATGCTGTGGATGAAATTACAGCTGCATTTTCAGTTGCATTTAATCCTGCAGGGAACAAGTAAGGTTAACATTCAATTTTGAAGACTCTTAAATTCCCTCCTGTCAACAGATCACTCTAATTTCCCTTAAAATTTTCTTTTAGAATTCTTAGACTACTTTGCTTTCTAGTGTTGAAAGAACCAGTATTTGGTGATGTAGAATGTGCTCTGCTTCCTGAATTTTGGTTTGTTGGTGTTTGGTTGCTTAGTGGTTGCGGTTATCCTTATTGATTTAATTTGTTGGCCCTTTTCTCTTTACGAAGGGTTTGTATCATTTGAAGTCTATTAAAGTTTCAACTGTCATGCTCTATTTATGTGTAGGATCTTTGCTGGATATAACAAAACCATAAGAGTGTTTGACGTACATCGCCCTGGTAGAGATTTTGAGATGCACTCAACACTTCAAGGAAACAAAGAAGGTCAAACAGGTCTGTTATTGTGTCTGTCCTGGTTTAGCTATTACAGGAGATTTTTCTAACAAGTTAAATATAAGAGGATTTCAAAAACTAGAATTGAGAAGGATTGAATGTTTCATTTTCAAAGAATTATATTTGATTGTAAGGCTGACTTGTTCTTGCCATGGGGCTGATATACTATGCATGTAAAGGGAACTAGCAGATCTCCTAAATGTCTCTATTTCCATGTTTATTGTATAATGATTCAAGATAATGTTTAGATCACAAGTTAAAAGGGGAGAATTAAGTATCTCACTGTCTATTGCTTCTGTGCAGTTATTATATCTGCCATTGCTTTCTCTCCAGCTCATACTGGAATGCTGGCATCTGGTTCCTACAGCCAGACTACTGCAATCTGCAGAGAAGATAACGTGGAACTTTTATACATCTTATGTAGTCAACAGGGTGGGGTTACCCATGTAAGTGCTAGATGATTGGATTTCCTTTATGCAATGGTTTTTTCTCAAGAAATTATAGGTGACAAGCTTGCAATTACAGGTGTTATTTTCAAAAGATGGAAACTACTTGTATGCTGGAGGACGGAAGGTAGAATGCTCTAAAACCTTCTCTTTTCCTTTCCTTGAAAAAATATATATATATATATAATGACTCCCTCTCTCTCTCTCTCTCTCTCTCTCTCTCTCTCTCTCTCTCTCTCTCTACGATGGAACAATTCCCTTGGGATGACGAGTGATTGAAATCATTGTTGCCTCCAAGTTATGCAAATTTGTTCAATCTGCTACTGATCATGATCGTTACTGAAAGATATTCTCTTTTCTGTTAGGTGGAAGGAAATGGCTTCAGGTGTGAACTTTTTTTTTTTTTTTTGGGGGGGTGGGGTTGGTTGAGGTTGAGGGCGGCGAGGGATGATCCTGCCCTGTTCTTTCCAGACAGAGTGATCTAACAAGTAACAAGTCAGCTCATTGCTAATTAGTGATGTTTTCTGACATGAATAAAGGATCTATGATACTCATTTGTGTTTTGATTGTGTCTCCTCGTCCCCTTGTGTTTGAGTTTTGACATATTGGATGTGTGTTAATTGACAAAGCTGGATAAGATAGGAGAACATATATAATCTTTAGATCTAGTCACTCTCCAGACAGAATCCAGACAGAATGCACAAATAATTTTCGTGTCAGTTCTGTCTATCATGTGATCAAACATAGTTTAAGTTATCAAGAAGGTATGAAAACAACTGTAGCATTTTGGGATGAAATTAACATCCAGGAATTGTGGGTAAACATTATTTGTGTTATTTACTTTATGCTTCTCTGTCTCTGACAATGTCTCTTCTTAAATTTCTAGATAGGACCCTTTTATTATGTGCTGGGATGTTCGCAAGGCTGTTGATGTTGTCCATAAGTGGAGCATTGTTTTCTTGTGATAGCAAAGCTCCTATTTCTATCGAACTATTCAACATATTTTTACTGAAATGTCGGGTCATTAGATGAGAAAGACTATTTTCTGTTAAATATCCCTTTCCTAAGGCACAGTTTTTCTCTCCAGTATCCATCATTGCTATCCTTGTTGTTTTTCGAATCATTGAAGTGACTTATTTTGTCACTCGATCCTTTATATTGATTGTACTGATCATCTGAAGATACCAACCAGCGGATATACTTTGATGTTGAACCTCTAGGTCGACATCTTGGCACAGGTGGTTCGGTATCATGCGGGTTTTACATTTACATTGACCTATTTTTATCAATCATCTACTCTTTCTAGCAGTATTTGTCTTTAGGATGGTCTAGTTCATATATATGATCTCCAAACAAGGCAGTGGGTTTCAGGCTTTTACGCTGCATCAAGTCTGATGCTTTGGAATTCAAGGGATTTTTGTCCACTTACACCTATTATGTTTAGTTCTATCTGATTGCCTGATGATGAACATTTCCTTGTCTTCCGTGACTATGCAGATACAGTAAATGGTTTCTCTTTCCACCCATTTCTGCCAACGGCTGCTTAATCTTCAGGGCACTGACAATTTGAAGTTCCTGAGGACGATGATGCAGGATTCCGTTTGAGGGGTATCGCAACTGTCCACCTTTTGTGCTTAAAGCTTTACAGCATATTTCACTTTGCCTGATTGGATGACTTGGTGATTGTGCTAACTCAACAAAAAATATCGGGCCCTAGAATCCTCTGTTGGGTTATTTATTGTTCTTTTTCTTCTTTTTTTCTCCAAAGTCCCACTCAAGGGTCTTCTAGGGCCCAGTGTTTGCAATTTCTGTGTGGAAAAATAAGATTATGCCATCCTGAAGTTTTTGTTTCAAGCTTCAGCAGCCAGTCTCTTCTGCTATTCTTTTATGATGTGGTTGGATCAAATTGTTCCATGTTGGATCAGAGTAGATATCTTAGTAGCATAAGCCATATATGTGCGTGCACATTGTTTTGATCACCTCAGCAGTACACTGTTTCCATTGGTTTACATCTTATTCTCCTCTCTTTTGCAAGTGATGAGAATTGCATCTCCATCTGGGGCTTTGCTTATGATTCCACAACTAATGGCATTGACAGTGGAGATGGCGGTGCTGATCTTGATGGCGCATCCAATTAAAAATGGCAGCAGAATAGTGATTCTTCCGAATGTGTCAATACAAGGCCGTTACTTCTCAAAAACATTCAATGATTGATGGTGAGGCACATCTGTTAATCTGCACTGATCTATCAATGTTGAACTCAGCGCCTTGGCTGACTAGTGCTTGTAATATGTGCGCCTAGGTTTGGGCGGATGCACAAACTAGAGGTTGAGTCTGTCTCGGTCATGATTTAGTTTGCCATAGGTAATTTCCCATGGTGAAACCCTCCAAGCGCCGGAGGATCGACCGACCACCCTCCAGCCACCGACTTCCTCCTCCTCCATCTCCGAGCAACTTACCAGATCACGTGACCATGGCGATTATCTCGCTTCTGTCCATCAAAGAACTCATCAAGACAAGCATCCTCTCCCGGCGGTGGCAGTCAACTTGGACCACCACCTGCCAACATGTATTTGATGGATTCCGGCCTCGCGATGCTGACACTTGCTCCATCGTTGATAGTGTCCTGAGCCGGTGTACCTCGACGAAATTCCACATGAATGAGTTTCCTTACAAGGTGCCCGATTGACCTCGACTCAAGTAGTGGCTTCGCTTCGCAGAGGGGCAGGTGAAAGATTTTCGCTTGGGGTTGAATACCAGTTTGCAGGCTATGTATATACTTGCCGCAGTTCTTGTTTGGCTTGAGTAGTTTGGTGCGCCAAAGTGAGTTGGTGTTGTTTTTCATTGTTGGGTGCAACTATCATTAATTGGCCTCGTCTTAAGGTTTTGTCGATGTCAAATGTGAATTTGAGCGATGATATCCTAGCGAGTATTTTGAGGGGAAGTCTTGTTTTAGAGACCCTTGAATTGGGTTGGTGCATAAGCTTGAACAATGTCGTAATAGATTCAACAAGTGTTAAACACTTGCTACTCCGCACCAATTTCAAGCATATGCATCGACCCAGCTCAAGGAACTCTAAAACAGGACTTCCCCTCAAAATACTCGCTATGATATCATCGCTCAAGTTCACATTTGACATCGATAAGACCCTAAGATGAGGCCAATTATGCTAGTCGCACCCAATGATGAGAAACAGTATCGACTCACTTGCAAGCGCACCAACCTACTCAAGCAAAACAAAAATTGTGGCAATATATACATGACCTGTAAACTAGTATCCAACTCCAAGCGGAGATCCTTCACTTGATGCCCCTCTGCGAAGCTGAGCCACTCCTTGAGCCGGGGTCCATCGGGCACCTTGTAAGGGAACTCATTCATGTGGAATTTCTCCACGGTCGAGGTATACCGGCTCAGGACACTGTCAACAATGGAGCAGGCGTCGACATTGCCCAAATTTCTCCCGGTAGAAGTCACCTCATAAGTAGTACCGACGTTAAATGCGACACGCAACACGACACGCGGTGTTGGACACGTTTATTAAAAAACAAGAAATTCCAACACGTTGGGATTTTTATGATTATTTCAATAAAATTAATTTGGATCAAATTCATAAATAATTAAAAAGCCTTTATTGTTTCAATTTGACAAATTCAATTTTATTTTAATAATTCATAAAATTTGGAGAAAAAACAAGCGATCTATATTCTAGATTTGTATGTTAGAAGAGGAGGAAAAAACAAGAGTGAATTGTGTATCACGAGAAATGAGAGTCAGAAGAAAAGAGAAGATAATGTTTTTCTTATTTCTTAATTTAATTTGTGTTTTATTTTTTCACGTATATATATATATCTTAACCTCTCATTTATTAAATTTTTAAAATTGACTTCAATATCGGAATCATATGTTGGAAATTCGTATGTTAAAACTCTAACTGTGTCGGAAAGTGTTGGGAAAGTTGAGCAAATGTTGGATTTTTCGACACGTGTTGACTAAGGGTATGTTTGTTTATGTTTCTTTATTTTTGTTCCTGGGAACAAGAACAGAAACGCGTTTGGGTGCGTTTCTGTTCCTTTTTTGTTCTTTTGTTCCCAGGAACAAAAAAGAAACAGAAATAAGAAACACAAATTTTGTGTTTCTTATTTCTGAAATAAATCTTAGAAACACTTTTGTATTTCTTCTTCTTTTTCTTCTTCTTATTTTCTTTCTTTTTTCTTTCGCCGGTCGCCGGCCTCGGCCATGGCCGGCGACCGGCCGATGAGGGCCGGCGGCCTCGTCCAGCCACGGCGAGGCTCGCCGGCCCCCGGCGAGGGTCGGCCTCGCCTTGGCTGGGCGAGCTCGAGCTTGCCCAGATCCAGCAAGGCCGAGCTCGCCCAGCCAAGGCGAGGCCGACCTCGTGCCGGGCTGGGCGAGCTCAATCTCGCCCAGATCCGGCGAGGCCGAGCCTCGCCCAGCTACAGCGAGGCTCAACCTCGCCGAGGGCCGGCGAGCCTCGCCGCGGCTGGGCGAGGCCCTTGTCGGTCGGTTGCCGGCCATGGCCGAGGCCGGCGACCAGCCAAAAGAAAAAAAGAAAAAAAAGAAAAATAAAAAAAAGAATAAATAAAATAAAAATATTTAAAAATAAAAGAAATAAAAAAATTATACAAATTTACCAAACGTGTTTCTATTTATTTTTTATTCCCGGAACAAATTTACCAAACGCATTTTTTTGTTCAAAAATTATTCTCCAAAACAGAAACACTTTTTTCTATTTCTGTTCCCTGGAACAATTTTTAAACAGAAACGCAAACAAACGCACCCTAAGTGTCCAAGAGCGTCGAACACATGTCGAAGTGTCTGACACGACACGAAAGCTCTTTGAGAGTGTCAATGTTTCATAGGTCATCTCACTCTATTAGATAAATAAGTGATTGATTTTTGAGCGCCGTGACACTAAAGTTGATGAAATAAAAAGTCATGATACTGAAATGTATGTTATGTTTCGTCATCTTTTTAAAGCTCTTTTGGCTATAGAATTCATAAAAAGATAAAAACCCATGGGAATTAAAATCCATGGCCAAGAGCTCTGCCATTATATGATATTAGGATTTAACCATCATATAATTAAAACTGGTTAATAAAAATTCAAGCTTTCGGATGTTATTTTTAAATTCTCCTGTTGTACAAAAACTATATTTATATTTTTTTCTGTATTTATTCCGAGTTTAGTTTATACTCGTGAAATTATCATTTATTCCCGTTTTATTATTTTCATTTCTCAAATCAAAAAGGGTTGAGGGCTTCCCTCTTTCCATTCGCCCGAACTCGAAAAGAGGGGAAGCGTCGCCGGAGCCGAAGCTCGCCGGCGAGAACTCAAGGGAAGTCTTGCCGCCCCTGCTCGCTGGCTCTTCAGCACGCACACCCTTTCTGGCGCAAGGATGGCCGAAGAAGAAGGAGAAGAAGGGCAACAGCAGCAGCAGCAGCATCAACTGAGCCCGCCTGACGAACCCGCGGAGGCCGCTCAGCAGGACATCTGCTCGCCTTGATTAAGTTTCTTCTTGGGAATGCACTTGTGTTGGAGAAGTTGATTATCAAGGCTCAATTGGCCCCTCGACATGGACGACATCGTCTTCAAGCTACTGTTCGGTTGAGACCACTTAGTTCAGCTTTTGAAGAGCTTCCAAAATTGTTGAGGGTATCTTCAATTATCCTCTCGAATTGGTGTCCTTATAAAAGCATATGAAAGTTCGGGTTTCTCGTTAATCTCATGGCAAGCGTATGTTGCCTTGGTGCATTTCACTGCTAATTAGGATTCACTCTCTTTTGACAGCAAAGTTAAATGAAGTGTGGTGGTAATTAAGTTTGTGACATGTACCTAATTTGCCCTTGTTACAAGTTTTATTCTAGTTGTAAATATGAATCTCTCAAGTGAAGAGGTTAATATTAGTGTTATGGTTCGAGGAAATTTTTTGCCATCGGAAGTATACTACATTTGATTCAACTTTTGGAAAACCGAAACAAACTGTGAAATCTTTAGTCTTCCCATTAACTTTGTTAGGTTTCTTGTTTTTTTTTTTTTTTTTAAGTCGATATTACTTTAATCCTACTCTAACACACACTTTTAGACTTTTGCTATGCCTCCTTGCAGAGCTTGGGAGTCAAAACCCACTTCTGAAATGAAATCGTCCCCACCCAATCCCCCCTGAGAAGTTGAGGATTTGAACCCGAGTCAAAACTCACTTCTGAAATGAAATCATCCCCACCCAATCCCCCCTGAGAATATGGGGATTTGAACCCGAGTCAAAACCCACTTCTGAAATGAAATCGTCCCCATCCAATCTCCCCGGAGAAGGTGGGGATTTGAACCCCCGACATCCCTTTTTCAAGTTGGAAGGGTGACCACTGGGGCGAACCCTCAGTGGTTACTTTGTTAGGTTTCATGTGGCATATTTTTTAACTAATGGTTATGAGATTTATTATAAGAAAAATAAAAATATCGCGTGACCTTTTCCCTCCATCTACAATTGATAGAGTTAAGGAATAGATTCAAGTGCATTAAAGTTGCATGTTTGAGGACTTAAATGCATGAATAGTAAGTGTTGTGACTCAAAACGCGTTATTGTTGCAGTTTTTAGGACTTGTCTAGTAATATAAGATTTCAAGCTTGGATAATTTTTTTAAGGTAAAACTAATTATTTTTATGCAGGAAATATACATTACGGTCCTATTTTAAGTTACACAAACAAATATGAAATTTAATGTAAACTAACCACGAGATTGGCCTCACCCACCCAAGCAACGCCAACCGATGAGGCCCCTTGGAGCCTCACCCAGCAACGGCGAGGCTCGATCTCGCTCGGTCACTGCAAGGTCGGCCTCCCCCATCCAAGCAATGCTAATCTCGCCGTGGTGGAGCGAGATCGAGCCTCGCTGTTGCTAGGTGAGGCTCCAGGGGGCCTCATCGGTGCCGGTGAGCTCCGAGCAACCTCGCGGGGGAGGTTGTTGGGCCTTCTCTAGCCGATTGCCAATCAATAGGCCATCACCGAGGCTAGCAACCAACTAGGGGAAGAAGAGGAGGAGGAGAAAAAGAAAGAAATAAAAGCGAAAAAAAAGTTTGTTTCTTGAGTTGTTTCTAAGAAAAAAAAAGCAATTTTTTTTTTTATTTCTTATTTCTATTCAAATCTATTCTTGAAAACAAAAATCTACACAAATAGATTTTTGTTCTGGAGATCAATAAAACAAAGAAATGGGAACATTAGTAAAGGCGCCCTAAAACACTCGGGTGGATGTGTTTCAATGAAAATATCATCTAGTTGATCTGCAAAGGAGGTGCAAAGAAGATTGATAATACCACTATGGATACGATGACGAATAAAATGATAGATAATCTCAATGTGTTTGGTGTCCTCATGAAATATAGAATTCTAGGCTATTTGAATAGTACTGCGATTCTCAAAAAAAGAGCGAAGTGACGCCATAATGGATAATTCCTAAAACCATGAGTAAGCACCATAGCAAAGAAGTGAAGAAATAGTTTAACCAACGGCTTGATTTTGAATAATGTAACGTGGAACCATATATTATTTTTTTTTTCATTTTTTTAGCTTCAAATTTTAAAGCAAAATCATAAACGGAAACATTGAGTGATTTTTTTGTTCCTCACAAACATGTGATTTAAATTAAATGAAGTGCGATGCTCCACATATAATCAACCATACTAAAATTAATTTCTCAAATATTAAATTATTGAATTAAATGAAACTTAAATTATAAGATAAATCAATTCTCCAACTAAATAATCAAGATATTAATTATGATAATTAATTAAAGAAATTTCATCGAAATTTATAAGTATAATTCATTTCACAAACTGTTAATAGTCCGTGACCAGTGACTAAGAATTCTCGCTCCACAATCGTCAAGTTGTCAATGATTTATAATCTTTTAACACCACGTGAATTGAAATCGATGCGATATTATATGATATTAGGATCTAACCATCATAAAATTAAAACTGATTCAGAAAAAATCAACTTCTGGATGTTATACTTAGATTATCATGTTATCAAATTAATTTCCTTTTTCCGTATTTCTTCTGAGATTCCGTGTTATTCATGGCCCGCGATTCAGCTCGATGTCCCTCCTTAAAGAGCCTATCATTTTCACAAAGAGTTCAGAATTGATCAAAGCCGAGCAACTTTCTTAAAGGCATCAAATGGTGTGTAATCTTTCGTTTTACCTTGATGGGTGTTTGGTTGTTCTTTTTCTTAGTAGGGGCGTGGCTGCTGGGCTTCCATTTTTTTACTTTCGATAATATTTATTTTGTTGGAACAATTGAGCTTCAAATGAGTTAATCGTTCTATTTTTCTCTCTTTTCTCCTTTAAACTGAACGCCACATAGCATCACGAAAGAATTTTGCTTAATACACGACGCCAAATTGACTTGACTGTACAAAGGAAACTGATTGACCGTTGATCACTCACTTGGTCACGAAACAAAATTTCTATGAAAACTGATTGACCGTTGACCAATGGCCTTATGCCGGTCGCCGGGGCACTCTCCCGTGCCGTACCTGTTTGAAGGCCCGACGGCAATGGTGGGGCTCATAGGCTTTGCTCTAGCCGGAAACTCTCTGGCAATTCGAGCAACACCCGAGGAGACGAAGGAAACAGAAGCGAAGCATAGACGAGCGATGGAAAAGGGCACAACAAGACAAGACTGTAGGTGTAAGGAGAGAAGATAGCGGCGGTGATGACTGGAGAGGAGACACTTTCCTAGCAATGCCTGTGTAGCAGAGGCCCTTCGAAAGGCGACAGCGATGGCGATGGTCGGAGCTTCGATGCAAAGGAAGACAATCTCGAGAGAGTCAAAAGTAAAGAAGAGGAAAGGAAAATGGCACCAGGGAGAAAAGAGAGAAAAAGAGAGAGGAAAAGGAACGGGACACTACCGACCAAAACAAGAAAAGAGGACAGCACTTCGTGGAGAAGCAAAGCGGGACTTAACGAAGGCTATAATAGTAGGAAAAAAACGCTGCGATGGAGCCTTCGAAACTCGGGGAAAATAGGCATGGCGGAGACCTCCATCCACCGCAAATCCTCTGGCAACCGGCCGAATCGCACCGACAAAACAAACCCACCTCTACCTCCTCCTTTGAGCCCTAGGGATCTCAACAGCGCCTTGCCGGACGCTGTGATCCACCGCATCTTCTCGTTTCTGCCCCTCCAAGACGTCGTCAAGACCAGCGTCCTCTCCAAGCGCTGGCGGCCCACTTGGACCACCGCCACCGACCTGGTCTTCGATGGAGAGATTGTAGCCCGGCTTCGCAGTACCTTGGACTTCCCGTCCCTCGTCGACAGCGTCCTGATACAGTACACCTCCCCCACAGTGAAGAAGTTCTCCGTCATCGGCTTCGAGTACGAGAAGACCCACCGCCCCAAGTTCGACCTCTGGCTCCGCTTCGCAGAGGGGCACCGGGTGGAGGAGCTCAGCCTGCTGCTAGTGCCGACTACTGAGCCGCCGACGCCTTATATACTGCCGCGGTTCTTGTATTGCTGGAGTTGGTTGGTGCGCCTTGAAGCCTCGGTGTGCTGTTTCTCGTTGGATAGGACTATTAGGTGGCCTTGTCTTAAGATCTTGGTGATCGCAATTTCAAGGTTGAGCGATGATATCCTCGAGGGAATTTTCAGGGGATGCCCTGTTCTAGAGTCCCTTGAATTGTGGGGTTGTTGGGGCGTGAAGAACATTATGATAGATTCGACAAATGTGAAAGAGTTGGTACTCATTGGCTTATGCGACTCTAACATTCAGACAATTTGGGCCCCGCATTTGCTGTCGCTGCGAATATCAGGGGATTGGCAACCTCATGCCATGTTAAGACTTAGCGATGTATCTTCTTTGGTGGAAGCCAAGTTAGATTTTTCGATTCGAGCTCTTACCGATTTGCCTTGTGACGAGATGATGTGCAGCCACATGTTGAAGGAAACCCTTCAGAAGCTGTGCGGAGTTACTACAATCACCATTGGGGCTTGGTGTTTTCAGGTACAAGCTCGATATTTTTTACCATTTTGTAAGACGTACTCGTGTTGAATCGTGTATGTGATTAGCACTTATTTAGTGGTTTTTGTTGTGCTGGTCGAGTAACCTCAGCTCTCTGTGGTTCTCGTCTTTCATCATGGGGAATTATTGTGAAAACATGCATAATTAATTGCTGGCAGATAGGATGATTAATAATTTCGTGTTTCAACTTATAAAGATGACAACGCATAGTGAACCTTGGAGCTTCTTCCCTCTGTTTAATTTCCAATAATATATTTGGGATCACTCAATTGGGAACAATGAATGCCACTAGATATTGCTAATTATTATGGATGCTAATCAATGTAGCATTGCAAACTCTTGATTTTCACAAGAAAAATGCATAAAGAGATTATTTGAAATGGTTACCTTTTCATATCATTCTTTTAGTTTATGGAGAAAATTCGTTTATTTGGATATATGATAGAGTAATGAACCTAGTCATCTTAGGTTGGCAAAACAAGATCGCGCTCTCTTGTCACATATGGTTGTTGTTCAATAATATATATTACAGAGTATTCTCATAATGTTTTACAATGACAATGGACGGATTCACTTGCAAACTTTAGTCAATAACGAGGTTCACTGTCTTGTGAGACCAACTATTAGAATTTTTAGATCCTTCAAAGATCACAAGTTTTACATTAGAAGTATACATTAATATTATTGATTCTTAAAGAGATTCACTGGTTCATTTCTACTTGTAGTATCCTTATTGGTCTTTTCCCAGCTAGAAGACAAGGTCAAAGGATATCGTATTTGGATGGACTATAATTTTTGTCATTTTTTATTCTGTCTAATAGGAAAAATTATAATCAAAATTTTCTATGTTGCTTGCTCAATGTGCTTAGAAACTTTCCCTTTTGGAGATGGAAGGAGTGCCAGTGCCATTGTCAATATGTCAGAGTTTGACGCTACATGCAGACATTACTCAGTGGAACCTTCTTGGGATAGCATACATGCTGCGAATTTCACAGTGCCTGGAAAAATTAGTCATATGCCTGACTGGCCTCCCCCTATCAATGGTTTGTTCCTTTGCTGTATTACTTTAAGTTCGCTTCTTGTGCTGGCTCCCTATTTGCATGAATGTTTAAAAAGTGAGATAAAACTTCAGAAGCATGTAGAAATGATAAATCTCAAACTCTTATTTGTTCCAGCAAATGAAATTTGGTAATGAGTCTGTTAGTCTACTCCACTTTTTTGCAAGGCTAATTTCAACCGTTTTAGTTCATGTCCTAAAGTAATTACAGTGTTATACTGGAGATTCTTTTGCTGCCATGTAGGGTTTGGATCTTGAACTGACAAATTAGTGATGAACACCTAGAAAGAAAGATAGTTTTATCGTGTAGATGAGTGTAAAAGTTCAAATTCTTAGTACTTAAAATAAAGTAAAACTAACTAGCACCTACCGTGGACAAATGAAATGTTTTTGTTTTTAGAAATTTTGGCAAGGCAACAAATTCTATTTTCTATGGATCCGCATGTGATGTGAAGTAAGTTTCTTAAATGAGGTATCTATGTGCAGTATAGTCTCGACGAAGAATCGGAAGAAAGTTTTAACTATGATGAAGAAGATTTTTTGTGTTCACGAAAGGGGAAATTTCAATGCTTGGCGAAACATCTCAAGAGAGTTGAGATCATCATTGATAATTTTGGGTTGGAACGTCTGCTTGCCCTGATTAAGTTTCTTCTTGGTGATGCACTTGCGCTGGAGAAGATGATTATCAAGGCTAATTTGAACATGGGACATGGACAAGAACATGTTCGAGCCACTATTCTTTCGAAACTACTTGTTGTGAGCCAAAATATGCTTAGCTATTGAAGAGCTTCCAGAAATGCTGAAGTTATCTTCAGCCACTCTTTCAAATAGGTGTCCTTCTTAAAGCATATGAAAATCTGGGTTTCTTGTTAATCTAATGGCAGGCATACTTTGCCTTGGGCACTACACTACTCATTTTTATCTACACTGTCAGGTTTTAACATGTACCTAATCTACACTTCTATCAAGTTTAGTGTTCCAAAATACTGGACTGACAGTCGTCAAGAGGCCAGTGCAGTAGAGTCAGGATCCGGCCCGGGGGGAATACCAAGTTTGGTTACAAGCCCCCGGCGGTTTATCATTACCCAATTTTATGCTTTGGGTTGACTCCGATAAGTGGGACAGTTTAAGGACCTATCCAGGTCCAAGTATAGTTGTAAGTATGAACCTCCTTAAGGAATGAGGTTAATGTTAGTGTTTTTGATTATCAGCATATGAAGGGTGTTTGGTCAAGATAATTTTTTTTATCTGCACTCTTGGAAGACCAAGCAAAGTCTTCATGTATTTGTGCGAAACTGCATGGACATCATTACAATTTGATTTTAGTTTCAGCCCAACCCTCTGTTTCAAAGGGAAGCAACTACTTGTACTGTCTGAAAATTCATGATTAAGCAAGGAACTCCTTCGGTTGCATTTTGATTTCAGAGGAGCTAACATGAAGTACTCTTTTGCTGCACAAATGAAGATG
This sequence comes from Eucalyptus shirleyi, assembly GCA_017140165.1. Classification (NCBI taxonomy): domain Eukaryota; kingdom Viridiplantae; phylum Streptophyta; class Magnoliopsida; order Myrtales; family Myrtaceae; genus Eucalyptus; species Eucalyptus shirleyi. The sequence goes on from CM029450.1 coordinate 44,892,074, forward strand.
AACTCGAATTTTAACATCAACTTTTTTTATGGTTTAATTTGGTTCAATGGCATTTCTTTCCCGACAAAAACATTTCCAAATGGACCTAAAACTGTATTTCACGGTCCAATTAGGTTCAACTTTTCGACAACCAAAACAAACCGTGAAATCAAGTAATGTTTGTGTGAACTCGTAAGTTCATGAAATTTGTGACAAATAGCACATATAACCCATCATTTATTTCGGTTGGAGTTGAAAAATGATTTGCTTTAGTCTGATTACAATTTTGGTTGAATTAGGGTTATAAAGATCTGTTCAAGTTCGACATCCATGAAAGTTGAATTAAACCTCGATTATGGTTACTCTCTGCCTCAAACAGAAGGATCCTAAAGGTATTATGCATTTGCACACGATACAGAACATTCTTTTGTTGTTTCTTTTTTTTTTGGGGGGTCGAGTTGTTTCTTATTGGAAAGGTCTTCATAAAATGAAACAAGCTTTGGGCATAAGCTAATAAGTTCACAGAGGACGACAAAGGGCAAGATAATTTGGTTTATTATTAAGTATGAAACACTTGAAACATATAAAAATATGTAAATTATGTAATATCGAAACATATATTTTTCAATTTCTTAGTTCAGATTTTATCGCAATGTGCTTCACAAACATGTGATTTATATTAAAGGAAGTGCGATGCTTAGTATATTATCAACCAACTAGAATTAATTTGTCCAATTTACACTAAAATGAAATTTGAATTATAAGATAACTCAATTTTCAAACTAAAATAACCAAGATTTTAGTTATCATAATTAATTAAAGTAATTTTATTCATTTCAAAAACTGTTAATAGTACTCAACCAGTATCTAAGAATTCTTGTTCCACAATCATCAAGTTTTCTATGACTTATAATCTTCAACATAACAAGAATAGAAATCAATGCAATATGATATGATATTAGGATTTAAGTTAAAACTGATTAAGAAAAATTCAAGCTTGCGGATGTTAATTATGATAATTAATTAAAGAAATTTTCATCGAAATTTATAAGTATAACTCATTTCAAAAACTGTTAATAGTCCGTGACCGGAGACTAAGAATTCATGCTCCACAATCGTCAAGTTGTCTATGATTTATATAATCTTTTAACACCACATGAATTGAAATCGATGCAATATTATATGATATTAGGAACTAACCATCATAAAATTAAAATTGATTCAGAAAAATTCAACTTCTGGATGTTATACTTAGATTATCCTATTATCAAATTAATTTCTTTTTTCCGCATTTCTTCTGAGATTCCGTGTTATTCATGGCCCGTGTCGCTGCGATTCAGCTCGATGTCCCTCCTTAAAGAGCCTATCATTTTGACAAACAGTTCAGAATTGATCAAAGCCGAGCAACTTTCTTAAAGGCATCAAATGGTTCGTAATCTTTCGTTTTACCTTGATGGGTGTTTGGTTGTTCTTTTTCTTAGTAGGGGCGTGGTTTCTGGGCTTCCATTTTTTACTTTCGATAATATTTATTTTGCTGGAACCATTAAGCTTCAAATGAGTTTGTCGCTCTATTTTTCTCTCTTTTCTGCTTTAAATTGAACGCCACGTAGCATCACGAAAGAATTTTGCTTAATACACGATGCCAAATTGACTTGACTGTACAAAGGAAAATGATTGACCGTCGATCACTCACTTTGGTCACGAAACAAAATTTCTGTGAAAATTGGAAAAGAAAAAGCACAAAAGAAAAACTATGCTCGTTAAAGAGACCAACTTATTCCAAAGTTTATTTTAACTGCTCTCGCTCAAAACTGTTGACTGTTGACAATATTAATCTGAGTCCCGCCTTTTTTTTTTTCAAGTTCCTTTTTTTCGTCAGGTCTATGGCATTCCGTATGTTTCTTCTCACTCTTTTCTCTTTGGTCCCATTTTCTTTCTTCTTCTTTATCGTTCTCTCTCGTAGGTATGTCCCTCTGTGCTCCCTATTTCCATTGATCGCTTTAGCACTGGCCTGCCAATGGCCTTATGCCGGTCGCTGGGGCACTCTCCCGTGCTGTACCTGTTTGAAGGCCCGACGGTGATGCTGGGGCTCATAGGCTTTGCTCTAGCCAGAAACTCTCCGGCAATTCGAGCAACACCCGAGGAGACGAAGGAAACAAAAGCGAAGCGAAGATGAGTGATGGAGAAGGGCACAACAAGACTGAAGGTCTAAGGAGAGAAGACAGCGGTGGTGGTAATGAGCGGAGGCGAGACACTTTCCTGGCAACGCCTGTGTAGCAAAGGCCCTTCAGTGACGGCAATGGTCAGAGCTTCTATGGGAAGGAAGACAATCTCGACAGTATCAAAAGCAAAGAAGAGGAAAGGAAAATGATGTCGCGACCAATTTTTCGGGTGTGAACCATCTAAGCTTTGGCTAATAGATTGTTAAACCTAAATTTAATCCGGACTCTCCCAAACTCATATCAATTCGCGACTTAGGTTCAAATTTCTTAACATACAAATGGATTTTATTTAGAAGTCATCACTAATCAGTTTATGGTAGGTCGATTAAATACCTAAGTAAAATAATGGGAGAATTACTTTACTCCTACGAACCAGAGACTAAGGGTACGGAGACTTAGTTACATTAGATTCCTCTGATGCCCTTTCGGTACCATTCTTTTTATTTCAAAAATGTTTTTTTGCAAGCAACTGATTTATTTTAACCTAAATTACTACTATGCAAAAAGGTGACCACACGGATGTTCAAACATTTCAATAAATAAATTGCATCATACAAAGTAAACAAATTTTTTGGGTTTTCTTGAAAATTAGAATTATTTTATAAAAATGCATTTTTTCATTAAATGACTCAATCTTATTAATATGCAAATTCTAATTAAATGGGCATATTATGCAAACTAGTTATTATGCATCTCATAACCTAACTTCACTAATGAACAATTTCTGATTAAATGATCTTATTATGCGAACTAATTAACATGCACCTAGTATTTTTGTATTTTTCTAATTGAAATTCAGAATTAATAAAAACCCTAATTAAACTATCTAAAAATGGATAATTTTCTAATTTATTATAGGGATTAATTTAACTTAAACCCTATCTTATCTTAGAAAACTATTTTTTGAAAAATGAGATAATTAAAATGTGTGAGCATTATCTAAAAATTAACTTAGGTCCAATCCTAACTTATTCTAAAAATGCAACCCTAAAAATGTAATCCTAAGAAATTCTAATTTATTAAACCTACATGTCTGATTTACTAAACCTATATGCTCATGCAGAATTTTGATTTTTTGATTTTTTTAGTTTTTTTAAAAGATAAGTAATTATTAAATAAATATTAAATCTAAGCTATCAACAAAATAAATGATTAAAATAATCAAAAAAGTAACATGTTGTCTCATAGGTCAAATTAACGGTTATTCTAACCCTAATATCACGACAAAAAGATCAAAATAATTACAAATCTAATCCGAAGTCTTACAGATCAAATTAAATAATCATTGTGATTTAATAATTGAGATTCCACTAAAAAGCCCAACAATTAAAATAATTAAAAAAATGATTCAATGTTTCTCGGATCAAATTAATAATTATAATAATTCCGAACAACATTCCTACAGATAATGCCTACAAAATGCACAAATATTAACATTGACAAACCATATTCTAACTTAAATAATAATAACAAAATTTAAAACACAATAAAATAACATAAAATAGGCAAAAGAGAGAAATAAAAATAAAACTAAAAAAATAAACTACCTAAAGGAGGAGACTTGCAGCAGCGTTGGTGGGGTGCCGGACGGACAGTGGCAGGCGTCGGGACTCCGGCGAGTGGCAACGCGATAGCGCGAGGGGACCGGCGGTGCAAGGGTGGCGAGTCCGGCGGAGCAGCGCAGGCGTGGTGCAGGTGGAAGAGGCCCAACGCGAGCGCGGGGGGGAAGCAGCAGCGGGCGTCGGAGGTGCGGCGATGGAGCTGCAGACGCGGGCGAGTCCGGCGGAGCGGCAGTGGCGGGTCGCAGGTGCAGAGGCGCGGCGATGGAGCTGCAGACGCGGGCGTTGTGGATTGCAAGACCGACAGCGGAGGCGGCGTCGAGACGCTCGGGTCGCGGCTGCCACAGGGAGCTCGGGCTCTGCAAATCGGTGACGGCGTCGGGGCGAGCTTCGCGGGGAGGATGGCGAAGCGGCGGTGGAGTAGAGAGGGCTGGCGTCGCGGTGGTCAGCAGCTCTGCGATGCGAGGGATCGGGTCGCGGCTGCTGCGATAGCTCTGGCATCGGATCGGCGGGTTGCAGGGAGCGTCGGCGAGGAAGGCGCGACATCGGGTCGTCGCGGCGAGCTTTACGGGGAGACCGGCGAAGCGGCGGTGGAGGAGGCGCGGTAGCGGCTGGCGGAGGCAGTGCCGGCGTGCTAGACGGCGCGGTCACACCGGGAGTGATCGGGGAGGTCCCCTTCGGGGAAGGCGACACTGTAGCGTTTCCTCTTTTCTTTTTTTGTTTCTTTTTTTCTTTCCCTACTGATTGACGTCACTTCCCGTCTGCCCCCTTCACTTTTCTGCAGAAGCTTTTTGCTTGACTTTTTTAACGAAAACAAAGACAAAAGAAGTCTCTTTTTTTTCCTTTGAATTTCGAATTCTAACGAAACGAAAGAACTACTCTCACTTTTTTTTTTGCTCTGAAAATTTTTCTCAATCCCCTCCCCCCCGCCTTTCGCACGAACTGTAGCCCTTGTACAGTGAAAACCACTATTGATTTTTAGAAAGTTGTGCTTCCTTGATTGCGGAAATTACAGAATTTTAGTCCTGATTTGTCATCACAAATTAACATTTCGATTTTTCATTGACGTTACCAGAAACGCATCTAAGTTTGTTTTGATTTTTGCAAACAGCTCACCTGATAAGTATAATTTTTTATACTTTCCCTTTAATTTATCAATCTGATCATTATCCTCATCGATTTTGGGTTTAGCTTCAATTTCTTTCATTCTTTTCCTTTTATTTGTTCAAAATGTAATTTTTATTTTCTTTATTTACCTAGGTTTGCTAAAATTTAGATATCAACAAATGAGATCCAGGAGAAGAGAGAGAGAGAGAGAGTGAAAGAACGGGACACTACCGACCAAAACAAGAAAAGAGGACAACACTTCGTGGAGAAGCAAAGTGGGACTTACGAAGGCCCTAATACTAGTAAAAAACGCTGCGATCGGGGTAAATAGGCATGGCGGAGACCTCCATCCACCGCAAATCCTCCGGCGACCGGCCAAATCGCACCGACAAAACAAACCCACCTCTACCTCCTCCTTTGAGCCCTAGGGATCTCATCAGCGCCTTGCCGGACGCTGTGATCCACCGCATCTTCTCGTTTCTGCCCCTCCAAGACGTCGTCAGGACCAGCGTCCTCTCCAAGCGCTGGCGGCCCACTTGGACCACCGCCACCGACTTGGTCTTCGATGGAGAGATCGTAGCCCGGCTTCGCAGTACCTTGGACTTCCCGTCCCTCGTCGACAGCGTCCTGATACAGTGCATCTCCCCCGCGGTGAAGAGGTTCCACGTCACCGGCTTCAAGTACGAGAAGGCCCACCGCCCCAAGTTCGACCTCTGGCTACGCTTCGCAGAGGGGCGCCGAGTGGAGGACCTCAGCCTGCTGCTAGTGCCGACTACTAAGCCGCCGACGCCTTATATACTGCCGCGGTTCTTGTATTGCTGGAGTTGGTTGGTGCGCCTTGAAGTCTGGACGTGCCTTTTCTCGTTGGGTACGACTATTAGGTGGCCTTGTCTTAAGATCTTGGTGATCGTAATTTCAAGGATGAGCGATGATATCCTCGAGGGAATTTTCAGGGGATGCCCTGTTCTAGAGTCCCTTGAATTGTGGGGTTGTTGGGGCGTGAAGAACATTATGATAGATTCGACAAGTGTGAAAGAGTTGGTACTTCGTAACTCAAGCAACTCTAACATTCAGAAAATTTGGGCCCCGCATTTGCTGTCGCTGCGAATATCAGGGGATTGGCAACCTCATGCCATGTTAAGACTTAGCGATGTATCTTCTTTGGTGGAAGCCAAGTTAGATTTTTCGATTCGAGCTCTTACCGATTTGCCTTGTGACGAGATGATGTGCAGCCACATGTTGAAGGAAACCTTTCAGAAGCTGTGCGGAGTTACTACAATCACCATTGGGGCTTGGTGTTTTCAGGTACAAGCTCGATATTTTTTACCATTTTATAAGACGTACTTGTGTTGAATCGTGTATGTGATTAGCACTTATTCAGTGGTTTTTGTTGTGCTGGTCGAGTAACCTCAGCTCTCTCTGGTTCTCGTCTTTCATCATGGGGAATTATTGTGAAAACATGCATAATTAATTGCTGGCAGATAGGATGATTAATAATCTCGTGCTTCAAGTTATAAAGATGACAACGCATAGTGAGCCTTGGAGCTTCTTCCCTCTGTTTAATTTCCAATAATATATTTGGGATCACTCAGTTGGGAACAATGAATGCCACTAGATATTGCTAATTATTATGGATGCTAATCAATGTAGCATTGCAAACTCTTGATTTTCACAAGAAAAATGCATAAAGAGATTATTTGAAATGGTTACATTTTCATATCATTCTTTCAGTTTATGGAGAAAATTCATTTATTTGGATATATGATAGAGTAATGAACCTAGTCATCTTAGGTTGGCAAAACAAGATCGCGCTCTCGTCACATATGGCTGTTGTTCAATAATATATATTACAGAGTATTCTCAGAATATTTTACATTGACAATGGACGGATTCACTTGCAAACTTTAGTCAATAACGAGGTTCAGTGTCTCGTGGGACCAACTATTAGAATTTTTAGATCCTTCAAAGATCACAAATTTTACACGAGAAGTATACATTAATATTCTTGATTCTTAAAGAGATTCACCGGTTCATTTCTACTTGTAGTATCCTTATTGGTCTTTTCCTAGCCAGAAGACAGGGTCAAAATCTGGATGGACTATAATTTTTGTCATTCTTTATTCATGTTGAACAGGAAATATTATAATCAAAATTTTCTATGTTGCTTGCTCAATGTGCTTAGAAACTTTCCCTTTTGGAGATGGAAGGAGTGCCAGCGCCATTGTCAATATGTCAGAGTCTGACGCTACATGTAGACATTATTCAGTGGGACCTTCTTGGGATAGCATACATGCTACGAATTTCACAGTGCCTGGAAAAATTAGTCATATGCCTGACTGGCCTCCCTCTATCAATGGTTTGTTCCTTTGCTGTATTACTTTAAGTTCGCTTCTTGTGCTGGCTCCCTATTTGCATGAATGTTTAAAAAGTGAGATAAAACTTCAGAAGCATGTAGAAATGATAAATCTCAAACTCTTATTTGTTCCAGCAAATGAAATTTGGTAATGAGTCTGTTAGTCTACTCCAATTTTTTGCAAGGCTAATTTCAACCGTTTTAGTTCATGTCCTAAAGTAATTACAGTGTTATACTGGAGATTCTTTTGCTGCCATGTAGGGTTTGGATCTTGAACTGACAAATTAGTGATGAACACCTAGAAAGAAAGATAGTTTTATTGTGTAGATGAATGTAAAAGTTCAAATTCTTAGTACTTAAAATAAAGTAAAACTAACTAGCACCTACCGTGGACAAATGAAATGTTTTTGTTTTTTGAAATTTTGGTAAGGCAACGAATTCTATTTTCTATGGATCCGCATGTGATGTGAAGTAAGTTTCTTAAATGAGGTATCTATGTGCAGTATAGTCTTGACGAAGAATCGGAAGAAAGTTTTAACTATGATGAAGAAGATCTTTTGTGTTCACAAAAGGGGAAATTTCAATGCTTGGCGAAACATCTCAAGAGAGTTGAGATCACCATTGATAATTTTGGGTTGGAACGTCTGCTTGCCCTGATTAAGTTTCTTCTTGGTGATGCACTTGCGCTGGAGAAGATGATTATCAAGGTTAATTTGAACATGGGACATGGACAAGAACATGTTCGAGCCACTATTCTTTCGAAACTACTTGTTGTGAGCCAAAATATGCTCAGCTATCGAAGAGCTTCCAGAAATGCTGAAGTTATCTTCAGCCACTCTTTCAAATAGGTGTCCTTCTTAAAGCATATGAAAATCTGGGTTTCTTGTTAATCTAATGGCAGACATACTTTGCCTTGGGCACTACACTACTCATTTTTATCTACACTGTCAGGTTTTAACATGTACCTAATCTACACTTCTGTCAAGTTTAGTATTCCAAGATACTGGACTAACAGTCGTCAAGAGGCAAGTTTTTATCATTACCCCATTTTATGCTTTGGGTTGACTCCGATAAGCGGAACAGTTTAAGGACCTGTCCAGGTCCAAGTATAGTTGTAAGTATGAACCTCCTTAAGGAATGAGGTTAATGTTAGTGTTTTTGATTATCAGCACATGAAGGGTGTTTGGTCAAGATAATTTTCTTTATCTGCACTCTTGGAAGACCAAGCGAAGTCTTCATGTATTTGTGCGAAACTGCATGGACATCATTACAATTTGATTTTAGTTTAAGCACAACCCTCTGTTTCCGAGGGAAGCAACTACTTGCGCTGTCTGAAAATTCATGATTAAGCAAGGAACTCCTTCGGTTGCATTTGATTTCAGAGGCGCTAACATGAGGTACTCCTTTGCTGCCCAAATGAAGATGAACTCGAATTTTAACATCAACTTCTTTTATGGTTTAATTTGGTTCAATGGCATTTCTTTCCCGGCAAAAGAACATTTCCAAATGGACCTAAACTGTATTTCACGGTCCAATTAGGTTTCAACTTTTCGACAACCAAAACAAACCGTGAAATCAGTAATGTTTGTGGGAACTCGTAAGTTCATGAAATCTGTAACAAATAGCACATATAAAGAAAAAAAAATCCCATCATTTATTTCGGTTGGAGTCGAAAAATGATTTGCTTTAGTCTGATTACAATTTTGGTCGAATTAGGGTTATAAAGATCTGTTCAAGTTCGACATCCATGAAAGTCGAATTAAACCTCGATTATGGTTACTCTCTGCCTCAAACAGAAGGATCCTAAAGGTATTATGCATTTGCACACGATATAGAACATTCCTTTGTTGTTTTTTTTTTTTTTTTTTGGTCGAGTTGTTTCTTATTGGAAAGGTCTTCATCAAATGAAACAAGCTTTGGGCATAAGCTAATAAGTTCACAGAGGACGACAAAGGGCAAGATAATTTGGTTTATTATTAAGTATGAAACACTTGAAACATATAAAAATATGTAAATTATGTAATATTGAAACATATATTTTTCAATTTCTTAGTTCAGATTTTATCGCAATGTGCTTCACAAACATGTGATTTATATTAAAGGAAGTGCAATGCTTAGTATATTATCAGCCAACTATAATTAATTTGTCGAATTTACACTAAAATGAAATTTGAATTATAAGATAACTCAATTTTCAAACTAAAATAACCAAGATTTTAGTTATCATAATTAATTAAAGTAATTTAATTCATTTCAAAAACTGTTAATAGTACTCGACCAGTATCTAAGAATTCTTGTTCCACAATCATCAAGTTTTCTATGACTTATAATCTTCAACATAACAAGAATAGAAATCAATGCAATATGATATGATATTAGGATTTAAGTTAAAACTGATTAAGAAAAATTCAAGCTTGCGGATGTTAATTATGATAATTAATTAAAGAAATTTTCATCGAAATTTATAAGTATAATTCATTTCAAAAACTATTAATAGTCCGTGACCGGTGACTAAGAATTCATGCTCCACAATCTTCAAGTTGTCTATGATTTATAATCTTTTAACACCACATGAATTGAAATCGATGCAACATTATATGATATTAGGAACTAACCATCATAAAATTAAAATTGATTCAGAAAAATTCAACTTCTGGATGTTATACTTAGATTATCCTATTATCAAATTAATTTCTTCTTTCCGCATTTCTTCTAAGAGCCTATCATTTTGACAAACAGTTCAGAATTGATCAAAGCCGAGCAACTTTCTTAAAGGCATCAAATGGTTCGTAATCTTTCGTTTTACCTTGATGGGTGTTTGGTAGTTCTTTTCTTAGTAGGGGCGTGGCTTCTGGGCTTCCATTTTTTTCCTTTTGATAATATTTATTTTGTTAGAACAATTAAGCTTCAAATGAGTTTATCGCTCTATTTTTCTCTCTTTTCTCCTTTAAATTGAACGCCACGTAGCATCACGAAAGAATTTTGCTTAATACACGATGCCAAATTGACTTGACTGTACAAAGGAAACTGATTGACCGTCGATCACTCACTTTGGTCACGAAACAAAATTTCTGTGAAAATTGGAAAAGAAAAAGCACAAAAGAAAAACTATGCTCGTTAAAGAGACCAACTTATTCCAAAGTTTATTTTAAATGCCCTCGCTCAAAACTGTTGACTGTTGACAATATTAATCTGAGTCCCGCCTTTTTTTTTTCAAGTTCCTTTTTTTCGTCAGGTCTATGGCATTCCGTATGTTTCTTCTCACTCTGTTCTCTTTGGTCCCATTTTCTTTCTTCTTCTTTATCGTTCTCTCTCGTAGGTATGTCCCTCTGTGCTCCCTATTTCCATTTATCGCTTTAGCACTGGCCTGCCAATGGCCTTATGCCGGTCGCCGGGGCACTCTCCCGTGCCGCACCTGTTCGAAGGCCCGACGGCGATGCTAGGGTTCATAGGCTTTGCTCTAGCCAGAAACTCTCCGGCAATTCGAGCAACACCCGAGGAGACGAAGGAAACAGAAGCGAAGCGAAGACGAGCGATGGAGAAGGGCACAACAAGACTGAAGGTCTGAGGAGAGAAGACAGCGGTGGTGGTAATGAGCGGAGGCGAGACACTTTCCTGGCGACGCCTGTGTAGCAAAGGCCCTTCAGCGACGGCAATGGTCAGAGCTTCTATGGGAAGGAAGACAATCTCGACGGTATCAAAAGTAAAGAAGAGGAAAGGAAAATGGGATCCAGGAGAAAAGGGAGAAAAGTGAGAGAGAGAAAGAACGGCCACGTTGTCCATGCTTCCGTGTCGTGTCCGAAACGTTTCGGAGCGTGTCGGACACGTCCACACGCTCGGAGACGGTCGGACATGCGGTCAACCCGTGTCTGATTTTCCGACACGCGAACTTTTCTCGACACGCGTGTCGACGCGTGTCTGGAAGATTGATAGAGGGTGGAGGCGAGGGAGGGCGAGGGAGCAAAGGCCGCGAGCGCCGGCGAGACGAAGCCACGAACGGACCACCGCGACGGCGAGAGACGACTAGAGAAAAAGCCGAACAAAGAGAAAGAAGAGAGAAGGCAAACTCCTGCCAGCGAGACGCAGCCACGAACGGGCCACCGCGACGGCGAGAGACGGCCAGAGAGAGCGGCGGGGGCCGCCACTGTTGCGATGGATCGGCGACGAGAGGAAGAGGAGAGGAGGGAAGGGGGTCGTGCGACGAGCGGCAATGAGGAATAGGAGAAGAAGGGCTCGGCTCGCTAGGTTTTTCATAAAGAAATCCAAAAAAATAAGAAGGAGATCTGATGGCGTGAGGGGGAGGAGAAGTGACAGCTTACCTGTCACTGTCAAGTGGTGGGAGGAGGGAAAAAAAGTGAAAAAATTTGGGGTGAAGGGAAAAGGACGAACGAAAGAAGGGGTGGAGTTTGGGGATTGTTTTTTTAACCGTAAATTAAATAAAGGAAATTAAAAAGTAATTTCGAAAAATAAAAGTATTAAATTTTAAATAATGATAAATTTTGATCATGGTAGAAAATTATAAATTTATTTAAATAAATTAATTTTAATTTATTTATTAATTATTAGTTTCATCGATAATTTTTATTAAAAATAAAAAAATATTCCTCATTAACTATAAATATATCTTTTGAATTTCAAATGAATTGATTTATTAATATTGTTAGTGTAAATTTATTGGTTTTTTTAAATTAATTAATTATTTATGAATTTAAAATTAAATTAATTAAAAATAAAAATATTTATTTAATATATAACGTATTAAAATTTTTTGTTACATAGGACGTGGGACACTACCGACAAAACAAGAAAAGAGGACAACACTTAGAAGCAAAGTGGGACTTACGAAGGCTATAACAGTAGTAAAAAACGCTGCGATAGAGCCTTCGAAACTCGGGGAAAATAGGCATGGCGGAGACCTCCATCCTCCGCAAACCCTCCGGCGATCGGCCGAATCGCACCGACAAAACAAACCCACTTCCACCTCCTCCTTTGAGCCCTAGGGATCTCATCAGCGCCTTGCCGGACGCGGTGATCCACCGCATCTTCTCGTTTCTACCCCTCCAAGATGTCGTCAGGACCAGCGTCCTCTCCAAGCGCTGACGGCCCACTTGGACCACCGCCACCGACCTGGTCTTCGATGAAGAGATTGTAGCCCGGCTTCGCAGTACCCTGGACTTCTCGTCCCTCATCGACAGCGTCCTGATATAGTGCATCTCCCCCACGGTGAAGAGGTTCCACGTCATCCGCTTCAAGTACGAGAAGGCCCATCGCCCCAAGTTCGACCTCTGGCTACGCTTCGCAGAGGGGCGCCGAGTGGAGGACCTCAGCCTGCTGCTAGTGCCGACTACTAAGCCGCCGACGCCTTATATACTGCCGCGGTTCTTGTATTGCTGGAGTTGGTTGGTGCGCCTTGAAGTCTGGGTGTGCTGTTTCTCGTCGGGTAGGACTATTAGGTGGCCTTGTCTTAAGGTCTTGGTGATCTTAGTTTCAAGGTTGAGCGATGATATCCTCGAGGGAATTTTCAGGGGATGCCCTGTTCTAGAGTCCCTTGAATTGTGGGGTTGTTGGGGCACGAAGAACATTACGATAGATTCAACATGTGTGAAAGAGTTGGTACTCTCTGGCTTACGCGACTCTAACATTCAGACAATTTGGGCCCCGCATTTGCTGTCGCTGCAAATATCAGGGGATTGGCAACCTCATGCCATGTTAAGACTTAGCGATGTATCTTCTTTGGTGGAAGCCAAGTTAGATTTTTCAATTCGAATTCCTACCGGTTTGCCTAGTGACGAGAGGATGTGCAGCTACATGTTGAAGGAAAATTTGGAGAAGCTGTGCGGAGTTACTACAATCACCATTGGGGTTTGGTGTTTGCAGGTACAAGCTCAATGTTTTTTACCATTTTATAAGACGTACTCATGTTGGATCGTGTATGTGATTAGCACTTACTTAGTGGTGTTTGTTGTGCTGGTCGAGTAACCTCAGCTCTCTGTGGCATTCTCGTCTTTCATCATGGGGAATTATTGTGAAAACATGCATAATTAATTGTTGGCAGATAGGATGATTAATAATTTTGTGTTTCAACTTGTAAAGATGACAACGCATAGTGAACATTGGAGCTTCTTCCCTCTGTTTAATTTCCAATAGTATATTCAGGATCACTCAATTGGAACAATGAATGCCACTAGATATTGCCAATTATTATGGATGCTAATCAATGTAGCATTGCAAACTCTTGATTTTCACAAGAAAAATGCATAAAGAGATCATTTGAAATGGTTACCTTTTCATTTCATTCTTTCAGTTTATGGAGAAAATTCATCTATTTGGATATATGACTGAGTAATAATGAACCCAATCATCTTAGGTTGGCAGAACAAGATTGCACTCTCTTGTCACATATAGCTGTTGTTCAATAATATATATTACAGAGTATTCTCATAAAATTTTACAATTACAATGGACGGACTCACTTGCAAACTTTAGTCAATAATGAGGTTCACTGTCTCGTGGGACCAACTATTAGAATTTTTAGATCCTTCAAAGATCACAAGTTTTACACGAGAAGTATACATTAATATTTCTTGATTCTTAAAGAGATTCATTGGTTCATTTCTACTTGTAGTATCTTATTGGTCTTTTCCCAGCTAGGAGACAGGGTCAAAAGATATCATATCTAGATGGACTATAATTTTTGTCATTCTTTATTCATGTTGAACAGGAAAAGTTATAATCAAAATTTACTATGTTGCTTGCTCAATGTGCTTAGAAACTTTTCCTTTTGGAGATGGAAGGAGTGCCAGCTCCATTGTCAATATGTCAGAGTCTGACGCTACATGCAGACATTACTCAATGGGACCTTCCTGGGATAGCATACATGCTACGAATTTCACAATGCCTAGAAAAATTAGTCATATGCTTGACTGGCCTCCCCCTATCAATGGTTTGTTCCTTTGCTGTATTATTTTTAGTTCGCTTCTTGTGCTGGCTTCCTCTTTGCATGAATGTTTAAAAAGTGAGTTAAAACTTTAGAAGCATGTAAAAGTGATAAATCTCAAACTCTTATTTGTTCCAGCAAATGAAATTTGGTCATGAGTCTGTTAGTCTACTCCTCTTTTTTGCAGGGCCAATTTAGACCGTTTCAGTTCATGTCCAAAAGTAATTGCAGTGTTATACTGGAGATTCTTCTGCTGCCATGTAGGGTTTGGAACTTGAACTAACAAATTAGCGATGAGCACCTAGAAAGAAAGATAGTTTTATTGTGTATATGAGTTTAAAAGTTCAAATTCTTTAGTACTTAAAATAAAGTAAAACTAACTAGCACCTACCGTGGACAAATGAAATGTTTTTGTTTTTTGAAATTTTGGTAAGGCAACAAACTCTATTTTCTATGGATCCGCATGTGATGTGAAGTAAGTTTCTTAAATGAGGTATCTATGTGCAGTATAGTCTTGACGAAGAATCGAAAGAAAGTTTTAACCGTGATGAAGAAGATTTTTTGTGTTCACGGAAGGAGAACTTTCAATGTTTGGCGAAACATCTCAAGAGAGTTGAGATCACCATTGATAATTTTGGGTTGGAACGTCTGCTTGCCCTGATCAAGTTTCTTCTTGGTGATGCACTTGCACTGGAGAAGATGATTATCAAGGCTAATTTGAACATGGGACATGGACAAGAACATGTTCGAGCCACTATTCTTTCGAAACTACTTGTTGTGAGCCAAAATATGCTCAGCTATCGAAGAGCTTCCAGAAATGCTGAAGTTATCTTCAGCCACTCTTTCAAATAGATGTCCTTCTTAAAGCATATGAAAATCTGGGTTTCTTGTTAATCTAATGGCAGGCGTATTTTGCCTTGGCACTACACTACTCATTCTTATCTACATTGTCAGGTTTTAACATGTACCTAATCGACACTTCTGTCAAGTTTAGTATAGTTGTAAGTATGAACCTCCTTAAGGAATGAGATTAATGGTAGTGTTTTTGATTATCAGCACATGAAGGGTGTTTGGTCAAGATAATTTTCTTTATCTGCACTCTTGCAAGACTAAGCGAAGTCTTCATGTATTTGTGCGAAACTGCATGGACATCATTACAATTTGATTTTAGTTTCAGCACAACCCTCTGTTTCCAAGGGAAGCAAACTGTCTGAAAATTCATGATTAAGCAAGGAACTCCTACGGTTACATTTGATTTCAGAGGAGCTAACATGAAGTACTGTTTTGCTGCCCAAGTGAAGATGAACTCGAATTTTAACATCAACTTTTTTTATGGTTTAATTTGGTTCAATGGCATTTCTTTCCCGACAAAAAAACATTTCCAAATGGACCTAAACTGTATTTCACGGTCCAATTAGGTTCAACTTTTCGACAACCAAAACAAACCGCGAAATCAAGTAATGTTTGTGGGAACTCATAAGTTCATGAAATCTGTAACAAATAGCACATATAAAGAAAAAAAAAATCCCATCATTTATTTCGGTTGGAGTCGAAAAATGATTTGCTTTAGTCTGATTACAATTTTGGTCGAATTAGGGTTATAAAGATCTGTTCAAGTTCGACATCCATGAAAGTCGAATTAAACCTCGATTATGTTTACTCTCTGCCTCAAATAGAAGGATCCTAAAGGTATTATGCATTTGCACACGATATAGAACATTCTTTTGTTGTTTCTTTTTTTTTTTTTTTTTTTGGTCGAGTTGTTTCTTATTGGAAAGGTCTTCATAAAATGAAACAAGCTTTGGGCATAAGCTAATAAGTTCACAGAGGACGACAAAGGGCAAGATAATTTGGTTTATTATTAAGTATGAAACACTTGAAACATATAAAAATATGTAAATTATGTAATATCGAAACATATACTTTTCAATTTCTTAGTTCAGATTTTATCGCAATGTGCTTCACAAACATGTGATTTATATTAAAGGAAGTGCGACACTTCGTATATTATCAACCAACTAGAATTAATTTGTCCAATTTACACTAAAATGAAATTTTAATTATAAGATAACTCAATTTTCAAACTAAAATAACCAAGATTTTAGTTATCATAATTAATTAAAGTAATTTAATTCATTTCAAAAACTGTTAATAGTACTCGACCAGTGACTAAGAATTCTTGTTCCACAATCATCAAGTTTTCTATGACTTATAATCTTCAACATAACAAGAATAGAAAACAATGCAATATGATATGATATTAGGATTTAAATTCAAACTGATTAAGAAAAATTCAATCTTGCGGATGTTAATTATGATAATTAATTAAAGAAATTTTCATCGAAATTTATAAGTATAACTCATTTCAAAAACTGTTAATAGTCCGTGAGCGGTGACTAAGAATTCTTGCTCCACAATCGTCAAGTTGTCTATGATTTATAATTTTTTAACACCACATGAATTGAAATCGATGCGATATTTTATGATATTAGGATCTACCATCATAAAATTAAAACTGATTTAGAAAAATTCAACTTCTGGATGTTATACTTAGATTTTCATGTTATCAAATTAATTTCTTATTTCTATATTTCTTCTGAGATTCCGTGTTATTTTCATTTCGCAAATCAAAGGGTGAGGGCTTCCCTTTTGCCAAACTCAAAAGAGGGAAGCGTCAACGGAGCTAAAACTCGCCGGTGAGAACTCAAGAAAAGTCTCATAGCTTGTGCTCGACGCCCTTCGGCACGCACCCTTTCTCTCACACAAGGATGGTTGAAGAAGAAGAAGAAGAGCAACATCAACTGAGCCCACTCAACAAACCCGCTGAGGCCGCTCATCAAGACTACTCATGGCCCGTGATTTAGCAACACGGTTCCCAACCAGGGTATAGTGTTAGCCGGCGGTTGAGAACCGTGCCGTAAGGCGTGCTAACACTGCAGTGGGCATTTCACCCACCTCCTCTCATCCCAAGCGTAGGTGGCTACAATACCACCCTACTGGCGGTAGCAATAGCAAGCCCTAATGTGGAATCTATCTTCCCAACCAAGAAATCTCATAATTTCCTGTCTATCTTTATCTTCCCAACAGAGAGGGAGTACAGAGGATAGCACGAAGTCTCCCACCCCAAGGCGGTTCTCCCGCCTGTTTCCTCCTAATGTCCCTCTTTAATGAGCCTATCATTTTCACAGACAGTTCAAAATTGATCAAAGCCGAGCAACTTTCTTAAAGGCATCAAATGGTGCGTAATCTTTCGTTTTCCCTTGATGGATATTTGGTTGTTCTTTTTCTTAGTAGGGGCGTGGCTTCTGGGCTACCATTTTTTCCTTTCGATAATATTTATTTTGTTGGAACAATTAAGCTTCAGATGAGTTTATTGCTCTATTTTTCTCTCTTTTCTCCTTTAAATTGAATGCTGCATTAGCATCACGAAAGAATTTTGCTTAATACACAATGGCAAATTGACTTGACTGTACAAAGGAAACTGAGGGCGTGCATGACAAAATTTATGTTTCTCGATTCCATTATTTCTCTGTTTCCCGGAACATGTTTGGAACAGAAATCCGTTTGGTAACGCAATTTGATTTCTCTATTTCTGAAACAAATTTCTATTCCGAAATAGAGAAATTGAAGAAATCGAAAGGTGAAATTTTTAACTTTTCAGTTTTTAAAATAGAAATCAGAAACTGAAATCAAACCATATAAAAAAATCTTGCGCTTTCTTGCTAACTTAATTCACTCATAACCATAACTTTACAAATTATTGCTAATTTTCTTTTTCTTATTTTTCTTGTGTTTTTTTTTTTTGCATTTTTTTTTTGATAACTTCATCTTTAGGATGAAATGCAATCGAATGGGTCCCCAATTTTCAAAAACGACAAAAGTTCTTAAATGCTTACTTAAAAACAATGAGGCTCTTTCCTCCTAGAAAAGGCACGCACATGGCTAATTGAAGAAAAAGTTCTTACATAATAGATGAATAAAAAACGTGCCTAGAAATTTAACCTTATTTTTTTACGGATTCAAAATTCTTGCAAAAACCAAAATAATTATATTGTTACACAATCTTGAATTTTAATTTGAAGGCAAGAGATTCAAGAGAATCTCTCTTTTACTATGCAAGGGCCATTAAAGGTTCATTGAGCAACAATAAAGAAATTAGGGATGAGTAACTGGACTGATTCAATTCGAGAATCAAAATAAACCGACTTTCCCCGATTGGTTCCTAACCATAAACGTTATTTTAAGGTAGAATTATTATATATTTTTTTACACTATTAATTTTATTTTGTTGATAATCTTATATAATAATAGTTTTTGATAAAATGACAAGACTGTATGGGCGCTA
Source organism: Eucalyptus shirleyi (assembly GCA_017140165.1). NCBI lineage: Eukaryota > Viridiplantae > Streptophyta > Magnoliopsida > Myrtales > Myrtaceae > Eucalyptus > Eucalyptus shirleyi. The sequence continues at coordinate 44,910,576 of CM029450.1, forward strand.
TTGATAGCACTCATATTCATGCTTCTCGCAGTACTTGTCTGAATCTACGTAGGATGAGCTTATAAACGATACATTGATCGAGGAGGGAAATCAAATAAATACGCTTAGGAAAATAATTGCTAATAAAATGGTAATGAATAATAATATGCTGGAAATTTCATGAAATTATATTTTCAACTTTTGTAATGTATTAGTATTATTTCGACTATTATTTTGTATTTAAGGATTTCCTATGTTGTTATCTAATTAATTTCTATTCCTAGAAATATACATCTTGTTATGTTATTAAACGGATTTCTGTTTCAGAAATAGAAATTTTGAGTCGTTATCAAACGAGTTTCTTTACTCAAAACTTGTCCGAGAAATAGAAATTAAGAAATTGATTTCTGACTAGAAATCAATTTCTATTTCAGAAATTTTGTCATGTGTAATCTGATTGACCGTTGATCACTCACTTGGTCACGAAACAAAATTTCTATGAAAATTGGAAAAGGAAAAGCACAAAAGAAAAACTATGCTCGTTAAAGAGACCAAATTATTCCAAAGTTTATTTTAACTGCTCTCGCTCAGAACTCAGTTGATCAGTTATCATTATCGTGTAAATAAAAAAGTAAAAAGTAAAGGGCGGCACTTTTTCCACTGTTGACAATATTAATCTGAGTCCCGCCTTTTTTTTTTATTTCAAGTTCCTTTTTTTAGTCAGGTCTATGGCATTTTGTATGTTTCTTCTCACTCTTTTCTCTTTGGTCCCATTTTCTTTCTTCTTCTTTATCGTTCTCGCTCGTAGGCATGTCCCTCTCTGCTCCGTATTTCCATTTATCGCTTTAGCTCGGCCTGCCAATGGCTCTATGCCGGTCGCCGGGGCACTCTCCCGTGCCGTACCTGTTTGAAGGCCCGACGGTGATGCTGGGGCTCTTAGGCTTTGCTCTAGCCGGAAACTCTCCGGCAATTCGAGCAACACCCGAGGAGACGAAGGAAACAGAAGCGAAGCAAAGACGAGCGATGGAAAAGGGCACGACAAGACTGAAGGTCTAAGGAGAGAAGACAGCGGTGGTGGAAATGACCGGAGGCGAGACACTTTCCTAGCGACGCCTGTGTAGCAAAGGCCCTTCAGCGACGGCAATGGTCAGAGCTTCGATGCGAAGGAAGACAATCTCGACAGAATCAAAAGTAAAGGAGAGGATAGGAAAATAGGATCCAGGAGAAAAGGGAGAAAAGAGAGAGAAAAGGAACGGGACGCTACTGACCCAAACAAAAAAGGGGGCAACACTCCGTGGAAAAGCAAAGCGGGACTTACGAGGGCCATAATAGTATTGAAAAAACGCTGCGATAGAGCCTTCGAAACTCGAGGAAAATTGGCAGAAATCACGGGATTTGTATCCCATGGCGGAGACCTCCGTCCACCGCAAATCCTCCAGTGACCGGCCGAATCGAGCCGACGAACCAAACCCACCACCACCTACTCCTTTGAGCCCTAGGGATCTCATCAGCGCCTTGCCGGATGCTGTGATCCACCGCATCTTCTCGTTTCTGCCCCTCCAAGATGTCGTCAAGACCAGCGTCCTCTCCAAGCGCTGGCGGCCCACTTGGACCACCGCCACCGACCTGGTCTTCGATACAGAGATTGTAGACCGGCTTCGCAGTGCCTTGGACTTCTCGTCCCTCATCGACAGCGTCCTGATACAATGCACCTCCCCCAGAGTGAAGAGGTTCCACGTCATCGGCTTCGAGTACGAGAAGGCCCACCGACCCAAATTCGACCTCTGGCTCCGCTTCGCGGAGGGTCGCCGCGTGGAGGAGCTCGTCCTGCAGCTACTGCTGACTTCCGACACCCCGGAGTTTTATATACTCCCGCGGTTCTTGTATTGCTGGAGTTGGTTGGTGCGCCTTGAAGTCAGTGTGTGCTCTTTCTCGTTGGGTAGGACTATTAGGTGGCCTTGTCTTAAGGTGTTGTTGATTGAATTTTCAGAGTTAAGTGATGATATCCTTGAGGGAATTTTCAGGGGATGTCCTGTTTTAGAGTCCCTTGAGTTGTGCAAGTGTTGGGGCGTGAAGAACATTATCATAGATTCAACCATTCTGAAAGAGTTGATCCTCAAAAACTTCTATTTGTCTAACGTGGAGAAAATTTGGGCCCCACATCTGCTGTCACTGCAGATATCAGGGAATTGGGACTATTATGTCATGTTCAGAGTTGACAATATATGTTCTTTGACGAAAGCCAAGTTAGATTTTGTCCTTCTAACTGATGAGTTTGATGATATGAGGGAGTGCTGCAATCTTTTGAAGGAACTTTTGGAGAAGCTACGCGAAGTTCCTACAATCACTATTGGCCATTGGTGTTTGAAGGTACAAGCTCAATATTTGTACCATTTGTAAGACATACCCGTGTTGAATGGTGTTTGCGATTAGCACCATTTAGTGGTCTTTCATCAAGGGAATTATTGCGAAAGCATGCATAATTAATTACTGGGAGATATGATGATTCGTTGCTTTGGGTTTCAAGTTATAACATAAGAACATATAGTGAAGCTTGGAGCTCCTTCCCTCTGTTTGATTTCCAATAAATGGATTTGGGATCACTTAGTTGGGGACAATCAACGCAACATTGTCAAATGATTGATTTCCACAAGAATAATGCATGAAGAGATTATTTGAAAAGGTTACATTTTCAATTCATTCTTTCTGTTTATAAAGAAAATTCATTAGTTTGCAAATATGATAGAGAGTAATGAACCTAGCATCTTAGATCAGTAGAACCGGGTCATGCTCTCTTGTCATACTTGGCTGTTGTTTGATAATATATCTTAAAGAGTATTCTTAAAATATTTTACAATGGTGATGGACGGATTCACTTGGAAACTTAAGTCAATAAGGATCCTTTAAAGATCACAATTTTTACATTAGAAGCTTATGTTAATAGTCTTGATTCTTGAAGAGATGCACTTGTTCATTTCTACTTGTTGTATCTTTATAGATGTTTTCTTGGCTGGGAGACGGGTCAAAGGATATTGTATCCGGATGGACTGTAATTTTTGTTATTTTCTATTCATGTCAAATAGGAAAAGAAACAGTAATCAATATTTTCTATATTGCTTGCTCAATGTGCTTAGATTCTATCCCTTTTGGAGATGAAGGGAGTGCCATCTCAATTGTCAAAATGTCGAAGTCTGACACTACATGCACCAGTTCGTCAATGGGTCCTTCCAGGGCTAGCATACATGCTGCGTAGTTCACAGTGCCTGGAAAAATTAGTCATACACCTGACTGGCCTTTCTCTATATATGGTTTGTGCCTTTGCTATATTATTTTCAGTTTGCTTCTTGTGCTGACTTCCTCTTCGCATGAATGTTTAAACAGTGAGTTAAAACTTAGAATCACATATGATTATCTCAACTCTTATTTGTTCCAGCAATTGAAATTTGCCCATGATCGTCAGTCTACTTAACATTTGTGCCAAGCCATTTTAAACTGTTTTAGTTCATGTCCTAAAGTAACTGCAGTGTTACACCGGAGATTCTTTTGCTGCCATGTAAGGTTTGAATCTTGAATTAAAAAATTACCGATGAGCACCTAGAAAGGAAGACGTTTTATTGTGTAGATGAGGTTAAGAGTTCAAATTCATTAATACTTAAAATAAAGTAAAACTAACTAGCATCTGCAGTGGACAAATGAAAGTTGTTTCTTTTTTCTTTTGAAATTTAAGTAAGGCAACGAATTCTTTTTTCTTTGGATCTGCATGTGATGTGAAGTAATTTTCTTAAATGTGGTATCAATGTGCAGGATAATCTTGATGAAGAATTGAAAGAATGTTTTAACTCTAATGAAGAAGATTTTTTGTGTTTGCGAAAGGGGAACTTTCAGTGTTTGGCGAAACATCTCAACAGAGTAGAGATCACCATTGAAAATTTTGGGTTGGAATGTCTGCTTGCCCTGATTAAATTTCTTCTTGGTGATGCACTTGCGCTGGAGAAGATGATTATTAAGGCTGATTTGGACAAGGGACATGGACATGAACGTTTCCAAGCCACTGCTCTTTCGAAACTACTTGGTGTGAGCCAAAATATACTTAGCTATCGAAGAGCTTCCAAAAATGCCGAAGTTATCTTCAGCCATTCTTTCAAAAAGTCGTTCTTTTAAAAAGCATATCAAAATCTGGGTTTCTTGTTAATCTCATGGCAGGGGTATGTTGCCCTGGCACTATGCTCATTCTTATTAACTCTTTTTGAGAGTAAAGCTACTTGAACTATGACTCTGTTGGTTTTTAGTATGTACCTAATCTACACTTCTGTCAAGTTTAGTTTAGTTGTGATGTGAACCTCTTAAAGAATGAGATTAATGTTAGTGTTATGAAGGGTGTCAGGTCAAGATAATGTTCAGCTTTCTCTCTTTTTTTTTTTTTCTCTGGCAAAATAGTAAACTTAAGAGAGATTTTCTTTATCTGCACTCTAAGAAGGTCGAGCAAAGTCTCCATGTATTTGTGCGAAACTGCATGGACATCATTACAATTTGATTTTAGTTCCAGAACAACCCTCTGTTTCCAAGTGAAGCAACTCCTTGCACTGTGAAAATCCATGATTAAGCAAGGAACTCCTTCGGTTGCATTTGATCTCAGAGGCGCTAACATGAAGTACTCCTTTGCTGCCCAAAAGAAGATAAACTCAAATTTTAACATTAACTTTTTTTGCGGTTTAATTTGGTTCAATGGCATTTTTTTCTTGACAAAAACTTTTGCAAACGGACCTAAGCCGTATGTCACGGTCCGATTAGGTTCAACATTTTGACAAGCAAAACAAACCGTGAAATCAAGTCATGTTTGTGGGAAATCGGAAGTTCATGAAATCTAAAATGGTTAGCACATGTTTAATATATATATATATATATATATATATATATATATATATATCATCATCATCATCATCATTTGTTTCGGTTGGAGTTGAAACATGATTTTTTTTTTAGTTTGATTACAATTTGGGTCGAATTAGGGTTATAAAGATCTGTTCAAGTTCAACATCCACTAAAGTTGAATTAAACCTCGATTATGGTTGCCCCTACTCTCCGCCACAAACAGAAGGATCCTAAAGGCATTACACATTTGCTCGCGATATGGAACATTGTTTTGTTTTTTCTTATTGGAAAGGTCTTCGTCAAATGAAACAAGCTTTGGGCATAAGCCAATAAGTGCACAGAGGACGACAAAGGGCAAGATAATTTGGTTTATTATTAAGTATGAGACACTTGAAACATATAAAAATATTTAATTTATGTAATATCGAACATATGATTTTTTTCAAAAAAAATTAGTTCAGATTTTATTGCAATGTGCTTCACAAACATGTGATTTATATTAAAGGAAGTGCAATGTTCGGTATAATATTGACCAACTAGAATTAATTTCTCCAATTTACACTATAATGAAGTCTGAATTGTAAGATAACTCAATTTTCAAAGTAAAATAATCAAGATTTTAATTATCGTAATTAATTAAAGCAATTTTAACATAATTGATAGTTATAACTCATTTAAAAGCCTGTTAATAGTCCACGATCAATAATTAAGAATTCTTGTTTCAGAATCGTCAAGTCGTCTATGATTTATAATCTCCAACACCACAGGATGCAATATTATATGATATTAGGATTTAACCATCATATAATTAAAACTGATAAAAAAATCGAGCTTGCGGATGTTATTCTTAAATCATCCTGTTATAGAAAAATATTTTTTTCTGTATTTATTCCGAGTTCAGTTTATATTCATTAAATTATTATTTATTCCCGTTTTATTATTTTCATTTCTCAAATAAAAAAGGTCGAGGGCTTCCCTCTTTCCCTTTGCCCGAACTCGAAAAGAAGGAAATCGTCGCCGGAGCCGAAGCTCGCCGGCGAGAACTCAGGAGAAGTCTCGCCGCCCCTTCTCGCCGGCTCTTCAGCACGCACGCCCTTTCCGGCGCAAGGATGGCCGAAGAAGAAGGAGAAGAAGGGCAGCAGCAGCATCGACTGACCCCGCCCGACGAACCCGCGGAGGCCGCTCAGCAAGACTACTCGTGGCCCATGATTCGGTTCGACGTCCCTCCTCAAAGAGCCTACCATTTCCACAAGCAGTTCGGAACTGACCAGAAGCCGAACAACTTCCTTAAGGGCGTCAAATGGTGCGTAAATTTTTCGTTTTCCCATGATGGGTTCTGGGTTCTTCTTGTCCTGAGTAGGGGTGTGGCTTTGGGAGCGATGATTTGCTTGTTTTTCTTTTTGGGTTTTCGTCAGGTCGCCTGATGGGACTTGCCTTCTCAGTAGTTCGGAGGACAATACCCTTCGTGTGTTCGCCTTGTAAGTTTGTTTTGGGGAGTGCTTTCTGGTTTTTCTGTTCCTTCTCATGTCTTATTAGATCACGAGATGTTGCGTTGTTTGGTGGTGCTTTGATTGGACTGTGTCCTGATCAGACCAGAGTACGGGGGTGACGACAGCGCAAATGCGAGCTCGTCAAATCTTGATGAAGGTACATGGTTCACAAGGCATTTTGTGGTCATTCAGGATATCTGTTTGTTTCTGTGTGTTCGAATAGCTTGAAAAATGTTAGCTTTAGGACCGCTGAGACTGTCGGCATGAAATATCTATGACCAAACATTCGCAAATCGAGATAATGGGCGGTCTATGTCTCATGCAGTTCTCTTTAATTGCAGATTCCTTTGCAGCGAATCTTGTTGTGACGGAAGGGGAATCGGTTTATGATTTCTGTTGGTACCCTTACATGTCTGCTACAGGTCTTCTTGTTACATTTTACTCTTCTTTTACTTATCATGGTTATATTTTCTTCTATGGTAATTTCTCTTCTGGTAATTAGCCACAGCTAACATTGAGTATGGAAGCTTTTCATATTGCAGACCCAGTAAGCTGTGTATTTGCATCAACTACTCGTGATCATCCAATTCATGTCTGGGATGCTACTACTGGACAGGTCAGAATTGTTCAGTTTAGAGGTTTCAAGAACTCTGGGGGACTTAATTGAAGCCATATAATCGTTTAGGGTTATACTGAAGTCGTGGAGCCCGAGCTTATTTGACATCTTAGACATGCTTTGTAGCAATTGTCTGCATACCTTTTAGCTTCTTCTTTACAATCTTCTTCGTGCAACTTCGTTTTGAATGATCTTGGAAAATAGAGGAAATTTTATTGACTCCTACACTTGATATTGCAGCTACGTTGCACTTACAGGGCTTATGATGGTGTGGATGAAATTACAGCAGCATTTTCGATTGCATTCAATCCTGCAGGGAACAAGTAAGGCTAACATCCAGTTTTGACGAATCTTAAATTCCCTCATGTCAATGGTCCACTCTAATTCCCCTTGAAAGTTTCATTTGAAATTTTACGTTACTTTACCTTCTACTGTTGAAAGAAATCAGCATTTGGTGGTTTTGGTTATGCTCTGCTACCTGGATTTCGGAATGTTGGTGTTTGGTTGCTTAGTGGTTTTTGTGGTTATCATAAATAATTTAGTTTGTTGGAGCTAATCTCTTTACGTAGGGCTTGTAGCATTTTAAGTCTATTAAACTTTCAATCTACATCCTCTGTTCATGTATAGGATCTTTGCTGGATATAACAAATCCATAAGAGTGTTTGACGTACATCGCCCTGGTAGAGATTTTGAGAGCCACTCAACACTTCAAGGAAATAAAGAAGGTCAAACAGGTGTGTTATTGTGTTTGTCCCGGTTTAGCTATTACTAGAGATTTGTTTAACAAGTTAAATAAAAGAGGGTTTCAAAAACTACAATCAAGATGAATTGAGTATTTCATCTTCAAAGGATTGCAGTTGGTTGTAAGGCTGGCTTGTTCTGTTTATTTTGCCATGAGGCTTATATGCTATGCATGTAAAGGGAACTAGCAGATCTCCTAAATGCCCTGTATTTCCGTGTTTATTGTATAGTTATACAAGATAATATTGAGATCACAAGTTAAAAAGGAGGAATTGAGTATCTCATTCTCTATTGCTTTTGTGCAGGTATTATATCTGCCATTGCTTTCTCTCCAACCCATACTGGAATGCTGGCAACTGGTTCCTACAGCCAGACTACTGCAATCTACAGAGAAGATAACATGGAACTCTTGTACATCTTACATGGTCAACAAGGTGGGGTTACCCATGTAAGTGCTTGATATTGGATTTCCCTTATGTGATTGTTTTTCTCAAGAAATTATAGGTGATAAGCTTGCAATTACAGGTGTTATTTTCAAAAGATGGAAACTACTTGTATACTGGAGGACGAAAGGTAGAATGCTCTAAACTTTCTCTTTTCCTTTTCTTGGAAAATAAATATAATGACTCTATAGCATTCTCTCCCCCCCCCCCCCCCCAAAAAAAAAAAAAAAAAAAAAAAAAAAAAAAAAAGCACTATGATGGGATGATGAATGATAGAATTTGTTGGTTCCTCTAAGTTGTGCAAATTCGTTCCATTTGCTACTGGTAGTGATCATTACTGAAAGATATCCCTTTATCATGTCTTGGACTTGCTTGACCGTCCTTTTGTTTTTATACTGGGTAATATGATTTAAGGTTTCCTCTTTTAAGCAAAGTCTATAAGATTGGGTATACCCATATAAAAAGGCAGATATAAAATACAATCGCAAAGGACAAGATAAACAAAAAAATATTTTCCCTTAGGTGAAAGGGAATGACTTTGGGTGTGAATTGGGGTGCGAATTGTGGCAAAAGGAGAGAGGGGGGGGGAGGTGAGGGGGGTGATGATCCTTCCCTGTTCTTTCTAGACAGAGTGATCTAACAAGGAACGAGGCACTTGTTGCTAATCAGTAATGTTGTCTAACATGAATAAAGGTTGTAAGATACTTATTTGTGTTTTGATTGTACCTCCTTGTTCCCTTGTGTTTGAGTTTTGACATTTTGGATGTGTGTTAATTGGCGAAGCCGGTTAAGATAGGAGAACATATATAATCGTATATCTAGTCACTCTCCGGATAGAACACACAAATAATTTTTGTATCAATTCTGTCTTTATCCTGTGATTAAACGCCATCCAAGTTCTCAAGAAGGTATGAAAACAATTTCGGATGACCTTAACATCCAGGAATCGTGGGTAAACATTATTTATGCATTTTTTACTTTGGGCAATCTGTTTCTGACAATGTCTCTTCTTAAATTTCTACGTAGGACCCTTTTATTATGTGCTGGGATGTTCGCAAGGCTGTTGATGTTGTCTACAAGTGAGTATTGTTTCTTGTGATAGCAAAAGCTTCTCTTTAAGTTGAACTGAATAACATATTTTTACTGCAATGTTAAGTCATTAGATGTGAAAGTAGAATATTTCCTGCTAAATATGCCTTACCTAAGGCACAGTTTTTTCTCTCAAGTAATTGCTTTTTCTACTGTGAATTTTGTTTGAATCATCAAAGTGACTTTTTTTGTCCTCAATTGTGCATATAGGTTGTATCGATCATCTGAAGATACCAACCAGCGGATATACTTTGATGTTGACCCTCTAGGGCGACATCTTGGTACAGGTGGTCAGGTATCATGCTGGTTTTACATTTATGGTGAACTATTTCATCAATTGTCTACTCTTTCTAACAGTCTTTGCCTTCAGGATGGTCTTGTTCATATATATGATCTCCAAACTGGGCAGTGGACTTCAGGCTTTCAGGCTGCATCAGGTCTGATGCTTTGGAAATCGAGAGATTCCTGTCCACTTACGCGTAAATGTTAAATTCTATCTGATTGCCTGATAACTAACTTTTTCTTGTCTTCCATGACTCTGCAGATACAGTAAATGGTTTCTCTTTCCACCCATCTCTGCCAATGGCCGCTTCTTCTTCAGGGCACCGAAGATTTGAAGTTCCTGAGGACGATGATGCAGAATTTCATTTAAGGGGTATCATAGATGTCCACCTTTTGTGGTTAAAGCTTTGCAGCATATTTCACTTCGCTTGATTGAATGACTTGGTGATTGTGCTAATTTAATCAAATATTGGGCCCTATAATCCTCTGTTGGGTTATTTCTTGTTCTGTTTCTTCATTTTTTTTCTTTCTCCCAAGCCCTTCTGGAGGGTCTTCTAGGGCCTAGTGTTTGCTACTTTTATGTGGAAAAGATAGGATTATGAAGTTTTTGTTGCCAGTTTCTGCAGCTCGTCCTTTCTGCTTTTCTTTTATGACGTGCTTGGATCAAATTGTTCCGTGTTTTATTAGATGAATTAGAGTAGATATCTTCATAGCATAAGCCATATATGTGCGTGCACTCCGTTTTGATCACCTCAGCAGTACACTGTTGCCATTGGTTTACATCGTATTCTCCTCTCTTTTGCAGGTGATGAGAATTGCGTCTCCATCTGGGGCTTTGCTTACGACTCTGCAACTAACGGCATCAGCGGTGGAGATGACAGTGCTGGTCTTGATGGCGCATCACAAGAAAAATTGGCAGCTGAATCCTGAGTGATTTTTTCTGAATGTGTATTCATATCGTGGCTGTTACTGATCAAACACGTTGAATGATTGATGGTGAGGCAAATCCGTTAATCTGCACTGATCGAGCAATGTCGATCTCACGCCTTTTCTGACCAGTTCTTGTCATTGGCGCTTGGCTTTGGGCAGATGCACGGACTAGAGTTTGAGTTTGTCTCAGTCGCAGTTCGATTTGCTGTAGGTAATGCGTATGATGGATTGGTGAAACGATAAATCTTGTTAATGGAAAGAGTACTTGGTAGGAGCTTGGACAGGACAGTCGTAATTCTTTATTCCTGAAAAGCACGGAGCGCTTCATGGAACGATTTCATGCATATATATTTATTCTAAGGGTGAGCATGGTTCTAGGTAGAATTTGGAACTTGAGACTTGGACTAGTGGGAATCTATCCATTTCCAAGTTTCAAGGTATGTAAGTTGGGTTTTAGGTTCCAAAAATTAAGGAAACTATTTCGATGAGTAGGTTTTAAGTTTTAAATTGATGGAACTTAGAATCTGTAATTTAGAATTTGAAACAAGTTTTTGTATTTTTCTTGGTCTATCTTCATACAATCTTGCAATATTTTATGACATTCGATGATGATTGTATAATTTGGAACTACTTGTCTAAGCCTTTATTTTACGAAGAAGACTTTTATTTTGTTAATGTTTTATATATTTCCACAATCTTGAAGTATTATATGGTGTTAGATGATTATATAATTTGGAAGTATTTGTCTCACCTTTCATTTTATGATGAAATCTTATACTTTGTTAATGTTTCATATTTTCATGTGTTTAAATATAAGTTATAATCGGTAAATTGTAACAGCATGTGGTTATAATTAAAAGTGATAATTCATTACGATTGCCAATTAATAATACAGGTGTAACTTGGGGAAGCCTTGCAATTTGTGATAGTTTCAAGTTTCAATGGACTAGATTTCATGTTACAAAAAATGAGGAGTCTAGTTTAATGGGTAGGTTGTAAGTTTCGGGTGGAATTTATAAAAAAACTTAGAACCAATCTAGAACCGCTCGCTCTATTGATTCTCGTTTCGTTGAGGGCAAAACACATGCATCGAAAATGAGTCAATTTCATCATCCGTGTCGTATGCGTTTTTTTTTTTTCATGGATATGATTTTTGACCATCGGAGACTACGAGGGGGAAGCATCACGTCTTGTCACGTGACGTGTAGTGGGTCCCACTTGACAAGTGGAGTAATGAAATGCATTGACTCGGGCTACACACATGTCGATGATCGGCGACTGGATTGAGATAAATCTCATGTTGAACTCAAGGAATATCCTGAAATTTATTATTTTAAATGTTTGCTGTGGATATTAGATAGGAATTAGCGGTCTATTTGTTTTTCGAAAAATAGATAATTAAAATATATATCTTTTAATTAATTGCTTATATCGCTTAAACTAATTAATCAATAAAGAGCATGTTCATTTTCGTTAATAATTTATAATTAAAAAAATATTCGTCGTTTATTTAACCTTTTCAACCATATAAAATATCATTTAAAAAATATTTTTCAACTTATTTATTTTTTTACACGAAACCAAAAAAGAAAAACATTTTCTTGGCTCGTGGGTCCCACTCCGTTTGGGAATCCTTTCATATACCCCAATAACAGTATTCCCCTTCTCCCTTCTCTCTCTCTTGCCCGAAGAGTCTATTTTAATGGGTAGGTTAATGGATATGTTGTAAGTTTTAGGTGGAACTTATAAAAAAAAACTTAAAACCAACCTAAAACCGCTCGCTCTATTAATTCTCACTTCATTGGGGCAAAGTACATGCATCGAATAATTAGCCAATTTCATTATCGGTGATATATGCGTTTTTTAATGGATATGATTTTGGACCACCGGATGACTATGAGGGAAAGGATCACGTCTTGTCGTTGACTTGGGCTACACATATGTTGATAAGTGAATTGAGGTAAATTGAAGGTGGAACTCAAGGAATATCCTAGAATATATTATTGGCCGATGTTAAAAGTACCCATTACCTTAAATATTCGACGTGGATACTAAACTTTCCAAAACTCAATTAAATTGAAATTAGCGGTCTATCTATTTTTCAAAAAATGGATAATTGAAATATATATATTTTAATTAATCACTTATATCGCTTAAACTAATTAATCTACAAAGAGTATGTTCATTTTCGTTAATAATTTATAAATTAAAAAAATTCGTCGTTTATTTATTTTTTCGGCCATATAAACGACTTACTTATTTTTCACGAAACCAAAAAAAGAAAAACATTTTCTTGGCTCGTGGGTCCCACTCCGTTCGGAATCCCTCTATATACACCAATGACACTTTTACCCTTCTTTCCTTCTCTCTCTCTCTCTTTCTCTCTCTTGTGCCGGAACTGGTTCAGCTTCAGACTCGGGGTGGCGAAATGGCTTCCCTGAAGCGCGAACCGCCCGGCGAAGACTTCTTCGACCCGAACCCCAAGAGGACGAGGCACGGCGGCGACGCCTCCTCGGAGCCGGAGCACCACCGCAGCCGCCTCCACGTGGCGCTCAACCCCGCCGACTGCAACTTAGGTACCCGCCCTTTTCCTCCCACGTCTTTTTCTCCCCACCGTCTCTTCGCACCATTCCGTCGATCGCGTCGGCTTCGCGAGAGCCTTCCTCTCTCTCTCTCTCTTTCTCGCTGCTCGTTCGTTCTCCGACCGTCTGTACGGGTTGAGCCTCGGAGGGACGATCGCGGCGCGTCGTGCTTTCGTTCGGTACGAGAATTGCGCGCGCGAAGTTGGGGAGGGGGGGGGGGTCGGTGGAGCGTGCGATCGTGCGTCCGGGCTTGGCCGTCTCGATATATCGTATCGATCCTGACCGCCGGCCGTGGCTCGTGCCGTGGCGCGGCCGGGAAGGCGCGGAGCGGAATTCGATCGAACAGTACTGTGTAGTGGCGTCTGGTTTTTTTCCTTAATTTCCGGTGGCGGTGAGATGGAATCGGGAGAACTGTGCTTTTCTCGCGACGGATTTTGGAATCCCGATGGTCTTCCGAGTCAAGTATTGCGCGGCATCCATGGTTATATGTGTCACTGGTGTAATTGTTCTAGGGAAAAGAAAAGGAAGAAGAAGTAGAAGAAGAAGAAGAAGGATTGGTTTTTTCCTTAATTTCCGGTGGCGGTGAGATGGAATTGCCAGAATTGTCCTTTTCTCGTGACGGTTTTTGGAATCCCGATGCTCTTCCGAGTCGAGTATTGCGCGGCATCCATGGTTATATGGGTCACTGGTGTGATTGTTTTAGGGGGAAAATAAAAGGAAGAAGGGGGAGGAGGAGGAGGATTGGTGATGTGGGAAGGGACCTTCGTTGCCTCATGTTGTGGCACACGATTTGAATGTTTTTGTCTAGGTTTTCTCTGACTCGAGGATGATGTTAGGCATGGTTGTAGAAAAACACGCAATGGAAATGCGTACCCCTATGTATTTGTGGTACTTTGTGCTCTTTCTTTGAGTTTGTCTGTGCCATGTATCGAGCGTATCGTCGGTTGTGTATGTTGAAAGGTCCGAACTCGTTCTTGTTTTGATAATTGAAGTGACAGTGCGACTGCGTATTCCTTTGTGCAGATTTCAACGTGGAAGGTGATGGGCTTCAAGGATCTGCACTTCATGAGAAAGGGTTTGCTTATTGCTGGTCTGGCGCGCGCGCTAATGCTGGAATAATTGGGGGGAAATACTGTTTTGGCTGCAAAGTCATCTCAACCCAACCAGTTGAAATGGAAGACACCCCCCATGACAAACGACATCTTTGCCGTGTTGGTGTGTCGACTGGGGATGAACCGGTGGGAAGCCTTGGAGAGAGCTGCTGCGGCTTTGGATATGGAGGGACTGGGAAATTTTCAACTGCCAATGACTTTTTGGATTACGGTGAAAAATTTGGAATTGGTGATATGATTGTCTGTGCTGTTGATCTTGAGAGTAGGCCCCTGGCATCCATAGGTTTCTCAAAGAACGGGAAGTGGCTGGGAATTGCAAAGCAGTTTGATGCCAGTGGGATGGGTCTTGGAGTGGATGCTGCAGCAAGTAATTTACCGTGGAGATCTGCGCTCTTTCCGCACATACTATTGAAGAATGTTGAAGTAGAGATGCACTTTAGTCTTGACGATGGGTTGGTTCCCCAAGATGGTTTTAACCCTTGGGCTTGTGCATTTGAGGATCAGAAGGCCATTCTAGGCCCTGCTTTCTCTGATATTAGCTGCTGTGAAGTGATCATGATGGTGGGATTGCCGGCTTCTGGAAAAACTACTTGGGCTGAGAAATGGATCAAAGAACACCCTGAGAAGCGATATGTGTTGCTTGGAACCAACCTTGTTTTGGATCAAATGAAGGTATGACTTTGTTCTCTTGCATTTCTAGGCTCTTGGCGTTGCCTATATACTCATTTCTATCGCCTATCTGTTGAATCTTGGCACAGGTTCCTGGGCTCCTGCGTAGGGGAAACTATGGTGAAAGATTTGATCGTCTAATGGACCAGGCAACTGACATATTTAATATCCTACTGACAAGGGCTGCAAGGACAGCTAGGAATTACATACTTGATCAGACAAATGTCTACAAAGGTGCACGCAAACGCAAACTAAAGCCCTTTGCATCTTTTCAAAAGGTGCCTATCTTCTGCTTTAAATTTTGTGTAAAAATATACTAAGTTGCTGATTCTTTCAACCAAATAAATAAAAAATAAAAGTTGCTGATTGTATATCCATATGATGTGCTTTTCCCCCTCAGATTGCTGTAGTGGTATTTCCAAAACCGAAGAACTGAAAATACGCTCTCAAAAGAGATTCAGAGAAATGGGAAAGGAGGTACCTGCTGAAGCAGTAAATCAAATGTTGGGTATCACACTAGCTTTTTTTATTTGATCCCTTGTTCATTTTCATTTCCTTTTCAATGTATCTTCCAAATTTCTCCTGGTATCTAAATTCGATTACTTCTGGCAGCCAATTTTGCTTTGCCCACCAGTGCGGATATGCGAGGATCAGGCGAGTACTTTGATCAGGTGATTCTCCTGGTGTTGATTGGTTATTTTTAACTTAGTTAATTGTTGTGTGACTAATTTTTGGTTTTCTTGCTAGGTCATGTTTGCGGAACTGGACCAAGTGGAGTCACAGAGGCACTTGGATGAGATGAAGCAATCTCTTGCCTGTCCTTCCAATTTGAATGTGAAGAATGATTTTTCACCTTATCCACATGGGACTGCTGCGGGATCTTATCCTTTGCCGCAAAAGGAGCACATTCCATCAGGTTTAGGCTTCTCTTTTCTTTGAATTAAGAATATATTGGTTCATATGGCTGCCAAGTTGTCTCAACTCAGCCAGTTGAGAATATAATGGTTCATAGTGAACCTTTCTATGATGATGTCATATCTTATTGGTTTTTCAGTGAGTGGAGGACACTGGATGGACTCTCGTGTAGCTTCCCCTCTGTTGAACCCCAGCTACCAAGCCCTGAATCGAGTAAGCATACGTTTTGTGTGTTTTTTGGCCTTTCTTTGATAAAGTGTACTTGGATTAGATGTTCAAGACGTCAGATCTGTACTTTTGAATTTCTTAGATATTTTTTTCACAGGTGAATAAAATTTCTCTTGTTTTTCTTTGGTATAATATCTTCGCTCTGGTCAAATGAATTCATATGCATATGCAGAGAAATGCTCCCTTTTGGTTGTTCAGTCTCTCATGTTATGCAAACTATTTGATGAATCTCATATTCAAATTGTGTTATTTTAATTAAAATAATTGAACACTTGATAATGTGGATGCTGTGGCCTCAGTTGGATTCATATCAAGACCATCAGCAGTATAATGTGCCTGGAGCACTTGCCGCTCCTGGAAGTTGTCAAAGAAGTTTCTACCCTGCCAGTGATTATGGTTATCCTAGTACGTCAAGTGCCATTACCAATGTTGGTTCAAACTGTTACCCGATCCATGGAGTGGATAACTCCTACAGCAGGTCAAACATGGTGTACAACAGCATGCACGGTGTCCCCACTGATGCATTGTACCAGGGCAACGGTGTCAGGCCTTTCTTAAATGGAGGTGAAAGGGCCTCTTCAGTACCATATTTTACTCCTGGTGCTCCTTTCAATGTCAGTGGGAATCCCAGAGGTTTTCCAGACACTCTAAGAGGATCCACATTGATGGAGGATCCGTCTGCGGCAGCATGGTAATTAGAACTGATCAACTCATCATTAATTTGCTTTGTTGGAAGCATAGTTTCCTTTGTTGCATTTTATCTCAGGTTTATGAGCGTGGGATGTCACCCAATCATGCACATTTCATGAATTTATTCAGAGTTTTCTTAATCTAGATTGATGCCTCATATAGTTGTACTTAACAGTTTTATGCATGAAACCTCAGGTGCACACTATGCTGCTCCAAATCCAGGAACTCTGTACAGGAATTCGTCTGCTGACATGCCGCCTCCAACTGGGCAAGCCCCGCCCTACCAGAGGCATTACTGACTGCTTACTGCGTGTATTCTTGCTACCAACGCGAGAAGCTATGTTGTTGTTGTGAAAGGTTTCAAATGTTGTAAATACTGTATACACGCACTGGGAACTGAAGGCCTTCCGTGGATCATCATACAGTCATTGAAGCCAATGAACTTGGTGTCATATTTCTTCTCCCATGATCTTGTAATTGCTTCACTCTTCTTTTGGCGACTTACATGTTTTGCGTCAGGTTGCATTTGGGGAGGCTGCTTCTCTCCATTCGACAAATTAGTAAAGAATGTAGTGGAATGATGTGGTGCTATTCAACATGTCTCGAGTTATGTTGTTACCGATTTCTAGACTATTTTTGATGCGTAGATGCATGATTGGTCTTCAATGCTTTAGTCAGCAATGGATGAAGATCGGAATGATCCTTGGAATGATGATGTTAGATTCATCAATTGTTTATTGACATCTAAAAGAGAAATTTATCTTGTGATGCGCTGCTCTTGAGATAAAAAGTTCTATATAACCTAATAACTCAGGACCAGATGTACTAACGTTGCATAAACCAGTCGGTTTCAGGGTGAATGACCTACTCTCATCATAGTCGGTTCCTCGTAATTGAAATCAGGAACAGAACCTGATCCCGACTTGAAAATATCTAATGCCCCTTGTAGAAATGATCTGTTCATTCTACTATGGATGGAACAGGGACATCATTCAAAATACCTACCAAAGGATTGACTGAACTACTTACAGACTAATGTTTTGTGGAGCAATATTGCTAAATGTTCTCTTCTTTTGCGACTGCAGTTTTCTGCTCTAACCCATATTGAGAGCAATGAGGAGCACATTGGACAATACTCGAAGCACCTTTTCTAATGCAAACCCATCATGAAACAGCTTTCCATCTCCTTAGAAGTCAAGCTAAAAGATTCAGTGGTTGACCCACCATTTAGGAAAAGAAAAAAGTAATTACAACTTTAGCAAATCATTCACATGAAAGTTGGGAGATTCACATGAAAGATGGGAGAAGCCATAAAGCTGGTTACCTTGCGTGCTATGGCTGTTGCTCTCTTTGAGCCTTTTTTGCTGTTTCGTTCGCCTTTTCAAATGGGACTGACTTACCGACCAAAACCTAAAAAAGGGACTGACTTTTCCTCAAAGGCGACACCGTAACCATAACACTGCACGAATTGTCCGTGTTGGTACATTCCAACTAGCTAGCTCTCATGTCAATTATTCATTTCTGCAGTGCTCCAATGCATTCGTGGTCAAAATCAGTTCGGCATGATCTTCTGTAGCTATCAAGGTTGATTTACTGGAGCTTAGACGTTGTTCGATCTGTAACCATTATCCATTTATCTTGCAATGTAAATGAAAAAAAAAAAAGCCTATTCTCCCATAATATGGAAAGTTTGCTGGTGTTTTTGGTTACTTTGCACGTGGACCGACTCTTGGACACTTGTTCATCTGAGTCAGGCGAGCAAACAAGGGACATCACCACTGAGTTAATGACAGATTTTGGGAAATTCAACATAAATTAAGGCTTCGTCTTCTCGTGAAAAACAGATGATTTGACAAAATATTTGCTAAAAAATGAACGCTCGTATGATTTAAAATAATTAATAATGAAAATTATCTCATTATCAACAAAAATTTATGTCCACATATTTTCACGAATGATGAATTTTTTTTTTTCGTCCATTTTTTAAACGATATAAGTGATTATTTTTAGAAAAATATCTTTCAAATTATTAATTTCCTACAAAATAAACAAACACTAAATGTAAGCTATATAGATGTATATGACATGGATTTGTACACTGTGTTAAAGTTTTTCCATCTAAACATATAGATCTCATGACATACAAGAAATTCAAATGTATTGAAAGTGCCTATTACATACTTATCAGGTAACTTATCATGTCATTTAGCTCATCGTGTTACTTATTGTATCTTTTCTTATCACATAATCTATCTCATTCTTGACCTAAATTTGCTAAGCTCTTTAGGAGAAAAAGAACATAGATGTATCTAAACAACTCCTATATAAATTCTGAAATGTTAAGAACTAGTTTTCTTTAGGGAAATTTCCAATGAATTCTAGATTTATTATACGGATACTAATTCATTTCAATGATTTTAAATTTTTTCAATTTAGTTCAAATTTATGAGCCAAATTTTAATATAATCATTCCGATCAATTTTTGTCAAAAATTACTCATGTGAAGGTGTGCTACATAGATAATCAGTAAGAAATTGACAGTTTTGTTAGCTTTTCCATATAATAGATCTAGAATTGATCGGATAACTTTTCCCGGCTTTTTTTCATATCTACAAGGATAAGGAAGTTGAGATTTAAATATGAAACTGAACGATTAAAAAGTAGATGATGTGCTTGCCCTAACGAAGAGATGCTTTTCTTAAATGCACAGCATGAGAACTGTCTGCAATCAATGGATTGACGCAACAGGACAAGAAGAGATGGTGGCAATGGGGCACGAGCTGTTCAAATTTCAAAGCGGACACGACAGCCTCCACAAGGAATAGAAAGCGATACCTGTGAAAGACTGAAAATCCCCACTCATCCTCGAAATATCACAAGACAAGACCCGATGTCACAGAAATAAAGCAAAGGAAAAGTCTTTTTTTGATGCCTTTAAGACTAAACCGAAGCGAAAAAAGCTAAGGACATGAACGGATGGCCTCAAAAAGATTGATGGGCATGATTCTAGTAAAGCATGATGGTGGCCTGGAAACCAATCCACCCTCCACTACAAATTGTCCATCACATGCCCTATATTCCCAACATGGCTTGCTAACCATATTCTTGTTTTTATTTATTTATTATTTATTATTATGGTAAAATGAAGTATTGCACAGATGATTTATATTACAATGATCTCTCTAGGTGAGTAATTACATTGACAATATTACTCACAATGCATCACACACAAGAATAATCCCGCATCAAAGGGGTTCCGAAATGATCTTGAAAGTACATTGGATCTACATATAAAAAAGTATGTTTGTGGTCCACATGCTCTAAGGAACGTCCAATTTTAGTCTTTATACTTGTTGGGCAAACTATTTTTTTAAACAAAAAATTAATTTCTTTTGTCACATTATAATCCAAATTTTACAGGATTGACAAATTGAAACCACATACCGATTGGTAACTCCTACATTTGTAAGTTTGCCCAATATGATTAAAAGTCTTGTTGAGATAAATGCCGCCATCGTATGCAAGTCTTTACCATCAATATGATGTGGAGTTGCTGAGATATTTATATCCCTAAAGCAGTCTTAGATATGTCTATGTGAATCTATACTGAAAATGCGGATATTAAATTATGGCTCATGTTGGAGTTAATCTTGTTGACGCAATATAGAATGGGTTCACTTGTAAACTCAGGAATCGCCAATTAATATTATTTTCTCTTCAAATCTTCAATTTTATAATATTTTTTTATAAGAGGTGTGATGAAAGAAATTATGTTCTAAGAACAACTTATAACTAAACAAAGTACAAGAACTAGAAAAAGGAACATTCTCATAAGTACGCAATTGAAATTGCAAATTTTTTTAGAAACTTGTACATAGATATGCCTTATGTGATTTGCTCGTGCTAACTCAATATATTCCGTCTAGGGACCAAAATTCAAAATTCACGTCAACAAAACGAGGATGAGTTTTATAATTTCCTCGAGTATTTTATACAAATAATATTGGGGGCACTATTTCCGCACCATACATGATCACATCTACTTTTATTTACACTAAAAAGATAAAATTGCCCTTAATATTTCACTTTCAATTTAAAGTGATGGCCTCGTTCCTTCTTTTTTGTATTTGTTCTTGTTCTATTTAAGATAGTTACCTTAAATAGGTATCCCACATGCTTTGCTTTTTATCATATTAAAGAAAAGTGCGTTCTTCTCAAATATTTCTATAACGTTTTATAAAATAATCTCTAATGTTAAAAAAAATCATCTGATTATGTTAGAGGAAAAATGCGTTCTTTGATATAGTGTAAAATTGAAAAGTCTCTTTTTTTTTTTTTATCATTAGTTTTATAACAACTTATTTATTTTTTATCCCTCTTATCTCAAAAGCTCACTATCGTGGTGAACTTTTTTTTTTTTATTTTCATTGGTCAAGTCTCTTTATTTATTATATCAAATAATTTATTTATTTTCATTATTAAACTAGCGAGGTGCTTTTATACAAAGCATGTAAGATGGTAATAGAGGAATATATATGAATACACTAAAAATATTATGTACATGAGATATTTTCTGTAAATAATTCATAAATTATATTAATTTTTCTCAATCCAAAATAATGATATTTCACCGTCATTTTCACAAAAAAAAGAAAAAAAGAATCTTACTTTATGCAATGTTTTGATTTCCTTAAATTTCATCTACTTAACAATTTATCCATAAATATGATGGACAATATGAAAAGAAACAAGAACTTTGAGAAATTTCTCTTTCTGACAAAACAAATTTATATGGAAACAATATCTAACAATAATAAAACTAGTGCCTTCAATAAACATGGAAAATCCACAACAAACAAAAATTAAACACATGAAATTCTTAATTATGGTAAGTGGATCCTACATAGATGTACCAAAAAAAAAAACTATAAGAAAAAGCAAAGCAGACAAATTGCAAATAAATGACAAAGGGCGATTTTGTTATTTTGGTAAAAATCTGGTGGATTTAGCCATACAAAGGTGGAAACAGAGCTGTCCACAGTGATCGATTTAAATTGCAGTTGAATGACAAAGGGAAATTTCGTCTTCTTCGGTAACAACAAAGTGGATTTAGTTAAACAGGGATAGAGACAACGTCGCCCACAGTCACCAATTTAAATTGCAATCGAATGACGGTGGGCGAATTTATCTTTTCAGTAAAAATTAGGCAAGATTTAATCATATAAGGAATGAAATTAGGGTCGCCCCTAGTTAAACGAGTCAATAATACAAGTCAAAAGAGATAAATCCTTGGTCAACCCTGGTAAATTCCACAGTGAAAAAGTGTACTTAGACACCCCTCTCTCTCTCTCTCTCTCTCTCTAAATTCATGCCTGTTGCGTCCTCGAAACCCCGAACGTCTTCCCCAAAATCCCTGCAAAATCCCACCATCTCCATCTCCATCTCCATCTCCATCTCTCTCTTCTGCAACCAATTTTCTCTCCCCTCGAATGCCCTTCTCCCTTCTTCGCCGGAATTCATGGACGGCAACGAAAACCCACCGCCGCCCCCGCCGCGCCGCGCCGTCGCGAGCCTCCCCGTCGCCGCCCTCGCCGCCCGCCTCTCGACCCTCTCCGCCCACCCTCTCTTCTCCGCCGCCCTCGCCTTCTACGCCCTCGTCCTCCTCTACTTCCCGCGCATTTTCCTCCGGGTCCTCCTCTCCCCCGTCCTCGCCCTCACCGCCCTCTCCCTCCTCGCCCTCCTCCGCCTCGGCGCCGCCCAGCGAGCCCGGGAGCCGGAGGGCTCCGCCGCAGCCGAAGAATGCGGGGTCCGGGCCGAAGAAAAGAGCGGGGAGCTCCGGCGGGATCCTTGCCGCGCCGATGGCCGCCGATCGGAAGTGGGCTTCGCCCCGAGCGCGCGCTACGAGTGCTCCTTCGCGGTGTGGGACGTGAAGGCGCCGCTCGACGTGATCTACGAAGAGTACGAAGGCGAAGGAGACGAGGACGAAGACGACGGCGACGGCGGCGACGGCGGCGGCGGCGGGGGATTCGGTTTCGGGAGACTCGAGAGGTACCCGTCGCTGTCGATGTGCTACCCGGACTCGGACTCGGACTCGGAATCATTCTCGCCGGGCGGCGACTTCGGGTTCGGGTTCGACTCGCCGGAGAACGGGGTCTTCCGGTGGGATTCGGAGGACGGAGGAGGGGAGGGCATGATCGAGATCGCGCTG
This sequence comes from Eucalyptus shirleyi, assembly GCA_017140165.1. NCBI lineage: Eukaryota > Viridiplantae > Streptophyta > Magnoliopsida > Myrtales > Myrtaceae > Eucalyptus > Eucalyptus shirleyi. The sequence goes on from CM029450.1 coordinate 44,933,422, forward strand.
GATTCGCCCCCGGCGGAGGCGGCGGCTGCGGTGGCGGCGGCGAGGAGGAGAACCTGATCGAGATCGACATCTCTTCCGGCGAGAAAGTATCCCGGCGGCGAAGGTTAGAGTAGAGACTGCGGCTTATACAAGTTATACATCAAAATTTGGAGGAGAAATGCGAAGATTTTTTTTTTTTTTGAAATATATTTTTTGTGATTTTTTTTTTTTTTTTTAGATGAGAAATTGAAATCTATGAAGAAGAGAAAGAGAGGGAGAGAGAGATGGATGGGGTCTTGTGCACATCAATGTTACGTCGCTTGATCCGAAGCCGCCTGAAATTGATCTTTTACGTGGAATTTAATTACTAATTCATTTCTTTCTGGAGCGGTTTTTTTTTTTTTTTAATTTACGGAAAATATTCAAAAAATCATAAACCATGTACACCGTCATAACAATTCTCCAAATTCTGTGTCATCGAAATCTCTAAATTTCTATTGTTATGACTAAAATGCCCTCAATGATTGATTAAAAACCTTACGTTTTGCCCACCTTGACAACCTATAACTAGAAATTGTGCCGGGTGACAAAAATTTCGGTATTGAGGTCGTCGTGAACATATAGGGATTTTTGGTGACAAAAAAAGTGTCGGTCTTGGAATCTACATGGTTTAGAATTTTTGGTGACATAAAAAAAGAAGTGTAGGTATTTATGTAATGGTAGGCATAGTGTTTAAGGATTTTATCAGTTTCAAATCCATCAAGTTACATCACGAGGAAATGACCAAAATATGAAGGGATAGAAAGGACTTCTTGACATAATGGTGGATAAAGACCATGATATCGAGTTGCCCCGTGAAGACTTAGTTCACCTTAAAAAAGTGTTAGGAAAAGTATCAGTATCAAATTTTACATAATTTAAAAATTTTGGTAACATATATGATAAGCGTAGTGTTTAAGGATTTATTAGTATCAAATCCATCAAGTTACATCACAAGGAAATGGCCAAAATATGAAGGGATGGAAAGGACTTCTTCACATGACGGTGGATAAAGACCACGATATCGAGCCGCCTCATGAAGACCCAGTTTGCTTGTGAAAAGTACTAAGAGAAGTCTTAAATTTATTATATTTTAATTTTAAACATTTTGATTTTGCCAATTTAGTAATTCTAGTTAATTTTAGCCAAATATTGCTAAGATGGACACCAAAATATTTTTAATAATATTCCTCTTTTCGATGGGGTGGCCTTGCCACCACAAGTGGCATCGGACTAGCTGGGGAGGCTGCCCTCACCTAGGTGACAAAATCTGGCGAGGCAAGCACCAACTCGGCGAGGCTTAATCTCGCCAGATTTTAATTTCCAATGCCTTAAAGTTAAGTAAAATGTTTGCCCATCATCGTCAACATCGTAAGGAGAACATGTCATGCTCATTAAGCAGGTGGAGCGAATATAGGCACGAAAGGGACGTGACATGCCAAAGGAAATTGGGATAAGAACCAGAAAATAAAAGTAATAAAATAAAAATTTTGGTCAACAAATATATATGACCGCCGTATCTAGTGGAAGATTTCTTTCTGCCATCCTTATTGCCCTTTTTTAATAAAATTCCATTATTAAATTGGATGACCAGTTATCTTGTTTTCGAAAAAAATAATGACTAGTCAATTTTTCCTCACCCTGACGTTCAAGTATATTATTAATAATATCAAAAAGCAACTTATTCATCGTAATTTGCCGAAACCAAAGCTGAAAATAAGAATTATTGCTACAAAACTCCCAATCTCAATGACATCAATCGGTTATGTCATTAAAGTATGATGAGATTCCTCCTTTTTAAATCGAAGTCATCACCTTATCCACCTTCCCCGTTATCACCAATGAATTATCCCCCTTTCAAAAGGAAAATTAATAAAATAAAATTGAGAAAATTTTATAAAATATGTTGGCGGTTGAGTGAGATCACAATGTATCAACTCTTTCTCTTCAACCTAAGGTTCAAGTATATTATTAAGAACATTAAGGAGCAACTTATTCATCCTAATTTGCCGAAACATAAGCGGAAATAAGAATTATCACTACACAACTCCCCAATCTCAATGGCATCGACCGGTTAATGTGATTAAGTATGATGAAATTTTTCTTTTTTATTTGAATTCAAAGTTATCACCTTATGACCTTATGGGTTTCATCTACCTCATCCTCCTTTCAAAGGAAAAATAAAAAATAAAACTGAGAAAATTCCTGGAAATATCTCAACGCTTGAGTGAGATTGCAATGTATTGTCTCTTTCGCTTCTCTAAGAATACGTAATGTAATGGATAGGATGTAGCTATTTGTTTCACATTTCACATTCTAGGATCAAGTATAGGACTAGGGAGCAATGTTGGCTACATACGTTTCCTTGTATTATCCGTCCTTTTATCGTATTTCTATTTTCCAATTATAGATGGTGACATAATTTGACATTATATGAGGCTTATGGTGTACGAAATTAAAAACATTTTATCATGCGAATGAAAATCTCGCTGCTCGCCCTTAGGCGAAATTGCCACAACCAGGGGCGGATGACAATCGCGCCATGTGAGATCCACATCTTTTCAAGGACACGCGACGCCTACATGCCGTCGGGCGAATTTAATCGGTGCCATATTAACTAAACATTCAAGCAACATGCATGAATCCAAATATTGGAAGCACCTAAACGAGATATGACGAATCCATTTCAACATGCATAAACAACCAATACACCTCATGCATTTAATCAAACGAGTCAAAGAACGTGCGAATCAATTACAATTCAATTTCAATCAATGTGCAAATCTAATTAATGCATGAATCCTTGTTTTTTTTTTTTTTTTATCTTAATTCAACCCAAGAAGTTTATTCAATCATTGCGGTTTAAGATTTCCTGGTAAAAGTATTACTTCGATGTAGAAATCCCAATTTTGAAAGATTGATCTAGTCATTTTTATCAAATCACATTTCATTTTTTTCCCTTTAAAACATGTAATAAATGTATTCATATACATGGGGCCACGGTTCATGGATTGACGGTTCTCAAGGTCTCCAGTTCTCTAGTTAATTCGAACTGGTTTCCTTTCTATACGAAGAAGGGTTTGGCTTTATTTAATAGGGTTTCTTACATAGATGGTTAATACCATGGAACTCTCAAACTAATACATTAGTGACAAATTTATTTCTATTAATTTTCATTAAATTTTGCAATTATATTTTGAGTTAGATAACATGTGATAATTGATAAATGTACCAAATTTGGGTTTTACCATCTGTTTGTCACAGATATACTAGATGATATAATTTAATGTAAACTTATCGAGAGTAAATTTATTACAAATATATCAATTTGAGATTTTTGGTGGTCAAAAGATTAATTTAGGATAAATTTGTTAAATGTATATTAATTTAAGATTTTTAATGATTAAAAAATTAGTTTAAAGATAAATTTGTTATAAATATACCGGTTTAAGTTTTTTTTGTAATATTTTTCCTTATATATATTCAATAAAATGATGATCTATTTTTTAAATATACATTTAATTCAAAAGCATAATAACATTTTTTTTTTCTAATTTGGGATCTATTTTTAAAGCGTTCTGCCTACAAATGCGATTTTGAGAGAGTGAAGCTTGCTTGGGAAAGGCAAGAAAAACAACAAAGACAAGAGAGACTTCAAATAAGAGGGATTTTCAATTCAAACGAGCTAAAATTTTAAAGGTGAGAGCTTAGAGAGAACTTGCCATGCTTGGAAATGATCAAATTGAAGCTTATTTTAAAGTAAAATGAAATGATTCATAGTGGGAAATGAGCGGAAGGGCACCCAAAAAGTTGGACAAGGCCCAAAAAGTTATGTGCAAGGGTTTAGGTACACACAACCGGGCCAAAATGACCACCCCACCCTCAAACACATCGATGGAAAATTCCTTACAATCCGTTTGATATATCTGTGGCTGAACTGTAATTGTGCCATGAAGTATTGTAGTACATATCTTAAAGTTGCAACGAATCAAATTTGGATAAGATGGTTTCTCGAAAGATGCCGTGAACTATTGTAGCTTTAAATGGGCTGTACTTGTTGAGGTGTTTACAAGAACATTTTCAAAAGTTACAACACCCCTTTTCATGCGCGAAAAACCGAACCAAATAACCTTTTTACCTGAACAAGAACATGGGACTTACATTGACAAAATGATGCTGTTTTTACATCTTGCTACTCTATAAAAAGCGAGTGTAGGGTCTTGAATCAACAAAAGAAAAACCTCATGTTTTATTTTTGAATGTTTAAAAGCGAAAAATTTCGACATGGGAACCATCGTCTCGTTTTGCCTCAAAGACCAACCGGGAGCTACATGCAATTGGCAGAGGCTAAGGAGTCCAACTCAAACCTTAAGGCGAGGAAAAGAAGAGAATTGCTTATCGCACTTTTCCTTTTCTTGGGCATGTCATGTCGAGAGAGAGATCTGCTTAGAAACCGAGAGGTTCCGCCGCCATTTTCGACGGTGCATTGTTCATTTATGGCCTTCCAACCATTCCCCGAAGGAAGGATCTTGCTCCTGATATCGTCAATCGTCGCCCTTGACTTGTTTATGTACTGAGAAGAAATTTGGAGGTGAAATGTGAGGATTTTTTTTGGTGAATTTCTTCTTTTTTTTGTGATTTTTTTTTTTTAGTTGAGAAATAGAAATCTGTGAAGAGAGGAGAGAGAGAGAGAGAGAGAGAGAGAGAGAGAGTTCTTGTGCACATCAATGTGGAAAGAAGAGAGGCGTCGCTTGATCCGAAGCGGCCTGAAATTGATCTTTACGTGGAACTTAATTACTATTTTTTTTTCTGGAGTGGATACTTTTTTTTTTTTATTTAAGCAAAATATTCAAAAAATCCTGAACCATGTCCACTGCCTACCGATTCTCTAAATTTTATTTGTCTCATTGAAATCTCTAAGTTTGTACCAGCATGACTAAAATGTCCTCTGCCGACCAACCAAAACATGGCACCTATAACTAGAGATTGTACCGGGGTGACAAAAATTCCGGTAATGGGGTTGCGGTGAACATATAGGGATCTTTTGATGACACAAAAAGTATCGACGCCATAGTATATATAGTTTACCCTTTTTTGTGATATAAAAGAAGTTTGGATATTTACTTTACCAAAAAAAAAAAAAAGAAGTTTGGATATTTATATAATAGTAGGCGTAGTTTAAGTTTAAACGGTATCAAATTCATCAATTTACATCACAAGAAAATGGCCAAATTATGAAAAGATTGAAAGGACTTCTTCACATAATGGTGAATAAAGATGACAATATAGAGCCCTGTGAAGACTCAGTTCATTTGGGAAAAGTGTTAAGAAAAGTCCTAATTATACTACATTAATGCTACTTTAGATCTAAATATTTTAATTATGCCAATTTAGTTTTAAACTTTTAGATCAATTCAATCCTACTAGCTAATTTTGGTCATTACTGACGTGGATATCGATTGGCTTATATAACACAACTAGTATTGACATAGACATTCTTAATATTATTTTAATAATTTTGGAATTTTTGGAATTGTTGAATTTTTTTTTTATTCTTTTTTCTAGTGGCCGGCGAGAATTGGCCTCACTTAAGCAAGGTTGGCCCTTGCAGCCACAGGCGGCATCGGCCTTGTTGGGGCAAAGGCAAATGCTGGCGAGACCACTATCACTCAGGCGACGAGATATGGCGAGGTCAAGCGTTGCCTAGGTGGGCGTCACTTGGGCAGGGGTTAGTGTCACCAGATTTAATTTCAAATGCTCTAGTTGTAAGTATGATGTTTGCCCATCACCGCCAACAGTGCAAGAAGAACACGTCACGTTCATTAAGCAGGTGAAGAGGATATAGGCCCGAAAGGGACGTGACATGCCGAAGGAAAATGGGATAAGAACTAGAAAATAAAAGTAATAAAATAAAAATTTTGGTCAACAAATACATATGACTGCCATATCTAGTGGAAGATTTCTTTCTGCCATCTTTATCGCTGTTTTTTTTTTTTTTTTTTAATTTCCATTATTAAATTGGATGACCAGTTATCTTATTTTCGATAAAAAATAATGACTCTAGTTAATTTTTCCTTGCCCTGAGGTTTAAGTATATTATTAAGAATATCAAAAAGCAACTTATTCATTCTAATGTGCCGAAACATAAGTTGGAAGTAGCCGCGAGGCCTGACAGTGTTACCGAACACCAAAGGGTCATGTGATCTCCAAAGGGTGAACTCCGGCGGTTCCTCGATCATTAAAAAAAAAAAAAAAAGACAACATAAGTCGCAAGTAAAAATTATTGCTACGGGACTCCCTAGTTTTGACGACATGGATTGGCCCCGTGATAAAGTATCATGAGATTCCTCATTTTCTCTCCAAAAGCGGAGTTATCACGTTATGAGGTTTGTCCGCCTCCTCTTTTATCGATCGACAACTTGTTCTCACTTCAAAAAGAAAAATTATAAATTAAAATCAAGAAAATTTAATAAAATGTGTTCCACATTTCACATTCTAGGATTGGCCATAGGACTAGGTACCAATGTTGGGAATATACATTTTTCCTTGTACTATCCAGCCTTTTATTATCTCACTATTTTTCGATTATAGATGGCGACATAATTCAACATTGAGGCTTATGGTCCACCAAAATAAAAAAATTTATCATGCGAAAGAAAATCTCGTCGTTCGCCCCTAGGTAAAATTGCCACAACATGGGGCAGACAACGAGTCGACTTTATCGCGTCCTGTGTGATCCATGCCTTTTCAAAGACACGCAGTGCATGCATGCGTTCAATCCATATTAACTAAATAATTGACGAATTTAATCTGTGCCGAATTAACTAATCGTTCAAGCAACATGCGTGAATCCAAATGTCGGAAGCACCTAAACAAGCTAGGACGAATCCAAGTTCAACATGCATAAACAATCAATACACCTCATGTATAATGAACCACGACGTATTAGTCGAATGACGGGGAATGAATTTAATCATTACGAGTCAAAGAACGTGCAAATCTAATTAACGTGTGAATCCTTGCTTTTTTCTTTTTTTTTTTTTAATCCTAATTCAACCCAAGAAGTTTATGCAATCGTTGCAGTTCAAGATTTCCTGGCAGAAGTGTAGAAATCCCGATTTCGAAAGATTGACGGAGTCGATTTTGTTAAATCAAATTTCATTTTTTTCCTTTATAAAATTATTCGCATGCATGAGGTCTCGCTTCACGAATTGACGGTTCTCAAGGTCTCCAGTTCTCCAGTTTATCTCCTCTCTATATGAGAAGGGTTCAGCTTTTTTAATAAGGTTTCTAAATATTACATATAATATTCAACAGAATGACCACCTATTTTTTATTAAAAAAATAGACATTTATTTGAAAAGCATAACAACGTTTATTTCTTATTCGGGAATCTATTTTTAAAGCGTTTCGCCTACAATATGCGATTTTTGAGACAGAGAGAGAACCTTGCTCGGGAAAGGCAAGAAAAACAACAAAGACAAGAGGGACTTCAAATAAGAGAGATTTTCAATTCAAACGAGCTAAAATTTCAAGGGTGAGAGCTTAAAACTTGCCGTGCTTGTAAATGATCAAATTGAAGCTTATTTTAAAGGAAAATGGAATGATTGATAGTGGGAAATGAGGTGAAGGGCATCCAAAATGATGGACAAGGCCCAAAAAGTTACGTGCAGGGGTTTAGATACACAAAACCGATTGCCCACCCCACCCTCAACCACATCCACATTAATGGAGAATTCCTTAGAACCCGTTTGGTATATCTACGATTGCACTGTAATTGTGCCGTGGAGTGTTGTAGTACACATTTTAAAGTCGCAGCACCTCAAAGCTAGATGAGATGGCTTCTTGAAAAATGCTACGAATTGTTGTAGCTTTGGATATAGGCCGTACTTGTTGAGGTGTTTACAAAAACACCTTCAAAAGTCACAACGCCCATTTTCGCAGCTGAAACTGTTGCGTGAAAAGCTGAACCAAATAGTTTCCTACCTCAACAAGAACATGGAGACTGAAATTGACAAAACAATGCTAATTTTACATCTTGCTACTCAATAAAGAGCAAGAGGAAAGTCTTAAATCAACAAAAGATAAACCTAATGTGTCATTTTTGAATGTTTAAAAACGAAGAATTTCAACATGGAAATTATCATCTCGTTTTGCCTCAAAGACCAACCGGGAGCTATATGCAATTGGTAGAGGTTAAGGAGTCGGAACTCAAACCTTAAGGCGAGGAAAATAAGAGAATTGCTTATCCAATTAGAAAAGGGAGGAAAATAGCACAAAAGATGGCAGCAGAAAGCTTCCGCTAGATATATAAGACTCACTTTTCTTTTTCTTGGACATGTCATGTCCAGAGAGAGACGTACTTAGAATCCGAGAGTTTCCACCGCCATTTTCGACCACCCATCAGTCATCTATGACCTTCCAAACGCTCCCCGAAGTCTGGAACTCGCTCCCAATGTCGTCGATCGTCCCCTTCGACCTGTTCATGTGCTGAGGAGTAATTGGGGCACGGACGCTTGAGCGAAGTGTCTTCTTGGCGATCGTCAGGGTGGAAGATCGGGGTTACTCAGTCCGAAAGCTGCGCATGCTGGATTTTTCTTTTCATTTTGTGTGTTTATCTAGTGTATCATCTTAGATCATCTTCGGATTGATCGTCAGCTGACTTCGTCCTTTTTGAATGGCAAAGCCTCACCGAGCTCCTCAGTTTCTTTTCGACATGGTCTGGGCCAATTTCTTGTAATGCTGGGTTTTCATTTCGACGACGAACGTATCGGTCCACATCCTCTTCAGAGAATACTCGAAAGATAGCTGCTGGTTGCCATGGCTAGGCAATTTCCCGTTTACTAGGTATCGCGAATGGTCTGAATTTGCTCAATGTCCAAGGTATCTAACTGTCGTGTCCCTTTGGAATTTTTCAAGAACTTCCTTTAGGTTAAAATCATCGGAAATGCATACCCATATTCTGAAATCAAAAGTTGTTCTTTAACCTTTTCGTCGTTGTACAAAAACTTAGCAAGCATGTTTTTGCCTTATCGTCCCATCCTAATTATTTTGGGAGGGCACGCATTCCGAATCGGCTCAGCACACTCGCTACAATCTCGAAAAACGATCGATTCGGCCAATTTCTTCTCTTGCCATTGGAAAATCAGTTGGGGTATCAAGAGAGCTTCATGAACAGCATACAGTAAATGGCAATCATCTCTCTACTTTGGCAGAAGATCATACTGGCTATATTAAAGACCGTTCCAACAGAAAGGATCGTTCTGATTTATAAGCAATGGACCAAACATTAAGATTTCATATGATGTGACTCGAGCATTGGTTCTTCTAGGACATAAGGCTTCATGGCTATCTTTTTGTTTTCTCACTTTCAGGGTGAAAATCGGTTTCAGCTTTGAATACATAATCGTACATAATCATGAGTTCAAACCAAAATATTTGGGGGACTAGAACTGATAAAGGCTTTGAGCAGATAATAAAGATATTATTGTTCCTGCAATTAGACTTCGTGCTTTTATTTTCATAAGATTCAGTCTCAGGAGCTAAAGGAAAAGAAAAACCTAATCTTCCTATGGAGAAGTGAAGCAAAACAAAATTAAAAACGAGAAGAAATGGTTTTTTTTTTTTTAAATGCATTATATCTAGGAAACTCCTTAAATAGTTTGGTGAAATAATCATAAAAAGAGCAACTGGAACTAATTTACTAGTAATAAGATTTGATGATAAGGCGTGATTTCATTCGTTGTCTGTTTATGAAAGATAAACATTGTTCTAAGAAAATTCAAACATAGATAATTTTGCAGCCGGTCTCATACGACACAGATAGGGCATCTTCTCTATAGAGAAATTTGCAATACAAATACAAACAAATCATAAAGAAGTACACACATTCAAGTCAAAAAAGGAAATAGAGTACAATATCAACGTCCATTGTCTTCAACCTTGAAAGAGAATGAGATTAACAAAGGATTGGTTAAGTGCATGTCAAAATCTCTGTGGAGATCCATATGGTGTGGCAAATAGATCGTGGAAAATTATCTGCGCTCAAATAAAGTTAAAAAAAAAAAAAAGAAAAGGAAATGAGCTTAGAATATCTATAACATAACATTACGATATTCATCGTGGTATCATGCAAATTTGTCATATTATTTAACAATAGACAAGCTCCTTTGGAGCTAGGGGATGGCCCTAACAGGCCCACCTATGGGACAAATGACCCTGAAGTCCTTCCCCTACCCTCTTTGACTTTTTGTTGATGCAAAACATTTTAAATACTTTCACAACATTTAAGGCGAGCATGTTCGTAAATATTTGTTTCATAATTTTTTGAAATTTGATCAACATTTTAAATTTTAGCGAGAAAGCAAAAAAAAAAACACTTTTTACTTTTGCTTAATTAAGAAAATAAACATTTCTCAATTTTTTTAGCCGATGTCTTTATAGATGTTGATTGTGGGCATTTTGCATTGGCTCCCTTCGACCGTCCCACAATCCCGCAATTTGTATTAAGCCATGTGTCTTGCCAACAAAGATTATCCAAGAGCCTTCAAAATACATTATTTGGAGTAGCAATCATTCTCATGCTATGCACTGAATTGAATTCATGGCACAAAAACATTTTTGTTGTTGTTTTATTATCCGAGTTAAAAGTTTTTTGATAGAATTATGAATTGAGTGTACAGTTTTAAGCATAACTCCAATATTAAATGCAACTTCTAATTTTTTGGTCAAATTTAAATTGGATTATAGACTTTATAAATAGAATTAGTTAATATTGATTTCCTTTTGCAATCTAATGACCTACTATTGAATGTACCTTAGTAAACATATTTTTTTACATCATTTTTCTTTTTCTAATTGTAATGCTTTACTTAAATTTTAATTCAATTGATGAATTAAGTGAATCGCTAAATTACAACAAAGAAGAAATAGATGAATGGTTACCTAATCCTTTGTCCATTGTACAAGTATACCATCAAGTTTGATTCGAGGAATGTGAGTGATTTTCGGCCAATCCTCACTAGTTGTTGGTTGACATCTCTTGCTTAGCTCACCACAATGTTTGATGTGTAATTTTTTGAGAGCAGTGAGGGATTGGATTCCTTGCGGCATAGATGATAAGTTGGGACATCGAATCAAGCGAATTAATATGAGACAAGTATGATTGGGTAGCCATTTGGGTACAGTCGTGAAGCTTGAGCAATCATAGACAGCAAAAGACTCCAAAGTGCCAACGGATTTATCGAGACATTGGAGCAACTCCATCACTTGTTCAAATTTTGATATCGCTAACACATGAAGATTTGGAGGAAAGTTGGACTTGTTCTCCTGGGTCAACATGAGCTTGCAATTACCAATTACCAAGGACTCTAGGGCAATTAATTCCACAAAAGGCAAACATATTGGTCCCACACAATCTACAATTTCCAACTTTTGAAGGTAGGTCAGTTGACAAGTGCCTTTAAAGAAAACTTTGAGATTTTGGCATCCAATGAGTCCCAAAAGTTGTAGATTTTCCAGGTATTGTATTCCACTTTCTTGCAGACTCATCTGCTTTGTTGTTACGTATAATTGTCTAAGGCTGATGAGCCTCTTCATTTTTTTGGGTAAATCACCTAATGCTAAGCAACCATTGAGGTATAAGTAGAGCAAACTCTGTAGCTCACAAATGGAATCCGGAAGCTTCTTTAGTTGCTTGTTATAACCGAGAAATAACAACGTCAATTGTTTCAAGTTGCATATGGAACTTGGCAGCTCCTCAAAACTACCAAACCGTAAATCTAGGTACCGTAAGTGATGACATTTGGAGATGCATGTTCTAGCAAACTCTTTAGTAATAATTCCATAATCAACATTGAATTGAAATGTAATTGCATGGAGCCTCTTTGAAGTTGGCTTTCTCGGAAAAGGTGGGACTCCATCAAAATTTGAGATTTCCTCTAACGAATCACTAGAAAACGAAATGTACCGAACTCCCTCTGAAATCTCCACAGTATCTAAGCCAACAATAGAGCAATCATCTTGTGCCACAATCGTTGCAAGAGAATGGACTAGATCGTGCATTTTAAAAATTAATATTGATTCGAACTCCTTAACTTCTTGGATCAAAGATCTCTTCCACAACACTTTGATGTAATCAACACCAACTAGGTTTTCCGTTGTTGAACTAATGAGTCCTAAACTCATCCATAACTTAACTAACTCAATGTTGCGGATTACATATCCTCTGGGAAAAAGTGAAAATGTGGCAAAACAACGTTTTAAGTGGGGCGGTAAATGATCATAGCTAAGTTTAAGCACCAACATAATGTCCCTTTTTTCTTCCATTAACTTCCATATCTCACTATCTCTTATATGAGCCCAATATCATTCTTTGTCCTTCGTGTAAAGTAGACTCCCCATAGTTTTCACAAGGAGAGGAACTCCTTGACATTTTTTGACAATGTCATTTCCAATGTCAAGGAGATCAGGACGTGGTTGCTTTTCCTTTTGATCGAACGCCCATTTTTTAAACAAGGTCATGGAATCTTCTTTAGAAAGACCTTTTAGATAATGTGCTGGATGGGTACCCATTATAGAACCAACTTCTGAATTGCATGTTGTCACAATTATTTTGCTTCCACTAGCTCCTTCGGTTAGCAAAGCTTTCAATTCTTCCCATCTACCGCAGTCATTGCTCCATACATCATCCAAGACTAGTAGAAATTTCTTATCTTTGATGGTATCTTGCAAAATGGTTCGTGATTGCTGAATATCAAGATTACTCAAGCTTTGACCAATTGCATCTTTGATGATTCCGTCGATAGTTTTTTTAAAATCATAGTCCTTGGGCACACACACCCATAGACGCGAACTTGAATTGCTCTTTCACACTATCATCATTGTAAACTAATTTAGCTAGGGCTGTCTTGCCTATACCTCCTATTCCAACAATGGGTATCACCGAGAGGTTTTTACCATTTGGTTGCATCAATATCTCGATTATCTTTTGTATATCACTTTCTCTTCCGACAACATCCAACTTATTTGTGAATGAGTAAGTCATCTCTCGTGATCGCAATGCACCACACCATTATCAACACTCCGCTCATTAAGATCAAATGGATTCTTCTCGATGGAAATTTTAGATAATGTCTCCCTAATCTCCTTGATTTTATGACTAATTTTTGCACGGAGTATCAGTGGATTAGAGATGGAAAAGAAGCGGTGTACCTTCTTTTTTATGCCCCCGTATCGACTGATTACTCGCTTCCTTAAGACTTCACATTCGAGTTCATCAAGCACATCCTCCGCATCGTACAACACATCTCGAAGCCAGCGCAGCCACAGTTGCAGGTGGTGGTTCTTCGCCTGTTGCTCCTCAGCATCTAACAAAACGGCCGTAATGGCAGTCAAGGTTTTTTTAAGCTCGTGGATCTGATCTTCAACGCAGTAAATTGCGACGGCTTCTTGGAGCGCCGGGGATGCTATCTTCCCCAGCAAACCCTGTGCAATGCTGAAAAGGAGGGGTTCAGTCATGCTAAGTGATGGGGGAAATTGATGCAGGCTATTTGGTTTGAGACAAATAAGAACATGCAATGTCTTCCTCTCGTGAGTCAGTTGATATAAATGATGATGGCTTGCTTACGATTGGATTAAAGGGAGGTTCTTTCCTTACGAATGGCCTGCGAGTTAACAGGAAACATGCTTTCTCCTTTTTCTTTTATCTTGCTTTCCTGGGAACAATAAAGGATCAAGATTACTTCAAAGGTCCAATCTCATAGGAGTATCTATTCTTTACCTGTCTATGTAATTCACCTGAAAATAACTTAGAAAAGTTAGATGACAATAAATTCTTTTGTAGTTAGACGATGAAAATACTTTGTCGTTAATTCAATTTTGTGAGCGATATAGACAATCATTTTTAGTTAGGAAATTATTTTCTACGTCGTTTAAACAGTTCTCTTGGCATTGCCTTTTTAGAGATGATCCAGCATACTAATGAGCTTATGGAAAGAATTATTGATCAAACCCAAAGAAAAAATTAAGTTGGCATATGAAGAAATCAAATAAACAAAAAGATGGAATAATAGAGAAGAATCGAAAACAAATTCTGCCTCAACCATCTGAACCAAAAGGCTAACTCAGTTTCTATGGGTTAATTTAGAGCGAGGCATGGGGAACTAGAAGACTCATCTCTTTTGTTCCATGCCAATCAAAGCAAGCAAAGAACCAAAAGATAAGCACATATTGATGGTGTTATTTATAAAGCAAAGTGGAACAAAGTGAGATATGGTCAAGACCTTGTACGGACTATCAATTGAACTCTTTTGTGATGTGTTAGTTCATCACTTTTAAAATTATCAATTAGTGACGAGCACTCGTTTCCCAAAGATTTTATGAAAATTCTCTGTTTTCCTTTAGAACCCATCTATCTCGCGAAAATGTTTTCATTTTCCATTGAGGATGAAAATTGTTTTATATTCTCAATTTCTGCTTTCCTGAAACTGTGTTTGGTTCGCGGAGAAGAAAACTTTGATGGAAATGAAACTACGGGATTATGACTGGCTGTAATGTTTTCGAAAAGAGAACTCATCAATCCATTTTAATCGCCCGTTTGCCCGTTAAATTACCATTTTTCACCGAGAAAGCCCAATAGATTACTCTCATCTAGAAATTCCAGTACGTAGTCGTATGAAGCCCACATGCATTCTGGTGAATGTTTCAAGAGTTTTGATTTTAAAAAATTCAAAACACTTGAACTGTATGATTTAAATTACACAAAAATAAGTAAAAAGTAAAAGTTGATCCATACCACTTCAGGCCACTCTGAGCTTTCATAATTCTAGAAAATTTTAGAGCGAGAGAGCAATTTTAAGATTAATTTGTATTTGACCTCAAATTGTAACCGTGTCTAAAGTAGATAATTTGACAAATGAGCACTTGTTAGTTTCACATTCTCTACAATAAGTAAATTTGAATTTTTTAAAGAGTCAATATGACATATATATACTTTACCAAAAAAAATATGACATATATATATATATATATATATATGATTTTTCTTTTTAATAGATGACACCAAATTTAAATTTAAATTTTATGTCGTAGAATTCATAGATGAAAAAAAATAAAAAAATAAAAAGAAAAAAAGAGAGAGAATGTAAATGTGCCGTCTGGCCAACGTTGGTCGTTCCAGAATGTGGAGCCCAACAACCAGCATCCTTCTAGACAATCGGGTCGGTCTTTCCGTAATTCCCCTCTGGATCCGACCCGAATATGTCCAAAAGTTTTCAGTCTTTTATTTTCCTCCTTCATTTTTTTTTTTATTTTTACATTCTTGTCCATGTTTTCATGACATGTATTGTTCCTATAGAATCCTATATTCCTAATTTCCATACACGCGTGCACTGCGAATATTTACAATTTCAAAACATTTTTAGATATTTCGAGTAAAGTAAAGATCAAATTTCATTGTGACATCCGAAAAACGTACAAAATTAATATAATAAGGTCATATAATTCTACCTTGAATTTTTAAGCATAGCTCTAAAATTGCTTTTCATTTCAAACACCGAAAAATGAGGAAACATCATTGGACAAGATACTTTGTATGTAATTTTTTTTCTTGAATTTTGACGGTTCCTTTTTGTTTTTCCGGAGAGATATTAGAAAATTCCCAACTGAACATGTATTACTCCTCCGACCAAAAAAAAGAAAAAATAGATATTCCTCCAATTTCTCAATTTTCTTTTTTCTATTATTGGGTTTTGGCAAGAGGAATAGATAGCCAACCTTCTTTTTTTTTGGGGTCATAAGAGGGAAAATTGTCCAAAAAGTCATAAACCTTTTGCACTTTTGCCAATTCAGTCCTAAACCTTTTTTTTCTTGCCAATTGAGTCATAAACCTTTTATAATTGTGCCAATTCAGTCCATTTGGCTAGGGGTGTGCAAAATACCCGGGATCCGCCCGGACTGCCCGGAACCAGACCGGAACTGCCCGGAACCGGCGGGTCTTGAGGGAACCGGTCCGGTTCCCGGTTCCAATAAATTGGAACCGGTGGGTACCGGTCCGGTTCCCGATTCCGTGGGCGGATCCGCCCACCCGGACCGGACCGGAACCTTTTTAATATTAAAAAAAAAAATTACTAAGAGAAACCCTACATCTCATCTCACTCTCTAGGGAACCTTTACCTTTGGTCAAAGAAAATTTAACATCTATGGTTATTTGCAAGTAGGAAATGGGAGAATGTTGCATTCTATCTGTTTGCGTTTTTTTTTTTTATCTACGAGATACATTTATAATTACAACAAATAAATATTTGTTCCACGTACTTAAATTTGATTTTTCTTTCTTTGGCTTGCTTTGATGTCACGTAATTGTTTTTTTTGTTGAAAACCAAAAAAATTTCGTGTCAAAATTGGTTCCATGGATCCACCCGGTAACCGGACCGGACCGGCGGTCCGGTTCCCGGGTGGATCCACGCAACAAACGGGTGGATCCCGGTTCCAATTTTTTGGAATCGGTCCTTAGCGGGCGGTTCGCGGTTCTAGGTCGGGAACCGCCCGCTCGGACCATGCACACCCCTACATTTGGCCGGCCGGAGGCGCGTGGGACGCCGGCCGGAGACAACAGCGGCCGGCGAACAATTTTTTAATATTTTTTAAATATTTTTTTCGAATTTTTTTAATTTTTTTCGAATTTTTTTCTTTTTTTTTCCCACTTTCTTCTTCCTCGGCGGGCGCCGCGCGGCCGGCCGAGGCGAGGGCCGGCGAGGCTCGCCCCTGCCGGCCACTGGCGAAGGCAAGCCTCGCCCAGCGACGGCGAGGCTGCCGTCGCCTAGCCGAGGCAAGGCTCGGCCTCGCCCAGCCGTGGCGAGGTCAAGCCTCACCAGATCTGGTGACGGCGGCCTCGCCGTCGCTGGGCGAGGCTTGCCTTCGCCAGGCCAGCGGGGGTGAGCCTCGCCCAGCGACGGCGAGGCCGCCGTCGCCCGCCGGCGAGGCTCGGCCTCGCCCTGGGTCCGTGGCGAGGTCGAGCCTCGCCAGATCTGGCGACGGCGGCCTTGCCCAGCGACGGCGAGGCCTCACCCAGCTGTGGCGAGGTCGAGCCTCGCCAGATCTAGCGACGGCGGCCTCGCCGTCGCTAGGCGAGGCTCGCCTTCGCCAGGCCGGCGGGGACGAACCTCGCCCAGCGACGGCGAGGCTGCTGTCGCCCAGCTGAGGCGAGGCTCGGCCTCGCCCAGCCGAGGCGAGGCTCGACCTCGCCACAGCTAGGTGAAGTTGAGCCTCGCCTCCGCTAATGGCCGGCGGGGGCGAGCCTCGCCAGTGGCCGGCGAGGCTGACCTCGCTAGCCCTCGCCTCTGGCCGGCCGACGCCGGTGCTGGCCAGAGGAAGAAGAAAATCGAAAAAAAAAATCGAAAAAAATTCGAAAAAAATATTAAAAAATTATTTGCCGGTCAGCTGTCTCCGGCCGGTGTCCACGTCAGCTCCGGCCAGCCAAATGGACTGAATTGGCACAATTGTAAAAGGTTTAGGACTCAATTAGTAAGAAAAAAAGGTTTATGACTAAATTGGCAAAAGTGCAATAGGTTTAGGACTTTTTGGACAATTTTCCCGTCATAAGAAGATGGCCAACCTTACGATGGCAACGTTTCATGCCAAATTGTCCAGTGCCGCATCCTGGTTCTGATCATGTGCCACGTGGACTCTGCTCATTTTTGGTAACATAAATAGTAGGCATAGTGTTTAAGTTTAAGGATTTTATCAGTATCAAATCCATCAAGTTACATCACGAAAGAAATGGCCAAAATATGAAGGGATGGAAAGGACTTCTTGACATAACTATAGATAAAGACCACGATATTGAGTCCCCTCATGAAGACTTAATTTGCCTGTAAAAAGTACTAAGAAAAGTCCTATATCTATTGTATTGATATAAATTTAATTTTAAATGTTTTTAATTTTGTCATTTAGTAATTCCAATTAATTTTAGCCAAATATTACTAAGGTAAACTCCGGCCAATGGGGTGGCCCTTGCCGCCACAAGTGGCATCAGCCTTGCAGGGGTGAGGGTGAGTGTCGGCGAGACCGCACTCACTCAGGTGACAAAATCTGGTAAGGCAAGCACTAGCTTGGCAAGGCTTAATCTCGTCGGATTTAATTTCCAATGCCTTAATGTTAAGTATAATGTTTGCCCATCAACCATCATAGTCAACAGCGTAAGGAGAATATGTCATGCTCATTAAGCAGGTGGAGCGAATATAGGCACGAAAGTGACATGCCAAAGGAAAATGGGATAAGAACCAGAAAATAAAAGTAATAAAATAAAAATTTTGGTCAACAAATATATATGACTGCCGTATCTAGCGGAAGATTTCTTTCTGCCATCCTTATTGCCCTTTTTAAATAAAATTCCATTATTAAATTGGATGACCAGTTATCTTATTTTCAAAAAAAATAATGACTCTAGTCAATTTTTCCTCACCCTGACGTTTAAGTATATTATTAATACTATCAAGAAGCAACTTATTCATCCTAATTTGCCGAAACCAAAGCTGAAAATAAGAATTATTGCTACAAAACTCCCCAATCTCGATGACATCAATCGGTTATGTGATTAAGTATGATGAGATTCCTCCTTTTTCTTCGAGATTGGAGTCATCACCTTAATCCACCTTCCCCGTTATCAACCGATGACTTATCCCCCTTTCAAATGGAAAATTAATAAAATAAAATCAAGAAAATTTTATAAAATATGTTGGCGGTTGAGTGAGATCACAATGTATCATCTCTTTCTCTTCAACCTAAGGTTTAAATATATTATTAACAACATCAAGGAGCAACTTATTCATCCTAATTTGCGGAAACATAAGCAAAAATAAGAATTATTGCTACACAACTCCCCAATCTCAATGGTATCGATCAGTTACGTGATTAAGGACAATGAGATTCTTCCTTTTTCTCCGAATTCAAATTCATCACCTTACAGGTTTCAGCCACTTCATCCTCCTTTCAAAGGAAAAATAATAAAATAAAATTGAGAAAATTCCATAAAATATGTCAGTGCTCAAGTGAGATCACGGTGTATTGTCTCTTTTGCTTCTCCAAGAATACATAATGCAATGGATAGGATATAGCTATTTGTTCCACATTTCACATTCTAGGATCTACTGGACTAGGGAGCAATGTTGGGTACATAAGTTTCCTTGTATTATCCGTCCTTTTATCGTCTTTCTATTTTCCAATTATAGATGGTGACATAATTTGACATTATATGAGGCTTATGGTCTACGAAAATAAATTTTTTTATCATGCATATGAAATTGTCGCCGCTCGCCCTTACGTGAAACTGCCACAAATTGCGGTGGACGACGAGTTGACTTTATTGCGCCGTGTGCGATCCACGTCTTTTCAAAGACACAGTGCCTGCATGCAGTTGATCCGTATTAACCAAATGACAGGTGAATTTAATCCGTGCCGTATTAATCGAATGTTCAAGCAACATACGTGAATCTAAATGTCGAAAGCACCTAAACAAGCTAGGATATATCCAAGTTCAACATTGATAAACAACCAATACATCTCTGTATAATGAACCTCGACGTTTTAGTCGAACGACGGGGAATGAGTTTAATCATTATAAGTCAAAGAACGTGCAAATTAATTACAATTCAATTTCAATGAATGTGCAAATCTAATTAACTTATCAATGCTTGTTTTTTTTTTTATCTTAACTCAACCCAAGAAGTTAAAGCAATCGTTGCAGCTCAAGATTTCCGGGCAGAAGTGTTTACTTCAATTAGAAATCCCGATTTTGAAAGGTTGATGGAGTCGGTTTTATCAAAGTAAATTTCATTTTTTCCTTTAAAAATATGTGAGAATAGTATTCATATACATGGGGCCCTGGTTCGCGGACCGACAGCTCTCAAGGTCTCTTAGGCAGCGCATGGTAACGCTTCTGTTTCTTCCAATTTCTGTTCTTTTGTTCCCCAGAACAAAAAAAGAACAAAAACTTGTTTGATAAAACATTTGTTCCCGGGAACAATTTCTCTAATTTTTTGTTCTTGGGAACAGTTTTGAGAAACAAAAAAAAGTTGCTTCTTGTTCCCGAGAACAATATCTAGAACTAAGCCAATTTTCTTTTTCTTTTTCTTTTATTTCTCTCTCTTGCCGAGGCCACCTTCAACCGCCTGGAGCCACTGCCCACTGCCCACCGCCACTGCCACCGTCGCCAATCGCCGGTCGCCAGCCGCCACCGCCCCTCGCCCCCGCTGCACGACCGCCGGCCGCCGACCGTCACCGTTGACCGCTGCCGCATAGCCCATCGGCTGCCCCCTCCCGCGGCCGATGGGCTGTGCGGCGACGGTCGGCGGTGACGGTCGACGATCGTGCAGCGGCGGCGGGGGGCGGGGGGCGGCGGCAACCGGCGGCGATTCATGAGCAAGAATAAAAAATGAATAAATACAAAAAAGAAATTATTGCGTTACCAAACGCATTTCTATTCTTTTTCTATTCCAAGAGTAGAAATTTTGTTTAGTTATCAAATGGGTTCTTTTACTCAAAAATTATTCCCCGGAACAGAAATAGAAAAGACCTATTTCTGAAAAAAAAACTTTTCCCCGGAACAGAAGCGTTGTCATGCGCAATCTTAGGTTCTCTAGTCCATTCAAATTGATTTCCTTTCTATACGAAGAAGGGTTTGGCTTTATTTAACGGGGTTTCTAAATAATTACATAAATGATTAATACTACAAAATAACTCCAAAATGATACATCAATGACAAGTTTTCCTCTGTTAGTTTCTTTTAAATTTTGCTATCATATTATTGAGTTGAAGACAAGTGACAATTAATAAATGCACTAGTTTAGAGTTTTACCCTTCGTTTGTCATAGATGTACAAGATAATATCATTTAACATAAACCTATAGAGGGTAAATTTGTCACAAATTTATTACTTTGAGGTTTTTGATTGTCAAAAAATTAATTTAAGGTAAATTTGTTATAAGTATATTGATTTGAGGTTTTTGACAATTAAAATATTAGTTTAGAATAAATTTATCACATATATACCGATTTGAGTTTTTTATGATATTAATCCTTACATATATTCAACAGAAATGACGACCTATTTTTTAAATATATAATTATTTTAAAAGCATAACAATGTTTTTCTAATTCGGGGATTTATCTTTCAAGCCTTTCGCCTACAACACGCGATTTAAGAGAGGCAGAGAACCTTGCTTAGGAAAGGCAAGAAAAGCATCAAAGACAAGAGAGACTTCGAATAAGAGAGATTTTCAATTCAAACGAGCTAAAATTTCAAGTCTGAGAAACTTATTTATAGGAAAAATGAAACGATTCATAGGAAGAAATGACGTGAAGGGCACCCAAAATGATGGGCAAGGCCCAAAAAATGATGTGCAAGGTTTTAGGTACACAAAACCTGGCCAGAATGACCACCCCACCCTCCAACACATTCATGGAGAATTCCTTAGAGCCCGTTTGGTATATCTGTGTTTGAATTGTAACTGTGCCATCAAGTATTGTAGTACATGTCTTAAAGGCCCAAAAAATGATGTGCAATGTTTTAGGTACACAAAACCTGGCCAGAATGACCACCCCACCCTCCAACACATTCATGGAGAATTCCTTAGAGCCCGTTTGGTATATTTGTGGTTGAATTGTAACCGTACCATACGGTGTTGTAGTACATGTCTTAAAGTTGTGACACCTCAAAGCTGGATGAAACGGTCTCTCAAAAGATGCCATGAACTGTTGTAGCTTTGGAAAGGCTGTACTTGTTGAGGTGTTTACACAAACACCTTCAAAAGTTGCAGAACCCCTTTCACAGCTGAAACTGCCGCAAGAAAAGCTTAACCAGGTAGCCTCTTTACCTAAACAAGAACATCGTATGCCGGTTGGCGACCGGTGGAAGAAGAAGAAGGAAAAAGGAAATAGAAAAAATGAAAATGCAAAATAATTACAAATCGATTTTAAAATATAAATAAATAATAATTAAAAAATCGATTAAAAAATTATTGAAATGACTGCATAAAAGAAAATATTTTTCTTACTGAAAAGATAAATATTTTCTAGGTCATTTTTGGGTTTTAGCCAAACACCGAAAAATGTTATCTTCCTAAAAAATATTTTCCAAAAACGTCATATTTTTTGTGAAATGAATGGAGTCCTAATATTGATCTAGTTTCTGCCTGCCTTTTCTGACTACCCATTGGTCATTTATAGCCTTCCAATCATTCCCCAAAGTATGGATCTCGCTCCCGATGTCATCGATCATCACTTTCAACTTGTTCATGTGCTGAGGAGCAACTGGGGCTTGTACACTTGTGCGAAGTGTCTTCTTGGCGATCGTCAAGGGGGAAGATCAGTGTGACTCAGTCTGAAAGGTGCTCCGAAGAGGACGATGATTTGATGGGATGGGTAGTGGCGGCTGGGATCTTGGCTCGGCTAGACCCAATTTCTTAAGAGATCCGTCCACGTTGGCTTATTGACATGAATTCAAGCTATGCATGTTGTAGTTTTCTTTTCATTTTGTATTAGATTTAGCGTCTCTCAGAGATCATCGTCGGATTGATCGTGAGCTGACTTCGTCATTTTGAATGGCAAAGCCTCACCGAACTCCTCAGCTTCTTTTCGACATGTTTTCTGCCAACTTCTTCCCCTTCTTGGTTTTCATTCGATGGACGTATCCGTTCACATGCTCTTCAAAGAATTCTCAAACAAAAGCCGGTGTGTCAGTAATCTTAGGGAAACATGGAACAAAATGTGAAACAACGTTTCATTTGGTGCGGCAAATTGTTGTAACGAAGTTTGAGTGCATGAAGGATGTTGCTTCTTTATACTGATTCCTGCATACTGCTATTGTCTCTTGTTAATATGCCGAGAATTGCTAATTGGCCCTCGAGAGATTTCCGAGCAAGAGGAACTCAATTGCATTTCTCGACGATTTTGATTGTGATTGCGAACCGTGCATTGCTTTTCAGTCGAATGCCCATCTGAGAAAAAGGAAGAGGGCGTCCAGAGAAGAAAGGCCTTTCAACTTGAATGCTAAACTAGGCAATTTCACTTAGCGCCTTCTGTGAACAAATCTGTCATCTCGTTCAACGTGCTCGTCACAGTATCGCCAAATGGTTCTGCAATTGCTCGACGTCCAAGGTGTCTAATAGTGGCTGAAATTCTAATCAAGCTTTGATTGATAGTGTCTCCTCAGACTTTTTCAAGAGTGCTCTTCAGATTAAAATCATTGGAAATGCATACCCATGTTTTGAAATCGAAAATTGTTCTTGGACATTTTCGTTGTTGTACATGAACTTAGCAAGCACTAGTAATTATCATGGGAGGGCATGGTTTCCAAACGGGCTCAGACACTCTCTACGATGTCAAAAAGGATCAATTTGACCATTTTCTTTCCTCTGGAAAAACAATAAGGGTAATCAAAAGAACTTCATGAATTGCAAACAATGAACACAAATTGTCTCGTCTTTGGCAAAAGGTAATGGCTGTACTAAAAACTATTCCAACTAAAAGGATCATTTTATTTTATAAGCAATGGACCGAACATTAATGTTTTAATATGATGTGACTTGACCATGGTTCTCACTTTTAGGGTGAAATCCGATATGGCTAAGTCTACGAACCTAGGCCCCTCTACCTCATTCTTATTTTCAGGATGCCCAACTTGGGCAGTTCTGTGCACTCTAGTATCGTCATGAAATCAACCGATGAGGTGCTGAACTTACAAGGGGCCATAGCATACCCAATCATGAGTCCAGACAGAAGTACTTGGGAGAGTAAATCTGATGAAGGCTTTCAGCAGATAACAAAACATTTATTGTTCATGCGATTAGCCTTTGTAAATTCATATTTTAAGGTTCAGTCTTAGGAGCAAAAAGAAAAGAAGAATCTAATCTTCCTATGTAGAAGTGAAGTAAACATACTCGTAACGAAAAGGAGATGATTTCTAAAGGCGTTATTTCTAGGTAACTCTTGAAGTGGTCTAGTCAAATAACTACAAAAAGATCGAGAAATTGACGTTGATTTATCAAAAATAAGATTTGATGGTGTAGTGTGATGTCATTCACTGTCCGTGGACGAAAGATAAATATCAATATAAGAAAATTCAAATAGAGATAATGTTATAGTTGGTCTCATACAATACAAATTAGGCATTTCTTCCCTATAGAAATTTGCAATACAAACACAAATTAATAATAAAGAACCACACTCAATCAAGGAAATAAAGAAAGACATAAAAATATCAATAGCCACTGTTTTCATCCATGGAAATGAAAGAGATTGACGAAGGATTAGCTGAGTGTACATCCACATGCCGCGGCAAATAAATCGTGAGAGTTCATCTGCACTCAAAAGAGAAAAATAATGAGTTTAGAGTATCTATGATACGGTATTATGGCATTTATTGTGGTATCATATGAATTTATCTTCTTCTTCTCTTATTTTTGTAAGATGGAGCTAGGTGAAGGTCCCCGCGGCATGTTGTTAATGTAGGACATTTAGATACTTTCACAACACTTAAGGCGATTATATTTGTAAATATTTTTTCATTATTTTTTTAAAAAATTTGAATAGCATTTTAAATTTTAGGGAGAACGCAAAAAGATACTTTTTACTTTGGCTTGAAATTCTTGAGTTGAGGACCTGTTTATTATTATACTAAGGATGGATTTGGTTCGGCTTTCAAATGAGCCTTGGGGAAATACGAATGCCTTTGACTTGAAACTCCTTAGAGAAATGCAAATTGCGTTCGATAAAGAATCTTTTATTAAGGTACTTTAACCTAAGTAGTGTTTGGTATACAAAGGGCTTTTGGATTTAATTTTTCTTTTCCTTTTTTATTAAAAAAATTGAACCCTTCAGCGAAAGGCTAAGGTTGCGTGATGGCCACTTGAGTCACGCAACCTCGCAAGCCCCTCACTGGTCCTTCGCCGACATGATCTAACCTCATCAGCCCTCGCCAGCCACTTTCGCTCAAGAAGATGAATGGTAATGAGGGGCAAAATCGAAAATTAAAAAATTGGTGAGAGTAGTTTCAAAAGAAGAAAACTAGTTTCAACATTTGGCAAAATGTTGAAAGCTCGATACTAATCCCTATTAGCATTGGGTTTTTAGCTTTCAGCATTTGGCCCATTATAAAACTTGCTAGACATCCCAACATTTTTCCAAGGAGTTTTGGAGGCCGAAAGCCCATTGGAAAATTGAATCAAACGTAGTCTAAGTCACTAGCCGGCAAACCCGTGCCTCAGTCTAGCTATATTTTCATGACAAATATTTACAAATATTCAATTTAGTGAGAAAATGATATCCTATTTTGTAGAAATATTCTTAGCCACATATATTTCCTATTTTATTTCCATTACACGTTACATCTTTGGAAAAAAAAAAAAAAAAACATGTTAGGGTAAATTAACTCATAAAATAGTTCTAAAAGTGGACCTGCATCTAAGGGGATTTAACTTTACGCTTTTTGTTATTTAAACTGCTGTAAAAATAAAAATAAAAATGAAAGAGGTGCAATTGCTCTAAGTGAGCCTTCAAACTAAATTATATGGAGAAGCAATCTTTCTCGTGCTATGTAGGAATTGAATTCATGGTATAAAAACATTTTCTTTTGGTTGTTTCATTATCCGAGTTAAAATTTTTAGATAGTATTACGAATTGAGTGTATAGTTTTAAGTATAACTCCACTATTAAATGCAACTTTTAATTTTTTCGTCAAATTTAAATTGGATCATTTACTTTACAAATAGAATTATTTAATATTGAATTCCTTTTGCAATCTAATGACCTAGTGTTGATTGTATCTTAGTAAATATTTCTTTCATATCACTTTTTTTTCCTAATTGCAATAGTTTATTTAAATTTATTGCAATGGAAGAATTTAGTGAATCGCTATATTACATCTAAGAATGCAGAAGAAATAGATGGATGCTTACCTAATCCTCCATCCTTTGTACCCATTCAAGATCAAGTTGGATTCGAGGAATGTGAGCGATGTTGGGCCAATCCTTGCCAATTGTTGGTCGACATCTTTCGCTTAGTTCACCACAATAATCAATGCATAATTCTTTGAGAGCAATGATGGATTGGATTTCTTGCGGTATAGATGATAAGTTAGGACATCGGATCAAGCGAATTACTCTGAGACGTATGTGATTGGACAGCCATACTGGTATAGTCGTAAAGCTCGGGCAGTCATAAACAGCAAAGAACTCCAAAGTGTAGGCAGACTCATCGAGACATTGGAGCAACTCCACCACTTGTTCGAACTTAGCTATTGATAGCGTACGGAGATTCGAAGGAAAGTTGAACTTGTTATCCTGGGTCAACTCGAGCTCGCAATTACTAATTACCAAGGTCTCCAGGGCGATTAATTCCACAAAAGGTAGAGATATTGGTCCCACACAATCTACAATTTCCAATTTTCGAAGGCAAGTCAATCGGCAAGCACCTTCAAAAAAAACTTGGAGATTTTGGCATCTGCGAAATCCCAAAAATTCCAGATTTTCTAGGTATTGTATTCCACTCTCTTGCAGACTCATTTGCTTTGTTGTTATGCTTAGTCGTCTAAGGCTGATGAGCCTCTTCATTTTTTTGGGTAAATCACCTGACTTTGAGCAATCATCGAGGTATAAGTAGAGCAAACTCTGTAGCTCACAAATGGAACCTGGAAGCTTCTTCAATCGCTTGTTATTACCAAGAAGTAACAACCTCAATTGCTTCAAGTTGCATATGGAATTTGGCAGCTCCTCAAAATTACTATGCCCCAAATTCAGGTATCGTAAGTGATTACATTTGGAGATGCATGTTCTAGCAAACTCTCTATTAATAACTCCATCATCAACATTGAATTGAAATCGAATTGCATGGAACCTCTTTGAAGTTGGATTTCTCAGAAAAGGTGGGACTCCATCAAAATTTGAGATTCCCTCTAACGAATAAGTAGAGAATGAAATGTACCGAACTCTTTTCGAAATCTCTACAGTATCTAAGCCAATGACAGAGCAATCATCTTGAGCCACAATCATTGCTAGAGAATGGACTAGATCGTGCATTTTAAAACTTAAAAATGATTCGAGCTCCTCAACTTCTTGGATCAAAGATCTCTTCCACAACACTTTGATGTAGTCAACACCAACATCTTCCAATGCTAGTTTTTTCGTTGATGAACTAATGAGTCCTAAACTCATCCATAACATAATTAACAAATCGCCACGGATTCGTTGTCCTCTAGGAAAAAGTGAAAATGTGGCAAAACAACGTTTTAAGTGGGATGGTAAATGATCATAGCTAAGTTTAAGCACCGGCAGAACATCCTTCTTTTGTTCAACTAACTTCCATATCTCACTATCTCTTATATGGGCCCAATACCATTCTTCATCCTTTGTGTAAAGTAGACTTCCCATAGTTTTCACAAGGAGAGGAACTCCTTGACATTTTTTGACAATGTCATTTCCAATGTCAAGGAAATCAAGAGATGGTTGCTTTTCCTTTTCATCAAATGCCCATTTTTTGAACAAGGTCATGGAATCTTCATGAGAAAGACCTTTTAGATTATGCATTGGATGGGTACCCATCATAGAAGCGACTTCTGAACTGCGCGTTGTCACAATTATCTTGCTTCCATGAGCTCCTTCACTCAGCAAAGATTTCAATTCTTCCCATCTACTGCGGTCATTGCTCCATACATCATCCAAGACCAGTAGAAATTTCTTGTCTTTGATGGTGTTTTGCAGAATAGTTTGCAATGGCTGAATATCAAGGTTACTCAAGCTTTGACTATTTGCATTTTTGATGATTCCATCGATAGTCTTTTTTAAATCAAAATCCTCAGGTACACACACCCATAGTAGCAATTTAAATTGCGCTTTCACACCATCATCATTGTAAACTAATTTAGCTAGGGCCGTCTTGCCCATACCTCCTATTCCAACAATGGGAACCACCGAGAGGTTTTTGTGATTTGGCCGCATCAATATCTCAATTATTTTTTGTTTATCAATATCTCTTCCAACGACATCCAACTTGTTTACAAATGAGTAAGTCATCTCTCGTGATAGCATTTGTGCCACACCATCGTCAACACTCCGCACATTAAGATCAAATTGATCCTTCTCGATGGAAATTTTAGATAATGTCTCCCTAATCTCCTTGATCTTATGACTGATTTTTGCACGGAGTATTACTGGATTAGAGAGGGAAAAGAAGCGGTGTACCTTCTCTTTGACGCCCCCATACCGACTGATTACCCGCTTCCGTAAGGCTTCACACTCGAGTTCATCGAGCACATCCTCCGCATCATACAACACGTCTCGAAGCCGACCTAGCCACAGTTGCAGGCTGTGGTTCTTCGCCTGTTGCTCCTCAGCATCTAACAACACGGCAGTAATGGCAGCCAACGTATTTTTAAGCTCGTGGATCTGATCTTCGATGCTGTAAATTGCGACGGCTTCTTGGAACGCCGGGGATGCGATCTTCCCCAGCACACCCTGTGCAACGCTGAAGAGGAATGATTCAGCCATGCTAGGTGATGGGGAAAAAGATTCAGGCTATTTGGTTCGAGACCAAAAAGAACACCCAATGTCTTCCTCTCTTGAGTCAATTGATATAATGACGACTCGTATGATGTCTTCCTCACTAGTGGCCTCCAGTTCAAAAGAAAGACGGTTTTGACCTTTTCCTTATCTTGTTATCTTACTTTCCTTGCGAGTGGCCTCCAGGTCAAAAGCAACACGCTTTCTACCTCTTTCTTTATCCTACTTTCCTGGCACCAATAAGGAAACGCGATAAGTTGATACTGATTCTAAATCAAATTTATTAATTTAATGATGTTCCCAGTTAAATGATAATCCAATGCACCTTTGCTAGAATATTTTTCATGAACTATTTCACTGGCCATCACAAATCAATTATGAGTATCAATTATTGCACTTTTTTGGAGTATCGAATGAACATAAACAATCCTCAGCAAATTTTTTTACATTTTAGACTCTGTTTATTTTGCAAAAAAATGAATAATTAAGAAAATTGTTTCTTAAAAATGATCGTTTGTACCACTTGAAATAATTAGTCAACGAAAAACATTTATCATTATCAGCAACTACTTATGTCTAAAAATTTTCCCGAATGATGAAAATATTTTCCGTTCATTCATTTCTATAAATAAATATTTTTATAATAATTCTTTTTTTTTTTGCAAAATAAACGAAATATCTGTTACAAATGTTTATACAAAAGACATTTCCTTTCTGTTTTTGCTTTGACAACTAGGAAAAACATGCCCCAGGCAAGAAAGCCCGTATAAGTAATTATTGATCTCACAATTGATTGTATGTATATTAATTTTCCACTCAATCATTCAGTTAACCTCAAAATAACATTAACTGATAAACCCCGTACTCACACTTCGCCAAAAATGTCGTTCTCCGATGGTCATTGGAGGACGGAGGGGACAGGTTAATCAAGACCACAGTGGATTTGCATGGCGGCGAGGAAGAGAATTTGATAGATATCTACATTTCTCTGGCGAGAAAGTGTCACGTCATCGAACTGATATTGAAGTTGAAGGTGAATGCGAGGATTTTGGATTCTATTCATTTTTTCATTTTTGTTTCTTTGGGGATGAGAGACTCAAAGGAATTGAAATCTGTGAAAAAAGAGGAATCGGATATTGGATATATCAGCGGTTGAGAATGGAGAAAAATTTTTCTATTAGAGAAGACAAATGGCTTAAGAATAGACCCATAGGTGACCCGGCGACAAGAGATGAGCCACTCAAAGTGGCTGATTTAATAGATATGGAAGCGGCACAATGGAAAGAACCTCTGTTAAGGCCCATGTTGGATGATCAGCGAGCCTCGAAAATCATAGCTATCCCTATAGGCCTCCCGACCAAAGAAGATAGATTGGTATGAACAGACAATAAATTGGGGAACTATGTAGTGTAAAGCAGAATTTCAACAACAGAATCACAACAATCAGCCCACACACATCGACACCAATAGCATCCTACCGGGTTAAACCAGAACTTTGGAAGCATATATGGAAATTAGCAATAACCCCTAAGATTAAATTCTTTTTATGGAATGCATGCCAAAATGCTTTGCCAACTTTAGAGAATCTATACAAGAGGAAGATAGTACCTGCACCCATATGCCCAATTTGCAACCTCGAACCGGAAACAATCGAGCATGCCCTGCTACTCTGCCCTTGGACCTCTCAAATTTGGAACGTGCAAACTCTGCAAGTCGAAATATTTAGAGTGGGTTTGACCCGATTCGATGAGTGGCTATATAAAGTGAAAGATGATCCACGAAGCTCACCAAAATTTGATCTAATCGTGACCGCTTTGTGGTGCATTTGGAAGGACAGAAATCATTTTATCTTCAGGAAAACCCCTGAACCCGCATCATGCCCTGTTCAAAGCCTCAACGTTACAAGATAGTTTTGCAACTTGGAACCGAAAACCAAAAGAACAGCAAAAACGTGAAGTCTCACCTCAGAAGTGGCGACCCCCAAATCCTGGAATGATCAAGATCAACATAGACGCCTCTTTTGTTAGCAACCTCAGCGTACACCCAGCCTCTGAAGTAGACCAAGGAGATGGCGTCTTCACCTCTAGTACATCCCCAGCCTCCGATCCAACTAGAGGGGCCGGTTTCTTTCAATCCAACGCACCCCCAGCTTTTGAACCAACCAGAGGAGCTGTCACCTACTTTGGCGCAATGCCAGCCTCTGTTCCAACTAGAGGGGCTGACGCACACCCAGCCTTTGAATCAAAAAGAGGGGCTGTCCTCTACAACTCTGGTCCTCCCCCTGCCTTAGATCTGACCAGAAGGGCCAGCGACCATTACAATCACGCTTCCCCAGCCTCCGATCCCACCAGAGGGCTTGTCTTCAGCAGCAACAATGCTCATCCAGCTTCCGATCCACTCAGAGGAGCTGTCGCCTGTATCTTCCGCGACTCCCTCGGCAGATTGGTAGATGGGTTTGCCAAATCGGTTGCAGTCAGCTCAGCAGACCAAGCAGAGGCTGCGGCGCTCGTCGAAACCGTAGATTTTATCTCCACCAAGTTTCCTCCGAACGGGACTACACTGAAGCCGACTGCAGCAGGCTCGTGCACAGCATTTTCACTTCAGAGGAGTTGAGCCATTGGTGGACCGAGCCAAGACAAAGATGCAAGCAATTCCGGGCCTTACACTAGCCCTTGCAACCTCAGTGCAAAGCTGAAAATGAGGGATTCAGCCACGCTAAGTGATGGGGGAAATTGATGCAGGCTATTTGGTTTGAGACGAATAAGAACATGCAATGTCTTCCTCTCGTGAGTCAGTTGATATAAATGATGATGGCTTGCTTACGATTGGATGAAAGGGAGGTTCTTTCCTTACGAATGGCCTGCGAGTTAACAGGAAACATGCTTTCTCCTTTTTCTTTTATCTTGCTTTCCTGGGAACCATAAAGAATCTAGATTACTTCAAAGGTCCAATCTCATAGAAGTATCTATTCTTTACTAGTCTATGTAATTCACTTGAAAATGATTGTCTGTATAACTTAGAAAAGTTAGATGGCGAGAAATATTTTTGTCATTAGACGATGAAAATACTTTGTTGTTAATTCAATTTTGTGAGTAATATAGACAATCATTGCTAGTTAGGAAAATATTTTCTATATCGTTTAAACAGTTCTCTTGGCATTGCCTTTTTAGAGATGATCCAAAATACTAACGAGTTTATGGAAAGAATTATCGATCAAACCCA
Organism: Eucalyptus shirleyi; assembly: GCA_017140165.1. Lineage (NCBI taxonomy): Eukaryota > Viridiplantae > Streptophyta > Magnoliopsida > Myrtales > Myrtaceae > Eucalyptus > Eucalyptus shirleyi. The sequence goes on from CM029450.1 coordinate 44,965,212, forward strand.
AAGAAAAAAAAATTAAGTTGGCATATGAAGAAATCAAATAAATAAAAGATGGAACAATAGAGAAGAATCGAAAACAAATTCTGCCTCAACCATCTGAACCAAAAAGCTAACTCAGTTTCTATGGATTAATTTAGAGCGAGGCATTGGGAACTCCAAGACTCATCTCTTTTGTTCCATGCCAATCAAACCAAGCACAGAACCAAAAGATAAGCACATATCGATGGTGTTATGTATAAAGCAAAGTGGAACAAAGTGAGATATGGTCAAGACCTTGTACGGACTATCAATTGAACTCTTTTGTGATGTGTTAGGTCATTATTTTTAAAATTATCAATTAGTGATGGGTACTCGTTTCCTAAAGATTTTACGAAAATTCTCTATTTTCCTTTGAGAACCCATCTGGCTCGCAAAAATGTTTTCATTTTCCATTGAGGATGAAAATTGTTTTATATTCTCAATTTCTGCTTTCCTGAAAATGTGTTTTGTTCGTGGAGAAGAAAACTTTCGATAGAAATGAAACTACGGGATTATAACTGGCTGTAATGTTTTCGAAAAGAGAATCCATCAATCCGTTTTAATCGCCCGTTTGCCGATCAAATTACCATTTTTCACCGAGAAAGCCCAATAGATTACTCTCATCTAGAAATTCCGGTAGGTAGTCATATGAAGCCCACACGCATTCTGGCGAATGTTTCTAGAGTTTCGATTTTAAAAAATTCGGAACTCTTGAACTGTATGAGTTAAATTACACAAAAATAAGTAAAAAGTAAAAGTTGATCCAGACCACTTCAGGCCACCTTGAGCTTTCATAATTCCAAAAAATTTTAGAGTGAGAGAGCAATTTTAAGATTAATATGTATTTGACCTCAAATTGCAACCGGGTCTAAAGTAGATAATTCGACAAATGAGCATTTGTTTGTTTCACCTTCTCTATAATAGCACAAAAATAAATTCGAATTTTTTAAGGGGTTGATATGGCATATATAATAATTTTTTTTTTTTTTATGGAGGACACCAAATTTAAATTTAAATTTTATGTCGTAGAATTCATAGATGAAAAAAGAAGAAAAAAAACTTGCGGAGTTACTTGGCGTCTTAAGTGTGCTACCAGGGGTGGTGGGTCCTCCCGCTTAAGGCACTTGGGGGTTTACGCTTCGGCTATCGGCTGAGGCAATTCCTCCAGCACCAAAAAAAAAAAAAAAAAAAAAGTGAGAATGTAAATGTGTTGTTTGGCCAACGTTGGTCGTTCCAGAATGTGGAGCCCAACAACCGGCATCCTCCTAGAGAATCGGGTTGGTCTTTCCGTAATTCCCCTCTGGATCCGACCCGAATATGTCCAAAATATGTCCAAAAGTTTTCAGTCTTTTATTTTCCTCCTTTAATTTTTATTTTATTTACATTTTAGTAGGGGTGGCAAATGGGTGGGTTGGGTAGGGTTTGGGTCAGGTCGAAAATGGGTCGACTCATATTCGACCCATTTAACCCGTTTTAACCTATATTTATGTAGTGTAAATCAAATGACCCATACCTGACCCGACCCATACACGACTCGACCCGTATTGCTGAAACCTATTAATATTCTAGGAAAACCCACTTCTACTATATGCTAATTGTTAAAAAAATTTTATGCAATACAATTTTTTTAACAATTTTTATGCAATACAAATTTTTTAACAATTTTTATCCAATTTAATGGAAAATTCTATAATTTGTTTGAAAATATATTTTTTTAAAATTTTAATTTTAATTTTTTAAAATATGATTTTTTATAATTTATAATTTTTTAAAATATGATTTATAATTTTTTAATTTTTTTAAAAAATAATTTTTTAATAATTTTTTTCTTTTTCTCTTTTCTCTTTTTTCTTTTCTTTTTCTTCTTCTTCGGCCGACCGCCGGCCACGATGACGACCGGTGATTGGCCACAGGAGAGATCGATCTCGTTGGCATCAGGTGGGGCTCGATCTCGTCGATCCGGCGAGGCCGAGGTGCCGCCCAACACCAATGAGCTCGAGCCTCGCCAATCGTCGGCGACCTGCCGGCAAGGCTCGGTGTCGACGAGCTCGAGCCTCACCTGGCCTGTCGCCGGCTAGCAGTCGGCCGTCGCCCTACCGGCTATCAACTAAAGAAGGAAGAAAAAGAAAAAAAAATTATAATATAAAAAAATTATTATTTCGATTTTTTATTAAAAAAAGAAGAAGAACATTTTATAAAATTAAAGAAGGCCATGGCCCATGGGTTCAAAGTGGGTTATTCCTAATAACCCATTCCCACTTCTTTTTGTACTTTACTTTCTCAAACCCATTTTTGACCCATATTTAACTTTTACTTGACTCATATATGACCCATTTAACTAAAAATGGATCATAATATAGGTTTATGACCCATTTTGCCGGCTCTACATTTTAGCAAGTGTTCTTGTCCATGTTTTCATGACATGTATTGTTCCTACAGAATCCTCTATTACTAATTTCCATACACGCGTGCACTGCGGATATTTACACAATTTTGAAACATTTTTAGATATTTCAAGTAAAATAAAGATCAAATTTCATCGTGACATCCGAAAAATGTATAGAATTAATATAATAAGGTCATATAATTCTACCTTGAATTTTTAAGCTTAGCTCTAAAATTGTTTTTTATTTCAAACACCGAAAAATGAGGAAATATTATTGGACAAGATACTTTGTACGTAATTTTTTTTTCTTGAATTTTGACAGTTCCTTTTTGTTTCTCCGGAGAGATGGTAGAAAATTCCCAACTGAACATGTATTCCTCCTCCAACCAAAAAAAAAAAACATGTATTCCTCCAATTTCTCAATTTTCATTTTTCTATTATTGGGTTTTGGCAAGAGGAATAGATAGCCAACCTTTTTTTTTTTTTTTTGGTCATAAGAAGATAGCCAACCCTACGATAGTAACGTTTCATGCCAAATTGTCTAGCACCGCATCCTGGTTCTGACTCTCGAGTCTTCTGACCACATGCCACGAGGACTCAGCTTATTTTTGTGTCGTTTTCTCTGGCCGCATCTCTACCAATAAGTTGTAGTTTGTACCTAACATTGCTTTACTACTCAAATTACTAAACCTCCATTCACAGGTAAACTGGGAAAATCTTATCAAATTGTTGCCCACTTATTTGTGAATTTCTATCACTTGCATTGACTAGTGTTGGATTTGGTCCACCCATGCACAAAAAAGGAGAAGAGTTGCCCTTAAGGTCAACGTAGTCAATTGAGACGTTGGGAGAATATCAAATCGCTCGTTCTAATCCTATCAGTTGTATAACCAAATATCTGAACTTAAACAACTAAGGAGAGTTTGTAGAATTTTAATCAACTTCATGCCCCTAGATTATCGAAGAAGAAAAGGGAAGGTAAATTAATCATATTCAACAATCATTTAAAGTGGCTATATCACTTAACCTTTTCCTTACACATCCTCAAAATCCGATTTGAGACTGTGGACTTGTTATGCAAGGATCGTTCACCATCTCAAACTTATACTTACACTGTTTATGTCGAAATTTGAAGGTGTATTTCATTTGAACATAAAAGTTAGGTATGATATATAAAATCTGAAGTGGTTTGTGACGAATAAAAAGTCGAAAATATGAATATTGCAAAGTATAAAGAAATGTCGAAAAATGACAAAGTAAACATTCAGATTGATCATGAGTTGCATGCGCATTACATCAGGCGGCCCGAAAGACCGTGGGGTCCACCGTCAGGACCCATGTTCTTCTCGAATGGAACCTAAGAAAGGACGGAAGCCACGAGCCCACCGGCAAAGGACACGTGGCATCCATTCGCGGAGCTCCAAGTCAATGACAGCGAATTTAAAAACACAAATAGTCAAATGAAATGAAAAAGGAAATGAAATTCAATCGAACAGCGCAACAAAAAAGAAGCCTAGGGCGGTCGCAATGCTCACTTGCCTCCTTTTTCTCTCTCTAAAATCGCAAGGATATTATAACAAGTCATGAGAGCAATTAGGCTTTTGAAATTCTTTATCTACCTTCTTGTAATTAAATTTTCCCTCATGCTAATAAATAATGGCAATTTTATTCCTAATTATAACCTAATTCTTTTATTTTTATAAGAAAATAGGCGTGCTACTTCTGTTAGTTCTATATAGTTGATACTTATTTCTACTATATAGCTTTTGAATGAAAGATATCATGGAGTAATTAAACCAAAAAAAAAAAAAACAAACGAGTATAATTGAGCACTTAGACTTGACAAACATGGTTTACTAATAATGATATTAGATAAGCATTTATCACTTAAAGTAAACCAACATTATTCTTTATAAAGAAATGTTTAAATAGACAAAAAAAAAATGAATGGTTTCACTATTTATAAATTTAAAAAAAAAAATGTAACCAAGCTGCACCAAAATAAGAATGAAAATATTTTTACGTTTTCAGTTGTCCACTTTAGGGAAAGAGCATCAAGATTTTCTAGAAGGATGCATGCTGTTGGGCTCCACTTTCGGAACAGCTTGGTTCCTTCCACCTTTATAGTAGTCCAATTCCATCGTTGGCCAAATGCCACATCTATGCTCTCTTCTTTGACTTCTTATTTTCAGATAAAAAATTAAATCTCAACTATATATAAAAAAAGAATCTCTTTACATATTATTCTAGTGTAAACAAATGGCTGATTGGAATTTCTTTTTGCTAGAGATAAGAATACGTGGAAGAGAGAATTGTATAACGTTTTTATGCTAAAAAGTACATGAGGCAAGATGATTATCTAAAATAAAAAATATTACGATATTAATTATAAATAAGAATTATTGCTACACAACTCCTCAATCTCATTAGCATCGACCGGTTACGTGATTAAGTACGATGGGATTCCTCCTTTCTCTCTGAATTCAAAGTCATCACCTTATGGGTTCAGCCACCTCATCGTCCTTTCAAAGGAAAAATAATAAAATAAAACTGAGAAAATTCCGTAAAATATCTCAACGCTCGAGTGAGATCGCAATGTATTGTCTCTTTCGCTTCTCCAAGAATACGTAATGCAATGGATAGGATGTAGCTATTTGTTTCACATTTCACATTCTAGGATCGACTATAGGACTAGGGAGCAATGTTGGGTACATACGTTTCCTTGAATTATCCGTCCTTTTATCATCTCTCTATTTTCCAATTATAGATGGTGACATAATTTGACATTATATGAGGCTTATGGTGTACGAAATTAAAAACATTTTATCATGCGAATGAAAATCTTGCTACTCGCCCTTAGGTGAAATTGCCACAACTTGGGGCGGATGACAATCGCGCCATGTGTGATCCGCGTCTTTTCAAGGACACGTGGCGTCTGCACACGGTCGATCCGCATTAACTAAACGACGGGCGAATTTAATCCGTGCCATATTAATAAATCCTTCGAGCAACATGCATGGATCCAACGTTACCTAAACAGGAACATCGGTCACCGCTGAGGAAGAAAAAGGAAAAATAATTAAAAATTGGTTTTAAAACATAAAATAATAAAATAATTAAAAATAATAAAATATAAAAAATAATAATAAATCAATTTTAAAATTTTAAAAATTATTGAAAGGAATGCATAAAAGAAATTATTTTTCTTACTGAATGGCAGATAAATATTTTCTAGATCATTTTTGGGTTTTAGTCGAATATCGAAAAATATTGTGTTCTTAGAAAATATTTTTCAAAAATGCCATATTTTTCATAAAATAAATGGAGTTCTAAGGTTGATCCAGTTCCTGGCCCCCTTTTCTGACCACCCGTTGGTCATTTATGGCCTTCCAATCATTCCCCAAAGAATGGATCGTGCTCCCGATGTCATCGATCATCACTTTCAACTTGTTCATGTGCCGAGGAGAAACTGGGGCTTGTACGCTTGAGCGAAGTGTCTTCTTGGTAATCGTCACAGGAGAAGATCGGTGTGACTCGGTCTGAGAGGTGCTCCAAGGAGGATGAAGACTCGACGGGATGGGCGACGGCGGCTGGGATCTTGGCTCGGCTAGACCCAATGTCTTAAAAGATCCATCCACATTGGCTTATTGACATGAATTAAAGCAATGCATGCTGTAGTTTTCTTTTCATTTTGTGTTAGATTTAGCGTATCTTGGAGATCATCGTCGGATTGGTCGTGAGCGACTTCGTCATTCTGAATGGCAAAGCCTCACCGAACTCCTCAGCTTCTTCTCGACATGTTTTCTGCCAACTTCTTCCCCTTCCTGGTTTTCATTCGATGAACGTATCTGTTCACATGCTCTTCAAAGAATTCTCAAACGATAGCCGGTGTGTCAGTAATCTTAGGGAAACATGGAACAAAATGTGAAACAGCATTTCATTTGGTGCGGCAAATTGTTGTAACGAAGTTTGAATGCACTAAGGATGTTGTTTCTTTATGCTGATTCCTACACACTGCTATTGTCTCTTATTAATATGCCGAGAATTGCTAATTGGCCCTCGAGAGGAACTCACTTGCATTTCTCGACGATTTTGACTGTGGTTGCGAACCGTGCATTTTCTTGCTTTTCAGTCGAATGCCCATTTGAGAAAAAGGAAGAGAGCGTCCAGAGAAGAAAGGCCTTTCAACTTGAATGCTAAACTTAGGCAATTTCACTTAGCGCCTTCTGCGAACAAATCTGTCATCTCGTTCCACGTGCTCGTCACAGTATCGCCAAATGGCTCTGCAATTGCTCGACGTCCGAGGTGTCTAATAGTGGCTGAAATTCTAATCAAGCTTTGATTGATAGTGTCTCCTCAGACTTTTTCAAGAGTGTCCTTCGGACTAAAATCATTGGAAATGCATGTCCATGTTTTGAAATCGAAAATTGTTCTTTGACCTTTTCGTAACTTAGCAAGCACTAGTAATTATCATGGGAGGGCATGGTATCCAAATGGACTCGGACACTCTCTACGATGCCAAAAAGGATCGATTTGGCCATTTTCTTTCCATTGGAAATACAATAGGGGTAATCAAAATAACTTCATGAATTGCAAACAATAACAACAAATTGTCTCTCGTCTTTGGCAAAAGGTAATGGCTATACTAAAAACTGTTCCAACTAAAAGGATCGTTCTATTTTATAGGCAATGGACCAAACATTAATGTTTTAATATGGTGTGACTCGACCATGGTTCTCACTTTTAAGGTGAAATTTGATTTGGCTAAGTCTACAGACCGAGACCCCTCTACCTCATTCTATTTTCAAGATGCCCAATTTGGGCAGTTCTGTGTACTCTAGTGTAGTCATGAAATCAACCAAGGAGGTGCTGAACTTACGAGGAGCCATAGCATACCCCATCAGGAGTCCAAACATAAGTACTTGGGAGAGTAAATCTGATGAAGGCTTTCAGCAGATAACAATACATTTATTGTTCATGCGATTAGCCTTTGTGAATTCATATTTTAAGATTCAGTCTTAGGAGCAAAATGCAAAGAAGAATCTAATCTTCCTATGTAGAAGTAAAACATATTCATAATGAAAAGGACATGATTTTTAAAGGCGTTATTTCTAGGAAACTCTTTAAGTGGTCTAGTGAAATAATTGCAAGAAGATCGAGAAATTGACGTTGATTTGCCAAAAATAAGATTTGATGGTGTAGTGTGATGTCATTCACTGCTCGTGGACGAAAGATAAATATCAATATATGAAAATTTAAATAGAGATAATGTGATAGTTGGTCTCATACAATACAAATTAGGCGTTTCTTCCATATAGAAATTTGCAATACAAACACAAATTAATAATAAAGAACCACACTCAATCAAGGAAATAAAGAAAGACATAAAAATATCAATAGCCACTGTTTTCATCCATGAAAATGAAAGAGATTGATGAAGGATTAGCTAAGTGTACATCCCCATGCCGCGGCAAATAAATCATGAGAGTACATCTGCACTCAAAAGAGGAAAAAAATGAGTTTAGAGTATCTATGATACGGTATTATGGCATTTATTGTGGTATCATATGAATTTATCTTCTTCTTTTTTTTGTAAGACGGAGCTAGGTGAAGGCCCCACGGCTTGTTGTTAATGTAGAACATTTAGATACTTTCACAATATTATATTCGTAAATATTTTTTTCATTATTTTTGTAAATATGAATAGCATTTTAAATTTTAGCGAGAACGCAAAAAGATACTTCTTACTTTTGCTTGAAATTCTTGAGTGAAGGACCTGTTCATTATTATACTAAGGATGGATTTGGTTCGGCTTTGAGCCTTGGGGAAATATAAATGCCTTTGACTTGAAACCCCTTATAGAAATGCAAATTGCGTTTAGTAAATAATCTTTTATAAAGGTACTTTGGCCTAAAAAGTGTTTGGCATTTATCTTTTCCTTTTTTATTAAAACAAATTAAACCCTTCGGTGAAAGGCTAAGGTCACGTGATGGCCACTTGAGTCACACAACCTCGTAGGCCCCTCACTGGCCCATCGTAGGCATGATCTAACCTCATCAGCCCTCACTAGCCACCCTCGCCCAAAAAGATGAATGGTAATGAGGGGCAAAACCGAAAATTTAAAGAATTGGTGAGAGTAGTTTCAAAAGAAGAAAACTAGTTTCAGCATTTGGCAAAATGCTGAAAGCTCGATACTAATCCCTACTAGCATTAGGTTTTCAACTTTTAGCATTTGGCCAAAAGCCCATTTATAAAACTTGCTAGACATCCCAACATTTTTCCAAGGAGTTTTGGAGGCCGAAAGCCCATTGGAAAATTGAATCAAACGTAGTATAAGTCACTAGCCAGCAAACCCATGCCTCAGTCTAGCTATATTTTCATGACAAATATTTACAAATATTCAATTTAGTGAGAAAAGGATATCCTATTTTGTAGAAATATTCTTAGCCACATAAATTTCCTTTTTTATTTCCATTACACGCTACATCTTTAAAAAAAGAAAAAAAAAACATGTTAGGGTAAATTAACTCATAAAATAGTTCTAAAAGTGGACATGCATCGAAGGGATTTTAACTTTACGCTTTTTGTTATTTAAACTGCTGTAAAAAAAAAAAATGAAAGAGCAATTGCTCTAAGTGAGCCTTCAAACCAAGTCATAATTCTTGTGCTATGCAAGAATTGAATTCATGGTATAAAAACTTTTTTTTTTTTGGTTGTTTAGTTAAAAGTTTTAGATAGTATTACGAATTGAGTGTATAGTTTTAAGTATAACTCCAGTATTAAATGCAACTTTTAATTTTTTCGTCAAATTTAAATTGGATTATTTACTTTATAAATAGAATTATTTAATATTGAATTCCTTTTGCAATCTAATGACCTAGTATTGATTGTATCTTAGTAAATATTTTTTTCATATCACTTTTTTCTTTTTCTAATTGCAATAGTTTATTTAAATTTATTGCAATGGAAGAATTTAGTGAATCGCTACATTACATCTAAGAATGCAGAAGAAATAGATGGATGCTTACCTAATCCTCCATCCATTGTACCCATTCAAGATCAAGTTGGATTCGAGGAATGTGAGCAATGTTGGGCCAATCCTTACCAATTGTTGGTCGACATCTCTTGCTAAGTTCACCACAATATTCAATCCTTAATTCTTTGAGAGCAATGAGGGATTGGAATTGTTGCGGTATAGATGATAAGTTGGGACATCGAATCAATCGAATTACTCTGAGATGTATGTGATTGGGCAGCCATACTGGTATAGTCGTAAAGCTCTGGCAGCCATAAATACCAAAGAACTCCAAAGCGTAGGTAGACTCATCAAGACATTGGAGCAACTCCACCACTTGTTTACACTTTCTTATTGATAGCCTATGGAGATTCGGAGGAAACTTGGACTTGTTATCCTGGGTCAACTTGAGCTTGCAATTATTAATTTCCAAGGACTCTAGAGCGATTAAATCCCCAAAAGGTAGAGATATTGGTCCCATACCTACAATTCCCAATTTTCGAAGGCAAGTTAGTCGGCACGCACCTTCAAACAAAACTTGGAGATTTTGGCATTTGTAGAATCCCAAAAATTCCAAATTTTCTAGATATTGTATTCCACTTTCTTGCAGACTCATTTGCTTTGTTGTTACAAATAGTTCTCTAAGGCTGATGAGCCTCTTCATTTTTTTGGGTAAATCACCTATTTCTAAGCAATCTTGAAGGTGTAAGTAGAGCAAACTTTGTAGCTCACAAATGGAATCTGGAAGTTTCTTCAATCGGTTGTTATAACTTAGAAATAACGACCTCAATTGCTTCAAGTTGCATATGGAACTTGGCAGCTCCTCAAAATTACCATACCGTAAATCTAGGTACCGTAAGTGATTACATTTGGAGATGCATGTTCTAACAAATTCTCTAGTATTAACTCCATCAGCAACACCGAATTGAAAATCAATTACATGGAGCCTCTTTGAAGTTGGTTTTCTCAGAAAAGGTGGGACTCCATCAAAATTTGAGATTCCCTCCAACGAACGAGTGGAGAATGAAATGTATCGAACTCTTTCCGAAATCTCAAAAGTATCTAAGCCAATGACAGAGCAATCATCTTGAGCCACAATCATTGCTAGAGAATGGACTAGATCGTGCATTCGAAACTGTAAAAGTGATGCAGACTCCTCAACTTCTTGGACCAAAGATCTCTTCCTTAACTCTTTGATGTAGTCAACACCAACATCTTCCAACACTAGTTTTTTCGTTGATGAACTAATGAGTCCTAAACTCATCCATAACATAACTAACACATCGTCATGGAATTTTTCTCCTCTAGGAAAAAGTGAAAATGTGGCAAAACAACGTTTTAAGTGGGACGGTAAATTATCATAACTAAGCTTAAGTACTGGCAAGATGTCCCCATCTTCTTCCATTAACTTCCATGTCTCACTATCTCTTATATGGGCCCAATACCGTTCTTTGTCCTTTGTGTAAAGTAGACTCCCCATGGTTTTCACAAGGAGAGGAACTCCTTGACATTTTTTCACAATGTCATTTCCAATGTCAAGGAGATGAGGACATGGTTGCTTTTCATTTTCACTAAATGCGCATTTTTTGAACAAGTTCATGGAATCTTCATCAGAAAGACCTTTTAGATTATGCGCTAGATGAGTACCCATTATAGAAGCGACTTCTAAAATGCGCGTTGTCACAATTATCTTGCTTCCACTAGCTCCTTCGGTCAGCAAAGCTTTCAATTCTTCCCATCTACTGCGGTTGTTGCTCCATACGTCATCCAAGACCAGTAGAAATTTCTTGTCTTTGATGGTGTTTCGCAGAATAGTTTGCGATTGCTGAATATCAAGGTCACTCAAGCAACTAGTCAGAATAGTTTGCGATTGCTGAATATCAAGGTCACTCAAGCTTTGACTAGTTGCCTCTTTGATGATTCCGTCGATAGTCTTTTTTAAATCAAAATCCTCAGGTACACACACCCATAGTCGCAATTCAAATTGCGCCTTCACACCATCATCATTGTAAACTAATTTAGCTAGGGTCGTCTTGCCCATACCTCCTATTCCCACAATGGGAACCACCGAGAGGTTTTTGTGATCTGGCCTCATCAATATCTCAATTATTTTTTGTTTATCAATATCTCTTCCAACGACATCCAACTTGTTTATAAATGAGTAAGTCATCTCTCGTGATCGCATTTGCACCACACCATTGTCAACACTCCGCACATTAAGATCTAATCGATTCTTCTCAATGGAAATTTTAGATAATGTCTCCCTAATCTCCTTGATTTTATGACTGATTTTTGCACGGAATATCACTGGATTAGAGAGGGAAAAGAAGCGGTGTACCTTCTTTTTGACGCCCCCGTACCGACTGATTACCCGCTTCCGTAAGGCTTCACACTCGAATTCATCGAGCACATCCTCCACATCATACAACACGTCTCGAAGCCGACGTAGCCACAGTTGAAGGCTGTGGTTCTTCGCCTGTTGTTCCTCAGCATCTAACAACACGGCAGCAATGGCATCCAATGTATTTTTAAGCTCGCGGATCTGATCTTCGATGCTGTAAATTGCGACTGCTTCTTGGAACGCTGAGGATGCGATCTTCCCCAGCACACCCTGTGCAACGCTGAAGAGGAATGATTCAGCCATGCTAGGTGATGGTGAAAAAGATTCAGGCTATTTGGCTCGAGACGAAGAAGAGAACCCAATGTCTTCCTCTCTTGAGTCAATTGATATAATGACAACTCGTATGATGTCTTCCTCACTAGTGGCCTCCAGGTCAAAAGAAAGACGGTTTCGACCTTTTCCTTATCTTGTTATCTTACATTCCTTGCGAGTGGCCTCCAGGTCAAAAGCAACACGCTTTCTACCTCTTTCTTTATCCTACTTTCCTGGCACCAATAAGGAAACACGATAAGTTGATACTAAATCAAAATCAAATTTATTAATTTAATGATGTTCCCAGTTAAATGATAATCCGATGCACCTTTGCTAGAATATTTTTCATGAACTATTTCACTGGCCATCACAAATCAATTATGAGCATCAATTATTGCACTTTTTTTGAGTATCGAATGAACATAAACAATCCTCGGCAAAAAAATTTACATTTCAGACTCTGTTTATTTTGCGAAAAATGAATAATTAAGAAAATTGTTTCTTAAAAATGATCGTTTGTACCATTTGAAATAATTAGCCAACGAAAAACATTTATCATTATCAGCAACTACTTATGTCTAAAAATTTCCCGAATGATGAAAATATTTTCCGTTCATTCATTTCTATAAATAAATATTTTTATAAAAATTCATTTTTCGCGAACTAAACGAAATATCTATTACAAATGTTTATGCAAAAGACATTTCCTTTTTGTTTTTGCTTTGACAACTAGGAAAAACATGCCCTATGCAAGAAAGCCCGTATACGTAATTATTGATCTCACAACAGATTGTATGTATATTAATTTTCCACTCAACTCATTTAGTTATCCTCAAAATAACATTAACTCACAAAACTCGGACTCACACTTCGCCAAAAATGTCGTTCTCCGATGGTCATTGGAGGATGGACGGGACAGGTTAATCAAGACCGTAGTGGTTTTGCATGCCAGCGAGGATGAGAATTTGATAGATATCAACATTTCTCCGGCGAGAAAGTGTCACGGTGAAGGATATATTCGGCTTATCCATCAAACTGATATTGAAGTTGAAGGTGAATGCGAGGATTTTGGATTTTATTCATTTTTCATTTTTGTTTCTTTGGGGATGAGAGACTCAAAAGGAATTGAAATCTGCAAAAAAGGAGGAATCGGATATTGGATATATCAGCGGTTGAGAATGGAGAAAAAATTTCTACTAGGGAAGACAAATGGCTTAAGAATGGACCCATAGGTGGCCCGGCGACAAGAGATGAACTACTCAAAGTGGCTGATTTAATAGATATGGAAGCGGCACAATAGAAAGAACCTCTGTTAAGGTCCATGTTTGATGATTAGCGAGTCTCAAAAATCATAGCTATCCCCATAGGCCTCCCGACCAAAGAAGATAGATTGTTATGGACAACAACAAATCAGGGAACTATATAATGAAAAGCGGAATTTCAACAACAGAATCCCAACAATCAGCCCACACACATCGACACCAACAGCATCCTACCAGGTTAAACCAGAACTTTGGAAGCATATATGGGAATTAGCAATAACCCCTAAGATTAAATTCTTTTTATGGAGTGCATGCCAAAATGCTTTGCCAACTTTGGAGAATCTATACAAGAGGAAGATAGTACCTGCACCCATATGCCCAATTTGCAACCTCGAACCGGAATAGATCGAGCATGCCCTGCTGCTCTGCCCTTGGACCTCTCAAATTTGGAACGCGCAAACTCTGCAAGTCAAAATATTTAGAGTGGGTTTGACCCGATTCGATGAGTGGCTATATAAAGTGAAAGAAGATCCACAAAGCTCACCAAAAATTTGATCTAATGGTGACCGCTTTGTGATGCATTTGGAAGGACAAAAGTCATTTCATCTTCAGGAAAAACCCCCTGAACCCACATCATACCCTGTTCAAAGCCTCAACGTTACAAGATAGTTTTGCGACTTGGAACTGAAAACCAAAAGAACAGCAAAAACGTGAAGTCTCACCTCAGAAGTGGCGACCCCCAAATCCTGAAATGATCAAGATCAACATAGACGCCTCTTTTGTTAGCAACCTCAGCGTACACCCAGCCTCTGAAGTAGACCAAGGAGATGTCTTCACCTCTAGTACATCCCCAGCCTCCGATCCAACTAGAGGGGCCGGTTTCTTTCAATCCAACTCACCCCCAGCTTTTGAACCAACTAGAGGAGCTGTCACCTACTTTGGCGCAATTCCAGCCTCTGTTCCAACTAGAGGGGCCGACGCACACCCAGCCTTTGAATCAAGCAGAGAGGCTGTCCTCTGCAACTCTGGTCCTCCCCCTGCCTTAGATCTGACCAGAAGGGCCAGCGACCATTACAATCACGCTTTCCCAGCCTCCGATCCCACCAGAGGGCTTGTCTTCAGCAGCAACGATGCTCATCCAGCTTCCGATCCACTCAGAGGAGCTGTCGCTTGTATCTGCCGCGACTCCCTAGGCAGATTAGTAGATGGGTTCGCCAAATCGGTTGCAGTCAGCTCAGCGGAACAAGTAGAGGCTGCGGCGCTCGTCGAAACCCTAGATTTTATCTCCACCAAGTTTCCCCCGAACGGAACTAAACTGAAGCTGACCGCAGCAGGCTCGTGCACAGCGTTTTCACTTCAGAGGAGTTCAGCTGGGATGCACAACCATTGGTGGACCGGGCCAAGACAAAAGATGCAAGCAATTCAGGCTATTTGGTTCGAGACGAAAAAGAACACCCAATGTCTTCCTCTCTTGAGTCAATTGATATAATGACGACTCGCATAATGTCTTCCTCACTAGTGGCCTCCAGGTCAAAAGAAACACGGTTTCGACATTTTCCTTATCTTTTCCTTATATTTTTATCATACTTTCCTTGCGAGTGGCCTAGAAACACGATTTCGACGTTTTCCTTATCTTTTTATCGTACTTTCCTTGCGAGTGGCCTAGAAACAGTTTCAACATTTTCCTTATCTTTTCCTTATCTTTTTATCGCACTTTCCTTACGAGTGGCCTAGAAACGGTTTCGACATTTTCCTTATCTTTTCCTTATCTTTTTATCGTACTTTCCTTGCGAGTGGCCTAGAAACACGATTTCGACCTTTTCCTTACCTTTTTATCGTACTTTCCTTGCGAGTGGCCTAGAAACGGTTTCGACATTTTCCTTATCTTTTCCTTATCTTTTTATCGTACTTTTCTTGCACGTGGCCTCCAGGTCAAAAGCAACACGCTTTCTACCTTTTTCTTTATCCTACTTTCCTAGCACCAATAAGGAAACGCGAAAAGTTGTTACTAATTCTAAATCAAATTTGTTAACTTAATGATGTTTCCAGTTATATGATAATCCGATGCACCTTTTCTAGAATATTTTTCATGAACTGGTTCACTGGCCATCACAAATCAATAATGAGTATCAATAATTGCACTTTGTTTTTTTAGTATCAAATGAACATAAACAATCCTCAGCAAAAAAATTTATATTTCGGACTTTGTTTATTTTACCAAAATTGAATAATTAAAAAAATTATTTCTTAAAAATGATCGTTTGGATCACTCGAAATAATTAACCAACAGAAAACATTTTATCATTATCAATAACTACTTATGTTCAAAGTATTACCAGACAACTTCCTTTAACGTGCTGTAAACCATTGTAGCTTTGGACGTGTTGTAGTTATTGGGGTGTTTATCAAATTCCTTTAATAGTTAGAGCACTCCTTTTCACGCCTGAAACTCTTACTAAAAAGTTGACCAACAACCTCTTTACCTAAACAAGGACATGGAGACTGTAATTGGCTGGACAATGCCATATTTTAACTTGGGAACTATCATCTTGTTTTGCTTCAAAGACCAACCAGAATTTATGCAATCCGAAGTAGGCATTTCCCTTTTCTTTTTGGGAATGATTGAGGTTAAGGAGTCCAACTCCAACCTTAAGGCGAGGTAAAAATGACTTAAATCATTATTTTATTTCGAAGATAAGAAAATTCCTCATCCAATTAGAAATGGGGAAAAATAGCACTTGTTTTGGCAGAAAGAAAGGTTCCGCGAGATATGGAAGACATATCTTTAATGATCAGTTCTTATCCCATTTCTCTTATTGTTGGGCATGTGATGTCCCTTTTCATGCCAATATGTTCTCTTCACCTGCTTAATGAACACCGCTTTCTTTGAAAAAGAAAAATTGCACCGTTAAATGAGAGAAAGAGTTCTCCCACCATCTAATATGGGGAAAAGTACTAAAGATATCATAAGTCTATTGCATTGCTATCTATTCACCATTTCCATCAATTGACAGACCATTGGTACTAACATAGATATTTTTTAATAATTTTTTTATTTTTTCTTTTTTATTTTTTATTTTTTGTCTTTCTTTTCTTCCATGGCCTTTGTTGGCACTGGCACCACCAACACAGACCATGGCTTGTGAGGGTTGGCCTCGCCTGAGTGAGGGTTGGCTTGCCTAGGTGAGGGTAAGCGAGGCCGACCCTCACCTAGGTCAGGACAGCCTTGTTGAGCATTGCTTGGGTGTGAGTTGGCCTCGCTAGGCCTCTCCATGGAAGTGACGAGCTCGAGCTCAAGGTTCTGGTCAGTGAAGGGTGCGAGCCGCTCAGCGTGTTCAACTGGGGCGATCACTTCACTCTGCTGGGTTGGCTGGATCTACAGCGCATGAGGGGGAAGCATCGGGAGCTCTGCTAGAAGGTGAACATCTTCGTGGGGCTCGTGGAAGATCACGGGATGAAGAGCAAGGTCAAAGGTGAGAGCTGTCGAGATTTCATCAACGTCTCGCTTGACTCGGACAAGGAGAACCATCTCGGTGACTCGGACGTGATTGCTGTTCTCACCCATGGAAGAGGAAAAGAAAGGAAGAAAAGAATTATAAAAAATTAAAAATATCAACGTCAGTAATGTCAAGCTAAAATTGATCGCATTAATTCAATTGGTATCAATATGAAAATGTATTAAAATAAATTAATATAATTAAAAAATTTAAAACTGAATTTATATCAATATAATAGGTTTAGAACTTTTTAAACATTTTTTTCTTTAACGTGTTCATGACATACTTAATGTGAAAGGAAGTACGTCAAGTCTTCAAAGTTTCGGTGTCCGATTGAATCTTTGTGGAAGAGCAAAAGTTGCAAGTGCTTCTCTCATTAAGACACCGATTTTGGGGCAATTGAGGAGACGAACGAGGGAAAGGCATTTGAGGGTTGAGAAAATTTATGGAGCAATGAGGAGTCGTGAAAATGATCACAGAGAGATAGAGAGAGAGAGAGAGAGAGAGAGAGAGAGGGTAGATCTACCTTTTGTCCATTTAAACTTCTGCTCTTCGCCTCTGCCCATAATTCGAATGTAATTGTTACACAATACTTTTAATAATTGTTCATGTCCATTAAAACTTCTGCTCTTCGACTTGTCATTGATGGATACCTTCGACTTGTTCATGTGCTGCGGAGCAATTGGAGCATGTTCGCTTGAGCGAAGCGTCTTCTTGGCGATCGTCAGGGGGAGGATCGGTGTTACCTGGTCTGCTGAGTAGGACAGTGAATCCGGGGAACGGCTAGCGGTGACTGGGGTTTTGGCTCGGCTAGACCCAGTGTCTTATGAGATCCGACCTTGGCTTACTGATATCAGGATCCGTACAAGCTGTGCGTGCTATAGTTTTCTTTTCATTTTGTGCGTAGATTTTGTGTATCTTCAACATCATCGTCCGACCGATCGCAAGCTGACTTCATCATTCTGAATAGCAAAGCCTCCCCGAACTCCTCAGCTTCTTTCCGACTTGGTCTCTACCAACTTCTTCCGATGCTTGGGTTTCGTTCGACAGACGTATTGGTCCACATGCTCTTCAAAGAATACTTGCAAGATAGCTGGCGTGTCAATAATCTTTGGGAAACATTGAACAAAATGTGAAACAACGTTTCACTCAGTGCGGCAAATTGTCGTAACAAAGTTTGAGCTCCTGAAGGATGTTGCTTCTTTGTCCTATACGTTGTCTAGCACGAGGAAAAATTTCTTACTATTTACTAAGGTGATGTTTGTTTGTATTTTTTTTTTTTTTCATGAACAGATTTTTTTTTTTGGTTCTCAGAAACAAAAAAAGAACAGAATCGCGTTTATTTGCGTTTTTGTTCAAAATTTGTTTTTTTGTTCCTGGGAACAAATTTGGAATAGAAAAAAAAAAAAAAAAACTTGTTTCTCGTTTATGAAAGAATTTTGAGAAACAAATTTTCTCTCTTCTTTCTTTTCTTCTTTTTCTTTTCTTTTTATTTTCTTCTTCTTTTTTCTTTGGCCAATTGCCGGCCTCGGCCATGACTGGCAACTAGCCCGTCAAGGGTTGGGCAACCTCGTCGAAGCGTCGCCGGCCTCTAGCGAGGCCGAGCCTCGTCGTGGCTAGGCGAGGCCACAACCCTCGTCAATCGGTCGCCGGCCATGGCCGAGGCCGCAACTGGCCAAAAGAAGAAAAAATTAAAAATTAAAAATTAAAAAATTAAAAGAAAAAAAAAAAAAGAACATAAATTTACCAAACGTGTTTATATTCTTTTTTTTTTTTTATTCTTGAAACAAGTTTACCAAACGTGTTTTTCTAGTCATGAACAATTTTTGAACAGAAACACAAACAAACGCACCCTAAGTATCGCAAATGGGTCCGCAATTGCTCAATGTCCAAGGTATCTAATAGCGGCTGAAACACTAATCAAGTCTCGACCGATGGTGTCTCTCCAGAATTTTTCAAAAGTTCTCTTTAGATCAAAATCATTGGAAATGCATATCGATGTTCGAAAATCGAAAATTATTCTTGGACCTTTTCGTCATTGTACACAACCTCGTTACCTAAACAGGAACATCGGTCACCGCTGAGGAAGAAAAAGAAAAATTAAAAATTAAAAAGAAAAAAAAATTAAAAATCGGTTTTAAAACATAAAATAAAATAAATAATAATAATAAATCAATTTAAAATTTTAAAAAATTATTGAAAGGAATGCATAAAAGAAATTATTTTTTCTTACTGAATGGTAGATAAATATTTTCTAGATCATTTTTGGGTTTTAGTCGAATACTAAAAAATATTGTGTTCTTAGAAAATATTTTTCAAAAATGCCGTATTTTCCATAAAATGAATGGAGCTCTAAGGTTGATCCAGTTCCTGGCCCCCTTTTCTGACCACCCGTTGGTCATTTATGGCCTTCCAATCATTCCCCAAAGTATGGATCGTGCTCCCGATGTCATCGATCATCACTTTCAACTTGTTCATGTGCCGAGGAGCAACTGGGGCTTGTACGCTTGAGCGAAGTGTCTTCTTGGCAATCGTCACAGGGGAAGATTGGTGTGACTCAGTCTGAGAGGTGCTCCAAGGAGGATGATGATTCGACGGGATGGGCGACGGCGGCTGGGATCTTGGCTCGGCTAGACCCAATGTCTTAAGAGATCCGTCCACGTTGGCTTATTGACATGAATTCAAGCTAGGATGCTGTAGTTTTCTTTTCATTTTGTGTTAGACTTAGTGTCTCTTGGAGATCATCGTCGGATTGATCGTGAGCTGATTTCGTCATTCTGAATGGCAAAGCCTCACCGAACTCCTCAGCTTCTTCTCGACATGTTTTCTGCCAACTTCTTCCCTTTCTTAGTTTTCATTTGAGGGACGTACCCGTTCACATGCTCTTCAAAGAATTCTCAAATGATAGTTGGTGTGTCAGTAATCTTAGGGAAACATGGAACCAAATGTGAAACGGCGTTTCATTTGGTGCGGCAAATTGTTGTAACGAAGTTTGAGCGCACCAAGGATGTTGTTTCTTTATGCTGATTCCCACACACTGCTATTGTCTCTTATTAATATGCCGAGAATTGCTAATTGGCCCTCGAGAGATTTCCGAGCAAGAGGAACTCACTTGCATTTCTCGACGATTTTGACTGTGGTTGCGAACCGTGCATTTTCTTGCTTTTCGGTCGAATGCCCATTTGAGAGCCTTTCAACTTGAATGCTAAACTTAGGCAATTTCACTTAGCGCCTTCTGCGAACAAATCTGTCATCTCGTTCCACGTTCTTGTCACAGTATCGCCAAATGGTTCTGCAATTGCTCGACGTCCAAGGTGTCTAATAGTGGCTGAAATTCTAATCAAGCTTTGATTGATAGTGTCTCCTCAGACTTTTTCAAGAGTGTTCTTCAGATTAAAATCATTGGAAATGCAATGCCCATGTTTTGAAATCGAAAATTGTTCTTGGACCTTTTCGTCATTGTACACGAACTTAGCAAGCACTAGTAATTATCATGGGAGGGCATGGTATCCAAACGGCCTCGAACACTCTCTACGATGCCAAAAAGGATCGATTTGGCCATTTTCTTTCCATTGGAAATACAATAGGGGTAATCAAAAGAACTTCATGAACTGCAAACAATAAACACAAATCGTCTCTCGTCTTTGGCAAAAGGTAATGGCTATACTAAAAACTGTACCAACTAAAAGGATCGTTCTATCTTATAGGCAATGGACCGAACATTAATGTTTTAATATGGTATGACTCGACCATGGTTCTCACTTTTAGGGTGAAATCCAATTTGACTAAGTCTATGGACTGTGACCCCTCTACCTCATTCTATTTTCAGGATGCCCAATTTGGATAGTTCTGTGTACTCTATTGTTGTCATGAAATCAACCGAGGAGGTGCTGAACTTATGAGGAGCCATAGCATACCCCATCATGAGTCCAAGCAGAAGTACTTGGGAGAGTAAATATGATGAAGGCTTTCAACAGATAACAATACATTTATTGTTCATGCGATTAGCCACTGTGAATTCAAATTTTAAGATTTAGTCTTAGGAGCAAAAGGAAAAGAAGAATCTAATCTTCCTATGTAGAAGTGAAGTAAAACATATTCATAACGAAAAGGACATGGTTTTTAAAGGCGTTATTTCTAGGAAACTCTTTAAGTGGTCTAGTGGAATAATTACAAAAAGATTGAGAAATTGACGTTGATTTACCAAAAATAAGATCTGATGGTGTAGTGTGATGACATTCACTGTCCATGGACGAAAGATAAATAGCAATATAAGAAAATTCAAATAGAGATAATTTGATAGTTTTTCTCATACGATACGAATTAAGCATTTCTTCCATATAGAAATTTGCAATACAAACATAAATTAATAACAAAGAACCACACTCAACCGGGGAAATAAAGAAAGACATAATAATATCAATAGCCACTCTTTTCATCCATGAAAATGAAAGAGATTGATGAAGGATTAGCTGAGTGTACATCCACATGCTGCGGCAAATAAATCGTGAGAGTTCATCTGCACTCAAAAGAGGAAACAAAATGAGTCTAGAGTATCTATGATACGGTATTATGGCATTTATTGTGGTATCATATGTATTTATCTTCTTCTCTTATTTTTGTAAGACGGAGCTAGGTGAAGGCCCTCGCGGCTTGTTGTTAATGTAGAACATTTAGATACTTTCACAACATTTAAGGCGATTATATTCGTAAATATTCTTTTCATTATTTAAAAAAAAATTGAATAGCATTTTAAATTTTAGCGAGAACGCAAAAAGATACTTTTTACTTTTGCTTGAAATTCTTGAGTTGAGAACCTGTTTAGTATTATACTAAGGATGGATTTGGTTCGGCTTTCAAATGAGCCCTGGGGAAATAAAATGCCTTTAACTTGAAACCCTTTAAAGAAATGCATATTGCGTTTGATAAAGAATCTTTTATAAAGGTACTTTGGCCTAAGTAGTGTTTGGCAAATATATATATTTGCAAAGGGCTTTTGGATTTAATTTTTCTTTTGCTTTTTTATTAAAGAAAATTAAACCCTTTGATGAAAGGCTAAGGTTGTGTGATGGCCACTTGAGTCACACAACCTCGCAGGCCCCTCACTGGCCCTTCACCGGCATGATCTAACCTCATCCGGTAGACACTTTTGCTCAAGAAGATGAATGGTAATGAGGGGCAAAACCAAAAATTAAAGAATTGGTGAGAGTAGTTTCAACATTTGGCAAAATGTTGAAAGCTCGATACTAATCCCTATTAGCATTGGGTTTTTAGCTCTCAGCATTTGGCCCATTATAAAACTTGCTAGACATCCCAACATTTTTCCAATGAGTTTTGGAGGCCTAAAGCCCATTGGAAAATTAAATCAAACGTAGTATAAGTCACTAGCCGGCAAATCCATGCCTCAGTCTAGCTATATTTTCATGACAAATATTTACAAATATTCAATTTAGTGAGAAAAGGATTCTTATTTTGTAGAAATATTCTTAGCCACGTAAATTTCCCTTATTATTTCCATTACACGTTACATCTTTAAAAAAAAAAACATGTTAGGGTAAATTAACTCATAAAATAGTTCTAAACTAAACCAGCATCTAAGGGGTTTTAACTTTACGCTTTTTGTTATTTAAACTGCTGTAAAAATAAAAATAAAAATAAAAGAGGTGCAATTGCTCTAAGTGAGCCTTCAAACTAAATTATATGGAGAAGCAATCACTCGCGTGCTATGCAGGAATTGAATTCATGGTATAAAAACAATTTTTTTTTTTTGTTTCATTATCCGAGTTAAAAGCTTTAGATAGTATTACGAATTGAGTGTATAGTTTTTAGTATAACTCCAGTATTAAATGCAACTTTTAATTTTTTCGTCAAATTCAAATTGGATTATTTACTTTATAAATAGAATTATTTAATATTGAATTCCTTTTGCAATCTAATGACCTAGTATTGATTGTATCTTAGTAAATATTTTTTTCATATCACTTTTTCTTTTTCTAATTGCAATAGTTTATTTAAATTTATTTCAATGGAAGAATTTAGTGAATCGCAATATTACATCTAAGAATGCAGAAGAAATAGATGGATGCTTACCTAATCCTCCATCTGTCGTCGTACCCATTTAGTATCAAGTTGGATTCGAGGAATGTGAGCGATGTTGGGCCAATCCTTGCCAATTGTTGGTCAACATCTCTCGCTAAGTTCACCACAATATTCAATCCTTAATTCTTTGAGAGCAATGAGGGATTGGAATTCTTGCGGTATAGATGATAAGTTGGGACATCGAATCAAGCGAATTACTCTGAGACGTATGTGATTAGGCAACCATACTGGTATGGCCGTAAAGCTTGGGCAATCATAAATAGCAAAGAACTCCAAAGAGTAGGCAGACTCATCGAGACATTGGAGCAACTCCACCACTTGTTCGGAGTTTTGTATTGATAGCATATGGAGATTCGAAGGAAACTTGGACTTGTTATCCTGGGTCAACTTGAGCTTGCAATTAATAAGTAACAAGGACTCTAGGGCGATTAATTCCCCAAAAGGTAGAGATATTGGTCCCACACAATTTACAATTTCCAATTTTCGAAGGCAAGTCAGTTGGCAAGCACCTTAAAAAAAAACTCGGAGATTTTGGCATTCGTAAAATCCCAAAAGTTCCAGATTGTCTAGGTATTGTATTCCACTTTCTTGCAGACTCATTTGCTTTGTTGTTACCATTAGTCGTCTAAGGCTACCAAGCCTCTTCATTTTTTTGGGTAAATCACCTAACTCTGAGCAATAATTGAGGAATAAGTAGAGCAAAACTCTGTAGCTCACAAATGGAATCCGGAAGTTTCTTCAATCGCTTGTTATAATCAAGAAATAACGATCGCAATTGCTTCAAGTTGCATATGGAACTTGGCAGCTCCTCAAAATTACCATCCTCCAAATTTAGGTATCGTAAGTGATTACATTTGGAGATGCATATTCTAGCAAACTCTCTAGTAATAACTCCATCAACATTGAATTGAAAATTAATTGCATGGAGCCTCTTTGAAGTTGGCTTTCTCAGAAAAGGTGGGACTCCATCAAAATTTGAGATTCCCTCCAACGATTTAGTGGAGAATGAAATG
The DNA here is from genome assembly GCA_017140165.1 of Eucalyptus shirleyi. Taxonomy (NCBI): domain Eukaryota; kingdom Viridiplantae; phylum Streptophyta; class Magnoliopsida; order Myrtales; family Myrtaceae; genus Eucalyptus; species Eucalyptus shirleyi. Next base: position 44,989,152 of record CM029450.1, read on the forward strand.
TACCGAACTCTTTCCGAAATCTCTACAGTATCTAAGCCAACAATAGAGCAATCATCTTGAGCCACAATCATTGCTAGAGAATGGACTAGATCATGCATTCTAAACCTTAAAGATGCTTCAGCCTCCTTAACTTCTTGGATCAAAGATCTCTTCCACAACATTTTGATGTAGTCAACACCAACATCTTCCAATGCTAGTTTTTCGTTGATGAACTAATGAGTCCTAAACTCATCCATAACATAACTAACACATCGCTACGGATTACATATCCTCTAGGAAAAAGTGATAATGTGGCAAAACAACGTTTTAAGTGGGACGGTAAATGATCATAGCTAAGTTTAAGCACCGGCAGAACATCCTTCTTTTGTTCCACTAACTTCCATATCTCACTATCTCTTATATGGGCCCAATACCATTCTTCATCCTTTGTATAAAGTAGACTCCCCATAGTTTTCACAAGGAGAGGAACTCCTTGACATTTTTTGACAATGTCATTTCCAATGTCAAGGAGAGCAAGTCATGGTTGTTTTTCCTTTTCATCAAATGCCCATTTTTTGAACAAGGCCATGGAATCTTCATGAGAAAGACCTTTTAGATTATGCGTTGGATGGGTACCCATCATAGAAGCGACTTCTGAACTGCGCGTTGTCACGATTATCTTGCTTCCATGAGCTTCTTCAGTCAGCAAAGCTTTCAATTCTTCCCATCTATTGTGGTCATTGCTCCATACGTCATCCAAGACTAGTAGAAATTTCTTGTCTTTGATGGTGTCTCGGAGAAAGGTTTGTGATTGCTGAATATCAAGGTTAAACAAGTTTCCACCAGTTACATCCTTGATGATTCCATCGATAGTTTTTTTTAAATCAAAGTCCTCAGGTACACACACCCATAGTCGCAACTTGAATTGCTCTTTCACACTGTCGTCATTGTAAACTAATTTAGCTAAGGCCGTCTTGCCCAAACCTCCTATTCCAACAATGGGAATCACCGAGAGGTTTTTGTTATCCGGTTGCATCAATATCTCAATTATCTTTTGTTTATCAACATCTCTTCCGACGACATCTAACTTGTTTATGAACGAGTAAGTCATCTCTCGTGACCGCGAGTGTCCCATACCATTGTCAACACTCCGCACATTAAGATCAAATTGATTCTTCTCGATGGAAATTTTAGATAATGTCTCCCTAATCTCCTTGATTTTATGACTGATTTTTGCACGGAGTATCAATGGATTGGAGAGGGAAAAGAAGCGGTGTACCTTCTTTTTGACGCCCCCATACCGACTGATTACCTGCTTCCGTAAGACTTCACATTCAAGTTCATCAAGCACGTCCTCCGCATCGTACAACACGTCTCGAAGCCAACGCAACCACAGTTGTAGGCGGTGGTTCTTCGCCTGTTGCTCCTCAGCATCTAACAACACGGCCGTAATGGCAGTCAAGGTTTTTTTAAGCTCGTGGATCTGATCTTCAACGCAGTAAATTGCGACGGCTTCTTGGAGCACCGGGGATGCTATCTTCCCCAGCACACCCTGTGCAATGCTGAAAAGGAGGGATTCAGCCATGCTAAGTGATGGGGGAAATTGATGCAGGCTATTTGGTTTGAGACGAATAAGAACGTGCAATGTCTTCCTCTCGCGAGTCAGTTGATATAAATGATGATGGCTTGCTTACGATTGGATGAAAGGGAGGTTCTTTCCTTACGAATGGCCTGGGAGTTAACAGGAAACATGCTTTCTCCTTTTTCTTTTATCTTGCTTTCCGGGGAACAATAAAGAATCCAGATTACTTCAAAGGTCCAATCTCATAGAAGTATCTATTCTTTACTTGTCTATGTAATTCACCTGAAATTGATTATCTGTATAACTTAGAAAAGTTAGATGACAATAAATTCTTTTGTAGTTAGATAATGAAAATACTTTGTCGTGAATTAAATTTTGTGAGCGATATAGACAATCATTGTTTGTTAGGAAAATATTTTCTACATAGTTTAAACAGTTCTTTGTCATTGCCTTTTCAGAGATGATCCAGAATACTAATAAGGTTATGGAAAGAATTATTGATCAAACCCAAAGAAAAAAATAAGTTGGCATATGAAGAAATCAAATAAAAAAAATATGGAACAATAGAGAAGAATCGAAAGCAAATTCTGCCTTAACTATCTGAACCACAGTTTCTATGGATTAATTTAGAGCGAGGCATTGGGAACTCCAAGACTCATCTCTTTTGTTCCATGCCAATCAAACCACGCAAAGAATTAAAAGATAAGCATATATTGAAGGTTTTATGTATAAAGCAAAGTGGAACAAAGTGAGATATGGTCAAGACCTTGTACGGACCATCAATTGAACTCTTTTGTGATGGATTAGTTCATCACTTTTAAAATTGTCAATTAGTGATGAGCACTCGTTTCCTAAAGATTTTGCGAAAATTCTCTGTTTGAGAACCCATTTGGCTCGCAATATTCTCAATTTCTGCTTTCTTGAAAAAAGTGTTAGGTTCATCAAGAAGAAAACTTTCGATAGAAATGAAACTATGGGATTATGACTGGTTGTAATGTTTTCTAAAAGAGAACCCCTCAATCCATTTCAATTACCCATTTGCCCGTTAAATTACCATTTTTCACCGAGAAAGCCCAATAGATTACTCTCATCTAGAAATTCCAGTACGTAGTCATATGAAGCCCACGCGCATTCTGGCGAATGTTTCAGGATTTTTTATTTTAAAAAATTCGAAACTCTTGAACTATATGATATAAATTACACAAAAAGAAAGTAAAAATTAAAAGTTGATCCAGACAATTTCAGGTCACTCTGAGCTTTCATAATTCCAAAAAATTTTAGAATGAGAGAGCAATTTTAAGATTAATTTGTATTTGACCTCAAATTGCAACCATGTCTAAAGTAGATAATTCGACAAATGAGCACTTGTTTGTTTCACCTTCTCTACAAAAGCACACAAGTAAATTTGAATTTTTTAAGGGGTCAATATGACATATATATATATATATATATATATATATATATATATATATATATATATATATGTAATTTCATTTTTTATGAAGGACACCAAATTTAAATTTAAATTTTATGTCGTAGAATTCATAGATAAAAAAAAAAAAAAGAGAGAGAGAGAGAATGTAAATGTGATGTTTGGCCAACGTTGGTCATTCCAGAATGTGGAGCCCAAAAACCGGCATCCTCCTAGAGAATCGGGTCGGGTCTTTCCGTAATTCCCCTCAGGATCCGACCCGAATATGTCAAAAAGTTTTCAGTCATTTATTTTCCTCCTTTATTTTTATTTTGTTTACATTTTAGCAAGTACTCTTGTCCATGTTTTCATGACATGTATTGTTCCTATAGAATCCTATATTACTAATTTCCATACACGCGTGCACTGCGAATATTTACACAATTTCAAAACATTTCTAGATATTTATGCTCTGTTCGTTTCACGGAAAATATCATGTTTTCGGAAAACATTTTCCTGGAACATTTTCCTGGAAGTCATTTTCCAGACTTCCAGGAAAATGACTATATTTTTCGGTGTTCGGCCAAAATCTAAAATTTGAGTGGAAAATATTTTCCAATCGCTTTGTTCGTTAGCTCAAACATTTTCCTGAAAAAAAATTATCAAAAATTGAATTTTAATATTTTTAATTAACCAAAAAAATTATTTTATTTATTTATATTTTTTAAAAAATGATTTTTTAATTATTTATATTTTTTAAAATAGAAATTTTTATTATTTATTATTTATTTTTCTTTTCCTTCCTCCTTCCTCCTCCTTCTTCCTCCCTAGCGGCTTCGTCCACCGTTGCCTCCTTCCTCCTCCTTCTTCCTCCTCCTTCCGCCGCTGCCACCTCCTTCCTGCCTGATGATGGCCGGCTGCCCAGCGGCCGACCAAGACCCGGTGGTCAGATCCGGCGAGCTTGAGGCTCGGCCGATCTCACTCGAGCTCGCTGGATCTGGCGATAGAGCTTGAGCTCGCCTGGATTGGGAGTCCGAGCTCTGCTGCTAGATCCGACGAGCAGCGAGCTCCACCGCCAGATCCGGCGAGCTCGAGGCTCGGCCGATCTCACCCGAGCACGCCGGATCTCGCGACAGAGCTCAAGCTGACCCAGATCGGGAGCTCGAGCTCTGCCGCTAGATCCGGTGAGCTGCAAGCTCCACCGCCAGATTCGACGAGCTCACGGCTCGCGGCCGCATGACGAGCGGCCTGGACGGTGGGCTCCCTGCGAGCCTCCTGGCGTCGTTGCGGTGCTTCCTCTTGAGCCGAATCCGAGCAGCTTCGAGCCGCCGGGGAAGTAGAGCGCGGCGACGGCAACGGCGCCCCAGCCGGAGTAGGCGGGTAGGAGTGGCCGGGGAGGGCGGAGGCTGATCCCGGAGAAAGACGTTGTTGAAGCCATTGCAGCAAGGAGAGCAAGAAAGAGAGAGAGAGAGAGAGAGAGAGAGAGAGAGAGAGAGAGAGAGAGAACAAGAACTGATGAAGGAAGGAGAAAGCAGCGGGAGCGTGAGAGGCGAGAGATGCGGAAAATGTTTTTCTCTTTTCAAAAGAGGAAATCATTTTCCGCGATTTCAAGAGGGATTTTCTGTTGACCGTGTATTTTCCGCCATCCGAACACCGGAAATTTCGGAAAATATTTTTCTGAAAGTTATTTTCCGCGAAACGAACGGAGCCTTAGAGTAAAATAAAGATCAAATTTTATAGTGAGATCCGAAAAACATACAGAATTAGTATAATAAGGTCATATAATTCTACCTTGAATTTTTAAGCATAGCTCTAAAATTGTTTTCCATTTCAAACACCGAAAAATGAGGAAACATTATTGGACAGGATACTTTGTACGTAAATTTTTTTTTCTTGAATTTTGATGGTTCCTTTTTGTTTTTCCGGAGAGATGGTAGAAAATTCCCAATTGAACATGTATTCCTCCTCCGACCAAAAAAAAATAACATGTATTCCTCCAATTTCTCAATTTTCTTTTTCCTATTATTGGATTTTGGCAAGAGGAATAGATAGCCAACCTTCTTCTTTTATTTCGGTCATAAGAAGATAGCCAACCTCACGATGGCCACGTTTCATGCCAAATTGTCCAGTGCTGCATCCTGGTTCTGACCATGTGCCACGAGGACTCAGTTTATTTTATGTGTCGTTTTCTCTGGCCATTTCTCTACCAATAAGTTGTAGTTCGTACCTTACATTGTTTAACTACTCAAATTACTAAACCTCCATTCATAGGTAAACCGGGAAAATCTTATCAAATTGCTGCCCACTTATTTGTGAATTTCTATCATTTGCATCGACCAATGTCGGATTTAGTTCGCCCGTGCACAAAAAAGGAGAAGAGTTGCTCTTAAGGTTGGCGTAGTCAATTGGGATGTTGGGAGAATCTCAATTCAAAAATTTCAAATCGCTTGTTCTAATCCCGTTAGCTGTATAACCAAACACTTGAACTTAATCAACTAGGTGGAGTTTGTAGAATTTTAATCAACTTCACGCCCCTGGATTGTCGGAGAAGAAAAGGGAAGGTAAATTAATCACATTCAACAATCATTGAAAGTGGCTATATCACTTAAGTTTTTCCTTGCACATCTCCAAAACCCGATTTGAGACTATGGACTTGTTATGCAAGGATCATTCACCATCTCAAATGTGTACTTACATCATTTATGTCGCAAAAAATTTGAAGGTGTATTTCGTTTGAATGTTAAAGTTAGGTATGATCTATAAAATCTAAAGTGGTTAGTGACGAATAAAAGTCGAAAATATGAATATCTTAAAGTATAAAGAAATGTCGAAAATGATAAAGTAAATATTCAGACTGATCATGAGTTGCATGTGCATTACATCAGGCGGCCCAAAAGACCGTGTGGTCCACCACCAGGACCCACGTTCTTCTCGACTAGAACCTGAGAAAGCACGAAAGCCACGAGCCCACCGGCGAAGGACACGTGGCATCCATTCCCGGAGCGCCAAGTCAATGACAGCGAATTTAAAAATGCAAATAGTCAGATGAAACGAAAAAGGAAATGAAATTCAATTGAACGGCACAACCAAAAAGAAGCCTGGGGCGATCGCAACGCTCACTTGCCTCCTTTTTCTCTCTCTAAAATCGCAAGGATATTATAGCAAGTCATGAGAGCAATTAGGCTTTTGAAATTCTTTATCTATCTTTTTATAATTAAATTTCTCTCACGCTAATTAACAATAACGATTTTATTCCTAATTGGAACCTAGTTCTTTTTTTTTTATAAGAAAATAAGCGTACTACATTTGTTAGTTCTATATAATTGATACTTATTTCTACTATATAGCTTTTGAATGAAATATATCATGGAGTAATAAATAAATAAAAAACAAGGAGTATAATTGAGCACTTAGACTTGACAAACATGGTTTACTAATAATGATATTAGATAAGCATTTATCACTTAAAGTAAACCAACATTATTCTTTATCAAGAAATGTTTAAATAGACAAAAATAAAATTAAATGATTTCACTATTTATAGATGAAAACAAAAAATAAATGTAACCAAGCTGCAACAAAATAAGAATGAAAATATTTTTACGTTTTCAGTTGTCCACTTTAGGGAAAGAGCATCAAGATTTCCAAGAAGTATGCATGCTGTTGGGCTCCACTTTCGGAACAGCCTGGTTCCTTCCACCTTTACTGTATTCCAACTCCATCGTTGGCCAAATGCCACATCTATGCTCTCTCTTTTTTTTTTTTTCCTTATTTTCAAATAATATTTTAAATCTCAACTATATATATATATATATATAAAAGAATCTCTTTACATATTATTCTAGTGCAAACAAATGGCCAATTGGAATTTAGCTTTGCTAGGGATAAGAATCCACGAAAGAGAGAATTGTATAACTTTTTTATGCTAAAAAGTACATGAGGCAAGATGATCATCTCAAATAACAAAATATTACGATATTAATTATAAATAATCAAAGATATATGCGATATGTGTAAAATCTTAAGACTAATGTGCAAGCTTAAGGAATATGGAGATCTTAAATATTTCTCTAGCAATTAGCACAAGTCTAGGTTTCTCATTGCTAGTGCGTGAACTTCAAATGATTGGCAACTGAAATTTCTTGGTGAGATTGATTTTTTGGGCCTTTTTGGTGACAGGAAAAGTTCATACAATAATAATAATGCATTTATCAATTTGTGTAAATTATACGAAAATACATCGTATTTTTATTTAAAAAGAATTTAGGTACTAAATGCAAAATTAAAGTCTAATTGCATTGTGATACCGACATGTTTTGGAAAGAAGAATAATACATATGCAAAATTACAGCAAGAATGAACTTCAGAAGGGTCATAATTCTATGCCTATAAATTGAATTTCTTTTTCCTCGAATTTGGAGCGGTATCTCTTTATTTCCCCCGAAAGAAAGGTGTAAAAGTCCGACTCGAACACGTACCCCCGGGCCTTCCAATTTCTCGTTTGTTTTCTCTCCTTTTCTTTTGGGCTTGGCACGTGAAGCGAGGAGCTGTCCGAGTTTCCGTACTCCCCACCCAACCCTCCTACGTCGGGCAGCCTTTCGTGTCCAAATTGCCCAGCGCCGCATCCTAGATCTGACCACGTGTCACGTGGAGCACGTTCATTGGTATCCTTTCCCTCTTTTTGGGTCCCCATCAATAAGTCAATGGGTTGTCATTAAATTGCTCTCACATTCCCAACCTCCATTCAATTTCGGCCCCAATAGAAACTTTCCCAAAACCCAGTTTCAATGTGGGTGTTCAAACTCGGATGCGGGGACACGGGTGCTCCAATATTGAGTAGCAAATATACAAAATATTTCATTTCATCCAACGTGAATATGTTGCTACCATAATTAAAAGTAAACTTGATAATCTTATTGAGTTGTTACTTATTTATTAATGAAATTATTTTATTGGTATTGACTAGTGTCCACTTTGGTATGCCTGTGCATGAAAAAAAAAAACAAAAGCCAATTCATTGGGTTGTTTGGGGATTTCCACTTTTTTATTTTTATTTTTTTTAACAAGGGGATTTCCACTTTAGGAACAATAAAAGTTTGCTTGTTTGAATCTTATCATAATATGTGAACTGTTCGAGGTCAATACAACTCACACATAATTTAATTAGATTCACATGAGAAAAGAGAAGAGTTGCCTTCAAGGTCAGTGCTAGGTCATTGGGTGATTTAGGGATTTTTAATTCGAGAATTGAAAATTCGCTTGTTTGAATCCTGTCACAATGTGTTTTAAGATTAAAACTACTCGTACGCATAAATTGCCTTAATTTAATTGGTTTGCAAGGCTTTTAAAGGGCATGTCATGACTTATTCAGACGACCGAATCTTAACGTTTTTATCATTAGATTGTCAAAGAAGAAAAGTGAAATAGGCAATGTCGGGTTTGCAAGTGAATGAAGAGAGAGAAAGCGAGGGTGGCGAAATTTAATAAATCATAGTCAACTAAACATCAAGAAAAATTCAGAATGCGAGGGCATCGTAATTTTCTTGATGAACACGGAACGTGCAGTACACACTTTTAATATAATAATATTCAGACCGATCGCGAGCGCACGAGCGCACGTGCACCGCATGATTCGCATCAGGCGGCCCAGAAAGACCGCGCCGTCCGACGAACGAACCAACCCCCCGCGTGCGCTTCCCGCTGGGGGGCGGGGCCCGCCCGCCAGATATCCGGGCCGTCAACGACCGTCCGATTATCAAAGCCGACCCCACGCACGCGCCCCACCGTCACGAACCTGAGGTGCGGGAGAGCACGAAAGCCACGACTCCGGCAGCGAAGGACACGTGGCGCCCGCCCTCGAGCGCCAAGTCAATGACAGCGAACTAATCAAAGAAAGAAAGAAAGGTTGGAATTCAGTCTGAACAAGCGCAACGCAACCAGAAAAGAAAAGGCGCCTGGAAAGATCGCCACGACTTTGACGCTCTCTCTCTTCCTCTGTTTTTCGAACGACTCTGTTTCTCCAAGATCGCCGGAAGTCCGCCTCCAGATCCGCCGGAGCTCCGGGAAAGATGAGGAGCTCGACGGTGCTCGAGAGGTTCTCGCGCGCTTTCCACGACCACCCTTCCCTCTCCAAGATCGTCGTGCTCTTCGCCGTCAGGTTTTCGCCCCTCCTCCCCTGCTTTTCCCGCCGTGTCGGTTCATGTTTGCTCCCGTGAAACGTGGGGATGTTCGGTTGGACGTGGCTTTGGAGTTTTCTTTGCATCTTCCTTCTTGTGTGCTGTGGATGGCGTGGAACGTAACTAGCCGTGTTGTCGCTTTGAATTTGTCGAAAGTGGGGCTGAGGAATGCTAGATTCTTCGCGGAGATCGATGAATTTCGTCGGTATGTCGGGAGAGGCGATGATGGACCGAGCAGGGGTCTGGCCGTTGCCCTCGCAGCGTGGTGCTTGCCGTAGTGTTTAGCAAATTATACATCTTACAATCATTTGGTATGAAATTCTTAGGTCTCGCGCCGGTGTAGGGTATTGCGAATGCTTTTATCTTGCTTCCCCGGATCTAAGGTTTAAGTACTTATAAGCAGTATAGTTTATTCCGAATCAGAAAATTGATTTGTGTTGAGCACTTTGAATGACAAGCACATTGCGTATTCACTGTACATGAAACCGCGTCGGATGATGATTTCATTACAAATGGTAGGGTTGTTTTAAAGCAAAAGGAGAAGAGGCCATATTTTCTTTTACCAATGGTTCGACGTAGTTTATCATTCAATGCCTGAGTTTCTTAGCTTGTTGCTTCTGTTATGATTTGTTCAGTGGAGGAGGGCTTGTGGCGTATGCCGAGGCGAACTCAGGTGCACAAGCAATTGTGCCAGTAGAAGCAGAGAGCAAAAAGAAGAGGGTGGTGGTACTTGGAACTGGCTGGGCTGGGACATCTTTTTTAAGGAACATTAAGAATCCCACCTATGATATCCAGGTCATATCACCTCGTAATTACTTTGCATTTACCCCTCTGTTGCCGAGCGTTACTTGTGGCACGGTGGAAGCTCGTAGCATTGTTGAACCAATTCGGAACATTGTTCGGAAGGTAATAGAACTCTCATGTAATAAGATTAGACTATCAGAAGATCCCTTAGATCATGTTTTATTTGCACGTGAATTTCTTATTCGGAATGCTTATTGAGGATTAGATAGGTTCAATGAGAGTGGTCTATGTGATAAGTTACAGGAGAAATGTTTGTCTGCTATATCTTTAATGAGCCTGGCGGATATATCACAAACACCTCATTTGTAAACCATCTTATCACCTGTTTCTGAAGTGATGGGCAGACCTTTATTAGTAACTGCAGAGTTTGCATGAGTAGCGATAGCTTAATATGGTTTGTCTTGTTTTTTTTTGAAGCAGAAAAATATGGACATCCGTTTCCTGGAAGCCGAGTGTGTCAAGATTGATGCAGAAAATAAGAAGGTCCACTGTCGAACTAGTAACGGAACCAATTTGAATGGAAAAGAGGAATTTGTTGTTGACTATGACTATCTCGTTATAGCCATTGGTGCCCGGTCCAACACATTTAATATTCCTGGGGTAGAGGAGAACTGCAAGTTCTTGAAGGTAAGCTTCCTGTAATTGTCTACATACACCTAGATTTGTAAAGATAAAACAGTACCATGTTGTTATTTTTGACTACAGGCACAATTGACTATAAGCATTAATAGATTGGAGATTCTTGTGTAATTCTTGTGTGTTTTTAGATAGTAAGGTGTGTGAAATAAACGGCACTAAAGTTTTGATGCCTGTAAGCAATTGCCATTGGAATTTTAGTTACTGCACCAGGAATGGAGTTTATGATCCTTTTTTTTTCCATGTTGATCTTTTAGGAAGTAGAGGATGCTCAAGAAATTCGAAGAAGTGTCATCGACTGTTTTGAAAGAGCGAGCTTACCAAACTTGAGTGATGAAGAGAGAAAAAGAATTCTTCATTTTGTTATCGTTGGCGGTGGCCCGACAGGTGTGGAGTTCGCTGCAGAGCTCTATGACTTTGTGAATGAGGATCTAGTGAAATTGTATCCACGGGTGAAGGAATTAGTGAATATAACACTTCTGGAGGCAGCTGATCATATCTTGAACATGTAATTACTCGATACTTCTCTATGTTGTTTCTTTGGTGAAGCAATTATTTCTAAGTGTAATTGCATACAAGCTATCTAGTGTCTCTACACAATTTTTCTTCATCCATCTTTTTTTTGTTTTGGCCCACGGGGGGGGGGGGGGGGGGGGGTGGTTCTGCACTTTCAACTATCACTACATGGATATTCTCCAGAATCAGGGCATACCGTAAAAAATGTTGTTTGATCAACTGTGCATATGTGCTCTAGTCTAAACTATTTTTTGTCTCTAACATGCTTGCCTCTTAAGTTGAAGATTACATTACAGAATATCTGCCAATTTGAGGATGCTAACTTTTATGCCTTAGGCATGGCATGCGTCATTTATCGATGGGATTGTTTCTGTTCATTAGTTAAAAAATTGCAACATTTACATCTTATAATGATAGAGCAACCTCTCTTGGCTAGCTGGAAGCTGAAAGAGTAATATGCCTACTAATACTGGAAGTTTTATTGGCCTCATAATTCAACCAAGGTTCAGCATTCTAAAGAAATTTCGTTTTTGGCAGGTTTGACAAAAGAATCACAGAATTTGCTGAGACCAAGTTCCGAAGAGAGGGAATCAATCTAAAAACAGGGTCAATGGTTGTGAAAGTAACTGATAAGGAAATTTCTACCAAAGAGAAGACTGGAGAAGCATCTTCTATTCCCTATGGTATGGCTGTCTGGTCAACTGGTATTGGGCAAAGGCCTGTAGTAAGAGATTTCATGAAGCAAGTTGGTCAGGTACCTCATATGATTATATGTCTGCTTATAGTCTATGTTACCTTTAAGTTAACAATAAACTTATCTTATTGTGTGAATTATTTATTTTGGACAAACATTTTGGTGAGACAGGCTAGCAGACGCGCTCTGGCAACTGATGAATGGCTTCGTGTTGAGCAAACTGATAGCATATATGCACTTGGTGATTGTGCCACAATTAATCAGCGAAAAGTCATGGTAAAGTTCCTATATAGCTCTCTAATACATTTCTTTCACGTTATTTGTGGCTTCTTTCGTTTCATTCTAGGAGTTTTACTTGTCAATCTACCTTATAAATTAAGGTGCTGAGGTTGACATGTCACCATTTGTCTACATAGAAAAAGCTTTGTTCTGAATGATAAGAGTAAACTCTCCTTCAAAGTGTAAACACCCATTTTCCATGTGGCACTTTACTAATGCAAAAATGTTTTGAGGTGTGTCCATGTCATCTTGTCACAGTACATAATGGCTGAAGCCAGTCTGCAGTGCCTTAAATTTCATTATGAAAGGATAATCACCTCATTTTCTGTCAGTTCTTCAAATTTCAACACTTGCTATTCAGCATCTGCTTCAGTGTGCTCCATTAAAATTTGATCAATCTGAGTGTTTAATAACTTGCACTCTTCTGTTTTGGCTTTCTCAGTTGAATTGCTAAGAGGTTGCTCCAGGAAATTATTGAAAAGTTAATGTCCTGGTACTGTGCAGGGGCAGAAATTGGAGATTTCATTTGAGTTTAGAGAACATGAATACGTTCACTTAAAGATAGGGCCTCCACTAAATATGCTAATCAGTTAACTTCCAGTCATGGCATATTTCTCTTTACACTAAGAAATGCTGATGTAGTGACAGATTTAATGGAACCAACTCCATCTAGGGGGGGCGTGACAATTTGTTTGATTGTTTGTTCTCAGGAAGATATTGTGGCTATATTTAGTAAGGCAGATAAGGACAATTCGGGGACACTGACTGCAAAAGAAGCTCGTGAGGTCATTGCTGACATCTGTGAAAGATACCCTCAGGTGGAGCTATACCTGAAGAACAAGAAATTAGGAGACGTTGTGGATCTGTTGAAGGAATCGAAGGGGGACGTCGAGGAGGAATCAATCGAATTAGATATTGCAGAGTTTACCTCGGCTCTTTCCCAGGTGGATTCTCAGATGAAAAATCTTCCAGCAACAGCGCAGGTATAGCTCAAGTCAAGATCCAAAACTTTTTTGGATGATGCGTTTAGATTACTTATGGTTTTCCTTGAATCTGCCACATGAACACAGGTTGCGGCACAGCAAGGTGCCTATCTTGCTGATTGTTTTAACCGGATGGAGCAGTGTGAGAAATATCCAGAAGGTCCTCTCCGGTTCAGAGGAGAGGGGCGCCATCGGTTCCGTCCTTTTAGGTACGCAAAAGTTTGCTGAAGTATCCCATCTGTGAACTTTAAGAAAACTGCTCCTCCTTGTTTGTCCATCTCATGAAGAATTATTGATATCAAATTTTAATCCTAGGAATACAAATGTAGGAAATCAAGCTTATTCTGATTACCTTTTCAGAGAAAAAAATAGGACGTACCTGTGTGGTTATAACCTTTCTCCAAGACTATTCTCTAAAACTAATTACATTTTGACTTTCGAGAATTGTTTTAAGATGTTGAACAACTTCATATGCTTGACTCTGTCTGCGTTTTGGGATTCCTGAAGGTACAAGCATTTAGGACAATTTGCTCCTCTGGGAGGCGAACAGACGGCAGCACAACTTCCAGGTGACTGGGTCTCAATTGGCCACAGTAGTCAATGGCTCTGGTATTCCGTCTATGCAAGGTATCTCTCTCTCTCTCTCTCTCTCTCTCTCTCTCTCTCTCTCTCAAATGTTACCTTCAAGCACGATTCATTTAATGGCGATCTAATTTCAACCTTGCTAATTGCAAAATTCAGCAAGCAAGTTAGCTGGCGCACAAGGATGTTGGTGATATCAGATTGGATGAGGCGTTTTGTTTTCGGGAGGGATTCGAGCCGTATCTGAAGCTATGTAAGTTTGTGCTGGACTTCTCCTCACGACTGCGGCATACGGGCGTTTCAAAGTTTTGAGAGCCACCTTGAAGAGTTTTTGCTTGTTATAATTCAATTCACAGTCCCATTGATTTGTTCGTCATAGGTAGCCAACTAAGCATAAAAGCTACCAAAATAAACTTGACCTCTTGAAGCTGCAAAATATTTTCTTTGAGAGACATCCTTTCATTTGGATGGTGAATTTTACTGTAAGTTTCTGCTTGAGATTGCACCGCCTACTTCGATGACAACCAATGTTATCAACTTTTAAGTAGTTCGGCTACTGATCGATGATATAATACGCAATTCTTGATAAATTCATATAGTTCAACAACTTTGTGCATCAGTCTAAAAAATCAGAAAATAATCAAAGTTTGTCATATCATTTTGGTGATTTCTTCTTTGTTCTCACCATCCTTCAAAACGCAAACAATGGAGAACATATAATGGGGATAGCCTCCTTTGAAGACCGCCAATAGGGAAGCAAGCATCTTGTTCTTTCCAGGCAACTCAGCATGACAAACTTATTCATACAATCTAAGCTGCAACATGAACGCAACTAGAGGATTCAAGTAGGGAGAAGCTCTCTTTTGACTTGATCTAAAGAAACTCGATTTTCGCAATGAGTGTGTGTAATCCCGATAATATGTTGCACTCGAATCATCAATTCATGGCCAGTGTCTATCCGCCTCGTTGTAACTCGACATCTTGTAGTCTGGAAGCATCAAAAGAGACGCCCCCACCAGTTCAGCTTTTATTTTGAGTGGGCAACATCACAACATGTGCAGAATAGTCCCCTCTCTTTCAAGCAGAATTAGCATAGAGCGATACTTGAGTATTAAAAAGCAACTATATTGCACGATCATACTTTCTTTTCTTTTTTCTTTAAACATATTTTACATAGTAGATGGGGTTGACCCAATACAGTAGAACATGTACCATGCACATGTAGTCTCTCAAGTTTTGCAACGTTCTAAAAACATTTCTTACATGCTGGTTCATAGTCCCAAACGTTATGTACATGCAATCGAGTTCCAAACCTTTAATTGGCTTAACCAAATACTAAACATTCACCAAAAACGTTGATTGAGTTTAGTACTAAATCTTTATTGAAAAATGTAATTAAGTCCTAAAATTATCTTGAACAATGTACTTCAAAAATGCCATATAAGCACATTTTAAGTGACACGTAAGTAATTTTAGATATTGGTCCTTGCAAGGACTTGGATGCACTTTGTGAAAAATGTCTAGGACTTAATAGAATTAATTGAAAAGTTTATGACCTAATTGACCTAATTGAAAGATTTAGGACTTGCTTACATTCCATATACAAGATTTAGGATTTCTTGCTCTTGCCAGTACGATGTCCTTCTCAGATTGGAGCTTCCCATAATTTTATTTTCCCTTTTCTGATTCCCACCGTGCCCAATCTTTGTTTTGGCTAATTGTCGATTTCAAGCGGTTGGAAATTGGAATGATTACAAGCACGTAAAAACCGGATCTACAACAGATAATTCAAGTATACACTTGGTTGGTTGGTTCATGCTCTTGTTTCCAATCCAAGTAATAATCTCTTCCCTTTATGTATTCTCACTTATGCTGCTATGTTATATAGCATATAGGGTCAACTTTGCCCAACAGAACATAGATATGTATAGTTATATTGATACACGGGGGCTATCCTTCCCTTTGAAGACAAGCGATTTCTGCACTCTTAAGCTTTAGCTATTATATCTCCTTCCCGAAACATATTCTATCGAATCAAGTCAATTATATATATACACAAATCATATTGAATTCTACAAAATTATATAATAATTTTCATACCTTTCTCGTATTTTCGAATGGAAATTTAAAAACATTGTCAGTACTGAAAATGTCATTGTAATTGGGCAGTAAAGACAAAAAAAGAAGAAGAACAGAACTGTGAACAAAATTGTTAGTTCAAATGAAATAGAGTAGTAAATTCGACATCGATGCCATAAGCATTCTACTAAAAATACTCATTCCCACAGTATCACAGAAATCTATCCACACAAAGAAAAAAGAATGGAGGCTAGAATCGATCACAATTAGATAGCAAACATAGCACAAGAGTTACTATAATTAGACGTGTGTGTTTCTAAGGTATTGAAAATGAGTAAACATGGTAATATCAGAAAACGTCCACAGATGTAAAATCTATAATCCCCCATAAAGAAAATGGACTGAAACTATGCAATCCAATCACTGATTTACCATTAAAATGGATGTGAGTTACGTATCGATGTTTATTCCAATTGAGTTGTATTCAGAAGATCATACTTCCCGGTCCACAGTAAAAAGCATTGAAAAATTATGAAAAGTTGCACGAAGTTTCACTTCCTAAAGAAGGAAGGGCCAAACAGTCCCAAGGCAAGCGAGGAGGGTTTCTCAGTCTCTCACATGGGTGTGGGGTTGGAAGAATTTATCCCCACCACGGCTCAGCATACTGGATATTGAAGTTGTCACTTGTTAATGTGGTCCTCTCTCTCTCTCTCTCTCTCATTGGACAATGTGTACTTGTGCAATGGCCGAGCGCACACCATCGACCCGTGATGCTGCAGGAGAAAGCAAGCAATTCATGCGCTTATTTTGTTGTCGATTTCAAGAAACTACTTAATCAATTATCGGTACTTGAGTATCTAAAAAAAAAAGAAAGAAATTCATGAGACATTAATGACATCATTATACCTTCTATCCACCGTCTCTTGATGCTACATACGCATATAAGTTACTTTCCAATATGTCCCACGTCGTTTAGCCGAATGATGCCATTTGATCCGCTATTTTCCTAACTCTCTCTCTCTCTCTCTTCTAGCATCAATCCCGCAGCTTTTGTCTCTCGCTGATGAGAACCAAACCCTTGTATTTGCATTGTAGAATGCGTCTTTTGTCAATCACATCTTCAAGTGGGTGCTCGAACGGAGGGATCAATGGGAGCTGTAAATGGTGAAAAAGTTGACTTGGAAGACGAGAAGCCAGTGATGAAAAAGAAGTAAACGTTGCGAAGTTTCTCTCCAATTGATGTTTCTCCACTTCAAGAACGCGGGAGCAAATGTGTCGCCTTTTGGTTTTCTCTAGGGACAAATGTATAGGATCGATGGGTCTTGTCGTGCTATTCGAAGCCCTTTGGTTTTCCCCATGGATCGATGGCTGTTCTCCGGCAGGGTTTAATCAAAGTTTAATCATGTTTACTTAAAAGCAAAATTGCACACATTATAAATATAGATATATGTTTATTTATAGTAATGAAATTGGCTCTGTCCCAGTCATCTCGTTTTCGAAGTTAGGTGACAAAATACCGTTTTATGAACTGTCGCTTTTTACACGACACCCCAGTTCAAGTACTCAAGAAGCCTTTGTGCTAGCAATGAATGAACGCACAGGCTCCGATTCAGCTTCTTCCAAGAACCAAAGATAAAAGTCTCATCCTCTGCGGACACTGATTTTGCAGAATGTCCTTCTTCCACTACATCTAGTAGATGCAGAAATGGGGGAAGAAGGAGAAGCAGCAGGAGTTCATAGACAATCGCTCCAAGAACAGAGTTGCCAAGAATTGGCCAACCGGAACCCCACCCGCAAACAGGCCATCGAGTCGGTTTCTTCGTTGGCCTCCCTGTCTCGCTCGATCAAAGTCTTCGCTGTGAAATGGCAGCTCATTCGGAGCAAGCTTATGGAGATATCTTCTGCACTGGCCGTCTCTGATGAGGGGGATGAGCTCTCAGGCGTGGTTCAAGAAACGATGGTCACGGTCGGGAATGTCATGGCCTTGCCGAGAGATGCATGGCTGGTTCCTACGGTGGGAAGCTGTTGATGCAGAGCAATTTGGACATGGTCTTGACGAAGCTGCATTGCCATGTCAAGAATCTCTCTGGGATGTGCAAAGCCGGTTCTTTTCCTCATGGGTATGCCATTGTTGTCTCAAAGCCGAGGTTTGGGGCTCGTAAGGAGCACATGAGGTTTTATGTTAAGGATTTGTTGACAAGGATGAAGATTGAGGATGACCCAGAAATAAAGAGGCAAGCTCTGGCTAGTTTGCACGAAGTTGCTAGTGAAGATGAGAAATTTATGAAGGTGGTCATGGAAGTTGGGGAGATCATTCACCTCTTGGTCAGCTTTCTTGATTCTCTGGAGGTAGAAGTTCAAGAAGAGGCTGCAAGAGTGCTCTCAGTGGTTGCAGGGTTTGATTCATACAGGGGTGCGGTGATTAGCGCAGGGATTGTTGGTCCACTGGTTAGGATTTTGGAGTGCGGCAGCGGCGCAGGCAAAGAACTTTCTGCAAGGTGTTTGATGAAATTGACTGCTGATCCAGAGATTGCATGGAGGGTCTCCGCTCATGGCGGAGTCACAGCTCTGTTGAGAATATGTTCTTCTAGCACCGACTTCACCAAGGCAGAGTTGATTTGCTCTGCTTGTGGAGTGCTGCGGAATCTCGCCCGGGTTTTGGAGATCAAGAGGTTTATGCTCGAAGAAGGCGTGATTTCAGTGCTCCTCAGGCAAGCGAGTTCTAAAGATGAGACCGTGCAGATTAGTTCAGTCGAGTTCCTGCAAGATTTCGTCTCAGGGGATGATTTCTTAAGGCGAATGGTCATTGAAGAAGGCGGACTTCACGCTCTGTTGCGCCTTCTCAATCCGCTATCATCGTCTCCGTCATCTTCCAAAGCACTGGAGGTAGCATTCAGGGCAATCGAGGATCTATGTTTCTCTTCGGAGACTGCTGTCAAAATGCTGTTGAACCACGGGTTCGCGGAAGTCCTAGTCTGCCTCCTCCGTGCCCGCGAGTCCTCGGTCCAGGAACTGGCCTTCAAGGCGGCATTCAAGCTGATCGGGACGTCGTCATCGGAAGATGCTAAGAGGGCTCTAGGCGACGCTGGCTTCATGTCGGAGATCGTCCGGTTCCTCGACGCAAAGTCGCGGGGAGTCCGGGAAATGGCGGCCGAGGCGCTTTCTAGCATGGTATCGATCCCAAAGAACAGGAAGAGATTCGCTCAAGACGAGCAGAACATGGAATTCCTAATGCGTTTGCTAGAGACAGAGGTGGAGCCTTCAGCTAGGAGAAAGTTCTTGCTATCTGCATTGATGTCGTTGACAAGCTGTGGCAGTGGAAGGAAGAAGATTGCCAATTCTGGGTATTTGAAGACCATAGAGAATCTGGCAGAGAACGAGGTTCCCGATGCTAAGAGGCTTGTGAGGAAGCTGTCCACAAACAAATTCCGTAGCATGTTGAGTGGAATTTGGCATACTTGAATCCAAGAACATAACCATTTCCACTTTGTATAGTTTCGCATCTTTTCTATGTTTAGTAAACTTGTTCTTGCTTAAATTTTCTCTGCATTTTCATTCACACTTTCCTCATTTTTTTTTCTTTTTTATTTCATTTTGCAAAGCAGAAGCCACGATGAGACCGGGATTTATATTTTTAATAGGCATTAAATGGGCGAGTTGAGTCGGGTTTGAGTGAGTCGAAAATGAGTATTATCTAAATTGATTTATTTCATCCATATTGACCTATTTTTATGTATTACAATTTTAGCGATTTATATCTAATCCGATTTGCACTTGACCTAATTCGGAGTCTTCTTCTTAGTAATTTTTCTCCTTAAGAATATTGTTATTTCTATAATATCAATATGCGATAGTATCAAATGAGATTTTGTGTACCGATTTTCGTGAATGTTTTTATTTTTTTTTTCTTTGGTTGGATTTTTAACATTTATGCAGATCTAGAAAAGCTACCACAATAGTTGCTGGTTATTTCTTGCATTTAATGTGCTAGGGCAAAATTTATGAGCCATTGCCATCTATAAATTATTTGGGGGGTCATGGAGCTTTGATGCGGATCCACTACTATGGATAATCATATCACTAGCTCTTTATGTTTGTATGATTGTATGATGATTCCTCGCATTTTTTTTTTTTTTGAAAATTCAAAACACAAACAGCTTGTAGTTGTAGCTGAGAATAATTGCATTTATTACATTTTTTTTTTGACATTTATAAATATCTTGAGAAACAACTTAAAGGATACATCATAATAATCATTAACTAGACAAATAAATAGCCACGAAATTACATATTTGGTTTTCTAAAGATGGGTTTTGTAATGACGAACACCTTATTCAATGTTAATTTTCTAAGTTGTGCAAACAATTTGCAATTTTTAATGACAACTTATATTTGGATTGGTAAAAATATGCAATTGCAAATCTAATGGTAACGAAACGGGTCTCATAAAAAATTGGGTCAAAATTCATTGTGGAGTACTTTATAAATTATGCAACTCCTTTGTAAATGGCGAAATCACCATCATATATAAGACATACTCGCATGCAAATCATTATGATTAAAATTTCATCCTGGAGTGAACTTGTTTCTTTTATGAACTCAAATAGAAATTTTAATACTATGTGGCCGAGTACCCGACAAGGGGCAGGTGCTCTGGCTGGTTTGGTCCACGTCGAAAATCCCGTCCTAGACCATCTCAAAAAAGTTGCACTTTGGATCAACATGAATTTTTCTTTCGCCGGAACACACGTGCGTCAAATACAAGCTGAGACCAAGAAAAGTCACTTCCCTATTTCCTTCCATAGGAAAAAAGAAGAAGAAGGAATTAGTCAATTTAAATTTCTATTTCTTCTATTCCTTCGGTGATAAATCGAGATGTTGCGGTAGGGTACCAAGGGAACTTAGCCACTCGACGGCCACAATTGGGATTGTTGTGGCAAACATGGATGCAATAATAAAATAAATAAAATACAGAATTTCACTATAAATTGAGCATTTCAAAAAGACAATATAACAACACAAATTATTGATTGATCTATTAATTGCAATTAAATTTCTCCAATAGTTTTAATTGCCGGTTTGATTATTTTTTCCTTGGTTCCATTGATTCAATTTCTTCAGTGGCTTGAATGGCAACGGTGCAACCTCCATTCAATTCCTTCTTTATATTGTACTCTTTCTTATGATCCTCCCCCTTGGACATTCTCTCTACATTCCATCTCTCGCAACTCACCCTCACTTTACGATCGTCTTCTTCACTGGTGAATACAGAAAAACAAGAAGCTAGGTTAGAAGAATGCCTGTAGTCGGAGTAGTCCAAATAGATCTTCGGGAAGGGTTAGAATTTCACAAAAATGACACCAAAACCTAAAGTACATAGGTGGCAAGTAATGACGTCTCTTGTTGGAGAATTTTCTCTGTGATTTATTGTCGAGGTCAATAAGGTTGACAGGATTATACAATGTGGCAATCTTGACATAGGAAATCGATAAATCAATTACCACGGTTCGGAGGAGTCAGGAGGACACGGGCTAATTATGTACTGCCACACGTAAGAAGGATCATCCATATCAAGCCAAAACTTTCTAAGATATCTAAAACAAAAAGAACAAGCTGGGATCTTGCCACCAGTCCCAAATCACTTATTTATGGAGAAATGTTCTGTTGAACCTTGCGGCGCAGCGGAAACGTGGTTAAAATATAATTCACGAAATATAGCTTTTACTATTAGAATAATTTCTCACACCACATACAATACTCGGACAACTCTACACAATTTCTCTCACTCACGTGCATACATAGCACACTCTACTCAACACACTCTCAAGACCCCTACACACACCCACACACCCCTTGGACTTCTTACTCACACACTCTTAGTTGGACACTCAAATGAGGAGCACGTTGCTCCTATTTATAGGATGGAAAGTTGGTGACTTTCCTAGCTTTCTACACTATTCTAGAAGTATTATTATTATAGCTTGACAACTAGATTTCTATGGAGAAGTCTAGAAGTGGCGCAGCTCATAGATTTTCCTAGAAGATTCTAGAGAAGGGAGAGTTCTAGAGAAATCTGGAGGAGAGAGATATGGAGAACTCTAGAGAAAGTTCTAGAGAACTCTAGAGAACTCCTGGAGAGAGAGAGAGAGAGGCGGTGATCTTCAACACTCCTCCTCACCAACTACTCTCTCTTAATTTATATATGGTAGCCGTGCCGATATTGTTTTTGGATTCTTTAATTGTCTCCCTCCATTCAGCATATTGCGAAGCTTCCTCATACGTGGATGGCTCTATGGCTTCATCTCCAATTGCTTCTCTTGCTGCAACTTTCCACTGAGTTTTGTGATCCTTGAACTTTTGCAATACCAATTCATTCTGCCCTTTAGTCTCTTTTTCCTTCTTCTTACTCAATTCAGTCTTCGTATTTAGCATATCTCCTCTAAGAATTTTAAGATTAGAACTCATTCGATCAAGCCTCTCATTTGTGACTTTCATTTCGTGCTTCAACCGATTCAATCCCATCCGAAGCACTTCAATGTAGACCTCTTGATCCTTTTCCTCATAAAATTTCTTCCCCTTGATCTTATTCCACCGATCCTTATACCGCGGGATGTAGGGTGTAGATGGCCTCCTTTTCTCAAAGAAAACTTTATTTTTCTCCTTCATTTGTTCATTGTCTCTTCCGATATGATTAATTCGGAACATCATAGTGGGCTTGAGGTCCTGAAGCTTCTGCAGTTTCCTGAATTCACATCGGAACTTCTCTAGCTCCCTTTCTTTTGCCTCAAGCTCTCGATCCTTCTGCCTTATCATCTCATTCCTTTTCTTCAACATATTCTCCATCTTTGCATTCTTAACTTTTAGCTTCTTTATCATCTCATGCATCTCTTGCAGTTTCTTTTCACGACTGCTTGTTGGCATTTGCTTCTTCGAGTTCTCCCTTGGCTCGCTCTTATTCAGGGTCGTGATGGAACCTGTCGAATCATCCAACTCAATTATACAAGCTGTTGCAAGCTCTTCTCGTTCCTTCATTGCAACAGGCGCTTGAAAGTCCCATTCTTCTTCACTTTCAATCTCCTTCTTGCAGGAAGTGACGACATTTCCTTCTTCCTGCCTATACCAACAAAATCTGGCAATATGTCCTACCTTGCCACAAACGTAGCACCGTTTGCTACGCCTTCTGTTGCTCTTATCTTCGTCGTTGTTGTCGTCACGATCTTGACGAGCTCCCCCTGGCTGATAACCCTTCTTTTCGGGTTGCCTCCACCAATCTCCATGATCTTTCCATGGTTTGCCATCTCTTGCACCTGCTCTATTTCTATTCTGGCTCTTGAACCCTCTTTTATTACTGAAGAGGGCACTTTCATCCTCCTTAATTGAGACCTTAGGCATTTGTTTATCTAAGGCCTCTTGATTGGCCAATATATTTTCCAACTCAGTTAGAGTTGGCTCATTTGCCCATCCACGAGTGGCCGTAACAATACCGTTATACTCCGGCCTTAACCCATGAATTATTATTCTTCTCATTCTTGTCTTAGAGATGGCATTCTTAGGATCTAATTTTGAAATTTCTTCGCAAATAGATTTAACTTTAGAAAAGTATTGACTTACCGTCATACTTTGTTGCGAGATTGAGAGGAGCTTGTTCTCCAGGCATTGTAACTTGGCATCGTTTGTCCTCGCAAACAGCGTCGCCAAGTTATCCTAGGCCTCCTTCGGGGTCTTCGCACTTTTTATGTGTTGTAATAATTCATCATCAACAGTCACGGCAAAAACGTAAAGAGCCTTACCTGACTTGACGTTCCACTTTCTTAAATCACTATCATTTGTGGGTGGTGTGGTGTTGTTGCCGCCAACAATATCCCATAAATCTTGTCCAAGCAAATAATACCGCATGCGGGTACTCCAATTATTATAATTAAAGTCATTGAGCTTCTCCATCCCATTCACCGGACTCGAGAAATCCACCATGGTGACTTGAGTATAATGCCCCGCACTATACCAAGTAAGCCTGGTCCCGGACCAACCGACTTCACAATCCCAGATTGTGCACTGGTAGAACTCTGACGTCCTTCGCTTCTTCGTTCCTTGGCTCGACGATCCCTGACCGCCTTGCTCACTTACAATGGTCCCCGACCACTGTCTTCGCACGGCCTCCAACGACCTGCTCTGATACCACTTGTTGAGAAATCAAGTGGATGTAAAAGTAAAATAAACACTTGATTTTATATAAGCAAATATTACAAGACTCTTTTACACACTCACTACTCTCAAATACGTCTCACACACTTCACCACTACACACACTTTTTCACGCCACCTACTCCACCCACTCACTCACTCAAGTACACACCCCACACTTACGTACACACTCCACTCACGCTTCACACACTCCTCACAATTCACACACACACACAAGGGGCAAGAACCCCTATTTATAGGGTGTAAAAGTCGGTCAGAAAATTCTGGAGAGAGGGAGAAAATTCTGGTGCAACAGAGAAAGGGGAAGAAATCTGGAAAAATCCAGAGAGAGAGAGAGAGAGAGAGAGAGAGAGAGAGAGGCGGTGCTTTTCTCAACATGTTCAAGTGAAATAAACTTGCGAAAATTATAGAAAGAGTATAAAGAAATAATATATTTATCTTTCATAACTATAAACTATTGATATTATACATTTACAGTATCTAATTTCATCTCCACATCATTTGAGTACATGACAGGGTTCCTTCAGTAAAGGAAGCGCTAATTCTGGCTTTGTAAATTTGTGGGCAACTTGAACAGGGACGTCTCAGCTGCTCAGCTCGCCTCGAACTGGGACTCATCCGACGCACAGCTCACCTCGGACCGAGACGCCTCCGCCGCACAGCTCGTTTTGCATCAAGACTGTTGCAACACATGGCTCGCCTCAGATCTGCAACTCTCCGACAAACGACTCCCCTCAAACCTGGACTCCTCCGGCGCACGGTGTGCTCAAGATCAACGTGGATGGTTCCTTTATTCAAGAAACAGGGGAAGCGCGGTGGCTTGCATCTGCCGAGACAGCAGAGGTGTCGTCAATGGACTAGCATGCGCGGTCAAAGTTTCTTCAGCAATCAAGGCTGAAGCACAAGCTGTGTTACAAACCCTAAAGTATTTCAAAGGGAAAGAAGAACAGGAGATGGAGTTGGAGTCAGACAACTTGAAACTGGCGAAGGCTTTGATGGAAAGTACATTACAAGTCAACTGGGAAATAGATGGGTTGATTTGTAAAGTGCAGGCACGTGTTACAACTTTTCCCAAGCTAAAAATAACCTATTACCGAAAAGAATGCAACAAAGTGGTAAATTGGGCTGTTAAGGCCTACCAGAGAAAGGCCCTTCCAATTAATTGGGTTCGTTATCCCCCTTTTTGTCTTTTGGATTTCTTATGTTCTGAAGCTTCCGCTTCTACTATCCAAACTTCTACTTGAATGAAAATGCTATAAACTCTTTTTCGACCAAAAGAAAAAAATTGTGGGCAACGCTGCAATTTTCGAAAACAAATTAGACTCAACTGTAATCTCGTAAAAGTCTCTGTCCATCTTCAAAGTTTGACTTTAGTTCCCACGTGGCCATTCTGCTCTTCAAATAACGTCATGTGCACTTCCCAATTGGAGGAGGCCACAAACTTAAGACGGATTTATTTTCTCCAAATTTTCGTGGCCTATTAGAAATACTATTTCCTCAAAAAGAGTTGTAGTCCCAATTTGATATTGTCATTTGCAGTTAAGTGTATCCATTTATATCCATATTCGATAAAGCTTTAAATCTCACATTGCTCTTCTTAATAATAATAATAATAATAATAATAATAATAATAATAATAATAATAATAATAATAAAGATTGACCTCAAATATCTCTGTCTCCCACTTTATTACACATCAACGTGAGACAAAAGTTGGGCCGAGGATTATCCAGACAGACAAGACTAGACATAAATTCCTTTTCTGGCGTTATCAAATAATAGTTTCCTTTTATATGATTATTTAATTGGTTTAATTCGTATTTATTGATACTCCAGATTTCCTGCATATATTCCCCATCCACATCCACATATGTAGTCTGACGTGTATATTAAATTTTCCAAAGACCCCGAACATTTATCCGCCATAAATTAAGTTTCCATTAGGGACTATTTCATTTTTCTATCCACGCAACGTGGGGGAATTTCGCTATTGGTCCTTACACTTTGATCGATTATAATTTTCGTCCCGGTACTATTATCCATTTATAAGTCCTTCCATTATATTTCTGTTCAAAATATGCAGGAAATTAATATGCCCTGTCGGCACGGACAATTGAGACATGGCGCCTGCATATACAAAGCCCGAGTTACGCATTTGATCCTCGTACTTTTCGAACTGTTCAAATTTAGTCGCTATACTCTATTTTAGTGACGATACTAGTCCTCTTAACATTATATCAATGAGATTTTTAAGTGCTATTTTTTACGTTTCCTTCCCAAATAAGAATAAAATGATGTTGGTTATTACGTAATACACAATATGTATGTGTATCGGTCTTTATAGATACTATTCATAGTTTGATAAGTAATAACATATGTTGAGATGAAATCTTAAAAACTGTCATAAATTGTCTAAAATATGCCACCTTTAAGATAGTGATCATTCCTAAAAGTATGAATTCCAAAAGTTAATTTATTTCGGAAGCTTTGTGTTTAGTCAGTGCTCACTCAGCAATTTCCGGTGAATTTTGAATGGTGATTTTGATGGAAGGACTTAATTGTCACTGGCGAATAGTAAGAGAGTTAGAATTGTAACCGAATAAAGTATAAGAACCCAAAGCGAAATCTCCCCAAACCTACAGAGACCAAAAATGTATTTTTCCCTTTCTATTACCTTTCTTGTAAGGACATTATCCAAAAGTGAGATTTTTCTGGCTAGATAAGTCATAATTAATAACCCTAACGATTCGCCCCATTAGCTATATTCAATTTCCTACTAAGAATGGCCGATTACTAGATGTGAGCATATTGGACCAATTGAATCGGGAACCATCTAGACTAGATCGGCTAGTTTGATACGGTTCCCAATTTTATGAAAATGAAACCAATGATTTTCAATATGGTTTCCGATCCCGGAGGCGAATTAGACTAGACGGGACCAACTCTTTTTCTTAAAAATATATATATTTTTTAATTTTTTGAAAATAGCAATAAATGCTAACATAGTAAAAACTCTAGTATATCCTTAATTTTTTAATTTTTTTTTTGGCTAATGACTAGTTCCATTGAACCGGAGAGGATCGGACTTGACTTGTTAGTCCGATCCTATTCTCAATCCTATAACTACCCTATCTAGTCCCCAATCCCAAAAATTGGGAACCAATCAGATTGGACCAGGAATTAATTACGCCTACTGATTACCAGGATTATTATGAACCAAGTGTGGAAAAATATTAAATCGCCAAGGACGGTGGAAAGGAGATATTATTGCATGAAGACCCATCTGAATTGTTAAATATTTCACAATCCATGTGAATGTACATGCATATGGCGGACCTCATCAACCCGATTCATTCGAATATGCATAGATACATTGCATAACTTCTCTCGAGGAGGATGTCACTAGGATTTAAATGTTCAAAATAGGCTCTAAAGTATCGAATAGGATGGACCATAAGAAGTGACAACAACGGATTGACATTGAGTCTTTTATCTTCTTCTTCTTAATAAGGGAAGATAGGGAAAATTAAGAAGCGCGCAATATCGATTCGGATTAGGATTAAAGATATATCCTTTTGGTTACTAAGATCCTGCGATGATTCCTTGTTTAGGTTAGCATAAGATACTTGCTGCTTTCATGGCCATTTAAAGATCGACATTTCCTCTATGACTCACGCACTGATTTAGGATAAGGATTCCAAGGTTGCTGCTTTTGGCAGCCCAATTGTAAAGTGATCCTACTTACCATTTCAAGCACGGAAGAGCCATATCCGTTTTCTCTCCATGACTAACTCTTTTGCTGCTTGCCATAACAGTCGACGAGCCCTTGCATTCCTTCTCTATATAGTACCCTCTCCCTCCCTCGCTTTCCGCTTCATCTCCCCCATCTCTCACTGCTCAATTCTCAATTCAGTATCGTCTCCTTCGTCAGTGAATCAACAGGAGCGAGGAAAGAATGCCTGCGGTAGGATTGGTCTCCAATGGCGGGAAGGAGTACCCGGGGGAACTCACGCCATACGTGCTGGTGACATGCATAGTCGGGGCCATGGGGGGTCTGATCTTCGGCTACGACATCGGGATCTCCGGTAAAAAGATGGGTTTCGTGCATTATTATTCGGTCGATCCATCAGGACTAACATGCCTATGATCTCTATACGTTTCTCCATGCCCTCTTCCCTTTGCCATGTGTGTATCTGTCTGTGTTCGGACAATGCGATCGCCTTTTGCCTCCGTCTGATAATCAGACTGAGATTCGGTCTTCCTTTCGTAATAATCGCAGGTGGGGTTACGTCGATGGCGCCGTTCTTGAAGAAATTTTTCCCATCGGTGTACGAGACACAACAAGGGGAGAAGGTCACGAACCAGTACTGCCAGTACAACAGCGAGACCTTGACCCTGTTCACCTCGTCGCTCTACGTGGCGGCTCTCTTGTCGTCGCTGGTTGCTTCGACCGTGACGAGGAAGTGGGGGAGGAAGAGGTCCATGTTGTTGGGCGGTATTCTCTTCTGCGTCGGCGCTCTCCTCAATGGGTTCGCCAATGCCGTGTGGATGCTCATCGTCGGGCGCATCCTCCTCGGTTTCGGTATCGGATTCGCCAATCAGGTCACGAATTTTCATCTCTTTCATTAGATCAAAATATAAAAGGAATACACCACCGCCTGCAGCGGCCCAATTGAATAAGTACTCCCATGACCCTTTGTGAGAGGATAGGAGTTCGAATTCTCGGCCGCACGGGATCTTAAGTACAATATTGGGGTGGTGGGTCCTCCCCTAGCATCGCCCTAGGGTTTACCCATTACCCTGGGCCTATCCGTGTTGGTATGGTGCGCGTTACCCCGGGCCTGTCCGTGTTGGTACGGTGCGCGGGTTCCTGGGTCATATATATATATAAGGAATACTATCGGATACGCATTGCATGTAACATATTGAGGTAGCGTTATATATGTCACATTTGGTATTGCAGATTCGCATTCTTGCAAGTTCAAGATGTGGTCAGTGTCTTTTGTTTCACTCTGCTACCGCCAGCGAAGGTTCGATCGGGCCTTTTTGACAAGCAATTTCCTTCTTAGACCTGGTCTAACAACGCCCATCTAGGCCCAATCAATTTTTTTCCTAGAAAATTCATTATTTTCTCTTTTATAGGCTGATTAGTAGATAGGATTTTTTACTAGTTTGTTACGTTAAGTATTTTTTATTAGGATTTTACATTCTGATTGATGCTTTTTAATTGATAAGCAATACAAGCAAGCTTGCTTACGAAAAGAAAAATTCAGACTTTGACACTCTCTCTTGGCCTAATTCGGATGTACTTAACAGGCTGTGCCACTCTACCTCTCTGAGATGGCCCCTTACAAGTACAGAGGTGCTCTCAACATCGGCTTCCAATTGTCAATCACGGTTGGAATCCTGGTGGCCAACATCCTCAACTACTTCTTCGCAAAGATCAAGGGCGGTTGGGGATGGCGGCTGAGCCTCGGTGGAGCAGTGGTCCCTGCCCTCATTGTTACCATCGGCTCCCTCGTGCTCCCTGATACCCCAAACTCGATGATCGAGCGGGGCGACCAGGAAAAGGCCAAGGCGGAGCTGAGGCGGATCCGCGGCGTTGAGAACGTCGATGAGGAGCTCAACGACCTGATAGCAGCGAGCGTGCAATCGAAGCTGGTGGAGCACCCTTGGATGAATCTCTTGCAGAGGAAGTACAGGCCTCAGCTCACCATGTCAATACTGATTCCCTTCTTCCAGCAGTTAACCGGGATCAATGTCATCATGTTCTATGCCCCTGTCCTGTTCAGCACCCTGGGGTTCGAGAGCGACGCCTCCCTCATGTCCGCCGTGATCACCGGGCTCGTAAATGTCGCCGCCACGTGGGTCTCGATCTACACCGTTGATAAACTGGGCAGGAGAATCCTTTTACTAGAGGGTGGAATTCAAATGCTGATCTGCCAGGTACTTGATCCGATGACTTTTGCTACGACCAAATTCTTTTGCAATCATTTTGTTTAGTACATTAGGCATGTTGTCCATAAACCTTGTAACAAGCCATTGTTTATTGGTCCCTCAATTGCGGATATTATGGAGTAAACCTATCAATTACACTAAAATGAATTTTAACCACCAGATCTGATGGGAGCCATCATTTTTTATGCTTCATATTCATGTTTAGTACATATATGTTAAAAATTTTGATGCGGAAGCATGGTTTTAGATATCGATGATAGTTTTTGATTAGTAATGTTGTGTGCAACTGTATGATACAGTTTGTAGATGATGGACAATGGACGAAATATGATAGTTTAAGGAATAAACACACAATGATAGTTTTACTAGTTTATGAAAATAATTGTAGATGATGGACAATGGACGAAATATGATAGTTTAAGGAATAAACACACAATGATAGTTTTACTAGTTTATGAAAATAATTTTACAATAGTTGAAGGAAGTGTTGGTGGAGGAGCTTCATGATATATTCCTATAGGCATTTCCACCGACTAAGTACAGACTTCTCTTGAATGCTGTTCGCGTAGGCTTCATCTTGCAGCCACCACCATATCTCTGACTTGTTCAGAGATTGTTTGCTTCTTACGTGCTGGACATTTTCCAGTCACAATGTTTAACCATCCAAAACTTCGTCTAGGGAATTTTAGATTGTAGTTTAGCAACTCTAGGAAATTCTAGAAAATGGATCACAATTTCCAACAATATACTGCTCATGTTATAAATTTCTTTTGTAGATTTGAAACTATATATGGGTACATCCCAAAAACTCAGCATATAGATGTGCACTTATACTATTCATGTTCAGATTATCATTACAGCTGCAATTGGTGCGAAATTTGGAGTGAATGGGACTCCGGGCGAGTTGCCCAAGTGGTATGCGGGCGTTGTGGTGTCCTTCATCTGCATCTACGTCACCGGGTTCGCTTGGTCGTGGGGGCCGCTCGGGTGGCTCGTGCTGAGCGAGATCTTCCCCCTGGAGATCCGGTCGGCCGCCCAGAGCATCTCGGTCAACATGGTCTTCACGTTCATGGTGGCTCGGGTCTTCCTCAACATGCTCTGCCACATGAAGTTCGGGCTGTTCCTGTTCTTCGCCTTCTTCGTGCTCGTCGCGTCCATATTCATCTACTTCTTCTTGCCCGAGACGAAGGGCATTCCAATCGAAGAGATGGGCACGGTGTGGAAGAAGCACTGGTACTGGGCTAGATTCGTTGGCGAAGACGACTCTCCCAGTGGAGGGATCGAGCTGGGTGGTGACGGGCAGAACCCGAAACGGGTTTGAATGAAGGATTACTTGTGATTTTGGACAACATTTTGCATTGTTTCTCGTTGTGATCGTGGTGAACATAATCATAATTGCTTCAGATGTCTTGATGATAAACTTTGTTCTGGAATTTGCTTTCGTGGACAGCCAGTTTCTGATATTTCCTGAATAAATCCTTCCACAAGTGGAAAGGAAAATGTGTAAAGATGTGATGCCGCTTATTGGTGTGATATTTTGTGACGAACGGTTTAGATAATTATTCAAAATGATTTATAACACCTTAATGTGGATATTGAAGATGAATAGAACATTTTTAGCTGTCGGTTATAAGTCCTAAACCCAAGTGCGAAATTGGAGGGGCATATTAGGAGAAATCGTGTTGAATCCATCGTGATAAATTAGTAAAAGTGGCAATAGTGATATGGTTTGTCACTTGTTTTAGAATTCCATGGCCAAACAAAATCGATTTACTATAATTGAGGGATAAACCATGATAAAATTTTTAGTCTCGCATCTAATAGTTTTAGTAGTATTGAATGAACTCACTTAGTCCTTTGATTTGACCATGTATAATTGCAAGCGGATTCTATAGATTTCTCATTACTTATGCTCGTTATTTGGCACACATTCTATTAATAAACCGAACTGATTTGTCATTAATCAACCAAAATGGAGGTTTATGGAGCTATTGATGAGTAATTTTCGAAGCTCATTAGAGTCTAGACACAAGGTAGGAGAAGATCACACTCGAATGAAGAAGCCAAGTTCACATTCGAGACACATAAATCAAAAGTACCAAGAAGCAAAAACCCTAAAGTGGAGGGAGGTAGTTTAATTGAAGGCCCTTCTTGGATAAACTCTTCAGGAACACCACGAAGTAGGGTTTAGCTCGGTATCTACTGAACACAAAGCCATTGACCTAGGAATAGATCATCGCAGTCGACGTTGG
The DNA here is from genome assembly GCA_017140165.1 of Eucalyptus shirleyi. Lineage (NCBI taxonomy): Eukaryota > Viridiplantae > Streptophyta > Magnoliopsida > Myrtales > Myrtaceae > Eucalyptus > Eucalyptus shirleyi. Next base: position 45,021,284 of record CM029450.1, read on the forward strand.
GGTTGATATCTGCAAAGATGCCGGGCGACAAGCTGAACATCTCCGCCACGGAGGTACAATCATCCCCGCCTCTCACACCGTAAGCTGTAGCACACACCAGCTCGGAATCCTTCTCTCCAAGGATCCCGATTGCTCAATTTCATGACGAAAAGATGCGTTAATCACGTGCTGCTATTCCTTTCTTCTTTAGTTCAACATGAATGGTGTCTTGAATATATAGCGACGATCATGAATATATAACAAAACTCAAGTGCTAAGACGACTCGTGTCGTCTCCTCGATTTATACTTCAGTTCGTTATCAATATAACCCTTCCAAGCGATTTCTATCTAGGAATTGTACCTAATCCTTATAATGAAGTGTGGGAGAAGCAAGCCTTACCGCCTTCGATCAGCTTGTTCTCAGCCATGGAAACAGCAAGCAGGAGTGAGAGCACTCTTCGTAATATTAGCCATTTCTTATTTAAATATAAGACTGATAAGCCTATGATTTGAAGGGACTATAGCTCATCTGTATATATAGCGAGGTCCTTGCGAAACTGGTTGAGTGGATGATGACAGAAGGCCGGCTTTTGGTCAATACCTAAGTAAAGAGATTATGTCCTCGATGTAAAGATAGGGCATGCTAAATAATGCATTTTATAAGGTTGCAAGAGCATTCTCTTCCCATGTAATATGTGTTGAGAATGAAGGAAAAGCACATATTTTGCATGGTGGTTTCCATTGCTCCATGTGGGCCGGGTGTGTCAAAAATATGTATTGAGTTTGAGCCCATAAGAAGAGCTCGATTCACCTAGATTTCCTAATTTGAGCATGTTTTCTTGAATGATTTTTATTTATTTATTTTGTATCTCAATGCTATGTATATGTAAGAGCAGGGCTCCGTGACTTATGTGAAGGAGAGAGGCATGGCTTCTTCTTGAATTACACCTAAAGCAATTCAAGATTGTTGAAACTATTTGAATCTCTTGATAAGATTTATGAATTACTTTTTGAAATCAAAAGATTGTTTTGCTAGGAATTGCGATGGCTAAATACTGTGCGAATTATTAGATATATAAATGGGGAACGAGAAATACTACAGTGCTTGAGTGACTTGAATGTGATTATAATTCTATTGCAACACTTAATTTATAGTGGAATCACATGTTGCTCTCCCTATGGAGCAAGTCTCACTGACCAACTCACATAAATTTAGTGTTAGATTGTATTCTTGTTTAGTTTATATTATTGTTCAATTACTTCCTTCCATGACAAGACGTATGCATCGTAAGGATACAAGAACATTCTCTTCCCATGTAAGGTACGTCAAGAATTGAAGTAAAAAGCAACTATTTCGACTGGCGTTTTGCATTGCTCGGTGGTGGCCGGGCATCCAAGTTTTTGATGCATCGATGCCTGAACCCATGGAGCCTTTTTACGATGGTGCAGAAATCTTGACTTGGAACTAATCTTCTGTCACTCGATCGAGACATCAAGTCGTAATCAACATACAGTTTTTTTTTTTTTTTTTCTGTAAAAGGTTCAAATGTGAATGTTTGAATTGTTTTCGTGAAAGTCATTATCCTCTAGGTTTTGGTTGTGAAGTTAACTCACTGCAGCATTTTATCATTAAAATTGCAAAACGGGCAAAACATCATAATAATAAATGAGTGCCCGTAGAATGTGTAATCAATATTTCTAAAATCGAAATATTTTGTATGAATTTTACTATGCACTCGTTAACAATTTGGTGACAAGATGAATTCTTAGCCGAAGCAAGAAAAGTGGCCTTTTTTTTTTCTCTATGTAGTAAGTAGAAGTCGGACGAACTGCTCAACAATTAATTTTCTACACCAACGATGTTTGGTGAAATTCATAGATTCAAACAGTTGTCCATTTAGAATCTCAAGCGCCCATCAACACCGTACAAACTCATCTATTCTATTCAAAATTGTCATTGGAATATCCAAATTGTCTTAATTGAGTTTCTCCGTTCAAATATAAGACTAGAGGTGCTCCAACTTATGTATAACCATACCGTGAAAAAGTATACTAGGAAACTTTAAATCTCTTGCACGGAATCAATTAAGTCTAAATCCTTTTAATTCTAATCAATCAAGTTCTAAATATTGATTTAAAAGTCCAATCAAGTCCTAAACTTTTGCTTTTACAATCAAGCTCTCATCCTATACTTACAAGTTCGATCGAAGGCTCTTTTGTAGGCAATATTTGAGACCTATGTAGGCATTCTCAGTGCTATTGATTGGAAGGACTTGATTAAGTTTTTAGAAAAAGCTCCTTGGACGTAACTTTGATAAGTGATACTATGTTCATTACGACATTGCTGCTATTGCACCACCCCCACCCCCGCGCCCCCCCCCCCAAAAAAAAATCATTATGGCATTGTTTAGATTGGTTCCATATTAAGAGCTTTATCACATAGTAAATCGTACTAAGTATTGCTTGTTGGCATGACATTGCTTCATATATGCATAGAACTGACATAAAAGAGGACACGGGAAAAAAAAAATCAAAAGAAAGATCGACCGGAAGATTTCAAAGAATAGTCGCTACATGTCAGGGACGAGACATAATTCTTGGTCACCAAAGCCATTGACAGATGAAGAGTGCGGTAGAATTGAGACTCGGGTCGAGCGCATCAAAGGACAATGAAGTCAAGGCGTACGCCTTTACAACTTCAAAGAATGCGGTCTCGCCTTTGGAATGGCACTTTTCATAGAAATTCGTAAGGGAAAAGTTAGCAAATGTTATTTGAAATTGTAGGAACAACGTAATGTGCAATGGCAACTCACATGACTTGTAGTCCAGTTACTCCTTATTTAGACTAAGTTTAACTGAAGCCCCTTCTTGGACAAACTCTTGTGGAACACCCTGAAATAGAGTTTAGCTTGGTGTCCCCTGAACACAAAGCCATTGACCCAGGGATAGAGAATCACAATCAAGATTGGGGTTGATTGAGTCAAAAAAGTCACTTGTCAAGCTGAACGTCTCCGCCACAGAGGAACATGAATCCCCAGCTCTCACGGCAAAACCTGTATCACATTCCGGGGCAGAATTTGCTTCGAGAATCCTAACTGTTCAATTTCATGTCAAAAAGGAGCGCTTAATTTTCAAATTGGTGAAAATCATGGGCTGCTATTCCTTCCTCTCTTCGTTAGTACAACACGAGCGGTTGATAACATCAATAAAAGTTAAATATTTCTTGATTCTCCATATTTACAGAAAATCTAGACTTGGAGAATGCCCCTTTGCTTTTTGAAGAAACATCATGAAATCTCTCTCTCTCTCTCTCTCTCTCTCTCTCTCGTTTGTGCATGCAAGGAGGAAATTTTGAGACTCAAAGCATGATATCCAAGTTTATTTTGTAGCATGGTTTGGTCTAACACTCGGTTGTACAATAAAGGGAGTTCATTAACATAATTGAAACCAATCTGACCAAACAATTAAAAGAGCTAATTGAACCACATTTAGCTTTGTGAATGATGGTGAATATCGAGCAAAACTCGAGAACTGAGACTACTGAAGCCCGTCTTCTCAATCTCAATATGATTTCTGTCAAAGATTGTCTTTACCTCTATAATGAATTGCGGGAAAAAGCGAGACTTACCACCCTTGATCAGCTTTTTCTCAGCCACTGTAACAGCAAGCAGAAGTGAGAGAACCGGGAAAACTTGGACGAAGGAGATATTTGCACTCTTTCCTATATTAGCCATCTCCTGAGTGAAATTTTATCTAAATTTGAAAGACCAATAGGGACTATGATGTGGAGGGACTACAGCTCATCTGTATATATAGTGCAGCCCTTGAGAAACTGGTCGAGTAGATGATGACAAACCCCGTTGACTCCATTCATTCGCCACGCTGGCTTTGAGTGAATTCCTAAGTAAGAGTTGACGTCTTGATGTAAAGAAAGGGCGGATTGTGCTAAGCCACGCTTTTTGTAAGGTTGCAAGAACATTCTCTCTCCGTATAAGATGTGCCAAGAATGAACAGACAGGACTAATTTTTTTGGCGCTTTGCATTGCGCCGTGTGGACCGGACGTCCAAAATTTTAATGCACCTGATGCCTGACCCAATGGAGTCTTTTTTGGGTCTCGTGGTGCAGAAACCTCGATTTGGAACTAATCTTCTATCACCCAATCGAAACATCAAGTCACAATAAACATACATTTTGCGCTTTGATTGAACTATTTTTGTAATAGTTATCACCCTCTAGGTTTTGATTGTAAAGTTAACCCTTTGTAGCATTTCATGATTGCAATTGCAAAATAGGCAAAATAGGATGAATAAAAATGAGTACCTTTAGAGTATTTTTTGAATGGCAATTTACAAATGGACTACGTTTTCAATGCGTTCGCTAATCTTGTAAAGTGTGTAATAAGTGTTATGAAAATCCAAACATATTTTTTTTAATTAAGTTTGTTTAACAAGTACTTTAAAGGCCCTCGTTATCAAATTGGTGATGGATCAAGTACTAGTCAAAGCCAAAAAATAAGGGGAGAGAGAGAGAGAGAGGACTTCTTTCTACTTAAGTGGTAAGTAGAAATTGTATGAATCGATTAGCGATTAATTCTTCACGGCATTGTTGAAAGAGAAATGCTTAATTGACAGCTCCATCACTTTTAACGGAGTGATGAAATAGGAAAACCACTCATATTTTGGTGTCCTTTGTACTTTAAAAAATAATAATAATAAAATAAGTGGAGCCCAATGCTAGCATGAAAATTAGTGGCTCTCCTCGCACAATTATGGCATGAGAATGACGGTATTGTTATACTAGCATTCGTCTTGACGAAATTCATGAATTCAAGAAATTTACCATTTAGAATTTCAGGCGTTCATCCGACATTGTCAAACATATTGACGCTACATGTACACACTTGTCTAATATTTTCAATGTCGTCATTGAAATATCCAAATTGTCTTAATTGAGTTTCTCCATCATATTTAAGAATCATGGTGCTCCAACTTATTTGAATCCAAAAGAAGAAAAGTATATTAGAAATTTTGAAGACCCATATGCAGAATAAATATGAGTCACGGCTTTTTTATTTCAATCAATTTTGATTTAAAAGTGCAATTGATTCTCAAACCTGCACTTTATGTAATCAGGTCCTAAACTCTTACTTGTAAGTACCATCAAATACCATCAAGTTTCGAATCTATACTAATAAGTTGGATCGAAGGTTTTCCCATAGGCAATGTTGGAAAGCCATGCAGGCATTCTCAGTAACTTTGACCGGAAATTTGATTAAATTATTTCCTGGGCATACGAGCAAAAGGTTAAGAAGAGGAAACATGCATTGTCAACTTTGGTTCCTGTCCAGCTGAGGAAAATGCTCTAATTGCTTTTGAGGTTCTTGGATCGTTTCATTCAAATTCAGGTTGAATGGTGACATAGCTATTAAGTCAACATAATGTCTGATAGTGATTTCTAGTGATGATTTCTATTATTTATCATATATATGTTGTTTATGTAATATTGGAAACGTTGGTTTTGCACATGTGTCTGTCATTTGGCTCATTGAGCTCACATATCTGACAATCCCAAGGCGTACCTTTTCAATTTGGCACCCATACTATCAATCAATTCAGTTGATTTGTTATTGCACAACCGATTGTTTTATGGAGCTACGATGAGCAATTTTCGAAGCTCATTAGAGTCTAGAAGCAAGGTAGTAGAACATTACACCAGGCAGAAGCCAAGTTCACATTTGACGCACAAAAATGAAAAGTACCAAGATACCAAAATCCTAAATTGGAGGACGTAGTCCAATTACTTCTTATTCATACTAAGGTTAAATTGAAGCCCCTTCTTGGAGAAACTCTTATGGAACACCATGAAGTAGAGTTTAGCTTGGTGTCCCCTGAACACAAAGCCACTCTCCCACGAATAGAGCATCGCAGTTGAGATTGGGGTTGATTGAGTTGAAGACCTCGCTTGCCAAGTTGAACATCCCTGCCACGGAGGAACATGTATCCCCAGCTCTCACGCCATAAGCCGTATCACATTCTGGGGAAGAATTTGCCGCAAGGATCCCAACTGTTCAATTTAATGTCAAAAGGGAAGGAACGGTTACTTTTAAGATTGGTGAAAGATGTGTTAATCATTAGCTACTGTTCCTTCCTCTCTTTCTTAGTTCAACATGGATGATTGATAACTTAAGAAGCATTGAAATATTTCTCGATTCTCCATATCTAAAGAAACCCTAGGCTTGAAGAATACCCTTTTGCTCTTTTGATGAAACCTTAACGGGGAAAGGATCATATTCTTTTTTTCCTCTCTCTCTCTCTCTCTCTCTCTCTCTCTCTCTCTCTCTCGTCCTAGCTTCTTGTTTGTGCACACGAGGAGGTCATTTCAAGAGTCAAAGCGTGATATCAATTCTTATTATGTAGCATGGTTTAGTATAGTGCTTGGTTGTACAATTTAAAAATAGTTCCATAACCTAATTGAACCAATCTGGCTAAACTGCAAAATGAGGAAGAAGAAATGAACCAAAATGAGGTTCATCGACGATGTTGAACATCAAGCACAATTTGAGAGCCAAGACTACTGGTCGTCCCCTCAATCAACTTCTACTTTGGTCTATCGTTAATATAACGCTTTTAAAGCAATTTGATCAAAGTGTTGTCTCGAATCCTATAATGAAGTGTGGGGAAAGCAAGACTTACAGGCTTTGATCAGCCTGTTCTCGGCCATGGAAACGGCCAGCAGGAGTGAGAGCACCAGGAACATTTGGAAGAAGATAATTGTACTCTTTCCAATACTGGCCATTTCTCGAGTAAGTAGTTATCTCAATTTAAAAGACCAATAAGACTATGGTTTGAAAAGGGACTATAGCTCTTCTACATTTATAGGGAAGACCTTGAGAAACTGGTCGAGAGGATGATGACAAAACCCTTTTATCTCCAATCATCGGCCAATCATTGAGAAACTGTGTAAGTGCATGATGACAAAACCCGTTATCTTCAATCATCGGCCAAGCCGGCTTTAGTGAATACCTATGCAACAGCTGCTGTTTTGACGTCAAGGGACGGCCGACTATGCCTAAACCATGCACTTTGTAAGATTGCAAGAACATTGTTGCAAGAACATACGTTAAGAATGAACCGACAGCGCCGATTCCGAGCGGCGGTATGCATTGCTCCGTGTAGACTGGGTGTCCGAGTTTTGATGCACTGGACGCCAGACCCCGTAGACCCTTTTCTTCGCCTCAGGAGGTGCAGAAACCCCGATTTCAATCCCGTCTTCTATCACTCGATCGAATGTTCAAGTTTCGACCAACATACGATTCTTCTTTAAAAAGTCAAAATATGACTTTATTGAATTGTTTTCGTGAAAGTTATTAACCTCTAGGTTTTGATTTTAAAGTTAACCCCCGGCACTTTATGGCTAGAATTGCAAAACCAGCAAAATTGGATAATCGCAAACAAGCCCGTGGAGCATTTGTTGAGTGACTTATTAAGAATAGACTACACTATCAACACGTTTGCTATTCTTGTAAAGTGTGGAATTAGTGTTTCTAAACTCGAAACTTCTTTGTGAAGTTTGTCTAAGAAGTGCATTTAGGGCACTCATTAATAAATTGGCAACTGGATTAAATCCTGGTAGAAGCGAGAAAAAAAATACTTTTTCTCCTATTTAGTAAGTAGAATTCGGATGAAATGATTACAGATAAACTTTACACCATTATACCGTGGGTGAAAATTCATAAATATAAGAAATAGTCCATTCGCTAAGACTTTTTAATTTCAATCGATCATGTTCCATACCTTGATTTATGCTTGATATAATCACATCACTCATGGTGAGAAAAATTAAATAAGGCAAGAATTCAAGTACACATTCTAGCTTATTTTAAATGGATTTTGCCAGTAAAATAATTTTTTAGCTAATGTGAGAATTACAATTTATTGTAAGTCACAAATTCTTGAAGAAGTGGGTCCCATAATGATTTGTAATTATCTGTTATTTGATTTTTTATAGTCCAGAGAATAAACTGTTATTTTTATAATCGATTAAAGATTGTCACTTAATCAGTTCTCATTTTAAATATATGTAGAATATCGTTGATTGATTTTGTGCAACATACTTGATTGTTTGTGCAAATCTTATTTCGATTTATTGGCAAAAACAATTTCTAAGAACTGCCGATTACAGTTTTATCAATCAAAATTTTCCTTTGAATGGAGTTCCCAAAATCTCATGGCACCAAAATCTGCAAAATTCATTTAGAAAACCTATGCCGCAAGTTGACGATTGCATAAAATTGCCGCAATTCTCTCTAGGGCACAAACAGGGCCAAGCAACAATGATCTAACTGAGATGAGAGACGACAGTGAAACTGAAAGCGAGATGATTCCTCTTATCAGGCGAGCAAGACAAGCAACAACATCGAGTGGGAATCCCACATCGTCCAACGAGCTACTGTTGTCACGCCCCGAACCCCAGGCGCGCGCACATCCCACTGCGGTCAATCAGATGCGACATTCCCAAGTAGTGTCGCCGACCCCATTGATTTATTAATGCGCAAGCGGAACGTATTATAAAACCCATGACAATAAAATACGGGATAGAAAAGTAGGAAACAAAATCACAATACAACACTTTCATGATTCAACAGAATTACAAACAGAGGTCTACGGCCAAAAGTCTACTAAAGACCGGCTCTTAAAAAGGAATTGTCCTACAACCTACAAGTCGGACACGTTCTCCAATTTTATGACTTCACCTCTACAACTGCTCAAGGCCAACCAAAACTATCTGGTCACTCCGTCCACTAAGGACCTGAAATTTTAATCCCACAACCGGGATGAGACGATGTCTCAGCAAGTTCAACCCCCTAAACCCCTATTAGAAAGAAAATATGCCCCGGGTGGCCTAACCACATCACACAGAAGACTTACCTCGCATTAGCCTTCATCTGCAGGTTAACACAATTTATATAATTCAACTACGTACAATTATAATAACCAAACAACCATGGCACAATCACATCATCAGAACAATTCAACCACTTGGATCGTCTCAACGATCAATCGACTTGGCCGATTACATGTCAATTCAGCAAATCAATCATTACTCTTAATCATGGCCCCACTCGGCAAAAATTAGAATCAGTGACATCACGGCCCCACTCGGCCCGACCTTTATCAGGTGGCAATTCACGGCCTCTCTGGGCGTGACCTTTATCAGGTGGCAATTCATGGCCCCACTGGGCGTGACCTCTATCAGGTGGCAATTCACGGCCCCACTGGGCGCGACCTCTAATAGGTGGTATATCACGGCCCCACTGGGCACGACCTCTAATAGGTGGCATATCACGGCCAACTCTTCCATAAATTTCGACACTTGGAACTTTATAAAAAGAATCCCTATTTATCACAATCACACTCAATTTGCCACAATCAATCATCAAATTCAAATTCTAAATACACAAAGCAGCGATCAAAGACGAAATTCGAGAGTTTAGGGTCCCAACGAAATTTTCGAATTTTAATAAATAATTAAATTTATTCCGAAAATTAATTAAATAATAATATCCATGTTTTCGTCATCTACGCTCAATTTATAATATCCAACCATCAATTTCAAAATCCGAACACATCGCAGCGATCGGCACGAAATTTTGAGCAATCGGGTCAAAAATAATTTTTCCGTTTTTTTAAAATAATAATATTTTAATAATTTCGGAATATAATATAATATTATAATTTCCAGAATTTCGAAACAATTAGATAATTCAAAACTACAACCCTATTATATCCCATCAAGGTTTATTATCAAATAAACTATCTTAGCCTTTAATTAAACACACTTTAAATTAAACAAACCTTTTAATCCAAATCACAATTAAATAAACTAAAATATCCATATAAACTTGCTTAACTTAGATTAAGCACACTTAGGGCATAATTAACCGTCTAATCAAGATTTAGTGAGCTAAACTCACCGGATTAGCGAGCGGAGATGGGGCGGATCTGGCGCCGGTTGGGGCGAGCGGACCAAAACGACGAGGACGACGCGAGGATCGACTTTCCTCAAGGCGGGCCGAGCATCCGGGCTCGGGAAGGCGGCCAAAACGGGCCAAACACCCGCTGCCATACCCATTTTCTTGGCTGCTGGTCGCGGGCGGAGATGGGGCGGATCCGGCGCCGGTTGGGGCGAGCAAGGGCGGCAAGGACTAGGCGGAGCTCTGGCGGGCTAAGGCGGGGGCGCACGGCGGCGGAGGGAGCTCCGGCGAAGGCCCGAGCTGCTCGGACGAGCTACTGGGACGTGGCCTGGCGAGGACGAGGGCGACGGGCAAGCGAGCTGACCGGCAGAGCGGCGCTGGGCGGCGGCGACGAGCGGACGGGCGACGCGAGGCGAGGACGGCGTGCGGCGAGCGACGGCTCCCAGCGACGTTGGCTGCTGCTTCCGCTTGGCGTCTAACCAGATCTGAGATCCCGAGCAACAAACGGAGGGGGAGAAAGAAGGCGGAGCAGCACACGCGGGCGAGCGGAGCGGTGAATGACGGACGAACGACGACGGCGTGCAACGGCGGTGAACGGCGGAGGCATGCGGCTTCTCCAACTTCGCTGGTTGCTAAGGACCGAAGAAGAAGATGAAGAACATGGAGGAGTCGCACGGAAGAGAGAGGAAGAAGAGAGGGAGGAGAGAGAAGGAGGGGGGCCAATTTCTTTTCTTTTTGCCTTTCTTTAATCTAACAAATTGGCCCACCATGACATCATCAAGTGATGTCATGCTCCACTAACTTCAAATCCCTACCCACAACAATATTCAATGGGTCCACTTCCATTTTCCGCCGGGGTCCAATTCTTGTACAACCAATTCTCCAATTCCACTTGATTCTCTTCCAATTGAATCAAATTGAAGTCCATAAAATTAATCAAATGTCACCATACTTCAATTCACATAATCACTTGACCGTAAAACCAACTTAAGTCCCAAAAGTACGACCAAAAGCGGGCCTACTAATTTCTCGAGCCAAATTAGCCATTTTCTGATTTAATTGCTGAAAAACTCTGATTGCATGAAAAATCTTCCAAAGATAAGTCAATGTTCCTAAAATGATTTGTGACACACCCAGACTTCCAATTTCTGAATTCGATCTCAATTCCACGGTTAATTTCACTTTGGCACGATACTAGCGCAACCCAACCTACCGAGTAGCCTTTAGAAATTTTCATGCATTTGACCTGTGGTTGATCATCTCAAGCCACAATGTACATCTTTGAAACATTGGCGACTTTCGGTTGTCGGGGTAATCTCAAGGTTTCAAATACGAACACAGGGTACCCAATCGATAGAAAAGTCGATCCAGTGTCGATCGACAAGGATTATGCGATCCGGTGGAATCACCCACACTCGATCACATGCCTTGATGAGTTGGAGGGAGTTGCAAGCTTGTTCGACGACCTCATCATAGGAGCCATTGATGATGGACCCCCTGAAGAGATGGGCCTTGGCCCACGAGAGTAACTCTTTTACTGCTTTTGCACATTCCCCTGCGTGGGAATTTTTATTTTCTGAATGATGTTTTCAGTTTCTTCTTTTAATGATTGAGTGTTGCATTTTCTCCATTCAATAAATGTAATTGATTGATGAATTTCAATGAAATTACAAATTTTATTTTTGAGGGCGAGATGAGGTACACCAAACCAGCCCGGTGATGATATCCAACCGATAAAAGAAAAGAAAAATCCAAGGAGAATTCTCGAGGCCTGGGCTTCGTCATGCTTTCTCGTGTCAAAATGTTTCAAAAAAATGCTTTTCCAAATGCTTTTAAAAAAAATTCGAAAAATAAAATAAAAAATAAAGCTTGATTTACTCGTTTGTCTTTTTGACCCATTCACTTTTTGTTTCGAGATAGTCTTGTAACATGTGAAGATGTGGAAATGGTTCAATCCAATTCCGGAGCCTAGGGGCAAGTTCGCTTCAAATTACAAGTGGCCCGTATGTGGTAAAGAAGATACTTTCGAATATGCCTTGATCTTGGCGTAAGTGCATGATCATGAGTGTTCCACTCCAGCTTAATTCGATGTTGTCAAGAAGTATTATCTGTGATAGAATTTGCCATGTCATGTTTTGAACTGCAAGCATTTCTATGATGAGTAAATTACTTCAATGAGTTGAATCGTTGAAAATTTTGCATATTTTCCCTGATGAATTATGTGAGATAAATTGAATGTGTCAAATGGGATACTTTGGAATGACGAAAGGCAAGCCTTGTTCCATACACTATTTCATACACTAACCCTCAGTGAGTTGTGTGAAAAATTCCATGCTCGCAAGGAAGAGGGCTATCTCGCAAAAGGTACGTCAACCAAGGTGATGAGAGGCATTCTTTTCTCTATCCTAAACACTACAGGTGATCAATTGCTCAACCCCTTTGAGCCCCATACACTTATGGAGATTTTTTAAAAATTATCCCTGTCAAGAATCATCCCACATTGGGACAAATTCGAAATAAATGGTAGGAATCTTCTTGCTCCCACTTGCATCAATCTTCGAATATTGCTTTTGCAGTGTAACTCGTACGGTAATTTGAAGTGCCTTAAGATGATGAAGAGCATTTCTTTCTTTATCCTATACACTTCTATCCATTGCATAGCCCACTTGAGCCTATGAATTTATTTCATATTAAACCCAGTTGGTGATCATCCCCCACACTGGGGCAAGGCAAAAAGAATCATTCAATAAGTGCAAAATAATGGGGCATGAAAAAGCAGTGTGCCTGGTAAAAGCAAGGCCAATGCCAAGAAAAGAAAAAAAATCAAACTCTTCATACAGTAAGTTGTGTCCCCGGCAAGGTGGTACCAAAAAACTCTTAAATGCTGTTGCAATCAATGGAGTTGTGATAAAAAAAATCTTCGAAAGTGGAGAAGGAAAGTTGTGGAAATGTCGAGATTGATCACCAACTTTAACCCCCCTAAACACTTTTTGAGCTTAATGATCCTTTCATTTCTCAACCCATGAACCGAGCCTGTTACGTCCCTTGCAAAGTCTCTTCTGATTATGGCACTTGAATTAACCTAGGGGTTCACATGTTTTAAGCATCGCTCGAAGAAGTGCGAGCAAGATTATTTCTTTCTCATTTTGCAGGGTTCTTGACTTGTAAACCCAGAGATGATTACAAAATATCACTTATTCTTTCAAAAGCCTTGACTCAAAGAGTCCCTTTTGTTAAGCCATTGACCAGGCCCACATTACGGTCCCTGTTAAACACCTCTCAGATTGGTAAAGTCGTACCACTTGCGAGATTGCACAAAACCTTGTTTGGCATGATGACAGTGAGATAGAGTGATTGTCAAAATCCTGCATCAAAGGTCAGGATGAAACGACCCTTTTAATGAGGATGAGCGCAAAGCCCTTTCAGACTGAAAGACCTTTCATTTGACACATCCATAACACTCATGTATCTAGATTGGAATATCCTTTTGAAATTCTTCCCAAAGGAAATAAGGTAATGCAAAAATGATAGAAATCATCACGCATGAACCTAACTTGAATTAATGCATGTCTGTGAATGCATGTTGCCTCTCCTACAACTATGTTTTGCAGGAGACATATCCTCAAGGAGCAGAGATGTCATCAGGTAAGTCTATCTCTATCCATACTTTAAATACTTGTCATTGTACAGGTATTCCTTTTCAAGCACCGACACTCAATGGAGTTGTCCCCCAAAGATTTTTCCTCCAGATTCAATCTGATTAAGGCGACCGAAGAATGGTTCGGGTCCTGGTCGGATGATTTCTGTCGCAAGGCTGGGCGACCGAAGAATGGTTCGGGTCCTAGCCAAGCAAAACCTCAGTTCAGGCGACCATAGAATGGTACGGGTCCTGGAAAACAAATCCCCGTTTAGGCGACCGTAGAATGGTACGGGTCCTAGACAACCTCAGTTCAGGCGACCGTAGAATGGTACGGGTCCTGAAAAATCATTTTTTCGTCAAGGCGACCGTAGAATGGTACGGGTCCTAGACAACCTCAGTTCAGGCGACCGTAGAATGGTACGGGTCCTGGAAAACAAATCCCCGTTTAGGCGACCGTAGAATGGTACGGGTCCTAGACAACCTCAGTTCAGGCGACCGTAGAATGGTACGAGTCCTGGAAAATCTTTTTTCCGTTTAGGCGACCGTAGAATGGTACGGGTCCTAGACAACCTCAGTTCAGGCGACCGTAAAATGGTACGGGTCCTGGAAAACAAATCCCCGTTTAGGCAACCGTAGAATGGTACGGGTCCTAGACAACCTCAATTCAGGCGACCGTAGAATGGTACGGGTCCTGGAAAACAAATCCCCGTTTATGCGACCGTAGAATGGTACGGGTCCTAGACACAACCAAACAATGCCATACTAGGCGACAGTAGAATGGTACGGGTCCTGGGAAAGCAGTCACTTTGTGAAGTCGTGTTACTATTCTGAGCGACCGTAGAATGGTACGGGTCTTGGACATGTAACACCAATCTATCTTGAGTTACTCTACCATCCCCGAAGGTAAGTAATTCCAGGTAAGTTCATTTATCATTTGCATTAGCATTTCCATGCATCATATAAATTTCATTTCAAAATGGGAGTCATTTTCCAAAAAAAACAAAAAAACAAAAAGTCATTTAGTACATCTGCATGATTAACATTTAGGTCTCAACTTGTCTTTGAATGCAACCTCTACGAGCTCACCTTCAAAGAGGGGCAGCTGTTGACACCTATTTTTAGCGAATCTAGGAAAATAAGGAAAATAAAAATTGCATTGAAACAAATAAAAGGAAATAATTGGGGAAATTTATTTAATTGATTATGCATGGAAATATGAAATTCGATGATCATTCGGATTTCGTTAAATGCAGAAGCAATTTAAAAATCAAGTGAATAAGAGGCAAGAATTTTGCAAAATGGAAGAAATCTGAGCAGGATCGAGTTGATTTGCGAAATCACGTTCCGATTTGCAGGCTTAATTTAATGCAACATAAGATGGGAAGTCGAAAGTTGCTATAAAAATGGCCATTTGAAAATCACTATAAGAGAAGCCATAATTTTCATGAGCCGATGGAGGATGCTAAAAAAATTTTCGTGAAAAAAGGCTGAGAGGATTCGCGAAAGTAACAAAAAGGGCGAGGAAATCTCATTTTCTCGTCCAAGGTCATTTCCTTTTTTTTTTTCCTTCTGACAACCTGCAGAAGAAAAGAAGAGGAAAAGTCAACAAAAGAAGAAAAAAGGTGCAGAGAAGTGACGTGCGGCCAGAAAGAAAAAGAAAAAAAAGAGTAGCAGGAGCTACTGTTCGTCTTCTTCGCGAGGAAGCCCCTGCTCACGCTCGCGTCGCACCTCTTCCGTCCGTGAAACACTACACCAGCATCATCCGCGACGCCACCGAAGCCCGCTCGCTGCCGCGCCACTGCAACAATCGCCATCCCTGCCTCAAGCCGACGTCCGAAGATCGCGCCGCCTCGACGCCCGGCTCGCATCGCCCGACGCCGCCGGGGGCAAAACCCATCGCGACTTACAACCCAGCATTGTCATCGGCGCTGTGGGACTGCTCGCCGTTGCCTCTACTCCGACCGACCCGTAGCCGCACCCCCGCTCCGCCCGTGACGCCACCCGTCGATCTCCGACGCTCGCCGATCCGCCTCGGCCCGCATCGGACCGCGACCACCCTCGCCCGCCGCTGCGGATCGCGACTCCAGCACCACCGGAGCTGTGCACCACCTCGCCGTCAACCCCACCGTCTCTGTTACTCACCTTAGGTAGATTTTCATTATTTTTTTTTTTACTTTTTACCTTTTTCATAAGTTAGTTTATTTTATTCTGTTAATTTGTTCTATCATTTTTTTTACTTCTTTTGATAGCATTATTAGTTTAGCTATTCAATTTGTAATGGCGGATGTTAATATTTGTAAATTTAGTATGCATTATCCGTAGGGATTTTGTCCGGAATTAATATAATTATTAATTTGATCCGAGAGATATCGGATCATTTTTCTAATTATTTTTAACTTTTGGGCTTTTGGGTGGAATCTTAATTGTTAAATCATAATAATTATTTAATTTGGTCCGTAAGACTTCGGACCAGATTTTTTAATTATTTTAAGTTGTTGTGATGATTAGGGTTAGAATAATTGTTAATTTAACCTGTGAGACCACAGGTTATTTTTTCAATTATGTTAATCCTTTATTTAGTGATTATATTAATTGTTTAGATTTAGCCCTTGTTTAACAATTATTCAACTTTAAAAAAAAA
Organism: Eucalyptus shirleyi; assembly: GCA_017140165.1. NCBI lineage: Eukaryota > Viridiplantae > Streptophyta > Magnoliopsida > Myrtales > Myrtaceae > Eucalyptus > Eucalyptus shirleyi. The sequence continues at coordinate 45,037,519 of CM029450.1, forward strand.
AGCTAAAAAAATCAAAAAAATCAAAAATCAAAGCATTCAAAAGATTTGCATGAGCATATAGGACATTAAGGTTTAATATAATAGACACGTAGGTTTAATTAATCAAATTTTTAGGATTATATTTCTAGGATTGCATTTTTAGATAATATTTTTAGGACTGCATTTTTAGATATTTTAAAAGAAATAAGTTAGGATTAGACTTAAATAGCCTTTTTAGAGTTTTAGATATAATTGGCACATTTTCATCCTCTTTTTGAAAAAATAAAAAAAATAAAAATAGTCTTCTAAGACAGAATAGGGTTTAAGGCAAATTAATCCCAAAAATGGATTAGAAGATTATTTTTAGATAGATTAATTAGGGTTTTCATAAATTCTGAATTTCAATAAAAAAATGCAAAAATACTAGATGCATGTTAACTAGTTTGCATAATAGAATCATTTAATCAGAATTTGTTAATTAGTAAAATTAGGTCATGAGGTGCATGTTAATTAGTTTGCATAATAGGCCCATTTAATTAGAATTTTCATATTAATAGGATTAAATCATTTAGCTAAAAATGCATTTTCATAAAAGAACTCCAATTTTTAAGAAAATAAAAAAAATGATTGCTTGCTTTGTGTGATGCAATTTATTTATTTGAATGTTTTAAATAATGGATGAGCACCCGTGTGGTCACCACATTTGCATGATAGCAATTTAGGTTAAAATAAATCAGCTGCTTGCAAAAACATTTTGAAAAATTAAAAAAAGAAATGGTACCGAAAGGGCATTAGAAAATTCTAGTGTAACCAAGTCCCCGTACCCTTAGTCTCTGGTTCGTAGGAGTAAAATAAATCTCCCTTTTATTTTACTTAGGTGTCTAATCGACCTACCGTAAATTGATTAGTGGCGACTCCTAGTTAATAATCTTGCATATTTAAAAATTTGGATTTAAGTCGCGAATTGGTATGGGCTTGGGAGAGCCCGAGCTAAGTGTAAAAACTTAGCAGTCCATTAACCTAGTTTTAGGTGGTGCACTCGAAAATTAGGTCGCAACAGCTTGGCGACTCCGCTGGGGACTTGTGTTAAAACACTTAGTGGACTTAGGCTAATTTTTCTTTTTCTTTCAAAATGAAAAAATGTTTTGTTTGGCAGCGAGGATCCCAGGTACGTCCCTAACATTTCTAAGGTGTTAAATGTTTTTGCAGATGGGAGGTATAAGGGGAGTAGTCTATGCTAACCTTTGTCTTGCAGGTTGGAGTATGTGATTAATGATTTATTTTTCTATGATTAGAAGTGTTGTTTGCATTTAAACTGTTGTGCATGTCTTATTGTTTTTAGCACTACACTATTGCACACACAACCTGTGGCCGGACCTGGGCTGCGATAGGATTTCTAGGATGGTGTTGAGAAGGATACTTCCTCCAAAGCGAGACTGCTATGTAGAGGTTGACCTTCTCTTCCCCGAAAGTCTTTTCATGGTGTCGAATGTGTTTGTCCATATCCGCGAGACTGCGTGACTATTGGACATTCCATCCGACTGAGCCGGAGTTAAGGGAACCTGACACGTTAATGCGAGACTGCAACGGTCAGATCATCCTCTTAGCTTCACTTTGTTAAGCCGTTTAGATAGAAATCGAGCCTCACATTTCATGCGTGTGTCTATGTGCTTGTCATCCCTTCCGGTGAAAGTAAGTTCTCTAAATTCTTACTTCGCAATTTACTTACTTTATTGCAATTTTGTCGGTCCATGACAATAGGTTTCGTCACGTCTTGTTTTATATGCTATGGGGAGGACCGACGTACAATTCATTTCCACTCCCAAAAAAGAGCTCAAGATGTGGCTGGATCAGTTAGATCAAGAGGGCCAAAGGTATGTGAAGACTAGGATTGCCCGACTTCTCCCACTATTGGAGATCAACATCCACTCTAGTGTGATACAAGCACTCCCTCACTTCTGGTGTCCACAGACTTCTACATTCATATTTGGTGAGTACGAATTGACTCCAACATTAGAAGAATATAGTGTTGCCATTGGAATGCCCCTGGAAAAGGAACTTGTTAGACCGCCTATCGGTATAGATTCTATTTCTGAATTATCACAGTTTTTAGAAATCGAAACCGAAGGAGTAAGGAAAGTTGTCAAAGCCAATTGTTTTGCATGCCCATTTTCGTTTTTGGAAAAATGTTTTGCAAATCAATCAATGATTTCAAAAGCTAGGATCTTCATGTTAGCATTTTTCGGGCTAATTGTTTTCCCTTATCGAAGAAATGCCATTAATCCTTCAATTTCATGGGTGGTTAATCGTGTTTGTGACGGCTTAAATTATGTCAATATGGTTTTAGCTGAAACATTTTTGTCATTAAACCGTTTCAAACAAAATGAAGAAAAGACCATGCGTGCCCTCCCTGAACTTTTACAAATATGGTTTTTCTCCCACATAAGAGGATTTGGGCACCTCATGAAACAATTTAAGATTGATGATTTTAGGCACCCCATACAAAAATTTGCGGTCCTAGAGCGTTTTCTCCAAATAAACAAGACGCTCGTTGGATTAATTTTTTGAAAAATCCTGATCCTAAGGCATTCCTATGGCATACTAAATGGTTCCGAGTTGAGGAGGCTCGTTTCTCACACAAGCATGAGGAGCCCATTCCGTTGCTTTGGTCTTTCGGTGCGACTTCTTATTACCCATATAGGGTGGCCCGCCGATAAAAGCTCTTCGGAAGTTCCTCCACCACTCAAGATAGAGATGTTCCGGGTTCGTTTTGTTCGAATGTACTATAACTACTTCAACGAGATCCAGATGATCATTGCCGCATGGAATGAATGCCACCCAGAGAAGATTTTGGTGCCCAAAAGACTGAAAGGGGAAGAGGAACTCCACCATGCGTCAGCATTCTACATTCAACAACATCGGATTCCTGCGACCTTACGTCCAAAGGGTGCCGATGTGATCGAGAAGCCCACTCAGCGAGCACAAATTGAGCATCTTAAGCGGAAAGTGGAAATGATTGAAGCTGAAAATAAGAAGCTTCGCAAGGCGTTGAAATCCCGAAAGCATATAAAATGAGATCTTTTGAATTTTGATTCTTAGTCGATGTCTAGGGAGTTTGATTTCGATTTTCAATTCAATATTTTTAGTTCAATGTTTAGGGACTTAAATTTCAATTCTTAGTAAATTTCAATTCTTAGTTCATTGTTTGGTTTAATGTTTTTAGTGAATTTTGAATAAAATCGGGCGATTAGACCGTTGTCATGGGCCATTTTCTATCTTGTCATTAGTTCTTACATTACCTCTTTTTCTTAGGTAATAACAGATCCTCCGCGCTCTCCCATTATTACACGATCAAAGGCTAAAATGGCTGACCAAGGGCGAGAGAGGCAAAACCCACTACCCCCGAGCATTCACGAGACATTCCTCGGTCCTCCAAGAATGATGCAGGATGAAGTGGAAGTGATAGACACTTTGGGACAACCTAGTGGCAAGTTTGATTACCTGGTAAAGTATTCGGCCCCTCCTAGCTACTACATTGATCCTAGTGAGATAGTCCCAGATGGATGGGGTGGCATGGATGATCCGACACCCCCGAAGACCAAGAACCCTGATGATGAGTTGGAGGAAGTTGCAAGCTTGTTCGACGACCTCATCATAGGAGCCATTGATGATGGACCCCCTGAAGAGATGGGCCTTGGCCCACGAGAGTAACTCTTTTACTGCTTTTGCACATTCCCCGCGTGGGAATTTTTATTTTCTGAATGATGTTTTCAGTTTCTTCTTTTAATGATTGAGTGTTGCATTTTCTCCATTCAATAAATGTAATTGATTGATGAATTTCAATGAAATTACAAATTTTATTTTTGAGGGCAGATGAGGTACACCAAACCAGCCCGGTGATGATATCCAACTGATAAAAGAAAAGAAAAATCCAAGGAGAATTCTGAGGCCTGGGCTTCGTCATGCTTTCTCGTGTCAAAATGTTTCAAAAAAATGCTTTTCCAAATGCTTTTAAAAAAAAATCAAAAAATAAAATAAAAAATAAAGCTTGATTTACTCTGTTTGTCTTTTTGACCCATTCACTTTTTGTTTCAGAGATAGTCTTGTAACATGTGAAGATGTGGAAATGGTCCAATCCAATTCCGGAGCCTAGGGGCAAGTTCGCTTCAAATTACAGTGGCCCGTATGTGGTAAAGAAGATACTTTCTGAATATGCCTTGATCTTGGCAGAAGTGCATGATCATGAGTGTTCCACTCCAGTTAATTCTGATGTTGTCAAGAAGTATTATCTGTGATAGAATTTGCCATGTCATGTTTTGAACTGCAAGCATTTCTATAAAGAGGACATGGGGAAAATGAAAAGAAAGATGGACCAGAAGATTTTATTCCAAGTCAAAGGAAAGTGGCTACTTGGTGGGGACAAGACATGATTGTTAGGTAGAACTTCAACTTACACAAATGGAAACTCTGTAAACCGTGATACTTGATTATCAAATGAAGGTCCACAGAATATAAGACTCAGCACGACGACAATCGGTTTTAGATTTTGGACCCAATATATCTAACTTTTGTTTTGCCACCATTATACTTTGTTAAGAGTATCACTGGGTTGCCCCTTAAGGTAACTCTTAGGCCGTTCCCTTGACACAAAGCCATTGTCCAGTGAAGAGCGTGATACATTTGAGATTCGGGTTGAGTGCATTGAAGCACAGTGCAATCAAGTTGAATGCCATTGTAACTTCGAAGGAGCGTGGCTCCTCTTGTTTTGCCTTTAGGATAATTACACAATTAGTCCATGAACTTTGACTCAATGTGCAATGTCATTCCCATCTTTTAATTTGTTTAATGGGGTCTTTGAACTTTAATTTTATATGGAATGTCATCCCTAAATTTTTAATTTGTTTAATGTGGTTCCTAAATTTTTTTGTAAATGTTCAAACTAGTTCTTGAACTATATAAAAATATCCAATGTTATCCTTCCATTAATTCAAGCTTAGGGATGGCATTGAATATTTTCATATTATTTATGGATTAAATTGAATATGTATAAAAAAAATGAAAGACCACATTAAACAAATTTTAAGTTTATGGACGACATTGCATATTAGGCTAAAGTTTAAGGATCATATTGAACAAATTAAAATATGTGAGATAATAGTATATATTAGACCAAAGTTTAAAGATTATTTTTGTCATTTTCCTTTTGCCTTTTAAGTGGCATCGATCCTAGAAATTCATAAGGAAAAAAGACAAAGCAAATATTATTTGATATTGCCACGGGAGAAACTAGGAAGTATTGACACTCTCCAGAAACTTTCGTGTCGTGTCAAATACTCCAAGACATGTCCAACACTCCTCAACACTCGATCAACAAAGGTCGAAAAATCTGACACTTGATTTACTCTCTGGACACGCAAGTCTAAAATTCCAACATGCGAGTTTGAAATTTTGACATGTGATTCTGACATGCGTGGGATCAATTTTAAAAAATTTCAATAAATGAGGGGTCAAAATGTAAGTATGTAAAAATAAAAAATAATAAAAATAATAACGGCGAGAAATAAAAAAAATAAACTTCTCTTCTCTTATGACTCTCACTTCTTGTGACATATAATTCACCTCCAAACTGTTTTTTTTCTTCTCTTCTGACATGTTTTGACACATGAGTCCAAAATGTAAAATGTTTGTTTTCTTCTTCTAAGTTTTATGGATTATTGGAATGAAGTTGAATTTGTTAAATTGAAACAATAAATGATATTAACAAATTGTGGATTAATATTTTTAGTGTAATTCATTCTTGGCTCTTTTTTTTTTTGTATTTATTATATATAACGTGTCCAAATGTATCGGAATTTTATATTTTTTTGAGAAACGACATATCAGTATATCGTCTTGTGTGTTATCGTATTGTGTCATGTCACATCACGTGACATGTCGGTATCGGTGCTACTTAGAGGAGAAATAGTTTAATCAATCATAAACCTATTGTATTGATGTCAATTCACTCCTAAACTTTTCAATTTTGTCAATTTGGTCATGAACCTTTGAGCGAAATTCTTATTTAATCCTCATAGCCAATTTTTGCTGGAATTCGTTAACGTGACAATGTATCATATAAGATGGTTAGCAACGATTGTATTGACACATTGGTGATTTCCATCAAAGATTGATCAAAAGGACTATATTGGAATTTCGTGCAAAAGTTTAGTATTAAATTGATAAAATTGAAAAAATTATAATTGAATTGAAAAGTTGCTACTGGTCTTAGCCATAGATGAGTTAATTATATTTACTTCTATCTCTTTGCAAAGAACTCAATAAGTCTCTCGTGTGAGCTTGCTCTATGTTGATTAATCTAATCGGTTGGTTCCATATTAAGGGTTTACCTCAGAGTGAATGGCACTAATTAATTCTTGTTAGCATGACATTGCTCCATATATACAACAATTTTTTTTAGGAGTGAGATATGTACATACAATTTAAATAAAGAGAGCATGGGAAAAATGAACAGAAAGACGGACCAGAAGATTTTACTCCAATTCAAAGAAAAGTGGCTACTTGTCAGAGACAATACATGATTTTTAGGTAAGCTTTAGCTTACACAAACGGATCTGACCAAAGGAAAAAAAAAACTTAACACAAACGGAAACCCTGCAAACCATGATACTTGATAATCACATGAAGGTTCGCAGTATGTGAAACTCAGTGCTCTAACAATCGGTCTTAGATTTTAGACTCGATACATGTAACTTTTATTTAGTCACCATAGTAATCGGTGCTTATTATTTGGAATGTAACTTGATCGCCCTTCAAGGTAACTCTAGGGAGTTCCCTCGATACAAAGCCATTGACCGATGAAGAGCGCGGTGCAATTGAGATTCGGGTTGAGCGCATCGAAGAACACTGGAGTCAAGTTAGAAGCCTTTGCCACATCAAAGCAAGTGTCCCCACTCTCCACCCCGTGCACCATATCGCATTGTGGGCCCGCCTCTATTGCCTTTTTGACCGGCACTAATCCTTGAAATTCATAAGGGAAAAGATAAGAGCATATCTTATTTGAAATCGCACAGACAGCACAACATGCAATCGTCACTAACAAAATTCAGAACAAGTGATAGCAAAATTTCTTTTGCGATAGTTGAATCCGCGTTATGTAACGTGAAAATAGAACGAGTCCGTTCAATAATATTATTTTCCTATTTAGTTGCTGAGCAAGACTTACGAGAACTAAGCCCACTTCCATCTCTTTTGGCCATAGCAACTGTTAGGAGAAGGGAGATCGCCACAATCGATAGTAAGAAGATGACTTCATTGTTGCTGCTGGACTTGGCCATAGATGAGCTACTTATTGTTCTTCTACTTTTTTGCAAAGAAGTATACAATCTCACTTGGGAGCTTGCCCTATGCTGATTTGATACATGTCCTATATATATAGAGGGAAAAACGTAAAGCGCACTAGCTTCGTTTGGCCGAATGATTGGCTCAGGACATCATGGAAACAACAAACTAGGCCGGCTCTTCTATACAGACGAACAAGCGACATAGGGAGAGATAGAGAGACAATGTTTGTGTAAGGCATCTGACGGATTGTGCTAAGGGCAAAGCAATAGGAATCTTCATTCCGGCAGAAAATACGTTCGGACAAAATTGAAAGTAGGTTTGGACTTTTAGGGATAAATAGTTTCGATGATGTCATTTGACATGTGTTATGCAAAAGCAACAAAAATAGATTCGAAAGCAAAGACGCAATGCCCTAGTGTAGATCTTGTGCGATATCTTCGATCGGGTTGTAGCATCGAGTCCCTTATTCGGATATGCACCTAACAAGTTCAACTCACGATGAAAAAAGTAGAATTATAAACTTACTATCTTACATGTAACGATTGCAATGGAGGTCATGTTTATCTGTTGTGGACTTTTCTCCCATCGAGTCGGCAAGTTGGGTTTACCAACTCTCGTTTGAATTGTTTATCATTGTTCTTTTATGTTCCTTTTAATTCACCAACTTTTAATTTGAGGGATCGACTTTTATTTTTCTTACCTACCAAACAATTAAATTTACCAACTTCTTTTAGAAATTACCAACCTTAATTAAAGTAATTACCAATTTTTCTTCGATTAAATTATCTGTGAGTTTTACTTCACCAACTCTTATTTAAGTTGGTTACCGATATTTATTTGATTAAAAAAAAATGCTAGCTTTTCTTGTCTCCGACAAATAAAGATCTTATATTATAATTTATGAACTTTCATTTACCTTTCCAATCAATAACTTACACTATTGCCAACCTTAATTGAATGATGAACCAACCAAAATAAACAAAAGTTGGCAAATAAATAAAAAAGATAGTAACTTAAAAAAAATTGAAAGTACGTAAGTGACTTAAATGAGAGTTGGTGGCCTAAAATTAGTTGATAATTTAATTTAATAAAAACTGGTAAGTCACTTTTTAGTAGGTTGACAATTTCATATGAGATAGTAAATCTGAAAGATTAGTAGTTTATGCAAATAAAAATCAGTAAGTTATTGCAAAAATAGGTAATTTGCAAACTGTGAAAAAAAAAAAAAAGTTGATAATTTCGGAAAAATGTTGGTAATAGAATGTTGGTGATTTACTTTAAAAAAAAAAAAACTAATCGGTCTTTTCTTTTTCTTTTTTTTTGAACAAAAATCGGTCTTTTCTTTACCCACACTTTTTTTGACATTCAAACACTTATTCAAATTTACCTATACCGGAAAAAAATCTGTATTTTTTTATACAAAATAATAGAATTCTGTATATAGACTTAACTGGAAATTTATGTTGTTATTTTGTGCCTTTTGCGTAGGTGGATATAGCTTCGTCGGCAATGGTACAGAACGTAAATATTTTGAGCTTTACTCCAACATAAACACTTTTTATGGGATATATACACATCAATACATGATCCGTTCTCAAAGATTCACCTACAATGGCAAAAATCTGTCAGATGATCCCACTCATTCGCTAATCTCCTGGTGAATCTAGCAACCTCGACGCCGAGGTTCGATCTCGACATGATCCAAAAGCCGACATCTTTCAGGGCGCCATCGACTCAATTCCTCGCCAAACAGCTCGCTGCACTCTTTGGTCGTAACTGAGAGACCCAAGGCGGTTCAATTTAACCGAGAGGACCCCAGCAGCTCAAGTACATGACGATCCTGAGCGACTCCTCCGCTTGCCTGAGCCATCTCTCATTGCCCTTGCCAATGCCATCTTTGAGAGCCGAAGAATCTTCACCAGCTCCCCCTGAGAAAGCCCTACTCCATCTGTCTGAACCAGAAGAAGAAGAGTTATCTCCCGCACACTTGATCGTAGAATCACACGACTCGGATCTTCGGTCTTTCATCGCGTCTCCGACCCCTCTTGCTATGTACACGCGAGTAAAACTGCACTCCAGAACCAGTTGACTTCGCATAGAAATTGTGAATTGCGAGAGCTTGTTTATATAGGCAGGAGACACCCCAGGTTTTGTACAGAACAGTGGATCGAATGGTGGGACGAGGAAGGTGGAAACAATTGGCTGTGATGGCTACCTCGGGATAAGAACAAAATGGGTTTCCTACGTTGGCAAAAATGCTTCCACGGGATAAGAACAAATTGGGTTTCCTACGTTGGCATGACTTTCGGGATAAGCTTTGCAACTTGTCTAGGATAGGATTAGATATCTTATCTTGGGAATACTTTGATGCAGCTTTACAAATGAGCTTTGACAAGCATCCTTATAATAACTCGTTCAATTCAACATGTTTTTCTGCTAAAAAACATGTATTTCTTTCCCTTTGTCCTTGCGTAGAGCATTAGTTTATAAAGAGGAATCAGTCAACCGCCTATGTACAAATTCGACTCATCAAAGAGAAATGTTGGGATATAATATGCGGAAACAATATGATTTTACAATTTACATCAACGTAAAATCGCCAGAGAAATAAACGAGAAAAATAAGAACATCATAAATTTATGTGATTCGGTCCGAATATCGGCACCTACGTTCACGGGGAGAGTCAGTAGCAAATAATTCATCATAATCGGAGAATTAGAATTTACAATCGCTCAAATGTTTCTCATACGTAGGTTTAACTCAAATTCAAAGTATTTATAAATAAACAAACTCACTTGGATATAAACTCTATACACAAAATTATCGCACGTTCAAGTTTTAAATAAAACGCTTTACGTACACCAAAATCAGGAACTCCGGCGTTCGTATTTTGTCTGTATATGTACGGCTTCGCGTATCTCTTCAAAGCTTCTCGCGGCTGGCGGCTACGTTTTTTTCTAAATTCTCTCGCGGCTCCCTTCTTCCGTAAAAGGCTTCATCAGCTTCCTTTTACACGTGTATGCCCAGGTCAAACTTTGACCTTGGGGCCCACCTCCTATTTTGGCTTCACGCGGCAGACTTCCTCTCTCGGCGGACGTGTGTGTGTGCGCGTGTTAACCAATCTTAACGTGCAGGGGCTTCACGTGTTTCGGATTCAGCAGAATTTCCGCATATGAGGAAATTCGTATCTATTTTATTCTATCTTTATTTCCCCTTTTGTAATCCTTCGCTAGTCCAGTGAATTTCTTCTACTTGAGAAATCTTTATCAATAAAATTTAGTATAATAAATTGTCATTCGAATTCAAATTCAAAACATTAATTTAACGAGTAAGAAGCTTGCATGTGATGAGCATGAAATCTCAACCCAAGAGCCAATAAAGGTATGAGCTGAGCACAATTACAGAGTAGCATTTCTTCAAGATCCCACTAACTTTGGACCATCAAAACTATTATAAACGATGTACTCAAACTAGGTGTGAAAAAAGAAAGTCCCTTAAAAAACACATCGCCATATTTTAATTTCTTGGCTGAAGTCAATAATTGATTGGTCAATCTCAGCTTCCCTATATAACAACATCTATATCGGTGTATTCACAAACTCTCATATCTTCTTCATTTCCCAAAATCCTTGTTCTCATAAGACTCCAGAGAACAAGACTAACTAGCGAGTCGACGGTATTCTGATTGCTGCCACGATGATGAGTTGCGCCACCATGGCCTATGCCCTATTCTCGTGGGACTGGTCATCTTACACAATATCATCAAACATTTCTGGTACAAAAGCGCCAAAGGAAAATCTAAGCCGCTCCCGCTCCCGCCAGGGCCTGCCCCGTGGCCAGTGGTTGGCTGTGCCTGGGACATGGTTCGAAACAAGCCTCCAGCCCGGTGGATCCTCCGTTGGATGGAGGTGATGGACACCGGCATTGCGTGCTTCCGCATAGGAAACACGCATGTCATTCCCGTAATTGACCCGAAGATTGCCCGGGAGTTCCTCAAGAAGCAAGATGCTAGATTCGCGTCAAGGCCGGTCTCGATGGCGGCCCAGGCATTCAGTGGCAGCTACATGACCGCAGTCATCTCGCCCTATGGGGAGCAGTGGAAGAAGATGAGGCATGTCCTGACATCGGAGATCATATGCCCGGCACGACACAAATGGCTTTACGACAAAAGGGCCGAGGAAGCTGATAACCTAGTGAAGCATGTGTTCAACCAATGCAAAAGCCTAGGGCAAGTGAACTTGAGGCACACAACAAGGCACTATTGTGGGAATGTGATTAGAAGGTTGGTGTTCAACAAGAGGTACTTTGGCGAAGGAAGGGAAGATGGGGGACCGACCATTGATGAAGAAGAACATGTGGACGCAATGTTCAATGCACTAAGCCATCTGTACGCATTCTGTATTTCCGATTATTTCCCATTCCTGGTGGGGTTTGACCTCGATGGGCATGAGAAGGTAGTGAGAGAGTGCACGAGCACGTTTCGGAGGCTGCACGAGCCCATCATAAACGAGAGAATCAAACAATGGAGGGACCATTCGAGTTCGGACAGCAGTGGAAAAGAGCCTCAAGACTTGTTGGACGTTCTTATTATGTTGAAGGATTCGGATGGGAAGCCGTTGCTAACGTCACATGAAGTCAAAGCACAGGCTACGGTGAGAAACTTATTCTTCCTTCTTGTGTTTAACTATTTATGATCGTGAAAGGTTAGAAAGCAAACAATAGGAAGTTATATATTCGGTCAAAAGAGGACTTTGTTAGTAAATTGTCCGAATAGAGCATTATTCTTACAACTAACCCTAAAAATCCTAAAGAAAGATTCTTCATAAAAAAAATTACCTACAAAAAATGGAGTCAATATTTTGAGCGTGTTAATGTCAATGTCAAACCAAAGAACGACCAAGACTCTTAAGAAAGATTTTCCTATGAACTTATTTGCATATTGTGGTTGTAAATTAGATTTCCAAGATGCATAAGTTTTTTTTTTTTTTCCTCACATCTTGATATGTGTAGGAAATTATGATGGCCAAAGTAGACAATCCATCAAATGCAGTGGAATGGGCAATGGCGGAGATGATATATCGTCCCGAACTCCTTAAGAAAGCCAAAGAAGAAATAGATAGAGTTGTGGGGAAGGAGAGGTTAGTCCAAGAGTCCGATATCCCCCAGCTCAACTACATTAAAGCATGCGCTCGGGAGGCCTTTAGGCTCCACCCAATCGCGCCCTTCAACGTCCCGCATGTCGCCCTGTCCGATGCCGTCGTGACCGGTTACCGTATCCCCAAGGGTAGCCACATCCTCGTGAGCCGGATGGGCCTTGGCAGAAACCCTAAAGTGTGGGATGAGCCCCTCAAGTTCAAGCCGGAGCGGCACATCATGAGTGACGCCGTGGAAGTCATGCTTACGGATCCCGACCTGCGATTAATTTCCTTTAGCACGGGCCGGCGCGGGTGCATTGCTATGCAACTTGGGACAACAATAACCGTGATGCTCCTTGCCAGGCTAATCCAAGGGTTTAACTGGAGTAAACCCCCTAGTGTTTCGAGCATCAATCTTACTGAGTCAATGGATGACTTGTCCCTTGCCGAGCCATTAATTCTTCAAGCTGAGCCATGCTTGCCGAATCATCTCTATCCGATATAGAGAAGTATATGACTTTAGTACATTTTTCCATGTGACATCTTAGAATATCACCCTACCAACAGAAATATATTCCAGAATTTTTAATAGATAGAAAGCAATCTAATTTTAAACGTTTCATTCATTGTATGATTCAAATAAAATGAAAAGATATGAGGCGTAACTATGCCACCGACCCTTGGATCAATTGCTCATGCACCGCCTATGGTGACATAGTGGTATGAGAGCTAGCGATTCAAAACTTGGCCACAGGGTTAAAACCTTGTGCGGTAGTAGGAAATGCATCCGACTTCGTGTGTGTAGATTCTAGACTACCAAAACTCCCATAGCGTAGCTCTGATGATGATTCGACAAACCTCTTGTACTTTCAAATCATCGGTGGTTCTAACTTGAGTGTGGAGAGGTCACAGAAGCCAAACTAGAGATCTACCAACTCAAGGATTTGTCGGTTTGGCATTAATCGCCTAGCTCTTCTCGAGCCGAGGAGAGAAAGAGAGAGAGGGATGCCAAGGCAGACTGACGTTGGCGGTGGTGGTTACAACGGTGGAGGAGGTGGGGGTGGTGCGTGAAATAGAATGAAATAGGTGGTGGTGCTACTTTAAAAGTAGGGGTGTGCAAAATACTTAGGAACCACCCAGACCGCTCCGAACCGGACCGGAACCGCCCGGAACCGGCGGTTCTTGAGGGAACCGGTCCAGTTCCCGGTTCCAATTTATGGGAACCGGTGGGTATTGGTCCGATTCCCGGTTCCATGGGCGGATCCGCCCACCCGGACCGGATCGGAACCTTTTTAATATTAAAAAAAAATTACTAAAAGAAACCCTAGATCTCATCTCACTCCCTTCTAGGGGTGTGTAAAATACCTGGAAACCGCTCGAACTGTATTTGTAAATTCGTTGCGTTTACTTCTCCTGCCGTCCACATCTCCACGTACTTAAATTTGGTTTTTTTTTTCTTTGGCTTGCTTTGATGTCACGTAGTTATTCTATGTTGAAAACTAAAATTGTTTCGTGTTAAGATCGGTTTCATGGATCCACCCGGGAACCAGACCGGACCGGCGGTCTGGTTCCCGGGTGGATCCTAGTTCTAATTTTTCGGAACCGGTTCTTAGTGGGCGATTCCCGGTTCTAGGTCGGGAACCGCCCGCCCGAACCATGCACACCCCTATTTAAAAGGCAAGAATTTGGATCCGTCGGCGAAGAGTTTCTCGTACTTCTCAAACCTTTAGTTAACGGAGTTAAGTCCTAGAATTTTACTTATGACTACAATCATATCCTAAATCTATACTAAACATAAAGAGGACACGGGGAAAATGAAAAGAAAGATGGACCAGAAGATTTTATTCCAAGTCAAAGGAAAGTGGCTTCTTGGTGGGGACAAGACATGATTGTTAGGTAGAACTTCAACTTACACAAGTGGAAACTCTGTAAACCGTGATACTTGATTATCAAATGAAGGTCCACAGAATATAAGATTCAGCACGACGACAATCGGTTTTAGATTTTGGACCCGATATATCTAACTTTTGTTTTGCCACCATTATACTTTGTCAGAGTATCACTGGGTCGTCCCTTAAGGTAACTCTTAGGCCGTTCCCTTAACACAAAGCCATTGTCCAGCGAAGAGCGTGATACATTTGAGATTCGGGTTGAGTGCATTGAAGCACAGTGCAATCAAGTTGAATGCCATTGTAACTTCGAAGGAGTGTGGCTCTTCCTGTTTTGCCTTTCGGATAATTACACAATTAATCCATAAACTTTGACTCAATGTATAATGTCATCCCCATCTTTTAATTTGTTTAATGGGGTGTTTGAACTTTAATTTTATGTGCAATGCCATTCCTAAATTTTTTTGTAAATACTCAAACTAGTTCTTGAACTATATAAAACTATCCAATGTTATCCTTCCATTAATTCAAACTTAGGGCTAGCATTGAATATTTTCATATTATTTATAGATTAAATTGAATATGTATCAAAAGTTGAAAGACCACATTAAACAAATTTTAAGTTTAGGGACGACATTGCATATTAGGCTAAAGTTTAAGGACCACATTGAACAAATTAAAATATGTGCGATAATATTATATATTAGACCAAAGTTTAAAGATTTGTCATTTTCCTTTCGCCTTTTAAGTGGCATCGATCCTAGAAATTCATAAGGAAAAAAGACAAAACAAATATTATTTGACATTGCCACGGGAGAAATTAGGAAGTATTGACACTCTCCAGAATTTTTCATGTCGTGTCAAATACTCCAAGACGTGTCCAACACTCCTCAACACTCGATCAACGAAGGCCGAAAAATCCGACACTTGATTAACTCTCTGAACACGCGAGTCTAAAATTCTAATATGCGAGTTTGAAATTTCGATATGTGATTCTGACATGCATGGGATCAATTTAAAAAAATTTCAATAAATGAGAGGTCAAAATGTAAGTATGTAAAAATAAAAAATAATAAAAGTAATAATGGCGAGAATTAAAAAAACATAATCTTCTATTCTCTTTTGACTCTCACTTCTTGTGACGTATAATTCACCCCCAATTAGTTTTTTTCTCTTCTCTTTTGACACGTTTTGACACATGAGTCCAAAATGTAAAATGTTTTTTTTTTATTCTAAGTTTTATGGATTATTGGAATGGAGTTGAATTTGTTAAATTGAAACAATAAATGATATTAACAAATTGTGGATATTTTTAGTGTAAATTCATTCTAGGCTCTTTTTTTTTTAATTATATATTTATTTGTAAATTTGAATCAATATAATTTGATTATAATTATCATAAAAATAAAAATATATTTAATACATAATGTGTCCAAAAGTATCGGAATTTTCTATTTTTTGAGAAACGATGTATCGGTATATCGTCTCATGTGGTATTGTATTATGTCACGTCACATCACGTATCGCATGTTGGTATCGGTGCTACTTAGAGGAGAAATAGTTTAATCAATCATAAACCTATTCTACCGATGTCGATTCACTCCTTAACTTTTTGATTTTGTTAATTTGGTCTTGAACCTTTGAGTGAAATTATTATTTAGTCCTTATAGCCAATTTTTACTGGAAATCGTTGATGTGGCAATATATCATATAGGATAGCCAGCAACGATTGGACTGGCACATCAATGATTTCCATCAAAGATTGATCAAAAGGACTATATTGGAATTTCGTGCAAAAGTTTAGTATTAAATTGATAAAATTGAAAAATTTATAATTGGATTGAAAAGTTGCTACTGGTCTTAGCCATAGATAGTTAATTATATTTACTTCTATGTCTTTGCAAAGAACTCAATAAATCTCCCGTGTGAGCTTGCTCTATGTTGATTAATCTAATCGGTTGGTTCCATATTAAGGGCTTTACCTCAGAGTGAATGGCACTAGTTAATTCTTGTTAGCATGACATTGCTCCATATACATAAATAAAATTTGAGGAGTGAGATATGTACATACAATTTAAATAAAGTGAGCATGGGAAAGATGAACAGAAAGACGGACCAAAAGATTTTATTCCAAGTCAAAGAAAAGTGGCTACTTGTCAAAGACAACACATGAATTTTAGGTAAGCTTTAGCTTACACAAACGGATCTGACCAAAGAAAAAAAACCTTACACAAACGGAAACCCTGCAAACCGTGATACTTGATAATCACATGAAGGTCCGCAGTATGCGAAACTCAGCGCTCTAACAATCGGTCTTAGACTCGATACATGTAACTTTTATTTAGTCACCATAGTACTCGGTGCTTATTATTTGGAATGTAACTTGATCGCCCTTCAAGGTAACTCTAGGGAGTTCCCTCGATACAAAGCCATTGACCGATGAAGAGCGCGGTGCAATTGAGATTCGGATTGAGCGCATCGAAGAACACTGGAGTCAAGTTAGAAGCCTTTGCCACATCAAAGCAAGTGTCCCCACTCTCCACCCCGTGCACCGCATCGCATTGTGGGCCCGCAGCTATTGCCTTTTTGAACGGCACTAATCCTTGAAATTCATAAGGGAAAAGATAAGAGCATATCTTATTTGAAATCGCATAGACAGCACAACATGCAATAGTCACTAACACAATTCAGAACAAGTGATAGCAAAATTTCTTTCGCAATAGTTGAATCCGCGTTATATAACATGAAAATAGAATGAGACCATTCAATAATATTATTTTCCTATTTAGTTGCAGAGCAAGACTTACGAGAACTAAGCCCACTTCCATCTCTTTTGGCCATAGCAACTGTTAGGAGAAGGGAGATCGCCACGATCGATAGTAAGAAGATGACTGCATTGTTGCTGCTGGACTTGGCCATAGATGAGCTACTTATTGTTCTTCTACTTTTTTGCAAAGAAGTATACAATCTCACTTGGGAGCTTGCCCTATGCTGATTTGATACATGTCCTATATATAGAGAGGGAAAAACGTAAAGCGCACTAGTTTCGTTTGGCCGAATGATTGGCTCAGGACATCATGGAAAACACCAAACTAGGCCGGCTCTTCTATACAGACGAACAAGCGACATAGGGAGAGATAGAGAGACAATGTTTGTGTAAGGCATATGACGGATTGTGCAAAGGGCAAAGCAATAGGAATCTTCATTCCGGCAGAAAATACGTTCGGACAAAATTGAAAGGAGGTTTGGACTTTTGGAGATAAAGAGTTTCGATGATTTCATTTGACATGTGTTACGCAAAAGCAACAAAAATAGATTCGAAAGCAAAGACGCAATGCCCTAGTGTAGATCTTGTGTGAAATCTTCGATTGGGTTGTAGCATCGAGTCCCTTGTTCGGATATGCACCTAACAAGTTCAACTCACGATGTAAAAAGTAGAATTATAAACTTACTATCTTACATGTAACGATTGCAATGGAGGTCATGTTTATCTGTTGCTGACTTTTCTCCCATCGAATCAGCAAGTTGGGTTTACCAACTCTCATTTGAATTGTTTATCATTGTTCTTTTATGTTCCTTTTAATTCACCAACTTTTAATTCGAGGGATCAACTTTATTTTTGTTACCTACCAAACAATTAAATTTACCAACTTCTTTGAGAAATTACCAACCTTAATTAAAGTAATTACCAATTTTTCTTCGATTAAATTATCTGCGAGTTTTGCTTTACCAACTCTTATTTAAGTTGGTTACCGATATTTATTTGATTAAAAAAAATACTAGCTTTTCTTGTCTCCGACAAATAAAGACCTTATCTTATAATTTACGAACTTTCATTTACCTTTCCAATCAATAACTTACACTATTACCAACCTTTATTTGGCAAATAAATAAAAAAGATAGTAACTTAAAAAAAAAATTGAAAGTACGTAAGTAACTTAAATAAGAGTTGGTAGCCTAAAATTAGTTGATAATTTAATTTAATAAAAACTGGTAAGTCACTTTTTTGTAGGTTGACAATTTCATATGAGATAGTAAATCTGAAAGATTAGTAATTTATGCGAATAAAAATCAGTAAGTTATTGCAAAAATAGGTAATTTGCAAGCTGTGAAAACAAAAAGTTGATAATTTCATAAAAATGTTGGTAATAGAATGTTGGTGATTTACTTTAAAAAAAAAAAAAAAAAAACTAATCGGTCTTTTCTTTACCCACACTTTTTTTGACATTCAAACACTTATTCAAATTTACCAATACCGAAAAAAAAAAAAATCTGTATTTTTCATACAAAAAAATAGGATTCTGCATATAGACTTAACTGGAAATTCATTTTGTTATTTGTCCCTTTTGCATAGGTGAATATGGCTTCGTCGGCAATAGTACAGGACGTAAATATTTTGAACTTTATTTCAACATAAACACTTCATGGGATATATACACATCAATACATGTTCCGTTCTCAAAGATTCACCTAAAATGGCAAAAACCTGTGAGATGATCCCACTCATTCGCTAATCTCCTGGTGAATCTAGCAACCTCTACGCCGAGGTTCGATCTCGACATGATCCAAAAGCCGACCTCTTTCAGGGCGCCATCGACTCAATTCCTCGCCAAACAGCTCGCTGCACTCTTTGGTCGTAACTGAGAGACCCAAGGCGGTTCAATTTAACCGAGAGGACCCCAGCAGCTCAGGTACATGACGATCCTGAGCGACTCCTCCGCTTGCCTGAGCCATCTCTCATTGCCCTTGCCAATGCCATCTTTGAGAGCCGTAGAATCTTCCCCAGCTCCCCCTGAGAAAGCCCTACTCCATCTGTCTGAACCAGAAGAAGAAGAAGGGTAATCTCTCGCACACTTGATCGTAGAATCACACGACTCGGATCTTCGGTCTTTCATCGCGTCTCCGACCCCTCTTGCTATGTACACGAGAGTAAAACTGCACTCCAGAACCAGTTGACTTCGCATAGAAGTTGTGAATTGCGAGAGCTTGTTTATATAAGTTTGTGCAAAACTGGGGATCGAATGGTGGGACAAGGAAGGTGGAAACAATCGGCTGTGATGGCCCTCGGGATAAGAACAAATTGGGTTTCCTACGTTGGCAAAAATGCTTCAACGGGATAAGAACAAATTGGGTTTCCCACGTTGGCAAAAATGTTTCCATGTCTTTCGGGATAAGCTTTGCAACTTGTCTAGGATAGGATTAGATATCATATCCTGGGGATGCTTTGGTTCAGCTTTACAAATGAGCTTTTGATGTAATATAAATATTGAGAGACAAAATTATACAAATTGAATTTGGTAAAATCTCTTTGCAAATGAACTTTAATTTGAATGTGTGTTTAGTCAAAAAAAAAAAAATTACAATGGGCTTTGGGTTATTATATATATATTTAAAATGTACCAAATTGTTCGCCCGACTAGTGAAGGGCTATGGCTGCCGACGATTCAGATTTGGCGGCCGGCAACTGTCAATTGAGGTCGCCCAAGGTTGGGGGACCTCTAGCAAGGGTCATGCAACCTAGCTAAGGATCACTAGAGGTCTCACGGCCTTGGGTTCAACCCAAGCAATGTGTGACCCAGGCAACCGCCACCTGAGTCTTGCGGCCTCAAGCAGTCCTCACTTGGGTCTCGTGAGGGCTACACGACAGTGGCCATCGATCATGTGGCCCTCGCTCGCCGCCTAGGTTGAATGGGTCTCGTTGAGGGTCGCTTGAGGTCGTGCAGCCTCCAGTAGCCCTCAGTTGGGTCGTACAACCCTTGCCAGAGATTGCCCAAAGTCGAACAAGCTCAACCAATGACCGCTAGTGCTAGATTTGGCTTGCTAGCAACTATAGACCTTCACTAGTCTGGTGAAGGGTTGTCCCCTTTATATATATATAACTTAACCAAGGACAAAATTCAGAATTTGAAGAATTTGTGAAGATAGTTTTGAAAGAAAAAACTAGTTTCAGCATTTGGTCAAATGCTAAAAGCCCAACTAGCATTGGATTTTCAACTTTTACAAGATAGGCATTTGGCTAAAAACTTAATCAAAATGGTTACCGAACAGTTTAACATTTCCCCAAGAGGCTTTGGAGGCTTAAAGTCCTTTAGGAATGTTAAAGTAAATGCACCCTTAATACCTTTATGACAAATTTACTTTTTATTAGTTTTTTTTTTTTTAAATTTTATAGTCAACTTATTAAGTTTGATAACACATTACAGTTGATAGGCTTATCGTTTGTTATGGGTGTACAAATTTATGATTTTTTATGGTATTAATTCAATTTTATAGAAACTAATGAAGGATAAATTTGTCACAAATATATAATTTTAAGGTTTTTTTATTGTCCAAAAGTTAGTTTATGGTAAGTTTATCCCATTGAAAATTTTAGTTTTGAGTAAATTTATTATAAATATACGAATTTGGGGTTGTTCATTGCGTAAACCCTAATTAAAATATATAAGTTTAGGACACTATAAATAATGTGATCTTAGATACTACTGTAACATTAATGCAAAAATTGATAGGATCTTGCAACTAAATCAATTTGAAAGAACTAAAGAAATATATAAGCGACAATAAATGATATGAAAGATTTATGTGATTCAATTCAAATATCAGTATTTACTCTAAGGAGAGAGCCAGCTACAAATAATTCATTAATAATCGAAGAACCGGAGTTACATACAACTCAATTAGATCTAAAGCTCAAAGCACAAATCGTGGCCCTAACATCAAGCACTCGCTGCCCGGCCGAAAAAGATGAAAAATCCAAACTCTCTGAACGCGTGCGCCCTTTTTCGTCCTTTTATTGGCTTTCTCTAGAGAGCTTTCTTTTCTTGTGGGGCCCTAAGAAAAGAAGCCATTATGCAGCCTTGATGTGCATTTATAAGAAGCCGTCCACTGTACGCATTGTGAAGAATCCATCCATATCCGTTCCAACTTGATGGCTTCCTCTTCAAGTGAATTTGTGTCCTCCAAGTCAAGAGCTCTAATCCAAAACAGGGAAGTGAATGCACTAGGATTTCTTTTTCTTTCCGAGAGATTTGGTATAACAAACGGATTTCATCAAGTCATGTGTTGTGTACAGACTCAATTTCGAGACATAATTGAATAGAAACGGGAAAGATTACTAAGTTAACATAAACATTGTGGTTATACATTGTTCTCAATGTGTGCGACAGACATTTGAGAGATGAGACTCAGCACGATGACAATTGGTTTTAGATTTTGGACCCAATATATCGAACTTTTGTTTTGCCACCATTATACTTTGTTAGAGCATCACTGGGTCACCCCTTAAGGTAACTCTTAGGCCGTTCCCTTGACACAAAGCCATTGTCCAGCGAAGAGTGTGATACATTTGAGATTCGGGTTGAGCGCATTGAAGCACAGTGAAATCAAGTTGAATGCCATTGTAACTTCGAAGGAGTGTGGCTCCTCCTGTTTTGCCTTTAGGATAATTACACAATTAGTCCATAAACTTTGACTCAATGTATAATGTCATCCCCATCTTTTAATTTGTTTAATGGGGTGTTTGAACTTTAATTTTATGTGCAATGTCATTCCTAAAATTTTAATTTGTTTAATGTGATCCTAAATATTTTGTAAATACTCAAACTAGTTCTTGAACTATATAAAACTATCCAATGTTATCCTTCCATTAATTCAAACTTAGGGATGGCATTGAATATTTTCATATTATTTATGGATTAAATTAAATATGTATCAAAAGTTGAAAGACCGCATTAGAAAAAATTTAAGTTTAGGGACGACATTGCATATTAGGTTAATATGATTTCCATCAAAGATTGATCATAAAGACTATATTGGAATTTCATGCAAAAGTTTAGTATTAAATTGATAAAATTGAAAAATTTATAATTGGATTGAAAAGTTGCTATTGGTCTTAGCCATAGATAGTTAATTATATTTACTTCTATGTCTTTGCAAAGAACTCTATAAATCTCCCGTGTGAGCTTGCTCTACGTTGATTAATCTAATCGGTTGGTTCCATATTATGGGCTTTACCTCAGAGTGAATGGCACTAGTTAATTCTTGTTAGCATGACATTGCTCCATATACATAAAAAAATTTTGAGGAGTGAGATATGTACATACAATTTAAATAAAGTGAGCATGGGAAAGATGAACAGAAAGACAGACCAGAAGATTTTATTCCAAGTCAAAGAAAAGTGGCTAATTGTCAGAGACAACACATGATTTTTAGGTAAGCTTTAGCTTACACAAACGGATCTGACTGAAGGAAAAAAAAAAAACTTACACAAACGGAAACCCTGCAAACCGTGATACTTGATAATCACATGAAGGTCCGCAGTATGTGAAACTTAGCGCTCTAACAATCGGTCTTAGATTTTAGACTCGATACATGTAACTTTTATTTAGTCACCATAGTACTTGGTGCTTATTATTTGGAATGTAACTTGATCGCCCTTCAAGGTAACTCTAGGGAGTTCCCTCGATACAAAGCCATTGACCGATGAAGAGGGCGGTGCAATTGAGATTCGGGTTGAGCGCATCGAAGAACACTAGAGTCAAGTTAGAAGCCTTTGCCACATCAAAGCAAGTGTCCCCACTCTCCACCCCGTGCACTGCATCGCATTGTGGGCCCGCGGCTATTGCCTCTTTGAACGGCACTAATCCTTGAAATTCATAAGGGAAAAGACAAGAGCGTATCTTATTTGAAATTGCACATATAGCACAACATGCAATAGTCACTAACAAAATTTAGAACAAGTGATAGCAAAATTTCTTTCGCAATAGTTGAATCTGCATTATATAACATGAAAATAGAACGAGTCCGTTCAATATTATTATTTTCCTATTTAGTTGCAGAGCAAGACTTACGAGAACTAAGCCCACTTCCATCTCTTTTGGCCATAGCAACTGTTAGGAGAAGGGAGATCGCCACGATCGATAGTAAGAAGATGACTTCATTGTTGCTGCTGGACTTGGCCATAGATGAGCTACTTATTGCTCTTCTACTCTTTTGCAAAGAAGTATACAATCTCACTTGGGAGCTTGCCCTATGCTGATTTGATACATATCCTATATATAGAGAGGGAAAAATGTAAAGCGCACTAGCTTCGTTTGGCCGAATGATTGGCTCAGGACATCATGGAAACACCAAACTAGGCCGGCTCTTCTATACAGACGAACAAGCGACATAGGGAGAGAGAGAGACAATGTTTGTGTAAGGCATATGGCGGATTGTGCAAAGGGCAAAGCAATAGGAATCTTCATTCCGGCAGAAAATACGTTCGGACAAAATTGAAAGTAGGTATGGACTTTTAGGGATAAATAGTTTCGATGATGTCATTTGACATGTGTTATGCAAAAGCAACAAAAATAGATTCGAAAGCAAAGACGCAATGCCCTAGTGTAGATCTTGTGCGAAATCTTCGATTGGGTTGTAGCATCGAGTCCCTTGTTCGGATATGCACCTAACAAGTTCAACTCACGATGAAAAAAGTAGAATTATAAACTTACTATCTTACATGTAACGATTGCAATGGAGGTCATGTTTATCTGCTGCAGACTTTTCTCCCATCGAGTCAGCAAGTTGGGTTTACCAACTCTCGTTTGAATTGTTTATCATTGTTCTTTTATGTTCCTTTTAATTCACCAACTTTTAATTCGAGGGATCGACTTTATTTTTCTTACCTACCAAACAATTAAATTCACCAACTTCTCTTAGAAACTACCAACCTTAATTAAAGTAATTACCATTTTTGCTTCGATTAAATTATCTGCGAGTTTTACTTCACCAACTCTTATTTAAGTTGGTTACCGATATTTATTTGATTAAAAAAATAGTAGCTTTTCTTGTCTCCGACAAATTAAATCCTTATCTTATAAATTATGAACTTTCATTTACCTTTCCAATCAATAACTTACACTATTACCAACCTTTATTGAATGATGAACCAACCAAAATAAACAAAAGTTGGCAAATAAATAAAAAAGATAGTAACTTAAAAAAAAAAATTGAAAGTACGTAAGTAACTTAAATAAGAGTTGGTAGCCTAAAATTAGTTGATAATTTATTTTAATAAAAACTGGTAAGTCACTTTTTTGTAGGTTGACAATTTCATATGAGATAGTAAATCTGAAAGATTAGTAGTTTATGCAAATAAAAATCAGTAAGTTATTGCAAAAATAGGTAATTTGTAAACTGTGAAAAAAAAAAAGTTGATAATTTCATAAAAATGTTGGTAATAGAATGTTGGTGATTTAATTTAAAAAAAAAAAAACTAATCGGTCTTTTCTTTACCCACACTTTTTTTTGACATTCAAACACTTATTCAAATTTACCAATACCGGAAAAAAAAAAAAAAATCTGTATTTTTATATAAAATAATAGAATTCTGTATATAGACTTAACTGGAAATTTATGTTGTATTTTGTCCCTTTTGCGTAGGTGGATATAGCTTCGTCGGCAATGGTACAGAACGTAAATATTTTGAGCTTTATTCCAACATAAACACTTTATGGGATATATACACATCAATACATGATCCGTTCTCAAAGATTCACCTACAATGGCAAAAATCTGTCAGATGATCCCACTCATTCGCTAAACTCCTGGTGAATCTAGCAACCTCTACGCCGAGGTTCGATCTCGACATGATCCAAAAGCCGACATCTTTCAGAACGCCATCGACTCAATTCCTCGCCAAACAGCTCGCTGCACTCTTTGGTCGTAACTGAGAGACCCAAGGCGGCTCAATTTAACCGAGAGGACCCCAGCAGCTCAAGTACATGACGATCCTGAGCGACTCCTCCGCTTGCCTGAGCCATCTCTCATTGCCCTTGCCAATGCCATCTTTAAGAGCCATTGAATCTTCACCAGCTCCCCCTGAGAAAGCCCTACTCCATCTGTCTGAACCAGAAGAAGAAGAGTTATCTCCCGCACACTTGATCGTAGAATCACACGACTCGGATCTTCGGTCTTTCATCACGTCTCCGACCCCTCTTGCTATGTACACGCGAGTAAAACTGCACTCCAGAACCAGTTGACTGACTTCGCATAGAAGTTGTGAATTGCGAGAGCTTGTTTATATAGGCAGGAGACACCCCAGGTTTTGTGCAAAACAGTTGGCTGTGATGGCTACCTCGGGATAAGAACAAATTGGGTTTCCCACGTTGGCAAAAATGCTTCCATGTCTTTCGGGATAAGGTTTGCAACTTGTCTAGGATAAGATATCATATCTTGAGGATGCTTTAATTCAGCTTTGCAAATGAGTTTTGGGTGTAATGCAAATACTAAAAGTCAAAACTATTTGGGGAAATGCAAATTATATTTAATAAAATCTCTTTGCAAATGAACTATAAGTTGAATGTTTATTTGGTTAAAAAAAAAATTTTGAGCTTTGGATATTATATAAACATATTTTTATTTTTATTTTGAAAAATGTACGAAACCCTTCGCTGGAATGATGAAGGGCTATGGGCACTGACAAGCCAAATCTAGCACCAACGGTTGCTAGTTGAGGTCGCCCAAGGTCAAACAACCTCTAGCAATGATCACTCGACCTAGATAAGGGTCACTGGAGGTTGCACAGCCTTGGGTTCGACCCAAGCAATACCGCCATTTGAGTCTTGCAGCCTTAGGTGGTCCTCGCTTGGGTCTCGTGGGGGCTGCACGATGGTGGCAGTCGATCATATGGCCCTCGTGCACCACCTAGGTTGAGTGAGTCTCGTTGAGGGTCGCTTGAGGTCGTGTAACCTCTAGCAACCCTCGATTGGGTCATGCGATCCTTGCCAAAGGTCGCCGAGGTTGAGCGACCTCCATTGACCGCTGACACTAGATTTTGCTTGTTAGCAACTATAGACCTTTGCCAGTCCAACAAAGGGTTCTCATTTTTTAAATAAAAAAAAATAAAAACTCAACCAAGGACAAAATTCGAAATTTGAAGAATTTGTGAAGATAGTTATTGGTTAAATGCTAAAAGCCCAACTAGCACTGGGTTTTCAACTTTTCCAATATCAGCATTGGGCCGAAAGCTTATTCAAAATGGTTTTAAACAATTCAGTAATTTCCCAAGAGACTTTAGAGGCTAAAAGTCCTTTGAAAATATTAAATTATACGCACCCTTAATACCTCAAAAACCCCAAGTCGACACATTTGTAATAAATTTACTCTCTATTAGTTTTTTTTTTTTTATAGTCAAATTATTAAGTTTGATGACATATTATAGTTGATACGTCTATCAAGTTGGGATTTTACCCACCATTTGTTATGGGTGTATTAATTAATAATTTTTCGCGGTATTAAATCAATTTAATAAAAACCAATGAATGGTAAATTTATTGCAAATGTATTAGTTAAGATTTTTTATTGTCTAAAAATTAGTTTAAGATAAATTTGTCACTAATTTGAAGTTTTTGATAGTTAAAGAATTAGTTTGGAATAAATTTATTATAAGTGTACAAGTTTTGAGTTTTTCATTGTGTAAACCCTAACTAAAATATATAAATTAAGACCACCGCCTATGATGGCCCAATTGATAAGGCTCCCATGACCGTTTGTGAGGAGGAGAGGAGTTCAAATCCCACTAGCCGCACGGGATCATAAGCGTGAAGTCGAGATGGTGGGTCATCCACTAGCATCACCTCGGGTTTACTTCACCGGTTCTTGTAAGGGTTCTCGGGTTACAAAAAATAAAAAATAAATAAATAAATAAATATATACAATATATATATATAAGGACAATAAAAGATATGGTTGTAAAATTAATGCAAAATTGATAAGATCTTACAATTAAATTTAATTCAAGTATAAATTATTTACTTATAAGAGATTTATGTGATTCAATTCAAAGAGATTTACTTTAAAGCCAGCTGTAAATAATCCTTAATAATCGAAAAATTAGAGTTATAATTTCTCATACACCAAGTATTTCTGATATCTAAATTAAATGGAACTTGGGGTGTTGTCAATAAAATAACTCAATTAGATCTAAGGCTCATAGCACAAATCGTAGTCCTGAAAAAGATGAAAAATCCAAACTCTCTAACGCGTGCCCACTTTTTCGTCCTTTTTTTTGGCTTTCTCTAGAGAGCTTTCTTTTCTTGTGGGGCCCTAAGAAAAGAAGCCACTATGCAGCCTTGATGTGCATTTATCAGAAGCCGTCCACTGTACGCATTGTGAATAATCCATCCATATCCGGTCCAACTTGAAGGCTTCCTGTTCAAGTGAATTTGTGTCCTCCAAGTCAAGAACTCTAATCCAAAACAGGGGAGTGAATGCACTAGGTTTTCTTTTTCTTTCCGACGGATTCGGTATAACAAACGGATTCCGTCGAGTCATGTGTCGTGTGCAGACTCAATTTCAAGACATAATTTAATAAAAATCGGAAAGATTACTAAATTAACATAAACATTGTGATTATACATTGCTCTCGATGCGTAGGACAGACATTTGGGAGATGAGATATGTCATATGTGACAAAAGCTTGAATATAATAGTTACCAAATGGGCTCTAACTCTTATTTAAGTTGTTTATCAATGTTCCTCTTTGTTATTTTTTATTCACCAACCATTTTATTTGAATTATCGGCATTTAGATCCTTACTTAGCAAACCATTAAATTTACCAACCTTAATTAAAGTGGTTACTAACATTTCTTTGATTAAGTTACTAGCTAATTTTGCAATACTAACTCTTATTTGACGTAGTTATCGGCCTATAAACTTTAATTAACAACATCTCTTATATGTGACGAATAAAAAACTAATCTCATCGAATTTTTAGTTACCTTTCCAACCAATGTCTTAATTTAGCAACCATCATATAAAATTACTAACCTTTGCCGAATGATCTACCAAATTTTTTTCAGATTAAGTTACCAATTCTCATTCGTCCTAGATTTCATCATATAATATAGAACAAAAATGATACTGTTATTTTGCCCTTTTTGATAGATGTAGCGACTGACCAGACTTGAACTTTTCGTCCTAGATTTCGTCACATAATATAAAACAAAACAATTTGAGCTTTATTTCAACACAACACTTGATGGGATATACACATTTGTACATGATCCGTTCACAAAGATTCACCATGAATCTTGACAATAATTGCATAACGGCAAAACCCGTCGATGATAATCCCACACTTCAACGCTGTTCTCCTGGCGAATCGCCGCGGTCCGATCTCCTCGACACGATCCGACAGCCGACACCTTTCAGGGCAACATCGATTTGAGCTCGCCGAAACAGCTCGCCGCCGCGCTGGACAGTCATAACCGAGAGGCCTAAGGGCGGTCCAGCTCGATCTCAGCCCGGCGCGAAGACGCACGCACGCCAGGCCATCAGTTAGGACCCCAGCAGCTCAAGTACATGATGGTCCTGAACGACTCCTCGGCTTGCCTGCCCCATCGTCTCTCGTTGCCTTTGCCAATGCCGTCTTTCAGAGCCATCGAGCCGTCGCCAGATCCGCCCGAGAACAGCCTCCTCGATCGCTCCGAACCCGAAGATGGAGAGTAATCTCCGGCACCCTTGATTTCAGAATCGCACGACTTCGATCCTCGGTCTTTCATCTTGTATATGCAGAGCCAAATTCCACTCCAGAGCCAGTTGAATTCAACGTTGAAGCTGTGGACTGCGCGAGCTCGTTTATATAGAGCGGCGACACCCCAGGTTTTGCTGCAAAACGGTGGATGGAGAGGGGGAAACAATTGGCTGATGATAGCTACTTTCGGGAAAGGACAGACCGGGTGTCCCACGTTGCCAATGAGGTTTTTCGGTGTCTTACGGGATAAGCCTTGTCACGTGTCTAGGGAGGATTACACATCATTTGTCCTTTTTTAATTGGAGGAAAGGATCGGGTATCATGACATGGGGATGGGTGCTGATTATAATATGATTAGAGTTATTTATTAAAGTCACACAAGAGTTTAAGAGAGAAGAGATTAACTAAATTTATTAGAAGTCATAGTCATACATTTGCTATTTTATTTTTTTAATCCTTTTTTTTTTTTTACTAACGCCCTTACATCAAATTATTAAAAAAAAAAAAGATCATAATTGCCCAATACTCTCTCGTCATCTAAGTTTAAAGGCTACCCAATATGACTACTCCCTTAGATAAGCTCAATTATTTGCAAGAAAAAAATGTTTTCTCTCTCTTCTTGCATATTCCATTCACAGTCATGCACGCGCGAGCATAGGCCTCAACACTTATCTTATCTTTCTATGATGACATATTAATACAAGCCACACGGATCCGTTGACAAAAAATTTTCTGTCTAATATTGCTAGAGGTGCAATTCCAAAGTTAATTATCTAATTAGCATTATAGTACAATTTGGTTATCTAACTTGCCCTTGTCGTGACCCTCTCAAGGCAGATCCCGAGGAGCGTTTAGATTGCTAGGAAGGTGCGGATAAGGATGGCGCTTATGCTTTGTACAAACTCTCATAAGCTCTATTCATTGTAACTTGGTTTCTCCAATTTTAGTTTATTAGTAAATTACAACCACCACTAAACTATTCTAGGCCAGTTAAAAGCATCAATTAGACGCAGAAGGTCACGTTAATTCTTCGAACGGAAGAATTGGGTTTAGATACGCCGGATTTCATGTATTTTTTCTTCTTTTTTTTTTTTTTGTTTTGGTCTGAAAAAGATAACTTTCATTACTTAACCACCATCAGAATATCACAAAGTTTCAACATCTAAGCATAAAATTAACGAAAGAGAAGGGGGGGACAGTTTATCTAGTTAAGGGGAAGTTCTCATACTCTGTGAGCTTTTGTGACTCAATCCGCTGCTTTATTGGCTTCTTTGGGCTCGTGGGCTAATTTGATGCTAGGCATGTGCTTCAAGAGAGTTTCGCAGTCCTCGGTTACTGCTCGTGCAGGCCCATACACAATTCTTGAAGAGAAGCTAGTGTATCTGCAGTCTTCCCGAGAGTGAATTTATGCAAATGTAGATATAATATCCGTATAAAGGGATAGGAGGAAGACGAAAGCCGGCAATTTTCTCGAAGACTAAAACGACATTGAAACTGACAATGACAGATGATGCCCACCAAAACCTAGCTTTATGCATAAAATATGACCTAAATGCGTAGTGACTGTGAATAATGCTATTAACTGTGAAATGCAATGCATTTGGACTAAAAACAGGTGTCGACAATCCTCTTCTTGCATCACCAGAGTTAGGCCATTGGGTTTAGGATCTAATTGGCGAACTGTTGAGTTTATTCTATGAGAACCTTGCATCTAGTTGATGACTACCTTGGCATCTCAGTTTTGATTGTATAGGACACTCGGCATGATTGTCGAAGTCCGAGGCCAAGTTGATGAGAATGGTGATGTAGTCATCGAGGATAAGGGTTGAAATCTTAAATTTGAACAACATCCTGATTTCTCAATTACTAGAATCTAGACTTGATTGGTTTTGTCTTAGTTGAACCACCAAGAACTCAAGTCTGGCCTTCAAGGATCAGACGCAAATTAAACACCTTGATATGTGAGGCTGAATTGGGGGTGTGCAAATCAATTAGGAACAGTTTGAAATCATATCAAATTTACCCAAAACTGACATTTCTCTTTGGAACTAGTCTAGTTCTCAATTCTAATTTACTAGAACCAACAAGTATTGGTCTAGTTTCTAATTCTAGGTATAGAATTGATCACCCAGAACAAACTGATACACGCACATTTTTCAATTTTTATATTTTAACTTTTCAAATCAAAACCCCAATTTCCTCTTTGTCTTTTGCCTCATTCATATTGCAGCCTTGTCTCTATCTCTTGTTCTCACTCTTGATGACCTTCAACCTCATTGATCCCCTCTCACACTCACTATCAATTGCCTCTGTCTCATCTCTCCCTCTATCACTCTTGCTCTTGGTCGCCTTCAGGCCTCCGACCTCATTGATTGCTCTAGAGTTTCATGGCTCTTCCAAAGTAGATAATGAATTTCCAACTTTAGGGCCGAGCCGTATGTCTGATTTCCTTAGTTACGTTTGTTCTTTGCATATATCATGTAATGTGCTCTACTTAATTCGCTTTGATGAACTCCCAAGACTCCTTTGTATGAAGGTTTGGGGTTTCTAAAAAGAGATTTTCCTTCACTATGTTTTCTACCTACAGTCCATGGCACTTTCCCTTTGTTGGATTCTCCTATTTTTCTTCTCTCATGTTCCCAATAGTTCGTCAGTAAAGCATCCTGACAGGACGGTCTCGCCATCTAATTTTTACTTTCTCGCAGTTATCAACAAGAGCACTAGCCTTCCTGACCACCCACATTCCCGTAATCCAGATGTCTCTCCCGAATCAATCCTCGTCTTTGATGATCTAAGTGGTTCAAGTCTGGCAGTGGAACAAATCACGAAAAAGGAAGGTGAATTGGTCAGTTTCGGACAAATGAATTGTATGAATTTGTTGGGGACATTTGACCAATTCTATGAACCCAATCGGGAACCTAATTTGTGGTGGATTCATAGAATCAATTAGTGATCTCAATTCTAATTTTTTGAAACCAATCATCAGTAAACGGTTCCCAATCCCACTTTGGAAACAATCACTCCTAGTTTGATTAAGGGGCTGATCAATGGCTTGATTGAGTTTGAATTAAATTCAATAATATGATTTTCTAATTTTTAAAGTGAAAATCATTATTTTAATCTTTATTGGAAATTTGATTTATTTTCTCAGATTTCGTTGGATAGTCAATAAATCTTGAGTCTTTGTCACAATAGTAAAGGCCTACTAAAGAATGTCACGAGAGAACAATTTCCAAATCTCTTTATTCTTAGGATGTGTTTTTTTTTTTTTTTTGACAAGTCTTAGGATGTGTTTATCTAGGGAAAATTTTCATAATAAAGAAAAATATTTTCTGGAAAATCACTTTTCAAGAAAATGAATAGTTTTCCTTTTTGAGTAATATATAATTGAAATTTTTTTCAAGTATTTGGATCTTATTTTAAAAATGATTTCAATTTAATGACTTTATCTCAAACAAAAAAAGAAAATAGAATTGTTAAATAATTCTTTATTCTTTTATTTTCTTTCTCTTTCTTCCTTCGTCAATCGTTGGACCTTCAAGACGGCCATGACAAACAAGTGACAGCCTCACCAAAATAGTAAGGTCAAACTCGCCGGCCTTGGGCGAAGCTCAATCTATCAAGATTGCCCACCCGTGCCTATGGTTAGTCACCAACTGTCACAAAGGCCCAACAACTGACGAAGGAAGAAAGAAAAAGTAAAAAAGAAATATAAAAAAATTTGAGAGGAGCAATTCTAAAAAGTGTTTTCACATCTTTACTTTGAGGAATTCACTTTACCATGAATATTTTTTTTTATTTGACTAAAAGTGTTTTGGTGAACCAAAATGATGAAAGTACAAAAAACTAATTTCAGAAAAATACATTCACTAAAACAATGCGTTTATTTGGGAAAAAATTTCATGAAAAAAGAAAATATTTTTTGGAAAATCATTTTTCAAGAAAAATGTTAATTATCCCTTTATTTAGTAATATGAGACCAAAACTATATTTAAGTGTCTGGGTCTCATTGGAAAAAAAAAAAATTTCAATCCCTTGATTTCATTTCACGTAAAATAAATCATTTTTAAATATATATTTATTTTATTTTTTTTCCTTTCTTTTTATTGTCTTCTTCCTCCTTCACCTGTTACCAAGCTTTGGCAATGACCATTGGCACCATTGCCAAGGCCTGATAAGAGTTGAATTGGCAAGGTTGAGCATGCTTGCCTTGGTCAAGCTCGAGCCCTTATCGGCGTACACTAGCCCACACCTATGACTATTCACCAAGCCCCAACAATTGACAGAGGAGGAAGAAGTGAATGGAAAAAAAAAAATAGAAAAATATAATTAAAAAAGTTAAAAAAAATAGATTTTTTAAATAAAAAATAAGATATTAAAAATTCAAGATGAGTAATTTCGAAGAGTGTCATCATTGATTAGAAAGTGTTTTGGGTCGACCAATTATTTTCGCCAAACCAAATAGATGAAATCTTGAAAAACTAATTTCCGAAAAAATATTTTCCCCAAATAAAAGCACACTCTTTTTTTCTTTTTACTTTACGATCGAATTTATCTTTACGAAAAAATCAATTCCGACTTGGGGAAAAAAAAAAAGAGGAATAAAATAAATCCACCCGCAGTCCACCGTTGCGCCGTCCTGAACCGAACCGTCCGCCGCCGTCGACAGAATCCGAACCACCCCAGCGCCTCCGAGCTCCGCCGTCGACGGAATCTGAACCACCCGCCGGCGCCGCCCTCCCTCGCCGCCATGGCCGTCCTCCTCCACTCGGCCTCCCGCCTCTCCGCCGCCCGGTTCAACCTCCCACCTCGCTCCCCTCCCACATCCCCCGCCGGTCGCTCCCCGTTCAGGTGCCTCAGCTCCAGCCTCCCCTTCCCGGCCGACGGCGCCAGGTACCACCTGGAGCTCGAAGCCGCCGTCGCCGTCGTGGAGCGAGCTTGCCGCCTCTGCGTCGACGTACAAGAATTCTTGCTCCTTCTTCTTCTTCTTGGGTAAATGCTTGTTGGGAACGATTCTTTCGCTTGTGTATTGACTGTTGTGTGCTTATCATCAGGTGAAGAAAGTCTTGCTTTCGAGTGACGGCCGGATTCTCGAGAAGACTGACCGGACCCCGTCACGGTCGCGGACTTCGGCGTGCAAGCTCTTGTCAGTTTGGGTAGAACCCTTTTCATGATTGGATGGATATTTCATGTTTCCTTTCGTTGTTGCTCGATTCGTGAATTTGGTAGCGTGAAATTGCTCATTGGATGCATGGTTTCCGAGCATTTTAGGCTTCATTAGATTTCGGTCATTCGATCGATGAGTGAAATGACCTCCGGGGGATGTTATATCGGACAATGCCACGGTAGATCATAGGTGAATTCGATCATTGAGAACCTCGGCTTGCATGACTATGGATGGCTTCCAGTAATTTGATATGCTTATAAGTTGAAAGTGGTAAAGGGGTGTTGATGGAGAAGATGAAATCAACCAAATATTCTATTCGACATCTCTGGCACAGAATGCAATTACTTGAAAATTGTGGTCAGATCAAACTTTAATTGTAAACTGCTATTGTTGGGAGTTGATATCGCTTGTTGGTATTTTTTGCATGTTTCGCCAGAGCTGGGAAACTTGTTTCCTTCCATTCCTTTAGTTGCAGAAGAGGACTCTGCTTCCATACGTTCCACTGATCTGGAGGATTATGTGGTGGATGCTGTTACCAACAAAGTGAGCTCTGAAGATCATCCTCTGACAAAGGATGCTGTTTTAGAGGCTATTGACCGAGGAGGAAAGAACGAATTCTCTATTGGAGCACAGCCAGCTTCATATTGGGTACGTAGATGAATTGGCTATAATTTAAATGGTCTAAGCTAAAGTTTGGCGTGAATATGTGGCACGAAGAACAGAACTTCTACTTGATGTTAAATTGTGTATTCTCTGAGATTGTACAATTAGCTGTAGAAATCCAACATCACACTGAAGGGTTAGAAAATGATTATATAGGGCATAAAAAACCTTCTTCCTAGTCCATGGCTTGGGAAAATAAAAAGAGAATAGACATGCCTCTGAAAGGGTTTTCTTCTGAAGTTGATAAGTTGCATCTCTGTCCACATTTATTACAGTAAAAATTGTTCAACTTGAATAGCAGGGTATGTAGTGTAAAATGGTCTGCGAGATTCTCTTCCATAGTCAAGCTAAAAGTTACAATGATCGCTGCAGGTTCTGGATCCAATAGATGGGACACGAGGATTTCTCAAAGGAAGTGAGTCCTTGTATGTGGTATGTAACTCTTTCTGGTGGTTTTGGTTGTTTTGTTTAATGGGGAATAGCTCCAGATTGATGACTGCTTAGAATGAAATTGTTAAGTTACTTTCAAACTGCATGCCGGTATGTTAAGCATTGAAAGGTTAGTTCGATAACAAAATTTTTAGTGCGGTTGGCTTCTATATATACAAAAGATGAAGTCTGAATTCAAGCTGGTTGAGAAAGGACATGGGGAGAACTTCTGTTTAAGTTGGTTGCAATGTCTGATGTATCCACAAAGACACCTGATACCATTTTGTTTGTAATGTCCCTCTCATTGTTTAGGTTTATGATACTAATCCTCTATTGCCTTATTACACCAATCAGTGCATGCCCTGAACATCATATAGCATACCTGTCTTAGCCCATGAGCAGGTGCTCATGGTCGCTCTTCTAGATGATGGTAGCAGTAATGTATAATCTAAATTTTAATTACCCTCTTCAGTGAAAGATACTTTACTGGCCAAAGTCCTATTACCTCACTTAATATCACTTGCTGCATGACACATGAGACACTTGATACCTCGGGCCTCCTTTCTTTGACCTCTCCTGTGAAAGAATCCTTACATTACATTGTAGATGCTGATAGACCCCTATGTATCCATATAAAACAGCCTAGTCCACTGGTTATGTTTGTTTGATATCGGGAAGCAGTTTATTGGAATATGCTTTGTTGCTTGTATTATGACTCTAAAACTCTACATAAGTTTTTAGCTCTCTTTTCTTGGCTGAATGGACAAATGAATTTCCAGGTAGGATTGGCACTTGTAGTTGGTGGAGAAGTTGTATTAGGCGCAATGGGATGCCCTAATTGGCAGCAAGATCTATCCAATGTAACCAATTCGAGACCTGGGATCATCATGGTGTCTCACATTGGCTGTGGAACATGGACCAAAAGGTTACCACCATTGCTCGGTAACACAAGTGCAAAGGATGCCTATTGGACCAGGTGCTTTGTTGATGGGTTCTCTGCAGTTGATGAAGCACGTTTTTGCATTCCAGAGAGTCAATCATGGGAGAAACTTCCCCTGTCTACTTCATTCAAAGCAACAATGGAAACCGATACTCCTGGAGAAGGGAAAGTTGTTTTACTGCCAACATGTTGTGGAAGGTTAGTCAACCTTGTCCTAGTCAATATCTTTTTGTTTCTCTATTAGTTTGTTTTACGAATCTAACTCTGGGGGTCAGTGTAAAAGCTTCCCTCGAGTTTTCAATCTTGTTCTTTGCCGTCCCTGAAATTCTGAAAATGCAGCGATCTACTCTTCTACTGACAATTGTTTTCCTTGCAATTCCCATCAAATCCTGTGGAAATCTTATCCAATCAATTTTTTCTTTCTGTATAACATTTATTTTGCTTGGACAGAAGGATCAAAGGCCCTTAGTATTGCAACCATTGCAACATGAATTATGTTCACAAATTATGTGATACCCGATGTCATTAAAAATTTTATCTTAACAAGTCATATCTACCAATTGGCATGTGCACATCTTTCAAATGAACCCATCATTATTAACTTCATTCGTCACCTGATGACTCGTTCTGTGGTGATATCTCCCATCACCATTATTTGCAATCACAAGCTTTTCTTAATGTGTGTTTTACTGTACTTCTCAGCTGAATTAAACTGATTAACATCTTACTTCTAACCAATGAAAAAACAGTACAAGATTAAATTATCATTTATTTTGTGATTAAGTTCTTATGTCAAATGTGAATACTGCTTAAAGAAATAGTGCCCTCTGTTTCTTTCAATTATCTAATCTTGGAATAAAAGAAAAAATAAGTTAGATGACCATATGAAATTACAATGATTTTTACATGCGAGGTGGTAAAGTGCAACATTTCTTCAGGAGCAAATCACAACGAACTCATGGCAAGAGAGTGTATACCTCAATTAACTCTTTGTTCTTCTTCATCTCTATTTATTTGACAGACATCAAATTTTTGTTCTTAAATGAAAATTCCTTTTTGCATTTACTGTGTTGTTTCCTCTGGCTATTAGATCCATCATTTTGATGAGCAATCACATTCAAAATTGCATACATGATTGAATACAGATAGTTCACGGAGATTATCTCATAAGGCAATGAGTTTCCTGCATCCTTCAATTTGGAGATAAGCCACTTCTGCCAGTTTGTTTCATGCATTTACTGTCACATCATGGTAAGGGAGATGCTTATTCGGCTTTTTTCCTGCAAGAGCCTTTGCACTGACTTCCTTGCACAAAGAGGCCATTCTCTCTCTCTCTCTTGTCACAATTTTCTCTTCTTTGTGTATCAGCATTCTCCGATCCCTTGACTCCTTGCAGTAGATGGTGACAGTATTTTCCTTTTTGGTTTCTCACAGTTTATGCAAGTATATGATGGTTGCTTCAGGACGGGCATCCGTTTTCATTCTTCGGGCAAGAACACGATCCTCAATCAAGGTATTATCTGAGTTTCTCCTTCAAATTTCTTGGTATCCAGGCTGGGGAAAAATTAAGGGAACATGCCTAAATTTTTTTATTTAAATGTCATTAGGCTTGGGACCATGCTGTTGGCATGATATGTGTGCATGAAGCCGGAGGAAAGGTACATATAAACGTGACTGTAGAATTTCTCCTTCAGTTGCGAAGTTTGAGTTTCCTTCTGCATCGTTCTCATATTTCAGGACTTCTCTCATTATTGAATGCAGTTTGTTGGTTTGCTTTTGTCTATTTAGAATGAGATCAGCTGGTGTTCTTAGGCTCTTTCCCTAGTTACTACCTCCAGAAAAATGTGAGAAGAAGAATGACAACAATCTGAATTATGTATGCACAATAGACAAAGCGTAATAATGCAAAGAATCTATTAGAATTGATGTTAAAGCATGTCCCAAATCAGTTTCATAATGGGCCTTTATAGATTTGGTCCTTCCTTGACCAATCCAACTAGCAGCTTAAGTTTTCGGGATTCTATAACATTGTATGAAAGTCATGTTTCTCATTGCCTCACATAATTATTCATTTCTCAGATAGATTCTTGTTCATGTTTTTCAGCTTGGTTTGTGTTCTTTACATGGCTTAATTCAAATTTACTCGTAAGATGGGGTGCTAATGTCCTACATCACTTGAATACCAGGTTCA
The DNA here is from genome assembly GCA_017140165.1 of Eucalyptus shirleyi. Taxonomy (NCBI): domain Eukaryota; kingdom Viridiplantae; phylum Streptophyta; class Magnoliopsida; order Myrtales; family Myrtaceae; genus Eucalyptus; species Eucalyptus shirleyi. Next base: position 45,075,770 of record CM029450.1, read on the forward strand.
CTATGGCTTTATAGGTAGTCTTTTTCACCTAATAGTTCAAGTTTGGGGTTGTACTTTCTAATATATTCCTACCAATGGAAGCTACTTTTTTTTGGTTGATTCAGTATTTCATTTACAGATTTCTTCTACATGATTTGAACAGCTTCTAGATCTGCAATGTTTGTAATGTGCCACGCATCTTTTTCCTTGTACATTTTGAAGTTGGTTAAAAAACTCTATCGTAGAAAACCAAGGAACGCAATGCACTTTCAAATTCTTCCCGCCTCTCAAATTTCATTTTGATTTTGCTAGCTTTTCCCTCATGCTATCTGTTATAGCTCTGATAGTTGACTTGCCTTACTAAGGAAGGACACCTTTTCAACTCTGTGAGAAAATCCAGCTCGGATATGCTTGTATCTTGAAAATGTCATCTTTTCTAGCGCATTCCTAAAAGTTCAGGTTTATGTTTTACCTGACTAACCAACTACCATCAATTAGGTAACTGACTGGGAAGGAAGTCAAATTGATCTGGCAGCAGATGCCACTGAACGGAGAATCGTACTTCCTAAAGGTGGTGTTATTGTGTCTAATGGAAAGTTGCACAAGAAGATTATGGACGCGACTTCTTCTGGTTCCACGTCTATTTTATAGGATGCTAAAGATTTTGGTGTGTCTACTCTCTCTCTCTCTCTCTCTCATTATTGCAAATTTGTGATGGGTTATCCTGCATATGATGGTAGCCAAAGAGTGTTTTAAATCAGTTCGGTATTCCAGCTCAGTGATTATCTCCTCCAGTAAGAGTAGAATTAATTAGTAGTAATTGCTCGCATCAAGTGACATTTTTTTATGTTTCGTACTATGCAGAAAAGCAAGTAAAAACCATTATGCATTTGTTCCATTGAGTGTAGTACGTACACTACTTGTTGAAAGTTGGTATTGAAGCTCCAAATCTTCCGGTGAGTGTCAGTTTCTTGTAGAGTTCGGCCTTGTAAATTCAGTGCCATCTCTTTCTCATGGCAACTGATCTATTTTGTTGTCCAGAATGTTTGCAGAAAAGATTGCACCAAGGCTTTTAAGGAAGTCCAAAGAACAAATGGTTCGATAACTCGAGAAGTCACACTTGTATGCATTGATTACAAAATGTGTTGATCAAACTTTGGTCACGGTCACACATTGAGCATGCAAGGTAGATGAAATTAGAATAAGTAGAGTCCATGAACAAATCGATTATCTGTACTTTAGTGAAAATCATGTAGAGCAATAGAAACTCTAAAGTAATTTCTCTTTTCTAAAACTCTGTTGTACCATAAATCTTTTGCACAATAATCATTCTCCTCTTGAATTTCCACCCTACATTCTACAATAACTCTAATGGTTTTTGCCTTGTGACCATCACTAAGTCATCTACTTGAGGCTCCATGAATGTCTGAAGTAAGAAGAGCGATTGTTTTTGCTATACTTTCACCATCTGTTTCTCCCAACCATGAACAACAATATTTATTTTTTCAAATAATGTTCTTTTGCTAAATCCCACAATCAACGGCAACTAAATCAGTTCAACGTTACCCACAACTGAAGTTGAGCAGATCAACGTATTTGCATCTGGGTCAAAACCAATTCTCCCGTCGAACATTTTTCAGCCGTTTGGAAAATTTGGATGAACCCAAATTAAGGAACAAGTCAGGTCTTCTCACAACCGGGATGGGTTAGCTTCGAGGATTATCGTCCAAAACCCGTCTTGCTTCCATCGAATTAGATATTGCTAATGCTCTGGACAGATATTGCAGAAGAAAAATAACTAGTCTATTCTGTCTGTTAGTCAATGCACTTTCGTCATGTGGCTGAGAAGCTGCACCACCTAAACAAAAGGACAAATTTCTCAGAAGGGAATAGAAGCTTCCCGGAGAACTTTCCTTTGCATTAATTTATATGTATCTTACCAAAGAGCCCTTCTTTTCTGGGTATTCTACATCATCAAAGGCTTTTATTTATGTACTGATGCAAAATATCATTATAGAACGCACTATGCTTTGACCATCGGACACCATACGTGGGGTTGCTCCATGCACACTCATACTTCTATACGTATAAATACATCTTAAAATACGTGCATGAGTGCATAGATATTTTTGAATAATACGAACATGAATCACCATCCACGCTTACCCATTTGGGCATATCAGATCTTGCCCCTAGTCACCAAATTGGGTAGGATTTGCTGAACGAATGGGACCGAGACATCGAAGAACAGCCACATGAAATGCTTTTCAACGTTGGTTGGAAGCCATGAGGAGCACGGCGCAAAATGACAAAACCATAAAAATAAAAAAACATAATCCCATCACCAAATGCGTGCACATCGATTGGTCAACTCTAACACGTATGCACCTTCTTTTGGGCAAACCAATGCGCAAGCGAAACCCTAGATTTTGGACAGGTGACTGCTTCATTGGGCACTGAGCACCGGACGTTTGCAGCTTTCTTGATTTAAGAAGCAATTTGCCATCTTTAGCGAGCATGATTGGCTCTTGGGTTGAGTGATTAATGATATAAAAAATCGTGGGGGCCGTCCCCATGACATCTAGTATGAAGACAGAGGCCAAAGATTGCGGCCATGTCTCTTTTTTAGATCGTAATAGAGTTTTCCCCAGAAACATCATATCAAGCACATACCTTCATTGAAAAATTACTTTAAAACTACTCTTCATAAGCATCTTTAATCACACGACATGTATAGTAAATACCTTACTGATGATAATCATATATATACAAGTACAATAATACAAATCATGTAGATTCAATTATTTGACATGGAAACAAACTACTTTGAAATGGTGCAATTTGAAAATAACTGGCCGCAACCAAATCTCAATCTAACGCAACACCCACTAGCAACAATCAACCAAACACGTGGTGATCTGATATCAATCCAAAACTTGACCCTCACCACAAGCAACAAGAAATTTAACAATCCCCTTGCAATGTGTTCGCGTGGAATGTTATTGGCTTGATTAGGGTTCCAAGTCTTGAAAGATAGATAGTTACTTTGGAGTTTGGACTGCTAACTTGGTGTGTAAATTAGTGACATGGATAAACTTGTTAAGTAACCCTGCCTGTAGCAAAACCTTGGACGCAACACCTAGAAAGTGACAGACAATCACATGCTACATATGTTGCCTAAGTATGATAATTATAGCCAAGAGTACATCAAATAGGAATCTTTGGTGATTGCATAGAATAACGTTTGACCCCATACATATTGTTCATTGGTGGTTTGATCCTATGACTAGGGTTTCACCTGAACTATTATTTGACACAGTGAAACCAAAAACAAAGTATGTTCTGATCTGTTGGGATATGTATGGATTTCAACGTTGTCACAGCCTGTCAATTTTTAATGTACGTCCCACTCCCAGATTACTCCTACGTAAAAACAATGGAAGAATAACTTAAATATTATTGTAAAAAAAATGGATTTACGTGTCTTGCATGTGCGACACCTGTTATATATGCATTGTCTTATCATTTTATGAATTTACAATTAAATTGCTTCTCGATTTGTGCTACCCAAATAATGAAATCACCAACATTGAAGCCCACATGACTGACAAGTGTCAGGACATGGAAGTTGCTAGATGTTTTCAACCTACTAGTATGATGCCATCTTGACATATGCTTCAGCAAATCCTTATCCAAGAAAGGAAAAAAGTAACAAAGGATCGAGAATAATACCACAAAAGATTCTAAATTAATATGCCTGTAGCATACATAAAATCTTAAATCAATATGCCCCTCTCAAAATAACTCTAGTAATTTTTCTTGGTAAGGAAAATAACTCTAGTAATTTCCATTCAATGTTCTTGTTAAATTGCTAATGTGAATTACATGTGACAAACAACTCGTCTGACATATACCCAACATGGAAATTCAGCATAAATGGCTCTTAGAAACAGCGTCGTCTTGGAAATTCAAGTTCGTCCAGTAGATCCTGAGCCATGGAACTTGGGCCATCTCAGGATAAGCATTCAGACGTAGGCAAGTGTATTATCTCCTTGCAAGCTCTACCGTGGAAAACGCCCACATGATCGACAAGTGTCCCGGACATGGAAGTTGCCAGATGTTTTCGAACCTATTGCACTATGATAACAACATATGTTTTAACGAATCGTCATCAATAAAATTAAAAATCTGCATGCGATACGCGTATGCAGGCTGAATAAACGCAGGAGTCCCTCCCAAGTAATCTTGTTAATTGTAGATAACAACAACCGCAGACTTTTCTCACGTCGACAAGGCAGGAGGAAAAAGTCGATTCCTGTTCTTTGGGGAAGCATGAGTTTTTTTTTTTTTTTTTTTATTATACGTAACGTCACATGAATTGGACGTGGCAGGCTTTGATAGGGACAATAATGCTGATTGCTGGCCATTTTTTGTTCTTTTATGTTGTGGTCCTCAGATTTGGAAACCAAGGGCCTGGCAAGCGGACACGTAGTTGCTCAAAACTTTGCAAATCTAGATTTATTTAATGATTATTATTGACTGGAAACCAGATACAGCAGGGTCGGTCCGTACATGTTAAATAGTCATCCATGCAGATATTTTATATTTTCGTATCATAATTCCGGTCCCCGAGCTTATTTAATAAATTTTTATTGACGAGTACTCTTGAAATAATTGTTAAAATGTTTAAATAAAAGAATTTCATTCTTCAAGAAACATCGTCCATTTTAATTTTTTATCAAGTACAGTTAACAAGTGCTGTGAAATCATTTGTAATAAGACCTAAAAGTAAATTTAACCAATTCTCATCATATAAAAGTTGGAATCTAAACAATTGGAAAATTCACTCATGATTTGGATTAAATAAATAGATAAGTAGGTACAACTTTTTTATTCGTGATGCGTGGGACTTGATAATGTTCTTTTTTCCTTTTAAAATTTGAAAAGAAGAATGTATCACCTTCTATAATTTGAGATAAGACATCTTCATTTCTTTTATTGGCAAGCAAGAATACTTTATGAGGTAGGTTGAATCATGAAAATTGGTGTTTTGAGAATTATAATAGTATTATAAGATGCTTTGCTTTGACTAATATTATACTATACCACATAAAAGGAAATCATCATATCAAAAAGCTTATAAAGAAAATGGAAGGTCAATATAATTTTGTCTTTCGGCCATAATTTCGACATTTTCCACTGTCCATCAAAGACCAAAACATCATGAGCACCACGTACTTTCCCTGCGAAGTCATATGATTTAGACTTCGTAAAATGCCCCGTTGTCAAAAGAAAGTAATTGTTCTTCAAAAAGCGGAGGAACCCACAAAGATGCCTTTGAAAAAAACAGCCCACAAAGCAAAATGATTCAACTCTAAGTTCTTGACCAGAGCATATCCAGAAAAAAGAAAAGCAAAAAATAAAATAAAAATTCAACGACAAAACAAATTAAATCTACGCTTTTCCATAAATAAAAATCGCAATCCTCATAATAAATGTTCCTATATTTCGGCAAATACAACCATGCCATTATTGCCACCATCTATTAAATGCTCATCAATATTACCGCAAGCCTGTACTTTCCCTCCCAAGATAATTTTGACCAACTTTTCTATGAAAAAATTAAAAAAAAAAAAATTGACCAACCAATTAAGAAACCCATGCAAATAATATGATTTGTCAATTTGCCCTCGTGGACTCGTAGTCACTCGGATTTCTTCCCCTAATTCGTTGAAATAATCATCGGAAAGAGGGGTGATACGGTCTTTGCATTTGGAGCACGACCTGACACAGCTCGCTAGCTCAAGCTGTATAACGTGAAGCACGGGGAGCCATGAAGCCATGCATATCAATAAATGAAAAACAAATAAAAAAATAAATTGGGGAGGCCTTTTCGGAAAGTCTCATGAAAAGATGATACGTGGTGGCTTCGCGTTGGTGACAGCTAATTGTAATGTGAATCCCAGAAAAGCTAAAGAAGAGGGTGGCACTCCCCGCCGGGAATTGATGGATTTATTTGACATAGAGAATACAAGAGACCTTGTGATAGAGAGATAGAAGGTAAAAAAGAGAGGGAAAGGAAGGAAGGTATGAATTTTTACTTTTAACCATACTAAGCACGAGAAATTTGTTCATTAGTACGTCCGATGATGAATTAATTACATGAAAAAATGATTACAACATGTTATGTTATGGATGTTTTGAAATTAACTCATCTCCAAACGACAGAAATCCTATTGTTGATAGATGAATCGCCGTCGATTGCATGTGTTGACGTCCTAATGATCACAATATCCAAATTTTTTGTCGCTAAAAGTTGGAAACAATGATGACTCATGGGGAACATCGTATGGTAAGATTTTCATTGACTAGAACACAAGCCACCTTTTTTCCCTTCACCCTTTGGCCCTAAACAAGGGTTACACGTCGCCTCTATGATCGACAGCGGACGGCACCAAATGCTTTTGACCCTCTCCCTCCCTCTCCCTCTCTCTCTCTCTCTCTCTCTCTCTGAAAGCCTTCTATTTATATCTTGACTTCCCCCGTAAGGACCCTACTGCAACACACAACATCTTCAAATCTCTCTCTCTCTCTCTCTCTCTCGCGAAGTGATTTTTTAGGTGAACAGTTCTGCAAAGTTTACATTGCAGCGCAGCAAGGGGACAAGCAGAGAGGATGGGGAGAGCACCTTGCTGCGAGAAGAGCGGGTTGAAGAAAGGGCCATGGACCCCGGAGGAAGATCAGAAGCTCGTCGACTACATTCACAAGCACGGCTATGGAAACTGGAGGACTCTTCCCAAGAATGCAGGTACTTCATTCCCGTTCACTCTTGTATCTCCTCTTTAAATCTTCCTTCCATGGTTTGGCTTCTTTTGTGTTTTATGAAGTGAATTTACAGCAAGTGGTGCTAACGGGATTCTTGATCTCTTGTTTCTAGGGTTGCAAAGGTGTGGAAAGAGCTGTCGCCTGCGGTGGACAAACTACCTAAGACCGGACATCAAGAGAGGGAGGTTCTCTTTTGAAGAGGAGGAGACCATTATTCAGCTCCATGGCATTTTGGGGAATAAGTATGTCCTAACTCTTCTTTCTTCAGTTTGAATTGAGTTGAAAGTTTGATTGATTTTGCACATGAGAACTTATATATATCCATCTTCGGTTTGATGTGCAGGTGGTCTGCGATAGCGGCTCGTTTGCCCGGAAGAACGGACAACGAGATCAAGAACTACTGGAACACCCACATCAGGAAAAGGCTCCTCCGGATGGGAATCGATCCGGTGACGCACGCCCCCCGCCTCGATCTCCTCGACTTGTCTTCTTTCGTGAACCCTTGTCTCTTCAACAACAGCTCGTGGGCTCAAGTGAACCTCTCCAGACTGCTCGGGATCGACCCCCCGATCGATCCCGAGCAGTTGAGGCTCGCAATGTTTCCCCTATCGTCCCAACATCAAAACTCGAACCCGGCTCATCAGAATTTCCAAGAAAGCCAGCTAATAAACCAACAAATTCAAGAACTCCCCGGTTTTACTTCAATGACCTCCCCCCTTGTTCAATTTCCTAATGAAGCACAAGTATGTCAACCCAACTTGGTAGACGAATTTCCTTCAAATCCCACAGATCTCAGCTCTTCGAGCAATTCTCAGATGAGCGACTTGGCTTCAAGCTTGAAAGAAGATTACGTTCCATTCCCAAGATACGAGTACAACTACTGCAGCTCAGACCAATCACTAATCGACCACTCATCGACCAACTCCGCCTTCAATTCTCATGATAGCTACCAAAGTTTCGGATCGTCCAGCCCGACAGTGATGAACTCGAACTCAACGTACATCACTACCAGCACGGAGGACGAGCGGGAAATCAGCTACTGCAGCGACGTGTTAAAATTCGAACTGCCGGATCTTTTGGATGTGAATGAATTCATGTACTGTCAAGAACCGAGATGGTAAAAAAAAAAAAAAGCTTGCCACAGTGGTTCTTGGATTTGTATGTTGTCGATAGGTTTAGAAGCTTTCTAGCTTCTTTCTCACCCCTTCTGTTTAGCATTCTCAACACTGATGTACTTGATTCTTCCTTCAAGTTTTCATAACTAAGCTTACCGTATGAAGAAGGCAAGATCGTCCTGATGTCCTCTTTTCTTTCGCTTTTATGATTTTTTTAAGGGGGTATGTTTCCATTATTGCCATCAAATCCTCTATTCTTTTTCCTTCCTTTGTCTGTCCTATCATCTTGACATTTGAAAGCCCTCCTCCATTGCGCATGCTATAGAAACATTTCTCGCCAAACATCATAACAAAATCTCTCCAATTGTTAACTGACGTTGCTTCCGAAAGATAAGAAAAGATTGGTCAAGGAATCCATCCATCAATCATCAGTCACCCCCACATATTTAAAATAACCCAAGTATACTATTAAGAGATAGAACACGTGAAAATGGCATTATCACGGAGACGGATAAACCATCAACCCTTGATTTAAACAAGTGACTCAATTATCAAAGATTGCAAGTCTTTCCCGCAAAGTATTGAAATCAATATCAGCGCGTGGAAATATATTATTGAGTTTCCTGTTCTAAAGATTAGATATAAACGGTATTTAATAAAAGTCGAATCCAAAGTGCTGCAAAGCAGAAAATTAAACATAAGTTTCATTTGAATCATTGATGCACAGCATTCAAATAAAATCAGAACTTTAATTAACATCAAATCCGTAGTAATTTACTATCTAGGGAGTAGGTTTTTTTATGGAAATATCGTGATGCGAAAATAAAACTTGGAAACATTGATACAAAATCAGGGTTTATGAAATATCAAAAGCTAAGCAAGCCGAGAAAAATTCATCCTGTTTACTTCCCCGACTCCGGCAGCAGCCTCAAGCCTCCGGCGGCGACGGCGGCCGGCCGGAGATGGGTTAGGAGAGTTGGCGTCGGGACACCTGTCCCCGCCACCTGTATGGGGAACTGTCAACTTCACGTAGAAAGATGACCCGGAAGCAATTATTTTTTGCATGGGATTTGTATCGATGGAGCCTTGACCAAAGCAGGCGGGCACATTACGTGTCGACGCTGCACCGGCGAAACCGCGAACCGGCGCGGGCCCCCACCGGGCGGAAAGGCCTCGAGCTTCATTTGAAATCCACGGGCGTGGTTATTGCGGCAGCTCCTGTCGTCCTCATCGATCCGCCATTAATGGCTCCCCCACAAGTCAAACTCCAGACAAACAGAGATAGAGAGAGAGAGAGAGAGAGAGAGAGAGAGAGAGAGACGCAGGAGTGACGTCATCCCCTTTGCCGACACGTGTACTCCATTGCGCACACGGGTGGGGGCCCGGCATCGAAGGCGGGAGACCTGTTGACCCGGTAGCGTGGTGCGTTTCCTTTCCCGTTCCTCGCGAGCGCTGCCGTGAGGAGAAAGCGATGATCCGCTGTGATCGGTTCATGATCAAAACTCATCAATCATTACAGCCAGCAGAAGAACTATGAGCGGTGGGGCCCGCAAGGAATCCGAGCGGGTCCCACCGTCCTTTTTAATGACTAAAACATAAAGGATTGATCTTGAATGACTGAACGATAATGATATCAGAGATTTTTTCGTGAACGTGGCTAACGTCGCCTAATACTCGAGGATCGTGTTCTATTAGTCCGACATTCATCGAGTCGACCTTCTTTAAAGGCAATCCATACTATTTACTATTTTTGTATCATTTTGTATATGATTTGATGTGACTAGATGATTTGATTCCATTATCAATGATTATCCGTGATAAGAGGACTTTTTAGATATCATACGAAGCATTGAATAGTCACCCATCTACACCTGATCTAGCATTTGATGATATTTTGGATACTATGGAACCATACTTTATAGAGGTATTTTGTAATCTAAACCGTTGATCTCATTCTTTCAACTAGTCGGAGAAACTTCCTAGTATGCAAATTGATCGCAATATTTTGAAAGGTACTCTTCAGTCATAGTATAAAACCATATGGTAAATAAATCTAAAGATAAATCTGGAAGTTAAATTGTGTTTTATTTTTTCACAAAATTCCTTATTGATTGTTTATAGGGACTAGGTTTTGGATTTATATCAGATTGCCACGTGTCTAGCTGATTGCTCGTAGTGGGCTTTGCATTTGGATTAACGCTTGACTATGGCCAATTTATTCCAAATTGCACCAAATCAAAATAATTTATTCTTATGCTGAATAATTGAATCCATAGAGTTATATTATTGCACAGTATCCACGTACCATTAAGCTATACTTGTACACATGTGATTATCATCAGTAACTTAATTACTCTACATGTCATGGGATTAACGATGCTCATAAAAAAGTAACTTTTCAATGGTGTTATGTGCTCGATATGAATTCTAGTGTTCGACCAAAAGAAAAAAAAAAGAATTCTTGTGAAATCTCTATTATGATCAACAAATTCTGAGTATTTAAGGAAAGATCTGTCTCAAATGTCAAACGAAAGAATAGCCCCAAAGAGGCAAAAACGATGCTGCTAAACTCTCTCGCCTGAGGGATGCAAGCAATCCATGTTACCCATTCTACAGGCCAATCCCTTCACGCACGTAATCCATACATCACTTACACGTCAAACCAATCCTCTCTCCCTCTCTCTCTCTCTCTCTCTCTCTCTCTTTCTAAGATGAATTTCGGCGTAGAAAGACGAAGACTTTATGGCCCTCGACGTGTCGCAAAACGAAGAGGAGCTTGAGGTATAAAAGGCGCGGCCGCGGACCGACCATATCTGAAAATTAAAAGCCTCTCGCTTTCTGCCTCGACCGCCCAAAGAAAAAGCACTCGGAAAATCCTTCCAACTTCGCGTCCTCGGTTTCGAGATTTGGAAGGGTTTCCAACTCCCGCAAGTGGCCTCAGGTCCTCGTTCGAAGACTTCTCCTTTTTATCCTCCCTCTTTTCCATGTCTTCTTCGTTCCCCTTTGTTGTTTTCCCTCCTTCATGATTGAACTTCCCACGTTGACATTTTCACATGTTTCTGATTAAATGATCCGATTGACTTTTGAGATGGAGATTTCTCAACTTAGTACGTCGGGTTCCTCTTTCCATGCTTTCGTTGTTCCCCTTTATTGCTTTCCCTCCTTCGTGGTTGAAATCCCTAGTTGACATTTTTTACATGGTTGTGAGTAAATGATCCGATTGACTTCTGGTTTAGAGATTTCTCAATTTAGGACATTGGGTGCCTCTTTTTATGAATAAGAAATATGATCCTTTTGTCGCTTTTTGTTGCACTCGAAGGAACAACATTTGTTTATTTCTTGGGGAGATGAGGGGAGGCAAGAGACCAATAGTCCAAAGTTTAGTCAGTCCCACTTAGGACTATTTGTTATTGTTTTAGGTAAAATGAAGAGACGCGTGTACATTAGAAGTCCTATGATTTATATACAAAGGGTAATCAAGTTTTGAAACTTAAATCGTCCAACCAGCCATTAAAACTTGTCAAAATAGTGTAGTGAATTATTTCCATTTGCTCGTTTGTTTTATGAAAAATTGTCTAATAAAGCTTTAATCTATTGTACGATGGTTAATTCAATTCTAAATATCTAATTGTGCTAATCTAATTATGAATCTTTTTTACGATTCGTCAATTTAGTTGTAACAACCAATTTTGGGAGGCAATCGCTAAAGAGAATGCCAGCTGTTCTAACTGACACTATGATATGGATAATTCTTGTAATTTTTTAATTTTCTGAATTTTTATTAATTTTCATTAATTTATCTTATTTGCCAAGGCTCAACAACCTCCACCAACCACTCGGCAATGGACAAGGCCCAATGAAGCCCTTGCTAGCTGCAAGCCCAATCCAATATGGGCCACCGGCCCTTAACAATAAAAAAAGAAAATAAATAATTCGAAAAAAATTACAAGAAAAGATTTACAAAAATTCTCACGTTAACACCAGCCACGTCATGTAGCACGGTCGGCATTCACATCAACAATTTGTGACCAAAATTTGCTATGAGTATTATTGAAAAATCATTGAAAGATTTAGACTAAATTGTCACATCTAGAAAATCTTAGAACTGAATTGACCGTCATATAATAGGCTTAGGACCTTTTAGACAATTATCTCTCTGTTTTAAGTGAAGGAAATATCTAATGTGGACCTAATCAATAAACCGTTCTTGTGTTCCAATCTCATCTCAATCTCCTTTAAGCTGCCATTGTCGTGCCGTCGCGACTAATCCTCCCATGAGCCACAACCACATTCTTGCATCATCGTAGTCTCATCAAATTGACGCACCGGAGACACCGTTCGGGGGAGGAGTCTTAGATCTTGACGGCGGAGGAGTATACTGCAAAGAGGTTGGTCTAATCCTTTGGGCCAGGCGACGGTGGTGGTGGAGGATGAAGGTCTATTTTTGCTGGGCGAACGAGCCTACTTGACGCCACATTTACGAATTGTAGTCAAAACTATATTGCAGAAGAGGAAAAATATTAGAGCAAATCCATGTCGTAGTTTCCATCAATCAAAACAGGCCGAGTCACCAAAAACATACTTAATTGCACTATATGAATTTTCCTATACATAAGGTGCGTTGACTTCACAAAAAATAAACGATTTAGAAAAAAAAAATTCTAAAAATGATATCTTATATCGCTTGCAAAAATAAATAAACGAAATATATTTTCATCATCCTTGAAAATATTTAGACATTAATTATCATCGATAATGAAAACATTTTGTATTAACTAATCGTTTTTTGTAATACAAGTGATTGTTTTTGGGAAAATGTTTTTGAAGTCATTCCTCTTCTGGGAAAGAAACAGAGCCTTAATTACACTTTATAATAATAATAAAAAAGTGGACCTAAGGTGATCCTAGCGCAATGAAAACTTCATACTGTAATTCAATTTATTGGCCTTATGATTCTACCAATTAAAGGTGGAAATCTGTCTCACTAAGAGGCCAACGCATTGTTTTTATTATGATCCAAAGGATAAAGATTAGGAATCTAGAACAATATGGTTACCCGCAATTCCACATGTATTATACTGTATAAAATTTCAAGTGATGTATAGATTACAAATGACCAAATTGGAGTAGATATTTTGTGACATATATCAGCAAATCGTGGATGATTGTTGCTCGTGCGTGAGAGTCAGTGTTGACATTTTTTAGATCATAGCCAATCTACCCTAAAAACTTATCATTTTAAGAAAATATAAGTTAATACTAAGGATACATTCTGGAGATATTAGGGATTTAGATTAAAAAACTTATTTACAAAATCAATTTATAAGATAACATGATAGAACGTTTTAGGTACGTAAATATGACTTGTTCATTTAAATATTTCTCTTAGAGCTTGAAACCCGCATATGACATCTCGACTTTCTACTTATGACGTCCTTATAATATTCTAGAAAGGTGTACTTTTATTTAGGTAAACTAAGAACATTATTACTTAGCGAAGATATTTTCTCCTTTGATTACACGTGTGCCCACTAATCTTTTGACCTCCCATGTATTTAAGACTGTATCATAGTCAAGTCAAATGATAGGGAATCGTCAACAATCTGCTATGAAGTGCTGGACCTCTTTTCTTTTCTTTTTCTTATGTTCTTTGTCAGAAAGATAGGAGTTTTATTAACTAGATAAAGTTTGAAAATTCAAGTTCAAAGCATCTTGAGCAAAGTAATTCTCAAAAGGCTTATGGAGAAAAAGAGGCCCAATTTCTAGATAGGGCTTTCATTCGCTGGGCTTTCACAACTCAGTCAACAACTTGGTTAGTCTCTCCAAACTAGCTAGACTTAAAAAGCAAAAATTTTGATCAGTTATACAGAAATTGCACAGTAAGTCTTAATGCAATTAAATCCTAAACCATTCAATTAGTTCAATTGAGCTCTCATCCTTATTATAAAAGTGCAATCAAGTCATTTTGATTAACAATACCTAAAATTGCCCACGTGTCACCCAAAAAATTTACTTATGTGGCATCCTTAAATTGCACTTTTATGATTGAATTGTGTCTTTCAATAAAAAGTCAAATGACTTGGCCAAACCAATTGAAAAATATAGGGGTTGCTTGCATTTTTTGATGAAGGATGAGAACTTACTCGGACTAATTGAAATGTCTAGGACTTGATTGTATTGTTTGGTAAAGGATTAAGACTAATGGTGCAATTTTCCTATTTGTAAGGTCACACGATAGACCTTTTTTCAGTACTTGAATATGACCTGCTCGCTTAAATACTTTTTTTAGAGTTTGATGCAAATAAATGACCTGTTAAATCTAAGTTAACAGAGTGTGTATCCATAACAGTACACATAATCTGTCATCATCTCAACTTTTCACACGTAATGTCCCTAGGATGTTCTAGAAAGGTGTACATTCATTAAGGTAAAATAAGAAGCATTTTATTACCATAATGTAGATATTTTCTTCATTAACTAGTGTTATGCCACTTATGTGATCTCCCATATCTAGCGGATCTCTCTCTATTAGGAACATTCAAGGATCAAACAAAGTCCATGAAAAAGTCTGGTTTCCGAAGACTCCATCATGAGTTGTCGTGATCAAAATGCCACATGTGATGTGACCATTGAGGTCAAGTTCAATGAATCACTATTAGAATTGGTTGCGTAATTAGTTGGAAAACGTGTAAGAAATTGATGTGATGCGACATAAATTAAGCTCTTATAAATTCTAAAATTGATAACTCAATTGGTCAAGCCCAATAGAGAAACTTCACTTCATTGCGCATTTCCATACAATCAAATGAAAAGCTCTAGATGAGTCATTTTCTAAGAGCCCAAACTATATGATAGAGCAAGTGCATCTGTATTTGATGGGGGCCAAGGATTCCTTCTCCTATATTATCACAGTCAATTATCTCAAATCACTTATATCATTAACTATATTATTTTAAATAGGTACAGTCACTCTTAGGTACAGGACAACTACTTAATGCATTAGTTGCACATAGAGTCAAATTGAATCATTCATTATTAGAATTGGTTGCATAATCAATTGGTAGACGTGGAAGAAATAGATGCTACACATGTTACTTTTATAAATTCCAAAACTTAATATTTTTTCTATTTGAAATGACTTAGCTTGATAAAAAAAAAAAAAATCTCAATTTGTTGCATCTTTCAATACAATCAAATCAAAAGCTCTAGAGAAATCATATTCTAGTAGCCCAAACTATATGATGGAACAAGTCCATCTTTATCTCATGTGGGGGCGAAGACTTCTTCCCTGATACTATCACGATCTGTTATCTCAAATCACTTATACCATTAATTACATTACTTTAACTAGGGCAAACTCATTTTGAGGTATGAATCATTATTTAATGCATCAAATGCACATAAAGTCATCATTGAACGACTATTGCATGTTAGAAATTTTTATATTTGAACATTTTGGAAAATGCCAACATGAATATAATGTTTGGCTCAAGATTCAAGTTTTGGTAAAGTTTTGGTAAAGTTTTGTTGTGAAGTCGTCTAGGGAAAAAATGCTTTCTCATTGGACCTTGATCAACACGAGTATCTTTGCACAAAATACCCTAGAAGAATCGGTTTAAAAATCGACTCGGTAACTGGAGCAATTCCATGCTTGAAACTATTTCCTTGCTTTTTTGACAAATCAAAATTTCCTATAAACAAACTTGAGCTTGCTAGAGACAACTTTTTCTAAAACAATCTAACAAGAAAATATCGACGATTTCATAACAATTATCGCCACAGACAAACACATAAGGCGAGTGGTAGCGATGAACATGTCCAAATTCTTCCTAGGAGATATGCAATCATAAACGAAATTTGTATCCTAAATCAACATACTCTAATCTAGCTTCCCAAATATATGAACTCTAGATCCAATACTGCTTACAAATCCAGACGACCAAAGTAGTACAAAACCTCGAAATCTCCGGCCGTGCCACTGCCGCCGACCCAAACATAGAAACATAATTGAGTGCAGCGCCGGTGAAACCGATCCCGTTCCGCCCTAGCAAGAACTGCCCCGGAAACGTGGAACCGAGCGATTTCATCAACGCTGCACTCAATGATGTTTCTGCATCATGGGAGTCTCCCATCTCCTCGAGCATCATCATCATCATCATCATCAAGATCTGAAGCTTTCGTACATCCGGAGCCGGTCTTTTATACTGTAGTCGCCATGAAGGTGCAGTACACGGTGACCTCGGATTCCTTTTGTACTGCCCTCTCGATCTGCTGAACGAGGGGGGAAGCAGAGGTTTCGGGTCTTGTCGGGGAACGTCATTGCGTGGGGAGGAAAAGAGGGGGGCGGAAAGTCCCTGTACTTCGTTGTTGTACTGGACTCTTGTACTGCAATCTCATCTCCTTCCCCCTGCCAACCACCGAATATTTGAAGCCGTCGTTCGTCGAAAAGGATGCCGATGCCCGGCGTCACATGGCGACTGATCAGCTGAATTTTTGTACTTGAGAATTTGAAGAGTTTTATGCAAATTCGGCAGCTTGAATAAAGATGTTTATATTTGGTTAATAGCATTTAAAATCCTAAACTAATACCTTCGTGACACGTATATTCCAAACTAATAATCTTTTCATGAAGAATTTTAAACTATTACCGATGATGGATCTGAGTTAGAGATGTTGATTTTTGGATTTTTCTGAGACCAAAATTAGTTTAGAGTATATATATGATGAGACGAAAAATAATTTGAGATGAATGTGTAATTTGAGATTGCGGTATTGTAATTTCTCACCGCTTGGGAGCTACTGCATAATATCATCATAGAAACTTCTTGAGGAACTACTGCAGTTCTCACGTACGGAATTCCAATAATAGCGAAAGATTGGACACCGTGGCATCTTCCGAATACTTCAGTATATGATTTTCTCGTTTGATGCTTTACTGATCACACATTCACTCGTGAAGTCTGATGTAATGTGTGTCCTCGGTTCTAAAATTACAAATTACTCAGCTCGTAACAGTAACATCTAACCTGGTATACATGAATGATTAAGGGTTGCCAATTGGAATCAGAACCTAGTTCAGAAATGTAAATAAGAGCCTCGGTACGTAACAAATTGAAAAATGGCGAGCTCCATTAGAGAGGTATGACAACACTGCTATTGCAATGGCATCGATTTACATGGGATTTGAATAAGTACAGATATGGAAGTGTACATACAAAATGAGGAGCCTAAAACCAAACATCAAAGAACAGTGTAGACTTGACAGACTATGCTATATGAAAATTAAGTCACACCTGACATCCCCAGTATCTGATTCTATGCTGCATCACAACCCTCAAGGAAACATATGCATTGAGTTAGAGCAAGGGTGGTCGGACATTGCAGCTAGTAAGGCTCCGATGTTTTCTCTTTCCATTCACGATGATCATGATCATTTGATACATCACAGAAGAAAAAAATCTGCCAGATATTTCGGGGGAAATTTCTCTTGCATTCAATGGATAATCACAGATTCATGACTGGTGAAATGCCTGCAAAATGGTTGAGTTCCGAAGTTACATGATGATGAGATGACAATACCAAATTCCGTGGAGAGAGAAGGAGAGTGAGCTGAACTGGGAAGTGTGAACTGAATGATATTCTTAAAGCATTGATCAGTGAGCTTCTCATCAAATTCTAAGTATATATGAACTTACCTCTCACTCAACCAGATCGGTCTATTTGCAGATTTGGGCAGCTGCTGACATCATATTGAGGACGTACTATGAACCCGCTGCTGCTTAGTTTAGGCAAGCAGCGGAGTCGTACTCTTGACAATGAAGAACCTGCTGAGCTGCCTACGAATATAGTTTCCAAGCTTTCACAAGAGTCTATCTCAAGAACCTCCAGGTTTCGCGGTAATTCAGATGAGGGAGAAACTTCTTTGAGATGGGGACAAGACTCTATTTTGAGCTGTTCTAGTTTTTGAAGCCCGTCGGCTTCACTTTCTGATTACATATGGTCTTCAGCCTAGCAGCATGAGAAATATGGAGAGTTTCCAGATTTTCAGCTTCTCCAAGCACTTCCTCTAAATTCTCCAGATACGGACACCATCCCACTTTCAGTACTCGCAGGGAGACCATCATAACCCCAATTTTCTCAAGCTTTTGTAATTCCATAAGATCCAAGGTCTGCAAGTTACATTCTGCGGCCATGCCAGGGCTGAATAGCTCTTTCATTTCATCACAAGATTTTATTTGGAGGGTCTCGAGCTTCTTTGGCAGATCGGACAATGGGCAAAGGTTCTTAAGAATTGGGCATCGTCTCACTTTCAGCACTTGCAGAGAGACCATCATAACCCCAATTTTCTCAAGCTTTGGTAATTCCATGAGATCCAAGGTCTGCAAGTTACATTCTACAGACATCCCAGGCTTAAATAGCTCTTTGATTTCATCACAAAATTTTATCCGCAGGGTCTTGAGCTTCCTTGGCAGCTTGGACGATGGGAAGATGCTGGTGAGCATTGGGCAACACTCTATATTCAAGCTCTTAAGACCTTCAAAGACCTCGGACTGCACTTCACATACGCATCTTAAGGAAGACAAATTACACAGATAAAGAAACTCAAGCTTTCCTGAAGCTCTGGCATCTTCTTGTCTATCAACTATACTCTTGATACTCATGCACCTTTCAAGCCAGCAGCTCTTTATTGATTTCAAATTCTCTTTAACAAGTTCAGATAAGTGACTAAAAGAGCTATCATCAATTAACGATATGTGTTCAGCATGCTCAAGAACACTTTCAGGTGGACTGGATTTGCAATAGGATCCATGGATCTCCAGATACCGACCTAGCTCTTCATGATGAGGAATTCTTCCCTGAAACTTGATATCAGTCAGTAGGCCCCAGTCTCTAAGGTCGTATATCCTTCCATCTTCATTTTTGGAAAGCCAAACACAAAAGTGGAATTTTTGGAAGTATGTATCCCACAACTCGGGACTTTTTTCCATGAACTGGAGAAAGCTGGTGCCACGCATCAATATGGAAGGACTGTCAGGAGATGCAGGATTCTCAGAACTTAGGGATCCGCAACCTTCCAAGTTGAACTCCTCTGGAATATACTTTACCTTCTTCCAATCAATTCCCATAATATTTTTCATATTCTGCATATTGATCTTCCTCAGACTAGTCATAGCCGAGGTTTCATAGGGATATTGCTCTATTTTTGTGCCTGAAAGGTCTAGAACCTCCAATTTGGTAAGAGAATCCAAGTTTTCCAAACCTCCCAAATCAGCACAATCTCTTAGCAGTAGTTGCCGAAGGTTGCCTAAAGTAGTAAGGGTAGGTAAAGAGTCAACTTTAGTCCCGGATAGATCCAGCAGCTCAAGCTCCTTTAGGGCATCCAGCTTCGACACTTTGCAGGAACAATCTCTCAAAGAGAGTTCACTAAGGTTAGTGAGGTCAGAAAGCAATGGCAATTCTTCAAATTTTATTTCAGAGAGGTTGAGAATCCTTAGTTTGCTCATATGACAAAGAAAGCCAAGTATATTGCTCAAAGATTTTGAGCCATGGAGGTCGAGTACCTCTAGTTTTGGCAGGTCTTTCCAGCTATGGACTTTCAAGTTGGGGCAATTTCTTATTATTAGTTGACGGAGGCTGATAGGAAAGCAATCTGGCAGAAGGCTTTTAATTTGTGTCTCTGAGAGATCAATCGTCTTCAGGTGAGACATGCCCTGAAAGGAGTCATAGCTTGCTATCACTAACCCAGAGCATCCTGAGAGATCAAGAACTTCCAATTTCTGAAGTTTACTCAAGTTTTGCAACTCAGTAAGACATTTACAATTCTTTAGCACGAGGACACGGAGTTCAGAATGCTCAGGAAGTGATGGAAGAGCTTTTATTTTAGTATTTGAGAGGATGAGTTGGCGAAGGGAATTCAGATGTCCAAATGAATCATCTTCAAATTCTTCCAATATAGAGGCATCAGAAAGGTCCAGCCCCTCAAGGCCTTTGAGGTTCTGCGTGGATGGCAATTTTAGAAGACAAGCGCAATCACTCAAAGAAAAATGAGATAAGCCATTGATGTTGCTAGGTAGCTTATTCACAGCACTACCCTTGAGATCCAGAACTCTAAATTTAGTTTTAGTTTCTTGAGAATCATCTTGTACTTCTTTTAAAGATTTTGTACCTGAAAGAACGAGAATCTCAAGTTTTGTTAAAGGTCTTAGGGTGGGAAGTCTTGCCAGGGATGCACAGTCACTTAGGAGGAGTCGAGTAAGCTCTCCCAAATTGTGAAAAAAGGGCAAGCGCCCAATCTTGGTTTTAGAAAGATTGAGAATTTGAAGTTTCTGGAGCGGATTGAGGGTCCTGACCTGGATATTTTGGAAAGATTCTGAACCAGAGAAATCAAGCACTTCCAGTTTTGCCAATGAAAGCACTTCCTGTTTTGCTTCTTCCTTTCTCTTCAACAAATCAGGATTACACAGTCGTTCCAAATTGGGGCACTTTCTAAGAATGAGCCAACGGAGTTCCTCCGATTCAAGACAGAAGTAGGTAGCCACTTAATGCCAACTTCAGATAAGTTAAGCGATCTAAGATCTTTCATAGGCTCAAAAAGATCTTCACGGATTTCCTTCAACAAACAAGCACCAGATATCTCAAGAACTAGTAATTTCGTAAGTTCCTGGATTTCATCTACATTCTCCAATAAATGACAGCCCCTCAGAATAAGTATTTGAAGCTCCTTCAATTCTAAAAGTGGTGAGGGCAGCTTTTTGAACATCGGATTTAAGATGACTAGGACTTTAAGTTGTCGGAAGAATGTTTCAGGGGCTTCCCTGCGGGGTTTCCCTGCAAAACGAGCACCATCAATAAGGAGCGTGGACATCTCACTCCATTTCCCATGTCCTGCCTTGACCATCCCATCCGTCTGTATAACCCTCCCAAGACCAGCCCAAATTTGGTCCTTCAGCACACTAGCCACGCCAACGCATGCCCCGCTAAGTCCATCACGTCGATGATCAGTCACTTCCAAAGCATCACTTTCCATATAAACATAACTACACTCCCTTTCTCTTAGAAATCCACGGCCTATGAGCTCCATCAGAGTACGATGTGCATCCTCATAGGCCTTCTCAATATTATCACGGTCATCAAAATACCCTTCCAATAACCAATGAGTTATCAGCTCATTGTAGTGGATGCTATCATGATGGAGAAACAAGCATCTGCAGTGCCAACAGCACTTATTGAGGATGCTTGGCAACATTTCATACACATGCTGCAGTAATGTTTCAATATCAGAAGATTCCATTATAGAGGCCGCGTCTTCAAGTCTACCCTCCAATTCAACGTCCTTAACATGATTCAAGGCTTCTGCTATTATGATAATTGCCCCAGGATGACCTGCGCTATATTTACCAATAGCTGCAGACAGTCTTCCAAACCCAGTTGCCCTAGAAACTTCCGCCTTGACCCTTTTCTGCAGTAACTTTTCTGAGTCAACCGGAGACAGGAATCCAATTTCATATGACCTGCTATTGTCTGTCTGAATTGTATCCCCATTTCCCTCATTGCTAATAATGTTATCACTGCCTCTTCTTGTGATTAAAACCTTAAGAGGGTGCGCGTGATGAGAAAGAAGGTCACTTAAATTATCAAGAATTTTCTTTTGGTCAGTAATATTATCCAGAACCACAAGAAGATGTGGACCTTTTCCAGGCCCAGGAGCATCTTTCTGATCAACCTTCAGTGTTGGCTTTGGTTCAGGCTTTCCAGATTTCTTCTCTTCAAGTTTTGGTTTTTTCACTCCTTCAAGTTTAGATTTCATTGAGTCAAGCTTTTTCCTTATTTCCTGTTTCAGATTTTCTTGGTCCACTTTTTGCTCCTGCTGCTTCATCTCAGCATTGTCATCTTCCTCCTGCTCCTCATTAGAAGGAAATACGGACAGCTGAATGGCAATATATTCAACAAGAGATTTGCCTTCATATCCTGGGACCACCCAAATAGTTCCATAGAAAGAGTCCTGGAGGCTGGCAGAAGTACTTATCTCTTTTGCCATCCATGTTTTACCCGCTCCAGCTTCTCCAAAAAGGACAATTCTTTGCACATTTTCATCATTTAAAGAATCTATAATCTCTTGTTTCCGAATTTCCAGAGAATCTGTCGGGTTGGCCATTGCTGGCGAATGCAACTGTACAAACGGGACATTGGTTAAGGATAATTTTCTTTCTTTTTCCTTTTTCTACTGAACTATCCTTCTAAGTTAACCATACAGAACAACCTTAACTCGACTGTTGCACATGCACCATTCCATATTATGCTTCAATACAAGCATCCATTGTCAAATCTGAACTACAAAGGCTCCAAAAAGGGGGGAAAAGACTTTTAGGAAGAAAATGTAACTACTCCAACCTGGAAACCATCTGATGTAAAAATGTTTATTGTCTCATCAAACACAAATGTCGCATACTACTACTTCTAGTCTCTAGAAGCCCCCGGTACAGGAAGTATGATTGCTTTACTTGTAATCAATGTCCTGATATTTTTCAAATGAAATAAGATTACTATAGCCTAACCATGTAGTCTTCAAATTCTTGCAGATACCCTCACAAATGCAATATATAAACAATGGAGTTTGCCATGTCATCAGGAAAATTAGCATACAGGGGTTTACAATCTAACTTCCGCATTTTGTGAAGTTCTGATCAATCTGCAAGGATAAAAGAGTAGCACCCCCTGGTTCTCCTATGGTGGACTCAAATTTCTTCCAACAAATTCATTGTGAGAGTTAGGTGAAATTTGTCAGCTTTAAACATATGCCAATATCAAAATTTAAGGCTTTTGCTTGGATGCATTGACTGTATTGGTAAACCACTTAGTGTTCAACAGGACTCATAAGGAACTCTGCACAACAAGGAAATCATCTGTTACAATAGTTGTTCTCCAGAATACAGATTGTAACAAGAAGTTTGATTTTGGGAAGTCTACAACTGCATATAAAGGCAGATTACAGTTGTATTGTAGCACTTGGACGTAATAAATAAGTTGGAGTTGGTTATTGTAGTTGTTCCCTGGAGTCCTACAGCTGACTACAAATGCACAGGGAAAAGTTTACATTGGTTCATTTCATGATGACGATGGCAAAAGGAAGCAGGAAAACATCCCTAAAGCTTCTCCTTGTCTCACTTTGCCCAGAAGTTTGTTGTGCCTCACTTTTCTTTTCAATTAAAGGTTTTGGCCAAAAGATTGTTCGTGTGCCAATCCTTCCGTAAACACTAAATCTCCAAAAGTGGGAATGCAAAACTGCGAATGTTTTGGCTAAACAACATTTAATGGACGAAACTGGTGTCCAACAAGCTACTTCGACAATTGTACATATTTGTTCACAAGTCATATGCTTCAAGATTGACTCATTCCCAACGAAAAATTCATCAGGGACAAGAACTGGGGCAAGCTGGTTGCGAACGCACAAGTGTAAAATAGACAAAATAAGCTGTGAGCAGCAAATCAATATAGATGACAGACATCAATTGAATGTATTTTTCCCATGAAAGTAAGAGGAAAAAGATTATGAAGTAGCAACTACAGGTTGAAAATGGGCAGGTCGGTTCTGTTTTGTATTCATATAGTTTTATAGTTGGTTACATCAGGTTCTGCTTTCTAGAAGACGAGCCCGGTTCAGGTTTGGCTCTCAACTCATCTCACAATTCAGTTCCTTCGGACACAAGTCGGGAACTACTGGGGTTTAGTCGGGTCAGAGTCGAATGTTTCAAGATGTCTAGCATCTTTTATACCCTTTGGAGTAATGTTCCGTCTAGTCTATTTCTTTCATATAATTTCAATGGAATGTACATGCGCTATATCGGAGACGGCGACCGCATCGGAAGCGAAACGCACAGGGGGACCGGGGAAATGTGGCAGCTTAAGATCAGTGAATGCGGACTCCAAACTCTCAAGATCCAAATGCATCGTTCCAAACGCGACCGCATCAGTCAAGATGCAGCGCGTCGCCACGCATCGAGCATACACTCAAGAAACAAAAAACACTGCATTGACCCAGAAGCCCAGAAGACAAGAACAACCGAAAGAAAAGCTCATCCAGCCAGATCAACACACGCCATGCGACCAAAACAAGAAGAAACGAAGAGAAAGGCGAACCTCTGAAAGCTTTTCCAGGGCCGAGACCGCACAACGAAGGACGTGGCAGCTCTCAAAAGCTCTCTCGCGCTTCTTCTTCCTCTTCCTTCTTCTTCTTCTTCTTCTTCTTCTTCTTCGCTCAGTCGCTGCTGCTACTCATACTCCGCTGCCCGGAGTCAACGCACGTCGGTGTTCTGTGGTCTTCGCCTTCGTCTTCGCCTTTTCTCTCTTGTCCTTTTCCTTAATCAATTCCCATGACAAATTTATTCTTTATTATTTTTTATTATTTTTTATTATTAAATTATTAAATTAAATTATGCTTGATAGTTAACATATAAACTAATTTAAAATCTTACTTACATAGATGTACTAATTTGTGACTTTTCATGATATTCATATAATTTAATGAAAATTAATGAAAATTAATGAAAAATAAATTCATCACAAATATTTTAATTTAGAGCGTTTTATGGACAACAAATTATTTCAGAGTAAATTTATACTTATTTTGGGGTTTTGATGATGAAAAAATTAGTTAAGAGTAAGTTTATCATAAATGTATTAATTTGAAATTTTTCATAATATTAATTCTAAAAACAATAATATAAAAGAGAAAAAAGTAGAATGTATGTATTGTGTGATATATTTAGAAAAGAGTACATGAATTTGCCTTATTATATTATTATCTAAGATATATATTAATCAAGATATGCATCATCAAAGGGAGATTTGAGCAATTTTTAATAGAAGAAATTATCTTAAAAAGTTTTTAATTATTTCTAACATCCGAAAGAGTAAAGAAAATTTTCACACGAGGACCCGCAACGACAAATCATCACGCGCTCTTGCCTTTGTCGTTCGAATCTTGCAGGCATGGTTTAAACATGAAACTTCTTTTTACTCATTTCTTTTATCCGCTCTATTTATTCAATGAAAAATAAATAATTTAAAAAATAATTTTTGAAAAATGATCATTTATATTGTTTGAAAAAGTAGTCAATTTAATTTTTTTTTTCATGGTTGACAACATTTTATATCTAAATATTTTCATCTTTTTCGTGGAAATAAAATTGTTTTCATTTTATTCATTTTTATGAGTGATACAAAACACCATTTTTAGGAAAAAAAATTCAAATTATTTAGTTTTTGTGGAACAAATATACCCTAAAATTAGTTTATATATTCCGATTGATGTTTTCCTCGTATTAAAGATCTTAATGAGAGTCCTTTGATTGATGTTGTTAGACTTTGGACCGGGATGAATTTGCTTGTATCCAATTAGTTCTAAACCTATCGTACGAATGCCAATTATCAATGTAGTCCTAAACTTTTGCACAAAATTCCAATATAATATTTATCACCAATTGTAGTTGGAAATTGATTTATGTAGTATCCAATCATCCTCGATCCTCATACAACTCCACTTGAAAACCACATCCTAAGGGGATTACTACATCAGTTATTTCTAATGGCAATTGGTTAGAAAGATACTATTAGAATTTCACACAAAGATTTAGGATCATACTTGCAAAATGTAAAAGTTTATGATTGAAATGATAATTTTCTCTATACTAAACTTTTCTTCAACATTTGATAGAGTCATATTAGTTCAAGAATTAAATTGAACATTAGATAATACAACAACTCTAGAAAAAAGGGGGAAATGTAACAGGAACGTGCAAGAAAAGACAAATTTACAGTAGTTACGGAGACATTAGAAGAAAACCAACCATTTATTTTTCTGTCTAATGCTTTGTAGAGTTTATTTAATATTGACATTAAAGCTGCCAATCTTGATTAAATGTCTTATTATATTTGGCCAATCAAAAATGTAAAACATGGTTTTCTTCTGCCCACGACCAGCCTTTTCTTCTTCCTTTTTTGGTTGGTAAAAAGTTTTTGATTCTTGATACAGCTAGAGCAGCATCACTCGTTAATTTGACAACTAATTGAACTCCCAGTTGGTTTAGTATGCAGTAATAAATTAATTAAGGAGAGTTTTTTTCAAAATAGTAGTACCCGTAAAGCTCATGATTTAAGTAGCGTTCACGTGCATCTGATCTCATCTAGTATTTACTAATACAAAGGGAAGCGGGTTTCTATACTTCAACTACCATAACTCTTCGTTTTTCCTCGGACATGTCCTTAAAATTTTCCGATCCGCTTCCCTTTGTGTGAAATTAGTCAGGCTGAAAAGTTCAGATGATGACTAACCGAGAGAATGGCTGGTGATGTCAAAGATTTGATGAACTAATTTCTCAAACTGGAAGCTAGGAAAAATCCACATGGTGTTTTGAAGATGACAATATTTTAAGCATACTAAGACGTGTAAGACCGGTTCTTGACAGTATAATCAACAATTATCTTCTGCAGATCTTCCTCATCTTGCTATGAGCAATTGAATTCAGACACATCCTATTTTAGGTACAGAGCAGGAAACAAATCTCATGGAGCTTGAACATTGTTGCAGAAGAAACTTCACCTGACACAATGAGCAGCATGAATACATCAAGCAACTATCCTTTTCAAAGTTGAAAAGGCATGAACTTTGCATTGCTTTCCTCATGAAAACCTGGATTTTAATACATGAAGATACGGTCTCGTGCTAATATGGAACTGAAGATGAGATGACTTGTGCTTCATGCTTGAAGGCAAGTTTTCCTGAGGGAAAGTCCAGTTAGATCTCTAAATTTCTTTTGAATCTTCAGTTCATTTATGTACCAAACACTTGGGACGGCATTGATTTTAGTAATTTGCTGCGAGATTGCCTGGTGAGGCTTTGAATACATCTGTGCAGTTTGATGGTAGAGAATAGAATGGAGATCAAACAGATGAAAAGCAGAGTTTCTCACGAAAAGTAATCTTCCTCATTGCGCGTACTCAACAGAAATAAAATCAGACAAAACAGCATCTGGAAATATCAAGAACCTCTACATTTTCGGCTTCTCCAAGAGTTCCATCTGGACTCTTTGAGATTTGGACAATGCCTCACTTTCAGTACTTGCAAGGAGGCCATTGTAATGCCAATTCTCTCTCCAGCTTTGGTCTGCAATGTACACTCTGCAGGCGCATGAGGTTTAAACAGCTCTTTCGAGCTTGGAACAGTATTCAATATTCAGTTGTTTCAGATTCTCGAGGCTCTCAGGCTTCATTTTCTGACCACAAATGGTCTCCAGCCTAGTCGCACCGGAAATATAGAGAACCTCTAGAATTTTCAGCTTCTTCAAGAGCTTTTAATAAACTTGTAAGATTTGGACACAGTCTCACTTCCAGTACTACGCTGATTCCGTTCAGCTTTGATAATTCCATGAGATCCAAGGTCTGCAATTTACACTCTGCAGGGGCACGAGTAAATGGCTCTTTGATTTCATCACAAAGTTTGATCTGGAGGGTCTTGAGGTTCTTCGGCAGCTTCGACAGTTGAAATTGTCGCAAGCACTGGACAGTACTTTTATGTATAAGCTCTTAAGATCTGAGAGGACCTCTGTCTCAGACTGAAAGTTATCACCACATACAGATTGTAAGGAAAAAAGACTACACAGATAAAGAGAGGTAAGATTTCCCAAAACTCTGGCCTCTTCTTCTACATCTACTATACTGAGAAATTCTTTTGCTCTCTAATATCTCTTTGTTTTGCCAGGACACAAATTCAAGCAAAAGTGCGCATTTTTTACCAAAATATTGCGTAGCGCTTTTATTCTGTAAATAGACGATGCAATCATCACAACCCATCATAATTACGTAAAATGTAACGCGAACATGCATTTCTTTTTCTTCTTTCATATAGGAATGGGTACAGCTTTTAGAGATTGAGCCTTTTGGACGGCTAATCCGAACTTTTCTTCCATGTTCATGTTCTCGGGGATAACACCATCTTCGAGCTTCCAATTGAATATGTTGATGAGCGAACCGAGCATCAAAGGCAACATTCTCGCAGCCAATGGCAACCCCGGACAAATCCTCCTGCCACCACCAAACGGTACCAGCTCAAAGTTTTGTCCCCTAACATCAATATCAGATCCAAGAAATCTGTCGGGCACGAACTTGTCTGGATCATCCCAAGTGCTCGGATCTCGTCCTATCGCGAACACATTTATGTAAACCTGTGCACCCTTTGGAATGGTGAAACCGCCTATAGGAAAATCTTCCCCAGATTTTCGAGGAAGAAGGAGAGGAGCTATTGGGTGCAACCGGAAAGTCTCTTTCAAGACAGCTTCTAAATAGGGTAAGCGAGAAATATCGGCTTTTTCGATCGTCTTGCCTTTGCCAATGACTTGATGGAGCTCAGCTTGGGCTCTTGATAGCTTTTCTGGGTTGCGAAGCAGTTCTGTCATTGCCCACTCCAGAGTGCTTGAAGTGGTTTCGCTACCGCCGCCGATTATGTCCTGCATGATCCACGTCACAAATCAGAGAGCCTTTTTCCAAGAAATTAGATCATAATTATCACAATTAGGGAAGCATGATAGAGGAGATGGTACCAGAAATAGATGCTTGACTAGGGAGATGTCCAGGGTCTCATTTTTATCTTCAATCAAATCAAGGAGATAATCCAAAACATCGTTACACCTCACGCAACCCTTCTCTGTCCTCAGCTGCAGCCTTCTCTGGATCACACCATCGAAAAAGTCGAACATCTTCTGGATAAGCACCTCAAGGTGACGCTTCGAACCGTGCGGGTCGATCTTCTTGAGGATGGGAAAGTAATCTGCCAGGTTAGGCTTTCCAATCTCATAAAAAATTTGCCACACCACCTCCTTCAGATCTCCAGCTGGATTCAAAGGTTCTATCATGTCCAAAGAGAAAAGAGTGTTTGATACAGCGTTAAGGCTGGTCCTGAAAGCCGCCTCACCGACATTCACCGCCTCGCCAGCATCTGCGCATTTCCTCACGAAGGCGACCAGCTCTTGAACTTTCTTGCTGCGAAGGTGTTGGTTCAAATCGAGTTTTTTGCTGGAGAAGACATGCAAGTTGTATACTTTCCTGAGGTTTCGGAAGAGAGGCGAAACGGGTAGCCAGGGCAAGCCTAGCTTGTCATGGTCATGGGCCGTGATGGAACTGGGAACCGTGCGATTCGAGAAGACAGCATCGTGGGTCTGGAGGATCTCTTTGGCGAGCATCGGCGAAGAGACCACCACCGTAGTCACGAAGCCGAGTTCCAGTTTGATGATGGGGCCGTAGGTGCGGGCGAGCTTGGCCAGGGACTTGTGGGGAAGATCTCCGAGCTCGAGGAGGTTGCCGATGATCGGGAGAGGCCGCGGACCGGGGGGGAGGTTGGAGGGTCGAGCTCTTCGGCCCCTGTTGGCGACGAAGGAGAGAGCTTGGAACAAGCCCCAGAGGAGGTACAGACACAGAATCAGAACCAAGCAATCCATATCTCTTTCTGAATCCACAACTACAAGAAGTGCGACCACTTCCTTTGTATTTATTACGACTTTTAGGTCATTGAAATTGGCTTGCTGCATTCATCTCTCGAGCTCTCAAAATTCCATGTCATCGTGGGGTCATGCAGTGAGACTTTTCCAATACTAAAACTAAATTAGGCCCTGATTGGCAACCATCCAAACAGTCTTGCCTGATTTCGATTTTTTGTTAAATCGGTTTGGGAACAGTAATCGCGTTTGGTAAATTTTTTGTCTAAAACTGATTAGGGAACAAATTACTCCTGAATCGCGATTGGACAAAATTCGAGAATCGGAAAAAATATGATTCTCCGTCCGAGAATCAAAAAAGAGAATCAAAAGTGTCGAATAAAAAAAAATTATTTCTATATTTTATTTTTATTTCTTCCTGGTATGAAATATATATTTGTTGTATATATAATACATATTTAATTTTATGTTATAATTTAGTATTTTTATTTATTACATATTGTAGGGATATTAGTATAGTTTATACTATGGTTTATTATTTACTATATAATAAAAATTGATTAGTTAATATTTTTATTACTTAGTATAAAAATATAATTAATCGGTGAATGGTTTATGAAAATTCAATATCAAATTTATTTTAATCTAAAAAGGTAATTAAAAAAGAATTGGAATATAAATTTTATATAGTTACCAAACGCGTTTCTATTCTTTTTCTATTCCGAGAATAAGAAATTTTATTTGTTACCAAACGCGTTTTTTTACTCGAATCGGTTCCTAACAGAATCGAAATAATCATTTCTGTCGACCGCCCCCTAATGGAATCGTTACCAAACACGCCCTTAGACTGCTTCCTCACGGAAGGAGAGAGAGAGAGAGAGAGAGAGAGAGAGAGAGAGAGAGGAGGGAGACGGTCTGCAGAGGAGAGCAGAGGAGAGCAGAGTGTCAGAGTGTGCAAAGAGGTGGGCTCGGTCTACAGGAGAGAGAGTAGAGGTGGGGGAAGATGCAAATTGAATCGCTGACCCCATTTACACATGAGCTCTCGATTTTTCTATGATTTTACACTTCGCCTAGTGTAAAACCCATCCAATATTTTCGAGAGAAAACAAAACGACTTGTCGTCCCACGTGTTTGGTCATATGAACTTGCACTAGGGCGACGGCAAATGTCACCATCTTGCGTTAATTTCCGAGCCAAGACAAGCCCTCGTGATGCATGGGATAATAACCACATTAGTCACTAAATTATCTCATCACAGTCAATTATGTCCCAAATTTTCCAATTTCGTCAACACTAAGACCTTTACACAAAATTTTAAAGTCATCTTTCTAATCAATTGCAGTCGAAAATTACTATTGCATCTAATCATCCTCGATAGTCCTATGTGTTGCGCCTAACATAAACAATTTTACTCGAAACAACGTCTAGTGTGGACCATCACATCAACGGTTTTCCAATGGCAATTGATTGGAAAAAACTTTCGTTGGAATTTCAACAAATTAGAGACTACACTTGCAACATCTGAAAGTTTAATATTGAATTAACATCTATATATTAGATTTAAAACTGAATTGTTAAGTTTTTCCTTTGTCTACCACAACAATTGAGTGTGTGCATTAAATGGAAGCAAGACCGTTATGTGTGAGCTTTCAATTTATTTAATGAGATAATAAAATGGGTGGTCTCTGAACTTTTTTAATATTCAATATGGTCACACTAGCTAACGGTGTTACATTTTAACGGGCAAGAAAAGACAAATTTATCAGTAGTAATGGAGAAGGAACCCAATCGGCTGTCACCTGCGGAATTACAGCTGCCAATCTTCGTTAAACGTCTCATTATAATTGCCCAAACAAAAATGTATAACATGGTTTTGTTCCGCCGATGACGGTCATGTGCTTCTTTCTTTTTTGATAGGTCAAAAGTTTTTGATGATTCATACAGCAAGAGTTTCCCTCGTTAAGTTGGCAACTAACAGAACTTCCAGTTGGTTTAGTATACAGTAAATGTAATAAATTAATTAAGGAGAGATTCTTTCAAAATAGTAGTACTCCTTAGGCTTAAGCTGATTTGCATGGCGTTCACATGCGTCGTTGACACCTAAATTTTGACGACTCACTCATTCATTCATAGAAAAATTAGGGACTAATTTAACCCCTAGACAAAAATAACATATAGTTTTAGAAGCATCCAATAGTTAGTTTATATTATTTTTATTATATTTGTATTGGACCTTTGACGGATGAGTTTGAATCGGTGGTTTTGAACTTTAATTAGTGAGTTGGACTAAGCTCACAGTGATGAAAATTTGGCTGAACTCGTCGCTCATATAAACCAGTCATTTCTTTAATGAGACCGAAATTGACATATGCTTTGCACGTGTGAAATTTCAAGTTAGGAAATATAAAGAGCAATATCATAATCTTGAAAATTCAGTCATGAAAGAGCAACATCCCGGGTATAATATATTCGGTCAAGTGCAGCCTGCAATGAATAAAATATACATTCACATGATTGAATGGAAGAAGGAAAGAAATAAAGGGATAATATTCATTAAAGAAAAGAAATTAAAGCAGAGGATATTGTGAACACTCCCTATGGAAAATAGAAGATTGTGTCCCTTCCTTTTTTTTTTTTTCTTTTTTTTTTTTTTTTCTCCTATTCTAATTCTTCTTCAGGCCGACCACCGGCCCTCATCGGCTTAGCCTCGCCGGCAGCTGGGCGAGGCCCACTTGGCCACTGGCGAGCTCACCGGACCTCGCCCTAGCCTAGTGAGCTTGCCGGACCGATCATAATCCTCATTTGTTGATTGTGCTCGAGACCATCCTGCACCGTCACTATAGCCTTCCAAAAGGCTATCCGTCAACGACCAGGGCGCCATTGGCGAGCGCAGATTCTCTCACTTTTTTCTCCAATATTGATTGTTTTATATGAAGGAAAATCTGGGCGAGGGAAGGTCATACATTTTTACAGTAAAAGAGACGTCCCCATTGGAATGAGGGGAGCACTCGTTGGTAGAAGGGAAGTCAAAATTGGGAGCCCTTCTCCGTAGGTTTTGACTTGTGTGACCAGAGACGCCCACGAAATGAACATATAAAAGAAGAGAAGACTTTTCTTTTCTTTTTTAAGTCTTCCCACGAGATCGAGTGCTATTGTCCACCGTTCTTCGTCGCTGCCTGGGTCCCTTCGATGCAATAATCCGCTGTGTTGAACTACTGCTGGTACTGAGCCACCATGAGTGCCACAACCCTTTCCCGCTCATATGTTTCCGTTGAGTTCAAATTTGGCAATATTATTTGCGAAATTAGGTAATTATCTTATCTAAATTTGATTTGGATATTTTATTGTCATACTTTTCAATATCTTACGTGCATATTTGAATTATCGGCATGTTCCCAATTATGATTTATTGCCCAATCCGCAACTGCACGCCAATTTTTTATTCCATCTATAAGGCTTTAGATAGAATAATTAATCATGCGGGAATAAAATTGATATCATGATCTTTAAAGCTTAAACATCAATTTATCGATTTTATTAGCGAAATAATCAAGTTTGATTTGAATATTGTTTGCTAATTTGAACAATGGATTATGTCTTTGATGACCGTGAATGATTTGGTGCTTATCTTCTAATTGCTTTATTTATCCTGAAAATACAAAAAAAGATTACATTTGCATATCATGTAGATTACAATTAATTTCATAGATAGAATTGCATGATAGAATAGTTAGATACCTTTCTAATTATAGTAGAATGCATGTTTAGATGATATCTAGTTTAGATGGTATCTTGGAATTAAATTTCATGTCGAGATAAATTTCTAAGTTAAGATAGGATTCAGATTGGTCTATTTCCTAACTTGAAATAGATAATATCTCACTTTAGTTAGATTTTTATTTTTAGCAATTTTTAATTTCGAATTTTAATAAAAATACAAAAATATCATGTGCATGTCATATAGAATTAGGTTCACAAGAATGCATGTCATTTAGTGATTGTTGCTAGGTTCATTTAATTAGAAATTGTCCGTCATTAGAATTAAGTCATTTGGTTAAATTGCATTGCACATAAATTAGATTTTGTTAAACAACAGAAAATCCTTAAAAAAAGATTGAGTGACTACATGTTAATTAAGAATCATATCTAAGGCTTTTAATGTGAATTTTCAGCTAACATTGCAGGTGCTCTCATTGTTACGAGGTAAATCTTGCAATCTATTCACTACTTTATCTGGGTGTTAAATTTTTTATTTGCACACCCACATTATAACAATTAAAATCAATCAAAGCTGCCTACAAAAATTTTTTTCAAAATAAAAGAGAAAGGTACCGAAATGGCGTCAAAGAAATTTAAAGTAAATCTCTCGTTACTTAGGTTTCTAATCGACCCACTGAAAATAAATTAGTAGTGACTCATACTTAAAAATCAATTGTATATTAAGAACTCGAACTTAGGTCGCAAATTGGTATGGTTTTGGGAGAGCCCGAGCTAAGTTTAGGCTTAGTAATCCATTTGGTGCACCCGAGGTTAGGCTGCGACATGCGTCTAATCTTATCTAGTCCTCACTAGTACAAAGAAAATCACGTTTGCTATGCTTCAACTAACATGACTCCTGGTTTTTCCACATTCAATCACGGGCATGTCCTTAAAATTTTCCAGCCCGCGTCCCTTTTGAGTGAAACCAATCAGGCTGAAAAGTTTGGATAACTTTGTGTTATCAAAAAAGAGAATAGAATAGAGAGAGAATGGCTAACTAAGAGAATGATTGTTAGTGTCAAAGATTTGATGGACTAATTTCTAAAACTTTCATGTCAGGAGAAGTACTTATGATTCTTTTAAGTATAACAAAATATCCTAAGCATACTAATACATGTAAGTAAGTGTGCAGAAGATACTGCTTCTTGATGTTATAAAAAATTATTATCTTCTGCAAAACTTCCTCATTTAGCTTTGAGCAATTGAAATCAAACAGATCCAATTTAGGTTCAGAATAGGAAACATATCTCATGGATTTAAGCAACGAGTGCATCTCTTTTAGCCAACTCTTGAGGAGTATTTACCAAAAAAAAACTTTTGAGGAGTGATTGTGGTTGGTGTTGGAATTTGAATTGAATCTCTTGATTCTTCAATGGATCCAGAGGAGGTAGGTTTGATTGGTGTTGCGACTCTCACATCATTTTGAACAACCTTCCACATCAGATAATCGATAGATCCGATTAAAGTTTTGATTTTATTCTTCCAAATGTCATAATCTTTCTCATCAAAGTAGGGACGTCTGGTGTTGCTCTATCCTTTGAGAATACTTGCTCTAAGCATGCTAGCTACAACATATCGTGAACTCAAAAGTAAACATTTCAAATTAATAAGCACCTTGCTTTGATACCAATAGATGTTAGCTAGCAAAATCACCTAAAGAGGGTTGAATAGGTGATTTCAAGAGACCTACCAAATATTGCGAAATTAAAATAGTCAAGCTTGATATAATCTGAACTAGGTGAAATAGAGCATTGATATAAGCACAAATTATTTTATATCAAGTAATGTAGTGTAATGCTTCAATTAGGCAATTAGTGAAAATGAGCAAAGAGATAGAGAACAATGCACATAAAAATTATAGTAGTTCAGCGTAATGTTACAAAAACGACCATTCTCCCACATCAATGACTTAGGCTGCGTTTGTTTTTGTTTCTTTTTTCTGTTTCTAAA
This sequence comes from Eucalyptus shirleyi, assembly GCA_017140165.1. Classification (NCBI taxonomy): domain Eukaryota; kingdom Viridiplantae; phylum Streptophyta; class Magnoliopsida; order Myrtales; family Myrtaceae; genus Eucalyptus; species Eucalyptus shirleyi. Next base: position 45,110,883 of record CM029450.1, read on the forward strand.
CACTTTTTGTTTTTGTTTTTTTGTTCCTAGGAATAAAAAATGAACAGAAACGCGTTTGTTTGCGTTTTTGTTCCAAAACTATTTTTTTATTCCCATAAACAAATTTGGAACAGAAACAAGAAACAAAAAAAGTTGTTTCTTGTTTCTAGAACAGAATTCCGAAACACTTATCTCTTCTTCTTCTTTTTTCTTTCTTTTTTCTTTGGCTGGTCACCAGCCTTAGCCATGGCCGACAACCGGCCGTCGAGGGTCGGCAACGCCATCGAGGGCCGGACCTCGCCAGAGCGTCGCTAGCCCTCGACGAGGCCGAGCTCGCCCAGCGGCCGGGGGGAGCGGCTGCAAGTGAACGGCAGCGGGCTCTAACTCAGGGCAGCGGCGGAGTCGGGGTTGGGTCGCGGGTCGCTGGGCAGCGGCGGCGACAGCTACGGTGCGGGGCTCAGCCATGGGGTCTCGAGCGGCGGACGTCAAGGAGTGGAGCCAAGGACCGCTAGTCGAGTCATGGGCCGGCGCGGGGTCGACGATAGAGCGGATCTTGAAGTCGTGGGTCACGGCGCGGTGAGATTTGATGCAGCGGTGGCAAATGGAGGCTCGAGACCTGCAGATGCGTCGATCGGGCATGAGGCAAAGGGGCGGTCTTTGGGGCTTCGGCGTATCTGGGTCATCAGCGGAGGCTTCGGGTGCAGGTCTGGTGTCGCGAGGGGAGAACACGGAGTGATAGGCGACAAATCTGGGGACGCAGAGGTCAGCGATGCCGTCAGGCGTGGGTTCGGCGTCGCGGCGTGCAGGGGGCGCAGTGGCTACTCCGACGAACGGCTGGTACGGTGGCGGCAAGGAGGTGTTGAGCGCGGTTGCCAATGCGGTGGAGGGAGACGACGGTGTGGCTCTGGGTCACCGTCGGCTCGCTGCCAGCGCGGGCACGCTAGCACGGTCGTGCGAGGAGACGCCGGGGAGGAAGAGCGACCGGCCTAAAGAAGAAAAAAGAAAAAAGGAAAAAAAGGAAAAAAAATAAGAAAAATAAGAAAAATAAGAAAGAAAATAGAAAAATTAAAAAATTAAAAGAAATAAAAAAAATTATACAAATTTACCAAACGTATTTCTGTTCATTTTTTATTGTTGGAACAAGTTACCAAACGTGTTTTTTTGTTCAAAAATTGTTCCTCGGAACAGAAACGCTTTTTTCTATTTCTATTTCCTGAAACAATTTTTAAATAGAAATGTTACTAAACACGCCATTACTAGCTAGATTCCAAAAGAGATCTTCTCAAAGTTACAATACTATGTGCTACTTATACTCAAACACTTCTCCTCAAAGCTTGTGTTGCTTATAACCAAGTTGATAGATCTCACTCTTTCACACCTAAGCACAAAATTTCATACTATCAATACTTGTTGAAAAATTATAAATTTAATACTCTTAGGAGACAATTTTAAGATGTAGAGCTATCTCTAAATTTGGATTTTATGAACTCTTGATGTGTATCGATCTCCTTTTATACTCCACATCCAGTCATCTTGTTGGACAATCTTCAAGAGGTATAATTTCCAAACTAGTTGTTGGACAATTGTTGAGAAGATCAATTTGCCATCGAAGTTGATCAATCAGAATTCTCATATATTTGGTTGCACATACAATCAAATATTGGCTCCCAAAAATGGAGTGATTCAACTATGTAAATTATCTTGCCTTAAGGATGATTATCAATCAATCAAGATATCTTGCGTGATTGAATATTTCACATAAATAATTTTAAAGATTGGTCCTCAATTAAGATCTTCTAAATTAGGAATCTATACAAGATCATTAGCTATTAGGAGATGAGATTAAAAATAAAATAAAATAACCTCAAAATAATTATATTGGGCTACGTTTGGCAGTCTGAATAAAATTCAAGATGAGATAAAATTTATCATTTCTTACGTTTGGTGCTTGCTTAATACAGGTTAAAGTCAAATATAAGGGAAATATAAACTAGATAAAATTATCTCATGGAGGTGGTGGGCTAAAGGTATATAAGACTTCTAACATCTATAATAGAAAAGTTATTTTCCTCAAATGGCAATCTTATTAAATTAACAAAATTTAAATTATATTTCCATATAAATAATATTTGAATTCTAATATAAGATATCAAAATAAAAAAAATAATTAATTAATTTTAATTTAATCTTACTTTTATTTATATATTCAAATTTACTTCTATTTTATAATATAAATTCAATCTATATGTTATTTATATTTATTACTTATTTTAGGCATTTTAGCATTTTAAGTATATTAGTATAGCTTACTATTTAATAAAATTTTATTAAAGAATAATGGAAGGGGAAGAAAGAAATAAAAAATTAATTTAAAAGAAAGGAAATAAAATAAAATAAGCACATAAAAATAAAATAGGCAAGAGTGTCGCGAGACATTTTTACTATCTCTATTTATAAAAATTTTATTCAATTATATTAATGTGCACTTTATAATAAATAATATGATATGATTTAAATATATCCAACTTTATTACGACAATCACCAAACAATTGATAAGATAAAATCCCGATATAGTAAAATCCCTTTGTTTTTATATCATATTATATTCTATCAAGTCTTATCCTGATCATCAAACTAGATGATCAAACGTAGTCTTGAAGTTTGTGACAAGATTGATGTTGTGGGTAGTTTGAGGCTTCTACTTATATTCACAGTTCTAATTATATCAAGCTTTCTAGCTATCTGATAATATCATATTTTTGTAGTATTCTACTTATATCTAACCTTTGCAATACATTGTTGATATCCATGCAATATGCTACTAATATCAAGCTTCCACTTATACCAAGCTTCTATCTTATGCTCCTTCCATAACTATCTGATATCCATGCAATATGCTACTAATATCAAGCTTCCACTTATACCAACCTTCTGTAGACGCCGCCAAAAATTTGGATTTCAACCGCCGTCGCATCGTCATCGCGGTGAACCGGTTTCCTCAGTAAACCGATGAGTTTATGCTCTAAAATCTTCTTAGTAGACTAATGACGTTTAATGGATGTTTAGATTTAATTAATTAAGAATTAGGTTGTTTGTTAGATTAATTTAGTGATTTAATTATGCAATTATGCATGTTAGGTGGTTAGATTAGATCAAGCGAGACCTAGATAAATTGTATCATTTATCTAGAAGGGTTCGGGAATTTTCCAGGTTTGTATCAGTATTTAATTTAGCAATTCTAGCCCAAGTTAATATTTTTAGAAATTAAATTGAATTATTTAAATAATTTGAGAAATTAATTCATTATTAATTATTTTTCCGAAAATTAGGCGGGATAGCCGGTTACCGAATTTCGTGCTGATTGCAATGGTATGGTTAATTTTTGCAATTGAGTGTTACTTTTTACAAATTAAGTGCTGATTGGATTTTTAATATTTAATTCCAAAAATTGTGAATTTTCAATATTTATTTAAAAAATCCTAGGTGTCGGATTTTAACACCGAAAATAGTTTTAATTACTATATAAAATAGTGTGATTTTTAAAAGGAAGAATGTCAATTTTTCTGGGTCGAGTTGACCATGTACTCATACACGAATATTTTCATGTGTATTTTTAATACAAAGAAAAAGGCCAAGTTCATCATTTTAATTGAAGCATTTGAGTGTAATGTACAGTGCCCTAGGCCATATTTGAGTGATCGTGTGATGGTTAAGAAAAATCGTCCTAGGTTGTTAAGCTAGACGTTATCCCTATTTGGGATACCCCTTGATAACGGGAAGCCGATCACAGTAAATTCTAGACCCTATGCTCCTTCGGGAAAGCCATCTGAAAGAAACGTGCCATGCTCAATGGGGTGAGACGAAGCCTGGCAATGCCAAGAGACTGCTGAACAAAAAGTAGGCCATACTATATGCTGAGATCAAAACTAGAAATGCATGTTTAATTGAGTTGAATGCGCCGGATTATGGGACAAAATTGTGTGGCACGGTATAGGACGTGTCATAACAATTTGGCCCTATAATCAGGACTCTTGTGCTTGTTTGAGAATTTTAATATGGCATTTCAGTTAATTGAGCTTAGTTGTTACTCATGCTTTCATGCTGTCTAAGATATAAAATGTACTGACTTAAAGGGTGGATCTGGGACGAGGTAAGTCTCCTTAATTGTGTGATTGTGTGATTAGGACACTTCTAGGCGTATTTCCCTCATAATTAGGGTTTAGAGCGTGAACTCGCTGAGATCTATATATCACCCTGTTATGGGTTAAATTTTCAAAATCGTCGAGTGGAGTACCCCAAGCCGAGAGGAGGTGATCGGAAGTGCAGGTCAATTAGGACCACTTCTTTTTGGAAAGCCAGATTTTGTAGTCTTTTGGTCATAGACCTTGTACATAACTCTATGTGAAAATAAAAGCATATTTCGTTTTGTGTGAATCTATTGTCTTGCTTTTCTATCCCAAAATTATTACTGTTGGGGAATTTATTTTCGCTTTCGCATATGTAATAAAAAGAAAGGGTAGGCGACTCGTTTTGGGATTCGTAAAATTTTATCGACAAAAAAGGAATGGGCACAAGCTCGAGGATTGAGGCGTGACATCCCCGTTTAGTGGTATTAGAGCGAAATTTGTATTTGAAGTGATAAGATGCGGTGAGCTATTGGAATAGTTAGTAGGAGTGGCTTTTATTTTATACCAATATATGTGATTGATAGCTGTTTGGTAAATTGGTTATGGTGATCACTCAGTTTCTAATTCTCTATGGAATTGGAAAACAAGTATCTTTAAAGAGCCTGTAGGATGAGTGATCGAGAGTCAAGAACTCTTAGGCAGAGGACCATAGTGTCAGTGACTCGAGCTAGGATGCCAACAAGGGTCGGTCCCCGAGGCAATCAAGGTAGAGCGTAGGTTGAGGCCAGCGCAAGTGGTATAGTACCGCCGTTGGTTCCACCGATTGGTGCCAGGGTAGCGTCCTAGTGATCCCAGATTCGAAGGGATCATGCAAGCGCTTTAGACTATTGGTAATCTAATAGGGGCAGCAGTCGTTGCCTTCAGCCACACATCTTTTGTTGTGGATGGGTCAACCCATTAGCCCGTCTCCCTCTTTTGTTGACCCCTTTGCCTCGCCGAAGCTACCCCATGCATGATGCCAACAAAGCCCATCTCCACAGTTGCTTCTAGTTCGGCTTAGTAGTTTCTTTTGTTGTTTGACCTAACAACCCAAGAAGCCAGCGAAGCCCAGTGAATTTGGTCCAGCGAAGCCTGCACGTTCAACCCATCAACTCCAGTAGCCCAAGTGAACTTCCATTGCAATCCACCTTCAATTTTGGCCAAGCCTATTTGAAGCCCAAACTCACGAAGCAAGCCCAGCCCAACTCAATAACAAATCTCAATTTGAGTTGAGATTTGTTTAGCCAATTCTAGGTCCGACCCGAGAGTCCATCAACGCCACCAAAAATTTGGATTTCAGCTGTTGTCGCGGTGAACCCGTTTCCGCAATAAACGAGTGAGCTTATGCACTAAACTCTTCTTAGTAGACTAATGACGTTTAAGGGGTGTTTAGATTTAATTAATTATGAAGTAGGTGGTTAGTTAGATTAATTTAGTGATTTAATTATGCAATTATGCATGTTAAGTGGTTAGATTAGATTAAGCGAGACCTAGATAAATTGTATTATTTATCTAGAAGGATTCGGGAATTTTCCGGGCCCGTATCGGTATTTAATTTAGTGATTCTAGCCTAAGTTAATATTTTTAGAAATTAAATTGAATTATTTAATTAATTTGATAAATTAATTAATTGTTAATTATTTTTTCGAAAATTAGGCCAGGATAATCGGTGACCGAAAGTTTGTGCCAATTGCAATGGTGTGGTTAATTTTTGCAATTAAATGTTAATTTCTGCAAATTGAGTGCTGATTGGATTTTGATATTAATTCCAAAAATTTTTTTTTAATTTTCCAATATTTATTTAGAAAATCCCAAGTGTCGGATTTTGACACCGAAAATAGTTTTAATTACTATATAAAATAGTGAGATTTTAAAAAAGAAGAATGTCAATTTTTCTGAGTCGAGTTGACGGAACCCACACACGAATATTTTCATATGTATTTCTAATATAAAGAAAAATGCTAGGTTTACCATTTTAATTGAAGCATTTGAGTGCAATACACAATGCCCCGGGTCATATTTGAGTGATCGTGTGATGGTTAAGAAAAATCGTCCAGGGCTGTTAAGCAGGATGTCATCCTTATTTGGGATACCCCTAGACAACGAGAAATCGGTCACAATAGATTCTAGACCTTATGCTCCTTCGGAAAGCCGTCTAAAAGAGATGTGCCGTGTTCAATGGGGTGAGAGTAGGCCGTGCTATATGCCAAGATCAAAACTAGAAACGCATGTTTAATTGAGTTGAATGTGTTGGATTATGGGACAAAATTGTGTGGCACGGTATAAAGTGTCATAACGATTTGGCTCTATAATTAGGACTCCTATGCTTATTTGAGAATTTTAATATGGTGTTCTAGTTAATTGAGCTTAGTTGTTACTCATGCTTTCATGTTGTTTGAGATATAAAATGTATTGACTTTCATAGTGGATCTAAAACGAGGTAAGTCTCCTTGATTGTGTGATTATGTGATTAGGACACTTCTACTCGTATTTCCCTCATAATCAGGGTTTAGAATGTGAACTTGCTGAGATTTATATCTCACCCCATCGTGGGTTAAATTTTCAAGATTGTTGAGTGGATTATCGGAGCCAAGAGGAGGTGATCGGAAGTGTAGGTTAGTTAGAACCGCTTCTTTTTGAAAAGCAAGTTTTTGTAGTTTTTGATCATAGACCTTGTACATGACTCTATGTGAATATAAAAACATGTTTCGTTTTGTGTGAATATGTTGTCCTGCTTTTCTATCTTGAGATGATTACTGTTCGGAGATTTATTTTTGATTCCCATGTGCAATAAAAATAAAGGGTTGGCAATTCATCTTAGAAAGTCGCAAAATTTTATCGACCAAAAAGGGATCGGTACGAGCTTGGAGATGGGGGCGTGATAGCCGGCGACCTTGCTCGGAGCATTGCCAGCCCTCGCAAGGCTCGGCCTCGTCTTGGTTGGGCGAGCTTGAGCTCCCCAAATCCCTCAAGCTCGCCTAGATCTGGCGAGGCCGAGCTCATCAAGCCACCACCAGATCGGTGTTGCCTAGTGGTGGCCCAGTGAGGCTGAGCTTGACCGGTGGCTAGGCGAGGTCGACCTTGCCGAATCTGGGTGAGCTCAAGCTCGCCCAACTGAGGCCAGGCCGAGCCTTGCCGTGGTTAGGCGAGGCCAACGACCATCCAAAAGGAAGAAAAAAAGAAAAAATAAAAAATACTAAAAAATTAAAAGAAACAAAAAAAATATATATAAGTTTACCAAACGTGTTTTTGTTCTTTTTCTATTCCGGGAATAGAAATTTTGTGCAATTACCAAATGCGTTCTTATGTTCAAAAATTATTCCAAAGAATAGAAATAATTTTTTCTATTTCTGTTCTTGGAAATAATTTTTGAACAGAAACGTTACCAAGCACGCTCTAAATCTCCAAAAGTGGGAATGCAAAACAGTGAATGTTTTGGCTAAACAACATTTAATGGACAAAACTGGTGTCCAACAAGCTACTTCGACAATTGTACATATTTGTTCACAAGTCATATGCTTCAAGATTGACTCGTTCCCAACGAAAATTTCATCTGGGACAAGAACTGGGGCAACCTAATGCGTGTTGCGAATGCACAAGGGTAAAGTGGACAAAATAAGCTGTAAGGAGCAAATCAATATAGATGACAGACATCAATTGAATGTATTTTTCCCATGAAAGTAAGAGGAGAAAGATGATGAAGTAGCAACTACAGGTTGAAAATGGGCAGGTCGGGTCTGTTTCGTATTCATATAGTTTTAAAGTTGGTTACATCAAGTTCTGCTTTCTAGAAGACGAGCCCGGTTCAGGTTCGGCTCTCAACTCATCTCATAATTCAGTTCCTTTGGACACAAGTCGGGAACTACTGCGGTTTAGTCGGGTCAGAGTCGAATGTTTCAAGATGTCTAGCATCTTTTATACCCTTTGGTGTCATGTTCCATCAAGTCTAATTCTTTCATACAATTTCAATGGAATGTACATGCGCTATATCGGAGACGGCGACCGCATCGGAAGCGAAATGCACAGGGGGACCGGGGAAATGTGGCAGCTTAAGATCGTTGAATGCGAACTCCAAACTCTTCAAGATCCACATGCATCGTTCCAAACGCGACCGGATCAGCCAAGAAGCAGCGCGTCACCACGCATCGATCATACACTCAAGAAACAAGAAACACTACATCGACCCAGAAGCCCAGAAGACAAGACAACCGAAAGAAAAGCTCATCCAGCCAGATCAACACACGCTGTAAGACCAAAACAAAAAGAAACGAAGAGAATTGCGAACCTCTGAAAGCTTTTCCGGGGCCGAGACCGCACAAAGCAGAACGTGGCAGCTCTCAAAAGCTCTCTCGCGCTTCTTCTTCTTCTTCTTCTTCGCTCAGTCGCTGACTCGCTGCTGCTACTCATACTCCGCTGCCCGGAGTCAACACACGTCGGTGTTCTCTGGTCTTTGTCTTCGTCTTCGCCTTTTCTCTCTTGTCCTTTTCCAAAATCAATTCCCATGACAAATTTATTTTTTTATTAATTTTTATTATTAAATTACTGAATTAAATTATCGTGATAATTAATGAATATACTAACTTGAAATTTTACTTATGTCAATATACCGATTTATGATTTTTTATTATATTAATCTAATTTAATGAAAGGTAAATTTGTATTTATTTGGTGATTTTGATGATGAAAAAATTAGTTAAGAATAAACTTATAATAAATGTATTAATTTGGAATTTTTTGTAATATTGATCCTAAAAAAAATAATATAAAAGAGAAAAAAGTAGAATGTATATATTGCGATATATTTAGAAAAGAGTACATGGATTTGCTTTATTATATTATTATTATTTAAGATAATACATATTAATTGAGATATGCATCATCAAAAAAGATATACCAGCAATTTTCAATAGAAGAAATTATCTTTAAAAGTTTTTAATTATTTCTAACATCCGAAAGAGTAAAAAAAAAAATTCACATGAGGACCCGCAACGACAAATCACCACGCGCTCTTGCCCTTGTCATTTGAATCTTGCAGGCATGGTTTAATCATGAAACTTCTTTTTACTCATTTTTTTATCCGATCTATTTATTCAACGAAAATTGAATAATTTAAAAAATAATTTTTGAAAAATGATCATTTATATCATTTGAAAAACTAGTTAATTTAAAATATTTTCATAATTGACGACAATTTATATCTAAATATTTTCGTTATTTTCATGGAAATAAAATTGTTTTCATTTTATTCATTTTTATGAGTGATACAAAAGACCATTTTTAGGAAAAAAATTCAATCATTCAGTTTTCGTGGAACAAATATACCCTAAAATTAGTTTATATATTCCGATTGGCGTGATGTTTTACTTGTATTAAAGATCCTAATGAGAGGCCTTTGATTGATGTTGTTAGAGTTTGGATTGGGTTGAGTTTGCCCATATCCCATTAGTTCTAAACTTATCATATGAATGTCAATTATCAATGTAATTCTAAAATTTTACCCGAAATTCCAATATGATATTTCTCACCAATTGCAATTGGAAATAGCTATAGTCATCCTTGATCCTCATACAACTCTACTCGAAAACCACATCTAAAGGGGATTACTACGTCAGCGATTTCTAATGGCAATTGGTTGGAAAGATATTATTGGAATTCCACACAAAGGTTTAGGATCATTGTTAACACCTAAATTTTGGCGACTTGTTTGGTCATTTATAATATTTTTGAATTAATTTTATCCTTGAAAAAATATTAATTACATAGAATATAAATTTAAGTGCATTTATTTTTAATTTGCATTCTTTTGCATTTATTTATTGGACCGGTGGTGGATATGTTCGAATTACTGGTTTTGAGCTTTAATTTGGTAGGCCGAACTAAGCCTATGAAGCCAGTAAATTGGCCTAAATCCTTTTTTTATGATTGAAAATTATTTCATGAAAAATAAAGATTTGAAATCTTTCCGGGATATGATGGAATTTTTTGAATAAGGTAGATGTGACAAAAAATATTGCATTCTGAAAATCAAATATTGCATTTGGAACAAATCTTTGTGGATATGGATTTTGAAAAAAAATTAAAACCCTATAAAAAGAAAAAAAAAACGAATAGGGTTTCGGGGGGCTTTTCTTCATTCGAAAAAGAGCACAAGAGTAAAAAGAGGAAAAAAGAAAAGCAGAGGAGGTGACTAGTCGGCAGGGCCGAGAGAGTAAAACTGGAAGTGACGTGAGAGTGGCAGAGGGGAAAAAAAAAATAAAAAAGCAAAATATTTGATCATCCTTGATCTCCTTCGCCGACGCTCCCCGCAGCAGCTCAACCCCACCGTCGGTCCCTGCCTGCACCTCAGCCTACCTGCTCCACCGCGCCAACGCCAGCACCCCTCGACAGTAGATCTCGCGCCTGCGCCTCTGCCTCCGCGTTCCCGTAGCTGAAGCCCGCCGCGTCTGCACCAGCAATCGCCGCTCGACTCCTCGCGACGACCCGAGCCCGAGTCGAGCCGCTCTGCCACCACCGCTCCAGGGCGCTGCTCATCTTCCGTCACGAGATCTGCGACGCGCGTCGCTGCTGCTCTCGGCCGCCGCCGTTCCGGGCCTGCCTCTACTTCGCCTCTGGTCCGACGTTCCTGCTGCGATCCCGCCATCAGCCGCGATACCTGATGCCGTTGCCCCGAAAAACCCTGCTCAACCCAACGCCTTGCTGCCCGGAGCCGAAGCTCTGCAACCCGCCTCCGCTCAGCCTCACCGTCGCCGTTTGCTAGTCGTGCCAGACGCCGCACTACCGCCAGTCCCCTCGAGGGAGCTCCAACGCCGGTCACCCTCCGTCCGGCGCTGACCACCGCTGCTTCTCCCCTCCAAAATCCCTTAGGTGGTTTATTTTTTATTTTTACTTTTGTTATATATTTCATTTATGTTATCTTACTTTATTTTATTTATCATTGTACTGAGAGGTGATTTTTAGTTTATGGATATTGTAGACATTAACCTCAAGGCTTTTATTCAAAATTATTGTAATTATTATTTGATCCGTAAAATATCGGATTATTTTTTTAATTATATTAATTTTTGAGATTTGTTGATAGTTTTTTAATTATTAAATCAGTATAATTATTAATTTGATCTGTAAGACTTCGGATCAAATTTTTAATTATTTTAAACCGTGATGTTTAGGGTTAAAGTAATTGTTAATTTAACCCGTGAGATGACGGATTATTTTTTCGATTATTTTAATCCTTTATTTGTTGAATATTTGGATTGTTTTTTTTTTTGTGGTAAAAAGAATATCTGGATTGTTTATATTTAATATTTATCTGATAATTACTTGTCTTAGAAAAATAGTAAAAAAATCAAAAAATCAAAAAAAATCAAAATCTTGCATCAAAGCATGTAGGTTTAATAAATCAGACATGTAGGATTAGGTTTATGAAATTTTTGTCATCTAGTGATTGTTGCTAGGTCCATTTAGTTAGAAAATTGCTCGTCATTAGAATTAGGTCATTCGATTAATTTAGATTTGAATTTCATGGAAAATACAAAAAAATTTAGAATAAATTCATTTCATGCTTTATGATAGATTGCATGCTTATTCATGTTATATAGTTTAGGTCATATTGCCATATTATATCATTTCATATTACATTAGTAGCACGCATTGCATGATTCTCATTAAAATAAAGTGAAAACTAAAATTGAGTGATTGCATGTTAATTAGAAATCATATTTGAATCGCCGATGTGAATTCTAATCTAATATTGCAGATGCTTTTGTTACTATAAGGTAAGTTTTGCAATTTATTTATTTGCTTTCTTGAATACTAAATTGATGATTTGCGCACCCGCATGATCACCTCACATGTTAGAATAGGGAGGTAAATTAAAATCAATTTAAGCTGTCTACAAAATATTTTTTTAAAACAAAAAGGAAAAAGTACTGAAATGGCGTTAGAGAAATCTAGTGTAACTAAATCCCCGAATTCATAATTTTTGGTTTGTATGAGTAAAATAATTATTTCATCATTTTACTTAGATATCTAATCGACCTACCATAAACCGATTAGTGGCGACTCCTAGATAATAATCATTTGCATATTTGAATCTTAAGTCACGAATTGGTATTGGTATGAGCTTGGGACAGCCTGAGCTAAGTTTAAAGACTTAGTAGTTCATTAGCCTAAACTTAGGTGGTGCACTCAAAATTTAAGCCGTGGCAATCATACTTGCAAAATGTAAAAGTTTAGGATTGAAATAGTAATTTTCTCTATATCAAACTTTTCTTCAAGATTTGATATGGTCATATTAGTTCAAGAATTAAATTGAACATTAGATAATACAACAACTCTAGAAAAAAGGGGGAAATGTAACAAGAATGTGCAAGAAAAAACAAATTAACAGTAGTTACGGAGACATTAGAAGAAACCCAACCATAACTTTTTCTGTCTAATGCCTTGTAGAGTTTATTTAATATTGACATTAAAGTTGCCAATCTTGATTAAATGTCTTATTATATTTGGCCAACCAAAAATGTAAAACATGGTTTTCTTCTGCCCACGACCAGTCTTTTTCTTCTTCCTTTTTTGATAGGTAAAAAGTTTTTGATTCTTGATACAGCTAGAGTAGCATCACTCGTTAATTTTACAACTAATTGAACTCCCAGTTGATTTAGGAGAGATTTTTTCAAAATAGCAGTACCCGTAAAGCTCATGATTTAAGTAGCGTTCACATGCATCTGATCTCATCTAGTATTTACTAATACAAAGGGAAGCGGGTTTCTTATACTTCAACTACCATAACTCCTCGTTTTTTCCTCGGGCATGTCCTTAAAACTAACCGAGAGAATAAGTGGTGATGTCAAAGATTTGATGAACTAATTTTTCAAACTTGAAGCTAGGAAAAATCCACATGGTGTTTTGAGGATGACAATATATTAAGCATACTAAGACTTGTAAGACCGGTTCTTGACAGTATAATCAACAATTATCTTATGCAGATCTTCCTCATCTTGCTATGAGCAATTGAATTCAGACACATCCTATTTTAGGTACAGAGCAGGAAACAAATCTCATGGAGCTTGAACATTGTTGCAGAAGAAACTTCACCTGACACAATGCGCAGCATGAATATATCAAGCAACTATCCTTTTCAAAGTTGAAAAGGCATGAACTTTGCATTGCTTTCCTCATGAAAACCTGGATTTTAATACATGTAGATATGGTCTTGTGCTAATATGGAACTGAAGATGAGATGACTTGTGCTTCATGCTTGAAGGCGAGTTTTCCTATGGGAAAGTCCAGTTAGATCTCTAAATTTCTTTTGAATCTTCAGTTCAATTATGTACCGAACACTTGGAACGGTGTTGATTTTAGTAATTTGCTGCGAGATTGCCTGGTGAGGCTTTGAATACATCTGTGCAGTTTGATGGTGGAGAACAGAATGGAGATCAAACAGATGAAAAACAGAGTTTCTCATGAAAAGTCATCTTCCTCAGTGCGTATACTCAACAGAAAGAAAATCAGACAAAACAGCATCCAGAAATATCAAGAACCTCTACATTTTCGGCTTCTCCAAGAGTTCCATCTGAACTCTTTGAGATTTGGACAATGCCTCACTTTCAGTACTTGCAAGGAGACCATTGTAGTGCCAATTCTCTCTCCAGCTTTGGTAGTTCCATAAGATCCAAGGTCTGCAATGTACACTCTACAGGCGCATGAGGTTTAAACAGCTCTTTCGAGCTTGGAACAGTATTCAATATTCAGTTGTTTCAGATTCTCGAGGCTCTCAGGCTTCATTTTCTGACCACAAATGGTCTCCAGCCTAGTCGCACCGGAAATATAGAGAACATCTAGAATTTTAGGCTTCTTCAAGAGTTTTTAATATACTTGTAAGATTTGGACACAGTCTCACTTCCAATACTACGCCGATTCCGTCCAGCTTTGGTAATTCCATGAGATCCAAGGTCTGCAATTTACACTCTGCAGGCGCACGAGTGAATGGCTCTTTGATTTCATCACAAAGTTTGATCTGGAGGCTCTTGAGGTTCTTCGGCAGCTTTGACAGTTGTAAAATGTCGCAAGCATTGGCCAGTACTTTTATGTATAAGCTCTTAAGATCTGAGAAGACCTCTGTCTCAGACTGAAAGTTACCACCACATACAGATTGTAAGGAAAAAAGACTACACAGATAAAGAGAGGCAAGATTTGCGAAAACTCTAGCCTCTTCTTCTACATCTACTATACTGGGAAATTCTTTTTGCTCTCTCATATCTCTGTCTTGCCAGGATACGAATTCAAGAAAAAGTGCGGGAAATTCTTTTTGCTCTCTCATATCTCTGTCTTGCAAGGATACGAATTCAAGAAAAAGTGCGCATTTTTTACCAAAATATTGCGTAGCGCTTTTATTCTGTAAATAGACTATGCAATCATCACAACCCATCATAATTACGTAGAATGTAACGCGAACATGCATTTCTTTTTCTTCTTTCATATAGGAATGGGCACAGCTTTTAGAGATTGAGCCTTTTGGACGGCTAATCCGAACTTTTCTTCCATGTTCATGTTCTCAGGGATAACACCATCTTCGAGCTTCCAATTGAATATGTTGATGAGCGAACCGAGCATCAAAGGCAACATTCTCGCGGCCAATGGTAATCCTGGACAAATCCGCCTGCCACCACCAAACGGTACCAGCTCAAAGTTTTGTCCCCTAACATCAATATCAGATCCAAGAAATCTGTCAGGCACGAACTTGTCTGGATCATCCCAAGTGCTTGGATCTTGTCCTATTGCGAACACATTTATGTAAACCTGTGCACCCTTTGGAATGGTGAAACCGCCTATAGGAAAATCTTCCCCAGATTTTCGAGGAAGAAGGAGAGGAGCTATTGGGTGCAACCGGAAAGTCTCTTTCAAGACAGCTTCTAAATAGGGCAAGCGAGAAATATCAGCTTCTTCGATCGTCTTGCCTTTGCCAATGACTTGATGGAGCTCAGCTTGGGCTCTTGATAGCTTTTCTGGGTTGCGAAGTAGTTCTGTCATTGCCCACTCCAGAGTGCTTGAAGTGGTTTCGCTACCGCCGGTGATCATGTCCTGCATGATCCACGTCACAAATCAAATAGCTTTTTTCCAAGAAATTAGATCATAATTATCACAATTAGGGAAGCATGATAGAGGAGATAGTACCAGAAATAGATGCTTGACTAGGGAGATGTCCAGGGTCTCATTTTTCTCTTCAATCAAATCAAGGAGATAATCCAAAACATCGTTACACCTCACACAACCCTTCTCTGTCCTCAGTTGCAACCTTCTCTGGATCACGCCATCGAAAAAGTCAAACATCTTCTGGATAAGCACCTCAAGGTGACGCTTCGAACCGTGCGGGTCGATCTTCTTGAGCATGGGAAAGTAATCTGCCAGGTTAGGCTTTCCAATCTCATAAAAAATTTGCCACACCACCTCCTTCAGATCTCCAGCTGGATTCAAAGGTTCGATCATGTCCAAAGAGAAAAGCGTGTTTGATACCGCGTTAAGGCTGGTCCTGAAAGCCGCCTCCCCGATATTCACCGCCTCGCCAGCATCTGCGCATTTCCTCACGAAGGCGACCAGCTCTTGAACTTTCTTGCTGCGAAGGTGTTGGTTCAAATCGAGTTTTTTGCTGGAGAAGACATGCAAGTTGTATACTTTCCTGAGGTTTCGGAAGAGAGGCGAAACGGGTAGCCAGGGCAAGCCTAGCTTGTCATGGTCATGGGCCGTGATGGAACTGGGAACCGTGCGATTCGAGAAGACAGCATCGTGGGTCTGGAGGATCTCTTTGGCGAGCATCGGCGAAGAGACCACCACCGTAGTCACGAAGCCGAGTTCCAGTTTGATGATGGGGCCGTAGGTGCGGGCGAGCTTGGCCAGGGACTTGTGGGGAAGATCTCCGAGCTCGAGGAGGTTGCCGATGATTGGGAGAGGCCGCGGACCAGGGGGCAGGTTGGAGGGCCGAGCTCTTCGGCCCCTGTTGGCGACGAAGGAGAGAGCTTGGAGCAAGCCCCAGAGGAGGTACAGACACAGTATCAGAACCAAGCAATCCATATCTCTTTCTGAATCCACAACTACAAGAAGTGCGACCACTTCCTTTGTATTTAGTACTACTTTTAGGTCATTGAAATTGGCTTGCTTCTTCACGGTCACATGTTTGACTGAAGCAGACGTGAAAGATTGGAATGTAGGCAAGAGCAATTCTACTTTGCCGAAAACAAAACGACTTGTTGTCCCACGTGTTTGGTCATATGAACTTGCACTAGGGCGACGGCAGACGTCACTATCTTCCGGAAATTTCCAGGCCAAGACAAGCCCTCGTGATACATCCAACCGAGAGATTCGGATAATAACCACATCAGTCACTAAATTATCTTATCACAATCAATCATGTCTCAAATTTTCCAATATGTTGTGCTAACGTGAACGATTTTACTCGAAACAACATTCAGTGTGGACCATCACATCATTGATTTTCCAATGATAATTGGTTGGAAGACTTTTCATTGGAATTTCAATCAATTAAGGGCTACACTTGCAATATATATATAAGTTTAATATTGAATCGACATCCATATATTGAATTTAGAACTAAATTGATAATTTTTCCTTTGTCAACCCAAACCTGGCCCACAACAATTGAGTGTGTGCATGAAATGGAAAAAAAGACTTTCATATAGTCAAGTGTGTTTGACTTCGTATGTGAGCTTTCAATTTGTTTAATGAAACAATAATATGGTTAGTCCCTGAACTTTTCTTCAGTCTCGAGTGAATTTTTGAAAGTTGAAGAAGTAAGTTGAACAACGGGTAATGCAACAACTCCACTTAAAAAAAAAAAGGGCAATGCAACGATAACGTGCAAGAAAATACAAATTTACGGTTGCAATGGATAAGGAACCCAATTGGCTGTCATCGGCGGAATTACAGCCGCCAATCTTCGTTAAACGTCTTATTATATTTGGCCAAACAAAAATGCTTAACATAGTTTTGTTCCGCCGATGACGGTCTCTTGCTTCTTTCTTTTTTGATAGGTCAAAAGTTTTTGATTGTTCATACAACAAGAGCACCCCTCGTTAAGTTGACAACTAATAGAACTTCTAGCTGGTTTAGTATGCAGTAATAAATTAATTAAGGAGAGATTCTTTCAAAATAGTAGTACTCCTAAAGCTTAAGCTCATGATCTGCGTAGCGTTCACGTGCGTCTAATCTCATCTAGTCTTCACCAGTACAAAGGGAAGCACGTTTGCTATGCTTCAACTAACATGACTCCTGGTTTTTCCACATTCAGTCACGGGCATGTCCTTAAAATTTTCCGGTCCGCAAACCTTTTGAGTGAAACCAATCGGGCTGAAAAGTTTGGATAACGTTGTGTTATCGAAAAAGAGAATAGAATAGAGAGAGAATGGCTAACTAAGAGTATGATTGTTAATGTCAAAGATTTGATGCACTAATTTCTAAAACTTTCATGTCAGGAGAAGTACTTTATGGTTCTTTTGAGTATAACAAAATATCCTAAGCATACTGCTTCTTGATGTTATAATAAATTATTATCTTCTGCAGATCTTCCTCATCTAGCTGTGAGCAATTGAAATCAAACAGATCCAATTTTAGGTTCAGAGCAGGAAACATATCTCATGGATTTTAAGTAACGAATGCCAAAAAAAAAAAAAAAAGACACTCTTGATGAGTGATTGTGGTTGGTGTTGGAATTTGAATTGAATCTATTGACTCTTCGGCAGATCTAGAGGAGGTAGGTCTGATTGGTGTTGTGAGTCTCACATCATTTTGAACAACCTTCCACGTCAAACGATCAAGAGATCTGATTAAAGTTTTGATTTTATTATTCCAAACGTCATAATCTTTCTCATCAAAGTTGGAACGTCTAGTGTTGCTGTATCTTTCAAGAATACTTGCTCCAAGCATGCTAGCTATAACAGATCGTGAACTCAAAAGTAAACATTTCAAAATAATGAGCACCTTGCTTTGATACCAATAGATGTTACCTAGCAAAATCACCTAAAGAGGGTTGGATAAGTGATTTCGAAAGACCTACCAAATATTGTGGAAATAAAATAGTCAAGTTTGATATAATATTAACCGGGTGAAACATAGCATTGATATAAGCACAAATTATTTTATATCAAGTAATGTAGTGTGATGCTTCAATTAGGCAATTAGTGAAAATGAGCAAAGAGACAGAGAACAATGCATATAGAAATTATAGTGGTTCAGCTTGGTGTTACAATAGCAACCATTTTCCCACACCAACAACCTACTAGCTAGATTCCAGTAGAGATCTTCTCGAAGTTACAATACTAAGTGCTACTTATACTCAAGCACTTCTCCTCAAAGCTTGTGCTGCTGATATCTAAACTAATAGATCTCATTATTTCACACCTGAGCATAAATTTAATACTTCTGAAAAATTATAAATTTAATACTCTTAGGAGACAATGCTAATGTAAAGCTATCTCTGAATTTGGATTTTATGAACTCTTGATGTGTCTTGATCTCCTTTTATATTCCTCCACGTCCAATCTTCCTGTTGACAATCTTCAAGAGGTATAATCTCCAAACTAGTCGTTGGACAATTGTTGAGAAGATCAATTTGCCGTTGAAGTCGATTGATCAAAATTCTCATAGATTTGGTCGCCCATACAATCGAATCTTCGCTCCCAAAAATGGAGTGCTTTAGCTATGCAAAGTATCTTGCCTTCGGGATGATTATTAATCAATTAAGATATCTTACATGATTGAATATTTCACATAAAAAATTTTAAAGATTGATGATCGATCAAGATCTCTAAATTAGGAAGCCATACCAAATTACTAGCTATCAAAAGATGAGATAAAATACCTCAAAATAATAATTTTGAAGTTTGTGACGGGATTGACGTCGTGGGTAGTTTGAGTGTTCTGCTTATATCAATAGTTCTGATTATATATTTAGCTTTCTAGCTATTTGATAAAATCATACTTTTGCAGTATTTTGCTTATGTCCAACCTTTGCAGTGCATTGATGATATCCAATTAATACACTAATAATATCCATGCAATACTCTACTAATAAAAAAGCTCCCACAAACTTCTACTTATATCAATCTTCTATTTTCTAGTCCCTCCACACTCCTCATTCTAGGCTTGTTCACCTTCTACTTAGTTAACCTTCTGTAGACACATTTTTGCCTAATTCCTTGACTCCTCATCTTTAGACAATCCCATTAGGACATCATCTGCATAACAGTTTGTGCATCTTTCACATGATTACTCAACCATTAAATATATTAGTAGCCTTTGATTATTTTGTCATATTCAAAACATGATAAAGGATTTTTCCAACAACTTGACATTAAAACAGTTGTTCCTCAATACTCAGGCCCTAGTCCAATATAGAAATTTGAACTAAAAGATCTAATGTAGCTAAATATATATATGTGTGTGCGCGCGCGCGCGCGCGCTCGCGCGTGTGAAAAAAGTTTAAGATAAAGAATATTCTATATATTATGCTTGTCTTAAAGTACATAAAAATGCTAGTAGAACGTTTAGGCATACAATCAGTGAAACTAGTGAGTGTTCCTTTTGCAGCATAGCTTAAATTTTCTACTAAGGCACCATTTGGTAACATTCCTATTTCTATAAATTTCTAGTCTAGTACAGAAATTGAATTGAAAGACCTAATGCAGCTAAAAAAAATTAAGATATGACTATTCTATACATTATGCTTGTCTTAGAGTACATAAAAATGTTAGTAGAGTGTTTAGGCATGCAATCAGTGAAACCAGTGAGTATCTCTTTTGCAGCATAGCTTAGATTTTCTACCAAGGCTCTATTTGATAACATTTTTATTTCTCATATTCATGTTCTTTTGTTTCTCAAAAAAGGGAAAAAAAAACACATAATCTATTTGATAATGTCAGCTAGCTTTTCTATTCATCGAAATAGAAAGTAGCCAAGGAATAGATTTGGAGTAGAAATAAGAGATAGAAAAAAGTAGTTTCTTGTTCTTGGAAATAATTTCTAGAAATAAGTTTCTTTCTTTTTTTTTTTCCGTCCTTTCCTTCTTCTTCCTCTTTTAATATGTCACTGGAGCCTCACCACCTTCCGCTCGCCACCCAACAACCAGCTAGAGGAGAAAGAATAAGAGAGGAAAAAAAAAAAAAAAAAAAACCTCAAAAATTATTTTTTTTAAAAATGAAATTCTACTTCTCAAAAAAAAAAATTGTTGGTAACCAAACGCATTACTGTCATTTTTATATGTTGAGAATAGAAATTTTATATAATTATCAAATGCGATGTTTTACTCAAAAACTATTCCAAGAAATAGAAATTGAAAAGAACTATTTCTGAAAAAAAAAATTATTGCCAAAAATAGAAATGTTACTAAACGCATCATAAGTTACCAACACAAACTAAGGATAAGGAGGAAGACCACGGTCTGCAAAGTGGATCACACCTGAAGAGGATGGTAGAGTGAGGTCAATTTCTAGGCAAATGACTCTAAGGGTACGCATAACAAAATTTCTTAAACAGAAATTGATTTCTAGCCAGAAATTGATTTCTCAATTTCTAAACATTAAAAATTTTAGCTTACGATTTCTTCTTCAAATCTATTTCTGGAATAAAATTTTGTTCCAGAAATAGAAAAATCAAATTGCGTTACCAAACGGATTTATATTTCAAACATGTTTCGGGGAATAAAGAAACAGAGAAATAGAAAAGTAGAAATTTTATCATACGCGCCCTAAGAGCATCGAGTCACTGGGCATGCTAATTCGGATTAAGCTTGAGAACGAGAGGATGTTATAGTCATTGAAATGGATATCCTTTCAGTTTACCTAGTCGTGTTGTGTAGGAAGATGTCTTTGTAGGTGACAAAGGCACAGTGAACGACGAAAGTTTGTGTATATGGCAGTAACAGAAGCCAAAAAAAAAAAAAAAAAAAAAAAAAAAAGACTCATTGTGGTTGCACAGTCTAGCTTCTGAACTTGATTTAGAACAGCAATTTGCTAATGTATTCTGTGATTGCTGACAGAAAACCAAACGCACCAAGAGAGTACCAAAAGCAGTGATGCCAGCCTTCAGGCATCATGTTATGGGAAATTTTATGTCGTGGGGGAGTGGTACCGGATCGTCTGTGAGAAAAGATACCACGAGTAATGATCCGGCGGACGTGCTGAGAACGGTCAATTTCGCTGGCCAATTTCAAGCACTGCTTAGACTCGGAAGCGTGAAGGACTTGTGGATCGCGACCATGACTTGCCGCGGAAGATCAACCCAGTATGGAGATTCATTACATTAGTGCCTTGACTTTGAGCCCAAATCAATCAAAAACCGACTCAAATCAATGCGCACGCCCGACAAGAGGAGGTGGTCTGGATTGTGTTCATGTTCAGGGTTGGAGATGCATTAAATTAGGTGCCGATTGACATTCCACTCATAACTTCTAAACCCATGAATATGGTTGAGCATCTGACCTTGAGGTTAGCTGCCTGGCTCATGCCGGACTTAAGTTCACGCGCATTTTTACGTCGCTTTCTTTAGGGTTCTTTTGGCATAACTCAAGAGTAAGCACTTGAGATTCATTTGTGAGATTGAGTAAATTTCAATGAGAAATCAAGAAATTAACCATCTGAGTGCTTCATGGGTGTAACTGGGGGCCCAAAATTGAGAGGTGCAGAGTGGTTGAAAATTGAAATTCTCCACTGAAATTCTTAGGGAATAGTCAAACCCTAATGTCATTCGCCCACCGTCTCTAGCATGCTTATTGATTATGACAGCGCAAATTGCATTACTTTCTCACTCCCTGAAGTGGAGTGCACAGGTTCGATCTGAGAACACCCACTTCAAACCTCAACAACACACATATCCCGATGCAACAAGATCCATCAGAGTGCATTACTTTCGAAACCTAATGTCATTTTGGCAATGTGATCATCTGAATTCCATCACGATGGATTCAACAATTATGAAATTCAGGCGGCACCCTTTTTTCTTTTTCTTTTTTTGCATTAATGTCTATTAGGGTTTGAGAAAGCAAACTTCGGACAGCTCGCAAATCCAATGCAACCAGTAAGGAATCGCGCAACTAAAGGAGAAAACCATGGTGGTAACGGAGAACTTTCTTCATACAGATCATTGATTATTGACTATTGCTTATGCCCGATAAAAAGTAATTAAGCATTGTTTAGCGGATGACAGCTGAAACCTTTTAGTGATGAGAGTAAGTGCGCAACGACATGCGGGGTACGACTCTAATCACATATCAATCGAGGAGTTCTCGGAAGTGCTGATCGACCACTTCTTTTGTGTTATTATGTCATTTATGTTTAACCGGAATTTTCATGGAAATTATGCAAACTAATATTCTTTTTTTATATGATTATCAACTAAAATAATCGCTTTTTCCATCATTATAAAGCTCCTAGGTGGCGTGATCTCTAGTTAGAAGTTAAGGAGGTTCATGAAGTGTAGCAATCATGAAGCTTATGCTTGTAAATCACGTAATGTATAGCTTCTCCCATATGGCTTCTCTCTCTACTTTTGATTTTGAAGAGAGAAAATCTTCTTCACTTTGCCAATATACCTAGAAAAAATCAGGAGATGTCTTACAGGAAACAGCATGAAATGGAGAAAAAAAAAAAAGAAGGAAAGGGGAATCAGATGAAGTGATTTTTATGCTAAGAAAGATTTTGTATCCGTTAAATGACGCCAATCTCAATGGGTGAGTAATGATCCGAATTCAATCTGGGAACCCAAGTAGCTTGAGAAAAAGACCAGGTTCAATTTAGTTCCCAGTGTGAGGATAGAACTGATTTCGAACCAGTTAATAATATTTTTTTAACAAAAATCTCATTTTGTTTATAACTAAAAGGTTAATTAGATAAAAGGCTTAGAATCCACTTGCTCATTCTAGCTTTACACCTCTTTTGGTCTCTCCAATTTGGCCCAAAAACAAGGATCAGAAAGTAAAAGGAGCTAAAGGATATACACAGAGGGGACAGATTCCACGTTCTATCTTGGAACCAGCTGATTCGGTAGGCCGATTCCGAAGGAGGACCAACTGGGTTTCCCGATTTTACCCGGAACCGGACCATGCTCACTCCTGATTCATCACACTTTAACAATCAGAGAGAACAAAAAACAAGAATTTACACAACAGTACGCAAGCTCAAAGCCAAAAAAGATGAATGCTCAAATAAGCAACTCCCTAGATTGATGATGTGATATACACCATTGATGAACTTGTTCGCCATACAACAGACTGATGCACACCACATAAACAAGGATTGAACTTTTTTCAATCAACAGAATGAATGCATTGCTGGGCAATCGATTTTTACACATACACCGAGAGAAATCTTGAGTATAATGAACAAACGTCATATTCTAAAATCATTCCGCCTGAATCAAATGGTTGCCATATTGCTTGGCCTGCACTGTATGCCTCCTCCTAATGACTACAACCAGAAACTCGCACAACTCGGGTTTCACACTGACACAGCCTGCTTGACAATCCTTTGACTGCAAACCCGGCCGACGGTTCAGAAGATTACAACTTCTTGCATGGTTTGAGAAATTCTCAGCCTGCTGTAATATCTTTTTGCATTGAGCAAGGGTCGGGGCACTTGGTTAAGGAAACAGGGGTTGAATTTAGCTCAATTATTGCTTTGCTTCCTTCATTGTAAGTAGCCACACATATTGTGTCGCCACGACCATGCCAAATTCCATCCTGGACATTGTTCATCTCCAAAGTTCGGGATTCCTGCTCAATGGCAGAGAACAGGAAAAAAGAAAATTCGTAGACTTCCCATTAGCAACACATGATAACCAACTGTCTGTGCAGAAATTTGGCTGAACCAATCTCATGGAGTCTGAACAAAATTTCAGGAGAAACTTTACCTGACATAAGGCACAGCACGGACATATAAAATGGTAGACACAATCGTCCAAAGAGCTGTCAGAGCCCTGCAACAAGAGATCAGCAAAGAAGTTGAATGTCAAGGTCCATTAATATTGAGAAATAAAAATAGATCCAATGACATGAATCAGCCCAGAAGGGAAGTCAAGTGAAATTATGACAAGGGAAAAAAAAGGAAATAAAAGGAATAGAAAAGAGAGGAGACATTAATATGCGTAGCAATTTAGTGAATTATATGATTCCTGACTTCACCAAAAAATACGCAACTCTTTGGGTGTTTTCATTTGTTCTTTAATTTAGGGGTATGATTGAAAGCAGGAAATAAGAAATGAAACTGTAAACCTTCTTGGATCTTGGAACACCATTAATGCCACACCATCAAAGGGATTTTTCAATTTCATCCCCAAATTCTCAAATTACATGGAGATCAATCAAGTGAATCACTGGCTCTTGGATTGTGACTCTTAAAACTTCCTGGATCTTGGACCACTAAGCCAAGCCATCATTTCTACTTGAGATTTTCAATCTCCCTACCAGATTTGGGCACCGTCATGGCTCTCGGCACGACAGCAGACCTATCATGGAGATCAACCAACTCAAATCACATGGCTAGATGGCAACCCAACTCATATTCCAGCAATGATCGTGAGATGCATTGTTGCTTGTAGCAACCATGTGACCAGGGGTCCACTGACTATGGAGTATAGTCATCCTCAACCACTATCATGCTACTCAGAAACAATCGTGTAGATGCAAATTACAAAAGATCACACAATATCTCAGCTCTATAACTTCAAATCCTCCATTGATGATCATTGACCTCATTATGCCACTTACAATGTATATGTCTCTAGGGCTTAAAAATTTCGAAAACTAAAATTCACGTGTCTCTATTCCCAAGCGTCCTTATTTTAAGTAAAAACTAAGTCAATCAATGCTTGTCATGGTTTCAGAAATTGAGAGAATTGGGCTGGCCCATCCCTGTCTGCTGGCAAATTGACATTTAACCACTATACTTGACCAAAGGGTAACAAAAGCAATGAATACGGTTGTTACAATGTCAATTAAGTTCCAAGTTAAGGGTAAACTTTAGAGGGCCCTCTCTGTTCAGGGATATTTGCATGACAAACCTCATTTCGAAATCGAATGCATGAACACGGTGGGTGAGATCAGACAAAGAACTAGACAAAAAGTCCAATAAAGCATCGGCAGGAAAAGCAAAATATGAGAGACAGCAGTCATCATTGCAGCAGAGAGAAAAACTAAGGGGAAAAAAAGGAAAATCATAGTTTTGTACATCATAGTTCAAATAAGTGAAATTAACGATACCCTGCTTGTATTATTACCCTACAGTGTGCTTCCACTGTAATGATGAACTCTCAAATGTCACTGTATCATGAGGTGGAGATCCAACGAAAGCAGACGAACTAGAGGAAACAAGCATTCGTATGGAAAATTTCAGATTGAGGCTGCTCTACATGATTGCTACTGACTTTGTAGAAGATAACTTTGTCAAGATGGCGGATATACAGCTCTCTAACATATTAGAGAACTTCAAGCAAGAAGACAGAGATATAACAAACTTTTATCCCATAGCAAGTTTCATAGTGTCAAGTATGACATCGAAGAAGAACCAACTGCTATTAAATGGAAGAGAAATAAAGATCCACAGAAACCATAGAAATAATAATTATTATCACAAGAGAAACCATATATACCTTGGAAAAGCTTTGTGTACAATTATGGAAAATATAGCAGATATATAGACAGGACATAAAGCAAAAATGAGACACTTACTTTGATGTTAAACTTCTTTCTAATTTGTGCACGGAATAAGCCCAAATAAGTTCCAAGTGAGAAGGCAAAAGCTACTGCTAAGTAGATAAATAAGGGTCGCTTGGTTACTGCAAAAGCAATCACGCTGAAAAATGCACAGAAGGCAAGAACAAAGTGGAAGGTTCCCTGCAATTCAAATGATAAAACCAAATCAGTACAAAGCTCCCTCTCCAGAGAAGAGCAAGATTTCTAAATCTTGAGAGTTCACAAGCTGCCGGTCAAGCATATGGCAGATCTAGCAGGAAGCTGCGTTCTTATACATGTTTGAACACAAATCAGTATTAATATGAATTTATGAGGTCAGACTGACAGAGATTTACTTATACATGTCTGAAGCAATTCCTCAACAGGTGAACTAAGAACGTGGGCCAACAAGGCAGCAACAAGGTGCTTGTGCTCCAACATCAAGAAAACGTACATTTGAGCATAAAGCATCGTTCAGACTACAATTAGAGCAAGAAGATACAGAAGACGTTCCAAGACCTTCTTTTTTTGTATAAATCATGTTGGCTCCCCTTTATACCCCTAAGACCAACTATTGGCATTTTTGGCTCAAGAAAGGCACGTCACAGCCAAGAGAGCTAATAAATTAGGTTTAATGTCACTGTACTCACGTTGGAATCCACTACATAAACAATCCAATTGAAAAAAATATGTTTAATCATAGACAACACTTAGACTATGCATGGGGATGAACCCAAGGTCAAGTCAGCTTGTAATCACAGTTTCAACAGTTTCAACATCATGATGAACGTGATTGCAGTAGACAAATGAAAGGGGCTTCAAAAATCCGCTTTATTGATACCCTATTATGTAAATGTCTCCAAAAGGTGCTTTGTAGCAGAAAACCAACTATGCCTAATCAGAGAAGCTTCACCATAGCAAAAAGAAGCGAGATCATCCTTCTCAATGATTTACCTGAATAAAGCAAGAACCGAAACCGGCCCGCTTCATGTTTTTCCCAAATCTGTAGCACGGACAACTGCACAACCAATTACAGAAATTACTGACAAATATACAATAATATTAGTTCATAATACAAAAAAAAAACAGACAGAGGATTAGTCCAATTCAAAAAAGGTCAAAATAGCGAAAGCCGTCCCACTCCCCAAGTCAAAACACAGAAAAAATGTGCTGAACCAAGATAGAGGACTCGGTCCAACAAGAGTTAAATTTTCTGCAAACAAAATCTTTCAACCCAGAAAAGAAAAAGTATTCCACAAATTAAAAAAGAAAAAGTGTCCTTTCACGGCAAAAATCATTAATCAGGCAAACCCAACAAAGAACTGCTTCCCTAATAGAAGAGCTCCTCTCGGGATGAGAATTCAAGCCCGAAACCACGGAAACAACGAAAAGATCCATCTTTTCGTTAGCGCCCACCGAAAATCGCAACATCAATTTGCAATACTTCATGTTATCTTCTCTTAACCACAAAGTAACACAACACCAGGAACCTTAAAAGGAAAAAAAAAAAAAACAAAACTAGAACTAACCATGAAGATTGAAGGGCAACACGACGGTCCTCGAAGCAATCAAGAACCTCACCTTCCCACATCCTGAAAACCCCACCACCAAGCTCCAACCCCTCCTCATCCCCCTCCCCGCTTTCGAGCTTCCTCCATTTCCCCTGTGTCTGCAGCGCCACCGTCGAGCACAGCACGTCGAAATCAAGAACCGTCACCCCCTCCATCAACAGCCTCTCCTCCTCCTCCCCCCACCCTCCCCCTCCCCTCCTCCCGCTCTCCCTCTCTTCTCCGCGTCCGCCATCAATGCCCAGCTCCCCAACCCCGCTACCCACCA
This sequence comes from Eucalyptus shirleyi, assembly GCA_017140165.1. NCBI lineage: Eukaryota > Viridiplantae > Streptophyta > Magnoliopsida > Myrtales > Myrtaceae > Eucalyptus > Eucalyptus shirleyi. The sequence goes on from CM029450.1 coordinate 45,138,592, forward strand.
GAAAGCAGGCAACTTTCGGGTCCTCCGGCCTCAAATTCTCGTGGGTCTCGCTCCTTTCTCTCCTCCTCCAGCTGCTCCTTCTCGAGGCGTTCTTCGCAGCTTCTATGAAAAAGGCATCTCCTTTTGATGCCCATCTGCGCACTGACGCGAATGCTTAAACAAAACAATTTCGTGTTTTTCTTTATTTTTTTTGTCCTTTTTCTTTCGCTGTGGCCCGTGGGGATGATTTGAAGGCAGGAGGATCGCGACGAATCTCTCTCCAAGATTGGGGTGGCTAAATGCGTGGGGCCCAGAAAGCGCCCGCCGTCCGTTCGGACAAGCTGGTGCGCCGACCGTCCAGCTGTCGCCACGTAGGACGGAGATGTTGGGTTGCGTAGTTAGGTTGCCCACCTTATGACCACCGGACAAAGATTAGCGTCTGAATTAACGGTCTAATCTTGGATTTTCGGTAGGCCCGTTAAACGGGTGGGTCGGATCGGGTTTGGGTCGGGTCATAAATGGTCCGATCCAAATCGACCCATTTAACCCGTTTATGGCCCATTTATCAGTAATAAGAAATTTTTTGACCTATACCCGACCCGACCTATACTCAACCCATACCCGACCCATTTAACGAAATATAAAAAATCTTATATATATTTTTTAAAATGGTATTGCTAACATGATTTTATACAATACAAATTTTAAAAATAATTATTTAAAAAAATCGAATTTTAATTATTTTTTTATTTTATTTTTTAAAAAATTAAAAATTTAATTATTTTTAATTTTCTTTTTTTCTTTTTCTTTTTCTTTTTTCTTCTTCCTCTTCTTTGGCTGGCCGCCGGCCACGACAACGGCCGGCGACCGGCCACAGGCGAGCTGGCTCGCCCGGCTTGCCGATGCCGGCGATCGCGAGCTCGCCCCTCGCCCGACGCTAGCGAGTTCGAGTCTCGCCCGATCGGCGAGGCTCGGGCCTCAGCAAACGTCGGCAAGGCCTCCGCCTCGCGAGATCCGGCGAGCTCGAGCTTGCCCGACGCCAGCGAGCTCGAGGCTCGCCTGGCCGGTCGCCATTGCCATCGCCGTGCTTGGCGACCGGAGGAAGAAAAAAAAAAGGAAAGAAAAAAGAAAAAAGAATTATAATTTCAGTTTTTATTTAAAAAAATTATAAAGTTAAAGAGAAGAAAGAGAGATAATGAGGTTTTGAGTGAAAAATGGGTTAATAAATGGGTCATAAACGGGTCAAAGAGCTGACCCATTTAAAACCCATATATCTTAGTGTTTACCCATTAAAACTTATTATGGGTGCTTTATAAGATAAAGCTTGACCCATTAATGACCCATTTAACTATAAATGGGTTTATAAATGGGTTGCACAACCCATTTAACACCTCTAATTTTCGGTTGCCCCTATTTTTTTCTTGCGGGTAAAAATGAATTCTGGGATTGAGATTGGATTAATTGGATTGGATGCTTTGCTTCTGGATTTGGGAATTGGGATGTTGAAGCTTGAAAAAAAAAAAAAAACAGAGGAGGCTCCTTTGTCTTTGTACGTTTGTCAAATGATGGTGAAAAAAAGGTCAAATGGGATCTAGCTTTGAGTGAATTGGCGTTGGATTAGGTTGGACATGGTGAAATGGAACGGGAAAGGGCATGGAAAGTGAAAGTTTTGCACGGGTTTGATTTGGTAAACTGCCCCGTGAAAACTTACCTTTGGTTTTTTTATATTGGGAATGGATTAAATTCGTGAAAAATAAGTAAAATCGGAACATATTTAATTTGGTTTTTACATGGGTTAATATCACTAAAATCACAAAATGATATGTCTACGCGAATTTACCCAAAACTAACTTTTTTAACCATTAAAAATCTCAAATTAATACATTTGTGACAAATTACCATCCATAAGTTTCCATTAAAATGAATTAATACCGCAATAAACTATAAATTAGTTAATACATAACAAAAGGAAAGTAAAATCATAAATAGTGATATCAACTCAGCAATTTGACAATAAAATTCAATGTAAATTAATTGAAAGTAAATTTATCACAAATGTACTAATCTAGTATTTTTTTTCTTGATATAATGAAGACGGAAATATAGTTACTTAATTGGGTTGCCTCCTTTATTACCAAACAAAGATTGGCGTCCAAATTAATGGTCTAATCTTGGCATGAGTTGTTGCCCCTCTTTTGTTTCTTGCGAATAAAAATGAATTCTGGGATTTAAATTAGATTGGATTGGATTGGATTGGATTGGATGCTTTGCTTTTGGATTTGGGGGGATTGGGATGTTGAGGCTTGAAGGCAGAGGACCCTTCCTTGTCTTCTTACGTTTGTCAAAATGATGGTCGGAGAAAAGGTCAAATGGGATCTAGCTTCACGTGAACTGGCGCGGGGTTAGGTTTGGACATGGCGATAGGGTAACGGCGTGGAAAGTGAAAATATTGTGCGGGTTCGATTCGGAAAATCTGCGAAAGCTTTCCTTTGGTTTTTTATATGGGGATATACTTGTGCAACTTTACAAAAAATTATTTTTTAGTTACTAAAAATCTTAAACTGATACATTCGCATCAAATTACCCTTCTTTAATTTCCATTAAATTTGTTAATATCACGATAAACAATAAACCGGTACATTTGTGATGAAAGAAACGTAAAACTCTAAATTAGTATACCTCTCAACTACCATTGTGTCATCTAATTCGACAATATATGGTAAATTTGATACAAACGTACTAATTTGAGATTAATTTGAGTAAATTTATCACAGATATATCATTCTATTATTTTTTGGTATGAAGGTCCAACCATCATCACGTAGAATGGAGATATAGTTACTTAGTTAGGTTGCCATCATTGTTACCGAATAAAGATTGACATCCAAATTAATGGTATAATCTTGGATTTGGTTGCCCCTTTTTCTTGTGGATAAAAATGAATTTGGGATTTAGATGGGATTAATTGGATTGGATTGGATGCTTTGCTTTGCTTTTGGATTTGGGAGTTGGGATGTTGAAACTTCAAGACAAAGGACACTTCCTTTTTCTTCGTACGTATGTCAAATGATGGGTCGGAGAAACGGTCAAAACGTGATCTAGCTTTTCAGGTGAATTGGCGTTGGATTAGGTTGGACATGGTGAAAGGGAAAGGGCGTGGAAAGTGAAAGTTCCGCGCGGGTTCGATTTGGGAAAACTGGCTGATGAGAAATGTAAAATTATCATCATATTGGGAACGTGTTCGATTTGGTTTTTATATTGGGACAAGGGACGCGATCAACATCCCCGCTTCGCCCCCAACCCATCTTAAAGGTTAATACATAAAATAATAAATCATTAAATCAAATCAACTTATAGGCATTAGATCCTTAGCAAGTCCTTAAAATATTATGACCACAAAAAAAGTCCTGATATAGCCAGGTAGGGGCTGGAAAAAGATTCCCTCCCCACGGAGGGGCCCGCCAAGGGGCCTCTTTAAGAGGTTCCCTCACCCCCCGGCCTGAAGAGAGGAGCCTGACCGCTTAAATGCGAGGGTAAACCTTCATCAAATTAAAAGTTAATACAACAAAAAACCACAAACTAATACATTAATAACAAATTTACCCAAAAGTTATTTTTTTTCAATCATCAAATATCAAAAATTGGTATACCTACCCTTACCAAAAACAGAAAAATTGGTATACTTATGAAAAATTTATCTTTAACTAATTTATTTATCATAAAAAATTACATTGATATATTTGTAATAAATTTACTATTAGTTTTTCTTAAATTTGATTAATATTACAAAAAATCATAAATCGATACACATGTGATAAATGGAGTGCAAAATCCTAAACTAATATATCTATGAACTATTACATTTATCCAACTCAACAATTTCATGGGGATATAGTTAGGTTGCCCTCCTTCTCATTAGACAAAGATTGGCGTCCAAATTAACGGTCTAATCTTGGATTCGGTTGGCCCTCTTTTTTTTCTTCTGGAAAAAAAAGAATTTTGGGATTTAGATGGGATTGGATTGGATGCTTTGCGATTGGATTTGGGGAATTGGGATATTGAAACTTGGAAGCAGAGGACACTTCCTTGTCTTCTAACGTTGGTCAAATGATGGTCGGAGAAGAGGTCAAAGGGGACCTGGCGCTTCACGTGAATTGGCGTTAGATTAGGTAAAGACACGGTGAAAGAGAAAGGGCGTGGAAAGTGAGAGTTTTGCGCGGGTTCGGTTTGGGAAAACTGCATCATGGAAACTTACCTTTGGTTTTTATAATGGGAACGTATTCAATTTGCAAAAAAGAGTAAATTTTCATCATATCGAGAGCGTATTCAATTTGGTTTTTATGGTTTTTAAATAGATTAATATCATGAAAACCCACACACACACACACACACACACACACACACACACACACACACACACATATATATATATATATGTATATATCTATAATAAAATTACCCAAAATCATTTTTTTAACCATAAAAACTCCAAACTGATAAATTTGTGATAAATTTATTCTTCATTAGTTTTCGTTAAATTGAATTAACACCACGATAAATAAAAAAATCAAAAGATATATTTGTTAACCGTCACGTGTCACCAAATTCAATAATTTGTCGCATGTGTGCCATTTTAGGGTTTTTGGTGATAAAAAAATTAATTTGGAGTTAGTTTGTCATGTATTAATTTAAGGTTCTATGTGGCATTAACTATTTTATATTAGGATGAGGGACATGATTCCAGTCCTCGCTTCACCACAACCCCATCTCTAAGTATTAGTGGAGAATAAAGTTTATTCTCACAAGCATAAAATGATCTATTATATTTATAAATTTTATAAGAAAATTCCAATTGATCTTTTCTGCTAATAGTATAACATGATATTTCCTTAAAGCATGCTGTTGCGTTAAATCAATAGGTTTCTTAAATTAGAGGAGTTACAATCAATTAGTTAGTGAAAATACCTTTTGAAGATGGATACGTAAAAAAATGACACAATCCATTGCAATAGCTCCCGTCATCTATGTATACTACTATAATATGAATTTTTGAATTCGGTGTACGCCATCATAATTAATTAAATATCCTTAAAATTTTATATATATTTCTTCTTAAAATAATAAAATATAAAATTGTCATATCCTACATTTGAATGGGCAGTTACTCCCACTCCCCGAAAATGCCCAAATCCCCTCTCATTTCCCTCATTCTTCGGCCTGTACACAAGATCAAATCAAGCATTGGTTGGGCCCTGGCCTAACCAAATTCTTATGGTCAGGGCCTTTTTGGGCCTGACCGGAAAAATCAGGCACATTATTTTGGGCCCGGGCCTTCGGCCCAACTGCACCCCAGTTGTCGGTTTTGGGCCTTCTACGGAAGGCCCGCAACCTCTTCTCTAACCTCACTATATAAACCATACGATCTTCTCCATGCCCACCCCCCTGCCTGCGCTCCGCCGTGAAGCTCTCTCTCTCGCGCCGCTAGGGTTTTCTGGGGTATCTCCGCGGATCTCCTCCGAATCTCCTCCACCATGGTAAGCCCCGAATCTTCCTCTTTCTTGGGTTCGAAGCTTTAGGCGTTGCGTTTCTTGCTGGCGCTGCGAAAAGAGGCCTTTTGAGCCGAGAGATGGTGAGGGCGGATGGATGTGTGGTTGTGAGTTTTGGGTTCCGGATTGCTTGAGGTTGTGGGTTGCAGCTAGTTGAATTCTGGGTCGTGTCCTGTTTTGGTTAGTAAGCTGCGGCAAGTGAGATTGAGGGGTGTTTTTTCTTCGGGGGAGAGATTCTTGGCTGATCTTTTTTAGCTGATTGGTTGTTTTCGTTTGGGAATAGGTTCTCCAGAACGATATCGATTTGCTGAACCCGCCGGCGGAGCTTGAGAAGAGGAAGCACAAGCTCAAGCGTCTCGTTCAATCGCCCAACTCCTTCTTCATGGTATGTCGGCACGTAGCGGTCTTCTTACTTATTTGGGTTGTGTTTGTTAAATTGCTGTGGTTAATGATTTGGTCTCTGATAAGGATATGAAGGTGTATTGGCTGTCGGAAAGTTTAGATCTTTTAGAATTATAAACTTACCATCTGATTAGCATTTGGGGAGGGGTTATTGGCTGCAGTCTCTCCTTCTTTTAGTGTCGAACACATATTTAGAAAGGTAGTGCAGAATTGTGTGATTAACTTACTTTTGCGTTTTGGGTTTCAGGACGTGAAGTGCCAGGGATGCTTCAACATGTGAGTATTTTTGCAATTGTTGATATGTGAAAGTTGGTTTTGGTTGTGCTGTGAGTTGATGTTTGACTCGTGGGGACAATGTGTTTAAATGCAGAACGACTGTTTTCAGCCACTCTCAAACCGTGGTGGTTTGCGGCAACTGCCAGACGGTCTTGTGCCAGCCAACCGGTGGGCGTGCTAGGCTCACGGAGGGTTGCTCTTTTAGGAGAAAGGGTGATTGAGAAATGTTTAGATCCAATTTTCCATTAGCTGCTACGAGTTGAGGAGCTTCAAAATTTCTTTTTGGGAAAAGAACTGGTCTTTACTTATTCCATCTAAGCATCTTTCTTCTTTCGGATCGACATGTCCTTGATGACAGTTCCTTTTCTTCCCCTTATATATGTTATGATGGATTGGAGTGTTCTTTTTTGAGATTAAGATTTTGGTTCCGTTAGTAAATTCGCAGTTACTTTTTGCTTGATGGCTATGTGGAAGTCTTGAGTCACCATGCAAAGATCTCATCTGCTGCGAGCTTGTACATGCCACTGCTTAGTGATGTCTTATACACCATGTGTTGAAAGATCTCGAGTTAATGAGCTTTTGTCTGCTCACATCCTAGTTTGCCCTTTTTGGCTTGTATCGTTGCTTAAAATCCTGAGGCTCCTGATAATTTGTTTAGCGGTCTTCTTATCATGTTGGTCTCTTGAAATTTTCTGATGCCCTGGAGATACTCGATTGTGGGGGACATTTCAGAAAGTGTCAAGTTACCTATAGGTCTCAAGTAAAAACACCAGATCACATCATATACTCGGATCTGTTAATGATACCTTAATATGTGGGGTGTGAACTGTTGGAAGAACTTCGTGTTTAATGTGCTGATACTTCATCTTTGCTACATGTTCAACAGTGCATACTAGATCGTCATCTGAATGTCTTATAGAAAACAATATCAAGGAATGTGTTTTAGGACAAATGCCTGTTTTGAAAGTTGTGGAGGATGCTGAGCTGTGCCTCTGTCCTTTTCATTAGTTATCATTGTTTGCTTGAGTGAGGTTGTTGCCGAAGAATATCGTTTACTTGTGGGGTGCGATACTGTTGGAAGAACTTCGTGTTTAATGTGCTGATACTTCATCTTTGCTACATGTTCAGCAGTGCATACTAGATCAGCATCTGAATGTCTTCTAGAAAACAATATCAAGGAATGTGTTTTAGGACAAATGCCTGTTTTGAAAGTCGTGGAGGATGCTGAGCTGTCTCTGTTCTTTTCATTAGTTATCATCGTTTACTTGAGTGAGGTTGTTGCCGAAGAATATTCGGTTAGGCTTGTCATGATAGTTGAGCTCGGGCACTCAGCCGTGCATTAGGCATCTTTTGGTCCCTTTTCGAGGGAACCTATGACGGAAGAGTACTTTCTACGTTGGCTCTGGACCTGCATTTTTCCAGTTGTTTTCACGTATTTTGCCTGTTCATTCGTGGTGATGAGATGGGTTTTCACAATTGAAATTTGAATGACACTTTCTGAACGTTTCTTTCGAAAGTGAAGCCTCATTAAAACTGGATTGTAACTCAATCTTGATTAATGTTAGTGTAACAAATTGGCGAGATGCACGAGGAAAAGATGCAATCGGCCTGGCTGGAAGGCGGATGCCCTACCGATATGAATAGCTTAATTCTAAAGAAACGTGATACGCCGATATGAATCGATTCATCCTGAAGAAACATGAGATGGAGACGTTGCGTCCGTATGATCACTTCTCTTTTTGACCGCGATTTCCGGCAAAATGATCTCGAACGCCCTTTGAAGTGTCATTTTCTATACCTAGTGTCTGAACACTTTAATGTAAAACCTTTGCTTATAAACGAAGCAATACCAAACACAGCTATCCCGGTTTTGCATCGGTTCCAACTGACTCGGACCCGGCTCGGTTCGACTCTCAGCACCTCCTGATTCAAACCCGGGTCATCGAAACCTTAATTGACAAATGAGGTGCGGGGTCTGAACGCCACGAGCCCGGTTTCAGCTTGGGTCCGACCGTCTCGAACCCGGCTCAGTCCCATTCTCAGCGCCTCCAGGGTCAAGGATAAGCTCGATCGAGCTGGAGCCGGTTGCGGTTGACCTCCGGAGCATCGTTCGAGCACGTGTAATGACATCAAATGTCATATTCGACCCTATCCGATCCTTCGCTTTCGTCCCCGTCCCGACCCGGTCACACGCCATAATAGCATAATACCATCCTCTCTCTCTCTTTCCTTAACGCCAGTTTTAGCGAAAACGTCAAGAAGAGAGAAAACCGAACAGAAACGAGCTAAAATAAAAATCGAAACTTTACGAAGCAAGAAAATCAAGAAACTGATAAAGAAACGAAGCAGCCACCATGAGCACCCCGAAGAAGCAGCACCCATCATCGCCGGACGCCGCCGTCGTGATCCAGCCGCCGTCCCCGCGCCACCCGCCGCCGGGGACGCCGACCGCCGGGGCCCAGCGCAAGATCGGTATCGCCGTCGACCTCAGCGAGGAGAGCGCCTACGCCGTCCGGTGGGCCGTCCAGAACTACCTCCGCCCCGGGGACGCCGTCATCCTCGTCCACGTCAGCCCCACCGACGTCCTGTACGGCGCCGACTGGGGCTCCATCGACCTCTCCGTCGGCGACGACGACGGGGAGGCGGGGGAGGAGTGCCAGAAGCGGAGGCTGGAGGACGAGTACTACGCGTTCACGACGGCCAAGGCCAACGATCTGGCGCAGCCCCTGGTGGACGCGCAGGTGCCCTTCAAGATCCACATAGTGAAGGACCACGACATGAAGGAGAGGCTGTGCCTGGAGGTGGAGCGGCTCGGCCTGAGCGCCGTCGTGCTGGGGAGCCGCGGGTTCGGCGCGGCGGCGCGGAAGAACGCCAAGGGGAGGCTCGGGAGCGTCAGCGATTACTGCGTGCATCACTGTGTTTGCCCTGTGATTGTTGTCAGGGACAAGGACAAGAATGGCGGTGGCGGCAGTAAGATGGGCAGCCCGGCATCTCGGGGCGGTCGCTGCGGGGCGGGCCCGGGGGTGCCCGAGGAGGAGCTGGAGTATCACGATGCATGTGATAAGCAGAGTGGTATGTTTGTCTTTCTTAAGTGGCATTGTTTAAAGATTGTTTCACTGGGTTTGGAAGATCATCTTGTTTGGTGGTTCTCTAATTCTTGTTTAAGAACTGTTATTAATGTCTCTGGTATGTGTAGTTTCTTTGGAAATGTCATTATTCACCAATGTCTGCTTGTTATCTGATGACTGATGACTGATGACTGATTTTACCGGTACTATATAAATTCCTCTTTTGTATTAGCTACCAATTTTGTTGTTGCTGGAATTAAAACGCCAAAGTTCTTTTTTGTCTTGGAATGCGACAGATCTATGAGGGAAGCTTGAGGCAGTTTAGTTGATAATTGGCATGTGAAAAATTTGAGCTTGAGGGGATCTACTTAAGTTTTGCCTTTTTGTTTCTTCTGTAACAATGATTAGCCAGGACACTTGCTGAAAGATGAATATCTGCACAATGTCAAAATTCTGTAGCAATAATGAGCTGATTGCTTCCTTAAATTTACAAAGTATTAATTCTTTGGTGTTGAAAGGACATAGGAGATTATCAGCACGTTCTAAATTGTCATTACTGCTGGCATGTTTTGCATATAGAGCATAAACTGCAATGAAAACATTGAGGTGTACCATGTTTGTAATCACCAGAGATGTAAGTAGCTGCATGTTATTAGGCAGAACGGTCTAGGATCATCAGTTTGGAATTGTGCAGAAACAGAGATCCAGCTGAAACTGCTAAGTGAAAGTATGCTCTGGTTAGCGGTTGCATATACAATGTAGCCAGAAAAGATTTGCAGATAATAATATACTAATAATGGCATGTGAACTTTTGGTAAACTTCTCAAATATTTTCACTGAAACTTGAAATTTGCACTGATCAATTGAAGCTCGTGGACTAGATTGCAAGTTGTTGATAATTTCTATTATTTTGTGGTGCTGTTAAAGGGCTTCAAAGAGATGATGATAGAATTGTAACATTTTCTCCATACTTGACCTGTATGTTTGAGGCTTTCCCAGAAAATAAGCTGAAAGTAGAAAATGACAACTGGAAACTCTGGACGGTTTAACTTTTACTTCCAAACAGTCATTTCACTGTTGTATTTGGTCTGTTGGATATACTGGGATGATGTACGTTACATTTCTCCATCCTTGACACATATGTTTGAGGCTTTCCCAGAAATAAGCTGAAAAGTAGAAGATGATGACTGGAAATTCCAGATCGGTCTGACTTTTACTTTCAAACAGTCATTTTACTGTTGTATATAGTCTGTTAAATATACTAGGATGATGTATTATTTGGCTACATGTAGCTTTTGACCAAATGGCATTAAAGCTAAAGTGTCCACCTTATGTTACATTTAGCTGTAATGCTTAATTCAACTGAGTGTCCATTGATTCTTGAAGTCAAGGATCAGTGAATTGAATCTTGTGGTGCAACAAGGATTCTAAATGGAGAAAACAAGGGGAAAGAGGACAGAATTGATACTGTTTATGCTAATACCTTGACTTCTTTTTAACATTTAGCTGCTCATGGATTCCGTACAGATGAGGGGATTATGACCTTTGATAGATTTTCTTTTATAATTGTGATCAAGATAAGAGAAGATATCTTCCTTTTATAGTTTGGACCTTTTGCTGTTGAAGTTTCCTTTTTGGCTCCAAAAAGCTGTTTCGCTGTCTTCTGTTGTCTTTGTTCTGTGATTCCATTACTTTTGTAAAGTAAGGAAGTTTGGTGATAAATGTCCTTAAGGCAAGTGCAGTTGAAAATGGGGGCTTACTTCCTTACAGTATGCATAATCAAACTGTTCTTGTCAGGCTGTTGGTTTAGGAGTAATATAATTTCATCTTCTTATATGAAGCCAAGGAACAGATGAGGTTGTGCACTTAGATCTATAATCAATTCATTCATTAAGAAAAGTTTTATGATCACACTCTCTTTGGTTTTCACATTCAAAAAGCTAATTGTCCTTTAATCCTTTTAGACTCACGTGGATGTATATCTGAATTTGACATGATCAATAAAGGAAAGTCTGATCCCTGAAGTAACTCCCATTTTGTCAATTTAAGATTTGGAAAATTAGAATGTTAACATAGTATTACAATATATGAGCTCAAGTTATTGTAACCTTCTCATCATAACAATGAAAAGAAGCAAAGTATTTCAATCTTTTGAGTTTGTATTCATAGTACCAAGAACATTATCAACACTTGAGCATTTTTCCACTAGAAGGTATCAACTACATGGTTGTCTAATGATCTTATGCCATTGTGCTTTGTCCTGAACCAAACCCTCCTAATATTCAGGTACTTTAGGTCTTTCTCCATGTGTTTTTTATGTCTCTTTTAGCCTTCCTCTCATCCGTTTTACTCTGCCTCCCTGCCATAACTTGACTTGTACTTACTAGAGCATTTCAAGTCTGTCTTCCCCTTGCCAAAATCAGCAACTGACATTGCAATCACTTTTAGTTGCTCTGACAAATTCCAAATAAACTTGGAAGATGACTTGATTTGCAAGCTTAGTTAGAGTGAACATTGAATGATTACTTATCACTAGGATTTTTGTTCAGTTGTCTAATTCAAGGGATTCCTGTTGTATTCTCTGTTTCTTGTTATTGCTAATAACATTCATATTGGTCTAAAGAATGTGTATTTTAGCAAAAGGGTGGATGAGTGAAGATTTATCTGTCTACTTTTTCATTGTTTGGCATGTAAAAGCCACTTATTTGTCAAATACCTAACTAACTGTATATGGTGGATCCTTTACCCAAAAAAACTGTATATGGTGGATCCTGTTTAGGGTGAGTGTTTGAGATCATAAATCTTGTCAGCTGGATGTTTCAGTTAAAAACATGAAAGGAAGTTTCAAGCTGACTTCAGTTGCAAGAAATGTGTATTTTGCATTCTGACAGTCTGTAATAGTTAACATCACACGGCCTTATTAGGGATTGAAATTGACTCAAGACTCTGAGGCTTTCTGGATGATCTGAGAATCATTATTTGGTTTGTTTTGTGGTCACTGCTACATTATATGCCTGGTGGCATAGTCCAAACCTTGATAATTGTTGATGTGGTGGTTGTTGAAGATGTGTCTTTTTCAGCCATTGTGTTTAGTGATCACTGCTGTGTGAATGAAGATGATGGGTTATCGTAGGACAAACAGTGACAAATGGAATGTGAAATGCATACTCTTTAACCTTCCCATAAGTAGGGATTTTTTTTTTTTTTGAGTGTCAACCATCCAACAGTTTCCTCTAGGAAACTTTTTACTCCTGCCAGCAAGCTCCTAGGAAACTTTCTATCTCTACCCACCCTTAGGGTCTATTTTAGGGTCTCTTAAACATTGAAAATGGAATATGGTTTTAAGGGAATTTGGAACAGGTGTGTCACATATGTTGGTTATGCTGTTGGACAACTGTTGGTGCTTAGAAAGATGTTAGAAACTGAAAAAATTTTTTCATCATGGTGCTTCGAATACATTTTTACTTTGGCATGTTGACTGGCATCTTTGCTCATCTGCTACCGCATAAAGCAGGCGACATGTTGAGCATTGACATAAATGGAAAGAACTGTTTTCTAGAACTCTAGATGGACGAGGTTTGACCTTGACATATCTTTCAATAATTTTATTGTTTTGAGAATTGCCAATTCAAATCTTGTTGACCTTGTTGCTTGCTTGTCAACTGCATGTGCACGCACATGGAAAAATATATGATTTCAGTTATAGAAGGTTCATTGAACTTTTCTACCTGTTGCGTGGATCATCTGTTAAAATTTGGATTTGGATCAGTGTTACTGTTGATTTGTTAGCAATATTAGAGGAGCAGGTAAATACTTGTTTTGTGACAAGTCATGTGTTCTATGTATTGCAAATGGGCCAGGCAAAATTGAAAGTTCATTTTTATTTGATCTATTATGTATTTAGGTTTATGTTGAATATTGACCATACTCTTACCTATTGGCGAGTGCATAATACTGAATTTAGTGGCAATCTCTCCGACCTCTCTTGCTGAATGGTCCAAGTTCTTTCTTGAAGTGCAAAAATTGTTTCATTTTGGTGATCAATCTGAGACTGAAACATGATTTAGTGGAATTTCGCAATGCTCTAGGTATACATGATTAGTGCATGTGAGAAGGTTGGAACACTTCATAAATTTGTGGAAAGCACAATACAACAATGTTTATGTCTTGTAATCTTTATGTAACATGTTGGCAGCATTGGATTTTACCGCAATCATTATCCCATCTTTAGATTATTTTGGATGGCTTTCAAATTAGAGTAGTCTTGGGGATATACACCATTTCTGAAATGTAAGCAAAGAGAAGAACTGGTAAAGGGAAAATATGAGAGAAAAAGGCTGCGATGGTATCCCTGGCTGTATGATCATCAATTGGGGCATAAGTGGAGTACCAATGGCTTGATGGAAGAGGAAATTTCCATTCTAGCCAATGGAGTCTTTGATATGTTATAAATCCTTGGCAGGATTTTCTTATGGGGACAAGAATGTTTTCATTTTTCATTTTATTATCTTCAGGGGCATGAATATTGTATGTGGGTATCATTCTTGTGTAGTTTAGTTTTGATCCTTCTTGAAGGTTCTACTCGTATGTCACTCGAGTTCATATGTCTGGCATCATAGGTGATATGGGATGTATCTTCTTAGCAAGCTTTAAGCCTTAGAAACGTCTTATGTAACATGGTTAAAGTTGATATCATCATTTATCATGTTTTCCGCAAAATGAATGAGAATAACTGATGACAATATTTTGCAGAGATGGACAAGGCCGCTTGAGCAGAGCTTGCTGCAATGCTTCAACCGTTGAAGAGTCGTGAGTTTTAGGCTGGATGTTTTGTGTAAATGCTGTTATCGTTGAGTCTGATTCCTCCACCTTTTGTCTGTCTGTTTATATTTTCACTTATGCAGCCGTGAAGAAGATTGTTTTTGGTAAATTTGAGATTCTTTGCCTTTCTAAGCACGGTTGTGGTTTTCTTTTCAACATCTCGAGGTAATAATGCTGAAAAGCCTCGAACCCTTTTGCCTCTTCACCTTAATGTCAAAGGGTTAATAAATCTCGAGTAAACACTAAACAGATTTTTCTGAAACGTGGTCATGCAGTAGTCATTAATTCAATATTCAATCCAAATTGCAACTTCAAGAATTATTCCAAAGTTTAAAACAATTTTGGGTTCATTTAGTTTTCTTGTTGCATTATGCCGTGGTGTCTAATCTAGTCTAGGAAGGTGTTAATGACCCTTTTCATATGATGCTCAATATAATCTTTTTCATAAATGAAAATTCAAAGACTGCACCTGTTCTTCTCGTTGGAGGTTGGGGTGTTAGAACCAAACCAAAACCCAAACTAATATTTCATGCTTTTTTTTTTCCTGGAGCCGGTGATTTTGTTTAGTTTGGTTAATCAAGCCGAATTGAAATTTTTAACAAAAACTAAATGCCCAACTTAAAATCTCTATTCTTTCTCACTCTTTCATAATTCGATTCTAATAAGCAGGGCAAAAAAGTGAAAAGTGAAAAATTGAATCGAAGTGGACTGGGTGTCAATTTGGTTTATCTGTTTATCCTATTGATTCGATTAAGACTTTTTCGGATTTTTTGAAAGGCTAAATTGAGTCGAACTGTTGATATCCTGAGTTGAAGGGATAATTTAATGAATGATAGATATGACTGATTTTCTGTTTCTATTACTCCTTGGGACGATATGTGATGTGATGGATTTTCCAATCAGCCCCCAACTTCTGGGAAAATTCTACCGTCTGGAGGGCCATTCCATTTGTGGACACCTTTCTTCCTTCCATGGGAAGTCTAGTGTAGTGCAAATATTGCCTAGAAACAAACCGAAGCTTGTGGACCACAAGGCTATACAATGAATTGGGTCACAGTGACGTTGCGCACCAAGTTGGTGTTGTCCAAATCCAGCAATTTGTCATTGACTCAATCCACTTGAAATAAAAAAAAAAAAAAAAAAATCCACTTGAAATATGGAGTCCAAAGCATGGCTGCTTTCATTCGCTTGTGGGGTCCCCTCAACCTTGTTTGAGGGGCAACTTGAGGTCCCCGAGGACAAATTGGTTTTCGGCGACAGTTGAAGCCGCCAAGAAGCAAGAAGCAAACCTCCTTTTACTCTGCGTTTTCATCGGAGGGGATCTGCGAAAACGTTCCCGATCACCTCATTAATCGCCACTCATCGAGTACGATAATCCTCTCTTGCATCCTTTTTCGATCGTCTTGAGTGCCCCTAAACCTAATCTCGAAGGTAAAACAGAGGAAAAGCAAGAACAAATGCGAAGATTCTAACTTAAAGACTTTGATGGAGAAGAACGAATGGAACACTGCTTTAGTTCAACTCCCTGTCAAGACGAATGCAAAGTACCAGGAAAAATATGTCTAGCAACAACATGATCAGCTGAGCTGATCAATCAACAACGCTTTCAAATCTGCTTTTAGTTAAAGAAAAAAAGGTCAACAGCAAGCACGAACAATGAACAAATTCGACAGCCCAAGGGGGAGTACATCCTAGACATCTGGCCACAAAATGGTGGGCTTGTGCTGTCTACTCTTGAAACTGTTTCTTCATGGTCTGGTCTTTCCCTGAAGAGCCCTTCTGTCTGTCTCTGGCTCTGGCTCATTTGATGAGCACCCTGTATTTCTTCCAATTCGAGGTTGAGCCCCTGAAATTTGTAAGGCAATGAACGTGGTCAGGTATGATTTTCTGTAGATCAATCAAGATTCAGGGTCGTAAGAGGGAACACGGCTCGAACAAGACATGGAAAATGCAATGTTCTTACCACGCAGAACAGAGCTCTGGCTCCTCCCGCGATCTCTTCCCTGAAATCGCCGCCGTGCTTGAGCCCGAAGCGCTAGAATCTTTGCTCGACGAAGGGCTAGCGACCACCGGCGGTGCTGCCGCCGGAGATGATCCGCCAGGAACCACCTGATCCTCCTGGTCGCCATCGCCGTCGCCGTCGCCGCCCACCGTGCCTTTTCTGTCGCCTCCCCCTTTTTCTCTGCAGCTCGACCGAGCAGAACCCCCACGGCCGCCGCAGCCCCTGCAGCCGACGCACTTCTCGCACACGGAGACTGTGGGAGGGAGCCTCGGCCCCGAGGCGTTCCACGGCGTGGGGGCCTGGCAGAAGCGGCAGAGGAGGTTCCTAGAGTGCTTGGTGACCAGGAAGTTGGCGCCGTGGACGCTGGAGTCGCAGTCCCAGCACAGGTTCGCTCCGTCCGAACCGCAGTACGTGGCCGCCACGTTGTTGCAGAGCTCGCATGGCTTCTTCTCCTTCATCTCTTGCTCGCTAGTTTTCAGTTTCAATGACTTGACTATGATCTTCTCTGCTAAAGTGGAGTTGCAGAAGAGAGAAGCTCTATATATAGAGTCTCTTTCTCTCTCTCTCTCTCTCTCTCTCTCTCTCTCTCTCTCTCTACCAATTTGAAGAGAAAGTGGCAATTCTTTTTTGGAATAAAATTAGGAAATTGTCACAAATGGTCTCTATACTATTACCTAATGTGCAATTTGGTCCCTGAACTTTCAATCGGCTCAATTTAGTCCTTGAACTATTGATAAATATCCGATTTGGTCCCTGAACTTTCAAACGGCTCAATTTGGTCCCTGAACTATTTGATAAATGTTTGATTTGATCCCTGAATTTTCAATCGGCTCAATTTGATCCATGAACTATTGATAAATATTCAATTTAGTCCTTAGTTACTGTTTTTCCTTTTTTCCTTTTTTATTTTTATTTTTTTAATTTTTTAATTTAAAATTTAAAATTTTTTAAATTTTTTTGCTTCTTCTTTCTTCCCTCCGCCGGCTCCGGCGAGGGTCGCCTCTGCCGGACGACGCGGCGGTGGCCCTCGCCGGCGTCGGGCAAGGGGCTCCCTCGCAGATCTGGCGAGGGAGCCCCTCCTCAGAGTCGGGCGAGGGAGCCCCTCGTCGACGTCGGGCGAGGGGCTCCCTCGCAGATCTTGCGAGGGAGCCCCTTGCCCAACGTAGGGGTGCTCCTCGCTCGACGCCGACGAGGGGCTCCCTCGCAGCCCAGCGTCGGGTGAGGGGCTCCCTCGCAGCCTGGCGTTGGGCGAGGGGCTCACTCGCCAGATATGTGAGGGGCTCCCTCGCCCAACGCCGGCGAGGGGCTCCCTCGCCCGATGCCGGGGAGGGGCTCCCTCGCCAGATTTGCGAGGGAGCCCCTCGCCCGACGTCGGCGAGGGCTGCCCTCGCTTGCGTCCGGCGAGGGCGACCCTCGCCAGAGCCGGCGGAGGGAAGAGAGAAGAAGCAAAAAAAATTAAAAAAATTAAAAATTTTTTAAAATTTTAAAAAAATAAAAAAAGGAAAAATAGTAACTAAGGACTAAATTGAACATTTATCAATAGTTCAAGGACCAAGTTGAGCCGATCGAAAGTTCAGGGACCAAATCAGACATTTATCAAATAGTTCAGGGATCAAATTGAGCCGATTGAAAGTTCATGGACCAAATCGGATATTTATCAATAGTTCAAGGATCAAATTGAGCCGATTGAAAGTTCAGGGACCAAATTGCACATTAGGTAATAGTATAGAGACCATTTGTGACATTTTCCCATTAAAATTTGACCTGCTTTCTTAATAGAAGAATACACCAATTGGGTATTTAAAATTTTCCCCTAGACATAAATTCAATATCAGCTTCTTCTTTTTTTAGTTTGTCTAATATATTTAATATTTTCTCAAGTTCGATGTCTCATGTGATAAACATGGTTGTTTGTACTTTGTCTGAAATATTCATGAGTCATTTGCATTCTTGTCTCGATACAATTATTCAATTGTTTGGAAAGATGAGAAGAGATTTATTAAATGCTCGGAAAATCACCATGATCTTGATAAGAATGAGGTCTCGGGTTTTATTTTAATGAGCTAATTAAAAAAATAGTGAATAATAATTAACAGTGAAATTTCTTAATTTTAGAGTGAACCCTTTTTTTATTGGATAAAAAATTATTAAAGTTTCATTTTTTTTTATAAAAAGCATTTTCTCATAACAATCTTTTGTATCGCTTCGAAATAATTTGGTAATGAAAAATATATTCGATAATAATTTATGTTTAAATATTTCTGTAAACGATGAAAATATTTTTCTTTACTTATTTATTAAGTGAGATAAATGAATATATTTTGAAAAATATTTTCTTAATTATTTAATTTTCACAAAATAAACGTGTGTTATTCTGATTTCAGAATGGAAAAATTAAAAAATAAATGGTGCCCTTGTTACTTTCCAGTTTCCACAACATAAAGGAGAGCACCTTTGCAATCATGGAAACGCCAGCTGTTACCATAGTAGCTGCATGAATCAAGACGGATGGTGGTATTGTTATGTAAAATAAAAATGTAGGTCGTTTAATTGTGGCTGGAGATGAAGCCCACCTTGAAAGTCAAATCATTCACAAGCCGCCATACCTCCTGTCAAATCCTTTCTCGAGTGGGGGAATGTCTGATGATTGGATATGTCTCATATCGCATGCTTCTAAATAATTTCTTTCTTTCTTTTGTTTACATCTATTTTGGGCTATAGCAATGATTAGGCTTGTGGACAATTAGCATGCAAAAAGGGCCAAGAGCAATTTGGTTAACTAGGTACAATTCTAATGGGGGTCCAATCTTCTTTCTTAAAAGGGTAATATCTTATGCAAATTGAGATCATGTAGGCTTAAAAAGGTAATATCTTATCCATATTGAGATCATGTAGGCCAAAGAATTTCCTTGAAGACGTAAAATCTAATCCTCTAGAGGGGTTAGTCTTTCGAAGAAGTCAACTCTATTCTAATTACAGAGGAAATCCCACAAAAATTCTTAAGCTTAACAAATTAAATATTTTCACTATGATTGAGAAGGCTCGATCGCACTTGGTACACATTTGACAAGATGGGGGGGGGGGGGGTTGCAAATGTTGACTCATATCCTATAATTGAGGTCAGTTGATCAACATTTTATTGATCTTGTTCCAAATGAACTCAATCCAAATCTTCAAACACACAGAAGATCAATCTCTCCCTAGATCCCTCCCCTTTGCGTCATGTCCTACGTTAACGAGATGAAACCCTAGAGAAAGGAGAGACTATATCTTGAATTGGGACTATTTATGAAGAGCAAGAAGTGTTGTACATGGGTCCTCTGACCGCATTCAATTTGCACTCTGCAAAACTAGGTGCAGCTAAAACCAGTGGCAATCCGATGGTATCGAGTCAAGTGAATCTGTTGGCTACAATATGAGTGGTTCATACTTAACCAAGCAATCTTTTCCTTCTTCCATGGCTTCTCTTCATTTGAGAGATCTCATGGTGGGTCAACATGGGAGACGGGAGACTAGTCGTTCCCCCTGTTTTGGACCATCGAACGTGTTGGCAGGTTGTTCAATTAATGTCATTTTGCTGACGTGTTTATTCATTCCATCTAGATGGAAAATATCATTGTTCCAACCACAACTGACATATGGCCCCAACAAACGTCGTACGTAGCATGTATAGTGCCGGGTCTCAAGTCTTACGTCGATTGCGAGAGGTCCTATTGAGTGAGGTCATTGAATTGTGTGGCTAGTTAGACTGTTTATTTTGAGGAGTTGACTCGTGTGGAATGGGCTGGTCATTACAAATGGTTTTAGAGTAGGACCCTTCTGACAAATGCACAGTTCGTGACTGGTTTCTACTCGATTAGACAGTAGTGAGGAGTGACTGTCCTGATAAGAGGGCTCAGACAATAACACTTTGGATGTTGCTCGGTGATGACGGCAACAGGACGTGAAAATGAGGAAAGATGGATAAAGAAATTTGGATAAAATGGGGAGTCATCGCTTTAGAAAGACACTAATTAAGCTTAGATTTTGATAATGAAAGTCAACATGAGCAGAAAATTTTTATTGAAACTTGCCCCAGCCACGATGAGGTTAGATCTCGTGGATTTGGCAAGGCTCACCTTTATTGTCGCTGAGGGAGGTCCTCACCCTGCCCTCGCCGTATTTGGCAAGAGCAAACCTTGCCCAACCACTGGTGGGGTTGATCTCGTCAACGCTCGCCTTTGGCTGATTATCAAGGCCTTATAGCTAACTAGAGGAAGAAGGGAGGAAAAAAAGAGGGAGAAAGGAAAAAAAAAATTGATAACAATTTAAAAAATATATTAAAATATTTTCAAGATTTTTTTAACGTTAGTGTTGATTGTGTCACATAAGACAACCGTTGTCCAGGTTGGCAATTTTTGGCTAAAATTAGCTGAATGGACTCAATTGGAAAAATGCGGAAATGTTTAGGACTCAATTGACACAATTAAAAAATTCATAACTGAATTGAATAAAAATAATATAATAGGTTTATGACTTTTTGGATAATTTTCTGTGATAGATGTGTGTTTTGTAATGAGTCTTTACTTGAGTAGGCGATAGTGAGGAGTGATCGTCTCAATAACATGACTCAAATATGAACGCATCGAGTAGGGAGAGTGCAGTCGTCCCCTCTCACCCTGGAGAGCTTTTCTCTTACCCTCTTTGTGGAAGTTCCCTTTAATTCCAGACCCTAATCGCATTCCCTGTTACCCCTAACCTGATCCCCACCTAAGCTTCATCGTCTTCGAGTCCATTCGTTTTGCGGAAAATATCATATTTCCGGAAAATATTTTTTTAGAAGTCATTTTCCAGGAAAATGACTTTATTTTCTAATGTTTGGCTAAAACCTAAATTTTGAATGGAAAATATTTTCCACCATTCTTTAGCTAATTTAATTGTTTGGGAAAAATTATCAAAAATTGAATTTTAATATTTTTAATTTACCAAAAAATTAGTTTTATTTTTTTTTTATATTTTTTAAAAAATGAATTTTAAAATTATTTGTATTTTTAAAAATCGAAATTTTATTATTTATTATTTTTTCTTTCTTTTTCTTTTTATTTTTTCATTTTTCTTTTCCTTCCTCATTCCTCCTCCTTCCTCCTCCTCCTTCCTCCGCCGTCGCATACCTGACAATGGCTGACTGCCTGGCGGTCAACCAAGACTCGGTTGCTAGATCAAGCGAGCTTGAAGCTCAGCCTGACCAGTAGTGAAGAGGAAGTAAGGCACGTCGCAGAGATTGGGCATCGTTGGACGAGGGGGACGCTTTGTTGTTGCTAATCGTCGGCATTGAAGGAGGAGGAGGATGAGATCAGGAACCCAGGGCTTCGTGAGGGCGGAGATCCAACACTGTTGGCCTCGCTGCTGCTAATCATCAGCGTCGAAGAAGGAGGAGGACGAGATCGGAAACCCAGGGCTTCGCGAGGGCGGAAATCTAACACCGCTGGCCCTGCCGCTGCTAATTGTTGGCGTCGAAGGAGGAGGATGAGATAAAAAAAACCCAGCGCTTTGTGAGGGCGGAGATCCAACACCGCTGAATGAGTGGATGCTTCGCCACTGTTGATCGTCGGTGTCAAAGGAGGAGGAGGATGAGATTAGAAACCCTAGTTTCATGAGAAAGAGGGTAAAAATGGCAGATGAGTAAGGAAAGAAGCACATAAGATTGTGTTGCGTGAGGACGGGAAAATGATTTCCTCTTTTCAAAAGAGCAAATGATTTTCCACAATCTGATGGAGAGATTTTCTATCGACCGAAAAACATTTTCCTTGACCATCTATTTTCTATCATCCGAACACCGGAAATTCCAGAAAATATTTTCCCAGAAGTTGTTTTCCTTAAAACGAACGGACCCTTCATCTCTTTCATTTAAAAAAATCCCCATTTCTCGTTGTGTAATATTATGGTTTGCCCAAAGTCTAGATTCTGCCAGATGGCATGGAGGTAGCCAAAGAGGTGCCCAGAAAAAAGGAGGCAAGGATTTTAAATTTCCAGTAAACTAAAAATGAGGAGGTACCCTTCTTACTCTACTTAGGAAGTGATTTTTTAGTGACCGTGATGAGGCTCAATTTCTAGAATTTCTAATTCAATTTCCAGAATATTCATGACTATGGGCTTTCGTAGTTAGTCCTAATGAGCTATCAAACTACAAATGAAGTTTTTATGCTTGGAATTAATGAAAAGTGGAAATATCAAAATTATCTTTCTAATGGAGACGAAAAATGAAGAAGAGGTGGTGGCCAGTTGTTTTATGGACCGATCTCGTTACTCTGACAGTAGGATCTGTCTTGAATGAGCTATTTAACTTAGTTTGCGTGAAAAGTGAAGATTATAAGACGATGAGAATTTGAGAATTACTTTTGTCCATGGCCCATTTGTTTTCCAAGGTAGGCTCAAATTATGGGAAGAATTGAAAATAATTAAATGAAAAGGGAATGATAACATTCCACATTGAGTTCCCCAAAGTGGAAAGACGAAGAACTTGGGCTGAGCTTGGTGCACTAGTTGGTCCGAGTCAAGTGTCCACTAGTTAATAGCAAACACGGTCCATCATGTTCTTGCGGATCTCCAAGACAATTGTGCTACATGATATGCCAAATTCATTTAGAATTATATTTTGTTTATTTTGTGGAAATTTTTTTGCTCGGAAAACATATTCTTAATTTTTTGGCATTTAAGTTGCCTAGGAAAATGAGAATATCTTTTTGTAGTTACCTGAAAACCTATGCTTAAATTTAAGGAAATTGATTTTATTTTTCAAAAATCAGAAATTTTTTCCAAAATGCGACTAGAGATATCAAGAGATTTTTAGTTTAGAAACCAGAGATTACATGTTTAAATTTCATTAACTATGTACAAACTATTATGGGTCATTAGAGCTAGCTGCATAGGGCCTAAACTTACGACTTTCAGGGTATTCCATGGATTTCTAAGCAGTCGAACCTTTGAGGTTGTACCCTTAGATAATCAAAACAAAAAAGGACCAAAAGCAAGAAATTTTTATTAATTAATTATTTTAAGCAATACGAGTGATCATTTTTATGAAATTTTTTTCCAAATCATTCATTTTATGAGAAACAAACAAAGTTTTACTGCCGTGTAATAGTAGATCTTGACTAGTGTTGAATGAGGTACCGTATGAATAGCAAATGTAGACCGATATAGCAAACGACCAATAGAATTCCACAAGAGTCGACGAACATTACACCTCAATCAGCTCAAATAGCCCAGACATCCAATTTCACGGATCAACAAATACCAGACCTACAAATAATTTTCGACGACGGCCTCCTCCAACAGCTCCTCCGAGTCCTTCATCAACTCGGGGCTCAACCTGAACATGAGCACGCAGAACTCCTTCTCGTTCAATGCCCCGTCGCCGTCCAGGTCGCCCTCTCGCAGCATCGACCTCAGCTCGTCGTCCCGCATCCCTTCCAGCCCCAGCAGCGCCGAGTTCTTCTTCAAGCTCTCGAAGGTGATCACGCCCTTGTCGCTGTCCCTCAGCAGATTGAAGCCGTTGCTCAGCTCCTTCATGAACCCGTCCACCCCGAGCTTCTCCACCATTGCCGGGAAGAAGTCCTCGAACACAAGACCGTTCCGCGACGCCATTGTCGAGAATAGCTCGAACCCACTTGAGCTCACCAGTTTATCCAACCAGGGTCCTTTGTGTGAGTGCATGAAATACGTAGGGAGAGGATGGTTTATATAGGAGAGGGAAAGTGGCTAGATTTGTAGGTGAAATTGCTTGAAGGATCGTGAGAAATTGAAATTGTTGGATTTGGTGAAAAGAAGGTACCGGAAACAGGAAAGAGAGAAGCTGGTCAGGAAGGTGGAGCTTCCTGGGATTCCTATCCTTTCTGCGAAGCGATAACACAACATCAAGTGGGTCGTTTGCTTCGAGGAAGAAGTTGTCTCCTTCCTCGAAGTTGCATGGGAAGGTACGTGCATGGTAAGCGTCCTCATAAGGGGACACAAGTGGTTTAGATGAAGCTGTCAGGGAAGTCTATTTCCTAGAATGCCAACCTTGCAGACGGTTTAAGATAATAATAAATAAAATGTAGAGAAATTGCGCATGGTAGAAGAAAAACAAAACACTCTATAATGAAGTCAATTTGACTGTAGCTAGATGAGTACTCCTAGGGGAAGGAACTTTCTAAGTCAATAAAGCTGGGGTCAAAAGCATAGGTCTTGGAGGTAATATGGTGGCAAATGTTTTGCGACTTTGGAAAGACCATTGTTCTGCCTTTGTAGATTCTTTTAAGAGTTATATAGCAGTATAGATCGATGAGGATCAATAATTCAAAACATTTTATTTATATTAGTAATTTAAGGATAGAAAACTTATATATATTTTGTGATCCACACGGACAATTAATCTAGCAACAGAAGCACCTACATACTGGCTTTATGATGCTATCTTTAGATTGCCATCAAAATCTAATCAATTCCAATTTTTTAGTCCAAATGCTAATTCAATAAATTTCTAATTGTATAAATCCATTCTTAATTTTTTTTTTTTTGCAAAATTTTAAAGTAGTCATTACAATCATTTTTTGCCGGAAAATGCTGATGTATTGTTGCGTTACGTAAGATGGCCACCACGTTAGCTATTCATTACAAAAATTGATTGGAAGAATTACATTGGAATTTCTTGTAAATATTTATGACTACATTGTTTCAATTAGAAATTTACAATTCACATAAATAGATTTAGGATTGATTAGATGAATTTTTCAATCTTTTCTTAATGTTTAATCATTTTCATCTTAGGAGGAAGTCTAATCGTCAATCATTTCATGTGAGAAAGACCTTTGCCGACTTATGTCATTGAGTTGGTGTAATGAAATGATGAATCGTGAGTGAGACACGCTAACAAAACTTGAGGTGATGTTTTGAATGGGACCTTGTCGAACAGAATTATTAAGAAGACAGAATATAATAATGCTTATCTAATTTAGGAAACCTCCTGCCTTTTTCCAAACGCCTTTTGCATCAGATATATCAATACATACATAAATATGTTTAATATACATAAAGAGACTAAAAAAGACGTAGTGTTCATCGCGGCATAGAAAGTTGGCAAAATAAATAGATAAATTGTTTTATTTAACTGATTAATGCGGCCCATAAACCTTGTAATATTCTTAAAAAAATGCATATATCCTTGTAGCATAACCTCCGGTATTCATTTTCTTTCTAATGATAAAAGCTCGTTTATGTTAGTAAACTCACTCAAGACTACTAAAATGCCTGCTAGTTAAGTCACAGATTAAAAGTAAACTGATGCCTAAAACATAAAATTGGTTGCAATTGATGGTTTTAATTGAGGATCGAGAGATAGGTCATACGCTTGATTTTACACATGTATCAAATCTTGAATTAGTATGTCTACTGATGTTTTATCTTCATGCTATTCTCAATCTCGGATATTAATCGATTTCAGATGTGCAGCCTTATGAATCACTACATAAAATGGGCTAAGGCAACACAAAGGCAAAGGAAGCTTTTTTTTTTTCTTTTTTCGGTCATGGATAGTTTGTTGCATTTGCTCCGTCGCCTTTATCTAAGGCGACAAATGTGTCCACATCAAAGGTGACCCATGGGAATAAATTGGACTTTGTTGCTTTCGGTGGCCAAGATGACAAAAACGAATTATTGTTGTAGATGCCAAAGGCGATGGACGAGTGCAGAAGCGCGGCTCCAATGACCTTACAACGAGGGCAGGGAGATGGGTACTGTTTATGAGTGTCAGTACCCCTGAGACCATCTTTCTTATGGGTAATGATGAAAAGAAAAGGAATTGTGATCATGAGATTATGAAAACACATGTCAAATCACTTCGAAAAGGTAAGAAACATCAAGTTACCTTCCCAATTGATTAGGTATCCTCGTCGAAGCGTCTAGAAGGGGATCCATTAAATATCATTTACATCTGACCTTGACTGACCTCGACATATACAAAAAAGGAAAGTAAAAAAAAGAACAACCACTTCTTTTTCTTTTTGTATAGTTGGAAGGTTCCTCCAACAGTTCAATGAACCTGGAGTCAAAAGTTGTTTTGGTCGATGTAGGACCAGATGGGGGGAGAAAAAAAACTCCTCATCAGCAAGAACATCATAAGTTAATATCAGGTCGGCGCTTAGTTCGACTCTTAATCCTACGGACTGCGAGAAGTCTGATGAATGACTCGACATTTTTATTCTACTTCATCGTATCGTTTTGCTTCTCTCTTAATTTGCATTAAGTACTCGACAGTCTATCGAAGGTTGTAATATAAAATTACAAACGACGACGAAGATCTCTCAGCCCTCGCCAAGCCTGCGGCGATTCCTTCTTGGAAAGCATCCACTGTCCAAGCGATCCCTTTTCTTGTGTCTGTCTTCCACGTCAGTGGCACGACAGATGTAGAGTAAATAAAGTGGACAAAGAAAGTTGTATTGAGAACATGAGAAATCCACGCGCTTAAAGATTCCCTAAGCGATGATTTATCCGGGAAAAGTACCAAAAAATTCTAAACCTAGCACAATGGTATTAATTTAGTCATATGCTTTTTAATTGGATTAATTTAACTCTAAACCTTTTTTATAAGTTTATTTAGCCAATTTAGGTTAGAAATTGTTGATGTGGATCTTGATTGTCCCACGTGACAAAGTTGACATTGATGCGGATAATTTTTATAATTTTTAAATTTTTTATTACTTTTTCTAAAAAGTTTTTTTTTTTTTTTTTCCCCATTGGCCTACTGTTGGTACTCGAAATTGCTGATGATTGGCCATAGGCAAGAGTCACTCTCATTGGATTTGGTGAGGGCTCGATCCTTATGGCCTAAGAGAGGGTTGAGCCCTCACTTGTGGCTTGGTCACCAACCATGGCTGAGTATCAGCTAGGGGCCAAAGGGAAGAGAAGGAAAAAAGAGGGGAAAAATGAGAAACAACGAAAAAGGGAATTTTTTAAAAAAATTAATAAAATATCGAAAAAATTATGTAAAAATTTAAAAATTGTTTACACCAACATTGACCTTGCCATGTAAGATAGTCGATAACGTTAACAATTTCTAGTCTAAATTAACTGGATGGACTAAATTGGTACCGATGCGAAAATGTATATGACTAAATTGGTATTAATGCAATAGTTTAAATTTTTTTGGGTACTTTTTCTTGGTTTATCCAATTGTGTAAAAGGAAAATGAGAAAAATTACCCATTCAGTTCTAAATCTATTATATAGATGCTAATTCAATTTGTCATAAACCTTTGCGTAGAATTCCAATATGGTCATTTCAGTCAATTTTTGATAGAAATTGCTAACGTAGTAATGGTCAAGTCATTGCCAGCTGTCCCATGTGGTACACCGATGAAAATTAGCCAAAATGAACTACATTGAGATTCACACAACGATGTAAGACTAAATTGACAATTGTATAATAGGTTTATGAGTAATTGAGCAATTTTCCCAAAGAAAATGTGTAAAGAGTGTTCTTAGGGCACTTGTTAAGAGTCATTATTTTATACTTTGGAAACAGAAAAAATTCTATTTGAAGTAGAGTGACTTCTTAGATATGTGTTATTGCTCCATTGTCAAAGTACATTGGTATTTGTTATTACTATGTTTAATTTAGGGAAGAGATACATATTGGCGTTACACAATACTAACTTGATCAATTAGATCTGATTAATTGACAAGCCTAATGAAGCATCGGATCTAAAGACTCTTATGCAAACCTTTTGATGGTTTAAAATACGATTTTTTTCTTGTAAAATTGACCACGCCGGACGAGTTTGGTATAAAAACAAATTAGGGTTTGTGCGGGACAAGTTTGTTGGTGGACCATGTGATGTCAAACGACAGATCTAAAATTTTAGGTTAGGAGGAAGGTAATTCCGTAAATCAATAGATCATGCATGTGGAAGGCCGTCGTCACATGATGACTCCAAGTCTAGACAAGAATTGAATCACTGAAGGACCACATTCGTCGAATTGAACCCAATGTACGATGCCGTTTGGTTCTGTGCTATCCGAGCAGGAACTTTCTTCCGAGACAATTATTTTCAGAGGAAGATCGCTCGCAGCCTGACAAGTTTCCTAAAAGAAGAGAGCTCCCAAACACGAGAGCTCCCTCCGAATGGAACTGTCCGTTTCGGTTTTTGGAATTACGCAAAGGCAGGCACCGAGGCTGCCACGGAGAATCGTATGGCAATTCTCAAGGCAAATGGCAGGAAGCCCACTTTCCTAGAAAATTCGTGCTCAACTGCAGTTGTCTCCTAGGCACGTCATTGTTGGTTTCCTAGAAAGAGGAAGCAATCGTTTGGAATCAAGAGCAGGTCATAACAATAAAGTTTCATGAAAGTAAGGGCAAGTTCTGACGATCTTGCAAGAGCCAATTCTCAAAGAGGAAAAAAGAAAAGAAAAGAAAAGATCATCTAGTCTTCTTAGGGTTTCTATAAAGATGTGCGAGATTTTACAAAGACAATCTCATGTCTACATATGCTAGTCAAAATAAAATTCATCCTATCATTTGTTTGATAAATTTTATTTTGGTCCCTGCTCAAAATGGGATAAAATTAGATATAATATGAATATAATTCGGATAAAATTATACCGTGAAAAATGTAGGATAAAGGTAGATATGATTTTTAAAAATGAAAATACAAAATTTACTTTTCAAATAACAAAATTCTTAAATTAATAAAACTAAATAATATTTGAATTCTAATATAAAAAAATTTAACATACAAAAAATAAATTTCGTATCTATTTATTTATTCATATTTTAATTTTTATATTTGAATGTTTTTCTATCTTATAATATAAACTCAACATATATACATATATTTATATTTAGTATTTATATTTAATACTTATTAGATATTTTAGGTATTATAGTATTCTAGGTATATTAGTATAGTTTACTATTTATAAATATTTTAATAAAGAATGATGGAAGGGAAAAAGAAAAGAAAAAAAAAAGACAAAAAATATATAAAGAGAGGAAAAATAACAAAAAATAAGCAAATAAAAATGAAGTAAAAAAGTATAGTGTGAGAGACTTTCACCATCTCCATTTGTATTATTTTTAGATTCATTCATATCAATATGCCGTTTATATCAAATAATGAACATAATAGGATATGTTATACTATTCATCAAATAGGGAATATGATCTAGCAAAATCCTTAAATTTTATATCATATTTTATTCAGGTTTATATTGACTAGAAATTCAGATGATCAAGTATGTTTATAGGAATCTTGCATAACTCTTCCAAGTAATTCCTTTCGTGAAAAGCAAAAATGTCCTGTCATATTATAGAAGGTTTGTCGTTTTTTGCAGGACGTCCTCAAACAGTCGCGTTGCGCTCCCTTTCGCGCGCTCTCCACTGAAAAAATTGCCGCTTTCAACTATGATCCAAGAGTTGTGTGTGAACAGCACCTCAAAATGTTTTCCTTTTTTGAAACTTAATGACGTGGTGCCTGCTTTGCACCATATAAACCACATCAATACCGTAAGTGTAAATACAACCACAAAATGTCCAGTTTAACTGAAAAACTGAATAAACGAAAGAGGTAGAGGGATAATTTTGTTTTTCGAGTGAGAGCACATGAACCGCCAATAGCATTATACCTTCTCTAAATAACCAAAAAAATGTCTAATATATGTACTTGAACATTTAAATGAACCATGTTTCTTGGACACTGATATTTTATGCATCACCTTATTAGTTGATTTGTAATTTCTCAATGTAAAGTGTATGATATTTCAACACATTCTCTCACTTGCTAGCTGGAAAATGAATGACATGTTAAATTTGACTAACAGAGGTAGAACTTGACTCTGGTATTATGTTAAAAAGTTCAATCCAAAAATTTAAATTAATTGATGGAGAGAGACCACATGAATATGAAAAACATATAAACTCAATTATCAAGCTATGTGGGCTATTTCAACATAAACTAATGGTTTAAGTGGAATGAGGGGGCTTTGTTGGTAATGTATAAGCTATAAGTAGAGGTGTTAAAATGGGTCAAAAACCCATATATGACCCATTTAAAGCATAAATGGGTCATATATGGGTCACTTGTTTTTAGATAATAGTAGTTAAATGGGTTTCATAACTAAAGGCTTAAAATATGTAGGTTTTAAATGGGTCTTAAGTGGGTCTTAAATGGATTGGATTAAGAACCCATTTTTAACCAAAACCTTATAATTTCTTTCTTTTCTCTTTAACTTTCCAAAAAATATTTTTTTATAAAAATCGAAATTATATTTTTTATTTTTATTTTTATTTTTTTCCTTTTTTCTTTCTCCTTCCTCCTTCCGGTCGCCGGCACGGCGATGGCCGGCGACCGGCCAGGCGAGCCTCGAGCTCGCCGGATCCGCCTCGCCGACGCCCGGCGAGGCTCGAGCCTCACCGATCTGGCGAGGCGGAGGCCTCGCCGACGCCCGGCGAGGCTCGAGCCTCGCCGATCTGGCGAGACTCGAGCTCGCCGGATCTGGCGAGTCGCGAGCTCGCCGCCGTCGGGCGAGTCTCGAGCCTCGCCGATCTGGCGAGCCTCGAGCCCGCCGGCGTCGGGCGAGCTCGAGCTCGCCAGATCTGGCGAGACGCGAGCTCGCCGCCGTCGGGCGAGGCTCGAGCCTCGCCGATCTGGCGAGCCTCGAGCCCGCCGGCGTCGCGCGAGCTCGAGCTCGCCAGATCTGGCGAGACGCGAGCTCGCCGCCGTCGGGCGAGGCTCGAGCCTCGCCGATCTGGCGAGCCTCGAGCCCGCCGGCGTCGGGCGAGCTCGAGCTCGCCGGATCTGGCGAGCCTCGAGCTCGCCGGCGTCGGGCGAGCTCGAGGCTCGCCTGTGGCCGGTCGCCGGCCGTCGTCGTGGCCGGCGGCCGGCCGAAGAAGAAGAAGAAGAAAGAAGAAAAAAGAAAAAGAAAAGAGAAAAAAAAAAGAAGAAAATTATATCTAAAAAATAAAAATAATTAAAATTCAATTTTTTAAAATAATTATTTTAAAAATTATAAAAATTATCTATTAAATTTATGTTGTATAAAACTATTTTAACAATACTATTTTTTAAAAACTAATATATATATATATATATATATATATGTATGTATATAAAATAAAAAAGCTTTATTAAACTTAGTTAAATAGGTCGGGTATGGGTTGGGCATGGGTCGGGTCGGGTATGGGTCTAAGATTTTGTACTATACTAAATGGGTCATAAACGGGTTAAATGGGTCGATTTGGGTCGGACCATTTATGACCCGACCCAAACCCGACCTGACCCACCCGTTTAACAGGTCTAGCTATAAGTTCATAGCGTTATCGAAACATTTATTTGCAAGATTACAAATTTCAAATCCCTTGCTGGGAAAAATAAATGAAGTAGGGTATCACTCAATGGGTTCCAAATTGAAGCCCACGGCCCAAGAGTTATCTGCCTCTTTAATGTTTAGATAGAAGGCCTTGAACATGGAGAGTTAGAAAATGAGATTAAAGAGTAACTTTAGGTACTCGAATTAAGATCGATATGTAAAATTAAGTTGGTTTACTAAGCGATGTAACCGAACTTGTTTCAGACAAAAGCAATTTCTCTTGATCAAATCGAAAAGTTCTTATTTTTGTTCAATTTTACCTGATTACAGCAGCACATAGAGATGTGATAATATGGTGGATGACTTGCCAACTTTTCGAAATCAGAAATTCAAAGTCGTTGAAAAACGTAGTTGAAGTTTTCTATACTAATTACCGGAGATAATTTATTTTTATTATGCACCTAATAGAAATTTCAATAACTTGGCATAAGTGAGCTGCTCTAACCTGAGTCAATATCAATATCCCTAAATACAAGAATATTTATCTATGTTAACTCAGATATTAAACCTTTTTTTGCTTTATATATATTTTAATTGTACAGCATGCACACTTCAATTTCCTTTAAGTACGAATAGCTGCAGCACTGGCAGGTAAATTCACAGATTTGTTCTTTGAAATATTATAAATTCAATTTTTATTTCAGATTTTTACGTAAACAAGAAAGTCTAGTTTTATATTGTTTCGATCCGAAACAAAGCACGTTGCGGGTGCTCTTTTTTGGGCATTTTAAATTTGATTTCTCCTTATGTACAAAGCACATTAATATTTTTTTACAAATATAGAAACTGAACATTGGAAGTGATCTGGGAATATTTTTCATGATTTTTTTAAAAGATAAGAAAATTATGCCGTATTAACAAGAAAAAACTACTAAGTGAACGAAGGCATCCATTCGTAAGAAGTTAAAAACGAACTAATTATTATTAAAATGACAAGTAACTCGGCTTTAAACTTGTACCCGGACATACCACACATACACTAACCTCTTGTTTCAACGAGAAGTTCTATATTACTCCGCATTATTATGGCCTTGTGTTTGATTTTGTTTCATGAGCTCTCTAGAAAGCAACTGCGGCACCACTTCTAAGCTCATATAAGTAAATTATCTACCATATGTTTTTGTTACTATCAACACATCACAAATTTGTATTATACTTCATTAAGAATTCAATCCAACATACAAAACGTAACAGACGATACTAACTTCTCTTATTAAGGCTACGTCAGTATCAAACAATCACATTTAATAACTTATTCTTACCTATTAAACCTTGTAACTAGTGATGTTCTAGAAAAATATCGGGTTTCCATTATTTGTGATTTCAATTAAAGGGTTTCAGCTCATTTCTTGTGAGGTCATTAATACCATATGTTTTGGTAAACCTTTTGTCAAAGGATCAACAAGATTCTTATTTGACCTCACATAAACAATTGTTATGGTACCGTCTTTAATCAATTGTCTCACATATTCATGTCTTAGACTGACATGT
The DNA here is from genome assembly GCA_017140165.1 of Eucalyptus shirleyi. NCBI lineage: Eukaryota > Viridiplantae > Streptophyta > Magnoliopsida > Myrtales > Myrtaceae > Eucalyptus > Eucalyptus shirleyi. Next base: position 45,171,557 of record CM029450.1, read on the forward strand.
CTAGACTTACCATTATAGGTGCTATTATAAGCTCTTGCCAAAGTAGCCTGATTATCATAGTGGATAGAAATGTGAAGCATATGATTAGGCTATAATTTGATATCTAACAACAAATTCCTAATCCATTGTTGAGTGAGTTCTACATGTCTATTTCTTACTTGTGACATCCTGAATTTCGACCTCGTCCCGATACTATGAAATGGACATTTTGTTGACACGCCTATGGCCCTTTTTTTCTTAAAACTCATTACTCTTAAGTTAATTGATCTATTAGGTGAAGCCGTTGGGGGATATAAACGCGACGAACTTAAGAATTTGATTAGAAATTGACTACTTGACCGTAATAATTGGCAAGGGTCAATACGACACCGTCATAAGAGATTAGTGATTGAATATATGTCGATTCAACGGAAGTACGCAATTAAAGTGTAGGTGATTCCACTTAATTGCAAAATTCACGTCGAACGACACTAACCCAATTTTTAGTTGATTCGGTACTCGATACCCGTAATTGAAACCTTGCGATTTTTCAGACAATTGAGAGTCGCTTATGAGTTGGAGATGCATAAACATGGATCAAAATCATCGACCACGGTTCAAACGTGCTAAAATCCTTAAAGGCTATTTGGTAGGTTGGGTTGCGCTAAAATTGCGTTCCATCGATTTTAACCGCGAAATTGAATTCGATTTTGGGAATCGGACGTTCAGGCGTGTCACGAGTCATTTATAGGACATTGTCTCATTTTTTGGAGAAATTCCGTTGAGCTTGAGATTGTTATGGAAAATCAATTTGGACAATTTGGAAAAGAAAAAAAATTCAGAGGGGCTAAATTAAGTGGATGTTTGGTCTCCTTAGTGAGCTATTTGGCGAAAGGAAATTGTGGAAATCGTGTGGGCTTCTTCTTCAACAAAATTGGACATCAATTTGGAGAATTGAAAAAGAAATTGAAGTCTTGAGTAGTGAAGTTCGGAGCCTTGGATGGGGGCTGCAATATTTGGCATTAAATTGGAATATTGGTGGAAATTAATTGCAAGAAAGTAGTCGGGAACAATGTGATAGGCTTGTGGACTTTTGGGGACCTTGAAAAGATAAAATTAGGATATTCCCCTTTGACTTTCAAGGCCTCTCTCTCTCTCTCTCTCTCTCTCTCTCTCTCTCTCTCCTCCCCCTTCTTCTTCGAACTTTTGCCTCCCCGAACGCTGCTGTTTCTTGCTTTCCTTTTATTTCTTTAGTCTTGGACGAGCTACATATGCTTTTCCTTGATTTCCTCCGAAAGAACCCAACATCCACCAACCAAAATCACCGCCCCATCTCCTTTGATCCTCCCTTCATCTACGACCACATGTCCGTGATTCAGCCCCCTCTAGTCAACTCCAGCGGACCAACTCCCTAGCAAACCTTGGCATTAACCTCCAGTAGAAACGCCCGAGTTTCCCCCACTGAAGCAACCACGATCGTCTCTCTCCCTTCATCCGTTTTCTCCTCTAGTCCAATGCCACACGTCTGCGTCTCCACCGCCTCTTGCATCGAAGTCAACTCATCATCTTTCCTTCGGCTTGTTTGTTGACCAAAGTCCCTCACGCATGCTGCTCCTATGTCACGAAGACAAGCAACGACCGAAGCTCCTCCTTCCTCTATTGTTCCCCTTGGTCAAACCCAACAAAGTCTCCTTCTCCTAAGCGTTGATGTCCGCAGCTCCATCTAGCGTCAATTTTGCCATGACACCAGCTGCTCCTTGGTTCCGCTTGCACACAACCCAGCCCCATTTCTAGTGGCCCCTACAGAAGTTAGGGCCAAAGCTTAGCCTTAGCTAAGCTGTCTTAGGCCATTTTTGGCCTGGTCTAAGCTTCTGTTGGTGCTGCCGTAAGCCTGAGTTTCAGCCGCCGTCACAGTGAACCGGTTTTCGCGCTAAATCGGTGAGTTTATGCACTAAACTCTACTTAGTAGGCTAATGCCGTTTAATGGGTGTTTAGATTTAATTAAGATTAGATTAGTGCAGTTATTAGTTTGTTTAATTAATTTAAGTTAGTTAGATTAGTGAATTAGGTGGTTAGAACTTCTAATTAGCTAGCTTATTATGTAGCCTTGTAGTTAGAATGGTTAGGATAATTTAATTAGCTCAATAGGTGGTTAAATTAGCAATTTTTAGCCTAAGTTTGTATTTATTGAATTAATATGAATTATTTAGTTAATTTCGGTAATTAATTATTAATTATTTTTTGGAAATTAGACCGATATAGCTGGTGACCGAAATTTCGTACTGATTGCAATGGTGTGTTCAGTTTATGCAATTTGGTGTTAATTTGTGCAAATTGGGTGCTAATTGAAATTTTGGTCATTTATTTCAAAATTTGTGAATTTCTAATATTTATTCAGAAAATCCCAAGTGTCGGGTTTTAACATTGAAAACGGTTTTATATATTATATAAAACAATGGGATTTTAAATGGGAGGTTATGAATTTTTAGGGTTCGATTTGACCGTGTATCCACACATGACTATTTTTTAGGATGTTTTTAATACGAAGAAAATAGGTTAGGATCATTATGTTAATTGAGGCATTTGTATGCAATGCATGGTGTTCTGGACTGAAATTGATTGGTTGTGTGTTGGTTAAGAGAACTCTTCTCGAGCGATTATGCTGGATGTTACTAAATCCCTTTTTGGGTCAACCATGCGTTAGCATATTGGTCGTAGTAGATTCTGGACTTATGCTCTTTCGGGAGAGCCGTTTTGTGAGAGACGTAGTTGTGCTCAATGGGGAAGAGACGATGCCTGGCTACGCTAGTAGACAGCCGAACATGGGACTTGGCTATGTCTTGAGGAACTTAATTAACAATTATAATGCATGATTGTTTGAGTTTGATGCGTCCGATTATGATACAAAACTATGTGGCATGGTATGTAATATGTCATAACGATTTGGCCTTATAATTGGGACCTTTATAAGTAATTGAGTTGATGAGGCGTTTCGATTATTATGTGTATTAATTATATGCATTACAATATGAACTGTACTGGCGTGCAAGAAGAAACTGAGGCGAGGTAAATCTTCTGTTCTAATTGTGTGGTTGTGTGATTAGGACGCTTTAGGTATATTACCCTTCTAATTGAGGTTTAGAGTGTGAATTCGCTAAGATTTATATCTCACCCTGTTGTAGGCTTAACTTTTTAGGACCGTAGGTTGGAAGATTTAGAGCCGAGCTGAGGTGATATGAAGTGTAGGTTAGATAACACAGTTTCCTTTTTAGAGTCAATCTTTTGAAATCTTTTGGGTATAGACTCATGTATATGATTCAGTTGGTTTATAAAAGTATATTTTGTTTGTGAATCCATTGTCATGCTTTTCTATCCTGAGATGGTTATTGTCAGGGGATTTGTTATTTGCTTCCGCATGTGCAATAAAATGAAATGGTCGATGACTCGTCCTGGAAAGTTGCAAAATTTTATCGACCACCGAGGGATAGACATGCGCTCGAGGATTGGGGTGTGACATTACTTGCCTAAGATACAACACCTCCAACTAGTGTGAAAATCCATCCAGAAGTGGAACGCTCATCTCCCACACTTAAAATCCAACTAGCATCGGTGTATCCCTATAATACAGTCGGATAATTATTATAGAACAATCCTAAATTTTTAGTTCTCTTAAGATAATCAAAAATTCTGCTAATAGTTTTCCAATATTTTGTACTTGGATTACTATTATACCTACTTAAATTGCATACAAAATAAGCAAATCGGGTCTAGTACAATGCATCGCATACATTAAAGACCCTATAACACTTGTATATTTTAATTGTGCCATCGCTCTATTAGTATTATAATTTAATTTAATTTAATACTGGAATCAAATAGAGTACTTATTTCCTTGAAACCAGGATGTTAACATTTATTTAATAATTTTTCAATATAACTACATTGGCTTAAAGAATAACCCCCACTATGTTTATTAACTTTAATACCTAAGATAATATCTACTTCACCTAAATCCTTCATTTTAAACATGGAAGTTAGATACTTCTTAATCTCAATAATTCCAATTATATTCGTTCCAAAGATAAGTATATCATCAACATACAAGCATACTAAGATATCATAGCCTTTAGTGAATTTAGAGTATATACACTTATCAGCATTATTGTTGATGAAACTATTTGACAATATGACCGAATAAACTTTTCATACCATTGCTTAAGAGCTTGCTTAAGCCAGTAAAGAGACTTAATCAATTTACATACTTTTATTTCATTTCCAAGAAGAGAGAAATCCTTTGGTTGTTCCACGTAAATTTTTTCATTTAAATGTCCATTTAAGAAAATAATTTTAACATTCATTTGATGAACACAAAAATTATAAATGGAAGTTAAAGCAAAAAGAACTCGAATAAAAGTTATACGTGCAATATGAGCATATGTATTAAAATAATCTATTCATTCTTTTTGTCTATATTTCTTGGCCACAAGTCTAGCCTTAAAAGCTTGAATAGAACTGTTAGAATGATATTTTTTTTTTTGCTAAAAACCTCTTTGCACCCAATAGGTTTTGATCATTTCGATAAATCTACTAATACCCAAATATTATTGGACATAATTGAGTCCATTTAATCATTCATAGCTTCTTTCCAAAAAGAAGCATATTTAGAAAACATAGCATCATCAAAGCTTCTAGGATCATCTTTTAAATTTAATATTAAATGATATTTATTTATCACGTTATTATCTCCATCTCCTTCAACAAGAAAAACATGAGTAATAAAATCAGGACTTAAGTCTTTTAGTTTCCTAGCTCTAGTACTTCTCCTTGGTTCAATCATGTTTTTAGAATCATTCGTTTTTTTATCTTGACAATCTTTTTGAGTTTCCATAGATTTTGAATTATTTTCAATAATTTTAGAACTTGTAAAATATTATTCTAAAAAAATTCAACGTTTCTCTATTTTACAATGACATTTGACTCTAAATTAAGAAGTCTATAAGCTTTACTATTTTCAGCATATCCAACAAAAACACTTTTGATGGTTCTAGGATCGAGCTTTGTTCTCTTAGGATCTGACACTCGGTAGTATGCCAAACACCCCCACACTTTAAGATATGACAAATTTGGTTTTCTACATTTCCATATTTCATAAGAGGTTATGTCATTTTTCTTGAAAGGTATTATGTTATGAATATAGCATGTAATAATTAATGTTTCTCTCCAAAGATTAATTGGTAGCTTTGAATTTGAAAGCATACAAATAACCATTTCTCTTAGAGATTGATTTTTCTTTTCAGCTAAACCATTTTGTTGTGAAGTATATGGTGCTGAAACTTGATGAATAATACCATGTTCTTCAGAAAATGAAAAGAAATCATTTAAGAAATATTCTTAACCTCTATTTGATTGTAAAACTTTGATTTTATTTTCTAATTGATTTTCTACTTTAGCCTTATATTTCTTAAACATGATAAATGCTTCATCCTTCGATCTCATGAGATAACATATAAAAACCTACTGTAATCATTTACAAAGGTAATAAAATACATTTTACCTTCACGTGTTAGCATACCATTGAATTCACATATATCACAATAAACCAAATCCAATAAATTCGAATTTCCTTTAACACTAGAAAATGGTTTCTCAGTAAATTTGGACTTATCACATATTTCACATTTATCAATTTCGCCATTGAAATTTATCAAGTCTAACTTCTTCATATTCTTCAAATAACGAATATTTATATTTGACTTTACCAAAAAAATAATAATTTATATTTGCTAACCTACTATGCCATAAAAATGAAGACTACAATATAAGCAGAACTAGCAATATTATTATTGATACTCAGTTGATACATGCCATCATTGGGATAACCTTTTCCAACAAACAGCCTATTCTTCGATGGGATAACCTTGTTGGATTCAAACAAAACCCGAAACTCCCTCTTACAAAGTAAATCAATTGAAACTAGGTTCTTCCTAATTTCGAGTATAAATAACACATTAAGAAGAGTAATATTCTTTCCAGAAGTGAAGTCTATCTCTACCATGCCTTTTCCAGCAACCTTTGCAAGAGCATTATTCGCCATCAAGACCTCTTGAACATTTGAGTCAACAATCTTCTCAAATTGCTTGAACATGTATTTGTCCTTGAATCTAACCACCAACCGGATTGGATAGTGGTAGAATTGATTTCAGAAACCATAATCATCACATCATTAACTTTAGAAATTTTCATGTTCGAAAACATGATTGAAATCATGGCCACATAATTTTCTTCAACCAGATTTGCATCTACCTTCACTGTCAGAATGTTCTTATCCTTTGAAATGCTCTTGCGGTGAATGCATTCATTGGCATAGTATCCCTGTTTGCCACAAACAAAACAACAACCCTATTTCTTCTTTTGTGTTTTCTTAAATTTATGTCCACTTTTTACTTTGAAGTTTTGGCCGATTTTCCGTTTTCTTTCAACAACATTCATCTTGGAATTGTACAAAACAGAATTATCACGTAAACGTGACTCTTCCTCAATACGAAGATGTTTCTATATTTGCTCCAAAGTAAAGCCCATTGTCTTGTGAATAAGCCTTTTTTCATAATCTTTCCAACTTGGAGGCAATTTTGCAATAATTGCTCCAATTTGAAAAGTTTCAAGAATATCAATCTTGATGGCACGAATTTTATTCACAAATACTTGCAGTTCATGGACTTGTTTCAACAAAGGTTTAGTATCAATAAACTTGAAATCAAAATACTTTGCGATTAGATATTTGTTAGTACCTTGCTCCTTCGCTTTGTACTTGAATTCTAGTGCATTTCAAATTTCTTTAGCCGACTTCATTTCAGTGAATAAGTCGTACAAGCGATCAGATAGTGTATTTAGAATATGTCCTTGGCGAAGTAATTCATCCTCCACATGTTTCTTCTTCTCCTTATTAACTCTCTCAATGACTTCTGCACTTGGCTGTTTTCTCCGGAAGTAGGCTTCGGATCTTCTATAGGCGCTAAGTTAGGATCCAGTATGTAGGAAATTTTCAGAACTGTGAGTAAGAACATCATCTTGTCCCTCCAATGAGCAAAGTTGTTCCCATCGAATCGGTCCAATTTGACCATGTCTTGATTCATAACTTTGATTGTCTTCGACTCCATTGTTGGTAAAATATGGCGGAGCCATGAAACCATATTGATATGCTGGGTATTTTTGTTAGGAAAATTGCACTTTCTTAACCCCATGATGAATTTCTTGCCTTTATTTTTCTCGGAAAAATTCCTAACTAGCTTGTCCCCTTTAAACATGTTAAGTCTATCCACTAGAGCTCCCTGTCAAAAGAGATAGTTTAAAGTGATAAAGATAAGAAAGTGATAAAGATAAGAGGAGAGAGAAAAAAAAAGGAGAGGAATGTAAGCTTTTATAGTGGGCTATTGGTCATGTCATGTATAGAAAATTCATTGACTACTATTAAAAAATGTGGGTTTTCACATTCTAGTACATGGAAACCTAATTAAAGTTGGGTATTTTTGTCAGGCAAATTGCACATTCTCAACCCCACAATGAATTTCTTGCCTTTATTTTTCTTGGAAAAATTCTTAACTAGCTTATCCCCTCTAAACATGTTAAGTCTATCCACTAAAGCTCCCTGTCAAAAGAGATGGTTTAAAGTAATAAAAATAAGAGGAGAGAGAAAAAAAGAAGAGGTATGAAAGTGAGTCGACCTTCTCTGGTCTTCCATTGGTCATGTCATGAATAGAAAACTTACTAACTACTATTAAAAATGGTGGGTTTTCACTTTCTAGTATGTGAAAACCTAATTAAAGTTGTGTATTTTTGTTAGGCAAATTGCACTTTCTTAACCCCATAGTGAACTATTAGGGTTTACTCTAGTGGCCACCCTTTCAACATGGAAGGAGGAGGTGGGGAGTTCGAATCCTCACCTTCTTAGGAAGGTTGGGGGTGGGGACGAATTAGTTTCAGGAGTGGGTTTCGACTCCCACGTCCTGCAATGAGGTAAGACAAAAGTCTAAGAATGAGAGTTAGATTAGGAATATAGTAGGACCGACAAATAAAAAAAAAAAAAAACCTCACGATGAATTTATTGCTTTATCAATGGATTTTTCAGACAGTAATTGCAGCTTCGATCAAAACGAGGTTGCTCCCCCACTCTAGTTCAAGCTGTGCATGAGTTAGTAGTAAGTTCCAACTGGCGAAAACAACAAGAAAATAGAAGGAGCCATTGGTAGGGCAAGTGCGCCCCCAAGTCTTGGTCCGGCGGCGCATGGGGTGCGTGGGCGTCTCGTCCATAATGCCTCCCTCCCTCTCTTGCCCAACCAAGGCCGTTACACACAGCTTCGCTCGAGACGCAGCCACGTCCTGCCAAATTTGGTTGATATCTTGGTTCTTGTGCACATGGGGGTTGTGAGGATGTCCTAAAATTTGCATCTTTTGCTTGTTGAAAGATAGTGGGATCTCGTGTTGGGTTCCCATGTGGCCTGAGGGTGGAAGTGCATTTGAGCGCTCCTTGTGTCACCCTCATTAAAGTATTTACATGGTTTTCAAAGCACATTTGACTCGCCTGAGATGAGTTTGTTCCATGTACTTGACTTTGATCTAAAAGCAAGGCAATTAAAGAACCAAGGAAGATTTTTTCACAACGACAAAGCAATTAAAGAACACGCGTTCTTTTTCGCTTAAAAAAAAAGGAAGCTTTGTAGGAAAGGTCCATGGCTTGCTGGAACAAGCCACTAATCCCTTGAAACTCGATCGGATCAATTCTAATTTTTCAGACCATGCCACTAATCTTGTGAAACTCGATCGGATCGATTCTAATTTTTCAAAGCTGGTCATTAGTGGGCAATTTCTATTTTCATAATGGACAATTCTCAATTTCAGGATGATAATTATTCACCTTAGAATCGATCACTCTTATTTCGATGAGTTTAATTTAGGATTTTTTGTGATTTTTTTCTTTTCTTTTATTAGGTTGTTCTACACGTTCACGATTCTGCTCGAAATTTGACAAAATTTCCAAAATTATCATAGCCATGCTCTGCTTTTCTGGCACGAGGGGGACGAGGTCGTCGTTGTTGCATTTGGACTGAAGTGGGTGGCCAAAAAGGATGGAGACACAGCAAAAGAGAGAATAGGAGCCTACTTCGGCAGGGTTCTACTTTCCACAATGGAGAGGAACTTTCCCAGGAAAGCAGGACTTTGTTTTCTATTTTTGGTAAAGGTAAGAGATATATATTGATTTAAGCCAAAAGCAACAAGAACGCTATACAGTAAAAATTTGGGATAAAAAAACTTGTACTCACAAGGATAACAATAAGAGTGAATGGAAGGATGCCAAGGTAAAAAAAACCAACTGCACGGGAGCAGAGGAAATCCAAACCAACTGCCCAAGGGGACTTTGTTTGACACTAAGAAAAGCATTCTTCCGGTCAAGTGGCTAACTTTAGCTAATACCCTGGGACTGACCGATAACATTATCTTTCTCTTCTAGATTTTGAAATATTCCCCAAGCATCGTCCCAGTTTTGAGTAAGAATCAACCACAGCTCCACCTACAATAACATCATTTTCTAAACCAACTTTAACAATTTGTCCATGAAACAATTTTGCCAAGCCAACATCCAATGTGTCGGTCGCTAGCTTTGCAAGGATCGCGTAAGTCAAACGATTGGGCTGGACACCACACTGTATGATCTGATAAAATAACTGAATAGCTTCCTCTATATAGTTGCTCTGTACATAATTATCAAGCAGAGTATTCCATAAGGCTTCAGATCTTTCGCCTAAAGGAATGCTGTCAAACATCATACGACTGGTCCTCAAGTCTCCCCTTTCAATATAGAGACAAGAACAGAAGTACCGCAGAACCCATCAGACTCAAACCCGCATTTGAGTAACTGTGCATGGACGAGCATTCCCATCGTGAAATCACGAGCAAGTCTACACGCCTCAAGCGCCACGGGGAAACCAAATTCATTCGGCCTCACGCCCGTCTGGCACATAAGAGCGTACAACCGCAAAGCAAGCTCGTACTGGCCGTTGCTCACGTACGAAGAAATCATGCCGGTCCAAGGATGATAGTGTTAAAGAGACAAAACAAAGATTAAAACCAGGAACAGAAGAAGCTGATAGAAGCAGAGGAGCTGAGCAAAGTGAAGATGATAAAAGAAGGGAAAGATGAGTTGCAACTACAGCTGAACAAGGCAGCTGAATAAACCAAAGCAGAGCAAACTCGAAGTGAAGCTAAAAGATGAGCTGGCAAGCTATAAAGAAGTCGAAGAAACAAAAGCTGAGCTGGTGATCCGTAGAAAAGCTGAGCTGGCAATCCCTGTGAAGAATCCGACTATACAAGAGATTAAAACCAGGAACAGAAGTTGATCAAGCTACTGAAGGAGCTGCACGTGTGCCAAGATTAATCATTCTGTTACTAAAGTTGTTAAATCTGTTTTTGAAAGAAAGTCTAAGTAGTTAAGCTTTAGTATAAAGGGATTGAAGGAAAACTGATGAAGGAGGTTGATACATTTTCTGAAAAACTCGAATCTCTCTGTTCTCTTAATTCTCTCTGTTCTTCTCAAGTTCTCTCTCTGTATTTTTGGTCTTCTTCATATAGTAAAGCTTTGTAAGGTTGAACAAGAAGAAAGATGAAAAGAAATGTTCAACTGATGTATTGCAATTGATTGTTCAGCAACTACAGAATACAGAATTCTCTCATATACAGGTTATCTTCTAGATTCTATTTCTTCTCAGATAGAAATGTCTGGAGAAGATCACCTCCGGATTCATTGAACTCCGAGCGTAGAGGGTTCGTGGTTCGCTAGCAGGGCAGCGGTGGTTGGCGGCTCGGCTGCCGGCACAGGTGGTGCTGGGCTGCAGCAGCTTCACAGGGGCAAGAGTGACAGCGAGGTGACGCGGAGGCGGTGCTGCTGTTGCGTCGGATAGAGAGGTGGCTGCAGCGAGGAGACGGAGCGGTGGTGGTGCAGCTGGTTCGCGGCTGGGGGATCTGAGATGCTGGCGTCGCGGGGGCAGCAGCGAGGCAGCAGGCGTCAAGGCGTCGGCGAGGGCTGAGGTGGAGCGGCGTGGCGGAGGCGAGCGGACCCGCGAGGTGGCTGTGCCGCGGTCGAGGTCTCCGCGAAGAAGACGATGTGGTGGCTTCTTTTTTCCTTTTCTCTCTCTCTCTCTCTCTCTCTCTGTGTTCTCTGGCCTCCTGCTTTTCGACCAAGGACGGACGTGAATGACTTCACCCCGTAAAAGAAATTTTCTTTCTTTTTAAATTGGGAAAATTACACAAATAGTCCCTATATTTTCGCTCAATGTCCAATTTCGTCCCTGAACTTTCGATTGGCTCAATTTGGTCCCTGAACTATTGATAAAATGTCCGATCTAGTCCCTGAACTTTCGAATGGCTCAATTTGGTCCCTGAACTATTAATAAAACGTCCGATCTAGTCCCTGAACTTTCGATTGGCTCAGAGTGGTCCCGAACTATGATGAAATGTCCGATCTAGTCCTTCGTTACTATTTTTCTTTTTTTCCCTTTTTTTCCTTTTTTTCCTTTTTTTCTTTTTTCCCTTTTTTTCCTTTTTTTTTTCGCTTTCCCTCCGCGGAGCCGGCGGAGGGCCGGCATCCGCGAGGAGCCCTCGCTCGGCACGCCGGCGAGGCTCCCTCGCAGACTCGCGAGGGGCCGTCCTCGCCGGCGTCGCGAGGGAGAGCCCCTCGCCGGCGTCCGGCGAGGGCTCCCTCGCCGCGTCCCCCGCAAGCGGGCGAGGACTCTCCCTCGCCGACGCCGGCGAGGGCTCTCCTCGCGAGCCCCTCGCCGGCGTCTCGCGCAGGCTCTCCTCGCGCCCGGATGCGAGGGAGAGCCCTCGCCCGCTGCGGGACGCGGCGAGGAGCTCCTCGCCCTCGCCCTCGCCCGCGCCCGACGCCGGCGAAGGGCTCTCCCTTTCGAGGCCGGCGAGGACGACCCCTCGCAGTCTGCGAGGGAGAGCCCCGCCGGCGTCGGGCGAGGGCTCCCTCGCAAGATCGGCAGGGCTCTCCCTCGCAGACGCCGGCGGGGACGCGGCGAGGGGCCCTCGCCGACTGGCGAGGGGCTCCCCTCGCGGGGGCCCGGCCCTCCACGGAGCGGCGGAGGGGAAAGTAAAAAAAAAAAAAAAAAGGAAGAAAAGGAAAAAAAGGGAAAAAAGGGAAAAAAAAGGAAAAAAGGGGAAAAAAAAGAAAATAGTAACGGGACTAGACGGACATTTCATCATAGTTCAGACAACTTGAGCCGATCGAAAGTTTAGGACTAGATCGGACATTTTATTAATAGTTCGGGACCAAATCGAGCCATTCAAAAGTTTAGGGATTAGATCGGACATTTTATCAATAGTTCGGGGACCAAATCGGCCGATCGAAAGTTCAGGGACGAAATTGGACATTGAGTGAAAATATAGGGACTATTTGTGTAATTTTCCCTTTTAAATTTCAACTCCAAACCAAAAGCCCCCACGTTTTTGCTCTAAAATTCTTTCGAATTCCCTCGGATCCAAAGTCAAGTTCAGGCTCTTCCAAATGCCTAGTAAAAAGCAACTCAAAATTCCCTACAGACCCTGAATACTTGAAAGACCTCAAGCTCGGTGCCTCAACCGCAAAACACTCTCGATGGAAATTGCAATTATCAATCGCCAATGTCTCCAGCGCCAAATCCCCCTAAAAAATGCTCAGATGCTCCAGGTTCCAACATTTTTTCAACCTCAAACTCTCCAAGCACGTAAAGTTCATCAACAGGTCATTTAGAGTAGACATTCTCACTGCGATCCAACCAAACGAAACATGCTTAAGCGATCTGAGATTTATCAACCAGGCTGGGTTGAAACTGCATGCGAACAGTGTCAACGACTCAAGAACTGGCATGCCACTTTCATAAACTTGCATGGGGAGATCGAACTCCGGTTTGTGATTCTCCATATCGTTCTCGTCCCACGTCAGATCGGAGAAGTCCAGTTCAAGCGCTCCAACATTACGGGAAACGGTGTTTGGCCTTTTGTTGCTGATGCTTCTTTTCTACTATGCAACCCATCTGCCTCCCGTCCACTCAGTTTGACGCCTGTGTCATCTTGAGTGTATGCTTGGAGTCGGTTGGTTGTTGTGCCTTTGTGTAACTCTTTGGTTCTATAGCTATAATATTCTTATCTCTTACCCAAAAAAAAAAAAACATTACGGGAAACGGCAAATGAAATGCACATTTACACATCGCATTTGAACTGGCGAGGCTTCGACATACGGAGCCTGAACCTTCGCAGGATGAGTTCGGTGGTGTATTCATGTAGCAAGCACCGAATGAAGTTGATGAATTCGACTCTTTGAACCCACTGAGTTTCAACAGGTTTATTGTCTCTAACAAAAAACCGCTCGTCAAACTCAATGTTTGCCATCGAACGCCATAGGCCATGCCACCGCTGGGATAGTACACTCGTTCTTGCGGCTTCTTCAAAGGGCAAGAAGGAAATGATAGTGATTAGTAGAGCGTCCGTCAATTCAAGACTCCGCCATTTTGTCCTTATGACGGAACCAAAATTGAACAGATAAAAAAAATCAGAGAGAAAATTCAAGAGAAAAGAGAGAGAACCTGTAGATCTCCTTCATGCAGAAGCCACTGGCATTGTGTTTGTAAATCTCATAAATAGCATTTTCAGAACCTCCCACGAGTGGTCGGTGTACTTCAGATCCACAAACACCTCCTTGAATGCGATTATTTGCGGATTGCTCATTTTACCCACCCGGAAACTTACAATCACGACCTGAAACGGAAGTTTCCGTGTGCTAATCTCAGCGAAGGTAAGGAGAGAACCAGATCCAATTGCAAGACTGGATGAAGACTTGGAATCACTGAAAGCAAACGATGCAGAGTCGAACACAGGTGAGAGAAGAGCATGCTTCAATAGACCGATTCGACGAAGAGGTGTGGCGTTGTCTCTGTGTACAACGTTGGCCATAACTTCAATGTTGATGATTGCTATATCACCGGCTCGGAATGGGTTGCTGTCCAAGCGGGCTGTCCTATTTCTTGGGGTTGACACGTGAGGGCCGTTAGATTGAAGAGAGAGAGAGAGAGCCACGATTGCCAACATTAGTGGAGATAAATGCCATAATAACCAGAGAGAGATTTGTCCGTGGACCAAAGAAGAGGGCTCCATTTGCGTTTCGCACATCATTTGCTTAACCCACCATCAACCGCATCTTTAACTCCATTGTTGCACAAATAAATCCTTAACTCAGCGGGTTCAAAGAGTCGAGTTCATCAATTTCATTCAGTGCTTGCTACATAAATACACCATCGAACTCATCCTATGAAGGTTCAGGCTCCGTATGTCGAAGCCTCGTGAGTTCAAACGTGATGTGCAAATGTGCATTTCATTTGCCGTTTCCTGTAATGTTGAAGCGCTTGAACTGGACTTCTCCGATCCGACATGGGACGAGAACGATATGGAGAATCACAAACCGGAGTTCGATCTCCCCATGCAAGTTTATGAAAATGGTATGCCAGCTCTTGAGTCGTTGACACTGTTTTCATGCAGTTTCAACCCAGCCTGGTTGATAAATCTCAGATCGCTTAAGTATGTTTCGCTTGGTTGGATCGCAGTGAGAATGTCTACTCTGAATGGCCTGTTGATGAACTCTACGTGCTTGGAGAGTTTGAGGTTGAAAAAATGTTGGAACCTGGAGCATCTGAGCATTTTTGAGAGGGATTTGGCGCTGAAGACATTGGTGATTGATAATTGCAATTTCCATCGAGAGCGTTTTGCGGTTGAGGCACCGAACTTGAGGTCTTTCAAGTATTCAGGGTCTGTAGGGAATTTTGAGTTGCTTTTTACTAGGCATTTGGAAGAGGCTGAACTTGACTTTGGATCCGAGTTGGAGTTCGATGAATCCGGAGGTGATCTTCTCCAGACATTTCTATCATCCTTGGACCGGCATGATTTCTTTGTACGTGAGCAAAGGCCAGTACGAGCTTGCTTTGCGGTTGTAGAAGGAGATGGAGCAGGCAAAGAAAATTAGGAAGTTAAAAAAAGTTGGGGTGGGATTTATATAGGGAAGCTGGACATTATTAGACTTCCGGTTTTGGCTTTGGAACGAAGGAGCAAGCGAGTCAATGTGCTTCAAATACCGTATAAGTACTTTAATGAGGGTGACACAAGGAGCGCTCGAACGCATTTCCGCCCTCGGGCCACATGGAAACCCAGCACGAGATCCCGCTGTCTTTCAGTAGGCAAAAGATGCAAATTTTAGGATATCCTCGCAACCTCCATGTGCACAAGAACCCAGATGTCAACCGAATTTGGCAGGACCTGGCTGCGTCATGAGCGAAGCTGTGCGTAACGGCCTTGGTTGGGCAAGAGAGGGAGGGAGGCGTTATGGACGAGATGCCCACGCGCCCCATGCGCCGCTAGACCGAGACTTGGGGGCGCACTTGCCCTGTCAATGGCTCCTTCTGTTTTCTTGTCATTTTTGCTAGTTGGAACTTACGACTAAGTCATGCACAGCTCGAACTGGAGTGGGGGAGCAATCTCGTTTTGATCGAAGCTGCAATTACCATATGAAAAATCCCTTGATAAGGTAATAAATTCATCATGGGGTCGAGAATGTGCAATTTGCCTGACGAAAATATCCAACTTTAATTAGGTTTCCACATATTGGAAAGTGAAAACCCACATTTTTTAATAGTAACCAGTAAATTTTCTATTCATGACATGACCAATGGAAGACCAGAGGAGGTCAACCGGTCATAAAAGCTTTCATTCCTCTTTTTTTTTTTTTTTTTTTTTCTCTCCTCTTATCTTTTATTACCTTAAACCATCTCTTTTGATAGAGAGCTCTAGTGGATAGACTTAACACGTTTAGAGGGGATAAGCTAACTAGGAATTTTTCCAAGAAAAATAAAGGCAAGAAATTCATCGTGGGGTTGAGAAGGTGCAATTTGCTTGACCAAAATACCCAGCTTTAATTAGGTTTCCACATACTGGAAAGTGAAAACCCACATTTTTTAATAGTAGCCAGTAAATTTTCTATTCATGACATGACCAATGGAAGACCAGAGGAGGTCAACTGGCTTAATAGCCCGCTATAAAAGCTTTCATTCATCTTTTTTCTTTTTCTCTCTCCTCTTATCTTTATTACCTTAAACCATCTCTTTTAACAAGGAGCTCTAGTGGATAGACTTAACATGTTTAGAGGGGATAAGCTAGTTAGGAATTTTTTCGAGAAAAATAAAGGCAAGAAATTCATTGTGGGGGTTGAGAAGGTGCAATTTGCTTGACAAAAATACCTAGCTTTAATTAGGTTTTCTTATACTAGAATGTGAAAACCCACATTTTTTAAGAGTAGCCAATGAATTTTCTATTCATGACATGACCAGTGGAAGGCCGGATGAGGTCAATTGGTTTAATAGCCAGCAATAAAAGCTTTCATACCTCTTTTTTTTTTTTTCCCTCTCTCTCTCCTCTTATCTTTATTACAGGGAGCTCTAATGGATAGACTTAACATGTTTAGAAGGGATAAGCTAGTTAGGAATTTTTCCGAGAAAAATAAAGGCAAGAAATTCATTGTGGAGTTGAGAAGGTGTAATTTGCTTGACAAAAATACCCAGCTTTAATTACGTTTCCACGTACTGGAAAGTGAAAACCCACCTTTTTTAATAGTAGCCAGTGAATTTTCCGTTCATGACATGACCAATGGAAGGCCGGAGGAGGTCAATTGGTTTAATAGCTCACTATAAAAGCTTTCATTCCTCTTCTTTTTTTCTTTCTTCTCTTATCTTTATTACCTTAAACAATCTCTTTTGACAAGGACTTCTAGTGGATAGACTTAACATGTTTGGAGGGGATAAGCTTGTTAGGAATTTTTTTGAGAAAAATAAAGGCAAAAAATTCATCGTGGGGTTGAGAAGGTGCAATTTACTTGACAAAAATACCCAGCTTTAATTAGGTTTCCACATACTGGAAAGTGAAAACCCATTTTTTTTAATAGTAGCCACTGAATTTTCTATTCATGACATGATTAATGGACGGCCAAAGGAGGTCAACTGGTTTAATAGCCCTCTACGAAAGCTTTCATACCTCTTCTTTTTTTCTCTCTCTTATCTTTCTTACATGGAGCTCTAGTGGATAGACTTAACATATTTAGAGGGGATAAGCTAGTTAGGAATTTTTCATAGAAAAATAAAGGCAAGAAATTCATCGTGGGGTTGAGAAGGTGCAATTTGCTTGATAAAAATACTCAGCTTTAATTGGGTTTCCACGTATGGGAAAGTGAAAACCCACATTTTTTAATAGTAGCCAATGAATTTTCTATTCATGACATGACGAATGGAAGGCCAAGGAGGTCAACTGGTTTAATAGCCAACTATAAAAGCTTTCATTCCTCTTCTTTTTTTCTCTCTCCTCTTATCTTTATTACCTTAAACCAACTCTTTTGACAGGGAGCTCTAGTGGATAAACTTAACATGTTTGGAGGGGATAAGCTAGTTAGGAATTTTTCCGAGAAAAATAAAGGCAAGAAATTCATCGTGGGGTTGAGAAGGTGCAATTTGCTTGACAAAAATATCCAGCTTTAATTAGGTTTTCACTCACTGAAAAGTGAAAACCCACCTTTTTAATAGTAGCCACTAAATTTTCTGTTAATGACATGACCAATGGAAGGCAACTAGTTTAATAGCCCGTTATAAAAGCTTTCATTCCTCTTCTTTTTTTTTTTTTTGGTAACCCAGGGAATCTCCGTGCGCTGCGTCGCAATGGAGTAAACCTTGGAGGGAATAGAGTTACCACCACCCTTGCTCCTCGAGTAAGTCGTGGGTTCCTTCCCAACAAGGCAGACGACGCAGGGATTCGAATAGTGGACCTCTCGTGAAAGGAACTAGCACCTAACCACTTCACCGCCACCACGGGTGGTTTCATTCCTCTTCTTTTTTTCTCTCCTCTTATCTTTATTACCTTAAACTATCTCTTTTGACAGGGAACTCTAGTGGATAGACTTAAATGTATTTGGAGGGGATAAGCTAGTTAGGAATTTTTCCGAGAAAAATAAAGAAAAAAGCCAAAGAATAATCTTAAAGTAGGTGCAGAATTAAGTCATCATTTAATTTATGGGCCATCCCATATTGGTAAGTGCATCATTTTTCTAAGTGAACCGTCATTAGAAAAGTATTGTAATGAGACAATATAACACAAATGAAGGAGTTGCTCTCTTATCATAGCAAATAAATAGGGGACACTACAAATGGAAGCTAGTGGTTGAGTGACAAAACCATCCCTAAAGTTGAAAAAGACTAAATGGTTAAGCAACAAAACTGTCCCTAAAGCTGAAAAAGACATCCCCAAATAGGTTTGTGATGCCCATCGCCGGGGCTATTGCCGGAGCCATCCCTAAAAGAAATTTTAGGGACGGCTTGTTGCTGTTTCCAGAACCTGCTTGAGATTGTTGCCTTCTCGTATTTGAATTTAAGCAGAAACGATCAAAGAACTTGCTATTCATCACTGTTGAAATAGTCAAAATGGTCTTAGGGTTTTTAGGCTCTGACCAAACAAACTTGGGCCTTGCTTGATAAATTGAGAGCTACTCACTAATCAGAAATTTACTTCGCAATAAAGGAAAATTGCAAGGTGAATTTATATATGTCACGCCCCGAACCTCGGGCATGCGCACATCCCTCGGCGGTTGATTAAAATGTGACGTTCGCAGGATGCGTTGCCGACCCTCGAGAGTCACTCGATGCCACACCATTTGACTTCATCAAGGAAGTAACTTTGACATATAATATACAAAAAAAATCAAATCCAAAATGGTGGTAAATATTTTTAGTTCATTTTCGGATTTTAGCCAAACATCGGAAGATATTGTAATTTGCTTGGAAAATGACTTCCTAGAATATATTTTCCAAGAGTGTCACATTTTCCGCGACACAAACGGATTTAGTCCCTCATATCATGTGACTGCAATAAAAAAGATGAAGCATAGTGAGATCTTATTTACCATGCAATGTGGTGCATAATCTATTAGTGAATTAATGAAGTTGTCATCTTTACCTACCGTATTGCTTGGTAGAGGAACTTTATAAGTGTTTTCAATATTCTCAGCACTGGTTCGACATTTGCATCTTTCTCGAACTCCAGCATGGATTGGTTACAGTTGAGACCTTGATTGAAAAAGAAACTTCAACTACCAAAAAATATTACAGAAAGTTGACATCAGAAATAACAATGGTTTGAAGCCCAAAAGATGTAACTATAAAAAAGACGACGACCTAACAGCTTGTTTGGTTCAGTAATAGAAAGAATAATACTTTAACGCAACAGATTTTTAATAGTTATCACGTGATTTGACTTGAGCAATGTAATGCCAGTAGCCATTCGCTTTCAAGGGGTCTAGTTAACGTGTTTTGGGGTCCAGGATCCGATACTAGGGGTTCCAAGTCTGGCCCTCAAAGTTTTGAGCTTGAGTACCAAGGTACGAGAGTCATAGCTTGTGATCTTAAGTATACAGTTGGTAGCGATTTCATAAAATCTTATATTGTATCAAAGCAGGAGGTCTCAAGTTTAAATTATTCTAGGCCCCTATAGTTGGCACATAGAGTTTAAGGTCATTATCACCCTAGGTAGCAAACACGACAAGCTGTGGTGGTAGTAACCGTAGAGTGGTTTGATATTAGAGTTTATGTTTAGATGTTGAAGTACATGCAAACCGAATTTTTTGTTGGTGCAACAAAGGAGGAAATGGTCCTAAATTCAGAGAACCAATAATTTGAGCATATCTTAGATGACAACAACTATTGGAATATAATATGCAAATGACAGAATCTTGCAATTTATGTCAATGCAAAATCATCAGAGAAATAAACGAGAAATAATAAGGATACCAGAAATTTATGTGGTTCGGTCCGAATATTGGTACCTATGTCCACGGGGAGAATTAACAGCAAATAATTTACTATAATCGGAGAATTATAGTTTATATTCGCTCATATGTTCAAGTATTTTTTACACCTAAATTTAATCCAAAATCAAAGTGTTTGTAAATAAATAATTCATTTGAACATAAACTTATTGCATAAAAATCACCACGGGTTCAAACTCAAAATATAATGCTCATATGATCGAGTGGGTGGCTCATCTTCGACTTGACATCATACGGCTCCTCATAAATTTCAGCTGCTCTACTTCCTGGTTCTATTTTTCTCTTTATATGTGCCAAGGTAAAAAATTTGACCTGAGCCTACCAGCTTCTGGCTCCAACGTGCACAGGGCTTCATTCTTTCCACACGTGCCCAAAGTCAAATTTTTGACTTTGGGCCCCACCATGCATAACCTACCGAGGAATTCGACTCCTCCGGCAGATAAAGGAAGAGAAAACTTTGCTCCTTTTTTAATTCTATTTTATTTTCACTTTCGTGTAGCTATAACGAATTCAAGAAAAGAAGGATTTTTCATTCAATTTAAAATCTACTTGGAAAATATTTATTTACAAATTCGATTTAATAAATCCTTATCCGAATTCAAGTTCGAAATATTAATTTAACAACTTACAGATGCAAGTTCTGCAACATATGTGGCTGTGGGTATTCAATAACTTGTAGACGCAGGGGTCCTTTCTGAGTCGTAAAATCAGCAAATTAATAATATGCTTCTCTGATATTTGTGCTCCAGTCTACGTTGCGGAAAGCTCCCGAGGAGAGTCCCGCTTTCCATGAGTAGAGGCCGTACGTTGACATCGTTGCACGCATCAGACAAGAACGTGTGAACCGGGGAGAGATGCTTCTGCACACTCCTGAACAAACACGGCGTCTTGAAGAGGATGGAACTCCCATTTCGCTGGGTCCCGCCCGCTGCCTGCTGCGGGGAAAACAGTTTGGTCAACTATTCGGCAACGTCGTACTCGGGTCGAAACCTGCCCGTACTTTTGAATCGTCATGGATGACAAGTCTCTCACAACCTTGTCCTTTGTCTGTTACCATCGACTTGGTATTAAACAAATTAAAACCCGACGATTCCGCTGCCATGGGTTTCACGGATGCCTTCTGTAGTTTTGTTGGCGATGGCCAGCCGCAAGTTGGGTCAGCTCAAGAACCCGAAGAGCAGAAGTAGAAGAGAAATTTCAACTTTGAATTCAACGCACGTTTCTTTGTGTTGATTTTGTCTCCGAGAAGTCTACGACCTCGTGTCATGAGCTGCAACACCTAAAATGGGTGGCCAGTGAAACTCCCATGTCTCACCCTGAAAAGTTTCCACTCGTGTCCTTGATTCTCCCTGTCTCTGAAGCTATGCTCGGGGCATTTGTCAATGGTGGAATGCCCTTCAGCGGCAAAGACAGAGGAAGTTTCTTCCTTTTCTCCTTGTTCTTCGTGTCGTCATCCCTGTTCTGGTGTTCTCGTGCAGCAAATTCGATCTCGCAAGGGCAGTTTATCGGCAAGGACGAGACTCTAATTTCTTCTTCGGGAAATTTCGAACTGGGGTTCTTTGGCCCTCAGAATTCGGCTCGTAGATATGTTGGTATTTGGTACCGCAAGATGAGTGTTAACACAGTCGTGTGGGTTGCAAACAGAGATAGCCCTGTTTCTGATGAATCTGGAGTTTTGACAGTTTCAGGTGATGGGAATTTGGTAGTTTTAGACGGTAATAATCGCACAGTTTGGTCTAGTGGCATTAATTCATCCTCGGTGCCGACCAACTCAACAGCTGTTTTGATGGATACTGGAAATCTTGTTCTTTTGGCCAGTGCAGATGCTGGCTCTGCTAGTGCTTATGGTAATGGTAGCAATCCATATTGGCAAAGCTTTGAACACCCGGCAGACACGTACTTACCTGGCATGAGAGTCAGGGTGAATACTGTGGCTGGAGAGAACCGTGCCTTTAGGTCGTGGAAATCATCGGATGACCCTTCCTCCGGGGACTTCTTTTGGGCGTCGATCCCGGGTTGCCGCCGCAGATAGTGATCTGGGGCCAGTCAGGCCGGGAATGGAGGAGCGGGCAGTGGAATGGGGTGATTTTTACCGGAGTGCAGAATATGACTGGCAATATTCAATACGGGTTCAAGCTCTCGGACATAGATGCAGATGGAAACATGTACTTTACGTACACATCGTCAAATAGCTCCAATCTCTTGATGTTCCGTATACTTTGGAATGGGAAGGAGGAGCAGTTAGGCTGGGATGAGACTAGTAATGGGTGGACTGTGCTGCAAGAACAGCCTGCTAAGGAATGTGACCTCTATAATAAGTGTGGAAATTTTGCAGTATGTAATGAAATGGACTCTCCCAAATGTAGTTGCATGGAAGGGTTCAGTCCGAAGTCACTGGATCAATGGAACAGGGGTAACTGGTCCGCGGGTTGTGCTCGGAAGACCCAATTACAGTGTCGGGACAACAGCAGCATTTCAGTGGGAGATGGCAGCAGGATGGACGGCTTTTTGAAATTGGATGGCGTGAAGTTGCCAGATTTCGCAGATTCTATTTCAGCCACTAGCACGGAAGAGTGTGAGGCGAAGTGTCTGGCGAATTGTTCGTGCGACGCTTATGCATTTGCTATAGGGATCGAGTGCCTGCTGTGGAGCGAGGATTTGATAGATGTGCAGCTTTTTGACGAGGGTGGACTGACCCTCCAAATTCGTCTCGCCAATTCTGAATTAGGTATGATCTCTTTTCGATATTTCGCTTTGCAATTTGCAAATTTGATGATTTTCTCTGTAAGTAATGTTTCCTATTCCTTGTGATCTCGTTTAGCATGATAAAGGCCAACACCGATTCTGTTACTAAGCCAAAAAAAGCACTGAGATTATTTCATATAAAATTAAGTTAATGAAGGTTGAGGATTATAACAATTAGCGAGACTGAATAACATGAATCTAGCCTTGTGTATTATCAGAAAGGAATGAAATTTATCACTGTCAACGGTGATCAACATAAGATGTTTCCGGTCCTGAATAAAAACTCCAGCATGAATGTGAAGTATCAGAACATTACGCATGAAAAGGTCCTATTCATCAGCATATCATGAATAGACAATACATCTGTTGTCACAGAAGTTACCTGTGCTAATGACTTTGGATATTTTATAGAATACTTGCGCACTTTCCAACTAGTGATGACCCATATAACGTAATTTCTTTCTCGTCTATGTATAGGAACAAAGAGCAAAATATCGAACCTGTTCATAATAATTATTGTCTTGGTTGGAGCGTTTGTTCTTGGTGTAGCAGTATGGTTGTTGCGGAGGTTCAAGGACAGTTTGAAAGGTGAGATTTTATTCTGTGGAGTAAATAATTATTGGTCCTTAATTTCTTATTTACACGTGAGTGAACTTTCAATACAGGATTCTCATTTTTTCACCGGAAAAACAAGGAACTTCCCTTGTCTCACGATTTTGTTGAGAACGGAGAGCTATCTGCTGAATTATCCAGACCAAATGGTCTGGCTAGAGATGATAAGCAAGTAGGAGGAGCTGACATACCAGTGTTCAACTTCAGTACCATCGAAGCTGCAACAAACTTCTTTTCTGAAGAAAACAAGCTCGGACTGGGAGGATTTGGTCCTGTATACAAGGTAAAGCTATATGATCACCAGTTGTAGACTTTGAAATGTCATAGATGCATACTTAATTGTCTACCCTCTGATTCTGCAGGGAAAGCTTTTGGAGGACAGGAAATAGCTGTTAAGAGGCTTTCAAGGAAGTCGAGCCAGGGGCTTGAGGAATTTAAGAACGAGGTTATGTTAATTGCAAAATTACAACACAGAAATCTCGTGGGACTCCTTGGATTTTGCGTTCAAGGGGAAGATAAGATGCTCGTTTACGAGTACATGCCCAACAAGAGCTTGGATTGTTTTATTTTTGGTAAGCTGAGGCAAAGATTTGAAGTTGGTCTTATGCATTCCACAAAAGAATTGTCTTGAAATTTATTCATGTTTGTTTTGTTCACTTTTCAAAATTTAATGCAGATCCGGTGATGCAAGCACAACTAGACTGGAAGAAACGTTTCGAGATTATTGAAGGGATAGCACGAGGCCTCCTCTATCTCCATCGAGACTCTAGACTAAGGATTATCCATCGTGACCTAAAAGCTAGTAACATTTTGTTGGACAAAGAAATGAACCCGAAAATATCAGATTTTGGCATGGCGAGAATTTTTGGTACAAATGAAAATGAAGCAAGTACCAATCGAGTGGTTGGCACATAGTAAGTTGAATTTCTTCATAGTGAGAAAACCAATGTGCTTATTTGACTCCAAATGTTTGATTAGTGTGGAGTGGACTGACTCATTTGCCAATTTAATTGCAGTGGTTATATGTCTCCAGAGTATGCGATGGAAGGTCTATTTTCTGTCAAATCCGATGTCTACAGCTTTGGGATATTGTTATTGGAGATCATTACTGGCAAGAAAAACTTAGGGTTTCACACGCCAGAACATTCTAATCTTATCAGCCATGTGAGTTCATCTTTGTCTTTATAGAAGCTACTAGGCACCAAAACTCTCATTTTAGGAGATGTATGCATCTGCTTCAATTGTTTTGCTAAAAACTGCCTTTGATTAGGGTTGTCCCAGTCTGGTTTCGACTTCTGCATTGTCTGTAGCCTAGAAATTTTCATTCATATTTAAAATCATAGTGCTATCAACGGACTTTATCCAGGACAATATTCATTTGAACTCGCTACACGTTTGTTTACGTGTAAGGTGTTACTCGAACTGTTTTTCACATAAATGCACAACGATTTCAGGCATGGCATCGTTGGAATGAAGGGAAGGGGATTGAGCTTATTGATCCCTGTATCAGGGATTCATGCTCTACGGATGAGGTATTGCGATGCATACAAATCGGTCTGTTGTGCGTGCAGGACTCCACCGTAGATAGACCGGCCATGCCTTCTGTTGTGCTACTATTAGGAAGCGAAACAGTGGATCTTCCCATCCCGAAACTCCCCATGTCAATCTCGATCACGGGCTCCATGGATACTTATTCTTTGTTCGAAAGCCAAGAAATTGAGTCATCCAATGGCATTACAGTTAGCTCCGTGGATGGTAGATAGGGCCAACGCTATGTATTAAATCTTTCTCTTCCTCTGCTCCTGTGATCTTTACAACTAGAAAAGTGTTCTTGAAATTGCGCGGATGTCCTTCTGTTTAAAGGATGCACGCGAAATAGAAAAATTACAACTCGATTCCTTGGTTTTGATATGGAAAGCGTCTTGATTGCTCTTGCTTCTGTAGTTTCACATTCGATTGCGTTTAGACAGGCATTTCAGGTTAAAGTTATTGTTCTGTGACCTCTGGCTCGAGTTGCGGAAACAGCCTCTTCAGGTTCTGTAACTGAAGTGGGATTTCATCTTTTGGGACCAGCAAATTGCCTTGTCTGTCCAATCAATGTGATTATATGCACGTCTAGTGTTTCACATGTGAAGCTCGTTTTGCACGGGAGAGGGAATGTTAATGGATATTCTCAACCTATGAGCTGGGGGCTCGTTTTTAAATTTTGGAACCAAAGTCAATCTTACTTCACTAGTATATATACACGCACATACGGTTCATCAGTGAGAGTATAATGCTCTCATCATTGATAAACGTCAAAATTTCACTTGAGGACGAATAATGAAAATTTCAATTAGCATCCTCACTGTGCATAGCTCGAGCCTGACCGCCATGGCCATGAGCTCACGGTTCAAAGCAGAGCTCAAGCCCGAGCCCTGTGGCTGTGCTCTTTCAAAACTCAGGTGTGAGACGAGGGGAAAATGGTGATATGGTCAATGGGGCTATGGCTAAAAGCGCGTCGGCGGTGTTGGGCGGTGGCAAACATTGCACCTGGTTTTGGTTTGGGTCACTGTGGACGTTGGATAGGTAACGTGGTGATGGGTATGTTTTATGCAGTCAAATGAGTCTTTTACGGTTTGGATTTTGCAAATTGCAAGTTTTGAAAAATGAGGATGCAGATTGATATAGATGGCAAAACTGGAAATAGTTTTTGAAGAATTTGGAGCCAGGGCCACAGAAGAACAAGTTATGCTTAGCATATTAATTCCCTCAGGTGAGCCTCAGATCTGGCCTAAGACTAATATTTCCACAACTTTTCACTCTTTCTTTCAACCTGAAGAGATTGCTTGGTTCAGGAGAGTCGCACTGAGACTCGCGCCTAAAAATCAAGAACTCTCGACCGGAAAAGCAGACATGACCAACAAATCCCAACGATTAACTGCCCTGAAAATAGCCTAACGGAACTTGATTTGGCACAACGCTTGCTTTCATTGAACTAGATCTAAACAAAGGAGGACATGAAAGGTCAAGCTATATATGAGCCACGGAGAATATAGTTCTTTGAAAGTGATTGCTATTGAGAGCAATTGCCAAATAATACACCAAGCTGTCAATCAAATATTTGACATGTGTATACCAGTGGAATGTCGGCATTCTGTGACGGTGCTTGAACTGAGTCTGCCATTATCAAGGTCCACTACACAAGGAGTTTCATGCATGACATAACATGAACTTAGTAGCAGTTGTCTCAATAAGAATTTATTCACTATACCTTGGTTTGACTGGCCTTGCTTCACGGTTGATCCTGGATTATTCCATTCCAATCGTATGAGAAAACGGTGCAATTTTTGAAAGGCGTGTGAAGTGGACTATTTTTGCGGACTATTTTTGAATTAGCAAGCACATCTAAAATCTCCTTGTCATTTGTTCTTGTAGTATTTTATTAATACATCTATGATGGGGTGCGATTGAAACTCACCGTTTCGTCTTGATATATTACGATGAAAAGACACCCTTTGAAAGGGTATGTGGCTGAGTCATATAAAAGACTCCTGAAGGGAACCATTGGGATGGTCGGCAAAACGTACGCTAAAAATTTCTCTCATTTTCTTGTTCCATTTCCATCAAAGAAAAAAGAAGGCATTCAATTTCTCCTTCACAAGAACAAGTGGTATTTACATTGTGAAAATTGTTTTCCTCGTGACTACATTTAGACCAATGTGAAGTAATATTGTTCGTGATTCATCCGCAATTCAACGATCGTTTTAGGGTAAATTGTTGACTACGCATCGGAAATAGGTAAGCGTTTTCTGCCGACTTTCTTCCTACAATTCTCATGACGTATTACTCCGTTCATTTGCTTCCTAGTTTGAGCGCTTGAAGGCAACTTGGTTTACAACATAACCGCATCAGAGCCTCTTTTTAGAATCAAACATGGTCTTGTCATACCTCGATTCACAAGAAAAAGGGCATGACACGGCCGTCCTTTCACCAAAGGACACAGCCTCAACATAACCACAATTCAACCCAATATCAACATATATACATCCATATATATGACAAAAATGGTATTTGGTAATAATATTAGAGTATTTCTATAATCCACCGAACCAAAACATACACCTACTACAAAGACACTTATAAACTTATCAACTATGCACAAGTCATATCCAAAAAATTTCCACCACGGAGGTCCTCCCCGAACAAACGCTCATGCCTATTCGTGACTCACTGAAGAACCTGAAAAATAAGTAGGTGAGAGCAGTGAGCTACCACGGCTCAATGAGTAACACATTTCTTCTAAGCGGATCGAGAAATCACTATGCACATTTAAAATACAATTGTAACTCACTTTATCATAATACATAATCATAACTCAAATACTGAAGATACCAATGATCTAGTTCATTAATCAATCTCATAAAACATATATCAATGATCTATTCCATTGATTAATATCATCAAATCACATCGATGGTCCATTCCATCGACCAAACTCAAATCACACGTCAATGGTTCATTTCATTGACCAATTCATTCTCAAATATCTAACCATGGTCACGCGTAATGCTTATGACAAGATGACCAAGATTCCTCCATTGGCAAGGTCTTCACCTATTATTAGCTGGTAGCTTGGCCTACAAGGATATCTTAGACTAGTATGCGTATACCCACACACTTCTTAGGATCCACAAAGACATTGAGTACCAACCACCAATCACAATATCCAGTAATCCAACATTAGAAAGAAAGTCATATCACAACTTAAAATTTGATATATAAATATCAAAGCATTCTCCAAAACATTTCAAGATTATTTCATAGAGAATTTCACAAATCTTTTTCAAACAACCATTCAAATCGAAGTCAAAATATAACTCCATTTGAACAATAAAAATGGCAATAATAGCTTGATTCTGTTTTATGCAACAAAATATGTTTTTTTTTTTTTTTATATCAATTTATAGACCACATTTCTCAAAACATGAGTTTAAAATACAAAGAAGAAATAGTGCAACTCACATGGGAAAAGCCAAAAATTAATTACGACGCTCATTCGAACCAACGTACTTGGATCCCTAACAATTGAAGGAAAAACAATATCAAAAGGCTGAGTAAAAAGGATATTTGCATAACGACTCATCTATGCTAGGCCTATTTGTCAATGAAACAACACCTATGCACCACAAAAGTTCACATTTAGCGGAAACCCATCATTTCCCGCTAGGTGTAGCCCATGCGCCAACTTCATCATGCCATAACTTCCTCCACAAAATTCTGTTTCAAGCCATCTTATGGTCTTTAAAAAGTTCTCTTAACGTACAACAACAACCCCAATGCAGCTGCCTGAAAAAAGTACTAAAAACAACAAAAAAAAGAGGCTCGAAGCTACTGTTCGCTGCAGTTCTAGAATGCGCTCCCAACTTCAAAATTTCGTTCCTGAACCGTAAGCTCAAAATACGATCCGTAAGATGCTATAGCTTCACAACATCCCAAAGTAAAATTTCTACATAAATATACAGCTCAACGACTCAAAAATCGGGTTTCGCCACACAAATATCCAAGAAATCCGAATTTCAAGCCCTAATTGCGGCAATTGCTTCAAGTAAGTGATTAAAGGGTTCGATTTTTTTTACTAGCATTGCAAAACACACTTGAGTTGGCTTGATGAGGCATCCGAATCACTAGTGCACCAATTTTTTTTTTTCTCTTTTTCCTTTCTTTTCTTTCTCTCTTTTCCCTTGTTTCTTTTGTTCCCCCGCTTTTGCTCGCTCTTCTCTCTCTCTCTCTCTCTCTCCCTCTCTCTTAAAACACAGCCGAAGGTTCCACTGTCCTCCTTCAGCTTCCCTTTTTTACTTTTCAAACTCTCTCTCTCTTTCTTAAAACACAGCCGAAAGTTCCACAGTCCTCCTTCAACTTCCCTTTTTACTTTTCAAACTCTCTCTCTCTCTCTTAAAACAGAGTCGAAGGTTCCACAGTCCTCCTTCAGCTTCCCTCTTTTATTTTTCAAACTCTCTCTCTCTCTCTCTCTTAAAACACAACCGAAGGTTCCACAGTCCTCCTTTAGCTTCCATTTTTTACTTTTCAAACTCTCTCTCTTTTAAAACACAGCCGAAGGTTCCACAGTCCTCCTTCAGCTTCCCTTTTTTACTTTTCAAACTCTTTCTCTTCCTTTTTATTTTATTTTCTTTTAAAGCCCATATATTACAGTCAAAATTTCACTTAAGGACAAATAATGAAAATTTCAATTACCATCATCACTGTGCATAGCTCGAGCCTGACCGCCATGGCCATGAGCTCACGGTTCAAAGCAGAGCTCAAGCCCGAGCCCTGTGGCTGTGCTCTTTCAAAACTCAGGTGTGAGACGAGGGGAAAATGGTGATATGGTCAATGTGGGTATGGCTAAAAGTGCGTTGGCGGTGTTGGGCGGTGGCAAGCATTACACCTGGTTTTGGTTTGAGTCGCTGTGGACGTTGGATAGGTAATGTGGTGATGGGTATGTTTTATGCAGTCAAATGAGTCTCTTACAGTTTGGATTTTGCAAATTGCAAGTTTTGAAAAATGAGGATGCAGATTGATATAGATGGAAAAACTGGAAATGGCTTTTGAAGAATTTGGAACCAGGGCCACAGAAGAACAAGTTATGCTTCGCATATTAATTCCCTCAGGTGAGCCTCAGATATGGCCTAAGGCTAATATTTCCACAACTTTTCACCCTTTCTCTCAACCTGAAGAGATTGCTTGGTTCAGGAGAGTTGCACTGAGACTCGCGCCTAAAAATCAAGAACTCTAGACAGGAAAAGCAGACATGACCAAGAAATCCCAACGATTAGCTGCCCCGAAAATAGCCTAACGGAACTTGATTTGGCACAACGCTTGCTTTCATTGAACTAGATCTAAACAAAGGAGGACATGAATTACCTAAGGTCAAGCTATATATGAGCCACGGAGAATATAGTTCTTTGAAAGTGATTGCTATTGAGAGCAATTGCCAACTAATATAGCAAGCTGTCAATCAAATTTTGACATGTATATACCAGTGGGATGTCAGCATTCTGTGACGGTGCTTGAACTGAGTCTGCCATTATCAAGGTCCACTACACAAGGACTTTCATGCATGACATAAGATGAACTTAGTAGCAGTTGTCTCAATAAGAATTTATTCACCATACCTTGGTTTGACAGGCCTTGCTTCATAGTTGATCCTGGATTAATCCATTCCAATCGTCTTAGAAAACGGTGCAGTTTTTGAAAGGCGTGTGAAGTGGACTATTTTTTAATTAGCAAGCACAGCTGAAATCTCCTTGTCATTTGTTCTCATGACGTATTACTCTGTTCATCTGCTTCCTGGTTTGAGCGCTTGAAGGCAACTTGGTTTACAACATAACCGCATCAGAGCCTCTTTTTCAGAATCGAACACTGGTCTTGAAAATGAAATCTTCAAATTTGGGTTCTTTGCACGTCATGGATAGGAAAACCAACATGTAGGAATATGGTCTAAGAACATGACTACCTCCAAAATTGTTTAGGTGGCGTATAGGGGCTGGCCCCTTGCTTGTTCTGACTGGTCCGTGAGCTTGACAATAGGGATCGATGGAAATCTGAAGCTTCTCGACGGGCAGCAAAATGCTGTCCGGTCCACCAATGCAAAGGTCCACAATGCTTTCAGACTACAGAACACATGACATATACAACTCCCTAGAGCCCAGGCGGGGCGCTAACATTACATGTTCTATAGCTTGATTTTGTGGCCTTCGTCACCCAAGATGGCAAACCCGATGACCTTCGGTGGTAGTAATTATGAAGGGGATTGAAATTAGAGTTTGGATATCTGGAATGATGATGGGCCTTCCGCTGATGTTTTAGACATAAAGGGTTTCTTTTTTGTGGGACTTTCTGCTGGCAATTTGGTCTTTCTGATTATGCTATTTTGTGTTTAGATACAAAAGTATGCAGAGTGAAAATTTTACGTGGTGCAACCTAGGAGGACACGGTCCTTAAATCAAAGAAACAAATTGGGTAATCATAGCCTCTCTTAGAAAGCAACAACTTCCAAAATCCAGGTCTAAGTTCTGCAAAATTTCGACTGGTGTGGTCTCTCAATAACCCGGAGATTTCCCTGTAGAAGGCAACACTGATGTGTGCTTCTCTCATATGTGCGCCATCCTACATTGAGGAAAGCTTCCGAGGAGAGTCGTGCATTCAAGCAATGCAGGTCGTAAATTGACCCTGTTACAAGGACCAGACGAGCATTTGGACCAATGTATGCGCATGCGTGCATGCACTCTGGTATTTTATGCGGAAAAAAACAGAGCAAGTTTCTTCCTTTTCTCCTTGTTTTTCGTGTGTTCATCTCTGTCTACATATTCTTGTGCAGCAAATTCGAAATCGCGGAGGCAGTTGGTTGGAGATGGGGAGACTCTGATTTCTTCTTCTAGGAATTTCGAGCTGGGGTTCTTTAGCCTCGAGAATTCGTCTCTTAGATATGATGGCATTTGGTACCACGAGATAAGTTTTAAAAGATCGACCGGCTTTTTTAGGATTTCTACAAGGATGTGCAAGATTTTACAAAGAGAAATCCAGTGTTTGTGAATTCCTTTCGTGAAAAGCAATGTTTGATCATTTCCTTCGAATTCTGTTCCTTTTTCCCCCCTTCCATGTCTACCTCAAACTTATTTTCACCACCTCACGATAGTCGCCCTCGTCAAGAACCCATCGCGGCAGGAAGACACCATGTTTTCACTTTTTGAAACCTACGGATGTGGTGCCCGCTTTGGACCATATAAGCCACGTCAATACCGGATGTGTAAATACAACAGCGACATGTCCAGTTAATTTGAACAACTAAGCAAACAGAAAAGGTAGAGGGATAATTTTGTTTTTCGAGTAAGAGTACGCGAACCACTGGTAGCATTATACCTTCTCTAAATAACCAAAAAAAGTCTAATATATAGTTGACCATTTACGTTTAATTCGTTTTGCAAAAATTGTGGTGTTTCTAGAAAATATTTTGTAGAAAGTCATTTTTTAGAAAAAAATGATAATATTTTTTGGTGTTCTGCTGAAACTTGAAAATGAACTAGAAAATATTTTTTATTGTTTGGTAAGGAATATTTTTTCCTCAATGCACTCTTTTCAATAAACTTTTTATTATTTTACTTTTTAAATTGATTTTTAAATTATTTTTTCTTCTTCTTCCTTGGCTAATATAATAAAAATACCAATTGCCATTTGATTGTCGGCCATGACAATGGCCAGTGACTGACCATAGGCAAGCTCAAGCCTCGCCATTACTCACGAGGTTAAGCCTAGCCCAAGGTTACTAGGGCCTCGCCAACCTTTGGTGACCTTGGGCGAGGCTCGAGTCCTGCCTAGCTCACCGGATCTAGAGAAACCCAAGCTTGCTTGAGGCCATTAGCGAGCTTAGGCCTCGTTAGATCGGGAGAGTTGGGTAGGATTCAAGCTCGCTTGATAGCCCTAAGCGAGCTTGGGCCTTGCCATAGGTTGGTGAGGCTCGACCTCATCGGAATTTGACTAGCTAAAGCCTTACCATAGGTTGGCAAGGCTTGAGCTCGCTTGTGGTTGGTTGTTGGCCAATGCCATGGCCAACAAAGGAAGAAGAACAATAAAAAGAAAGAAAAGGAAAAAAAGAAGAAAAGAAAAAGGAAAAGAAAATAAAAATTGAATAAAAACTTGAATTTTCAAAATATAGAAAAAATAAATTGAATAAAACTTGAATTTTCAAAATATAGAAAAAAATAGAATAGAAAAGAAAAAATAAAGAAAAAAGGACAAGGTGTTTATGAAAAAAAGTGAGGTGAAAGAAGATAAGTAAAATGTTTTCCTCCACTTGAAAAGTGGAAAACGTTTTCTCTTATTTTAGAAGATTTTTTTTTCCATTGGTGAAAAATGTTTCCCTCAACCAATTCATTTTCCGTGAAATGAATGCCGAAAAATGAGGAAAATATTTTCTCAAAAGTTATTTTCCGTAAAATAAATGGAGTCTTAGATAAACCATATTTCTCGGACATAAATATTTTGTACATTACCTTATTAGTTGAGTTGCAATTTCTCAATGTGAAGTAAGACCATATGTATAAATGTACAATGTTTCAATACCCCATCACGTATAGGCCGAAAATGAATGAGAGGTGAAATTTGACTAAAAGGGATAGAATTTAACTTTGATACCATGTTAAAAAGTCTCATTCAAAAGATTTAAACTAATTGGTGGAGGGAGACCACGTATATATGAAAAGCATATAGACCCCATTATCAAGCTACGTGGGCCTATTTCAACATATACGAATGGTTTAAGTAGAATGAGGAAGCTTTGTTAGTCATGTATAAACTATAAGTTCATAGCGTCATGGGAAGATTACAAATTTCAAATCCCTAGCCGGGGAAAATACATGAAATAGGGCATCACTCAGTGGGTTCCAGATTGAAGCCCAGGGCCCAAGAGTTTCCTGCCTCTTCAATGTTTAGATAGAGAGACGTGGATTACTAGGCTGAAACGTGGTGAGTCGGAAAATGAGATTAAAGAGTAATTTTAGGTACTCGAATTAAGAACACGTAAAATTAAGTCGATTTACTAAGTGATGTAACTGAATTCGTATAAAAAAAAAAAAAAGCAATTTTTCTTGACCAACTTAAATTGTTCTTCCTTCTGTTCAAATTAACCAGATTACAGGGGCATGCGGAGACGTGATAATACAATGAGATTACCTCCAAATTTCTGAGATCTGAAATCCAAAGTCGTTTAAAAAAGTGGATGAAGTTTTCTATACTAATTACCAGAGAGAATTTAGTCATATTATGCACCTAATTATGTTAGCCTAGGGATTTTTTTTTTTGGCTTTATACATATTTTAATTGCACAGCATGCGCACTTTAATTTCCTTTAAGTACGGAATACCTGCAGCATTGGTAGGTAAATTCCCAGATAATTTCTTCGAAATATTATAAATTTAAATGATATTTCAGGTTTTGGCAAAAATAAGAAAGTTCCGTTTTACTTGCTTGACCCGAAACAAAGTAGGTCACTTGTGCTTTTTTTTTTTTTTTTGGACATTTTAGATTTGATATCTATTATATATGGAGCACATTATACAAATATAGACACCGACATTGGAAGTGATCTAGGAACGATTGCCATGATTTTTTTTTTTTTTTTAATATGAGAAAATTATTTCATATTAACGAAAAAATTAAATATAAAAGAATGCTTTTCTGAGGGTCAAACAAAGTCCTGCTTTCCTAGGAAAGTTCCTCTTCGTCGTCGAAAGTAGAACTCCGCCTTGCACTTCTGTCCAAATCCAAAACCGACCACGTTGTAGTTTCTAGCCAAGAGTCGCAGGCGGGCGTATAGAACAACCTAACATAAGAAAAAGGAAAATATCACCAAAAATCTTAAATTAAACCCACTAGAGTATGTATTGAATAATTTTTTTTTCAAAGCCCTTAAACTTTTACCAATTTCAAATAATTATTTCAAAACCCCTCAGAAATATAAATTTTATTCATTATGACATAGATACCCCAACGTTTTCATTTTCACAAGTACCCCAATTTGTCGTGCTGTCACCAATTTAAAATACTTGGGACAAAGGGCAAGTGGCTAGACTTGTTTAACCCAGGAAGTGATCTGGTTCACACTTCACATGTGGATCAATTTACTTCCCGTTGTCAAAAAGTGGAAAATGGCCTAGATTGGTTCGGTCTTCGGTTTAGGGCGTTGAACGGGCAGAATCAAGACCCAACCGATTTTACATCGGGACTTAACCGGTTTTGTTGACTAATGGATGCTTTCATATTGGCCACTTTATTTTCCATTACTAATGATCGGCAATTAACAAGCATCTTTCAATGATGATGTTGGAAATCAATGTTTCCATTGGACCGGCCTTTACTGTAGCTAGGGTTGACATATTGTGAAGGCATGTTGTCCTTTCCCGTTCAACTATTTTCTCCAAAATGGGTCTTCTTCTTGCGTTATTCAATTGTGAAAGGGAGAAGCTGGTATTCTGCCGCGATTGTTACACAGTTCCGCTGAATTTTTTTTTTTTTTTTTTTGGTCGGTCGCTGAATTTACTGTATTTGCTCGATTTGAAGATCCTTGTATCTAACTGCAGCAATTGATAATGACTTGGTCAAATAATAAATGAAATCAAAAAACAAATACTAGCCGGTTTCAAATTTAACGGGTTGGCTTCTTGATTCAAGAAATTGGAAATTGACTGAGTTTAGGACTTACCCACCGTGGAATTAGTCACCTCTATTTGTGACACAGATAATTTTCGGGTGTTGGTGCCACAATGGACACGGTTTAGAATTTTTGGCAATACAAAAAAAAGTTTAGGATATTAGTGTCACATGGCATAATTTATAACTTTTGGTGGTATTAAACATTTACGAAAAATTCTTGTATACACTCAGGAAATGCGAGTCTGCTCCATCTTAGCCATCAAATATTATAAATTTTATTAAATAATATAAATTTTACATGGATATCACATAATTTAATGATTGAGATGTAGTGAACTCACAAATGGAAAATGCACGTGATACTTATTCCAACTTTAAATAGCCCTTTCATTTATAACATGCCACAACTTCATAGGGAAACTTACTAAAAAAGTCTCAAACATATTGCAATTACACTAATTTAGTCTTAAATTTTTTGCAATTATGACACTTCGATACATCTAATCAATGGTCAGAAATTGTTGACATATATGTCAGTCATTCCATGTGGCATGGCCGGTGCTAATATGGATATATATATTTTATAATTGTGACATCATGATTTTTTCAACCCTGCTTTCGACTAAATGAATTAGGCTTTTCATCATCGCGTCTATAGTCTTTTTCTCTGAGCTGATCATTCACGATATAACTAATCTATTAGGTGAAGCCATTAAGGAATCTAAATGCGATCGACTTTAAAATTCGATCATAAATCAATTGTTTGACCGTGCTAATCTATAAGGGTTAATATGGCATCGTTAAAATCGATTAGAGACCGGAAATAGGTCGATTCGACAGGGGCATGTAATTAAAGGTGGGTGATTTCATCTAATTGCCAAATTTAGGTCGAACAACACTAAACCGATTTTTCTGTCGTTTATGTACCCCGTGCCCATATTTGAAACATTGAGATTTCTTACGACAATCGAGAGTCGCCAATGAGTCGAAGATGTACAATGTAGATTGAAAATAATCGACCATGAATCAAATGTGCTAAAAATTCATAAAAGTTATCCGGTAGGTTAGGTCACACTAAAATCACGTCTGGTTGAAATTAATCACGAAATTGAACCCAATTTCAGAAATTGAAAGTTCTGGTGTGTCACGATTTATTTTAGGAATGTCGACTCATCATTCGAAAGATTTTTGGCAAGCTAGGGATTTTCGGCGAAAAATTAAGATTTGGCGAAATTGGACTGAGAAATTCGGATGGTTTTTTTTTTTTTTTTGAGTGCGCTTTCGGCCTCCAAGTTAGATAAAATTGTGATGGGAATGTAAGAATTTGGTGTGGGCTCCTTGGCCATTGAATTAAAGCCAATTAGAATGAAATTGAGTTGAAATTGAAAAGGACCACACGAAATTCGTAGGCCATGGGGGGCTGCAACATTTGAGCACCATTCTTGGCTTGTTGGAGAAGCTTTGGAGGGGAAATTGGCAGTTGATAAGGGCTGAAGACTTTGGGGCTTCTACTTGAGTGTTTAAAATATTTTTCCAAGACTTTTGTGGCTCTTTGTCCCCCCCTCCAGCTGCAGCAACTCCATCTTCTTCCTCCTTGCTTCTTTGTTCACCATTGTTGCTATTTTAGAACCAGAGAACTAGCAAAGAACTAGCCAAAACAGCTAGCTCTCCCCGCTTGGCCCGTTCTGTCGCCCGAGCACCCGAGCTGCCGCCTGCCTCCGCTTGTGCGTCCCTATGTCTGTGTCTCCAGCTCGAGCCGCCCAAGAGCCCAAGCCGCTCGCCTTAGTCAGCCCTGGTTGCCATCGCAGCCGTCCACCGTCCAACCATCAGCCTGTCGTCACCTGTCTAGCTGCCTTATTATCTCAGCCCGCCATTCCAACCATTGAGTTGAGCCAAGCTATGACCAAGCCCCTTGGATAGACCTGAAGTTCTAGCTCAGAGCTGAGACTTGTGGGCTATTTTCGGGCCCTTTTTGGACCTCCCTTAATTTCGCCGTAGGCTCAAGTCTCGCTGCCCTTGGCTAGGGGTCGACGATCCCAGCCAACCGGCGACGAGGGCCCGTGAGCTCTCACCTAGATTTGGGGCAAGGGTCCTGCCGACGTCCCCCCACCTTCTCCGGCCCTTCTCAATAACGGCGAGGAGGAGGTGGTGGCGAGGACTTAGCCCTTAATTGCGTGCCTCCTCTCTCTCGCTTTCTCTCCTCCCCCTTTTCTTTTAATTTTAATTGTTTTAAATAAATTTAGTTTTAAATTTAAATTAATTAATTTTTATATTAATTATTTATCACGTCAAAAATAAAACAACGTCGGTTTTGCATTTACTAGCCACGTCAGCGTGCAAAACGATGTCGTTTTGCACTTACCTTGTTGAAAAATTGCCATGTCAGTATTTTGGCCGGATTTTCTCGCCATTGACACTTAAGTAATCCATTTTGCTTCGATTTTGGCACTTAAGTGCCACTTTTCTAACTTCTAGCACTTAAGTGTCTATTCGTGCCAAGTTTTGGCACTTTAGGTGTTCGGCATTCATTTATCTTCCTTATCTCCTTTAGCTTGATCACCCTCAATGGGATAAAATAAATCTTTTTAATTTAACATATGTTTCATTCGAGACTTCCAATTGGAATAATTTGAGAAATTTAACTTAAATACGGTGCCGCTAATTTTCTCCTAACACTAGAATCTCAACCTTAGCTTTGATACAACTTTGTTGGGGAGAATTAGGATAACAATTCACCAAGAACTAAACCCAAAATAGAATCAATTTCTTCCTTGGAACTAAACCAACTAAAATCAACTTAATCCCAGTAACAATTGGCAATATATAATGATGAAATGACAAGTAGACAAAGCTAACAATAACATAAAGATTTAACATGGAAACCCAATGTAGAAAAAACCATGGACTGCCTAAAAACTTCTACTAATAACTAAAAATAATAGGATACACAAAGTGTTATGCTCTAGTCACTCACTAGACTCAATATCAATAATACAATCATATTTCCTCATCACAAAGGTAGATTAATAAAAATGGAGCAAGAAAGCTTTAACCGCAATTGGAGAATTCGAAGGAGGTTCTCAATGAACTAAATCGGTTGACTCGTAACTCTTGGTTTCATGAACTACATGTCCAAATATGAGCAAATTCCATCAACATATGACCTTCAAGTTAGGATTGCAAAATAACGACCTTTTTTTTTTTTTTTTTTCACTTCTTCTTCACGTTCTCTTGGTGCACTCTTTATTTTCTCTCACCTACTCGCTGTTGGGCTCCACTTTCGAATGAGCCGCCCACATTTTCTTCCTTTCTACTTTTAGACTTTTTCCTCTTTTTTATGTTTGTTTTAATATATTGATTGGGCCCCACAAATAAGATGAACCCAACCAACAACCCTTGTATGGAAATTTAGCCCCACATATCATGTGGCCATCATAAGAAAGATGAAACTTAGTAAGATCTTATTTTTTTTTTCCTTTTTTACTTTTATTGACTTTTTCCTCTCTTTTTTGTTTGTTTTAACATATTGGTTGGACCCCACAAATGAGGTGGACACAACCAACAAACCTTGTATGGAAACTTAGCCGCTCATATCATGTGGCCACCGTAAGAAAGATGAAACTTAGAAAGGTCTTATTCTTCTTGCAAAATTTGACTTGGTGGGCCCCTAGAAAAAAGAAAAGAAAGTTAAAGAGAATATGGAAAAGGAGGGATGCTCGGTTCTTAAAGGCCGAGGGAGCATGCAAGGAAAGGAAAAGAAGAAGAAGGAAGAAGCATCTCACCAAGCCAATTTGACTTTGTATCATAATGTTTGATTAGTGTTTGCACCCCTCATTTTCTAATCAAAGTAATTTTCGAATATAGGGTTTAAATTTGAAATTTTGTGAATTCGAGTCGTGAAATCTGATTTTTGAGTTGTTGATCTTTGGATTTTAAGGTAATGTTAGATTATGGCATCATAGAGCTATGGTTTTGATAGGAGCTGATTTGAAGTAACGGTTTAGTCAGAGTGAAATTAAGGGTTTCACATTACATTTAGGCTTTAATAATTGCTTGAGTGAGCGATTTTTTAGTGCATGGAAATGATTTTGTTAGTGTTTAAACGTAATATAGTCATTTTGTAGTTGATATAGTGTTTTATTTGGTTTCAACATCAATTCACCTTTAGTTGTTAGGATTATGAGATCGTCAACTTGTTTAGCTATGTGTTGTTTGGTTTGGGCATTAGGAAAAGATTTGAGAGTTGTTTTACGAAAATTGTTTCTAGTGGATGAGCTAAGCTATTAAAGACTATATGTTTTGGTTTGTGCAATTGTTTTGTGATTATTGATTTCAAATTGGCTTGTGAATTGTGAAGGATGTTCTCATAAGGTTGAGTTGGTGCTTTGTGAGCTCATTGAGGGGCTTATGGGTATGCATACTAGTTTATGATGTCCTAGTGAGCCAACCACCAGTAATGTAGGTGGAGACCTTACCAAGAGAGGAGTTTGGTCACCTTGTCATAGATTGTTATGTATGACCGTTGTTAGATATTTGAGTCAGAGTTTGGCCAATGGATGAACCATTGTCATGTGATTTGATATTAGTTGATGTAATAGACCATTGACATGTGTTTTGATGATCAATGGACTAGACCGTTGATGTTTATTATGATAATATTGATTTAACGAATATTTTCTAATATGGATATGGTTATGTTAAAGAATATAACTCCTTTATATCTTGTATGTATATTATGTACTGGAATTGAGATAAATCAGTTTTAATATTGTTTTGTAAAGTGTATAGTAAGTACTTGATTTGTTTAGAAGAGGTATACTACTTACTAGGCTATAATTGTTCATTCCATTCATCTTTCATGTCTATCGAGTCTCTTGATTAGTGGCCATTAGAGTGAGAGCATTATTGCATGGACTTTTGGAAGTTGGATTGTAGGTGGTGAAAGGCTGTGTTCTTCGGGTGGAAGAATGGACATGGCATTAACCCTATCCCTATAAGATTTGGGTGTGACACCATATAATGTGGTGCATAATCTATTAGTGAATTGTTGAAGCCATCATCTTACCTCCATGCTTAGTAGAGGAACTTTGTAAGTAATTTCTTTATTCTCAGCACTGGTTCAATATTTTGTCATGACTAGAACATGCGCTTGAGATAAGAACAATAGGAGCATCAAAACTTTCGTACAATGCTCACTTAAGTGCCAAAACTTTTTTTTGCTCATTTAAGTGCTGCATCGGAGTAAAATCGCTCACTTAAGTGTCACTTTCGACCAAATGTCCTACGTGAATTTTTTTATTTATTTTTTTATTTCTTTTCCTTTTTTTAAGGGCCGGTAAGGGTCACTGGCAAGCCTTGCTGGTTGTGAAAGCTTCGCCTAGATTAGGTGAGGGCTGCTTCGTCCTTGGCTGCAAAGGCCCTTAGTGAGGAAGGCCTCATTGGCTTTAGGTAGCCATGAGTGAGGGCCCTCGCAACCTTGCCCACTGCTAATGAGGGGTGCTCATGGCCCCACCCATTGTCGATGAGGTTGTGACGCCCTTGCCAAGGCCTTTGTGGCAAGGTTTCTTGCTAGCTACTGGTGAGGCCTCGACAACCTCGTCCAAAGCCTTCATGGCCAAAGGCAAGGATTTCATGATTGGCAAGGGTTGTTAGTGACCCTCGTCGACCCTTTTAAAAAACAAAAAATAAAAATAATAAATTCAAAATGTAGTAATAAATTTTTTTAAATAATTTTAAAAAATTATTTACGTCAGTATTGGTGAAGGCATGTGAAATGATTGGCGTCCACATTAGATTTTCCGGCGAGCCAAATTTGAATTGACATTCAAATGATCGATTTTTCAAATTTGTGGCAATCAAGTGAGCAAAAAAAAAAAAAAAATTTGGTACTCAGGTGAGTGCTGTACAAAAATTTTAACACTCCTAATTTTCTTACCTTGGGAATTTTTTTCCAAGTCAGATCTGTGTTCTCCAAATATATTACAAGTTTCACGACGCAGGGACTCCTGTCTTCGTTTTCATTGTTTACAGTTGACAACTTGACTCAAAAGAAACTTCGATTACCGAAAACTATTCAAAGACAAGGTATATCAAAAGAAAGGACTGAGAGTTACTGGCTTATTGGGTTCGTGTAATAGAATAATG
Organism: Eucalyptus shirleyi; assembly: GCA_017140165.1. Classification (NCBI taxonomy): domain Eukaryota; kingdom Viridiplantae; phylum Streptophyta; class Magnoliopsida; order Myrtales; family Myrtaceae; genus Eucalyptus; species Eucalyptus shirleyi. Next base: position 45,213,162 of record CM029450.1, read on the forward strand.
AGACTATCAATGTAATAATCTTTTAATAGCTATCTTGTGGTGTGGCCTGAACAATGGAATGCCAGTTATACTGTTTGGTATCCAAGGGTCAAGGTACCGTGATTCAGGGTCTAGGATCTGATACTCGGGGTTCCAAGTCCGGCCCTCAAGGTTTTGAGCTTGAGCACAATGGAATGCCAGTATGGTCGCGAGGTCCCACGTACAACTCCCTAGTTGCACGACCGGGGTGCTAATCTTACGTGTTCTATTACTAGGGTTTATGGTCTTTATCACACTAGTTGCCAAATGCGACCGCGTAGGGTGGCGTATATGGTTGAGGGTTTGATATTAGAGTTTGGTCTTTTTGACTATGCCGTTTTCTGTTTAGATGCAAAAAGTATGCGAAGTGAATTTTTGGCAGGGGCAATAAAGGAGGATACAGTGCCAATAGCAGAGAAGCATAATAGGTTTTTAGAGCATATCGCACCATGTCTGGCGGTGGGTCCTTCCATAACTTGTAGATCCCTTGTAGAAGGCGTTCTTTCCTTGTCATGAAATCATCCCGCTGATTTGCTTCTCGGACTATGTTTTCCGTCCTTTGTCGTGGGAAAGCTCCTGAGGAGAGTACTGCATTAAAGAACAATGGTCTTCAATCGACATCATGGCATGAATCGTACAGGAGCTTGGGACCCATGTTGGAGTTTGCTTTCTGGTTTTCATACTTCAAAAACGAGGGAGCGAATGATTGTGGCACTTGGCAGCCTCACGGACACGCGTAATTTCGATCTCTCCTAGATAAGAGACGTAGGAGAGAGATGTTCTGTACACTCTTGAAGATCCCCTGTAGAAGGCGTTCTAGAAATCATCACAATGATTTGCTTCTCGGACCATGTTTTCCGTCCTTTGTAGTGGGAAAGCTCCTGAGGAGAGTACTTGCATTAAAGAACAATGGTCTTCAATCGACATCATGGCATGAATCGTACAGGAGCTTGGGACCCATGTTGGAGTTTTACTTTCTGGTGTTTCATGCTTCAAAAACGAGGGAGCGATGATTGTGGCATTCGGCAGCCTCACCGACACGCATGATTTCGATCTCTCCTAGGTAAGAGACGTAGGAGAGAGATGTTCCGTACACTCGTGAAAAACGAGATGGAAGAAACATTCCATTTCGCTGGGTCCCGCGCGTTGCCTTCTGCTGGAAAACCAGTCTGCTCAAACTATTCGGTAACGATTGTACTCGTGCTGAAACCAGCCCTTCGCTGAATTATGATGGACGGCGAATTTCTCACCTTCTTTGTCCTTATCTTCGACTCGTTGAGTGGATTCACTGATCCCGTCTATATTTCTGTTCACGATGGCCCTCTGCACGTTCGGTCTATTCAAAAACCTGAAGGAAAAGAAGAGAGAGGTTTCAACTTTCGATTCAATGCACGTTTTCTGCGTTGATCCTAATTCCAGAAAGTCGTCAACCTTGTGTTATATACTGCAACCCTTAACTATAAACTGCCACACTAAGACGGGCCGCCATTGAAACTACCTCTCTCACCCTGACAAATTTCCACTTGAGTTCTTGATTCTCCCTCTCTCCGGAGCGATGCTTGGGGCATTTGTCAATAGTGGAATGCCCTTCACCGGCAAAAACAGAGCAAGTTTCTTCCTTTTCTCCTTGTTTTTTGTGTCGTTGTCTCTGCTTTCGTATTCTCATGCAGCAAATTCGATCTCGCGCGGGCAGTCTGTCAGAGATGGCGAGACTCTGATTTCTTCTTCGGGGAAATTCGAACTGGGGTTCTTTAGCCCTGCGAATTCATCTCTTAGGTATGTTGGTATTTGGTACCACAAGATTAGTGTTAAAACAGTCGTCTGGGTTGCAAACAGGGAGTGCCCAGTTTCAGGTGAATCTGGAGTTTTTACAGTTTCAAGTGATGGAAATTTGATGGTTTTAGACGGGAAAAATCGCACAGTTTGGTCCAGTGGCAGTAATTCCTCCGCTGTGGCCACCAACTCAACAGCTGTTCTGAAGGATTCTGGAAATCTTGTTCTTTTGGCCGGAACAGATGCTGACTCTGCTAGTGCTGATGGTGATATCAGCAATTCCTATTGGCAAAGCTTCAAACACCCAACAGACACGTACTTGCCCGGCATGAGAGTGAGCGTGAACTCTGTGGCTGGAGAGAACCGTGCCTTCATGTCATGGAAGTCATCAAATGACCCTTCCCCTGGGAACTATTCTCTGGGCGTTGATCCCCGGAATCCACCACAGATAGTGATCTGGGGCCAGTCAGGCCGGGAATGGAGGAGCGGGCATTGGATTGGGCAGATTTTCACCGGCGTGCCAAATATGATTGGCGATATTCGATATGGGTTCAGTCTCACAACCGCTGAGGCGGATGGAAGCATGTATTTTACGTACACACCGTCGAATAGGTCCAAACTCTTGATGTTCCGTATACTTTGGAATGGGACGGAGGAGCAATTAGGCTGGGATGAGACTAGTAATGAGTGGACTGTGCTGCAATCACAGCCTGCTAAGGAATGTGACCTCTATAATAGGTGTGGAGATTTTGCAATATGTAATGAAATGGACTATCCCAAATGTAGTTGCATGAAAGGGTTCAGTCCAAAGTCACCAGAACAATGGAACAGTGGTAACTGGTCCGCGGGTTGTGCTCGGAAGACCCAATTGCAGTGTCGGGACAACAGCAGCATTACAGCGGGAGATGGTGGTGGGATGGATGGCTTTTTGAAATTGGGTTGCGTGAAGTTGCCGGATTTTGCAGAGTATGTTTCAGCCTCAAGCAGGGATGAGTGTGAGGTAAAGTGTCGGAAAAATTGTTCGTGCAACGCTTATGCTTTTGCAGGAGGAACCCGTTGCATGCTGTGGAGCGAGAATTTGATAGATGTACAGCATTTTGCCCAGAGCAGAATGACCGTCCAAATTCGTCTCGCCAAGTCTGAATTAGGTATGGTCTGTTTTGGGTATTTCCCTTTGCAATGTTAAAACTTGATTATCTTTTCCAATGAATTGTTTCCTATTCCTTGTGATCTTCATTTTAATGATGAAGGCCAACACCGATTGTGTGACTGAGAAAAAGAATCTCTGAGATTCTTATGTATAAAATTAGGTTCGTGAAGGTCAGGGATCATGCTGACCAAAAAAGAAAGGGTCAGGGATCTCAACAATTAGTGCAACTGAATAACATGAATCTAGCCTTGTGCAGTATTAGAAAGGAATGACTATAATCACTGTCAGCAGAGATCACCATGAGATGTTTCCAGTCTCAGATAATAACTCCAGCTTAACTAGGTATTTTCAAGCTTATATGGAGGTGAAGTATCTGAACATTAATGTATAAAAAGGTTCTCCTATCAGCATATCATGATCCGTTCTATGGCATAACCGAGATCTGTTTTGTCTGACCCGCCTGCAACAAGAAGTCGTGTATCATAAGATAGACAAAACATCTATTGTCACAGAGTTTATATGTGCTAATGACTTTGGCTATTCCGTAGAATACTTGAATACTTACCAACTAATGATGACCCATCTAACTTAATTTCTTTCTCTTATCCATGAATAGAAACGAAGAGCAAAATATCGAACCTGTCCAAAATAATTACTTTCTTGGCTGGAGCATTAGTTCTTGGTGTACTGGTATCTTTGTTATGGAGGTTCAAGGACAATTTGAAAGGTGAGATTTTCTTCTGGGGTGAATGATTTGTTGGTCCTTATTTTCTTATATACATGTTAGTAAACTTTAAATGCAGGATTCTCGATTTTCAATTGGAAAAACAAGAGACTTCCCCTGTCTGATGATCTTGTTAGGAACGACGAGCTATCCGCTGAATTATCCGGACCAGATGGTCTTGCTAGAGATGCCAAGCAAGTAGGGGGAGGTGACATACCGGTGTTCAAATTCAGTTCCATCGAAGCTGCGACGAACTTCTTTTCTGAAGAAAACAAGCTCGGACTAGGAGGATTCGGTCCTGTATACAAGGTAAAGCTAAATGATCACTAGTCGTAGACTCTGAGATATCATAGAGGCACACTTAATTGTCTACCCTCTGATCTGCAGGGAAAGCTTTTTGGAGGACAAGAAATAGCCGTTAAGAGGCTTTCAAGGAAGTCAAGCCAGGGGATCGAGGAATTTAAGAATGAGGTTATGTTAATTGCGAAGTTACAACACAGAAATCTTGTGAGACTACTTGGATTCTGCGTTCAGGGGGACGATAAGATGCTTATTTACGAGTACATGCCCAACCGGAGCTTGGATCGTTTTATTTTCGGTAAGCTGAGGCAAACATTTGAATTTATTCTTTTTCATTCCATGAAAGAATTGTCATGAAATTTCTTCAGATGTTGTTTCTTCACTTTTCAAAATTTAATGCAGATCCAGTGAAGCGAGTGCAATTGAATTGGAAGACACGTTTTGAGATTATTGAAGGGATAGCACGAGGCCTCCTCTATCTCCATCGCGACTCTAGACTAAGGATTATCCATCGTGACTTGAAAGCTAGTAACATTTTATTGGATGAAGAAATGAACCCAAAAATATCAGACTTTGGCATGGCGAGAATTTTCTGTACGAATGAGAATGAAGCGAGTACCAATCGAGTGGTTGGCACATAGTACGTTGGATTTCTTCCTAGTGAGAAAATGAAAGTGCATATCTGACTCCAAATGTATGATCGGTGTGGAGTGGACTGACTCATCTACCTATTTAATTGCAGTGGTTACATGTCTCCAGAGTACGCGATGGAAGGTCTATTTTCGGTCAAATCCGATGTCTACAGCTTCGGAATATTATTGCTGGAGATCATTACTGGCAAGAAAAACTTTGGCTTTCGCACACCAGAACATTCTAGTCTTATCATCTATGTGAGTTCATCCTTCTCTGTATTTGAGCTACTAGGCACCAAAACTCTCATATTAGGAGATGTTTGCATCTGCTCCCAATGTTTAGTTTAAAACTGCCTTTGATTAGGGTGGTCTCAGTCTGATTTCCACTTCTCCATTGTGTGTTGCTTAGAAACTACCAGTCATTAAAAAGCATAGTGCTATCAACAGATGTTGTTGCACATTAAAACAATATATATTTGAAGTCGCTGTTCGTCTGTTTACATCTAAGTCGAACTGTTTCTCACATTCGTGCATTACGATTTCAGGCTTGGCACCATTTGAAAGAAGGGAAGGGGATGGAGCTTATTGATCCCTGTATCAGGGACACGTGCTCTACGGATGAGGTTTTGCGATGCATACAAGTTGGACTGCTGTGCGTGCAGGACTCCGCCCCAAATAGACCGGCCATGCCTTCCGTTATGCTGCTATTAAAAAGCGAAACAGTGGATCTTCCCTTCCCGAAACTACCCAGGTCAACGTCGATCACGAGCTCCGTGGGTACATGTTCTTTGTTTGAAAGCCAAGAAATTGAGTCATTGAATGGCCTAACAGTTAGCTCCGTGGTTGGTAGATAAGGCCAATGTGATTCATTAAAGTTGTCTCTTCCCTTTGTGTGGATGTACTTTTGTTTAAAGGACGCACGTGAAATAGAAAAATCATAACTCGATTCCTTGGTTTTGATATGAAAAGTGTCTTGATTGCTCTTTATTCTGTAGTATCACATTCAATTTTACTTAGACAGGCATTTCAAGTAAAAGTTATCGCTCTGTGTCCTGGGGTTCAAGTTGCAGAAACATCCTTTTGCAGGTTCTGTAACTGAAGTGTGATTTCATCTTTTGGGACCAACAAATTGCCTTGTCTGTCTAGTCAATGTGATTATATACACGCATTGTATTTTACATGTGATGCTCATTTTGCACGGGAGAGTGTTAATGGATCGGCTTGATCTATAAGCTGAGGGCTTGTTTTGAATTTTTGGAACCAAAGTCAAACTTACTTCACTAGTATATGTACCTGCACATGCGGTTCCTGAGCAAGAGTATAATGCTCTCATCGTTGATAAACGTCAAATTTAACATAAGGAAAATAGCGAAAATTTTAATACCATCCTCACTGGCACTGTGCATGGCTCGAGCATGACCACCTCGGCCACGTGCTCACGGTTCAGTGCAGAGCTCGAGCCCGAGCCCCATGGCCATGCTCTTTCTGCAATATTTGACTTGGTCTAAAGAGTGGGCCTACAAGTAGAAAAGAAAAGACGAAGAAAAGAAGGAGGAGGAGGAGGAGGTGGTGGAGAGAGAGATCGAGAGCCTTCGGGAGAGAGGAAGGAAAAGAAGAAGAGAGAGAAAAGAAAAGAATAGAATAGAAAGGTTGAAAAGTCAAAAAAGAGAGAAGGGGGGTTGGGGGGTGGCCTCTGTTGTGAAAATATTGCTTCGAAATGGGTTGAACAATGAAATCGGATCGAGTAAAACAACTCGGACTTTGAGGCGTGATATCACTTTCTTTAAGGATTTATTTGCCCCACAACGTTGCTAATGGTCACCGGCAAAAATCCTCCAGGATACAACAAAGTCTCGGATGAGAATACTAAATAGCAATTCTAGTATTTCTCCAGGGTCTCTCTAAGAAATAATCGAACAATTGGCTGTAATTTTTCAGAAAGAAGACTCGAAAAATAACCACACTTTTCTTTCCGAAAAATGACAAGTATATATATGAAACAGTCTTGCAACTCTTCGTGAAAATTGCGAACAAACACGTCTTTAGAAAATTGTTCGGATAAACGAATGCAACTCTTCGGAAGAAGTTGAAAAACGAACAATTGCAATCCTTCGGGAAAGTTAAAACCGAATAGGTAATTTTCCAAAGGTTGTCTTGAAAAGACACAAACGAAATTCGGAATAATTTATTTTAATAATTTTTTTAAAATAGAATTTCGAATTTTCATTTATATTTCATTTCCGGAATTCTCAAATTAAAAGGCAACCTTTGAACTAAAAATAAAAAATAAAAAAATAGCAAAGGATTAATGCTAATTAAACCGCGGGGCACAGGCGTGCAAAATGCTAAGTGCGCCAAATAATCGCGCACCTGCACGCGGGTATGGTGGGGTCCACCCCCACCTAATCACTCCTTTAACTACAAAAGGAAATCCCACATATTTAAACTGACCCACTTGCTCCCACCTTTTCTATGTGGGACAAAGTAAAAAGCACCCATTTTGTTTTAACAAACAAAATTACAACAGCGTCGGCCATTAGGAGACACAGAGCGCGCGGGGAAGAAACGACGGAGGAGGAGAAAGAAGGAGAAGGAGGAAAAGAAGAAAAGTATTTCGTGCAATCTTGTAATGGGAGCCTCGCCAAGCCACCTCAATTACGTAACACAATGCCCAATAAGCGTTTGTGCCCTTTTCATTCAATTGGAGTAGTTTAGGACTTAGGGCTTAAAATTCGGTATTATTGAAAGTTCATGTGGCGAAGTTTGATTTTTGAGTCATTGAGCTATGTTTTTATATAGAAATGATAGTATATGGTGTTGTGAAGTTGTAGGATTTTTCGGATTTTGATTGAGCTTATGGTTTGCTCAAAACAAAATTTCGAAGTTTCCCACGTGTGATGAGCAAAGGGTATTAAATAGCTTTGAGGCCCTATTTTGTTGGTTTCCAACTTGGTTTTGCAACAATCAAGTTAGGGCACTTATAGTATATTGAAATAGCTTTCTATTAATTGTAAGAATGTTTGAAAGGGAGCTTGATGGAAAAAGTTATGGCGTGACAAAGCTCCGCACTCAAGCACCGCGTTGCAAATGTCGCTTTGGATATGTGATTTATTAGTGCGCAAATGTTATTTTATCGATGTATAAGTATAGTTTAGTTGAATCATTAGTTGAGATAATGTTTTACTTGGTTTTAATGATATTTTCTTTCTTATATGATAGGAATGCAAGTTCACTAATTTGAGTGAACTTGTTTGGTTTGGGACTTATTCGGATGAGTGGTGTTATCTCTTTTAAGAATTTGTAAATTCATGTTTTCAAAATGATAAAAAAAAATTGATATGTTATGAGATATGGATAAACAAGTTTTTTACATAAAATTTAGATTGGGCATTTTCTACGTCTTGATAGTTGTGAATTGTGTAAGAACTTGGTGAAAAAATATGTTCTATTTAAGAAACAAAATTGAGAAATATTATATATTTTGGGTTTGCAAAATGTTTTTACGAAAATCTCTTGATTTTGAGGTGATATAAGGAATGTCATAGAGATATCGATTTGTAAAATGCTTTATGACACGCATTTGATTTGATTTAGTTTGTGAGATCGGTTTACGAGATGAGCCTTGAAATGGTTTGAGAATGTTTTAGGGAAAATGTCACAAATGGTTCCTTAACTTTCATCTAATGTTCCATCTAGTCGCTAACTATTTGAAAATTGACCAATTTTTTTTTTTATACCAAAATGTTTTTTTTTAAAAAAAAAAATACCAAACTGGTTTTTTTTTTTGTCAAAAAAATACTGCATTTATGCAAAGTAATAAATGTCAATATTTCTTTCATTTCTCCATATTAAAAAAAATGGAAGAAGGGACAGTAATAATAAACAAATGTGAATCTTGCATTTTGACTTCTTTTTTGTATATGCAAATGACTTGAATAATTGACAAAATCCCATCAATTGATTTTTTTTTTTTTTTTTATGGACTTCACCGAAAAGGGAAAAATCAATTGATGGGCTTTTGTACATTATTCAAGTAATTTGAATATACAAAAAAGAAATAAAAATGCTAGAGTCACCTTTGTTTATTATTATTGTCCCATTTTCCATTTGTTTTTAATATGGAGCAAGGAAAAAAATATTGACCTTTATAACTTTGCATAAATGTGGTATTTTTTTGACAAAAAAAAAAACCAGTTTGGTATTTTTTTATTTATAAAAAACAGTTTGGTATTAAAAAAATGGAATTTGGTCAATTTTCAAATAGTTAATGATTAGATGGAACATTGGATAAAAGTTCAAAGATCATTTGTGACATTTTTCCAATGTTTTATGAAATGTCTTCATGGCAGATGAGTTGAGTTGTGAAAGCTTTTAATGATATACGAAATGATTTTTAGATTTGGTTTTTTGGATTGTGGATGATGTTGTGGATTGGTATTAATGCTCAATATCGATATAGGTATACTAGTCTAGGATATTCTTTTGGGCCAAGTTATTGGTTAATAATAAGTAAAAACCTTACTAAAGAGGGAATCTTAGTGGCCTTATCACTAAGATTGTATCATAATCATTATTTGATATTGAGCAATGGATTGGTCAATGGAGTGAACTATTGATATGTGATATGAATTTAGTCAATAGAGTGGATCATTGACATGTGAATTGAGTTTAGTTGATGAAATTAACCATTGATGTGTAATTTCATTAAACCATTGATATGTGGCATGAGATTAACCAATATAATGAACTGTTGGCATGTGAATTAATGAGACCGATCAATGGATTGGACCCATTGATGTTTGTTTTGATATTATTATGAAATGAATATAAATATAACTATGTACGTAACTTATTCTCTTATTTTATGTTTGTTCTGTTCTGGATTCAAGTTAAAAGACTCATGGTTTGGTTGTGTAAATATGCACAATGGATGCTCGATCCGTTTAAAAGAGAGACACTACTTATTGAGCCGTGATTGCTCATAGCATTGAGCAGTACAACAACGATATTTATGATGGGATTTTTTAAAATTAAATTTTATTGGTTTGAGTTTACGTCGTCCTTCTGGTGAAAGGACGGTGATGTCATCCCCTTTTCTACTAGGATTAAGGGTCTGACACTTTCAAAGCTCAGGTAAAAGACAAGGGAAAATGGTTATATGGTCAATGTGGCTACGGCAGCCAATGCATTGGGTCCGTTTTCTGCGGTCAAATGAGTCTTCCATAGTTTGGATTTTGCAGATTGCAAGTTTTGAAAAATGAGGATGCATATTGATATAGATGGCAAAACTGAAAATAGTTTTTGAAATCTTGCATAATGAGTTGATAAAAAAAAAAAAAAAAATCTTTCATAAGGAATTGGAGCCGGGGCCACAGAAGAACAAGTTCTGCGTAGCATATTAAGGACGCGTATGACAAAATTTTTGTTTTTCGATTTCTTTGTTTCTCTGTTCTCCGGAATAGGTTTGGAACAGAAATCCGTTTGGTAACGCTATTTGATTTCTCTATTTTTGAAACAAATTTCTATTTCAAAAATAGAGAAATTAAAGAAATTAGAAGCTGAAATTTTTAACTTCTCAGTTTTTGAAATAGAAATCACAAACTGAAATCAAACCATATAAAAGAACATTGCACTTTCTTGCTAACTTAATTTACTCATAACCAAAACTTCACAAATTATTACTAATTTTCTTTTTCTTATTTTGCTCATGTTTTTTTTTTTTTTGCATTTTTTTTTGCATTTTTTTTTTTATAACTTCCTCTTTAAGATGAAAGGCAATTGAATAGGTCCTTAATTTTAAAAAACGACCAAAGTTCTTAAATGCTTACTTAAAAACAATGGGGCTATTTCCTCCTAAAAAAGGCACGTGCATGGCCAGTTGAAGAAAAAGTTTTTATATAATAGATGAATAAAAAACGTGCCTAGAAATTTAACCTTATTTTTTAACGAATTCAAAATTCTTGCAAAATCAAAATAATTAAATTGTTACACAATCTTGAATTTTAATTCGAAGGCAAGAGATTCAAGAGAATCTCTCTCTTTGCTATGCAAAGGCCATTAAGGGTTCATTGAGCAACAATAAAGAAATTAGGGATGAGCAATTAGGCTGATTCAATTCGAGAATCAAAATAAACCGACCTTCTCTCGATTGGTTCCTAACCATAAACGTTATTTTAAGGTAGAATTCTCATATATTCATTTACACCATTAATTTTATTTTGTTAATAATCTTGTATAATACTAGTTTTTGATAAAATGACAAGGCTGTATAGGCGCTATTGATGGCACCAATATTCATGCTTCCGCAGTACTAATCTGAACCAACGCAAGATGAGCTTGCAAATGATACATTAACCGAGGAGGAAAACCAAATAAATACGCTTAGGAAAACAATTGCTAATAAAATGGCAAGGGAAAATAATATGCCGGAAATTTCATGAAATTGTATTTTCAACTTTTGTAATGTATTAGTATTATTTTGACTATTATTTTGTATTTGAAGATTTTCTATGTTGTTTTAGTATTATTTCGATTATTATTTTGTATTTGAGGATTTCCTATCTTGTTATCTAATTAATTTCTATTCCTAAAAATAGAAATTTTGTTTTGTTACTTTACGTTATCAAATTTGATGGTTATCAAACTTTCTTTGCTCAAAAACTTGTCTTAATAGAAATTAAGAAATTGATTTCTAGCTAAAAATCAATTTATGTTTTAGAAATTTTGTCATGTGTAGCCTAACTCTCTCAGGTGAGCCTCAGATTTGGTCTAGAACTAATATTTCCATAACTTTCCCTTCTTTTAACCTGAAAATGAGACATGACCAATAAATCGTACCGATTAATTGCCCCGACAATAGCCTGACGGAACTTGATTTGACACAAACTTTTGCTTTCACTGAACTAGATCTAAACAAAAGACGACAAGAATTACCTAAGTTCAAGCCATATATGAGCCATGGAGACTTTAGTCCTTTGAATTTGATATTGTGAGGGGAGTTGGTCGGAGATGGCGAGAGTCTGATTTCTTCTAATGGAAATTTCGAGCTGGGGTTCTTTAGACCTGGGAATTCATCTATTAGATATGTTGATATTTGATACCACAGGATAAGTGTTAAAAGATCATCCAGGGGATTTAGGGTTTCCACAAGGATGTGCAAGATTTTACAAAGAGAAACCTGATGTTGTGAATTCCTTTCATGAAAAGCAAAAATGTCTAATCATTTCCTTTCGTGGTGACGGTCTGGTGTTGGGCCCAACAGTCGTCAGGCCTCGTGAAGACGCTCTGTTTTCATTTTTTGAAACTAAATGACGTGGAGCCAGCTTTGTACCATAAAAGCCACATCAATACCATATGTGTGAATAAAATTGCGACATATCAAATTAATTGAAAAATTGAACAAACAAAATGGTAGGGGATAATTTTGTTTTTTTAGTAAGAGACTAGACTATATGAACCACTAGTAGCATTATACCTTCTTTAAATAAGCAAAAAAAGTGTTTTATATATACTTGAAGATTTAGATATGCCATATGTTCTTGACATAAATAATTTATACATCACCTTGTAAGTTGAGTTGCAATTTCTCAATGTAAAGGGAAACCATATATCAGAATTTATGATATTTTAGTATTCGAGCTGGATAATGAATGATACATGAAATTCGACTAATAGGAGCATAACTTGACTCTAATATCATGGTAAAATGTTTAATCTAAAAGTTTATATTAATTAGTAGAGGAAGACCACATGTACATGAAAAGTGTATAGATCCCATTATCGAGCTATGTAGGCTATTTCAACATAAACGATTAAGTAGAATGAGGGAGCTTCGTTGGCCATGTATAAACTATAAGTTCATAGCATTATCGAAACATTTTATCGCAAGATTACAAATTTCTGGCCCTTAGCCGGGAGAAAAAACAGGAAGTAGGGTATCACTCAATGGGCTCCAAATTGAAGCCCAGGGGCCTAAGAGTTATATGCCTCTTAAATGTTTAGATAGCGGGACCAGGACTCCTGCAACTTGAACGTGGTGAGTTAGAAAATGGGATTAAAGAGTAACCTAAGGAACCCGAATTAAGATCGATATGTAAATTTGAGTCAGCTTACTAAGTGATGTAATTGAATTCATATTTGACAAAAGCAATTTCTCTTGATCAACTTGAAACGTTGTTCCTTTTGTTTGAATTAACCCGATTGCAATGCTGCACATGACGTGATAATATGGTAAGGTGATTTGTCAGTTCTCCGAGATCCAAAATTGAAGGTCATTGAAAAAAGCATAACTATACTAGTTACAGGAGAGAATTTAGTTTTATTATGCACTTAATTGAAATTTTAGTAGCTTGGCATGTGTGGGCTGCTCCAACCTTGATCTATATCAATATCTCTAAACACAAGATATTTATCTATGTTAGCCTATAGATTATTTATTTATTTATTTATTGCTTTATACATATTAATTGTGCAGCATGCGCACATTAATTTTCTTCTAGTACGAAAAAACTGCAGCATTGGCAGGTACATTCCCAACTAATTTCTTTCAAATGTAATAAATTCGATTGATATTTTAGATTTTGATGAAAATAAGAAAGTTGCGTTTTACTTGTTTTGACCCAAAAAAAAAAGCATGTTACTTGTGCTTTTTTTTTTTTTTGACATTTTAGATTTGATTTCTATTACATACGGAGCACATAATTTTTGTACAAATATAGACACCGACAATCGAAGTGATCTAGGAATGATCTCCATGATTTTTATTTTTTTAAAGATGACAAAATTATTTCGTGTTAACAGAAAAATAAAAAAATAAAAGGAATGCTTTTCTTAGTGTCAAACAAAAGTCCTGCTTTCCTGGGAATGTTCAACTGCGTGGTTGAAAGTTGGACTCTGCCAATGGAGGGTCTTATTGTCTCACTTGTTGTTTCTCCATCCTTTTCCGCCACGTACTTCAGTCCAAATCCAACACCGACCACATTGTAGTATCTAGCCAAGAGTCGTGGACGTATAGAACAACCTAATATAAGAAAAAGGAAAATACCAACAAAAATCTTAAATTAAACCCATTAGAGTACCAATATCTTAAATAATTTTTTTTTTCAAAACCTCTAAATCTATACTGGTTTGATAAAAATACCAATTGTCTACGTTAGAAATATCAATTTTATCTATCGTAACATCAATACCCCAAACTTTATTTTTTGTCCCAAGTACCCCAATTTGTCATACTAGTAACAAGGGGGCAGTTGTGACTAAGGGTGAGTGGCTAGACCAGTTCAACTCAAGAATTGGCTAAGTTCACACTTCACCCCTGGATTAGTTCTGTTCATGGTTTTGAAAAATGGGAATCAGCCTTGATTGATTTAATCTCTGGTTTAGGGCCTTGAATGGGGTAAAATCGAGACCGAACTGATTTTAAATCGGGATCTAACTGGTTTTGTTGAGCAATGAATGCCTTCATAATGGCCACTTTCTCTTCCATTGCTAATTATTTGCAATAAACAAACATCTTTCAATGGTGATTGTGAAAATCAATGTCAGTATTGGACCGGCCTTTCTTTGTATAATGTGAATCTGTATCTTGTGTTGACATAATGTGAAGGCATGTTGTCCTTTCCTATTCACCAAATATTTTCTCCAAAATGGGCCGCCTTCCTCCTACATTATTTACTGAGATTTACTGTATGTGCTCAATTTGAGTATCCTTACATCTACTTGCAGCAATTGATAATGTCTTGGTTATATAACAAAATGAAACCAAAAGAATAAAAAAAATAAAAAAATTGCCAGTTCCAAGTTTAACAGGTTGGGTTCTTGATTCCAAAAGTTAGAAACCTACCTAGTTTGGGACTTACCCACCCTAGAATTATTTACCTCTATTTGTGACACCCAAAAGAATTTTTGCGTGTTAGTGTCACAGGGGCATAGTTTATAATTTTTTGTGATACAATAAAAAGTTTGAGATATTAGTGTTACATGATATAATTTATAATTTTTGGAGGTATTAAACATTTATGAAAAATTCTTATATACACTCGTGATATGTGAGTCCACTAATATGAGTATTACATGGATATCACATGATTTGATAATTGAGATATACTGTAATCACATACAAAAAATGCATGAAATACTTAATCCAATTTTCAATAGCCTTTTCATTTATAATATGCCACAATTCTTAGGGAAATTACCAAAAAAGTCCTCAACTTAATACAATTGTGCCAATTCAATCCAAAACCTTTTATTTTTTTGTCAATTTAGTTCTAAATCTTTTACAATTGTGTTAATTTAGCCTATCTTACCAATTTTGGCTAGAAATCACTCACTTGGACGCCAATCGTCCTATATGTCAAGGTTGGCATTGATGAAGACAAGTTTTAATATTATTTTAATAATTATTTTAATATTTTATTCTTCCTCCCCCTGGTTGTCACCGAGGGCGTTCCGGTCCTCACTTGTGACCTACAAGGATTGACTAACAACCGTCATGTAGCCCTAAGTGTGACATTGAAAATTTTTTATGCTCGGTAATAGCATTTATATAACAAATTTGAATATTATTTAGCTTTATGTTTTGTATTACTCATATTGAATTTCAAGGGGGTCACTAATTTTGTAAGGTTTGAAAGTTCGACGGATGATTCTTTCACAACATTAGTAGCCTAGAGTTCGATGCGTTAAGCTTAAAATGATAGATGTTGACATGTATGCGGACGGTGTTGAGTGACAGTAATTAATTTACCACCATGCCAGTTGTAGTCCTCAAATTGCATATTTGATGATATTTAAGTTTTAAATTTACTAATTTAAGATTTTCCTAGCATTTGATATCATTCACTAATAATTTTAGTGAGTTCAAAATATTGTTCAGATTTATCAATGTTTAGAACAAATATTGATTTCCTTGTTTTTGTAATGATTTACTAGATATTTTGGTAACTAACAATATATCCACCTGAAATAAGCCTTTAGTCCCTCTTTTATTGTTACGCCCTCTCTTAATTTTTCTACCTAGTATTTTAAAGCACAAACTTTTATATTATGTGATCATTAAAAGAGTAAGGTAATTATATGTATGAAGAAATGTGGTCGGGATATCTCACGAGTAAAGATACCCTGTGTGTGGGAATGCCTTAGATTTGAGAAACCCCTTGTGTTGGGATGCTTTGTGAGTGTTTATGAGAAGTAAGGAATATAATACATGTATCTATGCATATGTAATTAGATAAATGGCCTTGGGTCATAGTATGTAATGCCATTTGCTTGCAAATGAGTAAATTATCTTAGATAATAATGATATAAATTTCCATCGGTATATCATGATAAATAAAAGATATGCATAAACTAATGCACGTTTCATGCATGGTCGTTTTGTAATGCTTTGAACTCACATTTTTTTATTGTGTTAGGTTGAGGGGTGAGACAATATCCTATTTTAGAGAGACTTCATTTACTAGGTTTGGCTTACCTCCTCCTTGTTTTTTTTTTCCCTCAGTTTTTGTGAGACATATCATCCCCACCACTGCCGTTGGGAGTTCCTATGTATTTTGATTATGAATATCAAGTTGTGCTTATACACGGATCGGCGGTAGTATGCCTTAAGTGTGGTTCTACTGTTTATGTTGACGAAGAGTTTGTTGGACCTCTTAGGGATTTTCGATGGTTCATTGGTTTCGACGACGTTGGTCTGTCGATGGATGGGGCTGTTGATCCATGGCAAATAACTTGGTCTTTGTACAGGTAGGTGTTTTAACGTAGGAACAATATTGGTGATAGGTGACCATGATCATTCTTAGAACTTATTTTTTGTAATTGCGTTTTGCTTAAAGAAGTACATGTATAATGTGATTTCTTGAATGGGGTGTTGTGAAATTTTTGTTGTGTTTTTGCATGCTAATAATTATTAGATGACATATTCAAAAAGACACGTGTCGCACGTGACATTTTGGAGTGTCACTGTAAGTCCAAGGAAAAAAGAACAAAAGAAAAAAGGAAAAAAAGGAAAAAAATATTATTTAAAAATGTTCACGTTAGTGCTGATCGTGCCATATAAGATGATCAGCGTTTACGTTAGGGATTTCTGATTAAATTGATAAGATGGACTGAATTGATACAATTGCAAAATATTTATGATTAAATTTTTAGAAAAAATAAAAAAAAATGTTTATGACTGAATTTGTACAATAATAATAGGTTTAAAAATTTATTTTAGTAATTCTCCCCAATGTACATGACAATTTAATACGAAATAAATCTGAACAATACACTCTCCCTCTTACCCCACTTTCTCTCCGTTACCGTCGACCCAATAGCTCCTTCACCGCCTTTGCATAGTCGTGTAGGCCACCCCCGTAACGCCCGGCCGGGGTCTCATCTTCCTGGCCTCGTCTAAATCGATTACCACGCGAGCCCCATGACAAACTTGACCTTCCAACCGATGGACCACGAACTGTCCGCCCCTCGTTCCAATTTGCAGTCGTCTCCGCCTCGTTTGGACAGAAGATACTTTGTGGATGTGGCCTTTTTCCATCTAGAGGAGTCTCTGATACATATTCGCGATGTCAATATTTTAATGGAAGGCTTATGCAAAATGGGATCGGCTCCATACCGCTTCGCTTTTTGTCTCGATGATTTTGTCAACGTTTAGTTCCACTTGGGCATTTTCCCTCGAGCTACGCCTCCTAAATAATAATCCCATCTGGTTGGCCAAGTTGGCATAAGTACTCGAGCTCACCTCAAGCATTATGTTTCGACGCAACCCTCTTGACAATCACTCGATGGCCTACCGTTTGACTTCATCAAGGAAGTAACTTTAACCTCGCGTGCAAAATTTAGTCCCTCGTATCACTTGGCTCCAATAAGAAAGATGAATCTTGGTCAGATCTTATTTACCTTATAATGCGGCGCATAATCTATTATCGAATTATTAAAGCCATGATCGTTACCTACTTGCTTAGTTGAGGAACTTTATAAGTGATTTCTTTATTTTCAGCACTGGTTCAGCATTTGTATCTTTCTCGAATTCCAGCATGAATTGAACATGGGTTTTGTTGTGCAGCACGACGACGTGGGAATCTTTTTTCCAAGTCAGATCTGGTGGTCTGCAAATATATTACTAGTTTCACGACGCGGGGGACTCCTGTCTTTGTTTCCATTGTTTACAGTTGACAACTTGTCTCATTAGAAACTTCGATTGCCAAAAACTATTCAAAGACAAGATTTATCAAAAGAAAGGACTAAGGGTTACTGGCTTATTTGGTTCGAGTAATAGAATAATGAGACTGTCAATGTAATAAAGTTTTAATTAGCCATCACATGGTTTGGCTTGAGCAATGTAATGCCATTTATACTGTTTGGTTTCAAGGGGTCAAGGTACCATGTTGCGGGGTACAGGATCCGATACTTGGGGTTCCAAGTCCGGCCCTCTAGGTTTTGAGCTTGAGCACCGAGGTACAAGTGTCATAGGTTGTGATACCGAGTATGGTCTCAAGGTCCTGGGTACGACTCCCTAGTTTCCCAAGCGTGGTGCTGATGTTATGTGTTCTGGCACTAGGGTTTATGGTTTTTGTCACCCTAGTTGCCAGCGGCGGTAATGGTTAAGGGGTTTCATATTAGACTTTGGGTATCTGAAATGATTAGGATCGTTTGACTGATTTGTTTGGCATTAAAGTTTCTTCTTTTGGCAATCTACGACGGCAGTTAGGTCTTTTTGATTATGCTGCTTTGTGTTTAGATGCGAAAATATGCGAAGGGAATTTTGGGTCGGCGCAATAAAGAAGGAAACAGTACTAATAACTGAGAAGCATGCTGGTAATTTGAGAATGTTTTAGATAGCAACAAGTTCTAAAATGCTGGTGCAAGTTCTGCAACATATCTGGCGGTCGGTCCTACCATAACTTGTGGATTTCCTCGTCGAAGGCATCCTTTCTGTGTCATGAAATGAGCCCGTTGATTTGCTTTTCCGACTATGTTCTCTGTCCGTCGTCGTGGGAAAGCTCCCGAGGAGAGTCCTTCCATCCAAGGAACAAAGGTCGTCAATTGACATCGTCGCATGTATCTTATGGGTGCATTTGGACCAATGTTGGAGCTTATGTATCGCATGGGTGCAACATATGTTGGAGCTTAGTTTCAGATATTTCATACGGTTAATACTTTGAAAAACCGCAAACCGGTACATTTGTGACAAATTTATCAAAAACTATTTTTTTGATAATAAAAAACCCAAATTTGTATACCGGTGATAAATTTACCTCGACTGATAATAAAAAAAAACCATAAACTGATACATCTATAACAAATTTATCACATACTAAGTTATTCGACCACAAAAAACCCAAAAACTAATAAATTTGTGACAAATATATCATTTGCTAAATTTGATTAATACTACAAAAAATCAAAAAAATTGTAAACCGTGACAAACGGTGTAAATCTCAAATTAGCAAATGCAGTAGATACTTTTATGTATAGAAGCTTGATTGGATGTCTCATGTATCTTATAGAAATCATACAAGATATTTTATTTGCTGTGAATGTTCTATTCAGGTTCATGAGTAATCCTAGCCAGTTACATTTGGTTAGCCTATGAGAATTGATATGTGAGATTAATAGAGCTAAAAAAAAAAAATCAACTATTACGTGCTATTTAACTTAATAATTTGATAGTAAAATTTAACGAAAACTAACATAGGGTAAATTTATCATAAATTTAATAATTTGATAGTAAAATTTAACCTAACATAGGGTTTTATCACAAGTAAATTTGTCAAAGATATATTGGTTATGAGGTTTTTAATGGTCAAAAAAATAATTTGAAGTAAATTTGTGATAAGTATATTAGTTTGAGATTTTTCAAAGTGTTAATCCTATTTAAAAAAAGGGGGAGGGTTGATTTGTGGCACTTGGTAGCCTCACCGACACGCATGATTTTCATCCCTCCTCGGGGAGAGACGTAGGGAGAGATGTTCCGTCCACTCTTGAGAAACCAGATGAAGAAAACATTCTATTTTGCTGGGTCCCACGCGTCACCTTTTGCAGAAAACCAATTTGCTTGCTTGCTAATAGAACAGTTTTTGAGCTACTCAAGAATAATAGCTAGTCATGATATACAAATTCTCGAAAGTATGGACTTTAAAATAAATTATAATTATTTATTATTTGATTTCTTTTATCATCTAGAATAGATTTTTGTTCTGTAGATTAAAACCAGTATACCCAATCATTTCTCTTTGCCAACTATTCGGTAACGCTTGTCCTCGTGTTGAAACCAGCCCTTCTTTGACTTATGATGGACGGCGAATTTCCCACTTTCCTCTTCTTCTTTGTCCTCATCTTCGACCGGTCAGGCGAATTCACCGACCCTTCTGTAGCTCTGTTCGCGATGGGCCTCGGCGCGTTCGGTCTACTCAAAAACCAGAGGAAAAAGAAAAAGCAAGAAGAGAGAGGTTTCAAGTTTCGATTCAATGCGCGTTTTCTGCGTTGATTCTTATTCCAAAAACTCGTCAACCTTGTGCTATAAACTGCAACACCGAACACGGGTCGCCGTTGAAACTCCCTCTCTCACCTTGAAAAGTTTCCACTCGTGTTCTCGATTCTCCCTCTCTCCGGAGCAATGGTTCTGGCATTTGTCAACGGTGGAATGCCTTTCACCGGCAAAAACAGAGCAAATGCCTTGCTTTTCTCCTTGTTTTTCGTGTCATCGTCTCTGTTTTCGTATTCTCGCGCAGCAAATTCGATCTCGCGAGGGCAGTTTGTCAGAGACGGCGAGACTCTGATTTCTTCTTCTGGGAATTTCGAACTGGGGTTCTTTAGCCCTGCGAATTCCTCTCTTAGATATGTTGGTATTTGGTACCACGTAAGTATTAAGACAGTTGTCTGGGTCGCCAACAGAGATAGCCCTGTCTCTGGTGAATCTGGAGTTTTGACAGTTTCAAGTGATGGAAATTTGATGGTTTTAGACGGTGATAATCGCACAGTTTGGTCTAGTAGCATTAACTCCTCCTCTGTGCCCACCAACTCGACTGCTGTTTTGATGGATACAGGAAATCTTGTCCTTTTGGCCAGTGCAGAGGCTGACTCCGCTAGTGCTGGTGGTGACGTCAGCAATTCAAATTGGCAAAGCTTCGACCACCCGACGGACACGTACTTGCCCGGCATGAGAGTGAGGGTGAATTCCACTGATGGAGAGAACCGTGCCTTCAGGTCGTGGAAATCGTCGGACGACCCTTCCCCTGGGAACTTCTCTATGGGCGTTGATCCCCGGTTGCCACCACAGATAGTGATCTGGGGCCAGTCGGGCCGGGAATGGAGGAGCGGGCATTGGAATGGGCAGATTTTCACCGGCGTGCCAAATATGACCTACAGTTATCTGTATGGGTTCCGGCTCTGGAGCATCCAGGCAGACGGAAGCAGGTATTTTACGTACACGCCATTGAATAGCTCCAATCTCTTGATGTTCCGTATACTTTGGAACGGGACGGAAGAGCAGTTTTTCTGGAATGAGACTAGTAATGCATGGACCGTGCTTCAAGAACAGCCTGATAAGGAATGTGACCTCTATAATAAGTGTGGAGATTTTGCAATATGTAATGAACTGGACTCTCCCAAATGTAGTTGCATGGAAGGGTTCAGTCCGAAGTCACCAGATCAATGGAACAGGGGAAACTGGTCCGCGGGTTGTGCTCGGAAGACCCACTTACAATGTCAGGACAACAGCAGCAGGATGGATGGCTTCTTGAAATTGGATGGCGTGAAGTTGCCAGATTTCGTGGATTCTGTTTCAGCCACTAACAGGGACGAGTGTGAGGCGAAGTGTCTGGAGAATTGTTCGTGCAACGCTTTCGCATTTGATATAGGCATCGGGTGCATGCTGTGGAGCCAGAATTTGATAGATGTGCAGCAATTTGACAAGGGCGGACTGACCCTCCAAATTCGTCTTGCCAATTCTGAATTAGGTATGATCACTTTTCGATATATCCCTATGCAATTTAAAAATTTGATGATCTTCTCCAAAGTAATGTTTCCTATTCCTTGTGATCGTCTTTTTGTGTGATAAAGGCCAACATTGATTGTGTGACTTATCAAAAAAAAAAAAAAAAACACTGAGATTGTTACATATATAATTAGGTTAATGAAGGTCAGGGATAACAACAATTAGTGCAACTGAATAACATGAATCTAGCCCTCTGTAGTATCAGAACGGAACGAAATATATCACTGTCAACAGAGATCACCATGAGATGTTTCCAGTCTCAAATTAAAACTCTGGCATAACTAGGTGTTTTCAAGCTTATATGAAGGGGGAGCATCAGAACATTATGCATGAAAAGGTCCTATTCATCATCATATCTTGATTTGTTATATGGCTTACCCAAAATCTCTCGTCTGACCTGCCTGCAACAAGAAGTCGTGCATCATAGAATAGACAAAACATCTATCGTCTGAGTTGTTCTTTGCTAATGACTTTGGATATTTTGTAGAATACTTGCACACTTTCCAACCCGTATAACATAATTTCTTTCTCTTATCTATGAATAGGAACAAAGAGCAAAATATCGAAACTTTTCATAATAATTACTGTCGTGGTCGGAGCATTTGTTCTTGGTGTACTGGTATGGTTGTTATGGAGGTTCAAGGACAATTTAAAAGGTGAGATTTTCTTCTGAAGTGAATGATTTTGTTGGTCCTTGTGTTCTTATTTACATGTTAGTAAAATTTAAATGCAGGATTCTCGATTTTCTATCGGAAAAACAAGAAACTTCCGTTGCTTGATAATTTTGTTAAGAACGAAGAGCTATCTGCTGAATTATCCGGACCAGATGGTCTTGCTAGAGATGCTAAGCAAGTAGGAGGAGCTGATATAACAGTGTTCAACTTCAGTTCCATAGAAGCTGCTACAAACTTCTTTTCTGAAGAAAACAAACTTGGACTGGGAGGATTTGGTCCTGTTTACAAGGTAAAGCTAAATGATCACCAGTTGTAGACTTTGAGATGTCATAGAGGCATACTTAACTGTCTACCCTCTGAATATGCAGGGAAAGCTTTTTGGACGACAAGAAATAGCCGTTAAGAGGCTTTCAAGGAAGTCGAGCCAAGGGCTAGATGAATTTAAGAATGAGGTTATGTTAATTGCGAAATTACAACATAGAAATCTCGTGAGACTCCTTGGATTTTGCGTTCAAGGGGAAGATAAGATGCTCGTTTACGAGTACATGCCCAACAAGAGCTTGGATTCTTTTATTTTCAGTAAGCTGTCAATCATCTGAATTTGGTTTTTTGCATTCCATGAAGGAATTGTCATGAAAACAATTCATTTGATTTTTCTTCACTTTTCAAAATTTATTGTAGATCCAACAAAGCGAGCGAAACTCGATTGGACGAAACGTTTTGAGATTATTGAAGGGATAGCACGAGGCCTCCTCTATCTCCATCGAGACTCTAGACTGAGGATTATCCATCGTGACCTAAAAGCTAGTAACATTTTGTTGGATGAAGAGATGAACCCAAAAATATCGGACTTTGGCATGGCGAGAATTTTTGGTACAAATGAAAATGAAGCGAGCACCAATCGAGTGGTTGGCACATAGTAAGTTGAATTTATTCCTCGTGAGAAAAAGAAAGTGCATATGTGACTCCAAATGTTTGATTAATGTGGAGTGGACTGACTCATCTACCACTATAAATGCAGTGGTTACATGTCTCCAGAGTATGCGATGGAAGGTCTATTTTCGGTCAAATCTGATGTGTACAGCTTTGGGGTATTATTACTGGAGATCGTTAGTGGCAAGAAAAACCTTGGCTTTCGCACGCCGGAACATCCTAACCTTATCGTCAATGTGAGTTCATCCTTATCTGTATTCAAGCTACTAGGCACCAAAACTCTCATCTTAAGATATGTTTGCATCTGCGTTTGATTAGGATTGTCTCAAGTCTGGTTTCCACTTCTCCATTGTCTGTTGCTTAGAAACTATCGATCATATTAAAAAGCATAGTGCTATCAACAGATGTTATTGCACATTAGGACAATATACATTTGAATTAGCTATTCATTCGTTTACATCTAAGTCAAACTGTTTTCACTTGCGTGCATGACGATTTCAGGCTTGGCACCATTTGAAGGAAGGAAAGGGAATGGAGCTTATTGATCCTTGTATCAGGGACACGTGCTCTACGGATAAGGTATTGCGATGCATACAAGTTGGACTGCTGTGCGTGCAGGACTCCGCCGTAGATAGACCGGACATGCCTTCCGTTATGCTACTATTAGAAAGCAAAACAGTGGATCTTCCCTTCCCGAAACAACCCAGGTCAACCTCGATCACGGGCTCCATGGATACTTGCTCTTTGTCTGAAAGCCAAGAAATTGAGTCATTGAATGGCGTAACAGTTAGCTCCGTGGATGGTAGATAGGGCCAATGTGATTCATTCTTTCTCTCTCCACTTTGCTCCTGTGATCTTTACAACAGGAAAAGTGTTATTGGAACTGTGCACATGTACTTTTGCTAAAAGGGTTTAGAGCTTGACTCCCTGGTCTTTATACGAAAGTGTCTTTATTGCTTTTTATTCTGCAGTATCTCATTCGATTGCATTTAGGACTGGCGTTTCAGGTAAAAGCTGTCGCCAAAGAATCTTGTAATTTACATCAATGTAAAATCACCAAAGAAATAAATGAGAAATAATAAGAAAATCATTTGATTTGAGTATCGATATCTATGTTCACGGAGAGAGTTAATAGAAAATAATCCACTATTATCGGAGAATCAAGGTTTACAATGTTTCAAACGTTCAAGTGTTTTTTATACTTAAATTTAAACTCAAACTCAAAGTGTTTATAAATAAATAACTCACGTAGACATAAACTCAGTGCACAAAATTCCGTGCATTTATACTCAAAGGAAAACGCTCATGTACGCCAAAATAAGAACTCTAGCATTTGTCTTTTGGTTTGTGTATGTACGGATTTGCATTCGTCTTTTTTGATCGTGTGGCGCTCTCCTGGACGTTCCTTTTATGCGGCTGTCTTCTTCATAGGGGCTCCACTGGAAGGAGAGAAGACGTATTCTTTTTATATGTGTGCCCAGAGTCAACAACTTTGACTCTGGGCCCACCATGTCCTTCTTTCTTCAATGGGAATTGGGACGCTGCACGTAAGGTGAAGAAACCCTTACTTTTTTCTTTTATTTTATATTATTTTTCTCTTTCGTAGACTTTTATGGAGTCCAACGAAACTTAATCAAAGACATCCAAAACCCAAAAAGTGTTTTGAATTTCCTTTTTTTATGCATAATTTTGAATATTATCTTTATCAAAAAAATATTTTTATGATCAAATAACAAATCCAAGTGGATTGTGTTTTGCAAACGCTCAAATTCGAAACATAATTTAACAGTAACGCTGTGTATAATAGACCTGAAGTGGTTCAGCTGTCTAGGATCTTGCGCACAATGGCAGCTCCATGCACCAACTACCCTTTTATTCCAGCTTTCTTCAGGTTCTGTGCTTAAGGGGAATTCATCTTTTGAGACCAACAAATTACCTCGTCTGTCTAGTTGATGTGATTATATACACATCTTGCATTTTACATGTGAAGCTCGTTTTGCACGGGAGAGGGAGTGTTCTTGGATATGCTCGATCTATAAGCTGAGGACTTGTCTTCAATTTTTGGAACCAAAGTCGATCTTGCTTGACTAGAGTATGTACATGCACATACCATACGGTTCCTGAGTGAGAGCATAATGCTCTCATCATCGATAAACATCATATTTAACATAAGGAAGAATGGTGAAAATTTCAATTACCATCCTCACTATGCATCGCTCGGGTCCGAGTGCCATTGCCACGAGCTCAAATTTCAGTGCATAGCCTGAGCCCGAGTCCCATGGCCGTGCTCTTTCTAGCTCAGATCAGCAAAATGCTTTCTGGCCCACCGATGCAAAGGTCCAATGAAACAATTCGGCCACAGTGCTCTCAGATTACATAATCCAGGCTATGTACTGTTGTGAAAATATTGTTTCGAAATGGGTTGAACAATGAAATCGGATCGAATAAAACAACTCGGACTTTGAGGTGTGATATCACTTTCTTTAAGGATTTATTTGTCCCCATAACGTTGCTAATGGTCACTGGAAAAAATCCTCCAGGATACAACAAAATCTCGGATGAGAATACTAAATAGCAATTCTAGTATTTCTCCAGGGTCTCTTTAAGAAACAATCGAACAATTGGCTATAGTTTTTCAGAAAGAAGACTCGAAAATGACCACACTTTTCTTTCCGAAAAATGACAAGTATATATATGAAACAGTCTTGCAACTCTTCGTAAAAATTGCGAACAAACATGTCTTTAGAAAATTGTTCGGATAAACAAATGCAGTTTTTCAGAAAGAAGACTCGAAAATGACCACACTTTTCTTTCCGAAAAATGACAAGTATATATATGAAACAGTCTTACAACTCTTCGTAAAAATTGCGAACAAACATGTCTTTAGAAAATTGTTCGGATAAACAAATGCAACTCTTCGGAAGAAGTCGAAAAACGAATAATTGCAATCCTTCGGGAAAGTTAAAAACCGAATAGATAATTTTCCAAAAGTTATCTTGAAAAGACACAAACAAAATTCGGAATAATAATAATAAATTTTTTTTTAAATAGAATTTCGAATTTTCATTTATATTTCATTTCCGGAATTCTCAAATTAAAAGGCAACCTTTGAACTGAAAATAAAAAATAAAAAAAATAAATAGCAAGGGATTAATGCTAATTAAACCGCGGGGCGTGCTAAGTGCTAAGTGCGCCAAATAATCGCGCACTCGCACGCGGGTATGGTGGGGTCCACCACCTAATCACTCCTTTAACTACAAAAGGAAATTCCATATATTTAAACTGACTCACTTGCTCTCACCTTTTCTATGTGGAACAAAGTAAAAAGCACCAATTTTGTTTTACCAAACAAAATTCCAACATGTACAACTCCCCAGCTCCCCAGGCGGGGCGCTACCGTTACATGATCTATAGCTAGGTTTTACAGTCTCTGTCACCTGAGGTGGCAAATACGGCGGCCTATGGTTGTTGAAACTATGAAGGGGCTTGAGATGAGAGTTTGGAGGGACAAGGGGTTCCTTTTTTGTGAGATCTTCTGCTGGCAATTTGGTCTGTTTGATTAAACTGTTTGGTGTTTAGATGCAAAAGTGTGCGAAGTGAAAATTTTACGTGGGGCAACCAAGGAGGACACGGTCCAAATAACAGAGAAACAGACTGGGCAATCCTAGCATGTCTTAGAAAGCAACGACTTGGAGATTTCCTTTATAGAGAGCGTCCTTTCTTTGTCGTGAAATCAGCACCTTGATTTGCTTTTCTAATATGTGTGTCATCCTATATAGGGGCGATCAGTTCACAGTCTGATTCAGTTTTAAGATGGAATCATGAATTGGACTAGAAGGACTGGTTCCCAATTTTGAGAATTGTGGATTGGACCGCTTGGTCCTAGGATCATGATCGGATTGGACCATCGGTTTTGGTTCAGCCCAATGGAACCATCTACTTTTTTTTTTTTTCTCTTTCCCACTAAAGAGTGGCCACGCACAATGAGAGAGAAAATGACAAATCTTAAGATATTGACGGAAGAAACGATGAGTGAAGAGTAATTATGCCATAGTATGTGATACGATTGGACTAGATAGTATTTAGTTCATATTTTATTAATTTTTTAAGAAATAATAAAAAAAAGTATTTGTAGTTGGTTCGGTTCTCTCTTGAAATCGGGAACCGGGCCGCTCCGATATTAATTTCAATTTCAGGAACTAGGAACCAAGCCGACACTCTAAAAAATTGGAGCGAATCGGCCGGTTTGGTCTGATCCGGGTAATTTCTGATATAGGTGGTTTATTTTGCATGTCCTATACTTAGAAAAAGGTTGGAAATTGACATTGTTGCAAGGACCAGACCAGAGCATTTGGACCAACGCAAGTGCATGCATGCATCCGCTCTGGCAATTTATGCTTCAAAAACAAGGCACCATTCGAAAACAACGCGTGATTTCGATATCCCCTAGGGGAGCGATGTTCAGTACACTCTCGAAAACGACGTGAAAAAAAGTTGGGAACTTCCCATTGGGTCAACGGTTCGTTAAAGCTTGTCATCGTGCACGAACCGATGCCTCTTTTGTGATGGGCGACGAATCTATCGCCTTCCTTTTTGTCCTCATTGAGTTTGAGTTATGAAGTTTGATATTGTTTTATATACATATATAGTGGTTGCTCGATTTACTTAGAAGATATGTTGTACTACACTGTGTTGTTGTTGCTTATTCCACTCGTCCTTTGATCTTCTTTTCAGGTTCCTTAGTTAGCAGCTAGTAGATCAAGAGTGCTATCAATGGGGACCTTTGGAAGTAAGTTTTGGGTATGTTTTTTGAAGCTACGTTCTTTGAGTGGAAGGATGGCAGTGTTACCTGGTCCCTATAGTTTTCGGGTGTGACAACTACAACGCCCAACATGGGTCACCATTGAAGCCCCTCTCACCCATGAAAAGTTTCCACTTGTGTTCTTGATTCTCCCTCTCCCCAGAGCAATGCTTGAGGCATTTGGCAACGGTGGATTGCCGTTCACCAGCAAAAACAGAGCAAGTCTCTTCCTTATCTCCTTGTTTTTCATGTGGTCGTCTCTGTTTTCATATTCTTGTGCAGCAAATTCGTTATCGCGAGGGCAGTTGGTCCGAGATGGCGAGACTCTGGTTTCTCGTTCTGGGAACTTTGAGCTGGGGTTCTTTAGAACTGAGAATTCGTCTCTTAGATATGTTGGTATTTGGTACCGCAAGATAAGTTTTAAAACATGCGTGTGGGTCGCAAACAGAGATAGCCCTGTTTCTGATGAATCTGGAGTTCTGACAATTTCAAGTGATGGAAATTTGATGGTTTTAGATGGGGATCATCGCTTAGTTTGGTCTAGCGGCATTAATTCTTCCTCTGTGCCCACCAACTCAACAGCTGTTTTGACGGATGCTGGATATCTTGTTCTTCTGGCCAATGCAGATGCTGACACTGCTAGTGCTGATGGTCATGTCAGCAATGCATACTGGCAAAGCTTTGAACACCAGACAGACACGTTTTTGCCTGGCATGAGAGTGAGGGTGAATTCTGCGGCTGGAGAGAACCATGCCTTTAGGTCATGGAGATCGTTGAACGACCCTTCCCCTGGGAACTACTCTATGGGCGTTGATCCCCGGTTGCCGCCACAGATAGTGATCTGGGGTCAGTCAGGCCGGGAATGGAGGAGCGGGCATTGGAATGGGCTGCTTTTCACCGGCATGCCAAATATGACTGAAAATATTCAATATGGGTTCAAGCTTTCGGCCCCTGAGGAGGATGGAAGCATGTATTTTACATACACACCGTCAAATAGGTCCGATCTCTTGATGTTCCGTATACTTTGGAATGGAATGGGGGAAGAGTTAGGTTGGGATGAGACTAATAACGAGTGGACTGTGCTGCAAGAACAGCCTGCTAAGGAATGTGACCTATATAACAAGTGTGGAGATTTTGCAATATGCAATGACATGGGCTCTCCCAAATGTAGTTGCATGGAAGGGTTCATTCCAAAATCACCGGATCAATGGAAGAGGGGTAACTGGTCCATGGGTTGTACTTGGAAGACCCGATTACAGTGTGGGAACAACGGCAGCATTTCAGTGGGAAATGGTGGCAGGATGGACCGCTTTTTGAAATTGGATGGGGTGAAGTTGCCGGATTTTGCAGATTATTTTTCAGCCACTATCGGGGATGAGTGTGAGGTGAAGTGTCTAGAGAATTGTTCGTGTAAAGCTTATGCATTTGTTAGAAGCATTGGGTGCATGATGTGGAGCAAGAATTTGATTGATGTGCAGCATTTCGCTGAGGGCGGAATGACCCTCCAAATTCGTCTCGCCAATTCTGAACCAGGTATGATCTCTCATGGGTATCCCCCCTTTGCCATTTTCAAATTTGTTGATCTTTTCCAAAATAATGTTTCTCACACCTAATGATCTTTTTTAGTATGATAAAGGCCACAACTAATTGTGTGACTTAGCAGAAAAGGAACTGAGATTCTTATCTATGGAATTGAGTTTATGGAGGTCAGGGATCTCAACAGTTAGTGTAACTGAATAACATGAATCTGGCCTTTTGTAGCATCAGAAAGGAATGAAAGCAGTCACTGTCAAGAAAGATCGCCATGTGACGTATCCATAATGGTAGTCTCCAATAACAAACTCCAGCATAACTAGCTACTCACGCTATAGGAAGGTGAAGGATCAGAACTTTGATGGATATAACGGTCCCATTCATCAGCATATGATTTGTCACATGGCTTGGCTGAAATTTCCTTTGTGTCACCTGCCTGCAACAAGAAGCGTGTATCACACGATAGACAAAACATTCACTGTCACAGAGTTTATCTGTACTAATGACTTTGGATATCTTATAGAGTACTTCCAACACTTTCCGATTACTGATGATCTACTATAATTTTAATTTCTTTCTCTTCTCATGAATAGGAACAAAGAGCAAAATATCCAACCTACGCACGATAGTTACTGCTGTTGTTGGAGCGTTTGTTTCCGGTATAACAGTATTTTTGTTGTGGAGGTTCAAGGACAATTTAAAAGGTGAGATTTCAGTCTGTGGAGTGAATGATTTATTAGTCTTTATTTTCTTATTTACGTGTTAATGAGCTATAAATACAGGATTCTTGTTTGATGATATTGTTAAGAGCAAAGAGCTATATGTTGATTTGTCCGGACCAGATGGTCTTGCTAGTGATGCTAAGCAAGTAGGAGGACCTCATATACCAGTGTTTGACTTCAGTTCCATAGAAGCTGCAACGAATGTCTTTTCTGAAGAAAACAAGCTTGGACTGGGAGGATTCGGTCCTGTTTACAAGGTAAAGATATATGATCACCAGTTCTAGACTCGTGATATCATATTTGCATTCTTAATTGTCTACCCTTTGAATCTGCAGGGAAAGCTTCTTGGAGGACAAGAAATAGCCGTTAAGAGGCTTTCGAGGAAGTCAAGCCAAGGGGTTGAGGAATTTAAGAATGAGGTTATGGTAATTGCGAGATTACAACATAGAAACCTCGTGAGACTCCTCGGATTCTGCGTTCAAGGCGAAGATAAGATGCTCATTTATGAGTACATGCCAAACAGGAGCTTGGATTATTTTATTTTTGGTAAGCTGAGTCGAACATTTGAATTTGATCTTTTGCTTTCCTTGAAAGAATTGTCATGAAAATCATTGCATGTGTCTTTTCCTCTCCTTTCAAAATTTGATGCAGATCCAGCGAAGCGAGCACAACTGAACTGGAAGAAACGTTTGGAGATTATTGAAGGGATAGCACCAGGCATCCTCTATCTTCATCGAGATTCTAGATTAAGGATTATTCATCGTGACCTAAAAGCCAGTAATATTTTGTTGGATGAAGAGATGAACCCAAAAATATCAGACTTTGGCATGGCGAGAATTTTCGGTGGGAATGAAAATGAAGCGAGTACCAATCGAGTGGTTGGCACGTAGTAAGTTGAATTTCTTCCAAGTGAGAATAAGAAAAGTGCATCTCTGACTCAAAATGTTTGATCAGGTTTAGTGGATTGATTCATTTGCCCTTGTAATTGCAGTGGTTACATGTCTCCAGAGTATGTGATGGAAGGTCTATTTTCGTTCAAATCTGATGTGTACAGCTTCGGGGTATTATTACTGGAGATCATTAGCGGCGAGAAAAACATTGGCTTTCGCACGCTGGAACATTCTAATCTTATCAGCCATGTGAGTTCATCCTCATTTGTATTTGAGATAATAGGCACCAAAACTCTCGTTTCAGCAGATGTTTGCAACTGCTCAGTTTGTTCTGTTTAAAACTGCTGTCTCGGTCTGGTTTCTACTTCTCCATTGTCTGTAAGCAAAGTGATATCAACAGACGTTATTAGGCACGCGGACAATATACATTTGAACTCGCTGTTCAAGTGTTTACATCCAAGGGGTTGTACAAAGTGTTTTTCACACAAATGCATGATGATTGCAGGCTTGGCATCACTGGAATGAAGGGAAGGCGATGGAACTAATCGATCCTTGTATCAGGGACATGTGCTATGTGGATGAGGCATTACGATGCATACAAGTCGGACTATTGTGTGTGCAAGACTCTGCCAGAGATAGACCGCTCATGTCTTCCGTTGTGCTACTATTAGAAAGTGAAACAGCAGGTCTTCCCCTCCCGAAGCCACCCAGGTTAACCTCGATTGGGGGCTTCTTAGGTTCTTATTCTTTGGGTGAAACGACGGGTCTTTCAATACCGATACAACCCAGCTTAACCTCAATCACGGGCTCCATAGATACATATTCTTCGTTTGAAAGCCAAGAAATTGAATCATGGAACTCATGACAGTTGCTAGGCGGATGGTAGATAGGGCCAATGTGATTCTTCATGTTGTTTCGTCTGTTTGTTCTTGTGATCTTTACAATAAGAACAGTGTTCTTGAAATTGTGCGCATGTGTTTTTGTCAAAAGGCCCTACGTGAAACAGAAAAATCATTACTTGATTCCCTGGTCTTGTTATGAAAGTGTCTGCATTGCTTTTTAAAAAGTAGCGACGCATTTGGTTCTTTTTAGGACTAGCATTTCGGGTAAAAGTTGTTGCTGAGTGACCTTTGGTTTGAGTCGCAGAAATAGTTTTCTTGCAAAAATCTGTGTACATTATAACCAAAGTGGTCGGACCTGTCCCATCATCCCTCGCAGAGTGGGAGCTCCGTGCACTGGCTGCTGTTTTATTCCAGCATTTTGCAGTTTGCTATGCCTGAAGTGAAAATTCATCATTTTGGGACCAAGATGTTGCCCTGTTTGTCCAGCCGATGTGATTATATACACATCTTGTCTTTCACCGGTGAAGCTCATTTTGCAGGTGTGTGAATGGATACGCTCGATCTATATAAGCTGAGGGCTTGTTCTCAATTTTTGGAGACAAAATCAATGTTGCTCAACTAATGAAATATAAATTTGCGTATTTATTGAACAGTTCAAACATTTGGAGCAGCTTGACGCCTACATAAATCTATCAGAGTCGGTCTCAAGTAACTCTGCTTGGGGTGAGGTTCAGCTGCAGGTAGCAGCAGCTTTACTGTCGCTTCCGAGATGCCCCTCATGCGTTCATCGAGTGTCTGTTCACCTAAACGTGCACTGATGTTTCCGAAACCCTTCTCCCATGGCATCTGTCAGCTGCTGCTGCGAGACTCCCGCCAACATACATGAGACTCGCGCCAACCACCGCCATTCCAGCCTTTGTCATCACCGCGCCCGACCTTGAGGAGCACCCTTTCCCTCCCCCCTCTTTCTCAACCTCGGAAGAGGATCTAAGGCTCGATTTGGGGTTGACTTGCCTGAGCTTCGACCTCTGATGATGACTCAATATCGGGAAAGTACTAGCCTTCTCTGTAATTATCATTTCGAGAAAATTTTATAAAGGTGACGATTTAAAGGAAGACGGTTCGAAGTCTCAATATATCTATCATTATACGAGTTTTGTCTGTGGGTGGAAGAACGGTTCAAAGTACCTTATTATAACCCCAATTATATACTTCCTTGCGTGTAATAAAAGAAGCTTTGAAACCTCTAACTCCACCGGATCACTTTGAACCATGCAATCTCCGTGAACCTTACTTCTGGCCTAAAACTAGTAAATTGATACTTTTATGCTCTTTCATCAACCCGAGGAGATTGTTTATTTCAGGGAAAATCACGCCAAGACGCGCACCTAAGAAAGCAGGAACAACTGGACAGGAGCAGCAAGACATGACTGGGAAATCCCTGTGGAAACCGCATGAAGTAGGCTAGACCGCTTGACTTTCACTAAACTTGAATTAAATCTAGGCAAAAGAGGACATCAGCTACCTAAGTTCAAGCTATATATGGGTCATGGAGACTGCAGTTTTCTTGAAAGTGACCGTTGTTGAGAGCCACTGGTTTGACATGAACCATTTCAGCAATTGGCAGACAAAAACACAAGCCGTCTATCAGATATTGAATATGTATATGCTAGAGGAAGGAATGTTGGCAATCTGCGACAGTGTTTGAACCGAGTCGGGCATTACCACCAGGGTCCTGCACACAAGGACTTCCCATCCACGACGTAAAATGAACTTATCAGCATCTGCCTCAATGTGATTTTATCCGCTGTACTTTGTTTGGCAAACCTGCTTGTGGCTTATCCCGCATTAATCCTTTCCGATTGTCTGAGCAAACAGCAAAATTTTTTAGGAACATCTGAAGTGGACTATTTTTTACCAAAGTCTAGCCTATACTCAAGGGCAAGGAGGATGTTAGAATATTTAAACCATATATTCATCTAACAACTTAGCCTCTGATTGGACTTTTTAATAAGACGGATTGAATTTGTCCAATCTTGCCAACTATCTGCCAGGCCTAGGGATGAAGAGGGGCAAGTTACCAATTGGTCTTAAATATATTATAAGGATGCCAATTCAATCCTAAATTCTTCAAACTTTGCCAATCTAAGTCCTAAACATTTGTACAAAATTCCAATGCAACCGTTTTGGCCACTTGGAAAATCGCTAATGTGGCGATGCAAAAATTGTCCAAGTCAACATGCCACATAGAATGGCTGGCTATAAGTGGACACCACTTAGCAACATCTAACATTTATTGGTTATAACAATTGTATTGAAATTTTGTGTAAAGGTTTATAACTACATTGATAAAAATGAAAAATTAAGGACTAAATTAACATTCGTACAATAAGTTTAATACTGATTAGGTAATTATCTTAGATGAAGAGAGACACCGAAGTTGGTGCCTACACAATTGCTCATGGTTGGCTTATTCTTTGGCACCGGTTGTGTCGTTTGGAGAGAGATCTCGTAGACATGTAGCAGTCCTCAACGAATGGGGTTGCATAAAATACAGGTTTTAAAACCCGAACAGATTAAATTTAGATGAGAAGTTTACCTATTCATGCTCGCCTCTCAGTTTCGTGAAATGATTCGTGTCATTTCCTTTCGTTATAAAATTGTTTAAACCTAACAACAAAATGTTTTCTTTTAAAAATTGAGTAAAAACGTGTCAATTTAGGTCAAGTTCAAGTTAAGTTGTCTCGTGTCATCTCAATCCGAGCGATGTTCTTGTGTCATGTCCGAATTGCCGCCTCTAATATCTGTTAATGCCATGGGTTGCAGCCAGAAATTTGCCTAAGCACCCCTGGCGACGAAGGTAGAAGAGACTGTTGGAGAAATATTTCCAGAATATTTTGAAGCTGACAAAACGTTTCTATCAGTCTAGTCTGGATATCTGCAGATTGTCTAGTTTAATGTCTGAAGACTTTCTAATTACCAGACTCAAGATTCAAGACTTAAGACTCAAGACTCAAGACTATTCTCATTGACAGTCTTTCTGATCCAGTGACGAAGGAAATCCAGAGCCGAAGTATATGGTTGAGGGTTTAATCCTATCGTCTGGAGAAGATCCTTTTTTGGTTGGATAAATATAATGGATTCTTTTGTTCGTATCTAGATCAATTGAAGATCCGATGGTCGACGAAGTATTCTTGGAATGTTCTATTCTTGGAAACCAAGATCCTGATTGTATGGGCGAACATGATTGATGGGCTATCGTCAGGTTCCTTTAATAGCTCGAATGATCTTCTTGATTGATTCCGTCCAACGGGTAGATTGGAGGAATTCCTTTGGAAAGTGCCAACGGGTATGATGGCATAAAGGAGTATAAATAGGAAGACGTTCTAGCTGTTTGAGTATGTGATCGATAGAGAAATTCCAGAGTCTGAAGCACCTTGATTATTAGTCGATACAGTCTGAGTGAAATTGTATACACAGAGAGTGTCTATACTTGGTGATACCTTGAGTGAGTGTGGTAGATCATCTACACCTAGAAATCAAGGAAGATCAACACTGTAACATCTCTTTGTTCATAGTGGAATCCAGCCAAATTGGCTGTCAGTGCAGAAGAGTGGACGTAGGCTTGAATCAAGCCGAACCACTATAAACCGCGTGTTCAATTCTCTCTTTCATTTACTTAGTCTTACGTTGATTATTACTTATCGCAAATCCTTCAACTGTCTAAGTATTGCGCAATTATAAAGAAATTATCAAGAAAAATCTTTTATATACCTATTCACCCCCTCTAGGTACTCGCACTAGCTATATCAATTGGTATCAGAGCTCGTGTTCTTACTTTATTTGAAGTGTTTTACTTCAGAGTAAAAGATCCATGGCTAGTATGCTAGCACCAGGGCTGGTGGAAGGGCAAAGCAATACCAGACCACCCTACTTTGATGGAAAGGATTACAACATCTGGAAGAACAAGATGAATCTGGAAGAACAAGATGAAAGCTTTCCTACGATCAAAAGATCCTCTGGAGTGGGATGTTGTGGAAAGAGGAATCACTCCTACTGCTGCATCAGTCTCTGAAAGAGGGAAAGAAACTGTTGATGCCAGCGGAATGACTTAGGAAGAGATAAATAAGAGACAAGCACTCGATGCAAAAGCAATTTACTCTTTATATTGTGCCTTGTCTCCAACTGAATATAACAGAATATCTTCTTGTGTTACAGCAAAAGAAGTATGGGACAGATTACATATCACCTATGAAGGAACAGATCGAGTGAAGGAGACCAAAATCAACATTCTCCTCGGTCAATATGAAGCCTTCAAAATGAAACTAGGAGAATCTATAACTGACATGTTTAGTCGTTTTACAGATATTGTCAATGGTCTTAAGAACCAAGGACAAAAGATTTCTGATCTCATGAAGGTGAACAAGCTACTGCATGGACTCTCCAAGGATTGGAATCATATAAAGACTTCAATAAGAGAGACGCAAAGAATTATGCCTCTATCCGTCGACGAGCTGATTGGAACTCTTCAGTCTTATGAAGTGGAACGAATTAATGAAGACGAAGATCCAAGAGGTAAGAAATCCATTGCATTAAAATCAAATGATGATTCTGATGATACAGATTCAGGAGATGATATGGATGACGAGGAGCTCGCTCTCATGATAAGAAGATTCAGAAAACTGAATAGAAAAGGTAGAAGGTTCAACTCAAAGAAACAAAGTTTCCAGAGACAGCAGACCAAGTCTATTGATGATGAGGAATCAAACAAAGATGTAGTCTCGCCGAATGTAAGAAAAAGGGACACATCGTAGACCCAACCGTGTCCTCTTTCTCAAGAAGAAAAGAGGAAAAGCTGAGAAGTTTCGAAAAGCTCTTAAAGCCGAAACCAGAGTGATACGAGAATGTGAAGAAAGTGATAATGAATATGCCAACATATGTCGATGGCACATTCGGACTCGGACTCAGATTCTGGATCGACTCGATGAATTTGAGGTAAGTGATTTTAAAATTCCTGTCAAAGTCTCTAAATACATTGATGAACTGTGTTTCAGTCTTAAGACTTCTCTCAAAAGGATTTTCGAACTTAAAAAAGGAAAATTCAGCCCTAAAACAAAAGGAAACCATTTTAGAGGAAAGAGTTAAAAGTCTAGACTTGAATGTTTCTGCTCTTAAAAAAAAAGAAGATAATCTTTTGAAAGAAAATGTTTTCTTAAAAACGGACTTATCAAATATTTCAAAGAAATTTTCGATAGTATCCGAAAAGCTTGAAAAAGTTCTTTCAGTTCAAAGACCTTACTTCAATAAGTCTGGTCTAGGCATGACAGCAGAAACAATTCCCTTGATTGATTTTCCTAAAGTAAAAGAAAGAATTAAGAAAAGACCATCGAGAGAGGCTTACAAAAATCATTTCAAGAAAGTTTTTGTAAAGTCTGTAGGTCGAAATGCTCTAAGGTGTTCAAAGTGTAACAGTCAGGATCACTTTGAAAAAGAGTGTCCTATGGTTTGGAAGCCTATTAAGAAAGTATGGCCTAATAATGCTTATCCTACTAACACCAACGGACCCAAGAAAATTTGGGTACCAAAGAAAGCTTGAGACTCTCTTTTAAATGCAGGTCTCCGTCAAGAAAAAGGTAAAGTGGTATCTTGACAGTGGATGTTCAAGACACATGACAGGAGACTCAAAGTGCTTCATAAAGCTTGTTCAAGTAAATGGTGGAAATGTTTCATTTGGAGGAAAAGGCAAAGGAAGCATTGTGGGATTTGGAACTGTGAAAATTGAAAATCTCACAATAAGCAATGTTTCTCTAGTGGAAGGACTCAACTATAACATCCTCAGCATTAGCCAATTGTGTGATACTGGTTTCAAGATCTCCTTTCAGGAAGGAATATGCTCTGAAATCAGTAAAGACTCTACTCAGTCTTTTATGGGTCGAAAGCATGGAAATATCTACCTTTTAGATGTGAAATTAAATGAATCACAATGCCTAATCTCGATTCAAGATGAAGCAAGCTTATGGCACAGAAAGCTTGGTCATGTCAATATGAAGCAATTAGCCAAAATCTCATCAAAGCAGCTTGTTCGAGGTCTACCCAAATTACCATATCAAAAGTCCGATCCATGCACACCATGTATTTTGGGAAAGCAGGTAAGAAATTCATTTAAGCCAATAAATCATATCTCTACTAATCATGTACTACAGTTGCTGCATATGGATCTCTTCGGACCAACCAGAACCCAGAGTATTGGAGGTAAGAAATATTGCCTAGTAATTGTGGACGATTACTCCCGCTTTACTTGGGTATATTTCCTTGTAAGTAAGTCAGAAACCTTTTCGTATTTTGAAAAATTTACTAAAAAGGTTCAAAATGAAAAATGATGTATTATCTCAAGTATAAGAACAGATCATGGAGGAGAATTTGAAAATCAAGATTTTACAAAATTGTGTGATGAATCTGGATTTAAGCATGTGTTCTCCTCTCCATACACTCCTCAGCAAAATGGAGTTGTGGAAAGAAAGAATAGATCTCTTCAAGAAATGGCTAGAACTCTTTTAATTGAAAGTAAAATTTCTTCACGTTTTTGGGCTGAAGCTGTTTCAACAGCATGCTATATCATCAATAGAGTCTTCCTAAGACCTATTCTTAAGAAAACCCCTTATGAATTATTCAAAGGTAAGAAGCCCATTGTTTCATACTTTCATGTGTTCGGTTGCAAATGCTTTATATTGAAAAATGCAAAAGATCGAGTTGGTAAGTTTGAACAAAGATCAGATGAAGGCATTTTCCTTGGATATTCTACATCGAGCAAAGCCTACAAAGTCTATAACAAGAAGAGCCAGTCGGTGGAGGAGTCAATGAATGTCAAATTTCAAGACTCTACGCAAGATGAATCCAGTCAGACTCAATATGAAGAGTCTGAAC
Source organism: Eucalyptus shirleyi (assembly GCA_017140165.1). Taxonomy (NCBI): domain Eukaryota; kingdom Viridiplantae; phylum Streptophyta; class Magnoliopsida; order Myrtales; family Myrtaceae; genus Eucalyptus; species Eucalyptus shirleyi. Next base: position 45,252,074 of record CM029450.1, read on the forward strand.
CTGCTCCAGACCTTCCAAAGCTTACAACTCAAAAAGTATCTCAGACTCTGGAAGACCAGCATCAAGATGTTCATGAAGATTCAAATAAAGAAAGAGATCATCATCCAGACAAATCAACCAGTAACCGGAAGCACAAGTCCAGTCATCCTAAAGATCTCATTATCGGCGAAATTAATGAAGGAATTCGCACCAGATCCAAAAGACGTGAAGAGTCCAGTGCTGTGGCCCTCATCTCTGAAATTGAACCAAAAAGCATAGAAGAAACTTTATCTGATGAAAGCTGGATCGAAGCTATGCAAGAAGAGCTCAGACAGTTCAACATTAATGATGTCTGGGAATTGACATCTAAGCCAAAAGGTAAAACTGTTATTGGAGCCAAATGGGTGTTCAGAAACAAGATGAATGAAAAAGGAAAAGTCGTACGAAATAAAGCAAGACTCGTGGCCAAAGGATACACGCAAGAAGAAGGAATAGACTATGATGAGACTTACGCTCCTGTAGCAAGGTTAGAAACTATTCGTCTATTACTTGCGTTTGCTTGTTACAAAAATTTCAGGTTATTCCAAATGGACGTCAAAAGTGCTTTTCTAAATGGATTTATCCAAGAGGAAGTTTATGTGGAACAACCACCTAGGTTTGAAGACCCAAAGAAGCTAAACTCAGCCTTCAGACTGAAAAAGGCCTTGTATGGTTTAAAGCAAGCACCTTGAGCTTGGTACGACAGACTAAGTAAGTTCTTATTACAGAATGGTTTTGTCAAAGGTAAAGTAGATACTACTTTATTTATTAAAAAGGAAAACAAAAGCTTTTTACTCGTTCAAATATATGTGGATGACATTATTTTTGGATCCTCTAATGAAAGTCTATGCAAGAAATTTTCTAAGTCTATGCAGGATGAGTTTGAAATGAGTATGATGGGAGAATTAACATTCTTTCTTGGTCTTCAAATAAAGCAACTAAAGGAAGGAACTTTCATTTACCAAGAAAAATATGCTAAAGATCTTGTCAAAAGGTTTGGATTGGAAAATTGTAAGAAGACTGATATACCAATGTCAAGTTCTTTGAAGATAGACAAAGATGAAGAAGGAAAGAAAGTTGATCAAAAGCTATACAGGAGGATCATCGGTTCACTTCTTTATCTTACTGCTTCTAGACCTGACATTTTGTTGAGTGTTTGCATCTGTGCTAGGTTTCAATCAGATCCTAAAGAATCCCATCTTAGTGCTGCAAAACGTATTATTAAATACGTTGCTTCATCTTCAAGCATTGGTCTTTGGTATCCTAAGAAGGGAGACTTTAATCTTCCGGATATTCGACGCCTTGAGATCTGGCCGGCTGCGAGTCGATAGAAAGAGTACTTCGGGAACTTGCCAGTTGCTTGGAAACAGGACAGTGTCTTGGTTTTCAAGGAAACAAAGCACTGTAGCTCTCTCAACAACAGAAGCATAGTATGTAGCCCTTGGAAGCTGCTGTTCGCAAATTCTATGGATAAAACAACAAAGCTACAAGACTTTGGGATTGAAGACTCATGCACGAAATCAAATGTGACAACACCAGCGCAATCAATCTCACCAAAAATCCAATTCTTCATTCAAGAGCAAAGCATATAGAGATTCGACATCACTTCATTAGAGATCATATTCAAAATGGAGAAATCTCGATTCAATTTGTTGATTCAAAAAGTCAACTAGCGGATATATTCACAAAGCCTTTGGAGAAAAATCAATTCGACTTTATCCGTTCCAGACTCAACATTTTGAAGCTCGAAGAAGTTAAAGTCTAGAGACTCACCAACCTTCAGACTCTGAAAGTTGATGACCGTCAGACTCAAATCTCTCAGACTCTAAATCTCTCAGACTCAGATATTGATAACTATAGACTGTAAGTTGTTATTTTATCTCAACTCGAAAAGGTATGATCTTTCGTTCAGTTATTTTGTAGTCTCTGTGAAAAATCGAAAACTTGTCTTTTCAAAAGGATTAATTTTGGCAGTTATTGATTTCGAAAAGAGGTATTCGTGCATTTGCTTGTACCGATTGAACTTCCCTTTTCAAAACTGAGTTATATATACACAGTTTTCACCTTCAATCTTCAAAACCCTAAAAAGCATTCTCCTCCCAATCCGGTTTCTACTTCGTGCTCATCTTCGAGAAAGTTGTTATCTTTTCTTGGGAAAGCAAGCAAAAGGAATCTTTCAGTGACAAGAAGGATGTCTTCTTCGAGGAAGTCTTCAAGAATCGCGAACAAGGGACCACAGAGAATGAAGGAGGGACCTACCCATTTCGATCTCACCGAAGAGGAAGAATCGAGTCAGCAACAAAGCCCGATTCACTCTCCACCACGTCACTCAACGCCATCTACCCCACAAGGTGCGGGTCAACATCCGGAGGAAGAGATAATCGAGGACGCAGATCCTGTAAGAGTCCAAAAACCCTCTTATATTTACAAACTCTACCGTGCTTTGAAAAGTACTGGGACTCCGTTGAAATACGTGGATGATTTTCTCAAAGATAAGCATTATGGGAATGAGTATATCTTTCTGAAAAGAATGGAGGATTTGGGAATTGCTCCCAAAGGTAAAGCAGAGGAAGCACTTGCGAATATTCCAAGTGACCCTCGTATGTCGGGACCAAATTCGACTGATGGGAACGACGATGACAAAATGTTCAGTAATTTTCAACCGAGAATGGGTGTTGCTGCAAAGGTGAAGGGAAAGAGGATGGAGTTATTTAAATCGAAGGAACAGGAAAATTTGTTCTTCAGACTGCTGAAACGGGGGGTGATAAACCCTAGGAGTGTCGATTTCAATTTCTTGGATGCTGTGAATGTGAACTTAAGAAAGAAGTTCAGTCTGCTTCAACTGGAACGTTTTTGCACTAATACCACAGACGGTTATGCACAACTGACTGCATATTTCTATTCGAATCTCAGCTTTATAGATGCGAATAGAATATCATTCGGTGTTCGAGATCAGGATTATGTGTTAGACGTGGACATGTTGGCGGACATAATTGGAGTTGAACGAGGACGTTATCAACCAATCAAAGTCTCAGTTGCTCGTGCCTCAATGGACCTTGTCGAAGATAGGAATATCGAGGGAAAAATCATCTATTCAAGGATGCGTGCCATCAACATTGTGCTGCACAAAATTGTTATCAATTGCATCAGGCCAAAGTCTACATCAAAGACTGATGTGTCTAATTCTGAAGCAAAATTGATGTACGCAATCAACTTAGGGAAGAAGTTCTCTCTCCCTCACACTATTCTCTTTCACATGTACAGAGCAATGTCGAAAGACAATGGACAATTGCCTTATCCAGGTCTGGTGACCAAAATCTTCAGACACATGAATATTGAACCGCCACACACACTTTGTGTTCGACCGTGCGATAAGATGGTGGTAGGTTTGAAGATGTTGATGAAGATGCGTCTGAAAGAACTTTCCAAGGCTATGGAGAAATTCAGAGTGAAGACTCCAGTTCCGTCTGCTTTAAAGCGAAAAGGGAAGGAGGCCATTGGTGCCCCATCCAAAAAGAAGAGAACTCTCATCTTGGAGGATGAAGATGAGGAGGAAGATCTTACAATCACTGCCTTGATAAGGACCGGACGTTCTGTTCCCCAATCAACAGAACATCAGAAGACACAGAGAGAAGAAGAGGAGCAAGCCAAGAACAGAGAAGAAGAAGAGCAGCGAGAAAAGGAGAAAGAAGCTGAAGAAGAAGGAGAAGAAGAGCAAGAAAAAGTCTGCAGCTAAATCTGGAGAGAAGGAGAATCAAGACACAGAAGAGCATGATCATCACTCTTCCCCTTTTGATGTCCTAGAGACAGGGGGAGTTGGCGAGCAAAGGTCCACACCTCATGCTGCCAATAGTGAAGGTCTAAGACAATCTCCAACAGATCCAGAAGAAATTCAGGCTTCTCAAATGCCTGAAGAAGGACACGATACATCAACACCAAATCTGCAAGACTATACAGAAGCGCCATCGTCTGCATTCACTCCATCGGAAAGAGCAAATGCAAGTACTCAGACGGACAATTCTGCAGATTTTCGTCGTATTATGGATATTCTTCTGGAAATGAGTGGCCAGATATATGCTCTGGACTGTGAAATTCAAGCCATGAAGAATGCTGGACAAGCATCTTCAGTTACACTGGAGGATAAAATGAAAGACCTCGCTCTGCAACTTCAAGCCAATGCCAAAGGAGAGGAGGTAGCTCAACTAAGGGAGGACTTGAAGAGGCTAGAAGGCGTAGTCCAGTCCATGGGAGATTTCCAGATCGTGCGCATTCCCAAGCAGACATGACTCCTTTCTCACCTTTTTTAATGATGACAAAAAGGGGGAGAAGCAATTTGAACCAACCAACCTTCTTTGTGGTTAAATGTTTTTTTTTTTTAGTATGACTTGAGTGAACTTGGGTGTGAACTTGAATTTGACGGAATTGGCTGTGGATTTAGATGCTTGACAGTTTGCATTTATATCAAGTGTTGTTATATGGTATTACTCATGAAAGACTAACAAATTTTCTGTGGATGCAGAGTCTGGTTGTTTTGTTAATCTTTATGAGATAGCCATATTGCTTGAGAAATGTTTTTGCAAGTCAAAGAGGTTCAAATCTACAGGAAAGTTTTATCACCATCAAAAAGGAGGAGATTGTTGGAGAAATCTTTCCAGAATATTTTGAAGCTGACAAAACGTTTCTTTCAGTCTAGTCGGGATATCTGCAGATTGTCTAGTTTAAAGTCTGAAGACTTTCTGATTACCAGACTCAAGATTCAAGACTCAAGATTCAAGACTTAAGACTCAAGACTCAAGACTATTCTCATTGACAGTCTTTCTGATCCAGTGACGAAGGAAATCCAGAGTCGAAGTATATGGTTGAGGGTTTAATCCTATCGTCTGGAGAAGATCCTTTTTTGGTTGGATAAATATAACAGATTCTTTTGTTCGTATCTAGATCAATTGAAGATCCGATGGTCGACGAAGTATTCTTGGAATTTTCTATTCTTGGAAACCAAGATCCTGATTGTATGGGCGAACATGATTAATAGGCTATCGTCAGGTTCCTTTAATAGCTCGAATGATCTTCTTGATTGATTCCGTCCAACGGGTAGATTGGAGGAATTCATTTGAAAAGTGCCAACGGGTATGATGGCATAAAGGAGTATAAATAGGAAGACGTTCTAGCTGTTTGAGTATGTTATCGATAGAGAAATTCTAGAGTCTGAAGCACCTTTATTATTAGTCGATACAGTCTGAGCGAAATTGTATACACAGAGAGTGTCTATACTTGGTGATACCTTGAGTGAGTGTGGTAGATCATCTACACCTAGAAATCAAGGAAGATCAACACTGTAACATCTCTTTGTTCATAGTGGAATCCAGCTAAATTGGCTGTCAGTGCAGAAGAGTGGACGTAGGCTTGAATCAAGCCGAACCACTATAAACCGCGTGTTCAATTCTCTCTTTCCTTTACTTAGTCTTACGTTGATTATTACTTATCGCAAATCCTTCAACTGTCTAAGTATTGCGCAATTATAAAGAAATTATCAAGAAAAATCTTTTATATACCTATTCACCCCCCTCTAGGTACTCGTACTAGCTATATCAGAGACCATTTGAGATCTGGTCGGATCCCGACGTCAACAAAAAAAGCACGATTCGCGATGTTAAATGACGGTTCCGGCGAGGTTGGAGTGTCCCAAAGCTGTCTTATTTTGCTCTTGTCTCCACTTTTCTATTGGTTGTGTGAACTGGAAGTGGAAAATACCAATCCTAGGTAATATAATGGAAGGGGAAAACTTAGCTAGGAAATTTCTTGATTCCCTCCTAATTGCTGCCCGCCATCAGTGTGTATGTCCAGAACAGGAGGAAATATTCAGTGGTTGCTAACCACCAGCTCCTCAGCCTACGTGGCGCACGTGATCCACTCAAAACGCAACATTTGTTTGTTGACTTAAATGTGAATAGAAAATTAAAAAAATTAAATAAGCTTTCTTTTCCCCTTCTCTAGCTTGCAGAAAAGTATTGAGCAGCAATTAAATGCTCACTTTCAAAATCCCGCCTAACATTCTCTCTCCTTTTTTTTTCCAATTTTCAAGGGTTTTAACCTGCATTTCTACTGTTCCAAAAAAAAAAAAAAAAAAAAACCTGCACTTCTAGAGAAGAGCAACTACAGCCTACTCCCTCTTTCTCTCTCTCTCCAGCATGTCCCTACCGCCTCTGCCTCCGCCAACAGCCACCGCTGGTCGCAACTGCTGGTCCCAAGCCTCCTCCACCTTTGCCGTTGCCTCTAGAGCCCATCACGGCTATGTTCATCAGCTGGCTCTCTCTCTCTCTCTCTCTCTCTCTCTCTCTCTCTCAAGCATGATTACGCCAACTTGCCATGGACAACGCAAAATCCCAAGTTGTTTCTGACGCAGCAATCGAGCATAAGGTCTGCGCTTGCATTAGTCTCTTGGGGAGCCCTAGAGACATCTACTATGGCCAAGTTTTTCCTTCTTAAGAGCTTGTTGCTATTGTGTAAGAATAGCCGAAAGCCAAAATATCAGTCTTTTTCCTTGAATTTGCATCAGCCATCTTTGTTTTATATCGAACAACTAGTAAAATGGATATGACAGTTGATCTACACAAGGATGTAAAGATTTTTAGCAGACAGCCAGTAAAGTGGATGCCTCCAAGAGAGGTGGTCGATATGATGGTTCCAGTTCCAGTGGGAGGAGGTCGGAGAATGATGGGGGGAACACCGGAGGAGGCATTAGAAATTAAGATGTTTGCATTTGTCGTGAGTTCAATACGACTCTTCCATCTCTCTCTCATGGTTTGTTTTTGTTTTTGTTTTTTTTTTTTTTTGTTTGGGGATTGAGCTTTTGGAGCTTTTGCATCTTCGTACTCTGCTGTTGTTGAGCTACAAGTTTCCTAAGTATGGGTACTAATAAGATTGAATATGGTTATGTTTAGTTCATCTTTCAACTACTGCCATTATGTATGAAGATTTCGGCAAGTCTTTGCCGTATATTTATTTATCAATTTTATGCTTCTTTCTCCTTACAACATAAGATGGAGTCTATCCATGATGAATATAGTGGAAGTTCTTCAATGGCTGATTTGACCAGCTTCCTAATCCATTTCCTTGAGGGACCAAAACGTTATTCCGTGCTTATTGCATTGGGAAATACAAATGGTTGGAGACTTGCTATTGATTCCACTTAAAAAAAGGGTTAATATCCTAAAAACCCAAAACTGGTATACTTGTGATAAATTTACCTTAAATTATTTTTTTTATCACCAAAAATCACAAACTAGAATACTTTTGACAAATTTACCCTAAACTGGTACACTTGTAACAAATTTACCCTCTGTTAGTTTTCGTTAAATTTTATTATCAAATTATTAGGTTAAATGACATATGACAATACAAATTTAGATTTTACGCTCTATTTGTCATAATTTACAATTTTTGTGATTTTTTTGTAGTATTAATCAAATTTAGCATATGGTGTATTTGTTATAAATTTACCAATTTTTGGTTTTTTGCGGTCGAATAAATTAGTTTAGGGTAAATTTGTCATAAATATATAAATTTGTGGTTTTTTATGATCAGTTGGGGTTAATTTGTCAAGTGTACCGGTTTGGAGTTTTTCGGAGTATTAACCCAAAAATAGAAAAAAATTTTGCATGACATTGAATCGCAATATCAATCATAAAAAACCATCCATTTTCGTGATATCTACATCTTGCTATGGAAAAACCAACTTTTTGCAAGTGGCATGAAGAAATGTTCCACATGCTGCAACTCATCTGTCACACTCCATGACAAGAAGGAAAGCCAATTTATGATCATATTGAATTACTGAACAAAGATGCACACCACAACATTTGGACATAAATCATGTATGTTGAACAACTTTCGCAGCCACAACAATGGAAAATAATATTTTTTTCAATTGAAATTAGCAGATAGACCCATAGATAGAAAATTATATACTTGCCGATACAATAGCTTGATCCTCAATCTCGCTTTCATGAATTGGATAGAAATCTCAAAGCTTCTAACACAAGCAGAAATTTGTAACTCAAGTTATTTCAAAATGGAAGTGGCTAAGGTAAAAGAACTTAATTTCATATGAATCTGCGACCTTGTATCTTTTTACATGTAAAGAATGAATAAAATGTTGTGAGAGCCTCAATGTGTTCCTTTTCATCCTCTTTACCAGGCCTATGATCAGATGTGAGAGCCTCCGCAATGCTAACTCTCCAAAGAACAACTTGACAATCTCCAACATTAGACACGAAGTGGTTGCCCCTTCTAATCAACGCAGCTACACATCATGAGCCGCCTCATCCTTCCTCATTAAAAAAATCCAAATCAGTCTTTAGGTAACCATGTTTCACGGCCGTCTCTGTTTCATCCTTGTCTCTTCTCACCACTTCATCTATGATACTCTTATTCAAGTTTTCCGCGGCAAACTCAGCAGCAATATTCAACAAAAGCTTAGCGCATTGCAAAAAGCAGTCACTTGTGGAGAGTACAATGGACGGTTGATGCAAATTCAAGGAAAAAGACTGATCTTTTGGCTTCTGGGCATTCTTACACAACAACAACAAGCTCTTAAGAAGGAAAAACTTGGCCATAGTAGACGTCTCTAGGGCTCCCCAAGGGAAAAACGCGAGTGCAGACCTTATGCTTGATCTTTGCATTAGAAACAGCCGGGGATTTGGCACCATCCATGGTGAGTTGGCATAATTGTGCGTGCGTGAGTGAGAGCCAACTGATGAATGTGGCCGTCAATGGGCTCTAGAGGTGACGGCATAGGCGCAAGGGGCTTGGGACTAGCAGTTGCAACCAGTGGTGGCTCTTGGGTGAGGCAGGAAGCGGTAGGGATGCGCTAGAGAGAGAGAAAGTGGGAGTGGGCTATCGTTGTTCTTCTCTAGAAGAGCAGGTTGAATAAGATCCATGGTATACTTTTTATTACTGGTCAGGAAAAATTTGAAAAAAAAAATAGATGCCTTTGATAAAAATTCATTATCAACATAATTTTTTTTCTTTATTTCCATTTCTAGAAACCGAACAAGAAAGAATTCATTTAGAAGATCAAACAAAATTTTCTAAAACCCTTGAAGAAAAGGAGAGAGTGTTCGGCGGGATTTTGAAAGTAAGCATTTAATTGTTGGTCGGTACTTTTCTGCAAGCCAAAGGAGGAGGAAAAAAAGTTTTCTTAATATTTTTATTTTCTACTCATGTTCAGGTCAACGGACAAGTGTCGCGTTTCGAGTGGATGGCGCGTGCCACATAGGCTGATGAGTTGGTGGTTAGCAACCAATGAATATTTTCTCCTAGAATAGTTGTTTCCTTTCCTTTATATTACCTTTGTCACGCCCCAATTTTCAAGTGTGTGCGCATCCTTCAGTGGTCGATAAATTTGCAACGTCTCAGGACATGTTGCCGACCCATTCATTTTAATGTACATGTGGAAGCATATATATAAATTCCCAAACAGCACAAAGATGGGATAGACAAGCAGGATCACAACGCACAACCAAACCACACACCCATATACAAAGGTTTGCAAAAGCATAAGGTCTACAAGCCCTCTAGGTGTTCGAATCCCCCACTGAAAACTCCGAGCTCTCTTGAGAACTTGGGTCCACCATTGCATCACCAGGAGGGTCAGTTGTACCCTCGCCAAAAGCGATCTCTAACACCGACATATGGACCTCAGACTCTTGTAGGGGACCTTCTCTGGGTCCATTTCGCTCTTGATAGTACTACGCTCTAAATTGATGGGGTACCCTCCGAGGTAGTCCCACATCAACCCAAACAATGGTCCTTGCAAGCTCATAGATCAAGGCTCCTTAGCCCCCGTGAAGAGGAATCTGGGTGACCTGTTTGGTGATCCTCTTGGACTAGCCAAAACGCTTTGGATGAGCCGCCATCTAAGGATTTGAAAAGGTTGGGCCCTCGATAGGGTGAGACAATGTCTCAACAAATTCACCCCCCTAAACTCCTACTAGAAAGGAAATACACCTAAAGACAGTCTATGCACACACAAGACAAAGGACTTACGTTGCCTCAGATCTTTCCTACAAATCAGTACATTTCATATACTTAACCAATCAATTTAATTTAAATCATTGATAAGCTCAATCAATCAATTCAGTTCGATACCATCAAAATGATCCGTACTATCTATCAATCAATACCATATATAATTCAATTCCATTTATCGATTCAATTGATACAACCACTGCTCACATAAGCTGAAATATATGGTCAACGCTCTCATAAGCTGATATAAATAGATAGTAGCTCGCCCAAACTGATATATAGATTGTGCTCCTATAAGCTGATAAATAATCATAGCTCACATAAGTTGATAAGGTATATTGCTATCACAAGCTGGTGTGCAAAGGAATTCTCACAAGCTTATGGTAAATATGCTCTCATAAGCTAACAACTCACCAAATTAAAGATACATGATAAAAATAATCATGTGTGGGTACACAATCAGTCTGAGCCAAAATTGCAATATCTTTCTTTTAGAAAATATCACTAATTATAATAGTCCACAAAAATATTTTTGGCGTTGTAAACCAACACCCGAGATTTTCTAATTAAAATACCAAAATTATCCAATTTTGGAGTAAATATCAAAAATTACAATTTTCACTCAATTAAATAAACCAGCACTCAATTTCCACTCAATTAAATATCCAAAATTACAATTTCCACTCAATTTGCACAAACCAGCACTCAATTAAATAAACTAAGCATACCATTGCAATTAGTACAAAATTCCGATCATCGGCTATCCCGGTATAATTTTTGAAAAATAATAAATAATTAAATAATTACCAAAATTAATTAAATAATACAATTAAATGCAAAAAATAGAAACTTATGCTAGAAAAGCCTAATTAAACACCGAAACGGGCTCGGAAAATTTCCGAACCTATTTAGATAAATAATACGATCTATCTAGTCTCTAATCAAACTATTCTAACCACCTATCATGCATAAACGAATAATGAAATCACTAATCCGTTCTAACTAACCACCTAAACCATACTTAGCATAAAATAATCAAACCCTTAAGCATCATTAACTCCCTAAGTAGAGTTTAGTGAGTAAACTCACCGGTTTTGTGATTCGGTGAGTCCACGGTGACAGCAACATGGAGACGGGCGACAAATCTCCTAGTGGTGAAGCCAAGCGAGAATGGGACATGTTTGAAAACGGGCCTTGAAGTCCATGGAAGCTTTTTGGCCTTTGGCTTTGGATGTTGGGCCGAGATTGAGAACCAGGCAAAAGGCTGAGCTAGAAACGCTAAGACGGGCTGGTGAAGGCTACTTTAGGCAACGGGGGCGATGGTGGCTGCTCCGGCAACCTAGACGGCGGTCTAGGGAGCTCGACGATGACCAAGAATGGCGCAGGGACATGGCTGGGCACAACAAGGGGTGGGACGAGTGATGGACAAGTGCGGGCTCCCGTGGGGCTCTCGGGCCGCATGATAGTGGTCCAACGGCTTGGCGGGACAGCAAGGGGGCTTGGCTCGGTTTCCTCTGCAACTTTGGAGCTTCAAATGGATTGGAAATGGAGAAAGCAAGGTTTGCTGAAGAAGAAGGGCTAGCTGTTGAAGGGATGGGGGCCACCAAGCCTTCTAGAAACCAAAGTTGTCTCCTTTGAACTCATCTAACACTCCCCACCTCTTTAGCCATTATCCAGCAGCCCTTATCCACTCTAAACTTCCCCAACACACTTGTTAAAGGGTCCAAAAGGTTGTGCACCAAGGGGGTCTACGAATTTGGTCACAACTTCCCCAAATTGAACCAATTTCTCTCCAATTGGACCTAAACCAGTCCCCATAAATCCAATTAAGATGTCCACACTTCAATTCACTTTTTTCCTCGCCAATAGAACCAACTTGCATCCTAAAAATGCGATAAAAAACGGTCTTCTGAATTCTTCGAACAAAAATGACCCAATGTTGAATTTTCGCCAAAAATTTTGGTTTGCAGAAAAAATTTTGGAGGATGAGTCGACGGTCCTAAAATAAATCGTGACATGATAGAACTTTCAATTTCTGAAATCGGATTTAAATTTGCGGTTAATTTCGATCTGATGCGATTTTAGCGTAACCTAGCTTACTAGGTAGCTTTTATAAGTTTTTAGTGCAATTGACACGTGGTCAATTATTTTTAAGTCACATTATACATCTTCGACATATTGGCAACTCTTGGTTGTCGTGAAAATCTCAATGTTTTAAATGCGGACACAGGGTACTAAAACGATAGAAAAATCAATCTAGTGCCAATCGACGAGAATTTTGCAATTAGGTGGAATCACCCACACTTAGTCATATGACTCAATCAAGTTGACCTATCTCCGGTCTCTAATTGATTTTTAACTGTGCTGTAATGACCCTTGTAGACTAGCACGGTCGAGCAATCGATTTCTGATTGAATTCTCAAATTTATTGCGTTAAAATCCCTTAACGGCTTCCTCGAATAGACTAGTTATCTCGTGAGTGATCAGCTCAGATAATAGAACTATAGGTGTGTCGATGAAAAGCCCGATTCATTCAATTGAATATAGAACTGGAATTTCAGGATGTCACAATCTTACAAAGGTTTGCCTTTTTCATAGAATATTACATAAACTCCCCCACTCTAAGGACTAATGTCCTCTTTAGTGTTGGCCTATATTGCCCACCAGTACTTTTCTTATTTAATGAAGTGACCCAGTCCACCTCTGTCTCTTTTACCATCCTAAAAACTTATACAACTTGCACATTTTCCGAGCTATCTCATACTAATGGTCACTCCTCGCACTTATCGAATCGGATATGGGCCTAGTCCATTCATGAACATCTATTGGAGGGAAAATGAATTGAGTAATACATATATATCCGTCGCAATATCTTTTTTCAAAACCATTCTCAAGTGGTTCTCAAATACAAAACAATAATAATTGCTTGATCCAAATTTGTATACAAGAAACATGCTTTAATAACTCGTGTGATAGTCAAATCTTTATCACTTAAGATACAAGTTTACAGAACCATAGAAGAGATAGTACCACTCATCTTGGAATACTTACGATCAAACAACACGCAACTGAACAAGCCAACAATCTCGTAATACTAACAACTAAACAAGAATCAGTATCAAAACCAAGTAAAATATTACATGAAACAACACTTAAATGCTAACAAAAGGATTCCTACTCACTAACAAATTGCACACCTAAAATGATTATTCAAGCTGTTCACAATGCAGGGCTTGCAAGTGCAACCTTAAAATTCTCACCCTAACCAAACCATTGCTTATAAACAATTACCTTCAAAGCCCATGTCTCCACAACACTATAAGCCACCAATTCCAGAAAATTCCATAGCTCAACTAATCAAAAAGTGGACTTTGCAACTTGAACCTCATGTAATTCCAAATTTAAGCCATAACCTTGAAAACTAGTATGATTAGAACAAATGAGGGATGTGAGCACTTATCAGATGTTGCGTCATGGAGTTGAATCGGTTTGGCGAGACTTTGTGACATGTAGGCACAAAAGCCCACTTCTTTCATTTCTTTCTTCCTTCCTTCTTTCTTTCTTTCAATTCTCTCTTTTGCTTCTATAACAAGCTGAATGTCCATTTTTCTTCTTCCTTTTTTTCTGTTGTGGGCCCTACCCTTTGACAAGTCAAAATATTAGCATAGATAGTTCAAGCAGAGCCACCCTGTAAGCACCACAACTCCAATTCAAGTGCATCATTGTGACAAAAACACTTTACAATCCTATTAAGATCATCATCAGTAGCTACATTCACAATTTTTTTTTCTAGAACCCTTTTGCTAGAAGCTAGATGTCACGCCCCGATCCTCGAATGCATGCCCATCCCTCTTTGGTCGATAAAAATTTTGTGACTTCCTAGGACAAGTCGCCAGCCCTTTCATTTTATTGCACATGCGGAAGTGAAAATAAATCCTCTAACAATAATCATCTCGGGATAGAAAAGCAGGACATCACATTCACAAAGAAACCACACTTTTATAAACATACTGAATCATTTACAATAGTCTATATCCAAAATATTTCAAAAGATTGACTCTCAAAAAAAAAAAAAAAAGCAGTCCTATTTGACTTACACTTTAGGTCACCTCAGCTTAGCTCCAGGTCCTCTCTCTACGGTCCTAAAAAATTTAAGCTCAAGACGGGGTGAAATATGAATCCCAGCAGGTTCACACTTTAAGCCCTGATTAGGAGGGAAATACACCTAGAAGTGTTCTAACCACACAATCACACAATTGGCATAGAGGACTCACCTTGCCTTAGTTTCTTTCCCGCACGTCTCACATTGCATATAATCAATGCACATAACAATTAGAACACCTCATCAATTCAATTAATTACAAGGGTCCTGATTATAAGGCTAAACCGTTATGACACGTCACATTCCATGCCACATAGTTTTTTCTTATAATCAGGCACATTAAACTCAAACAATTATGCGTTCCAATTGTTAATTACACCTCTTAAGGGTACGGCCGACTCTAAATTTAATGGTCTTCTGGCATTGCCAGGCATTGTCTCACCTCCTTTTAGCACAGCAACGTCTCTCAATTAGACGGCTTTTCCAAAGGAACGTAGGTCCAGAATCTATTGCAACCCAAGTCCCAATGAATGGGTAACGTTTGGCTTAATAGCTCGAGACGGTTTTTCTTAACCAACACACGACCAATCAATCTCGGCCTAGGACATTGTGCATTGCACTCAAATGCCTCAATTAAAATGGTGAATCTTGCATATTTTCTTTATATTATAAATACATGGTAAAATAATCGTGTGTGGGTATACGGTCAATTTACACTAGAAAAATTGATATCCTCCAATTTAAAATCCCACTATTTTATATAGTATGTAAAAATCATTTTTGGTGTTAAAACTTGACACCTGGAATTTTCTGAATAATAATGAATTTCACAAATTTGGAATTAAATACTCAAAATTCTAATCAGCACTCAATTTGCACAAATTAACATTTAATTGCATAAACCGAACATGCCATTGCAATCGGCACAAAATTCTAGTCACTGGCTATCCCAATTTAATTTTTGAAAAATAATTAATAATTAAATAAATTACCAGAAATTAAATAAATTACAAAAAAAATAAATTTAAAGCATTTAATTGAATTAACCTAAACTAACTAAACTAAATAATCTAACTAACAATTAAATCTAACCATCCTTTTTAATTTAATCTAAGTACACTAACTAAATAAACTAACTAATTCCTAACTAATTCATCTAACTAAACTAAATAAACTAACTAAATAATAACTATATACTTAATCTAACTAAGCCATCCTAAGCCTAATTAACATAATTAATCCACCAATTAGCTAACTAACACACATCTAAGTGTCATTAGCCCACTAATTAGTTAGCATGAAAATTGGCTCATGGCAATGGCGGTGCAACGGTGGCTAAGATCCGGGCTCACGGCGAGGTCAAGGGAAGCTCGGACCGGCTGGAAACTGCCAACGAATATGCTGTTCGGGCTGAGAAAACCGGCACAAAAGCTGTTGGTTTCGGTCTTGAAGTGTGAAGGGTTGAAGCGGGCTTCGAATGGGCTGGTCGAGCGAGTGAAGGGCTGCTCGATTGAAGCTGGACGCTCGGGCTTTGGAAGGAGCAACGTTGCTGGATTGGTGGAGATGGCAAATGGTGGGATGGTTCGGTGAGTGGAGAAGGTGGGGTTTTGATGGAAGTGGAGATGGCCGCGTGTGCAGGCGTTGAAAAAAAATCCGGTCAACAAAAGCTTGAAGATGGAGAATTCGGTGGTGGTAGAATCGTGTGAGTGGGTGAGGGAGTCTCGGTGGAGAGAAATGAAAGAGACGAAAGTTGCAGAGGAAAATGAAATGAAAAGCAGAGCAGAGAGAGATCAAGAAAGAGAAGACGTGAAGAGGATGGATTGCGGGGACGTGCTCGAGAAGTTTGGTGGAGAGAGAAGTCAAAGTCCAAAGAAATATCCTGAGTAATTAAAGCTTGGTTCCCCCTTGGTCTTCAAGCTTATTACCTTGTCTCCTATTTCTTTCTAGCCTAAAATTCCACAAATTAAACCAAATTGATGCCAAAATTTGCTGTCCAAGCTTAAATTCGGAAATTCACACTTTGGGGCTTCAATTCCTTAACGAAATTCTTCAACTAAGATCTGATTTTGTTGAAGAAAAAGCCCACATAAATTTCTATAAGTTCCCAACATCCAATAGCTTGGCTTAGAAGTCAAAATTCTCTTCAAATGAGCTAAACCGAATTTCCGTTTATTTTTTGAATCGATTTTCCGTAAAAATCTCGGAATTTTCGAAATTTTTTTGGAAAATGAGTCGGTGTACTTAAATGAATCTTGACATGACAGAACTTTCCATTTATAAAATCGAGTTCAATTTCGCTGTTAATTTCAATCTGGCGTGATTTTAGCGCGTCATAATTTACCGGGCAGCTTTTAGGAATTTTTAATGCAATTAACCCGTGGTCGATTATTTTCGAGCCACAACATACATCTTCAATACATTGCGACTCTCAGTTGTCGTGAAAATCTCAAAATTTCAAATACAAACACCGGTACGAAAATGATAGAAAAATCGGTCTAGTGCCGTTTGATGGAAATTTTGCAATTAGGTGGAATCGCCACACACTAATTGTATATCTCGATCGAATCAACCTATCTCTAGTCTCTGATCGATTTTGACAGTGAAGTAATGACCCTTGCAGATTAGCATGGTCAAGCAATCGTTTCTTGTTCGAATTCTCAAGATTATTGCATTTGGATTAGTTAACTCGTGAGTGGCCAACTTAGAGAAAAAAATGCTATAGGTATGTCAATGAAAAGCTCATTTCATCTCATCAAAATCAGACTCAAAATCAGGATGTCACACCAGATAAACAATAAGGGCTGCTTCTTCTCAATGTACCATCATAGAGAAAGCACTATCGCTAAAATGGCTAGGGAAAGAACGAACCTTCGAATACGCGATTTGGTGAATGATAAGCCACATCAAAAGGGTCTTCTCTTGGCCGAACCCACCAAAAGTTGTTTGAATCAGTTTGATTTTTTATTCTGTCTGGTTGCCTCTGCCCTCAGGTCAAAGCCTGATTTTTTTTTTTACATAAAGTTATCTAGTAATATACACATGTTCACCTAAAGTAACAAAATCTACACGTTTTGATTTTAACTGGATATAAATTTGATCAGTATAGGGTTGGAAGTCCCATAAGCAGAATCATGACAAGTTTTTAAGACAATATTGGACCTTGTTCGAAGGGGGGTGATTTCCACCCTTCTTTGACTAAAACACCCCCTTATTTTCAATCGACTTACTTAGAAATTTAGTCAATCATCAACTCTAACTTCCCTCTCCGACTGAATAGTAGTTATCCTACCAAATTTGCTCTATTTTGAAGTACTTTTTACTCTACACGGCATTTACGAATCCGACGGATCCTCCATGGCCATGCGCGGCTTCAGGATCTCACCCTCCTTCGCTCAGCAATGCTTATCATCGAAGCAGAATTTTCTCTTCGCATATATGCCTCTTTTATGTCTAATGCCAATGAGATTTCTTTCTAGAAAGATGGAAAATCAACGAGTCATCTTTGTGCTCATGGTTGCATCAGTGAGCTCGGAAGTTGTTGGTTTCCTTTTCTTGTGGCGAATTTCTAGAACTTTGAATTCCAAGTTCCACTCTTCTTACATGGTCTTCACGCGTAACGCAGCTCCTTTCGTGGAGGAAGGAGATTCAAGTTTAGAGGCTGAGTCAAATTTGAACAGCGGCGAGGAACAATCTCTCGTTGAATTAGTCAATGAAGAAATGCTCCTGAAAAAGATTGTCTTTTTAAGCCACCGTTTTGACTCAAATGATCTCGATGTCAATCTTGACCTTTTCGGTCATTCTGGGCAAGCAATTGTACTCTGAGACAGGCCTTGTCGGCACCTAGGATTGAAATGTAGCACAGATTGTTCAAGCGGAACCACCCTGGAAGCACCGCTACTGTAATTCAAGTGCATCATCACAACGAAAACGCTTTACAATCCTGTTAAGGTCATCTTCTTGTAGAATCGTTCTGCCAAAAAGCCAGAAAAACAACAAGGATTGAATGTATTACAGTAGACATGGGAGAGTATCGCTGATCTGTTGGCTAAACTGAGAAGCAGAGGAGACAAATGTGAGTGCTGGGTTTGTCGGTGGACAAGTCCTTGCATGTATACGAGGATTGAATCTCTTACAGTCGTTTGTCATGTGAACTCACCTATGTGTTACCCGATTAATGACTGACAAATTATTGTGATTACCTTGGACACATGGAAACTTATACAAAACGAGCCTGTTGTTTTTTTTGAAAAAAAAAAAAGGAGGAGTTGACAACAAAAGCTATGTGTTGTATTCAGAAAAAACTGAAAAAAATGTTCAAAATACATGCTAGAATATAACCATAAACCCACGTTGCCCACTAAAGTCCACAAAACCAGCAACAAACCATAATAGCTAAAATATGTGCAGCTAACTGCTCCTACAAGATAAGATTGACCAAGTAAAACAACAATTAACCAACTGCTAAAAACCAGGACACCAAGAAATTGACTAAACAAAACAAAGAAAAAAACAGAACGTGCAGTCTTGATACATCAACACTCTCCTCCTGGATCAAGTACTGCACACTCCTAGCTTTGCCCTGAGAAGTTCAAATTGACCAACATGAAATGACTTCGTGAATATATCTGCAATCTGGTTTTTTGAACACCAGTTTCACCTCTTCAACCTTTTGCACTTCTCTCAAGAAGTAAAACTTGACCTTAAAATGCTTTGTTCTTCTATGAAATACTGGATTTTGTGAAATGGCCAGAGTAGCTTCATTATCCACAAACACTTCTATGTCTTCTTCTTGTTGCATATGCAGATCATCCATCAGCTTCTTTAACCATAATGCTTGATTCACAGCTGCAGTAGTTGCAATGAATTCAGCTTTTGTAGTTAATTGAGCCACTATTTCCTGCTTCTTTGAACACCAGGAAAAACATGCCGACCCAAATGTAAAGCAATAACTTGAAGTGCTCCTCATATCATCCATTGATCTTGCCTAGTCAAAATATCCCTGCAACTTAAACTCCTAAACTCCACAAAACTTAATCCCATATGAAAGATTACCTCTTAAGTACCTCAACACCCTCTTTGCAGCTACCATATGCAACTCACTTGCATAATTGAGAAATCTAAATAAGACACTTACAGGAAACATGATGTCTGGCTTAGTTGCAGTGAGATACATAAGACAGCCAATCAAACTTCTATATATTTTTTTTATCTGCAAGTACTGATCCATGCTTCTTTTGAAGCTTTTCCTTATGACCCATTGGTGTACTCACATTCTTGCACTCCTCCGTGTTGAATCTCCTTAGGATCTCCTTCAAATAGTTCTTTTGACAGATAAAAACTTCATTATGAGTCTGCCTAACCTCCATTCCTAGAAAATATGAGATCTTACCAAGATCAATCATTTTGAACATCTTCATCATCTCTTGCTTAAATGCAGTAATATGAGCACTATTACTCTAGGTCACCAGTATATCATCCACATAAAGAGACACCACCACTAAGTCAGATACTAACTTCTTGACATATAGAGTGGATTCACTAAGGCTTTTCTTGAAACCTAAACCTAACAAGTGCTCATCCATCTTACTATACCATGCTTTGGGAGCTTGCCTCAAGCCATAGACTTTTCTCAACAAATAAACTTTCTCCTCTTGGCTCGATGTGACAAAGCCTTCTGGCTGCTCAACATAAGTCTCTTCCTGCAACACTCTATTCAAAAATGCAGATTTCACATCTAACTAATATACCTTCCATCCTTGTTGAGCTGCCAAAGCAAGGATCATTCTAATTGTATCAAGTCTTGCCATGAGAGCAAAGGTTTCTGAGAAATCAACTCCCCAAATCTATGCATATCCCTTCACCACCAACCTGGCCTTATGCTTATTCACTGAGCCATCGGGATTAAATTTGGTCTTAAAAACCCATTTTACTCCAATCACCTTCCTATCTTCAGGCCTCTCCACTAGCTTCCATGTCTGGTTTTTTTCTATTATAGCCAACTCTTCTTTCATTGCATTCATCCACCTCTGATCACTTTTAGCTTCCTCATAAATCGCAGGTTCCAAAACAGCCACACTACACCTTTGATATATATCAGTCAAAGATCCGGTAGTCGTCAGGTTCTAATGAGACCTCTTTGTGCTTGCCTTGTGGCTGATTTGTCCAATCCCATTTCTCATCTTCTAGAAACTGAACATCCCTACTAGTGATCACCTTTCCTGTTTGTGGTTGATAGATCCTATAAGCTTTTAACACTAAACTGTAGCCAACAAAAATCCCAGGTTTAGCTTTCTCTCCCAACTTGTCTCTCTTGACCTGTGAAATATGAGAAAAACACAAACAGCCAAACACTTTCAAATTTCTTAGAATTGGCTTGATATCAAACCAAGCTTCAAAGGGTGTCTTCATTTCCAATACCCTCGTAGGTAATCTATTTAGCAGAAAAACTGATGTGTTTGCTACTTCTACCCAAAACTCTTTTGATAGATTTTTCTCATACAACAGAGACCTAGTTATCTCCATAATAGTTCTATTCTTCCTCTCACTAACTCCATTTTGTTGTGGAGAGTAAGGAGCAATAAGCTTATGCTTAATTCCAGCCTCTTCACAGAAAGAGTTAAACCTCTGTGAAGTGTATTATGTTTCATTATAAGATCTAATGACTTGAATCTTGCAGCCACTTTGGTTCTCAACCCATTTCTTAAACTTTAGAAATACTCCAGCAACTTTTGACTTTTGCATTATAAAGTAAATCCAGCACATTCTAGTATAATCATCAATGAAGATAATGAAATACCTGCTGTCATTTAGTGAAGGAGTCACTTGTGGACCACATAGATCTGTATGAATCAATTGTAGCTTCTCTGTAGCTCTCCAAGTGGATTCCTTGAAGGGAAGTCTTGTTTGCTTACCTAGCAAACAAGTTTTGCACCCTGTGATATGCTCCTCCAGGATTGGTAACCCAATTGCCATTTCATTCCTCTGCATGAACAGCACACCTTTATGATGAAAGTGCCCCAACCTCTTGTGCCATATTTCTGAATCATTAACCTGACACTTGAATGCCATCTGCTCATTCTCAAGAGGATTCAAAGAAAAACTCTTTTGTTGCATATTTATCTTAAACAACTCCTGACCACTAGAGTCAAAGATCAAACACTTCTCCTCTTCAAATATCACCTTAAATCCCTTTTCTACCAACTGTTCCACACTCAACAAATTCTAATCAATTTTAGGCACATACATCACATCAGAAATCAGCTTAGTTCCAGCACAACTCTCCATTACTACAGTCCCTTTACCTTTCCCTTCTAAGTACTCCCTATTCCCAATCCTCACTCTTGACTTCAATGACTTGTCAAGATTTATAAACAACGTTTCATCACTTGTCATATAGTTTGTGCAACCATTATCAACAAGCCAACTATCACATGGAGTACTAGAGGAGAAACAAGAGGCAACAAACTGTTGATCTACCTCTTGCTAAATTGCAGCATGTGCCTCACCCTATTGCTAATCTCTCTTCTCTTTGCAAAACTTCTCAATGTGTCCAAGCTTATGACACTTTCTGCACCTAACATCTAGCCTCTTCCAACACCTAAAGTGTGGATGATTCTTTTTTCTACAGTGCTGACATGAGGAATATCTTCCCCAATTGTTCTTGGAGTTACTTGCACTATTCTCTCATGTAGCAGCTTATGAACCACTACTGCCATTTCCTTTCTTCCCTTTCCACTTCTTGACTTTTCCTCCTACATTCTGCTATTTTTTGGCCAGCAGAGCTCCTTCTGTACTTCCTTCCAACCTCATTAACCTCCTTTGCTCTTGTGCTTGTAGAGCACTTAGCAATTCTGCCAACTTGATCTAAGACAAATCTTTGGTATTCTCCAAAGAGGCAATGGTTGCCTCAAACCTTTTGGGCAAGGAGACAAGAATCTTCTGCACTAGCCTATTATCAAAGAGGTCAGTGCCTAGAACTCTTGCCTGATTTGCAATGCTTATCAACTTATCAGAATACTCCTTAATTGTCTCAAATTCCTTCATATGCAGTCTCTCAAATTCTGTGATCAAGTTTAGTTGCTTCATGCTTTTGATTCTCTCATCTCCTTGATACTCAGTTTTGAGGAAGTCCCAAATAGCTTTGGCTGATTCACAAGCCATAATTATGCTGAAAATGGTAGGTGAGACAGTAGCATATAAACAAGACTTTGTCTTTGCTTTCCTTGTCGTCCTCTCCTTGTGAAACTTGATTTGATTGATGATTAGATTGTCGGGAAGGGGAGCAACTTCATAGTCTTGTTCCTCAGCTTCCCAAAAATCACAACCCTCTAGATAGGCTCGCATTCTCACTACCCAGGCTTGATAATTTTTTCCATCAAACACTAGTGGAGCCATTGGTGAAAAACCACTTGATCCTGCCTCCATCTTGCTTTTAACTTCTATGGATGCAGACACACCTCTCAATCAATCTCACAAGTCACTCACAGCTCCTTGAGATCAAGAAGGCTCTGATACCAGTGTTGTTTTTTTTTTGAAAAAAAAAAAAAAAAAACAGAGGAGGAGTTGACAGCAAAAGCTATGCGTCGTATTCAGAAAAAACTAAAATAAAAAAAAAATTGTTAAAATACATACTAGAACATAACCATAAACCCACGTTGCCCACTAAGGTCCACAAAACCAGCAACAAACCAGGATATCTAAAATACGTGCAGCTAACTGCTCCTACAAGATAAGATTGACCAAGTAAAACAACAATTACCAACTCCTAAAAAACAGGACACCAACAAACCGACTAAACAAAACAAAGAAAAAACAGAAGGTGTAGTCTTGATACATCAACAAAGCCCCACTCTTCAGAAACTCCAAATTTCTCCTCTTCTTTTCTTCTCCCTTTACTTTCTCTCTTCTGGTCACTTACTTTTCTTCTTCTTCCTACTTCAAACAATCACCCTCGCCGCCACATGATCCTTCTCACCCTTGACACCTTCGCAGCCGCATGATCCTTCGAGCTCACACTGCTCAATCAAGTCTTGAATCTCGGTCTGTCGTTCGCTGGGGTCATCCTTTGCATGTTGAAGCCATGACAGGTTATGTTCGTAAAAATGGAGCCACCATTACAGGTGAGACACCCTCATCGCCGTGAGATCTTTTGTCGTCAAACAACTCACGTCGATTTTTGACTGGGCAGTGGTCAAATTCTCATAAATAGCTGTAGCGTATTTTGTCAATTCTTCAAAGGAAAAGATTAAAATCTCAAGACATCCTACCTTGAGCACCATGGGTTAGACTCTCAGAAAATCTTGTTCATCGATTCTTGTTCGGGCCAGAAAGTGCAGAATCAACCGACCCACAGAACTCGCTAGGGTCCTTCAGTCATTCTTATTATGCCACTTATGACTAGTCGGTTTTCTTGCTTTGTCTTCTTCATCCTAGTTCAGGCAAGTCAAACAGCCAGAGGCGTGGTTTACAATATCACGACATCGGAGCCACTCTTCCCGAACCAAACTCTCGTCTCTTCTGGCCAAATTTTCGAGCTAGGGTTCTTTACGCCAAACGGGTCAGCAAATCAGTATGTTGGGATATGGTACAAGAACTTGGCGCCTCCTAAAATCGTGTGGGTGGCCAATAGGGCATTGCCGCTTGTGTACCCAGATCAGTCTGCGAAATTAATGATAGGCAGTGATGGGAATTTGAAGCTCGTGGATGGAAAACAGAATATATTTTGGTCTACCAATGCCTCTCGTCGGTCCAATTATAGGTCAGCGGCGCTATTAGATAGTGGAAATTTTGTACTGCAGGATGCAAATTATAGGGAAATATGGGGAAGCTTCGATGATCCGACAGATACTCTTCTTCCGGACATGAAGATGGGAGTAAATGCCAGGACTGGGGAGAAACTCTATTTAATTTCCTGGAGAAGCGACAGTGATCCGTCCCCTGGAAGGTTCTTGACTGGGATAACATCGGAGAGGCCGCCTCAGTTTTTCATTTGGAATGGTTCCACCCCTTACTGGAGAGGCGGACAATGGGACAAATCGAAATTTATCGGCATAAAAAACATGGTCCGATCGTACTTGAGTGCAATCAATGTTGAGCAAAATATTCAGCAGGGGACCACTTACTTATCTATTGATTTACCCAAGCAGACCTATGCATACATGTCTGTTTTGCCTGGAGGATTGCTTAAGATAATGTACTGGGATGATGGGGCTAAGGTGTGGTCGACAGATTGGGTGGGACCGAACAATACTTGTGAGATTTACGGAACTTGTGGTCCTTTTGGAATTTGTAATTCAATGAATTGGCCTATTTGCAGATGCTTAGATGGATTTGTGCCAAAGTCAAATGAAGAATGGAACAGTGGAAACTGGACCGGAGGATGTGTGAGAGAGACAGAATTGTATTGCCAGAAAAACACAAGCACATTGGCGTCAACAATTGTAAAGAAAGATGACTTTTGGCAAATGAGCCGGATGAAACTACCTGACTCTGAGGATTATTTATCAGACATTGGAGATCAAGAAGGATGTTTAAGCTGGTGCCTGAGCAACTGCTCTTGCTTGGCTTATTCTTATGTCAGCACCATCGGGTGTATGGTTTGGACTAAAGAAAACCTCATCGATCTTGAGGAATTTTCCACAGCTGGAGAAAATCTTTTTGTTCGAGTTGCACATGTAGAAACAGGTTAGAAATGTTTTCATTGAGATGCGTTTGAGTCAACACCAATTGTCTTTTGCATAACTCTCTTTCCCTTTTAAGGAGGATCATCGCAGAAAGCCATTATCATCAGCCTGAGTACTGTTGCTGGGATCCTGTTCTTTGCAGTATTTGTTTTTGGTCTTTGCAAATGGAGAGCTAAGAAAAGAGGTACTAAAAAAGAGCTACATCAGTGTTTTCAGAGGATTGTGCTCCTATTTTGTTTAATCTTCCGTTGCTATGAAGATAGTAAGCTGATTCTTCACCAATAATAAACACAAAAAACTTCAGAAAAATCTTAAGGCTCCTTGACTTGCTAGGTAAACCTGAAAAGCCGGGCAAACTGCTACAAGGAAATGCATGGAAAGAGCAATTGAAGGAAGATGATGCACTGGAATTGACTGTTTTCAGTTTTGATAGCATACTACTTGCTACAAACAAGTTCAGCACGACAGGTAAACTCGGGCAAGGAGGGTTTGGCTCTGTTTACAAGGTAAAACCATTTTGCAGGAAATTCATTAAGTGGAAAATATAGAGATAGTTCAAGGTCTAAAAGCTACGTGATTTGTGAAACAGGGAAAGATGAATGATGGGAAAGAGGTAGCTGTGAAAAGACTTTCTAGTAGCTCGGCCCAAGGTGTTCAAGAGTTCGAGAATGAGATAGTCCTAATATCAAAACTCCAACATCGAAATCTGGTTAAACTCATTGGTTGCTGCACTGAAGGAGATGAAAAAATTTTGGTATACGAGTACTTGCCAAACAAAAGCTTGGACTCCTTTCTTTTTGGTTAGTTTTTTTCTCTTTGAATAACTACTTTTTAGTGATTTATTTTTAAAATAGCACAAAAATATGAAAACTGTTCTTGTTTGTTATGTTTGTTAGATTCAAAAAAGAAGGCAGAACTCAACTGGGGCAAACGATTCCAAATTATTGAGGGAATTGCAAGGGGGCTTCTCTACCTCCATCGTGATTCTTGCCTTAGGGTCATACACCGTGACTTAAAAGTGAGCAATATTCTCTTGGATGAAAAAATGAACCCAAAAATTTCAGATTTTGGGCTGGCACGAATGTTCGAGGGCACTCAAATTTTGGTGAACACTCACAAAATTGTTGGAACCTTGTAAGTTCTCTAGCCCTACTTGAATAATCAATCTTTTGAGTTGATCTTTCGAAAGTAGATAGAAATGATTGATTTAGCACAACAATGCTGTCACTTTAGAAATGTTTCATCTTGTTGTCCCTCAATAAAATTAAAAGGGTAAATACTAAGTTCAAATCAATGCAGTGGTTATATGTCCCCTGAGTATGCTATGGGCGGAATATTTTCTGAGAGGTCCGATGTCTATAGCTTTGGAGTGTTGCTATTGGAGATTGTTAGTGGCAAAAAGAACACGGCCCTGTATGATCAGGGATATCTCGGTCTCCTTTCCTACGTAAGTGCCAAATTCCAACCTTAATTGATATAAAAAGTTCCCTGCAATATTATGACAGTGTTCTCTTGTAGGCATGGCAATTATGGAGTGAAGGCAAAGCATTGGACCTACTGGATGGAGCAATTGCTGTTAGCTTTCCATTGGAGGTAATAAGATGCATCCACATTGCGCTTCTCTGTGTCCAAGACCATGCTATGGATAGACCAAACATGACGAATGTGGTTCTAATGCTAGGCGGTGAATCAGATCTTCCTCAACCGAGACAACCTATATTCACTTTCCAAACTGAAATGCCAAATCATGCTATTCCACCACAGCAAGAAAGCATCTGGTCTGTTAACACTGTCACTAATACAATGGTCGAAGGAAGATGACGGCTATGTTTTTCATTTTTATTTTCCTTCGTTTGCAGCTGATTTTGTTGTTATTTTCCAAGATATTAGGTTACGTTTGGTTGTTCGGATTTCTAACCAGAATAGGACTACATAGAATATGATATGAAATCTAAGGGTTTTACTATATCCTATCAACTGTATGATGATTATTGTAATAAAGTTAGATGAATTCATATTATATCATTGTACATTATTTGGTATAACTATTATAATAGTATAAATGAACCAAAATTTTTACAAATAGAGAGTGAGAATCTCTCTCAATACTCTTGCCTATTTTATATTTATTTATTATTTAATTTTCCTATTTTTAATTAATTTCTTTTTTTTTTATTTCTTCCTTCCCCTTCCATCATTCTCTAACAAAATTTTAATTAAGTAATAAGCTGTACTAATATACCTAAAATGTGTTTAAGGTAGAATTAAATTCGAATATATTAATAAAAATAAGAAAAAACTATTTTTTGTTCTTTTGAATTTCTTATATTATAAATCAAATATTTGTTATATTGAAAGATAAATTTAATTTTGTTAATTTAAGAAGTTTGAATTTTCTATTATAGATATTAGAAATCTTATCCACCTATATCCCACCTCCTTCATGGAATGATTTAATTTGGCCTATATCTCTCTTATATCCAACTTTATCATATATTGAACAACTATCAAATGCAAGATAGGATATATATTATCATATTTTGAATTTCATCCTAACTGTCAACTGTAGCCTAGTGTTTATTTGAGTAACTCTGAGTTATCCAGGAAGATGAAAGAAAACAGAAAGTGGCCCAAAGCTTGAATGATGGAGCAATTTGTTCAGAGGAGCTTCGCATGTAGCTGGGAGGTGTAATAGATGGCCCATCAAGCCTAGGCCCATGTCTTTAATAGACAAACTCAGCCCATCTTCATTTTTTCTTCTCTACATATCTCACGTGAAGTCAAAGCAGCGTTAGAACAAGTAAAGGAAGAAAAACGAGAAGCTCGACCGTGAAAAAGGAAAAAGGGGAAGAAGAGAGAAGAAGGAAAAAATCGTACATGCGCAACTGATCCGGACACGTCGACTAACCAAATTAACTATGAAGCATAACACCTAGTAAGTATTCAAGTTAATTATACATCTAATCGGAGTAATTTTGGAAATTATGGCACAAATTTGGAGTTAAGCAAATTTTAAACTACAAGGTTCGATTAAGGAGTTTTTGAGTTATGATTTTTGTGGAAATGATAGTCTAAGGCTGTGTGGAGTGGCAGGCTTTGACAAAACTCGATTTTGAAGTAGGTTTGTTTGGAACGAAATTTCAAAGTTTTGTGTACAAGTTACTTGTAACAGATAATACGTGTATTAGCAAAAGACAAACATACGCCATAAACAAGCTTCTTTGTAATGTTTAGGTGTCGATACATTAGCAGTTGAAGATGGTTTAGTTGAGTCATTCATTGGAATGATGTTTTACTCAAATTTTCACACCATTTCTCGAATAATTGTTAAGATTGCGAGTGTGTCAACTCAAGTAATCTTTGTAATTCTATTTCAACTTTTTCAGTAAGTGATGTTATATGTTCTTTGAGTTTATAAACTTATAGTTCGGAAGTGATATGATTTAACGGAAGAAGGACACTAGGGGTGAGTATGGTAATATTTCTATTCTTGGGAATAATTTC
Source organism: Eucalyptus shirleyi (assembly GCA_017140165.1). Taxonomy (NCBI): domain Eukaryota; kingdom Viridiplantae; phylum Streptophyta; class Magnoliopsida; order Myrtales; family Myrtaceae; genus Eucalyptus; species Eucalyptus shirleyi. The sequence continues at coordinate 45,280,409 of CM029450.1, forward strand.
TTTTCATGAGTATTTTTTTTTCTAAGTCCATTCCCTAGAATAGTTTCTAAGTAAAAAAAAAAAAAAACGCATTTGGTAATTGATGTGGCTCAGTGTCACTAGGGGGCTGGTGATGCTCGGGTGAGATTGTTGGCTCTCATCTAGCCGAAGAAGAAAAGAGAAAAAGAGAGGAGAAGAAGGAAAAAAAAAGATTTTAGGAATTGTTCCGGGAACAAGAAGTTACTTTTTTCTGATTATTGATTCTATGCAAAATCTATTCCCAAGAGCGAAAAAATAGATTTTTCTTTCTTGGAACAAAAAATTTATCAAATGAAGTTTTATTCTGTTTTTTTTTTTATTTCCAAAAAAAAAAACAGAATTAGTTATTTTCGGAAGTGGAAACAAACAGGCCCTTAAACAGCAACATGATCAAGTGGGATTGGTTTGTAGCTTTCTGATGGGCCGAGGAAATGGACTGTTTGAATCGAAACCTAAACTTAGGTTCGATTTTGTTAACAACATAAACGGGTAAATTAGCCCAGATAGTTCAACAAGAACCACCCTATAAGCACCACTAGCCCAATTTAAGTGCATCATCTAAACGGAAAACACTTAACAATCCTGTCAAATCATCATCCGTAACTCCATTCACAATTTTTCTGGAACCCTTTTGCCATAAAGCCAGAAAAACAACAAGGATTACTTCATTTCAATGCACCATCATAGCAAATGCATCATCACTGAAATACTTGAAATCGAACGAACTTCTGAAGATGCAATCGAGCTGTTCTCAATGCTCCAAGCGGCTTGATTCGGAGAATCAAACAGTATGGCTTTTGGAGTTGAAGTTGTTGCGATCGACATGGGAAACCATCGCCGATATCTTTGGCTAAACTGAAAAGAAAGGAGACAAATTGCGAATGCGGGAGCAAGGGGTTTGTCCGTGTGCAAATTTGTTCGGATCCGGGTACACGTGGCTCGGATCCATTTGCATAGTTGATCATGTGGACAAATGTAAAGAGGACACATGATCAGCGGACGCAATTATTTTGGACTCATGGACCCGGATTCAAGCGAGAGTTTCTTTAGTCGTTGTCATGGTCCAGTCAACGAGTCAAGAAGGCTATTTCTATGGCCGCTCAATAGTACACATCAACTGACTTGAGATCGCAGCGTCCAGAAGAAAACGCACCCTAATATATTAGCTAGTAGACATGTATCTGTGTTTATCAGTTAATATATGAGTAGATCTACTCATGTATCAAATCAACTATGAAGGTAGCAATGCACTAAGTCGAGGCCTGGGTAGGAAGCAGAGGGTGCAAAGGGCTTTGCTGGTTAAGCCTAGAGCAATTTTTTGGCTGAGCCCAAACAGATCGAGAGTAAATTTTCTGGGCTCAATCAGTGGGCTAGACCTAAATCACAAATTATTCGGCTGAATCAGTTCAGTTCGGCGTGGGCTATTTCAGATCAAAGCCCGACTTTTAAAAAAAAAAAGAAGTTCGTTTATTTATTGTCAAATTTCCAAACTTCGACAAGCAAAGAACTAATTAATATGAAGTTATTTATAACTATATAAATGTCACCTAAAGAAATGAAATCTACACACCTCGATTTCGATGGGACATAAGCTTAAATTGGGGTAGCGTTAATTGTCCTGCAAGCACAATCAAAACAAGCTTTTAACGTACTGCCAGAATTTGTTTAAGGTTCAATAATAAAAAATAACTCATCTACTAAAATGGCTTAGTAAACTCATCTCAAAGCTCGGTTTGATATGAATTCAAAGTCATTAAAAGTATATGGATACTATTGCACATTGCACGGACAATTAATAATAATAGTAATAATAAAAGACCAATGCGTTTGGTTGGAAGAAGTGTTTAGAATTCATGTATAATCACTTGAAATTGATGCTTAGATAAGAAAATATATTAAAGAATTGACCTTTTTTCAACACGACTGATTTTTTTTTTTTTTTTGGTCGGTCTTACTCTATTCCTACTCTAATTCTCATTCTCAGACTTTTGTCCGCCTCTTTGCAAGGCGTAGAAATCAAAATCTACACTTGAAACTAAATCGTCCTTACCTCAACCCTCCAGAAGGTGGGTATTAGAATCCCCAATTTCCCCCTTCCATGTTAAAAAAGTTGCGCAAACCCCAGTGGTTAGCATGACTGAGGTCATGGTATGGAGCCTTTACCCTTGTTCTCACGCCAACCTAACACGTGGATGTCTTGGTCAACACATATCGAATATGTGAACTGAGACGCAGAGTCAAATTTGAACAGCGGCGAGGAATAACCCCACGTTGAATAGACAATGAACATGTGGTCTTCCGAAAACCATTGTGTTTCAGCCCCCTTTGAGCACCAAGGCCTCTCGCCTCACGGGAAAGCTCGTTCATCTATCCTTGATCGACAGAAAGTGCAGAATCAACCGACCCACCGAACTCACCAGGTTCATTCAGTCATTCTTATTATGCGGCTCATGATGTCTTGGTGCTCTTGCTTGGTCGTCGTCTTTCTACTTCAGGCAAGTCATGGAACCAGCGGTTCGGCTTACACTATTACTGCATCGGAGCCACTCTTTCCGAACCAAACCCTCGTCTCCTCTGGCAAAATTTTCGAGCTTGGGTTCTTTACGCCAAACGGGTCGGCAAATCAGTATGTTGGGATATGGTACAAGAACTTGGCGCCTCCAAAAATCGTGTGGGTGGCCAACAGGGAATTGCCGCTTGTGTACCCAGATCAGTCTGCGAAATTAATGATAGGCAGTGATGGGAATTTGAAGCTCGTGGATGGAAAACAGAATATATTTTGGTCTACCAATGCCTCTCGTCGGTCCAATTATAGGTCAGCGGCGCTATTAGATAATGGAAATTTTGTACTGCAGGATGCAAATTATAGTAAAATATGGGGAAGCTTCGATGATCCGACAGATACTCTTCTTCCGGGCATGAAGATGGGAGTAAATGCCAGGACTGGGGAGAAACTCTATTTAATTTCCTGGAGAAGCGACAGTGATCCGTCCCCTGGAAGGTTCTTGACTGGGATAACATCGGAGACGCCGCCTCAACCTTTCACTTGGAATGGTTCCACCCCTTACTGGAGAGGCGGACAGTGGGACAAATCGAAATTTATCGGCATAAAAAACATGGTCCGATCGTACTCGAGTGCAATCAATGTCGAGCAAGATATTCAGCAGGGGACCACTTACTTATCTTTTTATTTACACAAGCATACCTATGCATACATGTCTGTTTTGCCTGGAGGATTGCTTAAGATAATGTACTGGGATGATGGAGCTAAGGTGTGGTTGGAATTTTGGGCAGCACCGAACAATACTTGCGGGACTTATGGAACTTGTGGTCCCTTTGGAGTTTGTAACTCAATGAGTTTGCCTATTTGCAGATGCTTAAATGGGTTTGTGCCAAAGTCAAATGAAGAATGGAACAGTGGAAACTGGACCGGAGGATGTGTAAGAGAGACAGAATTGTATTGCCAGAAAAACACAAGCACATCGGCTTCAACAATTGTAAAGAAAGATGCCTTTTGGCAAATGAGCTGGATGAAACTACCTGACTCTGAGGATTATTTATCAGACATTGGAGATCAAGAAGGATGTTTAAGCTCGTGCCTAAGCAACTGTTCTTGCTTGGCTTATTCTTATGTCAGCACCATCGGGTGTATGGTTTGGACTAAAGAAAACCTCATCGATCTTGAGGAATTTTCTACGGATGGAGAAAATCTATTTGTTCGAGTTGCACATGTAGAAACAGGTTAGAAATGGTTTCATTGAGATGCATTTGAGTCAACATCAATTGTCTTTTGCATAACTCTCTTTCCCTTTTAAGGAGGATCGTCACAGAAAGCCGCTATCATCAGCCTGAGTACTGTTTCTGGGATCCTGTTCTTTGCAGTATTTGTTTTTGGTCTTTGCAAATGGAGAGCTAAGAAAAGAGGTACTAAAAAAGAGCCACATCAGTGTTTTCACAGGGTTGTGCTCCTATTTTGTTTAATCTTATGTTGCTATGAAGATAGTAAGCTGTTTCTTCACCAATAATAAACACAAAAAACTTCAGAAAAATCTTAAGGCTCCTTGACTTGCTAGGTAAACCTGAAAAGCCGGGCAAACTGCTACAAGGAAATGCATGGAAAGAGCAATTGAAGGAAGATGATGCACTGGAATTGACTGTTTTCAGTTTTGATAGCATACTACTTGCTACAAACAAGTTCAGCACGACAAGTAAACTCGGGCAAGGAGGGTTTGGCTCTGTTTATAGGGTAACACCATTTTGCAGGAAATTCATTAAATGAAAAATATAGATATAGTTCAAGGTCTAAAAGCTACGTGCTTTGTGAAACAGGGAAAGATGAATGATGGGAAAGAGGTAGCTGTGAAAAGACTTTCTAGTAGCTCGGCCCAAGGTGTTCAAGAGTTCGAGAATGAGATAGTCCTAATATCAAAACTCCAACATCGAAATCTGGTTAAACTCATTGGGTGCTGCACTGAAGGAGATGAAAAAATTTTGGTATACGAGTACTTGCCAAACAAAAGCTTGGACTCCTTTCTTTTTGGTTGGTTTTTCTCTCTGAATAAATACTTTTCAGTAATGTATTTTTCGAAACAGCACAAAAATATGAAAACTGTTCTTGTTTGTTATGTTTGTTAGATTCAAAAAAGAAGGTAGAACTCGACTGGGCCAAACGATTCCAAATTATTGAGGGAATTGCAAGGGGGCTTCTCTACCTCCATCGAGATTCTTGCCTTAGGGTCATACACCGTGACTTAAAAGTGAGCAATATTCTCTTGGATGAAAAGATGAACCCAAAAATTTCAGATTTTGGGCTGGCACGAATGTTCGAGGGCACTCAAATTTTGGTGAACACTCACAAAATTGTTGGAACCTTGTAAGTTCTCTAGCCCTACTTGAATAATCAATCTTTTGAGTCGATCTTTCGAAAGCAGATAAAAATGATTGATTTAGCACAATGATGCTATCACTTTAGAAATGTTCCATCTTGTTGTCCCTCAATACAATTAAAAGGGTAAATACTAAGTTCAAATCAATGCAGTGGTTATATGTCTCCTGAGTACGCTATGGGCGGAATATTTTCCAGAGAGGTCCGATGTCTATAGCTTCGGAGTGTTGCTACTGGAGATTGTTAGTGGCAGAAAGAACTCAGCCCTGTATGATCAGGGATATCTCAATCTCCTTTCCTACGTAAGTGCCAAATTTCAACCTTAATCGATATAAAAAGTTCCCTGCAATATTATGACAGTGTTCTCCTGTAGGCATGGCAATTATGGAGTGAAGGCAAAGCATTGGACCTACTGGATGAAGCAATTGCTGTTAGCTTTCCATTGGAGGTAATAAGATGCATCCACATTGGGCTTCTCTGTGTCCAAGACCATGCTATGGATAGACCAAACATGACGAATGTGGTTCTAATGCTAAGCGGTGAATCAGATCTTCCTCAGCCGAGACAACCTATATTCACTTTCCAAACTGAAATGCCAAATCATGCTAATCCACCGCAGCAAGAAAGCATATGGTCTGTTAACACTGTCACTAATACAATGGTCGAAGGAAGATGACGGCTATGTTTTTTTTTCATTTTTATTTTCCTTCGTTTGCAGCTGATTTTGTTGTTATTTTTCAAGATATTAGCCTACGTTTTGTCGTTCGGATTTCTAATCAAAATAGGACTGCATAGAATATGATATGAAATTTAAGGAATTTATTATATCGTATCAACTATATGATGATTATGGAAATAAAATCATATATATTCATATTATATCATTAAACATTATTTGGTATAACTATTATAATAGTATAAATGAACCAAAATTTTTACAAATAGAGAGTGAGAATCTCTCGCAATACTCTTGCCTATTTTATATTTATTTATTTATTATTTAATTTTCCTAGTTTTAATTAATTTCATTTTTTATTTATTCCTTCCCCTTCCATCATTCTCTAACAAAATTTTAATCAAGTAATAAGCTGTACTAATATACCTAAAATAGGTTTAAGGTAGAATTAAATTCGAATATATTAATAAAAATAAGAAAAAATATTTTTTGTTATTTTGAATTTCTTATATTATAAATCAAATATTTGTTATATTGAAAGATAAATTTAATTTTGTTAATTTAAGAAGTTTGAATTTTCTATTATAGATATTAGAAATCTTATCTACCTATATCCCACCTCCTTCATAGATGATTTAAATCGGCCTATATCCCCCTTATATTTGACTTTATCATGTCTTAAATAAATACCAAATGCAAGATAGGATATGTATTATCATATTTTGAATTTCATCCTAACTGCCAACTGTAGCCTAGTGTTTTTTTGAGTAACTCTGAGTTATCCAAGAAGATGAAAGAAAACAGAAAGTGGCCCAAAGCTTGAATGATGGAGCAATTTGTTCAGAGGAGCTTCGCATGTAGCTGGGAGGCGTAATAGATGGCCCATCAAGCCTAGGCCCATGTCTTTAATAGACAAACTCAGCCCATCTTCATTTTTTCTTCATATCTCAACTGAAGTCAAAGCAGCGTTAGAACAAGTAAAAGAAGAAAAACGAGAAGCTCGTACATAACCAAATTAACTATGAAGCATAACACCTAGTAAGTATTCATGTTGATTATACGTCTAATTGGAGTAATTTTGGAAATTATGGCACAAATTTGGAGTTAAGCAAATTTTAATCTACAAGGTTCGATTAAGGAGTTTTTGAGTTATGATTTTTGTGGAAATGGTAGCCTAAGACTGTGTGGAGTGGCAGGCTTCGACGAAACTCGATTTTGAAGTAGGTTTGTTTGGAACGAAATTTCAAAGTTTTGTGTGCAAGTTACTTGTAACGGATGGTAGCGTAGGTGGTTGGGTAAGGGAACTTTTCACGAGAGGTCCCGAGTTCGATCCACAGCGTCGTCAAGCGATTTACTTGGCAGGTAAGGGTAGTGGTGACTCTACCTGTCCCCAGGGTTTACTTCGCCGCGAAGCGGCGCACGAGGTTCCCTAGATCACAAAAAAAAAAAAGAAGATAATACGTGCAATAGCAAAAGACAAACATATGCCATAAACAAGCTTCTTTGTAGCATTTAGGTGTCGATATGTTAACAGTTGAACATGGTTTAGTTGAGTCATTCATTGGAATAATGTTTTACTCAAATTTTGACACCATTTTTCGAATAATTGATAAGATTACGAGTGCGTCAACTCGAGTAATCTCTGTAAGTCTATTTCAACTTTTTCAATAAGTGGTGTTATATGTACTTTGAGTTTATAAACTCATAGTTCGAAAGTGATATGGTTTAATGGAAGAAGGACACTAGTGGTAAGTATGGTAACATTTCTATTTTCGGGAATAATTTCTTTTCAAGAGTAGTTTTTTTTCTAATTCCATTCCCTAGACTAGTTTCTAAGTAAAAAAAAAAAAAAAATGCATTTGGTAATTGCTATGGCTCGGTGTCGCTAGGGGCCGGTGATACTCGGGTAAGGTTGTTGGCCCTCATCTAACTAAAGAAGAAAAGAGAAGAAGAGAGGAGAAGAAGAAAAAAAATAGATTTTAGGAATTGTTCCTAGGAACAATAAGTTATTTTTTTCTGATTATTGATTCTATAAAAATCTATTCTCAAGAGCGAAAAAATATATTTTTCTTTCCTGGGAACAAAAAAATTATCAAACCAAGTTCTATTTTTTTTTTTTATTTCCAAAAAAAAAAACAGAATTAGTTATTTTCGGAAGTGGAAACAAACATGCCCTTAAACAGCAACATGATCAAGTGGGGTTGGTTTGTAGCTTTCTGATGGGCCGATAAAATGGACTGTTTGAATCGAAACCTAAACTTAGGTTCGATTTCGTTAATAACATAAATGGGTAAATTAGCCCAGATAGTTCGACAAAACCACCCTATAAGCACCACTAGCCCAATTTAAGTGCATCATCAAAACGGAAAACACTTTACAATCCTGTCAAGATCATCATCCGTAACTCTATTCACAATTTTTCTTGAACCCCTTTGCCATAAAGCCAGAAAAACAACAAGGATTGCTTCATTTCAATGCCCCATCATAGCAAATGCATCATCACTGAAATACTTGAAATCGAGCGAACTTTTGAATATGCAATCGAGCTGTTCTCAATGCTCCAAGCGGCTTGATTCAGAGAATCAAACAGTATGGCTTTTGGAGTTGAAGTTGTTGCGATCGACATGGGAAACCATCGCCGATATCTTTGGCTAAACTGAAGAGAAAGGAGACAAATTGCGAATGCGGGAGCAAGTGGTTTGTCCATGTGCAAATTTGTTCGGATCTGGGTACACGTGGCTCGGATCCATTTGCGTAGTTGATCATGTGGACAAATGTAAAGAGGACACATGATCAGCGGACGTAATTATTTTGGACTCATGGACCCGGATTCAAAGCGAGAGTTTCTTTAGTCGTTGTCGTGGTCCAGTCAACGAGTCAAGAAGGCTATTTCTATGGCCGCTCCATAGTACACATCAACTGACTTGAGATCGCAGCGTCCAGAAGAAAATGCACCCTAATATATTAGCTAGTAGACATATATCTGTGTTTATCAGCTAATATATGAGTAGATCTACTCATGTATCAAATCAACTATGAAGGTAGCAATGCACTAAGTCAAGGCTCGGGTAGGAAGCGGAGGGTGCAAAGGGCTTTGCTGGCTAAGCCTAGAGCGATTTTTCGACTGAGCCCAAACAGATCGAGAATAAATTTTCAAGAGTATGAACTCGGTTCATGATACTTGCTTCAAGCAAAGTTTTTCATTTATCAAAAGTCGTCTGTCTTCTAGAAGGAATTGGATGGCTTATATCGTCAAAGACATAAAGATAGAGCATAGAAACTTGAAAGCATTAAAGAGCTTAGGAACTAGAAACTAGAAACTAGAAAAATAATAAAGAGCTTAGGAACTAGAAACTAGTAAAAGCATAACGTTTTCATGGCTCCCAAGGTCTCTTCTTTCAAACTTTCGGGATGGACTCAAGATATCGATATGGCTTTCTCAGTTTCGTCGAGCTTGAATGCGGGCCGATCTTCTTGGCCGAGAGAGTTTGTCACGCCCCGAACCTCGAGCGCGCCAACATCCCACCCTGGTCATTCGAATGCGACATTCCCAGGTAGTGTCGCCGACCCCATTAAATTAATATTGCGCAAGCGGAACGTATTATAAAACCCCTGACAATAAAATACGGGATAGAAAAGGAGGAAGCAAAACCACCACATATCAATTTCATAATTCAACAGAATTATAGACAGAAGCCTACAGCCAAAAGTCTATAAAAGACCGGCTCTTAAAAAGGAACTGTCCTACCACCTACAAGTCGGACACGTTCTCCAATCTTATGACTTCACCTCTGCAACTCCTCAAGGCCAACCAAAGCTATCTGGTCGCTCCGTCCACCAGGGACCTGAAATTTTAATCCCACAACCGGGATGAGACGATGTCTTAGCAAGTTCAACCCCCTAAACCCCTATTAGAAAGAAAATACGTCCCAGGTGGCCTAGCCACATCACACAGAAGACTTACCTCGCATTAGCCTTCATCTGCAGGTTAGCATAGTTTATATAATTCAACCACGTACAATTATGATATCCAAACAACCATGTCACAATCACATCATCAGAACAATTCAACCACTTGAATCGTCTCGGCGATCAATCGACTTGATCGATTACATGTCAATTCTAGTGAATCAATTACTACTTCCAATCTCGACCCTATAGGAAGGCTTAATAACCAGTGGCAATCACGGCCCCACTCGGCACGACCTCTCATAGGTGGTCCATCAAGGCCTCACTAGGCATGACCTCTCATAGGTGGTCCATCCCGGCCTCACTGGGCACGACCTCTCATAGGTGGTCAATCACGGCCTCACTAGGCACGATCTCTAATACGTGGTCAATCACGGCCCCATTAGGCACGACCTCTCTTAGGTGGTTCATCGCGGCCCTATTAGGCACGACCTCTCATAGGTGGTTCATCACGGCCTCACTAGGCACGACCTCCAATCGGTGGTTAATCACGGCCTCACTAGGCACGACCTCTAATAGGTGGTTAATCACGGCCAATCTCCCATCAATTCCCACACTTAGGGTTTTCTAAAGAATCCTCATAAATCGCGATCACACTCAATTCGCCACAACCAATCATCAATTTCAAATTCTACATGCACAGCAGCAATCGGCACGAAATTCTGAGAGAACAAGGTCCCGGCAAAATTTTCGAATTTAATAAATAATTAAATTTATTCCGAAAATTAATTAAATAATAATATCCATATTTTTCGTCATCCACACCCAATTTATAATATCCAACCATCAATTTCAAAATCCGAACACACAGCAGCGATCAGCACGAAATTCTGAGCAACCGGGGTCAAAAATAATTTTTCCGTTTTTTTTAATAATTTCGGAATATAATATAATATTATAAATTCCAGAATTTCGAAACAATTAAATAATTCAAAAATAAAACCTATTATGTCCCAACAAGGTTCTTACCCTTTAATTAAACACACTTTAAATTAAACAAACCTTTTAATCCAAATCTCAATTAAATAAACTAAGATATCCACCTAAACTTGCTTAACTTAAACTAAGCACACTTAGAGCATAATTAACCGTCTAATCAAGATTTAGTGAGCTAAACTCATCGGATTAGCGATCCGAGCGGACCAAAACGACGAGGACGACGAGGGGATCGACTTTCTCCAAAGCGGGCCAAGCATCCGGGGTCGGGAAGCGGCCAAAACGGGCCAAAACCGAGCTGGAATACCCATTTTTCCAGCTGCTGGTTGCGGCCGAGAAGGGGCTGATCGGCGGCGGTTCGGGTGCGGAACTGGCGGAGAAGCGGCGGCTGCAGCTCGGCGGTCGCTTGGACGGGCAAGGCGGTGGCCAGGCAGGCCTCACGGTGGCCGGAGAGGGGCTAGATGGTTCCGGCTAGGCTTCCTCAGATCTGGAATGGCTGCTGGACGAAGAAGAGGAACCAGTGACTCGGCTTGCTAGAAACGGGCAAGGCGGGGCTTCGACGACCTAGGCGGCGGTTCCGGCTGTTGTGTGGCGGCGAGACGACCTTCGGCGAGCTCCACGACGGTTTGAGGAGGCTAGACGACGACCCTGGACGAGCGGACAGGCGGACCAGCGGCTGGACTCGCGGCTGCACGGGATTAGGCGCGACGAGCGAGCTAGCTGGTCCAGCGGTGTGCGATGCTCGGGCGGTTGCAAGGCTGCTTGGCCATCTTCGGCTTGCTGGACTTTTTCGAATAAGAAGATGAAGACCATGGAGGAATCGCACGGAAGAGAGAGGAAGAAGAGAGGGAGGAGAGAGAAGAAAGGAGAGAGAAGGGGAGCCATTTCATTTTCTTTTCCCTTTTCTTTTTCTCTTTTTCCCTCATCCAATCAAGGTGGCCCACCATGACCTAGGATGACCTCACAATCCACTCACCCAATCTTCGACAACATCTTCCAATGGGTCCATTTTATTTTTCCGCCGGGGTCCAATTCTTGAGCATGAAATTCTTCAATTATAATCAATTCACTTCCAATTGAGTCCAAATTGAAGTCCATAAAATTAATCCAATGTCACCACACTTCGATTCACATCTTCACTTGTCCGTAGAACCAACTTATGTCCCAAAAGCGCGACCAAAAGCGGCCTACTAATTTCTCGAGCTAAAATAGCCATTCTCGGATTTAATTGCTGAAAAACTCTGATTGCATGAAAAATCTTCCAAAGATAAGTCAATGTTCCTAAAATGATTTGTGACACACCAAGACTTCCAATTTCTGAATTCGATCTCAATTCCACGGTTAATTTCACTTTGGCACGATACTAGCGCGGCCCAACCTACCGGGTAGCCTTTAGAAATTTTCATGCATTTGACCTGTGGTTGATCATCTCAAGCCACAATGTACATCTTTGAAACATTGGCGACTTTCGGTTGTCGAGGTAATCTCAAGATTTCAAATACGAACACAGGGTACCCAATCGATAGAAAAGTCGGTTCAGTGTCGATCGACAAGGATTATGCGATCCGGTGGAATCACCCACACTTGATCACATGCCTTTGTCGAGCCGACCTATATCCGGTCTCTAATCGATTTTTATTTGTGCCATAATGACCCTTGCAGATTAGCTCGGTCGAAAGGTCGCTTCTTGGCCAAATTCTCGAGTCTGATGCATTAGAAACTCTTAACAGCTTCACCCGATAGACTAGTTTTCACATGAGTGGCCGACTCAAGGAAAAGAACTATATGCGTGCCAACGAAATGCCCGTCTCAATTTACTGAAAATAGAATTGGAAAATCGGGATGTCACAGCTCTTCCCCTCTTATAAAAATTTCGTCCTCGAAATTTAAACCATTAAAAATTCTTCTTCAAAATGGTGGGGTATTGTCGTCTCATCGATTCTGCCCCTTCATTCTGCTTCGTACTGCTATCCAAGATCCTCGGTGCCGACGAAACATTTCTGAATTAATCAGACCAATTCTTGATTCCCAAAAAGACCAAGCACTTGTCCATCTTTACAAAAATAAAGCTGCAAAAATTTTGGTTTTTTTTTTTTTCACAAAGCGGCTAACTGCCGCGTCGGGGATTCGAACTCCCGACTTCGGACCTGCAGCTTCGTCCCGGATACCAACTCGGCTAGAGGTGCCGACGGTGTCCCAAACCGCCTTCTTTTTCCATTTAAAGCCAAAAATCCTTCTTTGAACCCAAGCTTCAATGGATTCTGATTTAAATGATGCTTCATCTTCATTTCCTTAACCAAACACGATGTCCCTTTCTTAGGCGACATTTAAGGAAAAATATATTTCCTCTACTTGAAATTCCAAGGTCTGCGATACTAATCTGCGAAGCTAAACTGGCGATTCCAAGTAGTCTCAAATCTGTCACTGATAATTGCAACTGAATCACTGATTTCTGAATCAACTCTGGACCTATGATTTTCTGATCTCTGATCTCATCTCAACAATTGAAATTCTGAACCCTCTGCTTTGCGCTGACTAAAAAGAAATTATCTGACTAATCTGCTGAAACTGGGAACCTTTGGCCAAGATCTGATATAACTCTGACACTGATCTCGGCAACTGCAATCACTGACTACTACACTGACCTTGGCCTGATCTTTCTTTCCCTGACTTCATCTCAGCAATTGAAATTCTGCACTCTCAGTTATGCACTGCTTAAGAAAGAACCATCTGAAAGCTCTGCCAACTTGGAACATCTGATCTAGATTTGAAATACAATTCATCCCCGGCACTTCATGCAGATGATTTATATGATATACACACACTTCGGTATACCTTTCTAATCGAGATATTTTCGTGCTGCACTAAGGCGAGCTGACTCTGATCATCTATCGACCACAACCCCACAAGGAATCAATACTCTTCCCAACTCCTTAATAAGCCTGTCATAACATTCCATCATGCTATACTTCCATTCCCACACAGAACTCTCCCCAATACTTGAAAAAGCTTTCCTGGCTTACATTACCAAATTCTCACTTACTGATACATTCAACATTTACAACTTGTTCGACGATATCTATCTTCATACCGATCTACCAATCCCGATGACGTAGATTCTGACTCATCTTTGTACTGTTTGGACAACGCTGAAGTTGCTATGATGAGCTTCCCATAAGATCTCTTCTTTAATCTCTACATCATCAATTACACACAATCATCATCAGAACCTTAGCGTTCTGTCTTCAGAAATCTGAAAATCAAACTCTCTCTCGTCTGCATTCTCTTATAAAGTCTCCTGAATTTTCGAATCTGTCCGCTGAAGCATTTTGATTCTGATATGAACTTTCAGCTCAATTCTGAGGATAGTCATAAGATTCAAAAGGTCGCCTACCTTAGATTTGAAAACCGAATTTCGAACTTTCTCAAATAAGATCCAATCCCTAAGTACCAACTGTGCAACTGATGACTCTCGACTCAGTGCATCTGAAACTTTGCTCACCTTTCCAGAGTGATACAAAATATCATGGTCATAATCCTTAATGAGTTCCATCTAGCAATGCTATCTCATATTCAACTCCTGAGGTCTCAACTGACGGGACACATATGCAACAACCCTATCCTGCTGTATCAACACACAACCCAATCCTTTAAACGACGCATCACTATATATCTCATCACTTCTATGACCAAATGGAATAGTAAGCACAAGTGCGGTAGTCAGCCTCTTTTTAGGCCCTTGAAAACTACACTCGCACTTATCTATCCACACAAACTTTTCTTACTTCCTCAGAAGTCTTGTCAATGGCGATGCTAACACTGAAAACCTTTCCACAAACCGTCTGTAACACTCTGCTACAACCTAGAAAAACTTATGATCTCTGTCACTACAGTCAATATCGGCCAACTGATCACTGCTTTAATCTCGGACAAGGTTTACGGAGATTCCTTCTCCTAAAATCACATGACCTAGGAACACAACACGAGTCATCCAAAACTCGCATTTGTTAAACTTATTGTAAAATCCAAGAGTCCTCAAGGTCTGAAGTATCATCTTCTAATGTCTCTCGTGCTCCTCAGCACTCTTTGAGCACACCAGGATAACTTCAATGAACACGATCATGACTGATTCAAGTACCCTTAAACATTCTGCTCATCAGACCCAAACAAACAGCTGGGGTGTCCATTAAACCACACAGCATTACCATGAACTCATAACTACTGTATCAAGTGCGAGATGCTAATTTCAGTATGTCTTTCTTCCTGATTCTCAAGTGATGATACCCTGACCTCAAGTCGATCTTGAAGAATATCGATGTACAACCACAACGAACCACATTTCTCCTTCATGAATAAAACGGGTGTTCTCTAAGGTGATGCACTGGAACATATGAATCCCCCATCCAATAATTCCTACATCTGTACCTTTAGTTCATTTAACTCGGGTAACACCATCTGGTAAGGAGCCTTAGGGACTGGCTCTGTTCCGGGTGCTAATTCAATCGCGAACTCCATTTCTCTTTCTGACTGCAAACTTGACAATTCTTCAGCAATTACTTTAGAAAACTTATGTACCACGATTATATCCTTCATATTCGGCTCATCAACTGACGCATCCATTACAGCTGCCATGTAGATTCAATAACCAACAACCTGAACCAAGTCATCTTCAGTGACGAATAACAAGGATTGAAGTTCCTCTTCAACTTTCAATAATTCAAAACTTTCATACGCCAACTGAACAAATTGAATTATATCACCGCCACGATTCACAACAGCAGAAAGCTCCTCGAGCCAAACCTTTTCATAAATGACTTCCAAGTCATACATAAGCAAACTCATCAGGTACAACTATAGTCAGAGACTCATATTCCTATTACTTTATTACCACAACGAAAACCCTACAACCTTCACTGAAAATTCTGCTACATTACTCTGCATAAAACATCTCATAAACATTCTTCTTCTGATTGATGCATGGTCGATCCCTTCATGCTCCTTTAGCCATCCTAGTGGCGTCCTCTCTGCAGTAACGGTGCTTACGCTCTCCTGAACTTTCACAGACAGCTCTCAACATGACGACTGTGCTGGCCATATTCAAATCATGCTCCTTTTTTACTCTGACACTAGGCTGACTCATGCCTCCTTTCCACTGACTCGGCACACAATCAAGGAGTCATTTACCTCATATCAAGGAATATCATGCACCCTTTTTTTGCACTGGGGTCTGTTCCAAATACCCCATTAAATGTCCCGAAGCATGACTCTTCTGGTTGGGTGAAACACGGCACCTTTCTTCTGACATCAGCCTTTCTTCCCAATCGATTTCCATTTATGCTTAAACTGAACTTTGACTCAGATACGGAGACTTCATCCTCGATCACAACTCCAGATTGGGCCTCAATAAGCGCGGCAACAACAACGGTCATGACATTGGCAGCGGTAGAAACAACGGCAACAGCGGCGGCTCGATCTTGAACTTACTGACCCAACGAGCTTCCAAGGAACACTAGCGCCTAAACGATCCCGACAAACCTAAGATCATTCGATGCTGCTACACTCTCAGTACCGACCTACAGCGGTACTCTTACACGTGCACTGGTCTAAGCCTGCACTCTACCTCGGGTACCGACTCTTGTCAGCATCCTACCCCGAGATACAGATCCTATCGACCTTCTCCAAGGAGTCCTCCACTCCTGGTCACTCATCCTACAAGCTCTTTATAGACACCTGTTTTCCGATTCCAACATCAAGTTGAAATTTGAGTGACCCTACAAACAAGCTACTAATCAACTATCACTCACATGCATCAGCATATTAAAAGCCTTTCCTACTAACTATCCCATGACTCATCGCACCTTATCACTCCATACACAGACCATGCTCTGATACCACTTAAACGGGGATGTCACGCCCCGAACCTCGAGTGCGCCAACATCCCACCCTGGTCATTCGAATGCGACATTCCCAGGTAGTGTCGCCGACCCCATTAAATTAATATTGCGCAAGCGGAACGTATTATAAAACCCCTGATAATAAAATACGGGATAGAAAAGCAGGAAGCAAAACCACCACATATCAATTTCATAATTCAACAATTATAGACAAAGCCTACACCAAAAGTCTACAAAAGACCGGCTCTTAAAAGGAACTGTCCCTACCACCTACAAGTCGGACACGTTCTCCAATCTTATAACTTCACCTCTGCAACTCCTCAAGGCCAACCAAAGCTATCTGGTCGCTCCGTCCACCAGGGACCTGAAATTTTAATCCCACAACCGGGATGAGACGATGTCTCAGCAAGTTCAACCCCCTAAACCCCTATTAGAAAGAAAATACGTCCCAGGTGGCCTAGCCACATCACACAGAAGACTTACCTCGCATTAGCCTTTATTTGCAGGTTAGCATAGTTTATATAATTCAACCACGTACAATTATGATATCCAAACAACCATGTCACAATCACATCATCAGAACAATTCAACCACTTGGATCGTCTCGGCGATCAATCGACTTGACCGATTACATGTCAATTCTAGTGAATCAATTACTACTTCTAATCTCGACCCTATAGGAAGGCTTAATAACTAGTGGCAATCACGGCCCCACTCGGCACGACCTTTAATTAGGTGGTCCATCACGGCCTCACTGGGCACGACCTCTCATAGGTGGTCCATCCATGCCTCACTGGGCACGACCTCTCATAGGTGGTCAATCACGGCCTCACTAGTCACGATCTCTAATAGGTGGTCAATCACGGCCCCATTAGGCACGACCTCTCTTAGGTGGTTCATCGCAGCCCTATTAGGCACGACCTCTCGTAGGTGGTTCATCACAGCCTCACTAGGCACAACCTCCAATCGGTGGTTAATCACGGCCTCACTAGGCACGACCTCTAATAGGTGGTTAATCACGGCCAATCTCCCATCAATTCCCACACTTAGGGTTTTCTAAAGAATCCTCATAAATCGCGATCACACTCAATTCGCCACAACCAATCATCAATTTCAAATTCTACATGCACAGCAGCAATCGGCACGAAATTCTGAGAGAACAAGGTCCCGGCAAAATTTTCGGAATTTAATAAATAATTAAATTTATTCCGAAAATTAATTAAATAATAATATCCATATTTTTCGTCATCCACACCCAATTTATAATATCCAACCATCAATTTCAAAATCCGAACACACAGCAGCGATCAGCACGAAATTCTGAGCAACCGGGGTCAAAAATAATTTTTCCGTTTTTTTTAATAATTTCGGAATATAATATAATATTATAAATTCCAGAATTTCGAAACAATTAAATAATTCAAAAATAAAACCTATTATGTCCCATCAAGGTTCTTACCCTTTAATTAAACACACTTTAAATTAAACAAACCTTTTAATCCAAATCACAATTAAATAAACTAAGATATCCACCTAAACTTGCTTAACTTAAACTAAGCACACTTAGAGCATAATTAATCGTCTAATCAAGATTTAGTGAGCTAAACTCACCGGATTAGCGATCCGAGCGGACCAAAACGACGAGGACGACGAGGGGATCGACTTTCTCCAAAGCGGGCCAAGCATCCGGGGTCGGGAAGCCGGCCAAAACGGGCCAAAACCGAGCTGGAATACCCATTTTTCCAGCTGCTGGTTGCGGCCGAGAAGGGGCTGATCGGCGGCGGTTCGGGTGCGGAACTGGCGGAGAAGCGGCGGCTGCAGCTCGGCGGTCGCTTGGACGGGCAAGGCGGTGGCCAGGCAGGCCTCACGGTGGCCGGAGAGGGGCTAGATGGTTCCGGCTAGGCTTCCTCAGATCTGGAATGGCTGCTGGACGAAGAAGAGGAACCAGTGACTCGGCTTGCTAGAAACGGGCAAGGCGGGGCTTCAGCGACCTAGGCGGCGGTTCCGGCTGTTGTGCGGCGGCGAGACGACCTTCGGCGAGCTCCACGACGGTTTGAGGAGGCTAGACGACGACCCTGGACGAGCGGACAGGCGGACCAGCGGCTGGACTCGCGGCTGCACGGGATTGGGCGCGACGAGCGAGCTAGCTGGTCTAGCGGCGTGCGATGCTCGGGCGGTTGCAAGGCTGCTTGGCCATCTTCGGCTTGCTGGACTTTTTCGAAGAAGAAGATGAAGACCATGGAGGAATCGCACGGAAGAGAGAGGAAGAAGAGAGGGAGGAGAGAGAAGAAAGGAGAGAGAAGGGGAGCCATTTCATTTTCTTTTCCCTTTTCTTTTTCTCTTTTTCCCTCATCCAATCAAGGTGGCCCACCATGACCTAGGATGACCTCACAATCCACTCACCCAATCTTCGACAACATCTTCCAATGGGTCCATTTTATTTTTCCGCCGGGGTCTAATTCTTGAGAATGAAATTCTTCAATTATAATCAATTCACTTCCAATTGAGTCCAAATTGAAGTCCATAAAATTAATCCAATGTCACCACACTTCGATTCACATCTTCACTTGTCCGTAGAACCAACTTATGTCCCAAAAAGCGCGACCAAAAGCGGCCTACTAATTTCTCGAGCTAAAATAGCCATTCTCGGATTTAATTGCTGAAAAACTCGATTGCATGAAAAATCTTCCAAAGATAAGTCAATGTTCCTAAAATGATTTGTGACACACCAAGACTTCCAATTTCTGAATTCGATCTCAATTCCACGGTTAATTTCACTTTGGCACGATACTAGCGCGGCCCAACCTACCGGGTAGCCTTTAGAAATTTTCATGCATTTGACCTGTGGTTGATCATCTCAAGCCACAATGTACATCTTTGAAACATTGGCGACTTTCGGTTGTCGAGGTAATCTCAAGATTTCAAATACGAACACAGGGTATCCAATCGATAGAAAAGTCGGTCCAGTGTCGATCGACAAGGATTATGCGATCCGGTGGAATCACCCACACTTGATCACATGCCTTTGTCGAGCCGACCTATATCCGGTCTCTAATCGATTTTTATTTGTGTCATAATGACCCTTGCAGATTAGCTCGGTCGAAAGGTCGCTTCTTGGCCAAATTCTCGAGTCTGATGCATTAGAAACTCTTAACAGCTTCACCCGATAGACTAGTTTTCACATGAGTGGCCGACTCAAGGAAAAGAACTATATGCGTGCCAACGAAATGCCCGTCTCAATTTACTGAAAATAGAATTGGAAAATCGGGATGTCACAGAGTTGGTCTTCAATGAGGGCTGCATCAGAGTGCGAGGAATACAGTCTAAGTGATTATGCTCTCTAATTCTAATAGGCATGGCAATTGTGGAGCGAAGATAGAGGACTAGACCTAACGGATGAAGCGATTGTTAATACTTCTTTGCCAAAAAAGCGAAGAGATGCATTCAGGTAGGGCTTCTCTGCGTGCAGAACCACACAACCGACCGAAAACATGTTATCCGTAGTTTTGATGCTGAGTGGTGAATCAGAACTTCCTCAGCCGAGACTGCCTACATTCACCTTCAAAAATGAAATGCCGAGTCACGATATCAAGTTGCAACTTGAATGCATCTTGTCCACGAATTCTATGGTCAAAGGAAGATGATGATCAACATTTTTTTATTTTTTTGTTTTGTTACACCTGTAATGTTCTGTGCTGAAAGGTCATACTGTGCACTCAATTTGAGAGACCTACAACTTGAACACTCCCATGAACTAATAATCGAAATTCTGCATTTTTATTTTCATATAGATTTTGCATTATGAATTTGTATTTCATGGCATGCAAATTACAGATTTCTGACAGGAAGTGAGATCGTTTGAACAAAGATAATTATATGAGGCTGGCAAAACAAATACAAAGTTACTAGCTCAGAAGTTCATGAGTCCACAAAACTTAGGCCTCTTCCAAATTTAAGTAGCATATGTAAACTATTAATTGGCTTTATTGAAATTCATTCAAGGAGACGTGTTCAGAGTTCATCAGCTCATGAGATGATAGTATTTAATTGACTTCTGAGAATCAGTTGACCTGTTTTTTGGATAAGCGTGTCCAGGTTAGTTGGTACGGAATATCTGTGCGAGTCATTAGTTTTTATTTCCTCTTGACAGGGACTTGATGACCACCAGTAGGAAGATTGCACTGAAACAATTAGTTATCTTTTGAATGATAGAAGGCTAAGCAACTTCCGGGAGGTTACATGCGGCTGTGTAACCTTTCGAAAGATTTTTAGCCATTTCATTTTCTAAGCGTGACATAGGTTAAAAAATGACTTCTGGTTAAAAAATGACTTCTAAAGTTGGCAGAATCGCAACGTACTTCAAAAAAACATTCTCTAGGCTTTGGAGCCAGTTCATAATCTACAGTTGACTTCGAGTGCCAGGTGTTGTTGTTTGACTGGACTCTAGGAAATTATCTGATCAATCCTAAACCAATTATCAAAATGTCAGTTCACCTTTAAACTTTGTAATTTTAATGTTTTGCTTTGGGAGTGGGGTCGCGGGCAGGGATCGACTCACCACTGCATGAGAGCAGAGATTTCTGAGAGAGAGAGAGAGAGAGAGAGAGAGAGAGAGAGAGAGGAGGAGGAGGAGGGCAGATTAGAAAGACCTCAAAAAGAATTTACTAATTTAGTTCTAAACTTCTGCGCAAAATTTGATATGATCCGTTTTGCAAAAATTGACTCACCGTTAGCTCTGTTGCGTGTATGGTTTGGAGTAAAGACCTGGTCAATCTTCAGGAGCCCCCAACTGGGGAAGATCTATTTGTTTGAGTTGCCAACGTAAAAGCAGATTAGAAATTGTTTCATTGAGATGAGTTTGGGTCAACGCCGATCATCTTTTACATAACTCTCTTTCCCATTCCAATAGGATCCTGCTGAAAGCAGTTATCGTCAGCCTGATTACTGTTGCCGGGATCATGATCTCTAAAATATCTGGTTTTGCTCCTTGCAGATGGAGAGCTAAGAAAACAGGTACTGTAAGAGAGCTACATCAGTGTTTTCAGAGGATTGTGCATCTATTTTTGAATAAATCTTCCATCGCTATGAAGAAAGTGAGGTAATTCTTCACCAATTATGAACGCAGGAAACTGGTGCATAATTTCAAGGCTCCGTGGCTTGGTTCAAACATCTGATAGTTCGGCCAAACTTATGCAAGCGAAAGCATGGAAAGAGCAGTTGAAGCAAGATG
Source organism: Eucalyptus shirleyi (assembly GCA_017140165.1). Taxonomy (NCBI): domain Eukaryota; kingdom Viridiplantae; phylum Streptophyta; class Magnoliopsida; order Myrtales; family Myrtaceae; genus Eucalyptus; species Eucalyptus shirleyi. The sequence goes on from CM029450.1 coordinate 45,302,017, forward strand.
ATTCGCAGGAGTTGACCCTTTTCAGTTTTGATAGCATACTACTTGCCACAGACAAGTTCAGCACCACAAGTAAACTCGGGCAAGGAGGGTTTGGCTCTGTTTATAAGGTAAAACCGTTCTGCAGGACATTCATTAAATGAAAATATAAAGGTAATTCAAGGTCTAAAAGCTATGTGAATTGCAAAACAGGGGAAGCTGAAAGATGGGAAAGAGGTAGCTGTGAAAAGACTTTCCAGTACCTCGGCCCAAGGCATTGAAGAGTTCAAGAATGAGATCATCCTTTTATCGAAACTACAACATCGAAATCTTGTTAAACTCATGGGCTACTGCATTGAAGGAGATGAAAAAATTTTGGTATACGAGTACTTGTCGAACAAAAGCTTGGACACCTTTCTTTTTGGTTCGTTTTTCTCTCCAAGCAAATATTTTTCTGTGATGTATTTCTCACCAAAGCACTGAAAGTTGAAAACTGTTCTTGTTTGTCATGCTTGTTAGATTCAACGAAAAAGGTAGAACTCGACTGGGGCAAACGATTTCATATAATCCAGGGGATTGCAAGGGGGCTTCTCTACCTCCATCGAGATTCTTGCCTTAGGGTCATACATCGAGACTTAAAAGTAAGCAATATTCTCTTAGATGAAAAGATGAACCCAAAAATTGCTGATTTTGGGCTGGCACGAATGTTCGAGGGCACTCAAGTTTTGGTGAACACTCACAAAATTGCTGGAACACGGTAAGTTATCAAGTCCTATTTAAATTATCAATTTATTGAGTCAATCTTTTGAAGCAGACAGAAATGATTGATTTGCCACAATTATCCTCTCACTTTGTGCATGTTTCATCCCCATTATCTATCACAATCATTTTAACTCAACTGCAGTGGCTATATGTCTCCTGAGTACGCCATGGGCGGGATATTTTCTGAGAGCTCCGATGTCTATAGCTTCGGAGTGCTGCTACTGGAGATTGTTAGCGGCAAAAAGAACACGGCCTTGTATGACCAGGGACAACATCTGAATCTCCTTTCCTACGTAAGTCCCGAATTCCAACATTAATCATTATCGTAAGTTCCCTGCAATATTATAACAGTGTTCTCACTTATAGGCATGGCAATTATGGATTGAAGGCAAGGCATTGGACCTAATGGATGAAGCAATTGCTGTTAGCTCTCCATTGGAGGTGACAAGATGCATCCATGTTGGGCTTCTCTGTGTTCAGGATCATGCCGTGGATAGACCAAACATGTGGAATGTGGTTATGATGTTAAATGGGGAATCAGATCTTCCTCAGCCGGGACAGCCTATATTCATTTTCCAAGCTGAAATGCTAAAATGTCATATTCCGTCACAGCAGGAAAGCATCTGGTCTGTTAACACTGTCACTAATACCACGGTCAAAGGAAGATGATGGCTATTTCTCTTCATCTTTAATTTCTGGTGTTTGGAGATGATTTTGTTGTTATTTTCTAAGATATTAGTGTTTATTCAATTCAAGGATGGCTTTAGTTTGATCCGAACAGAAGGTTGAATGAACTGCTCCACTTTTTAGATGGATTTTAGGCTGCAAAGTAGGGGTTTGGAATATACACTTTTTAGACAAAACATATTCGATGCAGGAATTTGTTCTGATTTACAACAGCCAGAACTGTTGGTATTATTAAGGAGAAGTACCAAGTAATCCTTATCGCTCTCACCACCGGTTGTGTTATGAAGATTTGATTTTCTGGTTTTTTGGACAAAAGATATCATTACCAAAGATATGCTAAAGTTCTCACATAAGAAGCATGAGCATTGGCCCAGCAAAAAGTATTTCTAGCTTCAGTATGATTCACAGATATGATTTACCTTCTCCAGATTTGATACAAAATTCTGCATTTTTATTCACATAGATTTTCCATTATGAATGCGGATTCCATGACAGGCAACTTACAGATCTCTGACAGGAAGTGAGATCTATCGAACAAAGGTAATTATCTAAGTCTAGCCAAAACAAAGACAAAGTTACTAGCTCAGAAGTTCATATACATCCGCAAAACTTTGGCCTCTTCCAAATTGAAGTAGCATACGTTCACTATCAATTGGCTTTATTCAAATTCATTCCAGGAGTTGTGTTCAAAGTTCATAAGCTCATAAGATGATAGTATTCAAGAAACCTCTGAGAATGATGTTAGTTGGTGTCGGCATTTTCTGTATGAGTCATGAGTTTTTTTCCCCTTGACCAGAGGGAAGATTGCACTGAAACAATTAGCTGTTATTTAAATGATAAAAGACTAAGCAACTTCTGGGAGGTTACATGCGATTGACTAACCTTTCGAAAGACTTTTAGCCATTTCATATTCTAAGCTTGACATAGGTTAAAAAATGAATTCTAAAGCTGGCAGGATTGCCAGGTTCTTAACCATTTGATTCCCAGTTTGTAGGGAGAACCAGATCGGACCGACTACAAATACTCTTTTTTTTTTTTTTTTAATTTCTTCAAAAAAAAAGTCGCTAGCTTTTTTTTTTAAAAAATAAAATTATTTCTTCGAAGGCATCAAGTAGTGAAAAAAGAAAAGATCGGTTCCATTAGATCAAACCGGAATTGGAAACCGATCACCCCTATTACTCACTATAGGGCTTTGAATCTCAATTGGGACTCTTTCCCTAGAGTCATGTATAGAGATTTCAAGGCGCACAACATCAATAACAAATTAAGTTATACATGCTGACCTGGCATGGATGATTATGTTATAAACCACATATGGGGTGTGGCATGGAAATGTCGGTCCATATAGCTCAAAACCATATTCTTATGTAGGATTCTAGAGATGATGACTCCCATACACACAAGAGGTGACTTCTGCGCAACACCATGTAGCGCGTCTAAAGTTTTTCCGACCAGGCTTCCGACTAGAGTAGTTCTCTAATATCCTTGAAGACCCCCTCAATCCCCATGAGCAAAGCCCTCGATTGGAACAGTTAAGTCGAGCTCTACTTATGTGTCGGGCCATAAGTTCCCTCCCTTTTGAGATGGGATTCGGACGTCGCAAATCAAGTTCTGATAAATGCTCAGAGTAATTGAGAAGTTATAATACCTTTCTGGCTTTGAGTCTAAATTGTGGATTCTGTCGTGGAATTTTCAAGTAGGTAGGATATGATTAGTTTATTTTTGGTAACCTTTGACTGCTCCCATGTTTGATAGTTTGATATCTCAATACAAGAAGAAAAATTCTCCTTGTGGTCCATCCTGATCCTACTGATTGTTTTTAAAGGTCAATTGCATGTTTGGTATGATGGAATGAAGAGGCGATGAATCGGGAGAAAAAAGAAACAACAGAAAATTTGTTAAAATGTATATAAGTTTATCTAAGGGGGAGCAACAGTTCACGTTCAACCCGAAACCATCGCTCCAGTCTTAGGGTTGAGCCTTAAGCCCAATTGTTTTATTAAGCAACCAAACAGACCAAGTTAATTCCTAGTAGAACAAATTTTGAATCAGCATTGATATGGTAAGTACATATAAATATCGACATATTTTTTAAAAATTGCCCATTGACAAGTTAACAACTCAAAATAAAAGAGAATGGGTTACAAAGACAAAGTCTCAAGTCCAAAAAAAAAAAACAGTTATTCATTTTTAATATGCTAAAATCTAGAAATAAAATAAAAATGGAGGATAAGATCCTCATTTTACCCCGGAATGGGCCGATTTGGTTGCAGACAAGTGATAGGATAGATCGATTCCGGTTCGGGTTTCAGGTTTTCCAGGAACCGATTCCCCAATTTGGTTATGGGTTCGGCTTTGGCATGGAACCACCTGATTATTCTCATCTCCAAGTTTATGAATTGTCATACAAATTTTGGTTGAGTCTGAGAAACATCATGAGGGAGAAAATGTAAAAGAGGGGCCGAAAAAAATAAAAAAATCTGAGTCCAATTCCCCAAACCCTATTTTAAGCCCACGAAGCGACACCTCAGCTCACTTTTCTCAGCCCATTTCTAATAGTGCAGCAGCTGGCGTTCGAAGCATCTAATTAGACGTGTCTCAATTACTAAGTGCTTAGCGATGACCGACAATTGTTTTAAGATCGAAATCCTAATCGACATAAAAGTACAAAGCAACGTCAAAATTGTTTGATTAATCCTAAATCTATCGTAAAAATGTCAGTTCATTTCAAAACTTTGTAATTTTGCCATTTTGTTTCGGGGTTGGGGTTGTGTGCAAGGATCAATTTACCACCGCATGGGAACAAAGATTTTCAACAGAGAGAGAGAGAGAGAGACAGTAGATTAGGAAGACCAAAATCGGTTTAGTTTCAAACCTTTTCGCAAAATTTTAATGTGATTTTTCCAACGAAAATTAGTTGAAATGATAGCATTGGCATTCCGTGCATCATTCGGTGTATAGTTTAAGAAGGATGTTTAAGGTGGTGCCTAAGCAATTGTTCTTGCTTGGTTTATTCTTATGTCAGCTCTGTTGCGTGTATGGTTTGGAGTAAAGACCTGGTCGATTTTCAGGAACCCACATCTGGGGAAGATCTACTTGTTCGAGCTGTCCACGTCAAAGCATATTAGGAATTGTTTCATTGAGATGAGTTTGGGTCAACGCAGATCATCTTTTACATAACTTTCTCTTCCATCTCAGGAGCATTGCTGCGAAAAGCAGTTATCATCAGCCTGATTACCGTTGCTGGCATCATGATCTTTACAATATCTGTTTTTGCTATCTGCAGATGGAGAGCTAAGAAAAAAGGTACCGTTAAAGAGCCACACCAGTGCTTTCAGAGGATTGTGCTTCTATTTTTGTTTAAATCTTCCATCGCTATGAAGAAAGTGAGCTAATTCTTTACCAATGATGAACACAGGAAACTTGAGGGAATTTTCAGAACTCCTTGGCTTGGTAGAGACATCTGAAGAATCGGCCGAAATGATGCAAGGAAAAGCATGGAAAGAGCAGCTGAAGCACGATGGTTCACAGGAATTGACCCTTTTCAGTTTTGATAGCATACTACTTGCCACAGACAAGTTTAGCACGACGAGTAAAGTAGGGCAAGGAGGGTTTGGCTCTGTTTATAAGGTGAAATTATTCTGCAGCACATTCGTTAAATGAAAATATAGAGGTAATCCATGGTCTGAAAGCTATGTGAATTGCGAAACAGGGGAAGCTGAAAGATGGGAAAGAGGTAGCTGTGAAAAGACTTTCCAGTACCTCAGCCCAAGGCGTTGAAGAGTTCAGGAATGAGATCATCCTTTTATCGAAACTACAACATCGAAATCTTGTTAAACTCATGGGCTACTGCATTGAAGGAGAAGAAAAAATTTTGGTTTACGAGTACTTGTCAAACAAAAGCTTGGACACCTTTCTTTTTGGTTGGTTTTTTCTCTCCAAATAACCATTTTTCTCTGATGTATTTCTCGCCATAGCACTGAAAGTTGAAAACTGTTCTTGTTTGTTGTGTTTGTTAGGTTCAAGGGCAGAACTTGACTGGGGTAAACGATTTCATATAATTCAGGGGATTGCAAGGGGGCTTCTCTACCTCCATCAAGATTCTTGCCTTAGGGTCATACATCGAGACTTAAAAGTAAGCAATATTCTCTTGGATGAAGAGATGAACCCGAAAATTTCTGATTTTGGCCTGGCACAAATGTTCGAAGGCACTCAAGTTTTGGTGAACTCTCAGAAAATTGTTGGAACACTGTAAGCTATCTAGTCTTATTTGAATTATCAATTCATTGAGTCAATCTTTTCAATCAAACACAAATGATTGATTTACCATAATGAACCTCAGTGCCATGTTTCATCCCCATTGTCTATCGATACAATCAAAGGGTGCATAACATGTTTAACTTAACTGCAGTGGCTATATGTCTCCTGAGTATGCCATGGGTGGGATATTTTCTGAGAGGTCCGATGTCTATAGCTTCGGAGTGCTGCTACTGGAGATTGTTAGCAGCAAAAAGAACACAGCCCTGTATGACCAGGGACAACATCTGAATCTCCTTTCCTACGTAAGTCCCAAATCATACCCTAATCAATATTCTAACTTCCCTGCAATATTATGACAGTGTTTGCACTCGTAGGCATGGCAATTATGGATTGAAGGCAAAGCATTGGACCTAATGGATGAAGCAATTGCTGTTAGCTCTCCACTGGAGGTAAGAAGATGCATCCATGTCGGGCTTCTCTGTGTTCAGGAGCATGCCGCAGATAGACCAAAATGTGGAATGTGGTTCTAATGTTAAATGGGGAATCAGATCTTCCTCAGCCGGGACAGCCTATATTCAATTTCCAAGCTGAAAAGCCAAATCGTTATATTCCATCACCACAAGAAAGCATCTGGTCTGTTAACACTGTCACTAATACAATGGTCGAAGGAAGATGAAGGCTATTTTTCTCGATTTTTATTTTCTTGTGTTTGGAGATAATTCTGTTGTTATTTTCTAAGATATAAGTGTTTACTCAATTCAAGGATGGCTCTAGTTCAATCAGAACAAAAGGTCGAATGAACATCCACTTTTTACATAGAATTTACGCTGTAAAGTAAAGGTTTGGAATGTACACTTTTTTGAGAGAATATAATCCATGCTAGGATTTGTTCTGACTTACAATCAGAACTGTTGGCATTATTACGGAGAACTACCAAGCAATCGCCATCACTTTCATCACCAGTTGTGTTGAAGATTTGATTTTCTGGTCTTTTGGACAAAAGATATCATTACCAAAGATAGATTAAAGTCCCCACATAAGAAGCATGAGCATTGGCTCGGCAAAAAGTATTTCCAGCTTCAATATGATTTGCAGATACGATATACCTTGTCCGGAATTGGTACGAAGTCATCTATGCCTGTGGCATTTAAATTGCTGCCTTGAAGCCATAAAATAATTCTTAGTTATTTAAGAAAAGAAATAAAACAGAAAGTAGCGAGAAGCTTGAATGGCTGAACAATTCATTTGGATAAGCTTCGCATGAAAATGGGAGGCCAATGTTAGCTGGTAACCAAAATTGGAGCCCTGTGATCCCCAAACTGAAGTGCTTAGGAATTACATTTTTGCATGGATCCCATATAATATCTAGCTTCATTGAACATGAAACTTGTGTTAGTGAATTAACAGAAACATATATCATCTGTACACTGGAAGGTGTAGTCAACTTTGAACAATGGCGAGGAGAGGAACGCTGATATCTAGTGGCTTCTCATACAAAATCAGTTCTCTTTTTAAAAGCCACCATTTGACTCACACAATGATGCTGCTATGGTGTAATTGAAAATGAGCTGTATCAGCACCAATGTCATCATGATGTCTTGGCATTCTGGGAATGCACTTGAACTGGGTCAGGCAGCATTAGTATCCAATATAAAACTAATTTGTTTAATAACATAACCCTTGAAGCTATCTCCAAAAGTTTGACTTTGAAAAAGCCATCTCGAAAAGCAATTATGAACTCACACATTTGGCAACACGCTTTGGCTTGCAGAAATCTTGTCTTCCTTTCAAATATGCAGACAAAAAGAATAGCAAAGAATTGGGAGCCTAACATTCTGAATTAACGGACACCTGAGTGCACTAGGATTTTTTATTTTCTTTTTCTGTTGGTCAGAAATGCACTAGGATTACCATGCTGCCTATGATTGGTCTCTACTCTTCCTTGGTCATTTTCGTTCTTCTTCAGGCACATCAGAGCGCTACAGTTTTTAACATTACTGCAGCCAAACCACCCTTTCAGAATCAAACTCGTCTCCTCCAGTCAAATTTCGAGCTCAGTTTCTTCAACCCTGATGGATCAGCAAATCAATATGTGAAGATTACTTCCAAGATCATCTGGGTCGCCAATAGGGATACACGGCTTGCATATCCAGATCAAGAATGCGACTCCTTCCAAGATCGTCTGGGTCGCCAATAGGGATACATGGCTTGCATATCCAGATCAATCTGTGAAATTAACAATAGGCTGCAATGGGAATCTGAAGCTGATGGATAAGCAACAGAACGTAGTTTGGCCCACCAATGTTTCTGTCCAGTCAAACTATACATCAGCAATGCTTTTAGATTGTGGAAACTTTGTCCTGCAAGACGGGAATTCAATTGAAATATGGGTAAGCTTCAATGATCCAACTTATACTCTTCTACCAAACATGAAGATAGGAATAAACACCAGAAACGGAGACAGTATTTAGTTTCCTGGAAAATGAAAATGATCCATCATCTGGAAATTTCATCACTGGGAGTACATCGGAGACCGCCACAAATTGTCACTTGGAATGGCTTGAACCCTTTATGGAGAAGTGGACCACAGGATAAATCAATATTTATTGGCATACCAGGAATGGATTCCTCATACTTCAATGGTTACAATCTCCAGCAAAATCTTCAGCAGTGAACCACTTATTTCTCTGCTGATTATAATAACATCTCTTTGTGTGCTTATGGCTTCACTTCACCTGGGGGAATTCTTACAATAATGTGTTGGGATGATGGATCCAAGAGTTGGTTTAAAGATTGGGTGGCATTGAACAACAGTTGCCAATTTAATGGAACTTGCATCCTTTTGGTGTCTGCAACTCACTTAACTCTCCTATATGCCCTTGCATAAAGGGGTTTACACCGAGATTGAAAGAAGAGTGGAACAGCAGAAATTGGACCAGGGGTTGCATTAGAGAAACAGAATTGAATTGTTAGAAGAACACAAGCAGGCCAGCTTCAATGCAGGTGAAGAAAGATGTCTTTGTGCGGATGAACCAGATGAAAGTGCCTGATTCTGTGGAATATTTATCAGACATCAGAGATGAAGGAGGATGCCAAATCTGGTGCCTGAATAATTGTTCTTGCCTGGCTCATTCTTATATCAGCATGAGAGGGTGTTTTGTCTGGGCTAAAGATCTCATCAATGTTCAGGAGTTTTCAATGGCTGGCCAAGAAATATATATTCGGGTTGCACATGACAATATACGTACAAGAGGTTTGACTACAATGAGTTTCAATTGAACTGTATCTCACATCTTGCAATTCTTTATTCATCTCAGGCATGTCAACACAAGCAAAACTTATCATCAGCTTAAGTACTGTGATTGCCATCATGTTCGTAGGAGCTGCAATTTTTGTCCTCTGTGAGTCAAGAGATAGCAAAAGAGGTACAATCATTTCATCTCCAATGCTTAATTTCACATTAATGTAATCCAGAAACTTTACCAAAGTTCCAAAGGCTATTGATTAAATGGATATAATTGAAAAAACAGGAGAAATGTCATATGGAATCACATGGAAAGATCAGCTGAAGCAAGATGATGCATCCAAATTGACGCTGTTCACTTTTGGTAGCTTACTTATTGTGACAGACAACTTTGGTTTGGCCCAGTTTATGAGGTAAAAGACTTCTCTAAAATTTTCATTTAGTGAAATTTTATGCATTATCCGAGGTCTGGTACTTTATGAGTTTGGAAACAGGGAAGCCTGAATGATGGAAAGGAGATGGCTGTCAAAAGACTTTCCAGTAACTCAGGCCAAGGCATGAGGAGTTTAAGAATGAGATCATTCTTATATCGAAGCTCCAGCATTGAAATCTGGTAATACTCCTGGATTGCTGTATTGAAGGAGAAGAAAAAATTTTAGTAGATAAATATTTGTTGAACAGAAGCTTAGATTCATTTCTATTTGGTTGGCCTCACTCTCTTCAAGTCATGCTTGAACTTATGGAAAAAAATATACATTTTTGTACTACCTAAGTTACGAGTTCATTTTATTTACTTCCTTGCTGAGATTCAAGAAGGAAAGCAGAACTCAACTGGGATATACGTTTCCAGATCACTCGAGGGATCACGAGCAGGCTACTGTACCTCCATCGAGATTCTTACCTACGAGTTATCCATTGAGATTTGAAGGCAAGCATTATTCTATTAAATGAGATAATGAACTCAAAAATTGCGGACTTCGGACTGGCACAGATCTTCGAAGGCACTTGAGTTTGGCTAAATACTTACAAAGTTGTTGGAACACCATAAATTTTCAAGCCTTGTTGCTGGAATTCAATTCAATTAGGAAACTCTATAACCTTAATGATTAACATGATCGAATCAATTGCAGAGGATATATGTCTCCCTGGTAAGCCATGGGAGGGATATCTTCTGAGAAATCTGATGTCTATGGCTTTGTAATGTTACTACTTGTGATCGTCACTAGCAAAAGAACAAAAGCTTGTACTACTATGGCCAGCACTTCAATCTTCTTTCCTTTGTAAGTGCAAGGAATACAATCTCAAGAAATATTCTATAATCTTTATGGCTATATATGCGCCCTCTGCTCACTAATTCTTACAGGCATGGCAATTGTGGAGCGAAGATAAGAGGACTAGACCTAACGGGTGAAGCAATTGTTCATTCTTGTTCGCCATCAGAAGCAATGAGATGCATTCAGGTATGGCTACTCTCTGTGCAGGACCACCTGACAGACCAACCGAACATGTTATCCATATTTTTGATGCTGAGTGGTGAATCAGAACTTCCTCAGCCAAGACCGCCTACATTCACCTTCAAAAGGGAAATGCTGAGTCACGATATCAAGTCACAATGGGAATGCATCTTGTCCACGAATACCATCACGAATTCTATGGTCGAAGGGAGATGATGATCAACATTTTTTCCTTCTTGTAGACTTGTAAAGTTCCACGCTGAAAGTTCAGTGTTCACTCAATTTGAGAGACCTAGAACTTTGATTCTTCATGAACTAATGATTGAAATTCCACATTTTTGTTTTCACACCGATTTTGCAATGTGATTGTGTATTTGATGACAGGCAACTTACAGATCTCTGACAGGAAGTGAGATCCATCGAGCAAAGGTAATTATCTAGTCTGGCAAAACAGAAACATAGTTACTTGCTCAGAAGTTCATAAGTCCACAAAACTTTGGCCTCTTCCAACTTGAAATAGCATATGTACACTCTTAATTGTATTTATTCAAGTTCTTGCAAGGAATTGGGTTCAGAGTTCATAAGCTCATAACACAATAGTATTCAAGTGACTCTGAGAATCAGTTTACCTGTATTTCGATTAAGCGTGTCCAGGTTAGTCGGTGTAGCATTTTCCCTATGTGTCAAGCTTTTTTCCCCCTTGACAGGGACTTGATGACCACCGGTGGGCAGATTGCACTGAAAAACAATATCAATTAGTTATCTTTGGAATGATAAAAGACTACGCAGCTTCTGAAAGGTTACATGCGACTGACTAACCTTTCGAATGACTTTAGCCATTTCATATTCAAAGCTTGACGTAGGTTAAAAAATGAATTCTAAAGTTGGCAAGGTTGCAAGGTTCTTAACAAAACATTATCAGCTCTAGGTCTTGGAGCCATTGCGTAATCTACAATTGACTTCGAGTGCCAGGTGTTGTTTGACTGGACTCCAGGAAATTTCTAGGAAAAAACCGGAACCATTACCTATTCTTTAAATAAAGAATACTGGCCAATGCAGAATCCTTAGACGAGACTGCTTCTTGGTAGCCAAATCTTGAAAACTTTTCTGCTGGAAGAAATCCATCCAAGAGGTTACTACTCACTACAGGGCTTTGTATCTCAATTGGGATTCTTTCGTTAAGAATCATGCATAGAGATTTCGAGGTTAGCGCCACCATTCCCAAATTAAGTTATCCATGTTGACCTGGCATGGATAACATGTTGCAAACCAAATGCGATGTGGCATGGCAATGTCGGTCCATATAGCTCAAAACCATAGTCTTTCGTATGACAATATCAGAAACTCCTAACCTTGCAACGCCATTTCTTTCAGCAGTGTCAAAGTTCGGCCTTCCCGAATGAAGTTCGTTCATGTGCTTCAACTTATACTCTACGGTGAAGTTCTTCCGGTACAAAGGATGCTCAGTTAACTTAGTGATAGGTTACGATCATTGTATCTTACCAAACAATGTTCCGTTCATAGTAAATTTGTAAATTCTAAAAAGCATTTGTAGTTTACTGACAATGTTGGTGATATTACGATCATCAATGAAATTATACCTTACTAACTATGTTATATATTTACTACTCGAAGCTAATTTCTAGCAGTGAGAATAGTAAGTTACAACTGTAGTTAATTGGTACTTTCGACCATCAATGCAACTTATCAATTATGTTATATATTTATTACTCTCTTTGGTAACTTAAATGCAGTAACACACCTACTTGTAAAATCTAAATACAAGCGGTAATCTACTATTACATTTACGGTAATCTAGAAACAAATGATAATTTCCTATTAGGCTGGTGCATGATAACAATGTTATTTCGTTGGTAACTTACAAACAATTACATGACCACTTGTAAAATCCAAAATAAAATTTAGATTTGTGGATGTTAAAATCATTATCTCTCTGGTAACTTACAAACAAATACACGTCCTCTTGTAAAATTACGGTATAAGTGGTAATCTAAGTTGGATTTGTGGATGGTAAAACTTTTACTTTATTAGTAACTCACACAAGCAGTTTACGAGCTTACTTGTAAAATCTAAAAAAATTGATGATTTACTATCAAGTCAGTGGATGGTAAAATTGTTCTTTGATATGGTAACATACAAACAATTGACGTTGGACTAATAAACTACCGGTAATTTTTTTTACCTACTAACAGTTTTTAAAGTTAGAGATAAGTATATTGAAAGTCCTAAGACTTATCTTAAGAGTGCAACGGAGTCCTTAAATTTTCAAAAAAATACAATTAAGTCCTGAAACTTTTAAAACGTGTTATCGAGTCCTAAAAATTGTCTAATCAATTCAATTAAGTCCTTTATTTATTGTACTTTTTGAAAATTTTATGTGAGAAGTTTTAGGACTTAATTCCATTTTTGTGACAAGTTTTAGAACTTGATTAAATTTTTTTTTTTTTAAGTATTAGGATTCAATTGTATTTTCATGACAAGATTTAGAATTTCAAGTGCACTTTATCCCATAAATTTACTACTGATTGTGGAACAATGTTCTATTTTTGGCAAACGCAATATTAGAAATCTACCATCGAAAGAAGTGGGAAGGAGCTCGAAATACCAAAATTCTAAACAAAAGGAGGCTCGACCACCAGATGAAATAAACTTGTAAGGTGGCTTTTGCCAAACACAAGGTTGCATGACACAACAAGAGCGAGAGAATTGAAAGCAGTGTCTTAGCTTCAATATTTCATGACACAACAGCATTTAACCTATGCAATCAATCAACTTATTGAAACAAATGTAATGACCTAGTCTGACGAGGGCAGGGAATGGTCATGGGAGCTAGAGAATGTGGATAAAGTGTGACATCCTGAAATTCAACCCATTTTCGATAAAGTGAAATGTGCATATCGTTGGCGTGCCTATGGTCCTTTTTTTTTTTTTGAGCTGATCACTCACGAGTTAGCTAACCTATTGGGTGGAGCCATTAAGGGATATAACCGCGGTAAAATCCCTAAAAGCTATCTAATTGGTTGGATTGGACTAAAATCGCGTCCAGTTGATTTTAATCATGAAATTTAATTCGGTTTTGAGAATTAAATATTTGGGCGTGTCACAATTCATTTTTAGGACATTCTCATCTTCTGTCAATTTATTGGCAAGTCCGAAATTTCAATAAAGAAATTATCGGAGAAAAAATCGAAGGCCGAAAAGAATTAAAAAGAAAAGAGAAAAGAAATAAAATAAAAATAATTATATTATTTGATTTTATTTTTCTCTTCTCTTCCTCTCTCTCTTATTTTTCTCTCTCTCTTCCCTCTCCCTTTCCCCCTTCGTCCGAGCTCTCCACCGCCTGCCCTCTCTCTCTTTCTTTTTCCCTCCTTGACTAGTCAAAATTATCTCTCTCTTATCTTCTCTCTCGGTACTCTCTCTCTCCCCCTCACCATTTGAACGAAGACAAAGGCAGAAAATGGAAGCATCAGCGCCGAGAGAAGAGGAAGACCGGAGCAGCTCACCGAAGCCGTTGCCGCCGCCCGCCGCTTGCCTCCGCCTCTCCTTCACCCCTTCGACCACCGTTGAAGCTTTCTTCTTCCTATTTCCCCCTTTGTTTCGTGCGAAGGTCAGCAGAGACAGAAAGCGGACACCGCCTGGAGCTGGAGCTGCCGTCGCCACCATCCCCTGCCTGTGCGCCGCCTTGCCGCTCACCTCCCCTCGTGTCCTCGCCGCCCAGCCATGTCCTCTAGCTCTTGTGAAGTCTTTGCTCAGCCTTGTTCCGCCCCGACCAGCCACCTCCGGCCACCGCCCAACTTTGTCCGGCCACCGCCCGGCCTCCCCGGCGTCCCTCTTGCCCTCCGCCGGCCTCCCCTCGCCGTCCTAGCCGCCGGATCAGCCTTGGCCAGGCCAAACCAGCAACCCACAAAATGGGTTTCCAGCTAGTTTGGGCCCGCTTTTGGGCCATTTTCGAGTCCCGAACCCGAGCCGTACTTTGGGAAGAATCGTCCCTCGTGTCGTCCCCGTCAGATTGATTCATTTTGCGCGCGATTCGGATGAGTAATCTTACTAATCCCGGATTAGTTGGCTAATTATGCTTAAGGTTGGTTTAGTTTTAATTAATTGTGTTTAGGTTGTTAGATTAGAATAAATTAGCAATTACTAGTCAATTGTGATGTGATTTAGATCAATTGAATGTGTAATTAGCAAGTAGATGTGGTTTACTATTTATTAAAATTGTCTCGGATTTTTCAACCCTTAGTGGGCTTCAATTAAGCTTTTCGGGCCTAAGTGAAATTTTTGGTATTTAAATATTATTTCTCGAAATTAATTAATTAATTAATTTATTTTTTTCCAAAAATTCAACTAGAATGGCCAGTGGTCGAAATTTTATGTTGGTGATCGTGGTGAAGTCCGTTTATTTAATTAGGCCTTATTTTGAGCTAAATGAAATTTTTAATATTAATTAATTAATTAATTAATTTTTTTCAGAAATTAAGAATTTGATGGCCAACGACTGAAATCTCGTGCTGATTGTTGTGGCACAATCCGTTTATTTAATTGAGCTGCAATTTGTATGGAATTGATTTAATTATGAATTTTTAGGAGTTATTCATATTGACTTGATGGTTATTATTTGATTGATTGGGAAATGTTATCACCTGAAAGTCTGGGCTTGGTGAATCAGAATATCGCCTGGAGAATGCACGCGTGTTTAGTGGTTGAATATGTCATCTTGGTGAAAATATTGCTTTAGAGAATGCACGTAAATTGTTGAATATCGATCATGCCTGTGTGGCGATAGTTGATCATGCTTGTGTGGAGATAATTGATCATGCCTGTGTGGCGTTGATTGTGCCTGTGTGGCCATATATTTGTGTGTTGAGTGTCGTGCCTGTGTGGTTGAAGGTGATTGGAATGCGTAAGAGCATGCGCATAATGTGTTTATTGTACATCACCTTGGCAAATAGACGCCCAAGAGCATTATTGTTGTTGGGGATTATATGGTGTGGAGTGAGATGACCTAGAAATGGTCCAATTGATATGTAATCGACTAGGTTGATTGATCATGATTTGATCCGATATTGTGAAATGATTGATTGAATGTAAATGACCGTGAGTGGTCTTGTTGGCGTGCGATCGACTGGGTCGATTGATCGAGATATCGATCTGTGATGTGATTGCTTGGATGCCTATTGAACTGTGCTAATATGCAGGTGGAATCTGAGGCCAAGGTAAGTCCTCTGCCCTGTGTGTGTTTAGGCAGCCTATAGTATAATGGTTTACTAATTGGGCTTAGTGGTGTAGAACTCGCTGAGATGTAATCTCATCCCAGTTTGGGGAAAACATTTTAGGACCCCGATGAGAAGCTGAGGAGGAGGAATCTAAGTGGGAGAACTCTGAGGTAAAACCTAAGGAGAAGAATTTTGGAAGAAGAAGATAATCCCGAGAGGGACCTTGAGTACGGCCCGGATAGACTAAGATTTCATATTCTTTTGTGAACTCCACTTTGAAGTTGTGAATAGTTATGAAGTTCTCTGATTTGTGTTTTGTATAAAAGTTTGGTTATAAGTTTCAATATAAAAAATATGGCCTTGCTTTTCTATCCCATTGATTTATTGTCTGGGGATTTATAACTGCTTTCCGCATGTGCTTAATAAATGAAAGAGTCGGCGATACAAAGTCCTGGGATATCGCATTATAAAATCGACCAATATAAAAGAATGTGTGCGTGCCCAAGGATCGGGGCGTGACACAAAGAGTAGCTCTTAACAGGCTTCAAGGATGATGGAGGGAGTAGGAATAAACCTAATTATGCACAGAACAACGAAAGAGCAATTTGGAGAGATATATGTAAAAATTGGAATTAATTTATGGAGGCGCCTTTTGATGCAATGACAATGCTTAGCTTTGGAATTCTAAAATTTACTTAGGTGGGAGCACTTCTAAGATGGGTAACCTTTTGAGAAGGTGCCCATGTATGCACCAAAAGACAAAACCGTGAAGGCCGGTATATGGTGTCAAAGCAAGACTCAGGTGTATTGTTTAAGAACAAACCACATGGAAGTTAGTGGAATTGTAATGACCCAATCTAAGGAGGACAAGGAGTGGTTGCTGGTCTCAAAGGGCCTAAATAAGGAGCAGCTCATGGCAAGCTTATACGATGATGAAGGGAGTAGGATAGAATCAAATTGTGCATCAAATAGGGAGTGAGCCATTGTGAGATGTGTGTGTGTGTGTGTGTGTGTGTGTGTGTGATTGTGAGCACATGAAGACGTCTTTTGATGGAACAACATTGCTTAGCTTTGAAACTCCGAAGATAAACTTGTTCAAGTGGGGGCACCTGTAAGATAGGTGACCTCTTGGGAAGGTGTTCACTTGTGAGACACGGTATAGGATGTGCGCGCGTGCACGCACACTTGTAAAAATTGGAATTAACTCATGAAGATGTCTTTTGACGTAACAACATTGCTTAGCTTTGAAACTCCAAAGATAAGCGTGTTCAAGTGGGGGCACTTGTAAGATAGGTGACCTCTTGGGAAGGTGTTCACTTGTGAGACTTGGTATAGGGGTGACCTGCACGTTGGGAAGGTTAACTCATGAAGATGTCTTTTGACATAACAACATTGCTTAGCTTTGAAACTCCAGAGATAAACGTGTCCAAGTGGGGGCACTTGTAGGATAGGTGACCTCTTGGGAAGGTGTTCACTTGTGAGACTCAGTATAGGATGAATCAAAGTGGACAATAGCTCAGTGAGTTAATTTAGGGACATCACAAGCCCAAATGAAGCATGTATATAGTCACCATTGTATACTATGGTGCTAGGTCCAGATGGTGACTAGGTTGTAAGTGCATAGGATCTCGTGTGCTATCTCACAATTTCGACACTTCAAGCCTGTTTAAACGTACTTATATGCGTCACACGACAAAAATAACACGTGAATGTTCTTGTTGATGGAAGTAAACTCGTTCTTTATGAAGTTGAGCAGGTCAAGTCATGTCCAAAGCATTCTGTGTTTACCCCGATAGTTTTTTGGTTTTGATAATCCACTGACATGACATAACTAGCCGACTACCTGAAAAAGAAGCAACACAACAACCCACTACCATAGCCCCTCACTTAAGTCCAAGTTTCTCAGAGTAAGAATGGAACCTACATCCATTGCTTTCTGAGCCAAAAACACGGGTTGGAGCTTTCCACTGGGTCAATCCGGGTGGGCGCTTAACCTGGCTGGACTCATTTGATTACAATCTCGGGTCAGTTCTAATGTGTGCAACGAGGTTAAAAGTTCAATGGGACGTAATCTCCTAAAGCATCATAAATAAGCTCTGGGCCAAGTCAAATTTAAACAGTTTTTGAAGAACATATGCCAACAGATCATTGCTTGTCATTGAGGTCATAACATCTAGAAAAATGATTGCTCTGACCAGACTGTATCATAGATGAACTTGACTGTGGAAGAGTCGTGTCAGAATGGCATCTAGGACTTTTTGCAGATGAATTTCCACCAAGTCTTCCTAATTAGGTCAAATTTTCTATAGTTTAGTGGCTGACTCTTGATTATCAGAATTTCCGGTGATGCATCAGAACAATGAGTCTTTTGATCAAATAATTACTATCGCATCATAGCAAAAAAATGCAGAAAAGGATCATCGCAACAATATACAGTTTCTTGGCTGGGAAGCAATATTAGAACTTCAACTTGTTTCAACTTGTTCTGTTGCAAGGGTGAAATCTTAGAGAATACCATAAGCCTATCAAAAATGAGCAACCGGATGATCTTTTCAACTTCTTCTCTCATGAATTTTCCTCTTGGTTTGCTCATGTTCTTGTCCTTTCACGTACTGCACTGCTATGCAGTTTACCAAATTACTCCATCGCAACCGCTTTTTCAGAACCTAACACTCATGTCCTCCAGTCAAATCTTTGAGCTTGGCTTTTTCACACCCAATAGCTCTCAAAACCACTACATAGGAATGTGTTACAAGAACATGACCCCCTCGAAAATCATCTGGGTAGCCAATAGGGACAACCCTCTCTCATATAGAGACTCATATGCCACCTTAATAATAGGCAGTGATGGAAGTCTAAAGCTTCTCGACGGTCAACAAAACATAGTTTGGTCAATTAATGCTTCTATTCAGACAAAAAATGCTGCAGCAGTTTTAATGGACACAGGGAATTTCGTCTTACAGGATGTTCATTCGGGAAATTATTTCTGGGAAACTTTTGATGATCCTACTGATACTCTTTAACCAGGCATGAAGATGGGAATTAATACAAGAACAGGGCAAAAATAATATTTGATCTCCTGGAGAAGAGCCAATGATTTATTGCCTGGAGATTTCATTGCAGGCATCTCGTCTGAGATACCTGTCCAGTCTTTCGTCTGGAAGAGGTCAGTTCCTTTCTAGGAAGCAGACGGTGGGATAAATGAACATTCATTGGCATACCGTACATGGACGACAGATACTTGACTGGATTTACTTTCGAGCAAGACGTAGAACTGGGAACGGCTTATTTGTACATAGAAAGTTACAAGAATCCTCCATTCTGTTATTTGTCCGTTTCATCGAGAAGTGTTCCTGGGCTTTACCTATTGGGAAGAAAAGGTGAAGAAGTGGGAAACGGATTGGGAAGCACCGAGAAATCGCTGTGAAACTTATGGAACTTGTGGTCCTTTTGGTGTTTGCAACATATTCGTTTCACCTATTTGCAGCTGTTTAAAAGGGTTTACACCAAAAATGATTGCAGAATGGAATAAAGGAAATTGGACCACTGGGTGCGACCGGGAAAGGGAACTGATTTGTCAAAAGCCAAACTACCATAAGTGGATCTACTTTAGGGGCCCCT
The DNA here is from genome assembly GCA_017140165.1 of Eucalyptus shirleyi. Taxonomy (NCBI): domain Eukaryota; kingdom Viridiplantae; phylum Streptophyta; class Magnoliopsida; order Myrtales; family Myrtaceae; genus Eucalyptus; species Eucalyptus shirleyi. Next base: position 45,321,255 of record CM029450.1, read on the forward strand.
AACTACAGTAAAATCCCTAAGCAAATGCAATAGAGAAATCAGCTGTATCTTGAATCAGTCCATTCCAATGCATAATCAGTAAATCATGCATTGTTTACAGTAAAACCAGAAAATTTTATTGAAAGACCATTACAACATCAGAGCAAGCAGGGTATGGACCTCAGTCTTCACATGGCCAATTTTTAGGGCTACCACTTTTAGGAGTAAATGTACATTTTCTACTTAGTCTTGATTTATGCAATGCCTAAAGACTGACGGGATGGAGTCGATGGTCTAATGATGTTTAAGTGAAAAGAATCCATGTCTAACTGGTAAAAGAAATAGCCACCATCAGAATAACTAAACATCCTTAAAATGACCTTGTTCTGTTAGAAAGCATTGGAGATAAAGGATTGCGGGAGGTATGATCCAGCTAAGAGAATTTGACGGGACAACGAGCAAGAATGAGGGACGGAGAATTTTATTTATCCTTGATGATTGACATGGTGGACCTGGTTTTTATGATTGACTTGAAAAAATAGGTAGGCTTTCACACTTCGCTACTTCTAGGAAGTTAACCTAACGGTAGTTGGCTTACAAGGGTCGTTCATGGGAACGCGATTACTAGTTCCGTGCACATTCCCGGAAGTTGAAAAGTTCAATTGCACAAAATGTCTTGGACCGTCTTCCCACTTCCTCACTACCTAGGGGCAATTCTTGTTTGCTTGCTAAATGTCCATATGTGGATCCTTCACTATTGAGAAGTGACACAATCAGACGATCCACAAACACTGTTAGGCGTGTGGTACGTCGCTACAAGCAAATCTTCATCAATTATTGGATCACGGAACCAACACATCAAGAGGAACTTCTTTACGGCTCTAATCAATTCAGCGAACACCGGATTTTCTGTGAACTTGATTTTTTATTCTCCTCTTGCTGTAATATTTTGACTTAGTCAAAAGTGGTGAGCCCAAGCGAGAAAAAATAAAAGTCAAGAGTGGTGAGCCCACACGAGAAAAAAATAAAAGGAAAATTGACCTCAATAATGAAGCAAAAGTGGACGCTTCAGATTAAAGAGGTCTAGAGTGCGCAGGAAGGAAAGAGAAAAGAAGAAAAAGAAGGGAAAGAAGAAGGAAAAAAAAAGAAGAGAGGGGTTTTGCACATCCCCATCATGGAGGTGATGTGTCGCAATGCCCCGTACATGCTCATATCTCTCGGTCGTCTAATCGGAGTGTTTTCAAAGTTAGATTGTATATTTGAAATTTAGTGAAATTGGAGCCGTGAAATTTGATTTTTGAATTGTGAAACTTTGGGATTTTGGGAAATGGTGGATTATGACATTGTGGACCCGTGGAGTTTGACAAGAGTTTTTAAATAACAATAGTTTGGTCAAAGTGAGAATTTTAGGGTTTTGTTGCGAACGGCTTGAATAATCATTTTGGCTATGCGATCTGTTGATGCATCGGAGTTATTTTGTTAGCATTTCATAGTATAGCCATTTCGTAATTGAGGCAATGCTTACTCGATTTTAATGTTGTTTCTTGCTTATTTGATAGAATTGTGAATTTGACGGTTCGAATAATTTTTGTTGTTTGATTGTAGGCATTTCGATATGAGTGGTAATATCTCTTCTTCGAGGTGTGACTTCATGTTTCAAAAGTGATACATTATGAGTTATGAAGTAGCATTTTTATTGCATAAAAATCTGGATTGGCATTTACTCCTCTTTGGTTATTTGAGAGTGATTTGAGAAATGTGTTATGGAAGCTGTTATGAAAGTTTATATATAAGTATTACGTTGCAAATTGGTTTATGGAAGGAGTTCTAAGATGATTTGAGAAACATTTTACATGAAATGTTACAATATACGAAAAAATTTGTGAATTTGGTTTATGAAATGATATGAGAAATGATTTACAAAAAATTATTTCTATCATATGAATTGAGTTGCAAAAAATTACATATTTTGGTTTGTGAAACTGACTTGTGATAAATATTATGGATTGACTTTGTAAATATTAGAGGATGTTCGTTTGGTACTCAATATCACTAGAGCCCATTGAGAAGCTTGCGGGATGCATACCAGGTTTATGATATCATTTTGGGCCAAGCCACTAGCTTTGTAGATAGAGACCTTGTCAAGGGAGAATCTTGATTGCCTTATTACTATATGTTGTCTCATGACCATGGTTTGATATTGAGTAAAAAATTTAGTTGATTGTGTGTTTTGATATGAGATGGATTATTCAAATAGACCATTGGTGTGTGATTATGATGAGACTAATCAATGGACTTCACCATTAATGTTTATGATGATTTAATGAGTATTTTCTTAATTGTATAAAGCTTGTCGAAATGAAACAACTTATATATGATTTGATATGTATATTAAAGAGTTTGATTATGAGTTTTTGGTAGTGATATATATACATACATACATACATATATATATACATATATATATGCATAATGACTGCTTGATCTACTTACAAAAGATATATACTACTCATTGGGTTGTGGTTGCTTATCTTATTCTTTTCAAATCTTTTCAGGTCTGTGGCTTAGTGGCCGTTAGAGTGAGATTGTTATAGCTGGAACTTTTGGGAGTCAAATTTTATTACATTGAGGTTGCATCCTTTTGGTGGAAGGATGGCCACATCATCCTCCATTCTTGATGGTTTTGGGGTGTGACACCTGCTAAGTCTATTTGCAAGAATGAAAGACTAATATGGACAATCCATTACAAGATTTCTCTAGCTGATGGATATTTTGTGTTTTTCTGTAGTCTATTGCATTTCAATTTTATTGTTTTCGCTAGCAGAAGTATGCAAATCAGTTGATCTGTTAAGCTCATCTGAGCCAATTCATGATGGTGACACTCTAGTTTCGGCAAGAGAAAAGTTTCAGCTAGGTTTCTTCAGCCCTGGAAACTCCAGCAACAGATTCCTCGCAATATGGTACCACAACATCCCATAAAAGACCATTGTTTGTGTGGCAAATGGAGATAATCCGGTGAATGATTCGTCAGGGGTTCTGAGGATAGGTAATGAAGGTAAACTAGTCCTTGTCAACCAAGTAGAAAGAGTTGTGGTCGTTGAATAACATGAATACTTCTTCACAAAGCGTAGTTGCTCAGCTCCTGGACTCCGGAAATCTAGTTTTGAAAGATGACAGTACAAATGTCTCCGGAAACTATCTTTGGCAGAGTTTCGATCATCCCTCCAACACATTATTGGCCGGCATGAAGCTCGGGTGGGACCTGAGGATGGGCTTGGACCGGCACATGACATCTTGGAAGAGCGCAAAGGATCCCTCAATTGGAGACTTCACCTACGGGTTGGATGTTGGAGGAATAATTCCCCAACTAGTCATCCGCAAGGGACATGTTGAATGTCACGCCCCGATCCTCCGAACTCGTGCCTATCCCTACTCAGTCGATATAATAGCGATGTCTTAAGATGCATGGTTGACCCATTCATTTTAATATACATATGCGGAAGCAGATATAAATCCCCAGGCAATAAAACAATAGGATAGGAAAGTAGGGCCAACTTTTTCAAACAAAAACAAACCTTTTATAACAAACAGGTTTATTCACAACATCGGGTCGCTTACAAAAATATCAGCTTAACCAAAAAGGATTTGTCCTAAGACTCTCTACTCAGACAAGTTCGTCGATTCTTCAATCTCCACCTTCCTAGCCTTTGGGGCTTCCGGACCTCCACAATATGATAGGAGAGTTATCAAACTATAATAGTATAACGTCCATTCTCCAAGATGGCATACGAATCATCGAGCTGTTATAGTATTTTTTTTTTGAAGATACAATCAATTTTACTCTTTTTATCATATTTGATAAAAATACATGTGTGTGAGTACATGGCCGGCCTTAGCCAAAATACAAAGTTTTTTTTTTGGTAAGGTAAGAATATATAGAGCATTAGCAACTATACAAAAAACCGGCGCAAAAAACTTTCACTCATAATGCATGAGCAAAATGAGTCAAAGGGAGCCGAGGCAAAAGAAAAACAAAAGCAACGGAAAAACAAGGAAGCCGAAACAAACCAGAAAACAAAAGAAAACTGCCACCAAGCAAACCAAAAAAAGATTGTCAGCAAGGTAGCACAACACAGCAACGGGTTCGCAAACCCAGAAGGAACAGCGCCAACCAACCAACTCTAGTTGAATAAGCACCACTAAGGAGAATGGCCAGGCCCGCCAACAAAAATAGAAGGGTCAAAGCCCCGCCCTTGTTGAAGACGCTTGTTACGAAAGTTGTCTGGCACATTGCTGAAGGTCAACACTTTATCTTTAACAACTTTGACAAGATGATTCTTCAAAGCCGAAGCCTCCAGCGTTTCACCTTGGAAAATGATGCTATTTCTTTTCTTCCAAATTAAATGGCACGTGGCCTCAAAAGACAACCGATCAATGGAATAGAAGAAATCCTTACCAATTAGGAAATTCAAAGCCCAAAGGAGATTATCCATCCAAGATCTATTATGCCATGGAAGATTACATCTACCAGCCCAAAAAAGGCAAGAGTCACCAAGACAGGACAAACAAAGAAGAGATGGTCGATAGAGTTTGGATTGACATTGCAAAAAGTGCATACTTCATAGTCAATTCTACCATAAGATATGAGGAAAGCCTATATTGGTAGGTGATTCCTAGTAATTAACCAAAGGTAGAATTGACATCTGGGAGCAATGGCATTGTTCCAGATAAACTTAGCCCAAGGGACCCTATTCCTTTTGCTTCTTATGGCATCCCAAATAGAGGCCACCGAGAAAATACCAGAAGAGGAACCGTGCCAAGAGAACCAGTCAGGCATCCGAGTAAGAACTAGGATGGAAAAATCCCAACACTCCAAGAGCAACCTGAAGACCCGCCCCGCCAGAGAAGTGAGGTCTACCACCATCGTAAGCTTCAAGAGGCCAGAGCCCTCAATAAGAGAAACCGAAATAAAAAAAACAAGGGGTCTTCTTTATGCCAATTATTGAACCATAGAGAAATAGAGCGACCATCACCCACTTCCCAAATAAAGTATGACCTGAAATCCCTCCTCAGCTGCAGGATTTTCCTCCACGTCCAAGAGCACATAGTAGGAATAGTGGAGACCCAAAAATTTCCCCTCTTTAAAAATTGGAATGAATCGACCGACACCATAAGGACTCTTTATTAGTAGACAAAATCAAAATATATTTCACCATGGCTGCTTTATTGCAATCTTGCAATTTTTGAATACCTAGTCCACCCTCCTCCAAAATACAAGGTTTTCACTTTTGAACATCCTATTATTTTCAGCAGTCCCAAAATAGATTCTTGGCACTGTAGACCGACGCCACATAATTTTTCAATTAATTACCAAAATTAATTAATTTAGGAATCAAATCCTAAAATCACAATTAAATTAATTAAGCATAAATTAGAGCTCAAATAAATAAATAGATTGCATCACAATAACTAGTATAAAATTTCGGTCGTCAGCTATCCCAGTCTAATTTTCGAAAATTAATTAAGTAATTAAATAATTACGAAAAATATTAAATAAATGCAATAAATCCAACTTAGGCCCATAATACCTAATTGGACACCAATACAAACCTAGAAAAATTCCGAGGTTCGTTAATAAATATTAGAGTGTGTCTATTCGCTAAGTACACTAACTAACCACCTAACATGCATTGGTAGATAACAAAATTAACTAATCTAATCTAATTTATCCACCTAAACCATGCTTAATTAATCTAATTAACCCTAAGTATAATTAACCGACTAAGTGGGGTTTAGTAAATTCAACTCACTTGATTCGTGATCCATTCGGCTCAAAACATCGGGAATGCAACGGGGACCAACTTTCCTCAAAGCGGGCCTAACTTTTGGGGTTGGGAACCACCTCAAGACCGGCCAAATAGTCACTGCGATACCCACAACTTCAGGTTTTGACTTTGGCTGGAATAGAAGGAAAACAAGCTCGGTTTAGGCGGGAAAAGACCGAGGAGGGTGGAAAGGGCCAAACCGAGCCTTATCAAGGACTCACAAAGGTTGAACATAGGTAGGACAGCTCCGGCACGGTTGAAACAGAGGCTGAGATGGCAAGAACAGGTTGCTAGAAGGATGAGGACGGCACGGTGGATGGAGGGCATGTGCGGTTAGGTGCGATGGTGCGTGAGGCGATGGAGCGGCGTACGGCGACGATGGCGGCGTGCAACGGCGTAGGGCTACTCTAGCTGCTTCTCCTTGGTTGTTGGGGTTCGAAACAGTAAGATAGAGGAAGAAATGGGGCTACTGACCGATTGAGGGGGTGAGAGGGAGAGGGATGAGGGACAAGGGGTCCACCTTGGCCTTTTTTTCCATTCAAATGTCCCCCTTGACCCATCTTTAGCCACCAACTGCTTCCTAGGCTGTAATTCAGCCACACATGCCCATCCTACAACCCTTGAATTAGTCCAAAATGGTTAGGCAAAGGAGGCATTCGAATTTGACATAAGTGGGCCTTGGAATGGAATACAGTTCAGTGGGGTTCCATTCACCCCTAATTTGATATTCATCCCCAAGCTCGTCAACAATTCTCAAGAGGTCGACTACACATTCAACAATTTCAATGAGTCCACCATCACGAGGTCGGTATTAAACACTTCAAGGAACCACCAACGATACCTGTGGAACAAGGAAACACAAGAGTGGACCGTGATTTATATGTTACTGCATGATGCCTGTGATGTCTATGGGAATTGTGGGCCCAATACCATGTGCACAATTGGTGATTTTCAAATATGTAACTGCACGACCAGTTATCAATTGAAGTCACAAGTAGAATGGGATAGCCTTGTGTGGTCTAGCAGATGTATCAGTTCACAATGAACACTAGCATGAGCCTTAAGGAATGTGAATTAGAGTGCTTCAAGAACTGCTCATGCAAGGTCGACGTGAACATAGATGCCATTGGAGGTGGAAGTGGCTGTCTCCTATGGTTTGGAGATCTTCTTGATGTCAGAAAACTTATTGTATATGCGAATCAAGATCTTTACATTCACGTTTCAGCCTCAGACCTTGGTAGTACATATACCTTTGTTTTATTTTTTATTCATGGACTCATGATAATCCTATTCATCATTGCCTTTGATCACCTTTAACCTCTCTCAATGTTCCATATTTGATGTGACATCCCAAATTTTCACTTCTATTTTCCATTGAATAAATCGGACATTTCATCAATGCGCTTATAGGGTTGTTCTTAGAGCTGATTACTTTCGAGATAATTAGACTATTCAAAGAAGCCATTAAGGAATTTTAATGCGATAGACTTGAGAATTTGATCTAGGAATCGGCTTATTGACCGTGCTCATCTTTAGAGGTCATTACAACATAGTATAAAATCAATTTGAAATTAGAGATAGGTCGATTCGACTGAGATGTGTGACTAATCGTGGGTGACACCACTAAATTGGAAAATTTCTCATCGGCTGACACTAGACTAATTTTCTATCATTTTAGTATCCTCTGTCCATATTTGAATCATCGAGATTTTCACGACAACTGAGAGTCACCAATGTGTCAAGTGGATTCATTGTGGCTCAAAGAAAATCAACTACGGGTTATTTGCACTAAAAACTTTTGAAAACTACTCGATAGCGTAGGTCACGCAACATGCTAGATAATCACGAATTTGAATCCGATTCCAAAAATTGAAGGTTCTGTCATGTCACAATAAATTCTAGAACATCGACTCATTCTTAGAAGATTTCTCTGCAAATTGAGACTTTTTGGGAAAAAGTTGTCCTAGGGCCGTTTTTGTTCAGAAAATGCAAGGATCGTTTCTGGTCGTAAAATTGGGAAGCAAGTGAGATCCATGGGTGAGGCAAAAAATATCGATTTGATCGAGGACTCGACAATGGGATTTGTTGAGGCCGAATTGGATTGAATTAAGCACGAATGGATGTCCAATTGAGAGAGATCTTAGATTCAACTCCAACTGGAAAGAATGGGTGGCGGTGGCAATTTCCGTGGCCTTTCTCGTGCTTTTGGTGGTGCTTTATTTCTGCATTATTTGGAAGAGGAAAAAACATGCTCAAGGTACTCCATTTCCATTAGTTGAGTTGAGCTCTTGCTCTATAGCAATTGTGGCTCTAAATAGAATTTGCTTTCAGAACCAATATATTTAATGATTGTGAGTCATCTCATAAAAGACAGTGTGATAAAGCATCAATACTGACCTCAACTACAATTCTTGGTTCTCTCTTTTCGTATCTTGGTGTCAAGTCATAGCATTGCTACTTTTGTTACTATCAGTTTTCTTTACATCTGGGTTAACAATTAATAATGAACGTTGATAGCATACAGAAAAGAATCTTATATTTTCTCATCAAGTCAAATGAATTTTAGATCAATTGATACGTGGAAAGTTCATCACTGGAGCCTCATTGCTAACACCTGTGTCTCAGTTGATACATCAACAACTGTTCATTTCCTGCATATAGTTCATTTATTCTGGGGGAAAAAGGGACATATGTTCTGATGAAATTCAATGGTCAACAGGGATAACATTCGACCTTCCAGTTGAAGATGAGAATAGCTTACAGCTTCCAATCTTTGATAGGGTCACCATTTTACGGGCACCTAACAACTTGTGTGATTCAAATAAGTTGGGAGAAGGTGGTGTTGGCCCCGTATACAAGGTAGAGTTTAGTCTACAACTTCATATGTCGTACAAAAGAACACTACTCTTCATTCATGCATTTCGCTTCTATTGTCCCATGTCACTTGGGAAAAAATATGCAATTCACTTGTTAGGGTCAGCTACCAAATGGGCAAGAAATAGTAGTCAAAAGATTGTCAGAAGACTCTCAGCAAGGTCTCAATGAATTCAATGAATTCAAGAATGAGGTCATGTTGATCGCGAAGCTTCAACATCGAAATCTTGTGAAACTTCTGGCGTGTTGCATCAAAGAAGAGAGGATGCTAATCTACGAGTACATGCCTAATGGAAGCCTAGACTCTTTCATATTTGGTTTGATTTGATCGATACCTTCTTTGTTTGATTTTAATTTAATACAGTCTGTTGGAAACATTTTCTCATCCAGATTACTTATTAGAAAAAGGTTTGTTTCAAGTAAAACAAGGGAAAATTCTCTAGTATGGAGAATGCGATTCAACATAATCATAGGAATTGCAAGGGGCCTCCTTATCTCCATCGAGATTCGAGATTGAGAATCATACATATGGTTCTCAAAGCAAGCAATGTGTTACTCGACAGTGAGATGAATCCTAAAATATCAGATTTTGGCATGGCTAGAGTCTTCGGCAGAGATTTATCTCTAGTGAAAACTAAGAGGATGGTTGGCACTTAGTAAGTAGTGAGTCAGATTTTCATGGCTTACACATTCCTTTTCTTGTTATGCATATCATTTTTCTTTTAGTGGTTACATGGCGCCAGAATACGCAATAGATGGGCTTTTCTCGACAAAATCAGACATTTTTACCTTTGGAGTATTGTTTTTTTTTTGGTAAGGTTTTTTTTTTTTGGTAAGGAGCTTTGGAGTATTGTTTCTATAGATAATAAGCGGAAAGAGCAATAGAGAGTTCAATCATCCAGACCATTGCTTCAATCTTCTTGGACATGTACGACAACTGTCTAAGAAGTCAAATTCTTATAATAAAGCAATACTATTGCTGGATATAGCCTAAAAATTCACTTTTTTTTTTTTTTTTTTTTTTTGTACTAGGCCTGGATGTTGTGGCTTGAAAGGAAGGCGAGCGACTTCATAGATCCACAACTTCCGAATTCTTTCGATTTGTTGGAAGTTGTAAAATGCATACATTTCAGACTATTATGCGTGCAATGGCGTCTTGATGATATACCAAAAATGTCGACTGTGCTTCTAATGTTGGACAGTGAGAGCGCTTCGTTGCCAGAGCCCAAGCAGCCCGGTTTCTACATTGAGAGGAGCTCTGAAAACGTAAATGTTAAAATGAGTCGAAGAAATTGTAACTCAAATGAGATTACCATAACATTATTAGAAGGTAGATAGATTGCCAAGCATGTGTAGTCACTCACTTCTGCTGGGTATATCCACTGTGAGATACGCTCAAAATTCACTAAAAGCGATGTATCTAGTCATGGAAGAAATCAAAAAGGTGAAGTTTAATGTTGGTCCTGTTCCTCCACCTGCCGAAGTGGTTTGGTAAGAAAGACATTTTTTAGCAAGGAAAGCGGGAAACTGCCTCCCCAGCCCAAACTCTAAGCATATACTGTGTTGGCATAATCAATTTCAATACCATGTTTTGATTATAGTAGTGATAAGAAAAGAATCTTAATAAATGAACTACTTGATAATTTTCATAGCAAATAATGTTACAATCACATAAAAGAATATGACTTGTCGCACTTTCTTAGCAAGAAACTTCTTGCACTCTCAAAAAAGATGGAAATACTCGATTATCCTATCTATTGCATACTTATATTTATTGATCTGATCACCAGGCTAGGCATTTCCATTGATACGTGAAGTTCCACATGCTTCAACCTTGAACGAAGCATCAGGTTGAAGAATCAGGTAAAAGATGTAACACCCTGAATCCTACTAGATTTGGGGAGTGACACGGCCGTCTTTCCTTTCATAAGGATGTAGTCTCAAACCATACCAAAAAACCAACTCCCAAAAATACCCATTGATAATGATCTCGTACTAATGGCTCCTAATGGAGGCACTTGAAAAGATTGGGAAAGAAATGAGTGAGCAACCATAATTTAGTGAGTAGTGCATATCTCTTCTAAGCAACCGAGCATTCATTATGTAATAGTGTTGGTCAACAAGTCAAAAGGGAAAAAGCCCCCCCCCCAAAAAAGTTGACTCGGTCAACAAGCAGAAAATAATGGTCATTTTGCTTTTAAAGGAACCGAGAGCTCCCTTGACCAAAAAACAGAGGAAGAAAAGAAGAAAGGAAGGAAAAAGAAGAAGAAGGGAAAACAAATTGTCACGCTCAACCGATTTAGACACCTCGCCAAGCCAATTCTACTCCGTAATGCACCACCTAATAAGTGCCCACACCCCTCGTTCATACAATCGGAGTAGATTTTGGGTTTAGAGCTCAAATTTGAAGTTTAGTGAAAATTGTGCCATGAAGTCTGATTGTTGAGTTGTGGAACTTTGGGATTTCAACAAAATGGTGTTTATGGTGTCGTGGAGCCATGGGGTTAAGCAACGGTTTGGTTGAAGCGAAATTTTTGGGTTGTGTGGGTGTGATATCCTGAAAATTCAGTTTTATTTTCAATTGAATGAATCGGCCTTTCGTCGACATGTCGATAGTGTTATTCTTTGAGATGATCACTCATGAGATAACTAGACTATCTAGGGAAATCATTAAGAGATTTTAATGCAATAGACTTGAGAATTCGACTAAGAATCGATTACTTGACCGTGCTCATCTGTAGAGATCATTATGGCATAGTTAAAAATCGATTAGAGATTAGAGATAGGCTGGTTCGACTAAGATATGTGGCTAGATATGGGTCATTCCACCAAATTGCAAAATTCTCATTGATCGGTATTAGACCGATTTTTCTGTTATTTTGTTATTATGTGTTTGTATTTGAAATCAAGAGATTTTCACAACCACCAAAAGTGTCAAAGAGGTACGTTGTGGCTTGAAAATAATCAACCACGGGTCAATTGTACCAAAAATTTCTAAAAACTACTCAATAGGCTAGATCATGCTAAAATCGTGCTAGATTAAATGTTCTGTTATGTCATGAGTCATTTTAGGGATGTTGACTCATCCTCCAAAGATTTTTCTATAAACCGAGATTTTTGACAAAATTTCAAGATAGGGCCATTTTTGTCTGGAAAATTCAAGGGATCATTTTTGATTGTGATTAGGATGCAAGTTGGTTCTATTGCTGAGAAAAAAATGTCAATTTGATCATGGATACGATGGAGGAATTTTTTAGGGTCAAATGTAATCAATTCAAGAGAGAATTAAAGAGGATTTGGGGGAAATGTCTTCAAAATTCGTAGCCCCATGGTCCCTCAACCTTTGGACCTCTTTAATAGCTTCTAAGGGAAGATTTAAGGCTGGAAAATTGCTGAGGAAGACAGCCAGCAATGCTGGGACATGATCAATGGGACAAAGGAGTAGAATTGGGGTCAAGGTGGCCCCCTCCATAGCAGCTAGGGGTGAGCGGTTCCCGGTTCCTTATAGGTTTCAATCGAAACCTGGAACCTACACTTAGGTATAGGTTCCTCATTTTTTGGAACCCGGAACCTACCCGTCTAGAACCTACCCTGTCATAAGTTCTGGGGTTGATTCCAAGTTCTAACAGATTCTTTTTTTTTTCATTTTTAGTTTAAAAAAATGGAAATGAATGCAGCAATAATAAATAAACTTGTCATTCATCAAAGAGAATATAACATGAACACAATCTATAATACTTATAAGCATTTAATATTCTAGAATGTGAACTATTTCTCTTTTGCAAAGTCCAGCGGTTCACTTCACATAGTCCAGCCTTACCTCAGCAACAACCCTACACCAAAATAAAGCCATATCCCTCATTGTTTTATAGCTTCCAATGACTTTAGCAACTTTAGTAACAAAGCTTTCAAGTGGAGCTGCATGAATATCTCTCAACAATGTTGCAGTAGTAGTTTGTGAACCAAAACTGATCTTTCTTCTAAGAAACTTTCCCTCTGCAAATATCTTGCTGATATTACAACAGAACTGAAAGATCATCATAGGATAATTTTAAAAAAGAACTGATAAATTTTTTATAATGGATCAATATTATTTCATCGACTAGTAAATTTGATCATCTGATTATTGATTTACCGACATCAAACAGCAAACTAATCAAAGAATAGAGCTTCATCTAGAAACTCAGATATGTTATCTTCCTTTTCACGAAACACAAGCAACCTCATAGCAAAGAGACTTAGTCCTGCCCTTTCCTTGATAGGAGAAGAACCTTTGTTTGTTGCCATAAAATCTTTCATTGAGCTAAATTTCTTCCCAATCCTGGGAAAAGTTTCCAAAGATGTCTAAGTGATAGAAGAAATATATAGAGCTAAAATTTATAATGGCTATCTTGTAGATAATAAAGACTTACTCTACAGCCATAGCCAATTGCTTGATAATTGGTGGTGGAAGAATTTTCTCTATGTTACCAGCAATTAGACCGTCCAATATGGATATAGACTCTGAACCCTATCAAAACATTTTTAATCCAAATTAGATAGCAAAACCATAAACATGTCATCTTAAACCTCGAAGTCTAATCTCCTGTTGAAGTAAAAGATATTAATTTTCATCATAACTATAAACTATTTGCAGCCATTCTGATTTCACATGAAAAGAACAGCTTGAGCCATTATTGCAGCAGATAGATTAGGATATGAGAAAGCTGAAGAGAGATTGAAGAGAGATACAAGACTTGTCTACAAGGTAAGAATATGATCAAACGGAACTGGACTTACAAACTCTATCAAGAATTTCTTTCTGCAAGTGCCACACAATTATACACAACTTTTGTGGCCATGTTTGCTTTTCTTGATCTTAAAGAGTTCAAAAAGTTACACATGGAATGAACAATCGATAAGATCACACCGCTTCCATTTTCTATTTCAGGTTCATCACTAGCCACCTTTTTCTCTCCCAACTGGAACAACAATAAATAAATTAACAGGACCGCAGCGCACCAGTATATTTTAGGCAAACCTCATAACAACCAAACTTGGAATTTAAAGATGTAAAGGAGATAATTTTTTTTTCAAGTATTTCAACATTAATATCTATAGGATGCCAGAGATAAGAAGTGAAAAAAAGAACAAGTATGGACTAAGTTTTTTGAAAGACAAAATTATCAAAACAAGTTTAGTACAATGTGTGAGAGGTTATACACCAAAAAAGAGCTCATATGAATAGAGGAATAGCCTTCTCAACATTTACATGATTACCTGTCATCCATCATTGTTTGAGCTTCAATATAAGACAGAGTTGCACATGATTTAATAATGCTTTTTATATCTTGTGTATATTATCTCTGCTTCAGGTGTCATTTCCTGAAATTGGGCAGTAAACAAGATTGTTCTCCTTTCATGGGAAGATCAATCAATATATTTGAATACACAGGGCTGACAATTCATGATTAGTCGGCACACGAGCTATCATTTGGTGTAGTCTAGTGATGGCGGCTAATGGACATGCAATCCTCTTTACCAAAAAGAGCACAGCGAATGACGAAGATAGAACAAAAAACATCTAGTCTCTCCACATCTACCCAAAGTGAACATATATATGCAACATAAATTCACATGTTAAATTTGATATAAGAAGGACCATGGATTAACCACAATCAGTATTTTCTCTAATGTCAAAGAGATGATTTTACAGCTCTAAATGTCATATTACCTTTTGTCAAAGGCTTTGGAAGCATGTCAATGCGGCGCTCAACAAGGTAAACAGAAGTGCCCCTTTGTGCAGCCTCATCATCGAGTGGTGTGGAAGGGTGCAAAAAATTTGTCACATCAGCAATATCTAGGTGACTAACTTTAAAGAATGTTCGCCAGATCGATACCAACCACATAGGCCATCACCACATGCAAGCTCGACTCAAGAGATTAAAACTCAAGCAAAGGTAATAACAGAGCGGATCAAACACAGATCCACCGCCAAAAAAGACATGTGTTGCATGAAAATGCTCAAGGAGCCAGCGTGTCCTCGGCAAGAACACGAGATCACCTCCGCAAACCACCAAAACAAGCACGGACTCCCGGTAACCAAGCGCCAAAAAAAAGAAGAAAAAAAGAAAAGAAAAAAAATGCACTGCTAGAGAAGCAAGGCGAAGATGATGATCATGCGAGCGAACGTCGAGCTGTTGACCACTCCGCCACGACGGCACAAGACAAGCGAGTCAGAAAAAAAACATGGCCAGCCAATAAAAAAAAGACCATAAAGGAGACAAGGATACAAGTGACAGTACGAGGAGAAAGCCAGAGAGAACGAGGAGAAAGCCAGAGAGAACGAGGACGAATCTGTAATAGTCTCAAGCTCCAATGGGACCTGCACCGAGAGACGCAAAAACGCACGAATCTCATCAAAAACGGAAACGTTAAATGGGATAAGGGGGAAAAGAGAGAGCGTTGGGAAACCACGAAACCCTAAGAGTGATGGACACAGACACGGATGCACGCACCTTCTTCTTCTCCACCTTCTTCTCAAAGGAAGAGCTAAGCACTTGTAACGACGCTCTCTCTCTCTCTCTCTCTCTCTCTCTCTCTCTCTCTCTCTCTCTCTCTACAGAGGAAACGGTGACTCGCCAAGCAAAGGTCAGCGGTGGCGTCGAGGGCAAGCGGTAGTGGCGTCGAGTAGAGGTTAGCGAGCCAAAGGTCAGCGGCAGTGGTGTCGAGGGCGACCGGTTATTGTGTCAAGCAGAGGTCAACAAGCTAGAGGTCAACGGCGGTGGTGTCTAGCGGAGGTCAGCAAGCCAGAGGTCAGCGGCAATGGTGTCGAGGGCGATCGGCGATGGCGTCGAGGGCAACTAGCAGCGGCATTGAGAAGAGGTGGAGAATGGGCAAAGAGAGAACTGTGAAATTGAAAGGTTGTGTGAATTGTGAAATGTGAGTCAATTTCTGATTTTGGGGCTTTTTTTTAGCCCTTATCGGTCCGATTCCGGTTCCGGTTCCAATTCTCGGTGCTAGTTCCAATTTCTAGAAAATGGGAACCGAGAACTGAAACCGGTCCCTTTAGAACCAAAGAACCAAATCGAAACCTCCGGTTCGGTTCTTCGGTTTCTGGTTCTACCTGGGAACTATGCTCACCCCTAATAACAACCATCCCCTCCTTTCTCCTCAGCCTTCCCTCTCCTTTCTTGCTACATAGAGGACCAAGGAAGCCAGGGAAGACTAGTAGAAACTGACCAGCCCCTTCCCTGCCATCGCCAACCCCATTAGACCGCCAATACACCACCATCTCGAGTGCTCGAGCATGTCCGCAAGTCACGCGCTTGCCCGCGCATCACCGCCATGCCAATTGCATCGTTCATCCCTGCTCGCCATCTAATAGGTCACCTGAGCCATCGTGGAGGTCACCAGAGCTCAGCTCACTGCCGTCTCCACCCACCTGACCGCCGTTGTCCCATCCCTTCTGTTTTGCACCAAGCTAGCCACCGGTCCACCCTTGCTCGGCCTAAAGCAGAAACCAAAACCCAACAACCCATCGTGGGCTTCGAGGCCCATTTCCAAGCCCTTCCGGACCTTGTAGTGTAGTGCCACTTTAAAGTTTATTGCTCATCCTTGCCTCGCCATCCTCATGAACTCATCGGATTTCAAAAATTGATTAGTTTACTCACTAATCTCCACTTAGAGAGTTAATTATACTTAAGGGTTGATTAGTTTAGGTTAAGTATGGTTTAGGTAGTTAGTTAGAACGGATTAGTGATTTAATTAATCGTTATTACATGTTAGGTGATTTGAGTAACTTAATTAGCGACTAGATAAGCTATAATATTTATTTAGATTGGTTTGAAAATTTTTCGGGCCCATCTCGGTATTTAATTAGACTTTTACGGCCTAAGTTTGCATTTATGGCATTTATTGGTATTTATTTAATTAATTTTGATAATTATTTAATTAATTATTATTTTTCGAAAATTATACCGAGATAGCAGGTGACTAGAATTTTATGCTAATCGCAATGGTATGATTGGTTTATTTAATTGAGTTTTGGTTTGTGCAATTGATTATAATTTTGGGAATTTATCTCAAAATTTGGTAATTTCAATATTTAATTAGGAAATTACCGAGTGTCGGTTTACAACGCCAAAAATATTTTTATAAACTATATAATTAGTGGGATGTTGTAAAATTAAAATATTATATTTGTGGCTAAGGCCTACCGTGTACCCACACATGATTATTTTACCGAGTATTATGAAAATAGTGAAAAGGTCAATGGATGAGTATAATATCTCTAAATTAGCTCCGGCGAGCATAGATCAGCTTTGGTGAGCATATATCAGCTTTAGTGAGCTATACTATCAATCTATATTAGCTTCAATGAGCAATACTATCTATCTATATTAGCTTCGGTGAGCTATACTATCTATCCATATCAGCTTAGGCAAGCAGTTATTGTATATCAGCGTAGGTGAGCAATGGTCGTTTTAATGAAATGACTTGATAGGTAGTATTGTCTGATAGATAGTATTAATTTGGATTAATTGATAGATGGTATGGATGATGTTGAATCGAGTGGGTCGATTGACTGATGATTTGATTTAATTGGATTTGAAATGATTGGTTAAGTGGTTGAATCACACTAACTTGTAGGAAGGAACTGAGGCAAAGGTAAGTCACCTATCTCTTGTGTGCATAGGTAGCCTTCAAGTGTATTTCCTTCCTAGTCGGGACTTAGGGGGTGAACTTGCTGATACGTTTTCTCACCTTGTTGTGGGATAACATTTACGAGTCATTAGATGGCAGTACCTCCCGACCCTCTTGCAAGATGTCCACCCAGACGAAAAAGATCGAAGGATAAGGTGTATCAAAGGTATTTAGACGGAGATTCCTCCGTTGATACTCTTGGTGAGCGTGACAAATATCAGTTCATGGTTTCTTATGCACCACCTCCACCACCAGAGTCTAGTACCACATCCCAAATCTTACCAGATCCACCAAAATCACCTCCACCTTCTCCTCCTCAGAAAAAACAAACTCTCTCTCCATTTTACAAGCCAATCCTCAAATGGGCCAAGAAACATTCTTACCCACTTGAAGTCCTAGCAGAAGTACTACCCACTTCTTCTATTGCCATGTTCCAAGACACTGACTTTCCTCCTCTGGTGAAGGAAAGCTCTAAACTCTCGTTCCCTGCCACAGAAGAGTTTATTGACCCACATAACATATATCGCCATGTTCCCAAGATTCCTACCCCCACTGATGTAGATGAACATGGAAGACTGAAGAAAACCCCTGCTGCTGAAGCTATTCTAAACTGGCAATCAGAGACTTTGTTGGCACAGAACAATGCCTTCAAGGCTATTGATTCCAAGATTGGAAATGTGCAACAAGATCTTCACAGATATGATGAAGGTACCAAGAAGATACTTTCTGAATTCCAAAAAAGGCTTCACGCCTTGGAATCAGGACAACATCTTGGGTATTATTACCTAGAAAGTCCAAAACCAGAGATAGACAAGCTCAAGAGGCAAATCCAACTTCTTGAATAAGGAAGGTTTAGTAGGCCTTTCGATCCATTAGCACCTCCTGTTCGAACTGGGTATATACCTCCAGCACCACAAACGTCTATTTTTGCTAATATCCCAGAAGATCCCTACAAAAGGGAACCGGATATGGTAGAAATACAAAATCGCCTCAAAGCCCTGTAGAAGGAAAAAGGGAAAGAAAAAAGTGCACCTAAAGAATCAAGTTCAATTGTTATTAGAGACAGGCCAGAACAAATGATGTTATCAAATCCATTAGAATCCTTTCTAAAGGATTTGGGTACTCAGGAACCTGATCCTGTTATCCAACAGCCTGAACCTGATCCCGTTATTCCAGAAAAACAGATTCTGTTTACTGAACAAACTTCCTCTACTACATCAAATTCAGCATCTCTTTCTTCTTCTTCATCCTTCTCAGATCCTATAGAAGATACTCCCCTTATTGTTCCACTAACTTCACAAATATTCATAGTTGACACTCCTCCAGATTATGAAATGGAGTCAAACTATTCTGATCTAGAATTCGGACAGACTAGTAATCCTACCAAGAACAATTCCACCAGACATGTGTCCATGGCGTCAAAACAATTCTTCTCCATTGACGATATTCCTTATCCAAAATGGCCAGAAAGACTTGAAGAATTTCATACTTGGTTGAGTACCCAGTCCATCACCAATCATGATATGAATGATGTCCTTTACAACTTTGTTACAAGGTTCACAGGGAGCCTTAAATTTTGGTGGCAATCACTCTCTAAACAAGACCAGATTATATTTCTGATGTCACCCAATTTCAGCCATGCCTTACTTATCTATACCATGTTTTTGTGGGAACACCCGGAGATCTCAAAGAGCTAAAAAGAAGACAATTTTTCGAGAGAAGATGCTACTCCCTCCAGAAAAAACATCTTGATAAGCATTATCGATTAATGCTTCAACTCTTTTACCAAATTGGAGCAGATCCAAATCTAAAGCATGTCTTCCTCACTTCTATTCCTAAAGAACTATCCCAGATGGTTGAAAGATCCTTCTTTGGAAAGCAAAGAAGAATACAGGACGTTCCCTTGGGAGAAATTCAGCAAGAAGTCCATCTGTGCCTTGAAGAATTATGCTTAAAGCGCCGAATGGTCCACACATATATCACAGATGAGAAGCGTCTTGAATCAGCTTGTTCCCACCAGAAGTTAAAGATCAAATGCTCCAAACAAGATTGTGATGGTACTTGTGGCCAGTTTTCCCGGAAGAAAAAGCACTACAAGAAGTATTCGATAAAGAAGTCCAAACATGGCTCCAAGCACTTCCGGAAAAAGAAGAAATGGCGATACCTACGCAAGAGGAAGGATCACACAGGCCATAAGAAATCAAGTCGTTGCTACATCTGCAACAAGAAAGGACATTTTGCCAAAAATTGTCCTCAGGCGAAAAAAGGTCAGAATCATCTAATAGAGAATAAGACAGGTTTTTCTCTTGAAAATGATGATATCGAATCTTTATTCTCCGCTGATGAAGAACCAACTGAACAAACTCTTTGTGTTATCCCTTTCTATCAAACTTCCAGTGAAACTGAGTCTGACTCAAAATCTGAAGACATTTTTCATATATCCTCCACATCTTCATAACTAAATCCTGACATATTTTCAAGTCATACCCACTGTCCCCATTTTCCTGTAAAAATCCTCACCTCGAAGTTTGCCAAACCCATCAATGTCATTGCTCTTATTGATACAGGGGCAAGTTGTTCCATTCTAGATAC
Source organism: Eucalyptus shirleyi (assembly GCA_017140165.1). Lineage (NCBI taxonomy): Eukaryota > Viridiplantae > Streptophyta > Magnoliopsida > Myrtales > Myrtaceae > Eucalyptus > Eucalyptus shirleyi. The sequence continues at coordinate 45,341,210 of CM029450.1, forward strand.
TAAAGTTCTTCCTGAAGAATTCTAGACTCCTTACATCCGATACTTCAATTCTGCTTCAGGAGATACTTTCTCCACGAATGTTAGAACCACTCCAGTCACTATCCAGTTTTTTCCTCAGTGTTCCATAACCACAAAAATTTTTGGATCAAGCCTTCCCAATAAAGATCTGATAATTGGGTGGGATATCATGACTCAAATTTCCCAACTTCGCATCATTACTGGAAAAGGTCTTAGATTTAAAGACCAATTCTCTGAGTTTGTCAATATTCAGAGACTCTTTTCCATTCAAATGAGTCTATTAGATCCAATCATGCAAAAGTTGCTAGAATCTTGTTCAGAATCCCATTCAGAATTCGCTCAAAAATGTTCTCATCCCTTATGGAAAAATCCTGAGTTCTTTGTCTGCCTTCCCTTCAAGAAAAATAAAGACATAAATCCGACCAAAGCGAGTCATACAGGTATGAAGCCAGAACACTTGGCTTTAGCTCAAAAGGAATGCTCAGAATTATTACAGCAAGGACTTATTGAAATCTCCAATTCTCAATGGGCTTGTGAAGCTTTTTATGTCAATAAGCGTGCTGAGCAAAACAGAGGAAAAATGAGATTGGTAATCAATTATCAACCTCTCAACCTTTTCCTCCAAGATGACAAGTTTCCTCTACCATCCAGAGATTCTCTCTTTACTGGGTTAATCAAAGCCCACATTTATTCCAAGTTTGACCTCAAAGCTGGATTCTAGCAATTGGGCATCCATCCTAAAGACAGATCCAAAACAGGATTTTGTATCCCGAACTAGCACTTTCAATGGAAAGTTCTTCCTTTTGGTTTAAAGGTTGCACCATCCCTTTTCCAAAAGGCCATGTGTCGTATTTTCCAACCAATTTTGTCAAGTGCAGCTATATATATCGACGATATTCTGCTCTATAGTCCTGATGAACAATCACACTGTCAACTCCTTGAGCAATTTGCAGAAATCGTGAAGAAGCATGGCATCATGCTTTCTTAAAGGAAAATGAATATTGCCCATACAGAGATTGAATTTCTTGGTATGCACCTCAACAAAGGTACATACTATCCAGGGCCGCATATCGCTCAAGAACTGCTAAAGTTCCCTGAAGATAACTTCACAACAAAACAAGTTCGGCAATTTCTTGGGATAATTAATTATCTCAGAGATTTTGTCCCAAATATTGCAAAGTTTCTGATTCCTTTGCAATCTATGCTGAAAAATAACTCCCCACCTTGGGGAAAAACTCAAACTAAAGCAGTCGCTGAGCTTAAGGAGATTATGCAAAATCTCCCACCATTGCAAATACCATCAACAGGAAAAAGAATTCTTCAAACTAATGCCAGTGATAAATACTGGGCAGCCGTCCTATTCGAAGAAATTGATGGTAAGAGACTCCTTTGTGCTCACAAAAGTGGAAAATTTTCCCAGGCTGAAATGCATTACCATTCCACTTTCAAAGAAATCCTAGCAGTAAAAAATGGAATCAAAAAATTTGAGTTTCATCTCATTGGCCATCATTTTCTGGTAGAATTAGACATGGCATCTTTTCCTCAGATGACCAAGTTTAAACAGAAACAGATTCCAAACTCTCAACTGCTTTGATGGGCTGAATGGTTCTCAAAATACTCCTTTGAAACCAAACACATTCATGGAAAAAAGAATGTACTTGCTGACTTTTTGTCAAGACCCAAGGCACCAGCTGAAATCAACATGTATATCAAGAGACCTACTTTCCATATGCTTAATCATGGTGTCAAATACAAGATTGAGAAGATCAAAGACTGCCAAGCTGGAAATTTCCCTAGGAGATTATTCAGCAAATCCAGAATGACAGTCTTACTGACAACCTAGAGAATCTCATGTGGCAATGCCACACAGACCTATTTAGATTCAATGGAGGTTCGATTCTTCATCCTTTTGGGTTAAATTCAAATTATCCTTTCATTCATCCTATTATCTGGAAGGAAGATGATTTCCCTGACCAGCTCAAAACGCTGTTATGGTACTTAATCAATAAGTACTTAATAGCCATCAAAATTCCAACCAGAAGATTCATTGCTAACCTCACAAGGATATTCATGCTCGGAAGAAACATCGAAAGGGAAAGTGATAAGAATCTCTTAGACTTTCTTAATTGGTTCTATCATCCTACATGCTGGAAACAAGACTTAGAAAATGAGATAAGAACCATGACACCAAATCCTGAAGTTCACACCATCTTGCTTTTCCAACGTCCATGGAATTTTTGCAGAAATAATGGTACTATTCTTGAACGGCCACTCGAAATAGGAACTACATCCTATAAACCTCATTTGAACAGCCGAGAAGCCCGGATTCACAAATCTTATCCTAGATCTGTTAGATTTTGTGAAAACGAGTACCGAGAACTCCAGAAAATCATATGCCAAGAAAACAAAACCATTCCCGAAGATATTTGGAATAATGTACCCACTACGTAGGATCATTATGACCTAGCACCAGAAGCTAAGGAAGCACTCAGACAGTACAGACAAGCTGCATCGTCCGGAGAGCATGAAATGACAAGCGAAGAAGACATTGTCCAGTCTACTCAAGACCCCTATGCACGCTTTGGAGGTCCTTTGTCCCAGAATCCCTACGAACAAGGACTTTCATCCTCATTTCAAGACATGGACACATCTTACTATGCACAGCCATCCAACTGGCCTCCACCGAGTTTTCCTGCCAACACTACCAGCGAAAATACAGACTGGGCAGCAGAAGAAGCATCCCATTGGGCTCATGAACAAGCATCCTCGTCAAGAAGGCTGAATCAAATCCTCTCATCTGAAGATCTTGAAGCCCTTCAAGCAAAATATGAGGCACATCTCCTAGAAGACAGCTCAGATGATGACTCAGTGTGCAGCTACAATGCCCGTGACGGACGAGACCGTTGAGTCCGTACAATTTCAATGTAGCAAAGTCACTGTTCACTTTTACTGTAGCACTAGGGTAGGGAATGTACTGTTCACAGTACAGTTACTGTTCATAGAGTGCGAATAATTCCCTCCCGGAAATTTCCGGTGCCTTTGTTTGTTTCCGGACCAGTGTGTTGGTCCCTGTGTTTGTTCTTGTGACCTCTTATTGCCTATATAAGACAAGGAGGGTGTATTGTTTTGGGAGGAGTCTCCGGAAGTAAAGTGTGTGCTTTGTGCAAAACTCTCCATGGCTTTCTAGATCTCTCTTCTTCTGTAGCCTGGTATGATCCTTCAAGAAATGCAGCTTGGGTAGGTTAGAAACATTTTCATCCTGAAATTTTTAGGTGTCTCTAGGCTCTGAACTAAAGGGCTGAGTCGTTTTCTGTTAAGAGGCTGTCCCTGAAGGGTTTGAACGGGAGTTGTTCACCCAATGTGGGATGCATACCTGCAGGAAATTTACTCTTCCTTCCCTGGTTCTAAGTCTAGGTCCATTCATAAGGTCATAGAGCAAGTATCTTATATTCCTCTTCAAGGGGACCCAAGGGGATGGGTCTATAAACTCATGAGATCTGTTGTTTGGGTTGATGCGAGTTTATCTCGGATAGTACCCCATCAATACAGATCGTGGTATCGTCATGAGCGAAATGGACAAAGAGAAGGTCCCCTATCGGAATCTAAGATCCCTATGTCGGTGCTGGAGGTTGCTTTTGGAAAAGGCACGGCAAACCCTCCTGGCAGAGTAGCAGTAGACTTGAAGTCCCTGGAGCCTGAGACCCCGCAATCTTCTATTGAGGGATCGAATGTTTAGAGGACCTGTAGCTTTTCCATCTTTTGCAAACTTATATATATAAACTAGTACTTAGTTTGATGTGTATATAAGTGTGTTGTGATTTTCGAAAATTTGTGGCCCTACTTTCCTATCCCATATGATTGATGTCTAGGGATTATTATTCACTTCCGCATGTGTATTTAAACGAATGGATCGGCAACGCATCTTAGGATGTCGCTATTTAATCGACCACTGAGGGATGGGCATGCACCTGGAGGATCGAGGCAGGCAGTGGGTGAGTTTCGCGTTGCCTTTAGGTGTGAATAATTGCTTCAGATGGGTGATTTGTTGGCACGTTTGAGTTACTTTGTTAGCATTTAGATGTAGTTTAGCCATTATGTTGTTGATGTAGAGTTTTATTTGGTTTTAATGTCAATTCTCATTTAATTGTTAGGATTGCAAGATCGTTGGCTCGTTGAGTTTCGCATTCTTTGGTTTTGGGCATTCCAAATGAGTAGTGCAATCTTTCCTAGAATTTGTAATTTCATGTTTTCAAAATGATAATAATTTGATATATTGTGAGTTATGAATAAGCCTTTTGTTGTATATAATTTGAATTGGATATTTACTGCATTTTGGTATTTGTAAATGATGTAAGAATTATTTGGTGAAAATATATATTTTGTTTAATGAACGAAGTTGAGAAATATTATATATTTTGGGTTTGCAAAACCTTTTTTATGAAAAGCTCGACTTTAAGTATGGTTTATGGAATGTTTTATATATATAATATTGATTTGTGAAATACTTTGTGATGTGCATTTGATTTGATTTGACTTGTAAAACTGATTTATGAGACGAGTCTTGAAATGATTTTAGATATATTTTACGAAAAAATATTTATGGTTGATGAGTTCGGTGGTAAAAGATTATGTGATTGATTTATGAAATTTGTTATGATATATGAGATTATTTATGGATTGACTTTATGGAGATTGGAGGATGTAGGTTGGGTGGTCAATATCACTATAAGCTCATTAAGGGGCTTGTGAGTATACATACTGATTAAAAATATCCTTTTGGGCCGAGTCACCAGCTTTGTAGGTTGAGACCTTGCTAAGAGAGGAATTCTGATCTCCTTATTATCAAGCTTTGTTTTGTGACCATGATTTGATACTGAATAAAAGATTGGTCAATGAATTGACCATCAATGTGTAGTTTTATATGAGATGGAACGATGGAATAGACCATTGATGTGTAGCATGAGATTAATAGATAGAATGGACCATTGGCGTGTGAATTAATGAGATTAATCAATAGATTGGACTATTGATGTTTATTATGATATTATTAATTTAACAAGTGTTTTCTCGTATGTACATGATTATGTTAAAGCGATATAACTCATTTATATTTCGTATGTATATTATGTACTGAAATGAAGATAGAAAAGTTATGATATTATTTTGTAAAGTGCATAGTGGGTGCTCGATTTGTTTAGAAGAGATATGCATTGCTTATTGGGTTATTATTGTTCATTACATCCATATTTTGCCTTTTTTAGATCATTAGAGTGAAAGCACTATTGATGGGGATTTCAGAAGTTGGATTTGGATGTTTAGAAGCTGTGTCCTTCGGATGGAATGATGGCCATATCATTACCCCTACCCTGATAGGATTTCAAGTGTGACATGTTATGCACTTTACAAAACAATATTCAAAACTCACTTATTTCAATTTTAGTATAATACACATACAAGATATCAATGAATTATTTTGTTGTAATGCAATCATATACATATCAAAAAACATTCGTTAAATCAATAATATCATAACAAACATCAATGGTCCACTCCATTGATCAATCTCATTAATTTGCATATCAATAGTCTATTTAATTAATTAATGTCATCAAAATCACACGCCAATGATCCAATCCATTGGCCAATCTCATGCTTAGATATCAATCATTGCAATGCATAACATCTCGTGACAAGGTGACCAAGCTCCTCTTTGGCATGATCTTTATTATATTGCCGGTAGCTGGCCCTTAAATTAGTATGCGCATAGCCACAAACCCTCAACCGGGTTCACAACAATATTGAGCATCAAACTCACATCCTCCAATACCCACAAGGTCAATCCACAATATATAACATGCATTGGTTTCATAAACTAAAATATATAATTTTTCACAACTCAACTCATACACCAAAAATACTTTTTGCAAAGAATTTCTCAAATCATTTCATAACTCATTTCTTAAACAAGAATACATTTCACATACCATTTCTCAACCCATTTCATTAACCAAGTTCCCGAATCAATATACACAAATCAATGTGTGTGTGTGTATTTAATGTTTAACAACACCTTTCCTTAAAATTTTCTAAAATTATTCACAAATATTAAAACGTAGTAAATATTTGGTCTAGATTTTTATACAACATACTCTTTCGTAACTTATATAATATCAAATCTCTATATTTTTCAAGACATGAGTTTAAAATTTCACAAAAGATATAGCACCACTTACTTGTGAATGCGCACAACATAACTATACGTGTTGATGATATTGTAATCATAGCAAATAAACGAGAATCGTCATCAAAACATGGTAAAATACTATAACAATTATTAACCTAACATTGAACTCATAAGCAAAACCCTAGAATTTCACCCTAACAAAATTGTTGCTCCAAATCAATTCCCATCAAAACCCATAGCTTTACAATGCCAAAATCCACGTTTCCATGAAATTCCAAAACTTAATAACTTGGAAATTGGATTTCCTGGCAAGAATTTCCCAAAACCTAGTATTTCAAGTAATAAGTCTAAATCAAGTTATGTAAAATTCTACGGCTCCACAATATCCTAAACTATCATATGTACATATGTACATATGTACATACATACATACATACATATATATATATATTTGCAGCTTCATGACTCCTTAACCAAACCTTGTAATTGAAAATCCACAAAGCTCCAAATTTGTGCTCTAATACCAAGTATTACTCCGATTACATGAATGAAAGGCATAAGCACCTACCGGGTATTGCAATTAGCAACTGATTCAGCTTCGTGAACATGCGAAAATTTCTTTCTTTTCACCCCATTTCCTTCCCGTGGACGAGTTCCCTCTCCTCTTCTTTTTCTTATTTTTTCTACTGCCTCCCTCACGTGAATAATCTAGAGAAGAGAAGAAAGAAGATGGGCTGAGTTTGTCTATTAAAGACATGGGCCTGGCCTTGATGGGCCCATGTATTTCAGATAAAAACGTATAACCACTGTAAGAATGACTACCATCCTTGGAATAGTCATGTTCAGTTCGAGAGCATTTAGGATAAACGATTGGAGTAGGAATGAACTAGCTAGGAGAATTTGATGGGACAAAGAACAATAATGAGGGGAGGAAGTGTTTATTTTGGTTCTTGATGATTGACGTGATAAACTTGTTTTACATGATTGATGTGAAAAAATTGGCAGGCTTTCAAACTTTGCTATAGTTAGAAAGTTGACCTAGCGGTAGTTCCTTCGTGGCAACGCAATTCTTGTTTCCTGCACGTTCACGTAAGTTGAAAAGTCAAATTTACCCAAGATATTTTAGACTATTTTCTCCCTTCCAATTTGGCTGGCGCAATTCTTGTCTAGCTTCTATAGGTCCAAATGATGAGTCCTTCACGTGTGAAAAGGGACGCTAAAACAGATTCAAAGTCTCGGAAAGTCTATAAGGTATGTGGTAGGCTGCTAATGGCAAATGCTCATCAACTATTGGATCATCGAATCATAAAATCAAGAAAACTATTCTACCTCTCTATCATTCCAACTAACCCCGGATTTTCGTGGAAATCAACCATCAACTATGTGGTCATGGAACCAACACATCATGAGGAATTCCCGCTTTCTTCATTTCACCAATCACCGAATTTCCAATGAACTCGATTTTCTCCTCCTGCTAGTTCTATTTGCAAGCGTGAAAGGCTAATAGATGGAAATTCCCTGTTTTTCCATACTGTATTTCATTTCAATTTGTATGTTTGCACTAGAAGTATGCAAGTCAGTCGATGTGTTGAGCTCATCTGAGCCAATTCGTGATGGTGATACCCTAGTGTCGGCAGGAGAAAAGTTTCAGCTAGGTTTCTTCAGCCCTGGAAACTCCAGCAACAGATTCCTCGCAATATGGTACCACAACATCCCAGAAAAGACAATTGTTTGGGTGGCAAATGGAGATAATCCGGTGAATGATTCGTCAGGGGTTCTGAGGATAAGTAATGAAGGTAAACTAGTCCTTGTCGACCAAGCAGAAAGAGTCTTGTGGTCGTCGAATAACATGAATGCTACTTCGCAAAGCGTAGTTGCTCAGCTCCTGGATTCTGGAAATCTAGTTTTGAAAGATGACAGTGAAAATATCTCCGGAAACTATCTTTGGCAGAGTTTTGATCATCCCTCCAACACATTATTGGCGGGCATGAAGCTCGGGTGGGACCTGAGGATGGGTTTGGACCGGCACATGACATCCTGGAAGAGCGCAGAGGATCCCTCAACTGGAGACTTCACCTATGGTGTCGATCTTGGAGAAATAATTCCCGAACTAGTCATACGTAAGGGACGTGTCAAATACTTCCGAAGTGGGCCTTGGAATGGAATACAGTTCAGTAGGATGCCGATGGTTCCTAATTTGTTATACTTCCCCAAGTTCGTCAACAATTCTCAAGAGGTCTACTACACGTTCAACCAATTCAATGAATCCCCCATCACGAGTTTGGTGTTAAACGCTTCAGGGAACTTACAACGGTACCTGTGGAGCGAGAAAACGCAGGAGTGGACCATGATTTATATGTTGCCATATGATACCTGTGATGTCTATGGGAATTGCGGACCCAATAGCATGTGCACGATCAGCAATTCTCCAATATGTAGCTGCATGATTGGTTATCAACCGAAGTCACAGGCAGAGTGGGATACATTTGTGTGGAGTAGTGGGTGTGTCAGTAAGAACCCATTTAATTGTTCTAAAGGAGAAGGGTTTAAGAGGCTCAAAGGTGTGAAAATGCCTGATTTGTTGCAGTTCACGATGAACACAAGCATGAGCCTTAAGGAATGTGAATTAGAGTGCTTCAAGAACTGCTCATGCAGGGCCTACGCGAACATAGATGCCACTGGAGGTGGAAGTGGCTGTCTCCTATGGTTTGGAGATCTTCTTGACGTCAGAAAACTCAGCGTATATGCAAATCAAGATCTTTACATTCGCGTTTCAGCCTCAGACCTTGGTAGTACATATACCTTAGTTTTACTTTTTATTCATGGACTCATGATAATCCTATTCATCATTGCCTTTGATCACCTTTAACCTCTCTCAATGTTCTCAGATTCAGTGAACTCCAAGTGGAAAGAATGGGTGGCAGTGGCAACTTCCGTGGCATTTGTCGTGCTTTTGGTGGTGCTTTGTTTCTGCATTATTTGGAAGAGGAAAAAACATGCTCAAGGTACTCCATTTCCATTAGTTGAGTTGAGCTCTTGCTCTATAGTAATTGTGGCTCTGAATAGAATTTGCTTTCAGAACCAATATATTTAAGGATGATGAGTCATCTCATAAAAGACAGTGTAATAAAGCATCAATACTGACCTCAACTCCAAGTCTTGGTTCTATCTTTTCGTATTTTGGCGTCAAGTCATAGCATTGCTACTTTTGTTACTATCAGTTTTCTTTACATCTGGGTTACCAATCAATAATGAAAGTTGATAGCATACAGAAAAGAATCTTATATTTTCTCATCAAGTCAAATGAATTTTAGATCAATTGATACTTGGAAAGTTCATCACTGGGGCCTCATTGCTAACACCTGTGTCTCTGTTGATACATCAACAACTGTTCATTTTCTGCATATAGTTCATTTATTCTGGGGAAAAAAGGACATTTGTTCTGATGAAAGTTCAATGGTCGACAGGGATAACATTCGACCTTCCAGCTGAAGATGAGAATAGCTTACAGCTTCTGATCTTTGATAGGGTCACCATTTTACGGGCAACTAACAACTTTTGTGATTCAAATAAGTTAGGAGAAGGTGGTTTTGGCCCCGTATACAAGGTAGAGTTTAGTCTACAATTTCATACGTCGTACAAAAGAACACTACTCTTCATTCATGCATTTCGTTTCTATTGTCCCATGTCACTTGGGAAAAAATATGCAATTCACTTCTCAGGGTCAGCTGCCAAATGGGCAAGAAATAGCAATCAAGAGATTGTCAGAAGACTCTCGGCAGGGTCTCAATGAATTCAAGAATGAGGTCATGTTGATCGCGAAGCTTCAGCACCGAAATCTTGTGAAGCTTATGGGGTGTTGCATCGAAGAAGAGAGGATGCTAATCTACGAGTACATGCCTAATGGAAGCCTAGACTCTTTCATATTTGGTTTGATTTGATCGATACCTTCTTTGTTTGATTTTGATTTAATACACTCTGTTAGAAACGTTTTCTCATCTAGATTACTGATTAGAAAAAGGTTTGTTTCAGGTAAAACAAGGGAAAATTCTCTAGTATGGAGAATGAGATTCGACATAATTGTAGGAATTGCGAGGGGCCTTCTTTATCTCCATCAAGATTCGAGATTGAGAATCATACATAGGGATCTCAAAGCAAGCAATGTGTTACTCAACAATGAGATGAACCCTAAAATTTCAGATTTTGGCATGGCTAGAGTCTTTGGTGGAGATCTATCTCTAGTGAAGACTAAGAGGATAGTCGGCACTTAGTAAGTAGTGAGACAGATTTTCATGGCTTACACATTCCTTTTCTTGTTATGCATATCTTTTTTCCTGCAGTGGTTACATGGCGCCAGAATACGCAATAGATGGGCTTTTCTCAACAAAATCAGACATTTTTAGCTTTGGAGTAGTGTTGCTGGAGATAATAAGCGGAAAGAGGAATAGAGAGTTCAATCATCCAGACCATTGCTTCAATCTTCTTGGACATGTGCGACAACCATATAAGAAGTCAAATTCTTAATAGAGCAATACTATTGCTAGATATGTCCTAAAAATTCACTTTTTTTTTTTTTTTTTTTTTTTTTTTGTCAGGCTTGGATGTTGTGGCTTGAAAGGAAGGCGAGCGACTTCATAGATCCACAACTTCCGAATTCTTTCGATCTGTCAGAAGTCGTAAAATGCATACACGTCGGGCTATTATGCGTGCAACGGCATCCTGACGATAGACCAAATATGTCGACAGTGCTTCTGATGTTGGATAGTGAGAGCGCTTCGCTACCACAGCCCAAGCAGCCCGGTTTCTACATTGAGAGGAGCTCTGAAAACACAAAAGTTGAAATGAGTGGAAGAGATTGTAACTCAAATGAGATTACCATAACATTATTAGAAGGTAGATAGATTGCCAAGCATATGTAGTCCCTCACTTCTGCTGAGTATTTCCATTGTGAGATACGCTCAAAGTTCACTGAAAGCGATGTACCTAGTCATGGAAGAAAAAAAGGTGAAGTTTAACGTTGGTCCTGTTCCCCTACTTGCCAAAGCAGTTTGGTAAGAAAGACATTCCGTGGGTAGGAAAGCGGGAAACAGCTGCCCCCCCAAACTCTGAGCATGTACTGTGTTGGCAACATCAATTTCAATACCATGTTTTGATTATAGCAGTGATAGGAAAAGAATCTTAATAAATAAATGAAATACTCGATAATTTTCATACCAAATAATGTTACAATCACATATAAGAATATGACTTGTCTCACTTTCTTAGCAAGAAACTTCTTGCACTTTCGACAAAAAGATGGAAATACTCGATCACCCTATCTATTGCATGCTTATATTTATCGACCTGATCACTAGGCTAGGCATTTCCAATGATACGTGAAGTTTCACATGCTTCAACCTCGAATGAAGCATCGGGTTGAAGAACCGGGTAAAAGATGTCATATCTTGAATCCTACCAGAAGGGGGAGCGACATGTCCATCCTTTTGTCTAAAAGGACGTACCTCAAATCATACCAAAAAACCAACTCCCAAAATTTCCCATTGATAGCACTCTCATAGTAATGACTCCCAATGGAGGGAGATAAGTACACTAATGGTGCCATAAGTTGTGTATGGCTCCCACTTTAGTGCCAAAAGTTTCCATCGAATCACTTCAGTGCCAAAAAATTTGAAAAACACTCACTTTGGTGCCAACGCCGATCTAATCGGCCGGAAATCTAACGTGGCGTTTTTTTATTAGTTTTTTAGGCTGACGTGGCTTGCCGGAGAGCACAATTAGCATATAAACCACAAAAACGACATCGTTTGGCTTCTTTCCCCCAAATCGAAACCCTAAATCCCCAAATTGAAAGAGAGAGAGAGAGAGAGAGAGAGAGAGAGGGAGAGAGAGAGAGGCACGTCGTCTTCTTCCTTGAAAAGCAACACTAGCAGCGCACCAGTAGCAACACCAACAATGGCACCAACGGCGGCGCACCGGTTGCGGCACTTTCAACCCCTCTTCTTCCTCCTCCTCCTCCACCTCACCTCCTATTCTTTCTGCCACTTTTTGTTTGAGCAACAATCTCATTCCCTCCTTGTTCACCTAGTCGAGCATCTACAATGGTGGCCAAGCGACAGTGGCCCAGCGTTGGTGGGCGAACAACGGTGGCCGAGTGGCGAGGAGAAACCCTAACCCTAATTTCAACCCATGTACAAGCTAAATGGCGTCATTTTTGTGAGGGTGTCCACGTATAAGAGCAAAACAACGTCGTCTCTTGAAGAGGATGAAAAACGACGTTGTTTAAAAGCCGAGCAACTTTTTTTTTTTAAATAAAAATGCCACGTAATCATTTTGGCCGAAATTTCTCGCCGGTGGCACCAAAGTGATCGTTTTTTCTCCGATTTGGCACTTAAGTGATTCAGTGGAAACTTTTGGCACCAAAATGAGCGCCATACACAACTTATGGCACCATTAGTGTACTTATCCCCAATGGAGACACTTGTAAAGATTGAGAAGGAAATGGGTGAGCAATCATAACTCAGTAAATAGTACATACCTCTTTTAAGCAATCAAGCATCCATTATTTAATAGTGTTGATCAACAAGTCAAAGGGAACCCTCCCCCGAAAAAAAAAAAAGAAAAAAAGAAAAAAAATGTTAGATTGAGTCAAGCATAAAACAGTGGACATTCTGCTTTACAAAGAATTGAGAACTCCCTTGACAAAAAAAAAAAAAAAATAGAGGAAGAAAAGAAGAAAAAGGGGCAAAAAATTATCACGCTTAGTCGATTTGGACACCTCATGTGACATTTTGATTTTCGAGTCTGATTTCGATGAGATGAAATGGGCTTTTCATTGATGTGCCCATAGCATTTTTCTCTGAGTGGCCATTCACAAGTTAACTAGTCTATCAGGTGAAACCGTTAAGGAATCCAAATGCAATAACCTTGAGAATTTGACTAGGAATCGACTACTCGACCGTGCTAATCTGCAAGGGTCATTACGACACCGTCAAAATCGATCAGAGACTAGAGATAGGTTGATTCGATCGAGATATGTGATTAGTGCATGGGTGATTCCATCTAATTACAAAATTTCTGTCGAACGGCACTAGACCGATTTTTCTGTCATTTTCATACCTTATGTCCGTATTTGAAATCTTGAGATTCTCATGACAATTGAGAGTCGCCAATGTGTCGAAGATGTATGTTATGGCTCGAAAATAATCGACCACAAGACAATTGCATTAAAATTTCTTAAAAGCTACCGGGTAGATTGGGACGCACTAAAATCACGTTGGATTGAAATTAACCGCGAAATTGAACTTGATTTCAAAAATGAAAAGTTTTGTCGTGTCATGACTCATTTTAGGAACGTCGACTCATCATCTGAAAAATTTTCGGAGATTCCGAGATTTTTATAAAAAATCAATTGGACGATTCGGAAAACGAGCAGAAATTCGATTTAGCTCATTTGAAGGAATTTCGACTTCTAAGCGGAGCTACTGGGTGATGGAAATTTGTGGAAATGTGTGGAATTTTTCTTCGATGAAATTGGATTTCAATTTGAGAAATTGAGGATGAAATTGAAGTCTAAACTAAGTGAAATTCGGAACTAAGGTTGAGGGGTTATATTTGGCATCAAAATGGTTAATTTTGAGTTTAATTTGTTGGAAATAATTAGGGGGGGAAGCTTTTAATGGGGTGGATAAACTCTTGACTTTTGGCCCCCCAAGCCATGACTTCCCAGCACGTTTGACCGCCGCCTCTCCCTCCTTTGCTGTCTCCTCTCTCTCGACGCATCTGCTTCTCACTTCCTTTTTCATTTGACGAACTCAGCCTCTCTGCCAGCTATTCTCCTTCAATCCTTGCCGCCTGCTCCATCTTCGGACTCCTTTGCCATCCACCGAGCTCTCTTTCTCTTCCCACTAAAGCTGCCCATCATCACGCCCACTTCCAGCCCCTCTGAACTCTCCTCCATCGGCCACCGAGTCAACCAGCTATTGAGTTTCCCCAGCAAAGTTGACTCCTCGGCCAGCTGCACAGAAGACCAGCATCCCTACCTTGTGTCTTCTGTTCCGTCGAAGCCAACCAACAACGGTCGATCGACCCCAATTTCCCCACGCGTCCGTGAACTTCATTTCCACCGAAGACCGAAGTATCTTCATTTCTTCATTCGACTTCTTTTCGCTGGCCCTCTTCCGATCGGCCCACAGCCCACCAAAGACCGAATGGTGCTCCACCGTTCATCTCTCTTCTTGAGTCAACCAGTGAAGCCAGCAAATTGACCCGCCAGCTACCCGTTCCCCTCCACCAGCAACGAAGACCACAGCTCCTTCTCGGTATCCATTTTCAGCCGCTAGCCCAGCCCATCCGAAGCAACACGTCCTCGAGCCAGCAAGTTTTTAGCTCGAGCAGCGAGCTTGTGGCCGATTTCAACCGGTCTGAGCTTCCCTCGGCTGCCGTTGTGCCGCCATCGCCGTGAGCCGATTTTCGTGCTAACCGGTGAGTTGCATTCTAATCCTTAATTAGTGGGCTAATGACACTTAGAAGTGTGTTAGTTAGCTAATTGGTGGATTAATTAGGTTAATTAGGCTTAGGCTAGCTTAGTTAGATTAAGTATATAGTTAGTATTTAGTTAGTTTAATTAGTTTAGTTAGGTGGATTAGTTAGGAATTAGTTAGTTTATTTAGTTAGTGTACTTAGATTAAATTAAATAGGATGGTTAGATTTAATTGTTAGTTAGATTATTTAGTTTAGCTAGTTTAGGTTAATTCAATTAAATGCTTTAAATTTATTTATTTTGTAATTTATTTAATTTCCTGTAATTTATTTAATTATTAATTATTTTCCGGAAATTAGATCAGGATAGCCGGTGATTGGAATTGCATGCTAATTACAATGGTGTGGTTAATTTCTGCAATTGGATGTTAAATTGTGCCAATTAAGTACTGATTGAAAATTTGAGTATTCCAAAATTTATGAATTTCAATAATTTTTAGAAAATCCCGTGTTGGATTTTAACACCAAAAATGGTTTTATATACTATATAAAATAGTGGGATTTTAAATTGGAGATTATGAATTTTCTAGGTCCAATCTGACCGTATACCCACACACAACTATTTTACCGTGTAATTTTAATACAAAGAAAATATACTAGGATTGTTATTTTAATTGAGGCATTTAAGTGCAATGCATGATATCTTGAGCCGAAATTGACTGGTCATGTGTTGGTTAAGAGAATCCATCTCGAGCAATTAAGCCGGATGTTACTAAATCTCTTTTCAGGTTGCCCATGCATTAGGGTATCGGGTCACAATAGATTTTGGACTTATGCTCCTTCGAGAAAGCCGTCAATGAGACGTAGCCATGCTCAATGGGGAAGAGACGATGCCTAACTACACCAATAGACAACCGAACATGGGAGTCGGTTGTGCCTTGAGTGGCTTAATTAATAATTGGAACGCACGATTGTTTGAGGTTGATGTGCCTGATTATGAGACAAAATTGTATGGCATGGTATGGGACGTATCATAACAATTTGGTCTTATAATTGGGATCTCTGTGATTAATTGAGTTGATGAGATGTTTCAATTATTATATGCATTAATTATATGCATTGTGATATGAACTATGATGATGCACAAGATGGAACTAAGGCGATGTAAGTCCTCTATGCTAATTGTGTGATAATGTGGTTAGGACACTTCTAGGTATATTTCCTTTCTAATCGGGGCTTAGAGCGTGAACTCGCTGAGATTTATATCTCACCTCGTCATGGGCTTAAATTTTTCAGGACCGTAGAATGGAGAGTCTGGAGCTGAGCAGAGGTGACTTAAAGAGTAAGTCAGATAGGATAGCCTCTTTTTGAGAACTAGCCTTTTGGTTATAGACTTATGTACATGACTCAATGTGTTATAAAAGCATGTTTGTTTTATGAATGTGTTATCCTGCTTTTCTATCTTGAGATGGTTACTATTAAGGAATTTGTTATTCGTTTTTGCATGTGCAATAAAATGAAAGAGTCGGCGACTCGTCCTAGGAAGTCGCAAATTTTTATCAACCACAGAGGGATGGGTATGCGCTTAAGGATCGAGGTGTGATACCTTACCAGGCCAATTCAACTCCTTAACGCATCACCTAGTAAGTTGTTTTTGAGCAATGATTTGGTTGGAGCAAAATTTTAAGATTTCACAGGTGAATTTTGCATTGTGTTTAGATGTGAATAATTGCTTCAAGTGATTGATTCGTTAGCGCGTTTGACTCATTTTATCAGCGTTTAGGCATAGTTTAGTCATTCCATTGTTGAGGTAGAGTTTTATTTGGTTTTAATGTTGATTCTTGTTTAATTGTTAGGATTTCAAGATCGTTGGCTCGTTTAGCTTTGCATTCTTTGGTTTTGGGCATTCCAAATGAGTAGTGCAATATTTTCTAAGAATTTGTAATTTCATACCTTCAAAATAATAATAATTCGATATATTATGAGTTATGAATAAGTGTGTTTATTGTATAAAATTCGAATCGAGCATTTACTACGTTTTGATATTTGCAAATGGTGTGAGAACTATTTAGTGAAAATGTATATTCTGTTTAATAAACGAAATTGAGAAATATTATATATTTTGGGTTTGTGAAATATTTTTTACGAAAAGATTGACTTTGAGTATGCATTTAATTTAATTTGGCCTATTAAACCAGTTTAGAAGATGACTTGTAAAATGATTTGAGTAATGTTTTACGAAAAATATTTCTTGTGAATGAGTTCAGTTGTGAAAGGTTATGTGACTAATTTATGAAATGTATTATGATATATGAGATTATTTAAGAATTTACTTTGTGGATATTGGAGGATGTAGGTTTGATGCTCAATATTACTACAAACCCATTAAGGGGCTTATGGGTATGCATACCGATTTAAAATATCCTTTTGGGCCAAGCCACCAGCTTTATAAATGGAGACCTTACTAAAGGGCGAATCTTATTCACCTTGTTACCAAGCGCCGATGTCGTGAGCATGGTTTGATACTAAGCAAAAGATTGGTCAATGGATGGACCATCAACGTGCGATTTATATGAGATGGATAAGCGAAATGGACCATTGATGTGTGACATAAGATTAACCAATGAAATGGACAATTGACATGTGAATTAATGAGATTGATCAATGGATTTAACCATTAATGTTTGTTATTATATTATTAATTGAACAAGTGTTTTCTCATACGTATATGATTATGTTAAAGCGATATAACTCATTTATATTTTGTATGTATATTATACACTAAAATAGAGATAAAAGAGTTATAATATTGTTTTGTTAAGTGCATAGTAAGTGCTCCATCTGCTTAGAAGAGATGGGCACTACTTACTGGGTTATGATTACTCATTTCATTCATATTTCGTGTATTCCATGTCGTTAGAGTGAGAGCACTATCAATGGTGATTTCAAGTGTTGGATTTGGATGGTTAGAGGCTATGTCCTTCGAGTGAAAAGCCAGTCGTATCATTACCCCTATCCCTATAGAATCTAGGGTGTGACACATTATACACTTTACAAAACAATATTCAAATTCACTTACTTCAATTCTAGTATAATACACGTGCAAGATAACAATGAATTATATTACTTTAACATAGTCATATACATATAGGAAAACATTTGCTAAATCAATAATATCATAACAAATATCAATGGTCCACTCCATTGATCAATTTCATTAATTCGCATATCAATAATCTATTCAATTGATTAATCTCATCAAAATCACACGACAATGATCAAATCCATTGGCCAATCTCATGTTCATTTATCAATCATCATGATGCATAATACCTTGTGATAAGGCAACCAAGTTCCCTCCTTGGCAAGTTGTCTACTTATATTGCCGGTAGCTAGCCCCTAAACTAGTATGCGCATAGCCATAAACCCTCAATTGGGTTTATAGTGATATTGAGCATCAAATATGCATCCTCCAATACCCACAAGGTCAATCCATAATATATAACACAAATTGGTTTCATAAACTAAAATATATGATTTTTTGCAACTCAACTAATACACCAAAATACTTTTCGCAAAGCATTTTTCAAATAATTTGATAACTCATTTCTTAAATAATAATACATTTCACATACCATTTCTCAACCCATTTCATTAACCAGGTTCACAAATCAATATACACAAATCAATGTGTGTGTGTAATGTTTCACAACACCTTTCCTTAAAAAAATTTCAAACACATTCACCAAAACACCAAAACACCAAAAACATAGTAAATCTTGATCTAGATTTTTAGACAATAAACATACTCTTCCATAACATATATAGTATCAAATCTCTATAGCTTTCAAGACATGAGTCTAAAATTTCATAAAAGATATAGTACCACTTACTTGGAAATGCCCACAACATAACTATACGCATCGACAATGCCATACTCCTAACAAACAAATGAGAATCAATATCAAAACCTGGTAAAATACAATAACAATTATTAATCAGCTCACTCAAAGCAATTATTCAAACGTAAACGCAACGTTGAATTAATTAGCAAAACCCTAAAATTTCACCTTGACTAAATTGTTGCTCCAAATCAACTCCTATCAAAACCCACAGCTCTACAATGCCAAAATCCACATTTCCATGAAATTCCAAAACTCAATAACTCGGAAATTGGATTTCCTAGCTCGAATTTCCCGAAACCTAGAATTTGAAGTAAACAATAAGTACAAGTCAAGTTTTGTAAGATCTTACGGCTCCACGGTACCCCCAAACTATCATTTCTATACATATTTACAGCTCTACGACTCCTTAATTGAACATCATAGTTCAAAATCCACAAAACTCTAAATTTGTGCTCTAATCCCAAGTATTACTCCGATTAAATGAACAAAAAGGCATGAGCACTTACCGGGTATTACAATTAGCAACTGATTTGGCTTCGTGGACGTGCAAAAATTTCTTTCTTTTCACCCTATTTCCTTCCCGTGGACGAGTTCCCTATCCTCTTCTTTTCCTTATTATGTCTGCTGCCTCCCTCACGTGAATAATCTTGACAAGAGAAGAAAGAAGATGGGCTGAGTTTGTCCATTAAATACATGGGCCTGGGCTTGATGGGCCCATGTGTTACAGATAAAAACGTATAGCCCCTGTAAGAATGACTAAACATCCTTGGAATAGTCAGTTTGAGAGCATTTAAGATAAACGATTGGAGGAGGAATGATCCAGCTAGGAGAATTTGATGGGACCAAGAACAATAATGAGGGGAGGAAGAGGCCTTTCGGTTCCTGATGATTGACGTGATAAACACATTTTTCATGATTGATGTGAAAGAATTGGCAGGCTTTCAAACTTTGCTATGGTTAGAAAGTTAACCTAACGGTAATTCCTCCATGGCAACGCAATTCTTGTTTACTGGTTCACATAAGTTGAAAAGTCACATTCACCCAAAATATCTTAGACCATTTCCCCCCTTCCAATTTGGCTGGCGCAATTCTTGTCTAGCTGCTACAAGTCCAAATGATGGGTCCTTCACTTGTGAAATGGGACTCAAAAACAGATTCAAAGTCTCAGAAAGTCTCTTAGGTATGTGGTAGGCTGCTAATGGAAAATGCTCATCAACTATTGAATCATCGAATCAAAAAATCAGGAGAACTTTTCTACCTCTCTATCATTTCAACTAACCCCAAATTTTCATGGAAATCAACTTTTATTTGCAAGCACAAAAGACTAAAATAGATAGTCCATTACACGATTTCTCTAGTAGATGTATATTCTGCATTTTCCCGTTCTCTATTGCATTTCAATTTCTTTGTTTTCACTAGCAGAAGTATGCTGAGCCTATTTGCTATGGCGACACTCTAGTGTCGCCAGAATAAAAGTTTCAGCTGGATTCTTCGGCCTTGGAAGCTCCAGCAATAGATACCTCGCAATATGTTACCACAATATCCCAGATAAGACCATTGTTTGGGTAGCAAATAGAGATAATCCTTTGAATGATCCATTAGGTGTTTTGATGATAGGAAACAAAGGGAAACTAGTCCTTGTCGACCAAGCAGAAAGAGTCTTGTGTTTGTCGAACCACATGAAAACTTCTTTGCACAGAGCAGAGTTGCTCAGCTCCTGGATTCTGGAAACCTGGTTTTGAAAGATAGCAGCAAAAATGTCTCCAGAAAACTATATTTGGCAGAGTTTTGACCATCCCTCCAACATATTATTGGCAGGCATGAAATTCGGGTGGGACCTGAGAATGGGTTTGGACCGGCACATGACATCTTGGAAGAGCACAAAGGATCCATCAACTGGAGACTTCACCTATGGTGTCGATCTCAGAGGCATAATTCCCCAATTCATTGTTCATAAGGGACATGCCAAGTACTACCGAACTGGGCCTTGGAACAGAATTCAGTTCAGCGGGGTTCAGATGACTCCTAATTTGATATTCACCCCAAAATTCGTCAACAATTCTCAGTTGGTCTACTACACGTTCAAAGCTTTCAATGAATCCACCATCACGAGATTGGAATTAAACAGTTACGGGAACGTCCAAAGGTACCTGTGGAACGAGAAAATTCAGTAATGGACCTTGATCTATATGTTGCCACATGACCCCTGCGATGTCTATGCGAATTGCGAACCCAATAGCATGTGCACGATCATCAATCCTCAAATATATGCAGTTGCATGATTGGTTATCAACCGAAGTCACAGGCAGGGTGGGATACGCTTGTGTGGACTAGCAGGTATGTCAATAAGAACCCAATTAATTGTTCTAAAGGAGAAGGGTTTAAGAGGCTCAAAGGTGTGAAAGTGCCTGATTTGTTGCAGTTCACGATGAACACTAGCATGAGCCTCAAGGAATGAGAATTAGAGTGCTTCAAGAACTGCTCATGCAGGGCCTATGCGGACATAGATGCCGTGGGAGGTGGAACTGGCTGTCTCCTATGGTTTTGTTGGAATTCATGTTGGCAAAAGACGACTTAACTGATTCCGATGCGCAAACAGCAAATAGCCTCGGAACGAACGTTGAATTGCCGATGAATCACGAACAACACTTCCTCACATTAGTCTGGATGCAATCACGAGGAAAACACCCGATTTCCACGGCGTAAATGCCGATCATTCTTGCAAAAGTGAAATGGAATTCATTTTTCTTCTTTGATGGAAATGGAGAGAAAATTTGATGCGAATGAATTGCCAATACCTTCTAACGGTTGTGTTCGGAAGGTTTTTATACGTCTCCATAACACCCCTACAAATGGTGTCCTTCCATCGTACCGTATCAAGTCCAAATGGTGCAGTGTAATCGCACCCCATCATGGACGTACTAGCTAACTAGCTAACGTACAACATCTCTCACTTGGACATGATGGGCTTGATAGCTCTCTATCAATAATATAAGGCATTCAACATTCATCAACTTTACAAACCAATTCATACCGGCAAATAAGCCGTGCGACCAGTAAGTACACCTGCACTTGGGAACTCAAATTATGCACCTGTTAGGGATAACGTAATGGCTACAACCCCGAAAAGAAATAAACAATCGATGTCTCACAGTGCCCCAAGCATATTTTGTTATATCAGTCCAAGTATACCTATCCCTTAAAGGATATACTTGACTATTCTTAAAACATCATGTATTTACAATTACATCCGCAACCACTTAGGGCGATATAATTGGTCGACCAGTAAATACATGTGATAGATGTAAAACAACAATAGTCTTCCTTTGCACTCATGTCTCTCTCAATTTCAGAACAACTGCTTTCCTAGACATGTCCCATAAGTCATATCTATTCATGATCGCCCGTAACATACTAAAGTAGCAACATTGATCTTTTACTTTGAGAACATAATCATAAGTAACATAGGGCACAAAATTGAGATAAATTATAAATTACCTCAAGGAGTCACACGATGAGTAAATCGGGATAATTTTACTCATTTTCCCTTATTGGTCGTACAATGCAATGTAGTATGAATTACATGTTATAGTGGATTACTCTTTCTATAAGAGCATATGTCATTCATCAAATATATCCACCATACAGATCTTAGCCTAAACATAGTTACGTGTTTCTCACGTACTCATGTTTAGCCCGAATGCTATATCAGCTCGCTTTCGATAGCGTCCAATTAAGTACTCGCATTCGGTATCTTTCAGGTATACATAATTGTGGGACTATCATGCTCGGTCTTATTATAAACAAATCACATACCTCATCTTGATTCCAATCAATGCAACATATTTTATGTACCAAACTTGCTTTTTAGTATTTATTTGTACATAACGTCTCATCTCAACGTGCTAACTATAGCACTGCACTTGAGGCGATTGTTTGTGTGCGTGAGCTAATCAATGCCTGTTGACATACTTTTCAATAATATATATGTGTTTGTGATAGCCTCATAGTAGATTTGTACTTATTGATAAAACATCAAATCACTAATAAACAAACAAGTACAATACATCTGTCCACAAATACATAAACCAATGATCCTCTACAATAACATATATCATATTCTACGCAATCCTAGTGACATCCTATGGGTTAAGAACATATCTATAGGACTAGCCTTTGTAAATTGATCAGCAACCATTCTATTGGTTGAAATATATTGCAAGATCACTTCTTTATGCGCTATAATATCTCTAATAAAGTTATTCTTTATGTCAATGTGCTTTGTCCTTCCATGATACTTAGGATCTTTCACATAGGCAATGGCAGCTTGACTATCGCAATAAACTGTCACCGGTCTTGGAACTTTAGTGACATTGGCTAAATTTTCCAAGAAACGTTTTAGCCATACTGCTTCTTACACTGCGGCAGAACATGCAATAAATTCTGCCTCCATCGTAGACAAGGCCGTGCATGTCTGTTTCTTACTATTCCAAGAAATCGCACCTCCATTGAGCAAGAACGCATATCCATAAGTCAATTTACGCTCATCCAAGTCTCCATCCCAATTGGCATCTGAATAACCCAATAGGCGTAAATCATTCCCTTGGTAATAAAGTCGATAGTCCATGGTGCCCTTCAAGTATCTCATGATTCTCTTCACTGCTTTCCAGTGTGCTTGACCAGGGTTTGATTGATATCGGCTCACCAATCCCACGGCATAGCATATGTCGGGTCGAGTACACATCATAGCATACATCAAACTTCTGACCGCACTAGCGTAAGGAACAATTTCCATCACTTTGAACTTTTCTAGAGTCTTAGGACACATCTCAGTACTTAGGCCTTCACCTTGCATGATAGGGGTATCAATGAGATTACAATGCTGCATATTGAAACGCTCAAGAATCTTCATAATATAAGACTCTTGTGATAAAGTAAACTCTGATCGATTTCTTTCGATCTTAACTCCTAATATATAAGGAGCTTCTCCCATGTCCTTCATCTCAAAATTGGAGGACAACTATTCTTTTATGGTGATAACCAAAACCTTGTCATTTCCAGCCAACAGAATATCGTCCACATAAAGTGATAAAATCACAAATTTATTTTTAGACCGCTTGACATATACATAGTGATCTTCTTCGATCATCGTGAAACCAAAAGTTATTATTGCTTGATGAAAACGAAGATACCACTGTCTAGATGATTGCTTAAGGCCATATATTGAGCGATTAAGCTTGCAAACTTTATGCTCTTGACCTTTAGCTATGAAACCTATTGGTTGTTTCATATAAATTTCCTCATCTAATTCTCCATTGAGAAATGCTATTTTTACATCCATTTGATGTGATTCAAGGTCCAAATGTGCAACAATGGCTAGAATAAGGCATATTGAGGCAAATCTTATAACTGGTGAAAAAGTTTCCTCATAGTCTATACCCTCTTGTTGAGTATAATCTTTCGCCACAAGACGAGCCTTATACTTTTCAATGGATCCATCTGCTCTATGCTTAATCTTAAAGACCTATTTATTTCTAATGGTCTTACAATTGGGTGGTAGATTAACCAAAATGTGTGAAGTCATCTATGAAAGTGATGAAATATGAGGCTCCATGCCTCGTCCTCACATTCAAAGGACCACAAATGTCAGAATGTATGAAATGCAATGGAAATTCAGCTCTAGTCCCTTTACCGAATGGTTTTCTAGTTGTTTTTACCACCAGACAATGTTCACATACGGATAGATTAACATTAGTGAGTGACCCTAAAAGGCCTTCTCTAGTTAATCTTTGCATTCTTTGCAATCCAATGTGACCTAATCTAGCATGCCAAGTACTTGCATCAATCTTAATGTTATTAGAAGACACAATTAAAGAAAAACAACCATCAACATTAACATCGTACTGATCATAGTTAATGTCTAACACCATAAAACCATTCAATACATGACATGAACCATAATAAACTATTCCACACAAAATGTCAACACAATCACCATGGAAATTCAATATATAACCTAAGTTAAGAAGAACAACTACAAAGACCAAGTTTCGTCGAATATCTGGAGCATAAATGACATCATGCAGGAATAGGTTTCGATCATTACGTAAGATTAATTTACATGTGTCGATACCCTTCACTTTAACTTTTGAGTTATTTCCAACATATATACATCTTCTTCCAAGCGGTATCCGACGATACTCCACAAATGCTTCTCAGTCTCTAGATACATGGTCTGTTGTTTTTAAGTCTACAGTTCACATTGGAAGAGATTCAGCAAGCATTACTTAAAGTAATGGAGTAATAGGGTACCTTTTCGGCTTAGTGAGTGACCCATCTTGCCACAATTGTGGCACTCCATTTTGGTCTTGTCCTTCTTCCCACCACGCTTCTTGCGTCGGAAGATCTTAGCCCTCTTGAGTCCTTGATCAGTCATTTTCCCTTTGTTGTTGAACTAAAGATTCCTCTTGCGCTTGAAGCCCGAAACCTTGCGCGAACTCGATTCAGCAACATAAGCATGGGTAGAGGATCTCGCAGCCTCTAGGCGCTCATCCTCTAATTTCAAATGACGCACAATATCATCAAAAGTGACAATATTCTCATTATGCATTATATTAATTTTAATATGCTCCCAATTGTTAGGAAGGGACCTTATAACAGCTTGAACTTGCTATTCATCAGTAAGGGAGTGACCTGCCGACTTTAGTTCACGAATCATGTTTGACATCTCCCGAAAATGCTGCCTCATCGTTACATTTGGGTGCTTTCGGAATATGTCAAACTTGATGGTGAATCTCCTCAGCTTAGTGACAGATGTACCCCCAAACTTATCTTTCAAGGAAACCTACAAAGCTTGAGCTTTGTCATAACTCTCAAACTCACACATGAGATCATATTGAATACAGCTCAGCAACGTGATATAAGCAATGCTATTTTTCTTTTTCCAAGCTTAATAAGCTTCTAAATCTCTCATGTGTTTAGCTGAAGTTCCTTGCTCAAGTTCATCCATGGTATGATTGAAGGTTTCTAAAAATTCGTGCTCCTCAATGATGTACTGAACTTTTCGGTGCCAAATATCATAATTATTACGATTCAGCTTCTCACCCTTATTGAGGTCAGCCACAATGATCTTGGATGCCGAAACCATAATCAATTGTTATAACACATTGACATAATAAATGCAGAATCAATGCTAGCATACTATATAGAGTAACACACATATTCAATTTGCAGCAAAGACAAACTAAATTAATGATAATTCAACAAAAGACACAAAAGCAAAAGTTCACAATGTTCCTAATCAATTTTTATGTACAATTCTTTTATTATCATTAGTTAGTTTAATTTGCACAAATTTTAAGTTCTAAGTGAGAACTCCTTTCAATTCTACCAACCTACGAACTCCCACTAGGAAAAATAATTACATAACCTTATGTAATATCTATATTTTTTCTTAACACAAAAAATATTGCATGATAATAACCAACGTATAGACAACAATTATGCTTCAACTATAACTAAAATTGTTATTCAACATGTAATGGATTTTCTACCATTGTTCTAATTTTCTAGTAACAAGAAAATTGTAAGTATATTAAAATATATACATCATATCATTGAACCAAGCTCTACACAGCATATATAACATCATTTGCACACAAGGTAGCTACTGTATTTCCTAAATCACAAGAAAATACTAGACATAAATGAATAAACTGCATTAAACCCCAAAAAATACGAGTACATAGGGTTTCCTACGTATTTTCATACATTTATAAAATTAAAAAGTATAAAATAATTACATTATTGTGTAGAGGACACTCATACGAACCAAACGCCACCGACCACGCTCCAATCGGAGCTCACACGCGCTGCCTGAGTACGCGGCACATGTGGCTCACGCGCCAGCGAGCCAAACGACTCCTGGCCGGTTCGACCGATAATTGGTCCCACCGGTCCGACCGGCTTGACTGTCAAACCGGTTGATCGATCCAACCGTTGATCGGTCAATTGTCGGTCAAGTTAGGTCAACGGTTCGGGTCGGGTCGTCGGCCGGGTCGGGTCGCCGACCGGCCAATTATCGCCGGTAATGACATCATCCTAACGGTTACCGACCGTTGGGTGACGTCATGGTGATTTCATCACGCGCTGATTCGCCGGTTGGCACGCATCGCGCACATGCCGGTTCACCGACCGGCGCGTGTGGCGGACGCGCTAGCTGTGCCAGCCCTTCAAGCGCGTGGCGCCCACGCGCAGCGGCTTCTGGTCGCGCGTGTGGGCATGTCTGGCGTCTCCTGGTGGCGCTCGACCCACTAACGGACTCGTCTTGACAAGCTATTTCACTGTGTATATTCAAAAATTAATTTTGACCAAAAAATCATTTCGAAAAAGGGCCAAAACCTCACGGATCACGCGACCCCGAACCGGTTCTTCGCTCCGGTTCAATTTCGAGTTTTTCATATGGCAATTCCGACTATCAGAGATCCAAACAGTGTAGAATACAATCTCTTGATCTCAATATCAAATGGTAAACAAGAAAACTCAATGAAAAGCAAGGCATAAATCACGACTGGGCTCTGATACCAATGTTGGAATTCATGTCGGCGAAAGACGACTTATCTGATTCCGATGCGCAAATAGCAAATAGCCCCAGAACGAATGTTGAATTGCCGATGATTCATGAACAACACTTCCTCACGTTAGTCTAGATACAATCACAAGGAAAACACCCTATTTCCACAGCATAAATGCTGATCATTCTTGCAAAAGTAAAATGGAATTCCTTTTTCTTCTTTGATGGAAATGGAGGGAAAATTTCGTGCGAATGAATTGCCAACACCTTCTAACGGTTGTGTTCGGGAGATTTTTATATGTCTCCATGACACCCCTACAAATGGTGTCCGTCAATCGTACCATATCAAGTCTAAATGGTGCGGTCCAATCGCACCCCATCATGGACGTACTAGCTAACTAGCTAAATTACAACAGGTTTGGAGTTCTTCTTGATGTCAGAAAACTCAGCGAAATGCGAACATGAATTGCTCTGTGTTCTGGTTCGCTTGTGAAAAGTCCCGGTCTGGATTTGAGTCTCAGTCGAGCCAGAATCTCTCGTTCCTCTAGCGTATTGCACTTGTTCAATAGAATGCCACAACAAGCTCTAGTCTCCACGCCTTCGTCTTTGGCTGAAATCGAGTTGTCCGGGTGCGCCACGCTCTATTGTGATGTTCCGGTAGTGTTGGGTGACCTTGGGCGTCGGCCATGTGGTCGTTCGCTACGTTCCCATCATCACCATTGTTTGTTCGGTGTTTGGCCGAGGAGGGTATGCTCAGCCGACGAATGGCAGTCGGAGTGGACGGCCGATGAAGGGTGGTGGTTCGGCGGCGGCTTGAGAAACGAATGAGCCTCGGGGCAATGGACGGTGCTCCAGAAGAGGAGGGATGACATCGTGAAGAAGACCAAGGAAGAAGAAGGTGCAGGGAATAGGACAAAATAAGAAAAAGACGAGAGAGAAAAAAAATGGAAAGATAGAAAAATCATTAAAAAAAATTTTAAAAAACGAAAATTTTCTTTTCTTTTTTAATCCGAATGGGTCGGGTCAATAGGCTAGATTGATTTACCCGGCCCGAACCCGTTTTCCCGAATATAATAACATTAAATATTAAAAAATTCAAAAATTCAAAAACTTTCAAAAAAGTTCAAAAAATTAGACAAATAATAAAAATTCAAAATATTTCGGAAAATTCAAAATCTTTTAGAAAATATTTAAATAATTGGATTTAAAAAAAAAATTCAAAAATTTTCAGAAAGTTCCAAAATTCAGAAAATTTCTAAAAATTTTAGTAGTAATTCGAAAAATTAAAAAAAAAAATTCAAAAGATTAAAAAAATCTAGAATTTTTTTTTCTAAAATTCGAAAATTCATTTTTCCCAAAAATCTCTAAAAAAATTTTAAAATTTAAAATCCTCAAAAACGTTCAAATTAATCTTTTAGGTTATTTTCTCGTGAAAAGTGGAAGTCTTTCAATTTATAATTATGCTTAAGGTTAACCAAGCCCTTAGGACTTTATCTTAGGATTTTTATTGTCCTTAGAAACAAATACCCTTAATTGCGCACTTTCTGTATGTTAATGGTTTCCGTTTGGCTTGGTTAGCAATAGCATGCTCCTTATTTGATAATGCTAGATTCTTACTCTTCTGATGCAATTTACCTAATGTGACTCTAGTCGCCCATTGTTATATTACTAATTACACATCCATATAGTCACTACGCATGTTAGTGGATTGGTCTAAAATTAATCCAAATTGCATGTCAAAATTTTTTTTTTAAAATGAACAAGATTAAATATCAAAATGTCACTAATTGGTTAAATAGTATAATCAAGTTCCTGACCTTAGATTCTTTGGTTGCGTAAAAAGTGAGGTATACACCTATACTTCACTTAGTTTCTAACCGATGCCAATAAGTTTATTATGACTTCTTATCAGAAAATTTTTATGAACACCCCAAAATCACGTGAGGTATCTTGATCATGGGCCATAGATCCATCTTTTAGACAATACTCCTAAACCTATGCCCTTCCCCAACAGGTAGGTTGTGACACAAACATGCTTGTTCTTTTTTTTTTGATACCTAGGGAACCCCGTACAGTTGGCAGTCGGGTGGATAAACCCTAGGGCGATGCTAGTAGAGGATCCACCATCCCGATGTCACGCTTAAGATCCCGTGCGTCCCATGGGATTTGAACCCCTTCGTCTTGGATAGACTTCATGGGAGCTCAGCTAGGCTACCACAAACGGTGGTCACAAACATGCTCGTTCATGACTCATAAAATATTAAATCTTTATAGCTTTCAAGATATGAGTTTAAAAATTTATAAAAAAACATAGCATCCCTTATCTGGGAATACCCATAATGTGACTAGACACGTTGATGATATTGTAATCCTAACAATTATACAAGAATTGTTGTCAAAAGTTAGTAAAATACTATAGCAATTATGAACCGGCTAAACTACATGTAAATAGTAACAAAACAACTCCTATATGACAACAAATCGCTCACTCAAAGCGAAAGCGATTATTCAAACCTAAACGTAACGTGAAACTCTTAAGCAAAACCTAAAATTTCACCCCGACAAAATTGTTGCTTCAAATCAACTCCCATTAAAACTCACAGCTCTACAATGTCATAATCCACCATTTCCATGAAATTTTAAAACTCAATTACCTAGAAATTGGATTTCATGACTCAAATTTCCCAAAACTTCGAAGTTGAGCTCTAACCCAAAAATTATTTCGGTTAGAAGAATGAAGGGCACGAGCACTTATCAAGTGTTGCGATATGTAATTGATCGGACTTGACGAAACCTCTATGGCTTATGCGCAAAACCTGTCTGTTGACACCTAATATTTAAAAAAAAATTAAATAAAATTCGGGTTTTGAAAATCTTTGTTGTTGAAAATATATTCTCATTTCAAAATTTTTAAAAAAAATTAACCGTTTGATTTTTGGAGCCATTTTTTGTTGAGAAGATGAGTAGATATCAGGAAATCTTCAACAATTTTGAGTCTTTCCTCTATAAAAGAGGGCAAGTTTCGGAACCAGGGGGTGGGGGCTTCTCTTCATGGTTCGTCCAAAAAGAATAGCAAACTGAAGAGGAAGAGAAGAAAAAGTCAGTAGGGGTTCTCTCTTCGTCTCGGTAGAAGGAAGAAAAAGAGTACAAATGTGGAAAAAGTGAAAAGGTGAAAAAGTGAGAGAGAGAAGGAGTTGACGTGAGCAAGGAAAAGAGAAAAAATACGGTGGGAGAGAGAGAGAGGGGATGTTCGGCAGAGAGTGAGCAGAGAAAGAAACGAAAAGAAAAGAAAGAAAAAAGGAAAGATGAACAAGTGTTCATCTTCTTTGTGAGTCCCCATCCGAAGTCCCTGTTGCCCGCTCCTGCGCCCTGCACCGTCGCTGTTCCACCGGTCATTCGGACCTCCACCGCTGCACGTCCCCGTAAACGCTGCCGCCCCTAGCGTCCAGCGACCGCACCTCCGCCGGAGCGCAATGCCATCACCTCCACATCCGCTCGACGAAGCCGCTGCCGTGCCGATCCGAGCCTCACCCAAGCGACCACCTGAGCTGCAGCAGATCCTCTCTGAACCATCCTCAGTCGGCCTCCGAGCACCACCGCGCCTCTGCCACCGAGCCTCGCCGCGCCTCGCCTGTAGCCCGCAAAGCCGTGTCCGGTCGCCAGCCACTGCCGCGACGCCGTTGCCGCCTCTGATCAGACCACGATTTGCGCCGCCCGAGCGATGACCCACAGGAGCCCGCGCTGCAACTCGATTTCCCTACTCGCCGGACGCCGAGCCGTAGTTCCGTTCACGATTGCCTGCTGCCAACTGCTACACCGCCTCTGCTCCGCTTGACGCCGCGAGCAGCGACCTGCTCGTTTCTACTTGCAGCGCCATGCGACGACCCGACGCCGCGTCCTCCTTGCTGACCCAGCTGAGCGACACCTACCGCCCCGTTCCTGCCGGTCCGCCTTCGCCAGAGTTCCCTTTGCCAGACCAATGATCAGTCTCCTCGGTGACCTTCGCCAGAGTTCCCTTTGCCAGACCAATGATCAGTCTCCTCGGTGACCAGCCGCACAAGCTGCCGAGCTTTTCTTTTGGAAGCAAAGGAAAAACAAAAACAAAAAAAAAAACAAAACAAAAGAAAAAGAGAAAAGCAAATTAGGTAGTTTGTTTTTCTTTATTTTATTATTTATTCATTTTAAATTTTGTTATTATTGTTTAAGTTAGAATATGGTTTGTCAATATTAATATTTGTGCATTTTGTAGGCATTATACGTAAGGATTTTGTCCGAACTTATTGTAATTATTAATTTGATCCGAGAGACATCGGATCAATTTTTTAATTATATTAAGTTTCAGGCTTTTTGATGGTATTTTGGTTGTTAAATCAATGTAATTATTAATTTGATCCGTAAGACTTCGGATTAGATTTTTAATTATTTTGAACTCTTTGTCGTGATAATTAAGTTTAAAATAATCGTTAATTTGACCTGTGAGACAACGGGTTATTTTTTCGGTTATTTTAATCATTTATTTATTGAATATCTTGATTGTTTAGATTTAATGTTTAGTTGATAATTTACTTGCTTTTTTTGAAAACCACTAAAAAAAATTTAAAAATATTTGAATTAGGATTCAATTTGTTTTAGAATATTTTTCGTTATCTTGCATATCTAGAATAGGGATTTTATTCCGAATTTAGAAAAAAAATATAAAAACAAAACAAAAAGCGCATTCATTTAGGTTGTTAGTTTTATCATTATTTGAATTGCATGTGAAATTTTAATTTCTAAATTAATATAAAAAGATAAAAAATATCATGCATATGTCATGTAGAATTAGGGCATGCTCCGCACGTCATTGCATATTAGATCAATTACATGTTAGATTAAGATAATATCTTAGTTTAAATTAGGATTTAATGTGACTTAATCCTTAGTTTAAATTAGATAGAATTTTAATCTAGATAGATCATTTTTGCATTTTTAATAGAAATATCAAATGCACGTCATTTAGTTTTTATTAGATTCATTTAATTAGAACTTCCTCGTCATTAGACTAAGTCATTTAATAAATGTCATCTTAGTTTAAATAATTTTGTATGTCATTGCATCGCATTGCATGTCATTAGAATTAGGTCATTTAGATTGCATTTAATTGTTGCATTTCTTCATGTCATATAGTTTAGGTCATGCTGCCACGTCATATTAGATTATTAGCATGCATCGCATGATTTTCATTCAATAAAGTGAAAACAAAAATTGAAATTGCGTGTTAATTAAAAATCATATCTAGGGTTGCTGGTGTGAATTCTGATTTAACAATGCAGATGCTTTCGTTGCTTCTAGGTATGTTTTGCAATATTTAATTACTTTCTTGAGTGTTAAATTGGTGGTATGCACACATGTATGATCACCTCACATGTTAGAAGGATAGATTTAAAATCAATCAAAATTGCTTGCCAAACATTTTTTTTAATAAAATAGAAAGATACCGAAAGGGCACTAGGATAGTCTAGTATAACCAAGTCCCCGAACTCATAAATCTCTGGTTCGTAGGAGTAAAGTAAATATCCCGTTACTTTACTTGGGTTTCTAATCGACCCACAAAAAATAGATTAGTGGCGACTCCTAATTGAAAATCGTTTGCATGTTAAAAATTCAAACCTAAGTCGCGAATTAGTATGGGCTTGGGAGAGCCCGAGCTAAGCTTAAAGACTTAGTAATCCATTAGCCAAATTCTAGGTGGTTCACACGCGAACATCTGATCGCGACACCGTCTTTCCCTTTCTTCTTCTTTTTATCTTTTTCCGCTTTTCCTTCTCTGTTTCTCGTGCATCTCTTATAAATGAGCGCCCACTGTTATGCTTTTTTTAATTTTTTTTTTTTTTTTGCTTTTCAACCTTCTTTTCTCTTTCTTTTTTTCCTTGACTTTTTGACTTTTTGAAAAAAAATTCTGCTGTTATCCACTGATAAGTTTTTTACTTGACATCATAGGAGCATAATTGGTATTCCGCACTGTCAAGCACTATAAACCTTCCACAATATGTCGACAACAATGCATCCTCAGTTACATCGGACTATGCGTGCAGCACATCCGTTTTGCAATAGGCTACCGTGTTCTTCCCGTTATTCCACGTGAATGCGCATGTGCTCTTCTGCTGGTTACAACGGAGAAAAGTTATGGACTATTGAGACTTAGTTGGGAGAGGAGAGAAAAACCCAGATAATATAAGTAGAAGGAAGAGAAGAGAAAGAGAGAGAGAGAGGATGGAGAAACTAGACCGATTTCATTGACCAAAAATTCAACAATCTCATCACCAATTTAAGAGCCGTGTGTTCTTCTTCGATATAATATCTGTTGGCGTGTAGTTTATACTCTCCATCAACACGAATGCATGGGGATCTAGGGTTGTAGGATAGTGCCTTAGGCTATCAAAATACTTTTACAATTTGGGCCCATAATTTATTAGTAGTTAGGGATTGGACCCATGGATAGCTATTGAGTGGGCCTAGAGCTTTCTCGGCCCTAAGGTTTTTTTTATACCCGTTATATGTAGTCTTTCTCTCTTGTAATTAAGAGTAGCACCAAAAAGACTGAAAGTGCTAATAATAACAAAATGCTCTACTGAATATAACCCTAGTTTAAAAGTGAATCGAGATAATTTTTGTGTCTCGATTTCATTCTTGTGTCTCGATTTCTCTTTTTCGCTTTTACTCTCTATTTCATTGAGTTTGTGAGCCTAATCTTTTAAGAATGGGAGAATATGACCAAGAAGAGGCCAAGAGCTTATGACACATGAGATAGAGTGACGCAACACGCTATTAGTAAAGTCTCAACCTTCAACACTGACTCAATATCTGTGTTTGTCGTGAAGCTAACTCAATGAACACTACAAGAAGGTGAAGTCTGCGGTTAATTCACTCTTGTGAGGTCATATGAATAATGGCGAGTCAAGTACGACACCCATAATCGCCCACGATAGGACCACGGACCAATCGGCAATGGTCAATCCATATGAATGGGTTCTGTTATGAAATTTGCGAGCCCATGAATCACTGTGCAAAATTTCTTAGGGGCATTAGCGAAAAATTATGATGCAGAGGATATGTCACGCCTCAAATCTCAAGCGCGTGAACATCCCTCGGCGGTTGATTAAAAATGTGATGTCCCAGGACGCGTCACCGATCCATTCTTTTTATCTTTCGATTAAATGCATGTAAAAGCGAATTATATAAACACTCAGTCAACCAACAAATCAAGGATAGTAAAATACAACAAATGATATCCAAAAGTCACACATTTATTTATCCACTTGTTAACCCAAGAAGTTTAACATGTACAAGTCTACAACAAAAGACAACTCCTACATGACCTATGAGCGAAAAAGGTTGTAAATGTCAGGGTTAACTCTAGTTTCACTAATGACAGGGCCAACAAAAAAGTGTCACATCTCGTGTCTACCACATCCGCACTTAATAGATGTCTATGCTATGGCGCTAAAAAATAGTTATCAACAACGGGATGAGATAAAATCTTAGTGAGTCCACTTCCTAAACCTCAATTAGGACGCAAATTCGTATGAAGGCAATCTAATCATGCAACAGCATACAATCTTACCTCGCCTTGGCACACCCCTGCATAGTAGTACGTCATATATGCCTTTATCAATATAATAAGCATAAACAATAATCAGAACACATAACTCTCATGCACCAAGCATTCACACGGGTCCGATTATAAGGTAAAACCCATTTTAGCACGACCCATACTATGCCTAACAGTTTTAACCATAATCAACCGCAATGCATCACAATCATTCACACATTCACACGTGTTCCAATTATTACGACCTCTCGGGCCACGGCCAACACACGAGTTGGCGGTCTTCTAGCATGATTGGGCATTGTCCCGCATTTCATAAATGAGCATCAGTCTGGCTTCAACCGCGACTCGGCATCCGGACCCTCGCCGGACATCCGATAAAAATCGGGCATCGCCCCCAAACTCCCATTGGGTGATGGGTTCAATTAAATGACCACACAAGCACGCCAACACTCAAGCCAATTTTTATCTTTCGTCAATTAGCCCATTGTAAAAGAGTTTGTGTTTAAATTACATACCTCAGAAAATCTTTATATTTAAAATTCCAGTAAAATAATCGCACGTGGTCATCTATTTAAAATCAACCTATCAAACTTTGCACACTTTCACTTTAAGACATCATTGCCTCTTTTATCATATAAAATATGGGGTCCAAACACGACACCTCAAAGTTTGCTATTGTCTTACCCATAAACCATTTTTGAAGAAATAGCATTTAAAATACATAATATGAGCAATCAGTTAATTTACACTAATCATGATTAATTAAGCTAAATGTGATTAATTATGCTAATTACAATTAATTATGCTAATTGTACTTAATTATGCTACTACTAGATTAATTAGCCTAACTATATTTAATTAAAATTAATCATCTTTAACTAAAATAATTATGATTAATTAAATAAATGACGATTAAAATAAAAAATTATGATTAATTAAACTAACCTTAATTAATTAATATAACAATGATTAATTAATCTAATCGCCATTACTATTAAACTAATCACCCTTTAAATGCAATTAATGTCCTAATTCACAATTAGGAGGTTAATTCACTGATTTCCGTTGACGGTGGTGCAACGGCATCAAAAACACAACGCTTGCGTCTCAAATGGAGGCTCAATGGCAGCGGTGGCAGCTCTTGGAGCTCACTGCCAAAAGGGGGGGCTCGGTGTGGGCGATGGCTCGCGGCGGTGGTGGTGGCGGCTCGAAGCAATGGCAGCACAAATGGCTCAGCGAGTAGTGGCAAGAGGTGGTGACAGTGGCGTGATGGTCCTTGAAGCTCGGCAATGGAGGTGGCGGTTCGGCGGTGAGGATGGCGAGTGGCACGGCTCCAAGCGGTGGACGGAGGTGGCATAGGCGGTGGTGGTGCTGGTGGTGAGGAGTTGGGTGGCGGCGGCAAGAAGAAGAAGAAGAAGAGGCTCGGTCGAGAGAGAGGGGGGGAAAGAAGAGAGGGAGAGAGAGGAAGCGAGAGGGAAGAAAAGAAAAAGTGGGAGGGGTGGGGTGGGGTGGGGTGGGGTGGGGTGCTATGTAGCATCGACACACGATACGACACGAATGTCCGACACGACACGATACGTCGACACGTCATTTTTAAAAAATAAAAAATTTTAACACGTTGCGACACGTTGTATATTAAATAAATATTTTTATTTTTAATTAATTAGATTCAAATTCATAAATAAATAATTAACTTTAAAAAGAGCCTATAATAAATTTACACTAATAATATTAACAAATCAATTCATTTGAAATTCAAAAGATATATTTATAGTTAATGAGGAACATTTTTTTAATTTTAACAAAAATTATCAATGAAACTAATAATTAATAAGAAATTAGAATCAATTTATTTAAATAAATCCATAATTTTCTATCATGATCAAAATTTATTATTATTAAAAATTTAATTATTTTATTTTCCAGTTAAAAAAACAATCTCCAAACTTCACCCCTTCTTTCGTTCGTACCTTTCCCTCCACCCCAAGTTTTTTCACTTTTTTCCCTCCTCCCACACTTGACAGTGACAGGTAAGCTGTCACTTCTCCTCCCCCTCACGCCATCAGATCTTCTCCTTATTTTTTTGGGTTTCTTTATGAAAAACCTAGTGAGCCGAGACCTCCTTTTCCTATTCCTATTCCTCCTTGCCGTTCGTCGCACGACCCCCTTTCCTCATCTTCTCTTCCTCTCGTCGCCGATCCATCGCAACAGTGGCGGCCCTTGCCGCTCTCTCTGGCCGTCTCTCGCCGTCGCGGTGGTCCGTTCATGGTTTCGTCTCGCCGATGCTCGTGGCCTCTGCTCCCTCGCCCTCCCTCGCCTCCACCCTCCATCAATCTTCCGGACACCCGTCGACACGCGTGTCGAGAAAAGTTGACCGCGTGTCGGAAAATCCGACACGCGTTGACCATGTGTCCGACCGTGTCGTCGTGTCCGGAAACGTGAGGGGGGAGGAAACGTGAGGGAGAAGGAGGGAACAAGAGGGGGGGGGGGAGGAGGAGAGAGAAAAGAAGAAGACAAAAGAGGGAGGGCAGAAGGGGAATGTCACAGGATACAGAAAAATATTGATGTGAATAATTTGCCAGGCTTTAACACTTTTATAAACCCGGGTGTAGTTGGCTTTCAAAGGTCATTTGTGGAAATGTCCAATTACATGAAATGTCTTGGACCACTTCCTCCCTCCCCATTGGCTAAGGCAATTCCTGAGTCATTTGAGAAAAGTGACTCAGAAACGGGCAATCCTCGA
Source organism: Eucalyptus shirleyi (assembly GCA_017140165.1). Taxonomy (NCBI): domain Eukaryota; kingdom Viridiplantae; phylum Streptophyta; class Magnoliopsida; order Myrtales; family Myrtaceae; genus Eucalyptus; species Eucalyptus shirleyi. The sequence goes on from CM029450.1 coordinate 45,378,701, forward strand.
AGACCCAGAAGTCTGTAAGGATTGTGGTTGGTTGCTACCAGCAAATATTCATCAATCAAGTGACTCAGAAACGGACAATCCTCGAAGACCCAGAAGTCTGTTAGGCTTGTGGTATGTCGCTACCAGCAAATCTTCATCAACTATGGGATCATGGAACCAACTGGTCATGAGGAATTCCTGCTTTCTTCGTTTCAACAAACACCCGATTTCCAACAAACTCGATTTTCTCCTCCTGCTGGTTCTATTTGCAAGCGTGAAAGGCTAAAAGATGGATATTCCTTGTTTTTCCATACTTTATTTCATTTCAATTTGCATGTTTGCACTAGAAGTATGCAAGTCAGTCGATGTGTTGAGCTCATCTGAGACAATTCGTGATGGTGATACTCTAGTGTCGGCAGGAGAAAAGTTTCAGCTTGGTTTCTTCAGCCCTGGAAACTCCAGCTACAGATTCCTCGCAATATGGTACCACAACATCCCAGAAAAGACCACTGTTTGGGTGGCAAATGGAGATAATCCGGTGAATGATTCATCAGGGGTTCTGAGGATAGGTAGTGAAGGTAAACTAGTCCTTGTCGACCAATCAGAAAGAGTCTTGTGGTCTTCGAATAACATGAATGCTACTTCACAAAGTGTAGTTGCTCAGCTCCTGGATTCTGGAAATCTAGTTTTGAAAGATGACAGTGAAAATGTCTCCGGAAACTATCTTTGGCAGAGTTTTGATCATCCCTCCAACACAATATTGGAGGGCATGAAGCTCGGGTGGGACCTGAGGATGGGTTTGGACCGGCACATGACATCCTGGAAGAGCGCAGAGGATCCCTCAACTGGAGACTTCACCTACGGTGTCGATCTTGGAGGAATTCCCGAACTAGTCATACGTAAGGGACGTGTCAAATACTTCCGAAGTGGGCCTTGGAATGGAATACAGTTTAGTAGGATTCCGTTGGGTCCTAATTGGATGTTCATTTCCAAGTTCGTCAACAATTCTCAGGAGGTCTACTACACGTTCAACCGTTTCAATGAATCCCCCATCACGAGGATGGTGTTAAACGCTTCAGGGAACTACCAACGGTACCTGTGGAAAGAGAAAACGCAGGAGTGGACCATGATTTATATGTTTCCATATGATGTCTGCGATGTCTACGGGAATTGCGGACCCAATAGCATGTGCACGATCAGCAATCCTCAAGTATGTAGCTGCATGATTGGTTATCAACCGAAGTCACAGGCAGAGTGGGATACACTTGTGTGGAGTAGCGGGTGTGTCAGTAAGAACCCATTTAATTGTTCTAAAGGAGAAGGGTTTAAGAGGCTCAAACGTGTGAAAATGCCTGATTTGTTGCAGTTCACGATGAACACTAGCATGAGCCTTAAGGAATGTGAATTAGAGTGCTTCAAGAACTGCTCATGCAGGGCCTACGCGAACATAGACGCCACCGGAGGTGGAAGTGGCTGTCTCCTATGGTTTGGAGATCTTCTTGACGTCAGCATACTCAGCCAATCTGCGAATCAAGATCTTTACATTCGCGTTTCAGCCTCAGACCTCGGTAGTACATATACCTTTGTTTTATTTTTTATTCCTGGATTCATGATAATCCTATTCATCATTGATTTTGATCACCTTTAACCTCTCTCAATGTTCTCAGATTCAGTGAATTCCAAGTGGAAAGAATGGGTGGCAGTGGCGATTTCCATGGCGTTTGTCGTGGTTTCGGTGGTGCTTTATTTCTGCATTGTTTGGAAGAGGAAAAAACATGCTCGAGGTACTCCATTTCCCTTAGTTGAGTTGAGCCCTTGCTCTATAGCAATTGAGGTTCTGACTATAATTTGCTTTCAGAACGTCAACTATAATTCTTGGTTCTCTCTTTTCGTATCTTGGAGTCAAGTCATAGTATTGCTATTTTTGTTATCTGGGTTAACAATCAATAATGAAAATTGATAGCATACGGAAATGAATCTCATATTTTCTCATCAAGTCAAATGAATTTTAGATCTATTGATGCTTGGATAGTTCATCACTGAGGCCTCATTGCTAACACCTGTGCCTTAGTTGATACGTGCAATAGCTGTTCATTGCTTGCATATAGGGGAAAAGTGTTAAAAAAGTTCTAAATCTTTTGTATTTGTGCAAATTTAGTCATAAACATTTTTTTTATGTGCCAATTTAGTCCTAAACATTTTCACTTGATACTAATTCAGTCATTTCTGACTAATTTTTGCCAGATTTTGTTGACTAGGCACTGATCGACTGACGTGACACGATAGCATTGACATAGACAACTTTTAATAATATTTTAATATGTTTGAATTTTTTTATTTTCTTTTTTTATTTTTTCCTTCTCCTTCTTCCTCCAACTGGTCACCAAACCTTGTCGATCGACCAAAAGTGACGGTTGATGAGGTTGAGGTCGACCTTGCCGATCTCTGGCAAGCTCGTCGGCCACTAGTGAGGCTCGAGCCCTTGCCGATGGCCGTGAGGGCAGCCTCACACAGGGCGGTGGGGCTCGCCCCCGTTGGATTTGGCGAGGCTGCCCTCATGGCCAAGGCCTCGCCAAAGACTAGATGAGGGCTTGACCTAGCCAGAACGGGCAAGGTCAAGGTCAATGGTCAGTCGTGATCGGCTGGAGGAAGGAGGAAGAGAATGAAAAAAGAAAAAAAAAAGGAAAAGGAAATAGAAAATGAAAAATTCAAAAATATTAAAATATTATTAAAAATTGTACATGTTAGCGCTGATCATGCCACGTTAGCCGGCCGGCACCCAGTCAGCAAAATCCGACCAAAATTAGTCGGAAATAACTGAATTGGCACCAAGTGAAAAATGTTTTAGACTAAATTGGCATAAATACAAAAGATTTAGGACTTTTTTAATACTTTTCCCTTGCATATAGTTCATTTGTACCGGGGAAAAAAAGAAATATGCTCTGATGAAAGTTCAATGGTCAACAGGGATAACGTTCGACCTTCAGGCTGAAGATGAGAACAACTTACAGCTTCCGATCTTTGATGTGGTCACCATTTTACGAGCAACTAACAACTTTTGTGATTCAAATAAGTTAGGAGAAGGAGGTTTTGGCCCCGTATACAAGGTAGAGTTTAGTCTACGATTTCATATGTCGTACAAAAGAACACTACTCTTCATTCCGCATTTCATTTTTATTGTCCCCTGTCACTCGGGAAAAATTATGCAACTCACTTGTCAGGGTCAGCTGTCAAATGGGCAAGAAATTGCAGTCAAGAGATTGTCAGAAGACTCTCGGCAAGGTCTTAATGAATTTAAGAATGAGGTCATGTTGATCGCGAAGCTTCAGCACCGAAATCTTGTTAGACTTCGGGGGTGTTGTATTGAAGAAGAGAGGATGCTGATCTATGAATACATGCCTAATGGAAGTCTGGACTCTTTCATATTTGGTTTGCTCTGTTCAATACCTTCTCTGTTTGATATCCATTCAATATGCAATTTGTTGAAAATATCTTTCATCCAAAATTACTGATTAGAAAAAGATTTAAATCAGGTAAAACAAGGGAAAATTCTCTAGTGTGGAGAAGGCGATTCGACATTATCATAGGAATTGTGCGGGGACTCCTTTATCTCCATCAAGATTCGAGATTGAGAATCATACATAGGGATCTCAAAGCAAGCAATGTGTTGCTTGACAATGAGATGAACCCTAAAATATCGGATTTTGGTGTGGCTAGAGTCTTTGGCGGAGATCAGTCACTAGCGAAAACAAAGAGGATAGTCGGCACTTAGTAAGTAGTGAGAAGGATTTTCATGGGCTTACACATTCACATTCAAATTCCTTTTCTTTTTATCCATTCTGTTTTGCTTGCAGTGGTTACATGGCACCGGAATACGCAATGGACCGGCTTTTCTCAACAAAATCAGATGTTTTTAGCTTTGGGGTACTATTGCTGGAAATAATATGCGGAAAGAGGAATAGAGAATTCAATCATCCGGACCATTGCTTCAATCTTCTCGGACATGTGCGACAATGCTCTAAGAAGTCAAATTCTCATAATACAGCAATACTTGCGTTGGAAATGGCCTAAAAATTCACTTTTTTTTTTTTTTGTCAGGCCTGGAACTTGTGGCTTGAAAGGAAGGCGAGCGACTTCATAGATCCACAACTTCCAAATTCTTTCGATCTATCGGAAGTTGTAAAATGCATACAAATCGGGCTATTATGTGTGCAACAGCATCCTGGCGATAGACCAAATATGTCATCTGTGCTACTGATGTTGGACAGTGAGAGTGCTTCCCTACCACAGCCCAAGCAGCCCGGTTTCTACATTGAGAGGAGCTCTGAAAACGCTGACGTTGAAATGAGTCAAAGAGATGGTAACTCGAATAAGATTACCATAACATTATTAGAAGGTAGATAGATTGCCAAGCATGTGCAGTCTCTCGCTTCTGCTGAGTCTTTCCAATGCGAGATAGCAATGCATCAACCGAGAGATGCTCCAAGTTCACCAATCATGGAAGTTTAACGTTGGTCCGATTCCTCCAGCTGCTAAAGCGGATTGGTAAGAAAGACATTTTGTAGCTGGGAAAGTGGGAATTAACAGCCGCCCCACCCCAAACTCTGAGCATATACTGTGTTGGCAACATCTATTTCAATACCATGTTTTGACTATAGCAGTAATAAGAAAAGAGTCTTGATAAATGAAATGTTCGATTATTTTCATACCAAATGATGTTACAATCATATGATACAAGTTTTCAAAAAAGGAAATAACTTCTTGCACTTTCATAGCATAATATCCTATCTGTTGCAGGCTTATACATATCAATCTGATCATCAGGCTAGGCATTTCCATTAACTAGTGAAGTTCCACATTCTTCGACCTTAAATGAAGCACCAGGTTGAAGAATCAGTTTATAGTCGCTTCTTGTCGCTCTGCAACTGTAACGGAATTCCATGGACATGTCAAAAAAATTCTGCTAGAATCGAACTTCGTTATGCTGGTACACATTCGATGGTTGATTCCCTGTAAGTGTTATTGACATGAACACCGTTGCCTTTCAGTGGGCCAAGCTGCTCTTGCCCGATCCAGTCGTCCAGGATCAACATTCTTCTAGACATCATAGGAGCATAACCCATATTCTGTACAGTCAACCACTATGAATCTTTTACGATATGTCGAGAACCACGCATGTATCACGTTCGTTTCGCTCTGGACACGTATGTCATGCTCCTCTTGTTATTCAGCATGAATTTCCGCGTGCTCTTCTGCTAGTCATAGGGGCCAAAAGTCATGAGCTCTCGAGAATTATGGCCTATTTGGCAACGTGCCAAACAGTGCTAGATTCTGATTTTTTGTTCCCAGAATCAGTTTGGGACGAGAATCACGTTTGGTAAAATTTTTGTTCTCAGGAATAGATTGGGAAGAGAATTGATAATAAAAAAAAAAAATGATTCTTCGTTCGAGAATCAAAAAAAGAATCAAAACAGGAAAACTCTCATTTTTCCCTTCCGTCATCCCGCGATTGCCATTCGCCACCGCTCACCACCGTCCGTCGCCACCTATTGCCACCCGTCGTCGCTCGTCGCCGCCGTCTGCTGCTGATCGCTGGTCCGACGAGCTCGCCGAAGACAAGCCTAGCCACCGGCGAGGCTCGCCCAGCTGCCGACGAGCCTCACCCAGCTACCGGTGAGGCTCGCCTGGCCACCGGCGAGGCTCAGCAGGGTTGGGTGAGTCTTGCCCAATTGCCAGCGAGGCTCGGTCGATGAGGGCCAACCTCGCCAAGGGCCGGCGACGCTTCGGACGACCGGCCACATGAAGAAGAAGAAGAATAGGAAAAAATGGGAAAAAAAAAAAGAAAAAAAGGAAAAAAAATATTTAAAAAATATTTTAAAAAAATTAATTTGGAATAGAATCTATTAGCACGATATCAAACGCAATTCTATTTCGAATAAAAAATTTTAGATAGTTATCAAACGCATTTTTTTACTTAGAATTAGTTTCTAATAGAATAAAAAATAATAATTTTTAGTCGAATCATTTCGGTAACAAAATCGTTATCAAACGCGTCCTTAATTAGTTAAATAGAGAAATATGAGATAATTTCAGTTGAAGGAGACAGGGAGAGACAGAGAGAGAGAGAGAGATGATGGAGAAACTTAGCTGATTTGGTTGACCACAAGTTCAACAATCTCGTCTAATCCCAGGATCCGTGCTTGTCGTGAAGCTGACTAAATGGACACTTCGAGAAGGCCCAGGCTCCGGTCAATTCTCTCTGGTGAGGTCTTTTTCGAAAAGTGGCAATAGCCAAGCACGACACCCACAATCGTCCGGGGTAGGACGACGGACTAGCCAGCCACGTGGTCAATCCACGTGAATCAGATGCAAGACATGCCCTGGACATACTTGCCTTGTCACATCTTTCATCAGTCAGCACCCTCTATTTTCACAACTACAATTTTGCACCCTCAATTTCAAGGAAGATCATGACAATTAAACTCTTGTATTCTCAACCGACGTGTGATTTTGCCCTCATTGTTTTAATTTTGTTCAATTTACTCTTTATAATATTTGGATGGAACCAATTTAGCCCATCTAATCGATTATCTCTCTCTCAATTTGACCGGTTTGGTTTCATTCAAAAAGTATTAGGATCATAGTTGACGTTGGCCAGGCCTTCGCATACTATTTTCGACATTGCGCCCTCTTTCTAATAATAGTACCCCTACCCCTTTTTCTCCATCACAGCTGCTAACAAACCCCTAGCTTAATCACCACTAAAGCCCATCGACACCATTGCCAAAACCGATCGTCGAGGTCTCCTAGCCACCCGCGACTTCCACTGCCGTCATTGCGACGGCACCCACCATAGCACCTCCTCTCTCTCTTTCACACCTAAAAAAAAATGGCAAAAAGCAGAAGTGTAGTGAAAAAGAAGCATCAACAATGCCATAATCTTCGTGGATTTCGGAGTAGTTGGACCGACCACAATTGTCAAAGTCGGAACTTGACTTTTTCCCCGCGTGTGCCGGCATTGAGGGAAAAAAACAAATCCATGTCTACACCTTAATCTTCCCTCATACTTCCCTTTCACGTGGGGGAATCCTCAAAACGAAATTGCACAATTCAGAACGGCTAGAGTCCCAAACCAAACACTCCCAAATATCAAGTCAATAGACCAGACATCTTTAACCAACAAATTATATGGTATTGGCATGGATAGATTGTGTTATTTTTAATGGTGATCGGCTCAGTTTGCCATATCTAAGTTAGTATTTCACATTACCACATCTGGTCGATGTTATGCAATATACTCTCCCAAGCTCCCCAGGGTTATACTTTCATCTAAGGACACGACACTTTAACTAATAAATTTCATTAGAAGTCCTACAACATTATGTATGGGGTTTGTTTGATTAATTGACCAATTAGATTATGCAATCAAGTCCTCGAGCATTTTCATAAAATTATGATGAAGTCCTTCTTTGTCATCATCACTTTTATAAGAGCGATGTCCCATTGTCACGAGGATTATACCCGGTAATGGACTTTGTCGCACTACTTTGAACACAAATTGCAAAACCAATGGGCGCATGCATATAAATTCGGCCCATCCCACCGTTTAATATTCCGTTCATTGAAATTATCCTTTGCTAGTCTTGCTCAGAGAGATTAATTCTTATTGAAGAGAATAGCCAGAAACATATTAAGAGGGAAACGACATAAGAACTTTAAAACATTCATTAGAAAGATCTGATTTATGCTACTCGAGTCCGAATAACCCCGAGGCAATGTCCAAATCTCGCTTAAGTCTGGAGGAGGGGATGACCTCACGGTCTCATGGGGTGATTTATCCACCGTAATCGGAATAAATAACCCCTGAGGCAATATACCAACCTCGTTAGATTGTGGAGGGGGTTGTCCCATGGTCCCGGAAGGTGGTTTGTCCACCATAATCGCCATAAGTAAGAACAGCGCAAATTTCCCCTAATTCAGATACCCTATAAGGTAATGTCCCAATCTTGCTCAAGTGTAAAGGAAAGGTCGACCCCATTGTCTCTTGAGGTAATTTATCTACCGCAATTGAAATATGTAACACCTAAGGTAATATCCTAATCTCACTTGAGTGTGGAGTAGAGGGTACCCCCGGTCCTATAAGATGGTTCATCCGCGGCAACTAGCATAAGTAAGAGCGCCACAAATTCCCTCCATGATTGTAAACAATTTTGGTTTACAAATCATTCATAAAGTGATATAGCATATCGTCTAGCTACAAATAGGTTAAATACTTACGTCCATTTTACGCAACCATTTTCCCCCATGTCGGGCTCCAACCTGGCTATGAGCCGTCCACCACGTGTCAACCCTCTATAAGGCTAACTAAGCCTAATTTCAGAGTGTGGGATAAAGATTATTGAAATGCGACAAAGGCGTCACGCGGTAGCTAGCTTGTCCCGAACGTCCTGGATTCTACCAATTTCTACCATATAAATGATTTTTTATTAAATAATAGGAAATTTCCTTAAAAGATAGTGTTGGGTCAAAATCCCTTTTTGACTTTACCATGTGTATTGAATGAGCAATAATGGTGCTTAGCGCTTCTGCTGCTCTAGCATATATTCTTCGTTTCCCATGGTTGCAGACCCAAATTGATTTCAATTGCGGGTGCTTCTAGAGTCCCGTGGGGACAAAAGTGGGACCGGTCCCAATTTTGCCCTACCTTTTCTTTTTTTTTCCTTTTTTAAATATCGTAATTTATCTAAAATAATGTGAGGGTTAATCAAATCGACAACAAATTTATATTATATATCGTAATTTACTTATAACCATTGTAACTCATTTGTAGCCATAACTATTAATTTATTGTTTTGGACGGTAGTTTGACTATAGAGTCCTTAAGCGGAAATGGTAACCACTTACTAATTGACCTACAACATGGTGATATGCCTCAAATTTTTTAAAGTGATGATACGGATTTTCCCAAATAATTGTAATTTTCTGATAATTGTAATTGACAAGTTAATACCTTAAATTATCGTAAGGTTGAATATCCCATAATTGGTGTCTTCATACGAAAAATCATGAATTATATACATTTATCGTGAATTTGCTTTTACAATCTCAATAACTTGTCTCAATGATTGTAATGCTTAGCCTTAGGGCCCTATCAATTAGTAATTATGTTACGCCCCGAACCTTGAGCGCGTGCACATCCCTCGGTGGTCGACTAAATTGCGATGTTCCCATGACGCATCGTTGACCCAATTGATTTATGCACAAGCGGAAGCGAAATAAACAATCCCCAGACAATAAACATAGGATAGAAAAGTAGGACAACAATTTCACAAAAGGCACACTTTTATAAACACACTAAATTTATACATAGAGGTCAAAAAGCAAAAAGGGCTACCAGACTACCCAACCCTGGACCCTATCTATTTGGGATCCGGGTTCACTGCGACGTCATCAGGTGGGTCGGCTACCCCCTCGCCCGCAACCCATTAGGCCCATGTCGAAACCCTATAGGAGACCTTCCCATACCCCATTAGGCCCATGACGAAACCACACCCTATATCGACGAGATACCTATTGTGGTAGGCCCTCATCGACCCAAATGGTGGTCACAATGAGATCATGAAGCCGAGGACCCAGGGGCAGGATGTCGATACTCTGTTCGCTAAACCCCTGCAGCTGCCCAAAACGAACCGGCGTCGCCTCCATCTAAGGACCTGCAAAGGTTAAGCTCACGACGAGATGAGACAATGTCTCAGCAAGTCTACATCCTAAACCCCAATTAGAAAGGAAATACGCCTAGAGGCAGTCTAATTACACATCACAAAAGACTCACCTCGTCTCAATTCTTCCTTGCACATCAGCATAGTTCATATAGTAGACATATGCAGTAATAATACTCAATCAATTGGAATGCCACGACTTATATCTCAAACCATCATAGGGGTCTTGACTATAAGGCCAATTTGTTATGTCATGTCACATTCCGTGCCACACAATTTTTGTCCCATAATCAAGCACGGTTAAAACACTCATTCATGATTTCCAATTTTATCACGGCCCAACAGGCACGGTCTACTTGATGTTTGGCGGTCTTCTGGCGTAATCAAATATCGTCTCACCCCATTGAACACGACATCTACTTCTAGACGGCAACCTTGAATGAATATCGGTCCAGCCTCTATTGCGATTGGCATCAATATATAGGGGCATCGTCCACCCGACGCACATCGAAGACGGGTTTTCATAACCATCACACGACCACTCAATCCCAACTAAGGACATTATGCTTTGCACTCGAATGCCTCAATTAAGATAATGACCTTGGCATGTTTTTTTCGTATTAAAAACACCCGATAAAATAATCGTATGTTGGTACATGGTCAATTTGAGCCAAAAATGCGATATCCTCCATTTTAAAAATCCCACTATTTAATATAGTACTTAAAAACATTTTTTTCGTCCAAAACTCACACCCGGTGTTTTCTAATTAAATACCAAAATTTCATAATTTTGAAATAATAACTAAAAATTAACAATCATTACTCAATTGCACAATCTAGAAATTATTTGCACAAACTAAGCACACCATGACAATTAGCATGAAATTCTAACGATAAGCTATCCCGATATAATTTCCGGAAAATATTAAATAATTAAATAAATGCAAATTAATTACATAAATGACTAATTAAGTTAAATATGCTAATCTAACCACCTAATTGGACCTAGAAAAATAATGTGCTAAGCTAAATAAATTCTACAATCTAATTAACCATTAACTAAACTAATATAACCACCTAATTAGCTTAATTAGCCAACTAAATCACTAATTAAACTAAACTAACCACCTAAACCAAGCTTAGCCTAATCTAATTATTCACTAAGCATAATTAACCCCCTAAGCAAGGTTTATCAAGTAAACTCATCGAATTAGCGACCCGGTGAGTTCACGATGACGGCGACGGCGATGTGGAGGCAAACGAAACACAAGCCTAGAGCGATGCCAAACGAGGTCCGAAAGAGGTCCGAAACAATTCTTGCAACTCACTGCTCGAGCTGTTGGACGATCGGCTCGGGAAGAGCTAGGACAGCTAGTGGGCGGAGCTGGGCGGCCACCAGATGAGGGTGCTGGTGGCTTAAGGACTCCGGGACAGCGATGAAGGCGGCTCGACAGCTTCGGACGGTGGCCGGGCGAGCTCAAGACGGCTTGGGAAATGCAGGACAGCATGTGAGCGAGATGGACACACGGGCGGGGTCAAGCAACTCCGGTGGGCTTGGGCGGTGCTCGATTTGCTCGGACAGTGGCTAGCTCGGTTGTAGGGGGTGCTGGCTAGTTTCTCTGGTTTTCTTGGCTCTCAAAACAACAACAATGGAGGTAGAACAATATGGAAGAAGAAGAAGTAGAGGGGCTGTAGTTGGAGGGGGGACAAATAGCCCTCAAGTTCTTCACAAATATCCTAAACCACTAAAGTTCTTGCCTCAAAAGTCCACAGCCCTTCCTCAGCCAATTTTCCCTCTAAGACTTGCCCAACAAGCCACCAAAGTGGTCCAAAATGTTGCTGCCCCCATGGCATAGGAATTTTGTGCCATTTCCCTTCAATTTCAACTCAAATCCACATCAATTCAATCTAATTGGTGCGCACAAATTCCAGCTGAGGTATCCACATTAAATCCTTGCCATTCTCTCACTAATTGATCCAACTTGACAGCAAAAAATGCACCCAAAAATGGCCCTCTTAATTTCTTGGTCCAATATCGGCCAATTTTGATTTTTCGCCAAAAATCCAGACTTGCCAAAAAAATTTCGGAGGATGAGTCGATGTTCCTAAAATAAATTATGACACACCAGAACTTTCAATTTCTGAAACCGAGTTCAATTTCACGATTAATTTCAACTGGATGTGATTCTAGCGTGATCTAACCTATCGGGTAGTTTTTTGGAATTTTTAACGCATTTGACCCGTGGTTGATTATTTGCGAGCCACATTGTGCATCTTCAACACATTGGCGATTTTTGGTTGTTAAGATAATCTCGAGATTTCAAATACGAGCACAGGATACGGAAACAACAGAAAAATCGGTTTAGTGCCGTTTGACAATAATTGTGCAATCAGGTGAAATCACCCATGCTTTAATCATATGCCTCTATCGAATCGACCTATCTCCGGTCTCTAATCAATTTTGATGGTGTCGTATTGACCATTGTAGATTAGCATGGTCAAGTAATCAATTTATGGTCGAATTATCAAATCAATTGCGTTTAAATCCCTTAACGGCTTTACCTGATAGATTAGTTATCTCATAGGTAATCAGCTTAGAGAAAAAGACTATAGATGCGTCAATGAAAAGTTCATTTCATTTAATTAAAAATAGACTCGAAAATCAGGCTGTCACAAATTATTAACATACGTCATAATTTTTTCTTAATCAATGGTGATATTGCCAATCTTGCAATCAGTAATTTTTCTCTAAATGTTTGTAAGTAATTATATTAAATAATCTGATCATCAGAAGTTATCCTTTTTTCTAGTTTAGAATGGATGGTAAATTATCCAGACACTATCAATGAGAAGAATGGATTCATCATGGATGAGCCGATAGAATGAAGAAGTTCTATGAACTATTCGGCTAACCTCATGAATTGGATCAGGTGCAAATCATAACAGATCTGAGTAATCCAAACACGAGATTGTAATGGGATATATCCAACAAAGCCAATTAATATTTGTACTCGTACTGGGATATATCCAAAGAAATTTTCACTTGGTCTTTCACCAAATCGGCAGCGTATATCCACATTCGACTATGATCAAACCAATTGAATATTTCATTCTGCCACCATCAAGTTTGTCTGGAAAACGAATACAGCCACAAAATTTACACTTAACGCCTGTTTCTTGGAACCATCTTTCTAGAAAAAATACCCTCCTCGGTAGCCACCAACCATGTTATAAACAAAATCCGACAAAACTCCAAGTCTGAGCCACACTATTACATATAATTCGCTATCTGGGTTCTGTTTCTTCAATGGAGATTCTTCATTCTCCTCTTCACTTCTTCATCTTCATCACGTTGCTTTCAACAGCAGCAGAGCTCAGCAGATCAGCTGACACGATAACTCTGTCTCAGCCGGTCAGAGATAACGAAACTCTAGTTTCAGCGGGAGCAAAGTTTGAGCTTGGATTCTTCAGCGCTGGAAATTCATCTAATCGGTACGTGGGCATATGGTTCTACAACATCCCAGCGAAGACCATTGTCTGGGTGGCAAATAGGGACGATCCAATCAACGGCTCAGCAGGAGTTCTGCAGATTGGGACAGGAGGGAATCTAATCATCGTTGATGGAACAGGAAGAGCCGTTTGGGGGTCCATAAACACAGCAAATCTGACCTCCAATAACGTGGCTGCGCGGCTTCTGGACTCTGGGAATCTAGTCCTGATAGATGAAAACAACCATGGTTCGGGGAATTTCTTGTGGCAGAGTTTCGATCATCCTTTCGATACATTACTAGCAGGGATGAAGCTAGGATGGGACCTGAGGATCGGTTTGAATCGGTACCTCACTTCCTGGAGGGATTTGGACAATCCTTCCACAGGAGACATCACATACGCAGTTGAACTGCAGGGACTGCCCCAGAAGTTCCTCCGCAGGAATGCTTCAGTAATTGAACGAAGTGGGCCTTGGGATGGTAATCAGTTCAGTGGAGTGCCGATGAACCCGAATGCAATCATCAATCCCAAGTTCATGATGACTGCTCAAGAAGTGTACTATACTTATCAACTCAACAATGATTCCACCATCACAAGGGCAGTGCTCAGCCCCTCTGGCACGCTTCATCGCTGTGTCTGGAGCAATAACGTGCAGTGGACAGTCATATATGAGCTGCCAAATGATTCCTGTGACGAGTATTCAAAATGTGGGCCTAACGCTGTGTGCACGATTGGTGATGCCCAGATGTGCAGCTGCCTGACCGGGTACACCCCGAAATCACCCCAGGAATGGGCGATGCATGTTTGGTCCAGTGGGTGCGTTAAGAAGAAGCCCTTGAATTGTCCTAAAGGAGAAGGGTTTGAGAAGCTGGAGGGTGTGAAGGTTCCTGATATGTTGAGTTACTGGGTGAACAAAAGCATGAGCCTTGACGAATGCAGGGCCAAGTGCCTGAAAAATTGCACTTGCACCGCATATACCCAGGCGTACATTGCCGGGAAGGGTAGTGGATGTCTGCTTTGGTATGGAGATCTTATCGACATCAGAAAGCTCATCCAATCAAGCAGCAATCAGAATGTTTTCATCAGGGTCATGGCGTCTGACCTAGGTATATATTCGAAATTCAGTGAGGTTAGATTTTTGTCTCCATCTTGTCTCCCAAGCTGCTCCTGAAATTTTTCTTCCATTGTGGGTCGTAGGCAATCATAAGTGGAAATCGTGGTTGGTGGTGGCAGCAGTCGCCGCATCACTCTGTCTAGCAATTCTTTTGCTACTCTGTTTCTGGAGGAGGAGAACCAAAAAACGTCTAGGTAAAGTGACTTTCTTCCTCAGCAAATATCGACCTTGGTTAAAAATCTCTAGTGCAATTATTTCACTTTCCTCAAGGCACTTTCAAACATTGTATAAGCTATTAGGCATCTTTCCTACTCAACTTTGTAAGAATGCTAGAATCAGGGCTTCATTGGTATTACTGCGGCAACGAATGGGAGGTTTATATAAATGAGCAATTTAACTAAGCAAAGTATTGACTTAAGTTCATCGCTATTCAAACTTCACGAAGATCTTTTCCTAAAACAGAAAAGTTTATCGAACAATTTCAAGCTGATATTCGGCAAAAGTGTCTCCCTTACACAAGTCTTCAACTATTTTTGCAGGGAAAATATCAGAGGTGCAAGCTGGGAGTGAAGACAACTTGGAGCTGCCTATACTAGACTTGGAAGAAATTACTAAAGCGACTAATAGCTTTTCGTCTCTCAATAAAATCGGAGAGGGCGGTTTTGGTCCTGTCTATAAGGTAAGGACCTTTTCAATATCACTATCTATGAATATGGACATTGGTTCTATGAATATTGGCTGGATCTATAAGAATTCACCTATCCCAATAATAAGAAAGGGAGAAGGGGTGCTTCCTCACAAAGGAGGTCAGTCCATCAAAATAAAAGTTAAAGAGAGTATTTATGCTCGTCAACTCTCATACGAGCTTGGGTGGGGGTTCATTCATTTTTACGTCTTTCATTCCAGAATAGGTAAAAAATACTATGACAGCCCCCATATAAAGAAAGGAAGACTTGGATATGTACTTACCGAATTAGACATGGATATGTGATTTAGCTTCATCATTTTGAATGGTTGTCTCGAATGGTGAACGTAAATATTGTAGGGTCTAACGTCCGATGGAGTTCAAATAGCTGTCAAGAGGCTGTCGCGGAACTCGAGATAGGGTTGTGACGAGTTCAAGAATGAAGTCTTGTTGATTGCAAGACTTCAACACCGAAATCTTGTCAAGCTATTGGGATGCTGTATTGACGGAGAGGAAAGGATGCTAGTATATGAATATATGCCAAATGGAAGCCTTGACTCGTTAATATTTGGTCTGTTCCTACACCACAACTTAGTCTCAAACTGTCGTTCATTACTTCGAACTTTTCTTTTCAGATAGGATTGATCCTATTTTAAGTTAGTTCGTGGTTTTGACTGTGAATTCCTATGGTTGATTTGGGTCTCCCAAAAACACTGGTAGGTAATAGAGGAGGTAATTCTCTCGTGTGGAGATGGAGGTTCGATATCTTTGTGGGTGTTGCAAGGGGACTTCTGTATTTACATCGCGACTCAAGATTGAGAATAATTCATCGGGATCTAAAAGCTAGTAATGTGTTGCTGGATAGTGAGATGAACCCAAAGATATCAGATTTTGGCATGGCCAGGGCTTTCAGAGGAGATCAACTCCTAAAAAAGACGAAACGTGTAGCTGGGACTTAGTAAGTGCCTTTCGAAGTTCTCAGCATACTAAATATTTTCCATGTTTGGATTCATTATTAGTGGCTAATTTTTGCATTGACTTATGCGTTTCTGCCACAAAATGTAATGCAGTGGATACATGTCTCCAGAATATGCAATAGATGGAATTTTCTCAACTAAATTGGATGTTTTTAGCTTTGGAGTTCTAGCCCTAGAAATAATTAGCAGCAGGAGGAACAGGAAATTTCATCATCATGATCACAATTTTAACCTTCTTGGACATGTAAGCTTCTACTCCAAGCTTCCAATTCGAGTTCTGATACTACTCAAATAAAATTGCCTAAGACGCTGCAATTTTCAGGCCTGGAAATTATGGCTTCAAGGGAAGGCCATCGAACTCATAGACAGACAAATGGAGGATTCATTTCCAATATCGGAAGTTATCAGGTGCATCCAGATAGGCCTCTTGTGCGTTCAACAAAGTCCGGACCAAAGGCCGACCATGTCATCTGTGCTTCTGATGTTGGACAGCGAGAGCGCCTCATTACCACAGCCCAAGCAACCGGGATTTTACACGGAAAGGTTTAATGATCAAATAGAGGTCGAAACAAGCGAGTTTACTATTACCATAGTCGTGGGTCGGTGAAGATCCACGAGATTTTATGCACACAAAGTTAACATGTAATCGAGGTATGAGCTGTTCATTGTAGATTGAGAGTCTAGTTCACGGTATATCTGCATGAAAATATGAAAAGAATTTCCGCCTTCTTTGGCAAAGTACTTGCTCTTGAGAATGCGCCTGGTTTACACTTCTCTTTCCCTGTATGTATGTAACTCCATTCATATTGAAAAATAAAAACGCGTCTCTTTCGGAAGAAAAGCACAGGGTCGGACCTTTTCGAAAGTTAATGAACTGGATATTTGGAAACAGTTACCTGCTTGGTTGTTACCAATTCCAACCCAAAAGCATAAGTTGATAGATTAGATGGACGAGTTTCCGTGTGGGCAAGAGTAGGACTAAAAGTTGTCAATTCCCCCTGTTGACTGAAATCGTGGGTATTGCTCTTTTTTCTCTTTCATCATGTGGAAAGCAAGTGCGAGTGCAAGCGTGCGTCTATATAATTGTTGTCTTCTCAAGAGAAAATCATTCTTGCTTGATCTTGCTTTCATCTTCATGCTTTGAGTACCTACCTAATCATCAATCTCAAAAAGGACAGAAGTCTTGGACAAGTCAACATCACCTTCTCAATCATTTCTTCAAGTTGACAGCTCCGCTCCCTCAAATTTTTTTTTTTTCCATATTTTTCCTCTTCTCTCTCTCATTTCCCTAACTCTCTTCGCCGAACCTCTCCTTCCCTCTCACCGTCTCACTCTCCCCCTCTCACCCGCAAGCTCTCTCTCTCTCTCTCTCTCTCTCTCGTTCCCTCCTTCTCACCCAAGACAATAAGCACGCTCAAAATTTTCTCAAGCTCACGGTGAGCCTAGGAGGAAAAGACAAAAGCACTAGAACTTTAAGGCAAGAAGAAACGGCACTCTCCTACTCCCTTTGATCTTCTTGGGGCTTGGTTTGGTTTTGTAGAGTAGGAAGCTTTGTTGTTATTCTTGGTGTTTGCTTATTTTCGTGGCTATGCATGTGTGTTGTAATGATAAAATAGAGATGTTAAGATGTTACGAAGGTGTGGTTTTAAGGAAAAAAAGACATGCATACTGATTTTCTAGATGGCGCTGTATGTGGTTTTGGTGCTTGTATTTAGCTTGTAGGAGCTTTTTCATGCTCTATAACTGAAAATATATGTTGCATGTGCTCTGTGAGGTCTGATGTGGTGGTATGGTTGAACTATGAATTCGTGGGATCCATGTCGTGCAAGGAACTTTGAACTATAGCTTATTGTGTTGCAAATTAGGTGAAACTTCCTTTATGAAAGTCATGCAAGAGACCATGATCTATGACATATATTTATTGTGGATTTTTTGGGATGAGGTGGTCGGTGCAAGGACATACTTTCTTACCATGTTGGTACTGCCTAGAACTGCAGTACGAGTGACTTCAGTGGTCTCTCTAATTTGCAGAATTTTCTATCTCGATCCTTGATACGATCCCTTCATGAATGTTGCGCTAAATAGCATGAACTATAACACATATTTAATTTGATTTTTTCTGGATCAATATGGCTGGTTTGAAGGCCTGGTTGTTTTTATAATGTTAATATACTTGAATGGTTGAATTGATGACCTCAATGTGTTTTTGTATTTTTCGAAAAATGTTAGGACTTTGTCTGGTCGTACTTCCCTAATGAAAATTGTAGGAGACACCTTCATGCATAACATATTAAAATTCGTAACTGTTATGAAATACATGAATGAATATTTATTATATTCATCTTATCTAATGTACTTATGATGATATATTTATATCATACATTCTAAGTAAATTTCCCTATACAATAAACGTTCATCTCCCATATCCAGTACATGTATCATTTGATACATTGATATTAATGATAACTATATTCTTGTTCTCCTATAAATAGAAGTTTAGTTTTGATGTACAATAATATAGAACAACATTCATAACACAGAATAACAGTGAGATACTGGAAATAAAACTCTCATCTGCCTTTCTCTACTAACTCTAGTGTTCACTTGCTTTCTCTTCTCAATCTCTTTTCTATTATATATTCGCAATGCAATATTTTACAACATGTTATCAGCACGAGGATCTACCAACTGAGTAAGTAATTTCTGCAAGTGATCTACCGATTGAGTAAGTAGTTTCTACAAGTACGAAAATCTACCAACTGAGTAAGTAATTTTTGCAATGTGGGTATTCTTTTTATTACTTAACTTATACTTCATCTTCTTCTATCAATTCTTCATTTTTATTTTTCTTGGCGCAAAGCCAAATTTCAAATATAAAAGTATCTTTCTGCTCCTTAAGTGGCAATGAATATTTGGAAATCCTTTTACTTAATTTAAGGATTTGATTTTGCAAGGATTATATGAAAATTTTATGATACTTAACACCTGAAGTTGTCAATATAAATACAAATGGAAAATACAGAGAAAAAGGAAGATGTTTGTTTGCTTGATAGTACAACAACACATACTATATTGCGTAATACACTTTTTCTCAAGTATGACATTACATAAGGCATAAATCCATACAATATCACAATTATTTTGTCAAATGGCACAATCCTACATATTGAGAATGCGTTTCTAAGCATTAGATGAAAAATAAATCTGCTCAATTTCAAAAATGTATGCCATAATTGGTACTATATTGATACTATTTATGAGCAAGATAATGAATATATTCGCATTTCCTCTTATAAGATGGGCTTGAAGACCATCCATGAGAAGCTAGAAGCTTCTTCTTTGGGTTTGTATTGTGTCATAATTAAGGCTGCTGAAACATACGCCACTACATTCTAGAGATTGGTAAACCCTGATTAGTTTGGACTATGACATGATCACCTTGATCATCCTAGCACTTCAATGATGCGTAGAATAATTTAAAATACAAAATGTCGCCATTTAAATGATATATATGTATTGTTGTCCAAAGATTATAATTGTGAGGCTTGCTCACAAGAAAAGTTTATTATCAAACCTTCTATAATAAAGGTTAATCTTGAATCCCCTTTATTTTTGCAAAGAATTTAGGTTGATATTTGTGAATCAATACAACCACCAAGTGAACTATTTCGATATTTTATGGTATTAGTGGACGCATTTTGTAGATGGTCTTATGTTTGCCTATTATCTACGTGCAATGTCACATTTGCACGTTTATTTGCACTATTATCATATTCTAGTTGCAAATGCTCCAATTAGGATAGCTGTTTTCGAAGGACAGGCTAAAATAGATAAAAATCCCCCACACTTGAAGCGTGGTAGACCGATAGGATCATATCCGCTCTAGAAGGGCCTAGTGTTGTGCTCACTTCCGAAAAGCTTATTGCCCTTAAAGAAACGCAAACCCATGAAAGGAACACCAACCCTGGGAATACTGAGAATTCCATTACATATTGTAATGAAATTTAGAATCGAAATAAAATCATCATTGATGATACTTTTGCATTCTCAGTTGCTCATAAAATTATGAATGATGATTATGAGCCGCAATCTATTATTGAATGCCGTCAGAGGCAAGATTGGCCTAAGTGAGAGGAAGTGATTAAAGCTAAATTAGCTTCCTTAACTAAACAAGAGGCTTTTTGACCTGTAATTTGTATCCCCAATAAAGTAAAACCCATTGGATATAAATGGGTATTTATCTGAAAACAAAATAAGAAAAATGAGGTTGTCAAGTATAAAGCCTAATGTCGCGACCAAATTTCGGATGAACCGCCTAGGGTTTGGTTAATGGATTGTAAGCCTAGACTTAACTCGGGCTCTCTCAAGCCCATACCAATTCACGACTTAGGTTCAAGTTCTTAACATGCGATTGATTTTCAATTAGGAGTCGCCACTAATCTATTTTTGGTGGGTCATTTGGAAACCCAAGTAAAGTAACGGGAGATTTACTTTACTCCTACAGACCAGAGATTTACGAGTTCGGGGACTTGATTACGCTAGATTTCTCTAACGCCCTTTCGGTACCATTCTTTTATTTTTTTTTAAATGTTTGACAAACAGTTTTGATTGATTTTAAATCTATTTCCCTAACATGTGAGGTGATCATAGGGATGTGCAAATCACCAATTTAATATCCAAGAAAAGCAATGAATAAATTGTTGGACTTACTTCATAGCAACGAAAGCATCTGCATTGTCAGATTGGAATTCACATCAATAGTTCTAGATATGATTTCTAATTAACACGCAACCACTCTATTTTTGTCTTCATTTAATTAATGAGAATCATACTTTATGCAATGCAGTATAACCGAATGATCTAATTATAATGACATTCAATTTCTAATTAAATTGACCTAGCAACATCACCGAATTATGCGCATGATATTTTTGTATTTTTATAAACATTTTATAATTAAAAATCTAACTAAAGTGATATATTATCTATTTTAAGTTAGGAAATAAAATAATTTGAATCTTATCTTAACTTAGAAACTTATCTCGACATGCAATTTAATTCAAAGATATTATCTAGCCTAGATACCATCTAAACATGCATTCTAATATAATCAGAAAAGAATCTAACTATTCTATCATGCAATTCTATCTAGGTAATCAATTTTAATCTACATGATATGCAAATGCAATTGCTTTTGGTATTTTCGGGATAAATAAAGCAATTAAAAGATAAACATTAAATCATTCAAAATCACCAAAGATATTATACATCGTTTGAATTAGGGAACAATATCCAAATTAACTTGATTATTTCGCTAATAAAATCGATAAATTGATCTTAAGCCTTAAAGATCAACATATCAATTTTACTCCCGCGTGATTAATTATTCCATCTAAAGCCTTATAGATGGAATCAAAAATTGACGTGCGGTTGTGGATTAGGCAATAAACCCTAACTGGAAATGCACCTATCATTCAAATATGCACGTAAAATATTGAAGAGCATGTATTAGGCAATAAATATCCAAATCAAATTTAGATAAGATAATTACCTAATTTGCAGATATAATTCAAAATTGAAATTTGTTGAGGATGACTCGCAAATGGTGGCCAATGGCGCAATTGACGGTGGTGACTTGAGTGGCGGTGGGTCACATGGTGGTTCCTAGATGCTGGCCGATGGGTCTCTCGGTGGTGCTTACAATCAACAAACCTACAAAACAGAAACTTCACGGGATGCTCGGTTCGGGGATGAGCTCAATGGGACGGTAGCTTGTCTTGACGTCGGGCCAAAGGATGGTGTCAGAGCAGCTTATGTCGAGGCTTCACGGCTCAGCATGGCAGGTGGTTGGATGCATCAACAAGTTGATGCTAGGGAATGACACGCGGTCACATAAAGGCAACAACAGATGGGGCACTGGGCAATGCGATGGTGCGGCTCGTGTGAAGGCTAGATTCAGCCGAAGAGGACTCCTCTCCTCTCTCTCTCTCTCTCTCTCTCTCTCTCTCTCTCTCTCTCTCTCTCTCTCTCTCTCTCTTTTAATTTGTGAAAGCTTCCAAAATGCTCTGTTGTTGTCCCTTTGTTGACTCCTTTCTTTGTGTGTCACTCCTAATATTGCTGACCTTCAAAACTTTGACCAGGCCACTGGATAATCCCCAAAATCACCTCTTGGAATCCACTGGACGATCTGACTCAGTCCGTTAACGGTGGTTGGTGTTGCGCATGAGCCAGATATCAATGGAGATCGTGGATGAAGGTTGAACTTGAAGTGATGCCGGGGACGTTGGAAAAAAACTGGAAGTGAAAGTCGTTGATGAGCTACTTTCGAGCGGTTGTCGTTGAAAATTCAGCAGCGGTGCAAGGAGGTAGCGAACGGGAACAGCAAGTGCTTCATCGTGAGCCAGGAAGGAAGCCACGTTGATGTTACACAAGGTCACGTGATTACGTTGCAACTAGGAACTGCTTCGTTGTTTTTCAAATTGCGCTGGTTATGGTGTTGCTGAAGCAGTGAACGAACATCTCACCTAGCCATGAATCTGAGGAAGAAAGAAAGTGATCGCGGGATGTGAGGGTAAGCTCCTGATGAAGAATCGGCACCGATGTCCTCTTGGCCGTGAGCTTCTTTCAATGGTGGGTGCTCTCATCCTCTTTGTTCTGAACTGTGGCCGTATGTATCAATTGTATGGCCCTCAAAACTCTATGCGTATTAACCTATTTATAAGCCACGGATTAGGGTTTTTAATTTTCCAAAACCATATCCACAAAAATTTCTTTTCCAAACGCAATATTTGCCTTTCCAAATGTAATATTTGCTTATGAATTGAAATCTCATAAAGAGAAATCCGTAAAATCTCCTTAAGGATATGGGCTTGGGCTAATTTGCTTTCTTCGTGAGCTTAGCCCAACTCATCAATTCAAAGTTTCTAAAGCATCAATTTGAACCCATCTGTCACCGGCTTAATGTAAATGCAAATTAAAAATAAATCTACCTAAAACTATATGCTATGCAATTAACTATTTTTTAGGGATAAAATTAACCCCTAATTTTTTAAAGTAATAAATGACTAAACGCGTCGCCTAAATTTAGGTGTCAACACTCGACTCGTTACCAAAGGATTCTCCCAGAGATTTTGGATTGATTATAATGAAACATATTCATCTGTAATGGATATGATTACATTTTGTTTTCTCATTAGCCTAGTAATCTTTGAAAGATTGGAAATGCGTCTTTTGGATGTTGTGATGACATATTTATATAGCTCATTATACTCTGATATTTATATGAAAATTTCAAAAGAATTCAAAATGCCCGAAGCATGCACTCCCCGCAATGTATTCTCAATAAACTTGCAAAGATTCTTGTATGGTTTAAAGCAATCCGGTCACACGTGGTGTCAATACCTACGTGAGTACCTAATTAAGAAAAGGTACAAGAATGATCCTATATGCACATGTGTGTTTATTAAGAAATCGGAAACCAGATTAGCTATTGTAGCAGTTTATGTCGACGATATAAATTTAATTGGAACTCTAGAAGAGTTAACGAAAACTACAGAATATTTGAAAATGGAGTTTAAAGTTGAAGATTTGGGTAAAACCAAACTTTGTCTTGGTATAGAGCCTGAGCATAAAACAAACGTAACAATCGTCCATCAATCAGCGTATATTGAAAGATTGCTTAAACGCTTCAACATGGACAAAGCTCAGCCATTGAGCACTCCGATGGTTGTGAGGTCTCTAGATATTTAAGATTGCTTAAACGCTTCAACATGGACAAAGCTTATTCATTGAGCATTCCTATGGTTGTGAGGTCTCTAGATCTTCAGAAGGACCCATTTCATCCTAAAGAATCAAATGAAGAGATACTTAGCCCTAAAGTACCATATCTTAATGCAATTGAGGCTTTGATGTACTTAGCACAATGTATGAGACCAGATATCACTTTTGCGATAAATTTATTGACACGTTTTAGTTCTGAGCCAACTCGGAGACACTGGAATGGAGTTAAACATATTTTCCATTATCTCCGAGGAACCATAGATTTGAGATTATATTATTCCAAGGATTCCACTAACTCTGGTTTAGTTAGATATGCTAATGTTGGATATAGATCTGATCCACATAAGGCTTGCTCTCAAATCGGGTATTTATTTTGTTATAACGGCATTGCTATTTCTTAGTGTTTTACTAAGCAATCGCTAGTAGCTACATCTTCTATCCACTCTGAGATTTTTGTTTTATATGAAGTTGGAAGATTCGTTATAACGCATATTCATAATTATTGTTATTTAATACCGGTTACAAATTCTCCCACTATAATTTATGAAGATAATGCTGCTTGTGTTGCATAAGTTAGGAGAGGATATATAAAAGGTGATAAAACCAAGCATATCTTGCTGAATTTTTTTTTTTTTTGGTACCTAGAGAACCCCGTACAGTAGGTAGCCGGTGGGTAAACTCTGGAGCGACGCTAGCAGAGAACCCACCATCTCGCCGAAATTTTTCTATATTCATGAACTTCAAGAAAGTCGACAAATTGATATTAAACAAATTCGATCCATAAATAATCTTGCAGATCTTTTTACCAAATCATTACCAACATCAACTTTTGAGAAATTAGTATATGACATTGGTATGCAACGAATTCACAAGATGCAAGATTGATTAGCCTAAGCAGTGACTACATGGCTCAATTGAGAGGGAGATATTATGAACTATACATTATAGCATTGATATGCGGCAAGTTCACAAGATGCAAGATTAATTACCCCAGCAGTGGCTATATATGCATTGCACTCTTTTTTCTTTTTGTCTAGTTTTTTCCCACAAGGTTTTTCCGACTTAAATTTTTTAATGATGCAATTAATGCATCTATAAAAGGGAGATATCATAACATTTGTGCTCTACATTCTTTTTCCTTTTTGTCCAGTTTTTGTCCCATTGGGTTTTTCTGGCTTAAGGTTTTTAATGAGGCAATATCATTCGATAAACATACATAATGATTATAATGAATATTCAATGGGGAGTGTTATGAAATATATGAATGAATATTTATTATATTCATTTTATCTAATGTACTTATTATGGTACATTTGTATCATACATTCTAAGTATATCTCCCTATACAATGAACGTTCATCTCCCATATCTAGTACATGCATTATTTGATACATTGATATTAATGATAAGTATATTCTTGTTCTTCTATAAATAGATTTTAGTTTTGATGTATAATATTATAGAACAACAATTACAATGCAGAACAACAGTGAGATACTGGAAATAAAACTCACTCTTTTGGCTTTCTCTACTATTTCTAGTGTTCACTTTCTTTCTCTTTTCATTCTCTTCTCTATTATATATTCGTAATGTAATATTTTACAACAGTAGCAATTGGTGAAGTTTTAGGTACTAGAATGTATTCCTCTTGGCGTGCATTGGTTATGGAAAATAAACTAGTCTATGAGTCTTATTTGTTGATTTATTGCTCTCTGTAAGATTTAGGCTTAGTACATGAAAAGTGTTTGGTAAGGTCTTCTTTATAACGTATTAAAAGTTTAGAAAAGTGTTTGGTAAGGTCTTGTTTATTTACAAAGGTTTTGGTTTCAATTTCAGCGACTATGCAACTTTGGTTGGTTTTGTCTTAGGTCGGAGTTTTATTAAATTCAATGGGAAGATGATGGAATCTCAAATTGTAGTCTATTGATGATACTAACTGCATTCATTTGGCTACCTAGTGGTGTATATTTGGCTTCAATATAATACCATTTGTTTGTGGAATTTGAACTAAAAATGTGAGGGCATTATCTAGAATTTTATTTTATAATATGTTTTGAGTGCGCCCTTGAGTCAGTGAGTTGTTTATGGTGACTTGAAGCCCATCCTAGTATCACATGTATCGCATGGGGTACAATCTATAGTGTAGATTGCCATGTTATTGCATGAGTGTGATATGCCTGCGATGCATGAGATGGGTCAATAAATGTGATGCCTAGAGGTGTCAAAATGAGTCATTGACCCTCTAGTTAAATGGGTGGTTAATGGGTCAAGTCTTATTTTGTTATAACGGCACCGCTATTTCTTGGCGTTCTACGAAGCAATCGCTAGTAGCTACATCTTTTAACCACTCTAAGATTATTACTTTATATGAAGCTGGAAGAGAGTGTGTTTGGTTAAGATCTGTTATAACATATATTCATAATTCTTGTTACTTAATACCGGTTATAAATTCTCCCACTATACTTTATGAAGATAATGCTGCTTGTGTTGCACAAGTCAGGGGAGGATATATCAAAGGTGATAAGACCAAGCATATCTCATCAACATTTTTCTATACTCATGAACTCCAAGAAAGTCGACAAATTGATGTTAAACAGATTCGATCCATAAATAATCTTGCAAATCTTTTTACCAAATTATTGCCAACATCAAGTTTTGAGAAATTAGTATATGGCATTGGTATGCGGCGAGTTCACAAGATCCAAGATTGATTAGCCCCAGTAGTGGCTACATGGCTTAATTGAGGGGGAGATATTATAAACTATACATTGTAACATTGATATGCGACGAGTTCACAAGATGCAATAATGATTAGCCCCATGAGTGGCTATATATGCATTGCACTCTTTTTTATTTATGTTTGGTTTTTTCCATAGGGTTTTTCCGGCTTAAAGTTTTTAACGAGGCAATTAATGCATCCATAAAAGGGAGAGATCATAATATTTGTGCTCTGCACTTTTTTTCCCTTTTGTCCGGTTTTTATCCCACTAGATTTTTCCGGCTTAAGGTTTTTAATGAGGTAGTATCATTCGATGCACATTCGTAATGAATATGATGAATATTCAAGGGGGAGTGTTATGAAATATATGAATGAATAGAATACATGAATGAATATTCATTATATTCATCTTATCCAATGTACTTATTATGGTACATTTGTTTCATATATTCTAAGTACATTTCCTTATAAAATGAATATTCATCTCCCTTATCCAGTACATGTATCATTCGATACATTGATATTAATGATAAGTACATTCTTGTTCTCCTATAAATAGGAGTTTAGTTTTTATGTACAAATAAGAACAACAATCCCAATACAGTGAAATATCTGGCTTTCTCTACTATCTCTAGTGTTCACTTGCTTTCTCTTCTCAATCTCTTCTCTATTATATATTCGCAACGCAATATTTTACAACAATAATCCACAATTTCCATGAAATACTAAAAGTCAATTACTTAGAAATTGGATTCATGGCTCAAATTTCCCAAAACTTCGAAGTTGAGCTCTAACCCAACAATTAGTTCAGTTAGAAGAATGATGGGCACGGGCACGTATCAAGTGTTGCGATATGTAATTGATCGGACTTGATGAAACCTCTGTGGCTTATGCGCAAAACCTGTCTTTCCCTTTCTTTTTCCTTTTTATCTTTTTCCGTTTTTCCTTCTCTGTTTCTCGTGCATCTCTTATAAATGAGCGCCCACTATTATGCTTTTTTTAATTTTTAATTTTTTACTTTTCAACCTTCTTTTCTGTTTCTTTTTTTCCTTGACTTTTTGACTTTTTGAAAAAAAATTCTGTTAGAATCAAACTTCCTTGTGCTTGTACACCTTCAATGGTCAATTCCTGCACATGTTATCAACAAGAATACGATCGCCTTCCAGTAGGCCAAGCTGCTGTTGCTGAGGCTGAATACTTAGGCTGTCATCCACAGATAAGTTTTTTACTAGACATCATAGGAGCATAATTGGTATTCCGCACTGTCGAGCACTATAAACCTTCCACAATGTGTCGACAACAGTGCATCCTCAGTTACATCGGACTATGCGTGCAGCACATCCGTTTTGCAATGGACTACCGTGTTCTTCTGCTGGTTACAACGGAGAAAAGTTATGGACTATTGAGACTTAGTTGGGAGAGGAGAGAAAAGCCCAGATAATATAAGTAGAAGGAAGAGAAGAGAAAGAGAGAGAGGATGAAGAAACTAGGCTGATTTCATTGACCAAAAATTCAACAATCTCATCACCAATTTAAGAGTCGTGTGTTCTTCTACGATATAATATCTGTTGGCGTGTAGTTTATACTCTCCATCAACACGAATGCATGGGGATCTAGGGTTGTAGGATAGTGCCTTAGGCTATCAAAATACTTTTACAGTTTGGGCCCATAATTTATTAGTAGTTAGGGATTGGACCCATGGATAGCTACTGAGTGGGCCTAGAGCTTTCTCAGCCCTAAGGTTTTTTTTATACCTGTTATATGTAATCTTTCTCTCTTATAATTAAGAGTAGTACCAAAAAGACTGAAAGTGCTAATAATAACAAAATGCTCTACTGAATATAACCCTAGTTTAAAAGTGAATCGAGATAATTCTTGTGTCTCGATTTCTCTTTTTCGCTTTTACTCTCTATTTCATTGAGTTTGTGAGCCTAAATCTTTTAAGCATGGGAGAATATGACCAAGAAAGAGGCCAAGAGCTTATGATACATGAGATAGAGTGACGCAACACGCTATTAGTAAAGTCTCAACCTTCAACACTGACTCAATATCTGTGTTTGTCGTGAAACTAACTCAATGGACACTACAAGAAGGTGAAGTCTGCGGTTAATTCACTCTTGTGAGGTCATATGAATAATGGCGAGTCAAGTACGACACCCATAATCGCCCACGATAGGACCACGGACCAATCGGCAATGGTCAATCCATATGAATGGGTTCTGTTATGAAATTTGCGAGCCCATGAATCACTGTGCAAAATTTCTTAAGGGCATTAGCGAAAAATTATGATGCAGAGGATATGTCACGCCTCGAACCTCAAGCGTGTGAACATCCCTCGGCGGTTGATTAAAAATGTGATGTCCCAGGACGCGTCACCGATCCATTCTTTTTATCTTTCGATTAAACGCATGTAAAAGCGAATTATATAAACACTCAGTCAACCAACAAATCAAGGATAGTAAAATACAACAAATGATTTCCAAAAGTCACACATTTATTTATCCACTTGTTAACCCAAGAAGTTTAACATGTACAAGTCTACAACAAAAGACAACTCCTACATGACCTATGAGCAAAAAAGGTTGTAAAAGTCAGGGTTAACTCTAGTTTCACTAATGACAGGGCCAACAAAAAAGTGTCACATCTCGTGTCTACCACATCCGCACTTAACAGATGTCTATGCTATGGCGCTAAAAAATAGTTATCAACAATGGGATGAGATAAAATCTTAGTGAGTCCACTTCCTAAACCTCGATTAGGACGCAAATTCGTATGAAGGCAATCTAATCATGCAACAGCATACAATCTTACCTCGCCTTGGCACACCCCTGCATAGTAGTACGTCATATATGCCTTTATCAATATAATAAGCATAAACAATAATCAGAACACATAACTCTCATGCACCAAGCATTCACACTGGTCCGATTATAAGGTAAAACCCATTTTACCACGACCCATACCATGCCTAACAGTTTTAACCATAATCAACCGCAATGCATCACAATCATTCACACATATTCACACGTGTTCCGATTATTACGACCTCTCAGGCCACGGCCAACACACGAGTTGGCGGTCTTCTAGCATGATTGGGCATTGTCCCGCATTTCATAAATGAGCATCAGTCTGGCTTCAACCGTGACTCGGCATCCGGACCCTCGCCGGACATCCGATAAAAATTGGGCATCGCCCCCAAACTCCCATTGGGTGATGGGTTCAATTAAATGACCACACAAGCACGCCAACACTCAAGCCAATTTTTATCTTTCATCAATTAGCCCAATGTAAAAGAGTTTGTGTTTAAATTACATACCTCAGAAAATCTTTATATTTAAAATTCCAGTAAAATAATCGCACGTGGTCATCTATTTAAAATCAACCTATCAAACTTTGCACACTTTCACTTTAAGACATCATTGCCTCTTTTATCACGTAAAATACGGGGTCCAAACACGACACCTCAAAGTTTGCTATTTTCTTACCCATAAACCATTTTTGAAGAAATAGCATTTAAAATACATAATATGAGCAATCAGTTAATTTACACTAATCATGATTAATTAAGCTAAATGTGATTAATTATGCTAATTACAATTAATTATGCTAATTGTAATTAATTATGCTACTACTAGATTAATTAGCCTAAATATATTTAATTAAAATTAATCATCTTTAACTAAAATAATTATGATTAATTAAATAAATGACGATTAAAATAAAAAATTATGATTAATTAAACTAACCTTAATTAATTAATTAATCTAACAATGATTAATTAATCTAATCGCCATTACTATTAAACTAATCACCCTTTAATTGCAATTAATGTCCTAATTCACAATTAGGAGGTTAATTCACTAATTTCCGTTGGCGGTGGTGCAATGGCATCAAAAACACAACACTTGCGTCTCAAATGGAGGCTCAACGGCAGCGGTGGCAGCTCTTGGAGCTCACTGCCAAAAGGGGGGGCTCGGTGTGGGCGATGGCTTGCGGTGGTGGTGGTGGCGGCTCGAAGCAATGGTAGCACAAATGGCTAAGCGAGCAGTGGCAAGAGGTGGTGACGGTGACGTGATGGTCCTTGAAGCTCGGCAACGGAGGTGGCGGTTCGGCGGTGAGGATGGCGAGTGGCACGGCTCCAAGCGGTGGACGGAGGTGGCATAGGCGGTGGTGGTGCTGGTGTGAGGAGTTGGGTGGCGGCGGCAAGAAGAAGAAGAAGAAGAGGCTCGGTCGAGAGAAAGGGGGGGAAAGAAGAGAGGGAGAGAGAGGAAGCGAGAGGGAAGAAAAGAAAAAGTGGGAGGGGTGGGGTGGGGTGGGGTGCTATGTAGCATCGACACGCCACACGACACGAATGTCCGACACGACACGATACGTCGACACGTCATTTTTAAAAAATAAAGAATTTCAACACGTTCCGACACGTTGTATATTAAATAAATATTTTTATTTTTAATTAATTAGATTCAAATTCATAAATAAATAATTAATTTAAAAAAGAGCCTATAATAAATTTACACTAATAATATTAACAAATCAATTCATTTGAAATTCAAAAGATATATTTATAGTTAATGAGAAATATTTTTTTAATTTTAACAAAAATTATCAATGAAACTAATAATTAATAAAAAATTAGAATCAATTTATTTAAATAAATCCATAATTTTCTATCATTATCAAAATTTATTATTATTAAAAATTTAATTATTTTATTTTCCAGTTAAAAAAAAATCCCCAAACTCCACCTCTTCTTTCGTCCGTACCTTTCCCTCCACCCCAAGTTTTTTCACTTTTTTCCCTCCCCCAAGTTTTTTCACTTTTTTCCCTCCTCCCACACTTGACAGTGACAGGTAAGCTGTCACTTCTCCTCCCCCTCACGCCATCAGATATTCTCCTTATTTTTTTGGGTTTCTTTATGAAAAACCTAGTGAGCCGAGCCCTCCTTTTCCTATTCCTATTCCTCCTTGCCGTTCGTCGCACGACCCCCTTTCCTCCTCTTCTCTTCCTCTCGTCGCCGATCCATCGCAACAGTGGCGGCCCTCGCCGCTCTCTCTGGCCGTCTCTCGCCGTCGCGGTGGTCCGTTCGTGGCTGCGTCTCGCCGGCAGGAGTTTACCTTCTTTCTTCTTTCTCTCTGTTCGACTCTTTCTCTAGCCATCTCTCGCCGTCGCGGTGGTCCGTTCATGGCTTCGTCTCGCCGGCGCTCGCGGCCTCTACTCCCTCGCCCTCCCTCGCCTCCACCCTCCATCAATCTTCCAGACACGCGTCGACACGCGTGTTGAGAAAAGTTAACCGCATGTCGGATTTTCCGACACGCGTTGACCGCGTGTCCGATTGTGTCCGAGCGTGTCGACGTGTCCGGAAACGTGAGGGGGGGGGGGAAACGTGAGGGAGAAGGAGAAGGAGGAGGGAGGAAACGTGAGGGGGGGGGAACGTGAGGGAGAAGGAGGGAACGTGAGGGGGGGAGGGAGGAGGAGAGAGAAAAGAAGAAGACAAAAGGGGGAGGGCAGAAGGGGAATGTCACAGGATACAGAAAAATATTGATGTGAATAATTTGCCAGGCTTTAACACTTTTATAAACCCGAGTGTAGTTGGCTTTCAAAGGTCATTTGTGGAAATGTCCAATTACATGAAATGTCTTGGACCACTTCCTCCCTCCCCATTGGCTAAGGCAATTCCTGAGTCATTTGAGAAAAGTGACTCAGAAAAGTGACTCAGAAATGGGCAATCCTCGAAGACCCAGAAGTCTGTAAGGCTTGTGATTGGTTGCTACCAGCAAATATTCATCAATCAAGTGACTCAGAAACGGACAATCCTCGAAGACCCAGAAGTCTGTTAGGCTTGTGGTATGTCGCTACCAGCAAATCTTCATCAACTATGGGATCATGGAACCAACATGTCATGAGGAATTCCTGCTTTCTTCGTTTCAACAAACACCCGATTTCCAACAAACTCGATTTTCTCCTCCTGCTGGTTCTATTTGCAAGCGTGAAAGGCTAATAGATGGATATTCCTTGTTTTTCCATACTTTATTTCATTTCAATTTGTATGTTTGCACTAGAAGTATGCAAGTCAGTCGATGTGTTGAGCTCATCTGAGACAATTCGTGATGGTGATACTCTAGTGTCGGCAGGAGAAAAGTTTCAGCTTGGTTTCTTCAGCCCTGGAAACTCCAGCTACAGATTCCTCGCAATATGGTACCACAACATCCCAGAAAAGACCACTGTTTGGGTGGCAAATGGAGATAATCCGGTGAATGATTCGTCAGGGGTTCTGAGGATAGGTAGTGAAGGTAAACTAGTCCTTGTCGACCAAGCAGAAAGAGTCTTGTGGTCGTCGAATAACATGAATACTACTTCGCAAAGCGTAGTTGCTCAGCTCCTGGATTCTGGAAATCTAGTTTTGACAGATGACAGTGAAAATGTCTCCGGAAACTATCTTTGGCAGAGTTTTGATCATCCCTCCGACACAATATTGGAGGGCATGAAGCTCGGGTGGGACCTGAGGATGGGTTTGGACCGGCACATGACATCCTGGAAGAGCGCAGAGGATCCCTCAACTGGAGACTTCACCTACGGTGTCGATCTTGGAGGAATTCCCGAACTAGTCATACGTAAGGGACGTGTCAAATACTTCCGAAGTGGGCCTTGGAATGGAATACAGTTTAGTAGGATTCCGTTGGGTCCTAATTGGATGTTCATTTCCAAGTTCGTCAACAATTCTCAGGAGGTCTACTACACGTTCAACCGTTTCAATGAATCCCCCATCACGAGGATGGTGTTAAACGCTTCAGGGAACTACCAACGGTACCTGTGGAGCGAGAAAACGCAGGAGTGGACCATGATTTATATGTTTCCATATGATGCCTGCGATGTCTACGGGAATTGCGGACCCAACAGCATGTGCACGATCAGCAATCCTCAAGTATGTAGCTGCATGATTGGTTATCAACCGAAGTCACAGGCAGAGTGGGATACACTTGTGTGGAGTAGCGGGTGTGTCAGTAAGAACCCATTTAATTGTTCTAAAGGAGAAGGGTTTAAGAGGCTCAAAGGTGTGAAAATGCCTGATTTGTTGCAGTTCACGATGAACACTAGCATAAGCCTTAAGGAATGTGAATTAGAGTGCTTCAAGAACTGCTCATGCAGGGCCTACGCGAACATAGACGTCACCGGAGGTGGAAGTGGCTGTCTCCTATGGTTTGGAGATCTTCTTGACGTCAGCATACTCAGCCAATCTGCGAATCAAGATCTTTACATTCGCGTTTCAGCCTCAGACCTCGGTAGTACATATACCTTTGTTTCATTTTTTATTCCTGGATTCATGATAATCCTATTCATCATTGATTTTGATCACCTTTAACCTCTCTCAATGTTCTCAGATTCAGTGAATTCCAAGTGGAAAGAATGGGTGGCAGTGGCGATTTCCATGGCGTTTGTCGTGGTTTCGGTGGTGCTTTATTTCTGCATTGTTTGGAAGAGGAAAAAACATGCTCATGGTACTCCATTTCCCTTAGTTGAGTTGAGCCCTTGCTCTATAGCAATTGAGGTTCTGACTATAATTTGCTTTCAGAACGTCAACTATAATTCTTGGTTCTCTCTTTTCGTATCTTGGAGTCAAGTCATAGTATTGCTATTTTTGTTATCTGGGTTAACAATCAATAATGAAAATTGATAGCATACGGAAATGAATCTCATATTTTCTCATCAAGTCAAATGAATTTTAGATCTACTGATACTTGGAAAGTTCATCACTGAGGCCTCATTGCTAACACCTGTGCCTTAGTTGATACGTGCAATAGCTGTTCATTGCTTGCATATAGGGAAAAAGTGTTAAAACAATCTAAATCTTTTGTATTTGTGCTAATTTAGTCATAAACATTTTTTTATGTGCCAATTTAGTCCTAAACATTTTCGCTTGATACCAATTCAGTCATTTCTAACTTGTTTTTGCCAGATTTTGTTGACTGGGCACAATCAACTGACGAGGCACGATTGGCACTAACATTGGCAATTTTTAATAATATTTTAATATATTTTAATTTTTAATTTTCTTTTTTTCTTTCTCCACCTTCTTCCTCCAACTGGTCACCAAACCTTGGCGATCGACCAAAAGTGACGGTTGATGAGGTTGAGGTCGACCTTGCCGATCTCTGGCAAGCTCATTGGCCACTAGTGAGGCTCGAGCCCTTGCCGATGGCCGTGAGGGCAGCCTCACACAGGGCGGTGGGGCTCGCCCCCGTTGGATTTGGTGAGGCTGCCCTCATGGCCAAGGCCTCGCCAAAGACTAGATGAGGGCTTGACCTAGCCAGATCGGGCAAGATCAAGGTCAATGGTCAGTCGTGATCGGCTGGAGGAAGGAGGAAGAGAATGAAAAAAAAAAAAAAAAAAAAAGGAAATAGAAAATGAAAAATTCAAAAATATTAAAATATTATTAAAAATTGTACATGTTAGCGCCGATGATGCCGCGTTAGTTGGCCGGCGCCCAGTCAGCAAAATCTGACCAAAATTAGTCGAAAATGACTGAATTGGCACCAAGTGAAAAATGTTTTAGACTAAATTGGCATAAATACAAAAGGTTTATGACTTTTTAAATACTTGCCCCTTGCATATAGTTGATTTATTATGGGGAAAAAAAGAACATATGCTCTGATGAAAGTTCAATGGCCAACAGGGATAACGTTCCACCTTCAGGCTGAAGATGAGAACAACTTACAGCTTCCGATCTTTGATATGGTCACCATTTTACGAGCAACTAACAACTTTTGTGATTCAAATAAGTTAGGAGAAGGAGGTTTTGGCCCCGTATACAAGGTAGAGTTTAGTCTACGATTTCATATGTCGTACAAAAGAACACTACTCTTCATTCCGCATTTCATTTTTATTGTCCCCTGTCACTCGGGAAAAATTATGCAACTCACTTGTCAGGGTCAGCTGTCAAATGGGCAAGAAATTGCAGTCAAGAGATTGTCAGAAGACTCTCGGCAAGGTCTTAATGAATTTAAGAATGAGGTCATGTTGATCGCGAAGCTTCAGCACCGAAATCTTGTTAGACTTCGGGGGTGTTGTATTGAAGAAGAGAGGATGCTGATCTATGAATACATGCCTAATGGAAGTCTGGACTCTTTCATATTTGGTTTGCTCTGTTCAATACCTTCTCTGTTTGATATCCATTCAATATGCAATTTGTTGAAAATATCTTTCATCCAAAATTACTGATTAGAAAAAGATTTAAATCAGGTAAAACAAGGGAAAATTCTCTAGTGTGGAGAAGGCGATTCGACATTATCATAGGAATTGTGCGGGGACTCCTTTATCTCCATCAAGATTCGAGATTGAGAATCATACATAGGGATCTCAAAGCAAGCAATGTGTTGCTTGACAATGAGATGAACCCTAAAATATCGGATTTTGGTGTGGCTAGAGTCTTTGGCGGAGATCAGTCACTAGCGAAAACAAAGAGGATAGTCGGCACTTAGTAAGTAGTGAGAAGGATTTTCATGGGCTTACACATTCACATTCAAATTCCTTTTCTTTTTATCCATTCTGTTTTGCTTGCAGTGGTTACATGGCACCGGAATACGCAATGGACGGGCTTTTCTCAACAAAATCAGATGTTTTTAGCTTTGGGGTACTATTGCTGGAAATAATATGCGGAAAGAGGAATAGAGAATTCAATCATCCGGACCATTGCTTCAATCTTCTCGGACATGTGCGACAATGCTCTAAGAAGTCAAATTCTCATAATACAGCAATACTTGCGTTGGAAATGGCCTAAAAATTCACTTTTTTTTTTTTTTTTTGTCAGGCCTGGAAGTTGTGGCTTGAAAGGAAGGCGAGCGACTTCATAGATCCACAACTTCCAAATTCTTTCGATCTATCGGAAGTTGTAAAATGCATGCAAATCGGGCTATTATGTGTGCAACAGCATGCTGGCGATAGACCAAATATGTCATCTGTGCTACTGATGTTGGACAGTGAGAGTGCTTCCCTACCAAAGCCCAAGCAGCCCGGTTTCTACATTGAGAGGAGCTCTGAAAAAACTGACGTTGAAATGAGTCAAAGAGATGGTAACTCGAATAAGATTACCATAACATTATTAGAAGGTAGATAGATTGCCAAGCATGTGCAGTCTCTCGCTTCTGCTGAGTCTTTCCAATGCGAGATAGCAATGCATCACTAACCGAGAGATGTTCCAAGTTCACCAAAAGCGATGCACCTAATCATGGAAGAAATCAACATGGTGAAGTTTAGCGTTGGTCCGATTCCTCCAGCTGCTAAAGCGGATTGGTAAGAAAGACATTTTGTAGCTGGGAAAGTGGGAATTAACAGCCGCCCCACCCCAAACTCCGAGCATATACTGTGTTGGCAACATCTATTTCAATACCATGTTTTGACTATAGCAGTAATAAGAAAAGAGTCTTGATAAATGAAATGCTCGATTATTTTCATACCAAATGATGTTACAATCATATGATACAAGTTTTCAAAAAAGGATAACTTCTTGCACTTTCTTAGATACCCTATCTGTTGCGGGCTTATACGTATCAATCTGATCATCAGGCTAGGCATTTCCATTAACTAGTGAAGTTCCACATTCTTCGACCTTAAATGAAGCACCAGGTTGAAGAATCAGTTTATAGTCGCTTCTTGTCGCTCTGCAACTGTAACGGAATTCCATGGACATGTCAAAAAAATTCTGCTAGAATTGAACTTCGTTATGCTGGTACACATTCGATGGTTGATTCCCTGTAAGTGTTATTGACATGAACACCGTTGCCTTTCAGTGGGCCAAGCTGCTCTTGCCCGATCCAGTCGTCCAGGATCAACATTCTACTAGACATTATAGGAGCATAACCCATATTCTGTACAGTCAACCACTATCAATCTTTTACGATATGTCGAGAACCACGCGTGTATCACGTTCGTTTCGCTCTGGACACGTATGTCATGCTCTTCCTGTTATTCAGCATGAATTTGCGCGTGCTCTTCTGCTAGTCATAGGGGCCAAAAGTCACGAGCTCTCGAGAATTATGGCCTGTTTGGCAACGTGCCAAACAATGTCTGATTTTGATTTTTTATTCCCAGAATTAGTTTAGGACGAGAATCACGTTTGGTAAAATTTTTGTTCTCGGGAGTAGATTGGGAAGAGAATTGATAATAAAAAAAAATGATTCTTCGTTCAAGAATCAAAAAAAGAATCAAAATAGGAAAACTCTCATTCTTCCCTTTTGTCATCCCGCGATTGCCATTCGCCACCGCTCACCACCGTCCGTCGCCATCCGCCGCCGCCCGTCGTCGCTCTTCGCCCAGCCATCTGCGAGGCTCGCCGATCGCTGGTTCGACGAGCTCGCTCGAAGACAAGCCCAGCCTCGCCGGTGGAGGCTCACCTTGCCCGGTACTGCCGCCCAACCACGAGCCTCACCCTAGTTGCCGGCGAGGCTTGCACGGTGAGGCTCGGGGCCTGGCCACCGGCGAGGCTCAGCAGGGTTGGGTGAGTCTTGCCCAATTGCCAGCGAGGCTCGGTCGATGAGGGCCAACCTCGCCAAGGGCCAGCGACACTTCGGACGACCGGCCACATGAAGAAGAAGAAGAAGAAGAATAGGAAAAAAAGGAGAAAAAAAAAAGAAAAAAAAGGAAAAAAATATTTAAAAAATATTTAAAAATAAAAAAATTAATTTGGAATATAATCTATTAGCACGATATCAAACGCAATTCTATTCCAGAATAAAAAATTTTAGATAGTTATCAAACGTGTTTTTTTACTTAGAATCAATTTTCGGGAATAGAATAAAAAATAATCATTTTTAGTTAGAATCAGCTCTTGAAAACAAAATCGTTACCAAACGCGTCTCCGTTAGTTAAGTAGAGAAATATGAGATAATTTCAGTTGAAGGAGACAGGGAGAGAGAGAGAGAGAGAGAGAGAGAGAGAGAGAGATGATGGAGAAACTTAGCTGATTTGGTTGACCACAAGTTCAACAATCTCGTCTAATCCCAGGATCCGTGCTTGTCGTGAAGCTGACTAAATGGACACATCGAGAAGCCCCAGGCTCCGGTCAATTCTCTCTGGTGAGGTCTTTTTCGAAAAGTGGCTATAGCCAAGCACGACACCCACAATCGTCCGGGGTAGGACGACGGACTAGCCAGCCACGTGGTCAATCCACGTGAATCAGATGCAAGACATGCCCTGGACATACTTGCCTTGTCACATCTTTCATCAGTCAGCACCCTCTATTTTCACAACTACAATTTTGCACCCTCAATTTCAAGGGAGATCATGACAATTAAACTCTTGTATTCTCGATCGACGTGTGATTTTGCCCTCATTGTTTTAATTTTGTTCAATTTACTCTTTATAATATTTGGACGGAACCAATTTAGCCCATCTAATTGATTATCTCTCTCTCTCAATTTGACCAATTTGGTTCCATTCAAAAAGTATTAGGATCATAATTGACGTTAACCAGGCATTCGCGTACTATTTTTGACATCGTGCCCTCTTTCTAATAATAGTACCCCTACCCCTTTTTTCTCCATCACAGCTGCTAACAAACCCCTAGCTTAATCACCACTAAAGCCCATCGACACCATTGCCAAAACCGATCGTCGAGGTCTCCTAGCCACCCGCCACTTCCATTGCCGTCATTGCGACGGCACCCACCATAGCACCTCCTCTCTCTCTTTCACACCTAAAAAAAAAAAAATGCCAAAAAGCAGACGTGTAGTGAAAAAGAAGCATCAACAATGCCATAATCTTCGTGGATTTCGGAGTAGTTGGACCGACCACAATTGTCAAAGTCGAACTTGACTCTTTCCCCGCGTGTGCCGGCATTGAGGGAAAAAACAAATCCATGTCTACACCTTAATCTTCCCTCATACTTCCCTTTCACGTGGGGGAATCCTCAAAACGAAATTGCACAATTCAGAACGGCTAGAGTCCCAAACCAAACACTCCCAAATATCAAGTCAATAGACCAGACATCTTTAACCAACAAATTATATGGTATTGGCATGGATAGATTGTGTTATTAATTAATGGTGATCGGCTCAGTTTGCCATATCTAAGTTAGTATTTCACATTACCACATCTGGTCGATGTTATGCAATATATTCTCCCAAGCTCCCCAGGGTTATACTTTCATCTAAGGACACGACGCTTTAACT
Organism: Eucalyptus shirleyi; assembly: GCA_017140165.1. Taxonomy (NCBI): domain Eukaryota; kingdom Viridiplantae; phylum Streptophyta; class Magnoliopsida; order Myrtales; family Myrtaceae; genus Eucalyptus; species Eucalyptus shirleyi. The sequence goes on from CM029450.1 coordinate 45,418,325, forward strand.
AATAAATTTCATTAGAAGTCCTACAACATTATGTATGGGGTTTGTTTGATTAATTGACCAATTAGATTATGCAATCAAGTCCTCGAGCATTTTCATAAAATTATGATGAAGTCCTTCTTTGTCATCATCACTTTTATAAGAGCGATGTCCCATTGTCACGTGGACTATACCCGGTAATGGACTTTGTCGCGCTACTTTGAACACAAATTGCAAAACCAATGGGCGCATGCATATAAATTCGGCCCATCCCACCGTTTAATATTCTGTTCATTGAAATTATCCTTTGCTAGTCTTGCTCAGAGAGATTAATTCTTATTGAAGAGAATTCTTGAGCCAGAAACATATTAAGAGGGAAACGACATAAGAACTTTAAAGCATTCATTAGAAAGATCTGATTTATGCTACTTGAGTCCGAATAACCCCGAGGCAATGTCCAAACCTCGCTTAAGTCTGGAGGAGGGGATGACCCCACGGTCTCATGGGGTGATTTATCCACCGTAATCGGAATAAATAACCCCTGAGGCAATATACCAACCTCGTTAGAGTGTGGAGGGGGTTGTCCCATGGTCCCGAAAGGTGGTTTGTCCACCATAATCGCCCTAAGTAAGAACAGCGCAAATTTCCCCTAATTCAGATACCCTATAAGGTAATGTCCCAATCTTGCTCAAGTGTAAAGGAAAGGTCGACCCCATTGTCCCTTGAGGTAATTTATCTACCACAATTGAAATATGTAACACCTAAGGTAATATCCTAATCTCGCTTGAGTGTGGAGGAGAGGTTACCCCCGGTCCTATAAGATGGTTCATCCGCTACAACTAGCATAAGTAAGAATGCCACAAATTCCCTCCATGATTGTAAACAATTTTGGTTTACAAATCATTCATAAAGTGATATAGCATACTTTGCTTTGAGTATCTAGATAATTTGCTCTTTTTAATACAACTATTCTTTGGACATGGCGATGTCTAAATCAACTTTTATATATGGCTCGTATAAACTTTTAGTGTTCATTTCCACAAGTCTCGGGTCATGGCTTGCGTCTTGTACACCCACAAGTCTCTGGTGGCCAAGTTCGGTTTAATTCAAAATTGATCTGTCACTTTCTACACATTTAACTGATTATATATTTCGTCTAGCAAAACTCATGCACTTATTCCAATTTAGGTTAAATACTTACGTCCATTTCACGCAACCATTTTCCCCCATCTCGGGCTTTAACTTGGCTATGAGCTGTCCGCCACGTGTCAACCCTCTATAAGGCCAAGTAAGCCTAATTTCAGCATGTAGGATAAAGATTATTGAAATGAGACAAAGGTGTTATGGCAAAAAAAAAAAAAAAAAGAAATGAGACAAAGGTGTCACACGGTAGCTAGCTTGTCCTGAACGTCTTGGATTCTACCAATTTCTACCATAAAAATTATTTTTTATTAAAAAAATTGGAAATTTCCTTAAAAGATAGTGTTTGGTCAAGATCCCTTTTTGACTTTACCATGTGTATTGAATTAGCAATAATGGTGCTTAGCGCTTCTACCGCTCTATCATATAGTCTTCGTTTCACATGGTTGCAGACTCGAATTGATTTCAATTGCGGGTGCTTCTAGAGTCCCGTGGGGACAAAAGTGGGACCAGTCCCAGTTTTGCCCTACCTTTTCTTTTTTCTAATTAGCGTAATTTATCTAAAATAATGTGAGGGTTAATCAAATCGACAAAAAATTTATTTTATAGATCGTAATTTACTTATAACCATTGTAACTCGTTTGTACCCATAACTAGTAATTTATTGTTTTGGACAGTTGTTTGACTATAGAGTCCTTAAGCGGAAATGGTAACCACTTAGTAATTGAACTACAACATGGTGACATGCCTCAAGTTTTTTTAAGTGATGATACGGATTTTCCCAAATAATTGTAATTTTTTTTATAAGCCATTGTAATTGACAAGTTAATACCTTAAATTATCGTTAGGTTGAATATCCCATAATTGGTGTCTTCATACGAAAAATCATGAATTATATAAATTTATCGTGAAATTGCTTTTACAATCTCAATAACTTGTCTCAATGATTGTAATGCTTAGCCTTAGGGGCCCATCAGTTAGTAATTATTCTCATAGGTCATAATTTTTTCTTAATAAATGGTGATATTGCCAATCTTGCAATCAGTGATTTTTCTCAAATGTTTGTAAGTAATTATATTAAATAATCTGATCATCAGAAGTTATCCTTTTTTCTAGTTTAGAATGGATGGTAAATTATCCAAACACTATCAATGAGAAGTATGGATTTAGTATGGATGAGCCGATAGAATGAGGAAGTTCTATGAACTAATTGGCTAACCTCGTGAATTGGATTAGGTGCAAATCATAACAAATCCGAGTAATCCAAACACGAGATTGTAATGCGCCTAAATCACATAGATTGGTCCCTTCTTTACCAACAAAGCCAATAACGAACTTAATCAACATTTGTACTCGTCACTGGGATATATCCAAAGAAATTTTCACTTGGTCTTTCACCAAATCGGCAGCGTATATCCACATTCAACTTTGATCAAACCAATTGAATATTTCATTCTACCACCATCAAGTTTGTCTGGAAAACGAACAGCCACAAAATTTACACTTAATGCCTGTTTATGGGAAAAATAATGTTTCAAGTGCCATAACTTGGCACAAAGTAATACTTAAGTGCCATAACTTACGAAAGGTACACTTAAGTGCCACATTTGAAGAAAAACGGATTACTTAAGTGCCACTTCAGCCAAAATCCGGCCAAAAGGCTGACGTAGCATTTTTCCGGCAAAGTGAGCCCAAAACGATGCCGTTTTACACGCTGACGTGGCCAAATAATGCAAAGATGGCGTTGTTTTGGGCTAACATGGTAAATAAATATTATAAAAATTAATTAAATTTAATTTAAAATTAAATGTAGTTAAAATATTAAAAATAATAATTTTAAAATTAAATTTAGTTAAATTATTAAAAAATAATAATTTTAAAATTAAATTTAGCTAAATTATTAAAAAATAATAATTTTAAAATTAAAAATAATTAAAAAAGGGGGAGGGGGTGGTGGCTAAGGGCTCCCCGTTGTCATCGGGAAGGGCCAGCAACAGAGGGGGAGGGTCGGTAGGGGTTGCCACAGATTTGGGGGAGGGTCGCGGCCCTCGCCCTAGTCGAGGCGAGGGCTCGCGAGCCCTCACCATCGGTTGGTCGGGGTCGCCAGCCCTTGGCCAAGGGCCGGCGACCCCGGCCGACCCTCCCCCCTCCATCACGGCCCTTCTCGGCAACAACGATGGCTAAGGGCTCACCCCCCTTTTTTTAATACTTTTTTTATTTTAAAATTTAATTTTTAATATTTTAACTACATTTAATTTTAAATTAAATTAAATTAATTTTTATATTACTTTTTTACCATGTCATCTCAAAACGACGCTGTTTTTGCATTATTAGGCCATGTAAGCATGCAAAACGGCGTCATTTTGGGCTCGATTCGCCGGAAAAATGCCATGTCATCCTTTTGGCTAGATTGACACTCGAGGCACTTTAAGTGTCCCTTTCTGCCAAGTTATGGCACTCCAGGTCCGTGTGTCTCTGTTTCTGGAACCATCTTTCTAGAGAAAATACCCTCCTTGTAGTCGCCAACCATGTTTGAAAAAACAAAATCCGACAAAACTCCAAGTCTGAGCCACACTATTACATATAATTCGCTCTCTGGGTTCTGTTTCTTCAATGGAGATTCTTCATTCTCCTCTTCACTTCTTCATCTTCATCACCTTGCTTTCAACAGCAGCAGAGCTCAGCAGATCAGCTGACACGATAACTCTGTCTCAGCCGGTCAGAGATAATGAAACTCTAGTTTCAGCGGGAGCAAAGTTTGAGCTTGGATTCTTCGGCGCTGGAAATTCATCTAACCGGTATGTTGGGATATGGTTCTACAACATCCCGGTGAAGACCATTGTCTGGGTGGCGAATAGGGACGATCCAATCAACGGCTCATCAGGAGTTCTGCAGATTGGGACAGGAGGGAATCTGGTCATCGTTGATGGAACAGGAAGAGCCGTTTGGTGGTCCACAAACACAGCAAATCTGACCTCCAATGACATGGCTGCGCGGCTTCTGGACTCTGGGAATCTAGTCCTGATAGATGAAAACAACCATGGTTCGGGGAATTTCTTGTGGCAGAGTTTCGATCATCCTTTTGATACATTACTAGCAGGGATGAAGCTAGGATGGGACCTGAGGATCGGTTTGAATCGGTACCTCACTTCCTGGAGGGATTTGGACGATCCTTCGACAGGAGACATCACATACGCAGTTGAACTCCAGGGACTGCCCCAGAAGTTCCTCCGCAGGAATGCTTCAGTAATTGAACGAAGTGGGCCTTGGGATGGTAATCAGTTCAGTGGAGTGCCGATGAACCCGAATCCAATCATCAATCCCAATTTCGTGATGACTGCTCAAGAAGTGTACTATACTTATCAACTCAACGATGATTCCACCATCACAAGGGCAGTGCTCAGCCCCTCTGGCACGCTTCATCGCTGTGTCTGGAACAATAACATGAAGTGGACAGTCATATATGAGTTGCCAAATGATTCCTGCGACGAGTATTCAAAATGTGGGCCTAACGCTATGTGCACAATTGGTGATGCCCGGATGTGCAGCTGCCTGACCGGGTACACCCCGAAATCGCCCCAGGAATGGGCGATGCTTGTTTGGTCCAGCGGGTGTGTTAAGAAGAAGCCCTTGAATTGTCCTAAAGGAGAAGGGTTCGAGAAGCTGGAGGGTGTGAAGGTTCCTGATATGTTGAGTTACTGGGTGAACAAAAGCATGAGCCTTGACGAATGCAGGGCCAAGTGCCTGAAAAATTGCACTTGCACCGCATATACCCATGCGTACATTGCCGGGAAGGGTAGTGGATGTCTGCTTTGGTATGGAGATCTTATCGACATCAGAAAGCTCATCCAATCAAGCAGCAATCAAAATGTTTTCATCAGGGTCATGGCGTCTGACCTAGGTATATATTCGAAATTCAGTGAGGCTAGATTTTTGTCTCCATCTTGTCTCCCAAGCTGCTCCTGAAATTTTTCTTCCATTGTGGGTCTTAGGCAATCATAAGTGGAAATCGTGGTTGGTGGTGGCAGCAGTCGCCTCATCACTCTGTCTAGCAATTCTTTTGCTACTCTGTTTCTGGAGGAGGAGAACCAAAAAACGTCTAGGTAAAGTGACTTTCTTCCTGAGCAAATATCGACCCTGGTTAAAAATCTCTAGTACAATTATTTCACTTTTCTCAGGGCACTTTCAAACATTGTATAAGCAAGCTATTAGGCATCTTTCCTACTCAACTTTGTAAGAATGCTAGAATCAGGTCTTCATTAGTATTACTGCAGCAACAAACGGGAGGTTTATATAAATGAGCAATTAAACTGGCCAATGTATTCAAACTTCACGAAGATCTTTTCCTAAAACAGAAAAGTGTATCGAACAATTTCGAGCTGATATACGGCAAAAGTGTCTCCCTTACACAAGTCTTCAACTATTTTTGGCAGGGAAAATATCAGAGGTGCAAGCTGGGAGTGAAGACAACTTGGAGCTGCCTATACTAGACTTGGAAGACATTACTAAAGCGACTAATAGCTTTTCGTCTCTCAATAAAATCGGAGAGGGCGGTTTTGGTCCTGTCTATAAGGTAAGAACCTTTTCAATATCACTATCTATGAATATGGACATTGTTTCAATGAATATTGGCTGGATCTATAAGAATTCACCTATCCCAATGAGGTCAGTCCATCAAAATAAAAGTTAAAGAGAGTATTTATGCTCGTCAACTCTCATACGAGCTTGGGTGGGGGTTCATTCATTTTTCCGTCTTTCATTCCAGAATAGGTAAAAAATACTATGACAGCCCCCATATAAAGAAAGGAAGACTTGGATATGTACTTACCGAATTAGACATGGATATGTGATTTAGCTTCATCATTTTGAATGGTTGTCTCGAATGGTGAACGTAAATATTGTAGGGTCTAACGTCCGATGGAGTTCAAATAGCTGTCAAGAGGCTGTCGCAGAACTCGAGACAGGGTTGTGACGAGTTCAAGAATGAAGTCTTGTTGATTGCAAGACTTCAACACCGAAATCTTGTCAAGCTATTGGGATGCTGTATTGACGGAGAGGAAAGGATGCTAGTATATGAATATATGCCAAATGGAAGCCTTGACTCGTTAATATTTGGTCTGTTCCTAGCACCACAACTTAGTCTCAAACTGTCGTTCATTACTTCGAACTTTTCTTTTCAGATAGGATTGATCCTATTTTAAGTTAGTTCGTGGTTTTGACTGTGAATTCCTATGGTTGATTTGGGTCTCCCCAAAACACTGGTAGGTAATAGAGGAGGTAATTCTCTCGTGTGGAGACGGAGGTTCGATATCATTGTGGGTGTTGCAAGGGGACTTCTGTATTTACATCGCGACTCAAGATTGAGAATAATTCATCGGGATCTAAAAGCTAGTAATGTGTTGCTGGATAGTGAGATGAACCCAAAGATATCAGATTTTGGCATGGCCAGGGCTTTCAGAGGAGATCAACTCCTAGAAAAGACGAAACGTGTAGCTGGGACTTAGTAAGTGCCTTTCGAAGTTCTCAGCATACTAAATATTTTCCATGTTTGGATTCATTATTAGTGGCTAATTTTTGCATTGGCTTATGCGTTTCTGCCACAAAATGTAATGCAGTGGATACATGTCTCCAGAATATGCAATAGATGGAATTTTCTCAACTAAATCGGATGTTTTTAGCTTTGGAGTTCTAGTCCTAGAAATAATTAGCGGCAGGAGGAACAGGGAATTTCATCATCATGATCACAATTTTAACCTTCTTGGACATGTAAGCTTCTACTCCAAGCTTCCAATTCGAGTTCTGATACTACTCAAATAAAATTGCCTAAGACGCTGCAATTTTCAGGCCTGGAAATTATGGCTTCAAGGGAAGGCCATCGAACTCATAGACAGACAAATGGAGGATTCATTTCCAATATCGGAAGTTATCAGGTGCATCCAGATAGGCCTCTTGTCCGTTCAACAAAGTCCGGACCAAAGGCCGACCATGTCATCTGTGCTTCTGATGTTGGACAGCGAGAGCGCCTCATTGCCACAGCCCAAGCAACCGGGATTTTACACGGAAAGGTTTAATGATCAAATAGAGGTCGAAACAAGCGAGTTTACTATTACCATAGTCGAGGGTCGGTGAAGATCCACGAGATTTTATGCACACAAAATTAACATGTTGCCGAGGCATGAGCTGTTCCATTGTAGATTGAGAGTCTAGTTCACGGTATATCTGCATGAAAATATGAAAAGAATTTCCGCCTTCTTTGGCAAAGTACTTGCTCTTGAGAATGCACCTGGTGTACACTTCTCTTTCCCTGTATGTATGTAACTCCATTCATATTGACAAATAAAAACGTCTCTTTCGGAAGAAAAGCACAGGGTCGGACCTTTTCGAAAGTTAATGAACTGGATATTTGGAAACAGTTACCTGCTTGGTTGTTACCAATTCCAACCCAAAAGCATAAGTTGATAGATTAGATGGATGAGTTTCCGTGTGGGCAAGAGTAGACTAAAGTTGTCCATTCCCCCTGTTGACTGGTGGGTATTGCTCTTTTTTTTTTTCATTATGTGGAAAGCAAGTGCAAGTGCAAGCGTGCGCCTATAATAATTGTTTTGTCTTCTAAAGAGAAAATCATTCTTGCTTGATCTTGCTTTCATCTTCATGCTTTGAGTACCTACCTAATCAGCAATCTCAAAAAGGACAGAAGGCAATGTCATTTGCTGAAAATAAGGAGTGAAGTATATAATCATCTAGCTTTGTTAGTGCATGACATTCGTTAGTTGGGAAATGGAAAATCTCTCTTCCATCGCATTTATATCGTGTTCGTTAACTCAACAAAAACACTTCCGCTGACCTTATTCCCAACATAAGAACTTGTCGGAAAATCTCGTTTGTTTTGGACAACGAATAGCTGAAAAAGGAAAGAGTTTAGGTGCAAAGAGTAATCAGATTCAACAGAGGACAAAACTAGAGGTGTTAAATGGGTTGCACAACCCATTTATGGCTAAATGGGTCATTAATGGATCAAACTTTCTTTCATAAAGCACCCATAATGGGTTTTAATGGGTCAAGACTAAGATATAAGGGTTTTAAATGGGTTAAAGAATTGACCCATTTATGACCTATTTATCAACCCATTAAAAATAACCAATTTATTTTCACTCAAAACTTCACCATCTCTCTCCTCTCTTTAACTTTACAATTTTTTTTTATTTATAAAAACCGAAATTATAATTATTTTTTATTTTATTTTATTTTTTTATTTTTTGTTTTCTTTCTTCTTCCTTTGGTCACCGGCATGGTGATGGCCGGCGACCGGCCAAGCAAGCCTCGAGCTTACCGGCGGCGAGCGGCGTCGGGCGAGCTCGAGCTCGCCGACGTCCGGTGAGGCTCAAGCCTTGCCAGATCTAGCGAGGGGCGAGCTTGAGCTAGTGAAACTTTTTTTAGGTTTCGTTAAATGGGTCGGGTATGGGTTGGGTCGGGTATGGGTCAAAAATTTTGCACTGTAATAACAAAACATATCTTGCTAGAGAATACAGAATTTTGAGAAAATTGAAATGGTTTAGATTTGAAGTCGATAGATCAATGCTGTCCAAATCATCCGCCGTTGTCTTGTTTGACGGTACCACACAGGCGGGTCAATCTAGCTCTCTAAAGTTTAATGTTCGGGACAGTGCCGCTGTCAACGTGGGTGGAAAAAGATGGCAAGTGGGTCTATTTTATTACCAAACCAATAGAATAATTACTAAATTTCTTTATTGTAACTAAGGCTTTCATTTTGAGTTATCTGTATTCTGCCTCTAATTTAATCTTAACTCTTTCTAATATGGCAAAACGATAGATTGTGAACTAAAAAAGAAAAAGAGATGATCTCTCCATTCCTCCAAAAATAGATTAGTAGGTGTGACAAATCATATCGCCCCCCAGTCAGAATCCAAAAAGCACGGCAATAAGAGGTCATAATTTACGGTTCTCAAGCAAACTCCTTGCATGGGAACAGATCGGTATTGTTAGAGAAATTAAGATAGTTCCTTTGATTTCCCACGTCATTTGTATTACAATTGATTATAATTGATATTATATTTATCTTGTCATTTATTATTGATTGATCACATACTACTTTATTATGATACACAAAATTATATAGAGATTACGCAGTTCTCCCTTCTGGGTATTTCTTATCTGGTGCAGTGCTCCTGTGCCTCAATCTTTTTGTCTTTTATTGGAGATGGTATGGTTAGAGTTAGGAAAATTATCCAAAAAGTCATAAATCTATTATATAGTGCCTAATTCAGTCTTAAACCTTCAGTTGTGTTAATTTAGTCCTAAATATTTTTACAACTTGCCAATTTAACCCTTCTTATTTTAAGTATGCCAATTAGTCCTAAATATTTTGATATTTTGCTAATGTAGTCATAAACGTTTAACAATTTACCAATTCAACCAAAATTGACTTGAAATTTTTGACATAGATAACTTTTTAAAAAATTTCTGACATTTTTTCTTTTTTATCTTTTGTTTTTCTTTTTCCTTCTTCCCTCCATTGACATCACCGAGCCGGTTAATGGCCAGCAAAAGTTGTTGGCCTTAGGCAAGGCCATCATCATTGACTGTGGGTGAAAGATACCCATGCCTAGGCTAGCAAGGGTTGCCCTTGCCTCAAGTGTAGGTCTGTAATGCCCCCAAATTTCACCTAGCTTATTAATTGGTCATGACGAATCTTATTAGTATAAATTATTCGATTTAGTGGATGAATTTAGGACTCAAGGTAATTAAATCATGCATTGTATGACTATCATATGTACCTGAGTCTTATTAAAGTGCTTAATGTACATGTATGTATACGTTCGGCCCCTAAGTCCTCTTTATATTAAATTAAGACATATTTAGCCATTAAATTGAATTTGCCGCCCCTTAGTGACCAATAGATACACATGCAAAACGAAATATAAGGGAAAATAGGCTAAATAGCCTAAAATTATGGCCATGATGAAGCTATTTTCCCCTTGACCACTTTCCTGTCATGCAAGAGGAGTCTTGGACAAGTCAAGATCACCTCCTCAATCATTTCTTCAAGTTGACAGCCCCTCTCCCTTATTTTTTTTTTTCATATTTTTCCTCCCCTCTCTCATTTCCTCTCTTCGCCGAACCTTTCCTTCCCTCTCACCGTCTCACACTCCCCCTCTCACCCGCAAGCTCTCTCTCTCTCTCTCTCTCTCTCTCTCTCTCTCTCTCTCTCTCTCTCTCTCTCCTTCTCACCCAAGACAATAAGCTCACGGTGAGCCTAGGAGGAGAAGACAAAAGCACTAGAACTTTAAGGCAAGAAGAAACGGCACTGTCCTACTCCCTTTGATCTTCTTGGGGCTTGATTTGGTTTTGTAGAATAGGAAGCTTTGTTTTATTCTTGGTGTTTGCTTATTTTCGTGGCTATGCATGTGTGTTGTGATGATAAAATAGAGATGTTAAGATGTTATAAAGGTGTGGTTTTAAGGAAAAAAAAAAAAGGCATGCATACTGATTTTCTAGACGGCGCTGTATGTGGTTTTGGTGCTTGTGTTTAGCTTGTAGGAGCTTTTTCATGATCGATAACTGAAAATATATGTTGCATGTGCTCTGTGAGGTCTGATGTGGTGGTATGGTTGAACTATGAATTCGTGGGATCCATGTAGGTGCAAGGAACTTTGAACTATAGCTTATTGTGTTGATTTTATATAGCTTATTGTGTTGCAAATTAGGTGAAACTTCCTTTATGAAAGTCATGCAAGAGACCATGATCTATGACATATATTCATTGTGGATTTTCTGGGATAAGGTAGTCGGTACAAGGACATACTTTCTTACCATATTGTTACAGCCTAGAACTGCGCTACGAGTGACTTCACTGGTCTCTCTAATTTGCAGAATTTTCTATCTCGATCCTTGATACGATCCCTACATGAATGTTGCGCTAAATAGCATTAACTATAACACATATTTAATTTGATTTTTTCTTGATCAATATGGCTGGTTTGAAGGCCTGGTTGTTTTTGTAATGTTAATCTACTTGAATGGTTGAACTGATGACCTCAATGTGTTTTTGTATTTTTCGAAAAATGTTAGGACTTTGTCTGGTCGTACTTCCCTAATGAAAATTGTAGGAGACACCTTCATGCATAACATATTAAAATTTCATAGCTGTTATGAAATACATGAATGAATATTCATTATATTCATCTTATCTAATATACTTATTATTATACATTTGTATCATACATTCTAAGTACATCTCCCTATACAATGAACATTCATCTCCCCTATCCAGTACATATATCATTCGATACATTGATATTAATGATAAGTACATTCTTGTTCTCCTATAAATAGAAGTTTAGTTTTGATGTACAATAATATAGAACAACAATCACAACACACAACAATAGTGAGATACTGGAAATAAAACTCTCCCATTTGCCTTTCTCTACTATCTCTAGTATTCACTTGCTTTCTCTTCTCAATCTCTTCTCTATTATATTCGCAACGCAATATTTTACAACATGTTATCAGCACGAGAATCTACCAACTGAGTAAGTAATTTCTGCAAGCGATCTACCAATTGAGTAAGTAATTTCTGCAAGCACGAAGATCTACCGACTGAGTAAGTAATTTTTGCAAGGTGGGTATTCTTTTTATTGATTAACTTATAATTCATATTCTTCTATCAATTCTTCATTTTTATTTTTCTTGGCACAAAGCCAAATTTCAAATCTGAAAAGTATCCTTCTGCTCCTGAAGTGGCAGTGGATATTTGGAAATCCTTTTACTTAATTTAAGGATTTGATTTTGCAAGGATTATATGCAAATTTTATAATACTTGACACTTGAAGTTGTCAATATAAATACAAATGGAAAATACAGAGAAAAAGTAAAATATTTGTTTGTTTGATAGTGTAACAACACATACTATATTTCGTAATGCAGTTTCTCTCAAGTATGACATTGCATAAGGCACAAATCCATACAATATCAAGTCCTATTCCGATTATTGATGGTTTTGGGAATGCCACAATTATTTTGCCAAATGGCACAATCCTCCATATTGAGAATGCGTTTCTAAGCATTAGATCAAAAAAGAATATGCTCAGTTTCAAAGATGTACGCTGTAATTGGTACTATATTGAGACTATTTATAAGCAAGTTAATGAATATATTCGCATTTCTTCTTTTAACATGGGCCTTAAGACCATCCATGAGAAGCTAGAAGTTTCTTTTTTGGGTTTGTATTGTGTCATAATTAAGATTGTTGAAACCTACGCCACTACATCCTGGATATTGGTAAACCCTAATTAGTTTAGACTATGGCATGATTGCCTTGATCATCCTAGCATTTCAATGATGCGTAGAATAAGTTAAAATATAAAAGGGCACCCTTTAAACGATACAAATGTATTGTTGTCCAAAGATTATAATTGTGAAGCTTGATCACAAGAAAAATTCATTATCAAACCTTCTATAACAAAGGTTAATCTTGAATCCCCTTTATTCTTGCAAAGAATTCAAGTTGATATTTGTGGACCAATATAACCACCAAGTTGACCATTTCGATATTTTATGGTATTAGTGGACGCATCTTGTAGATGGTCTTATGTTTTCCTATTATCTATGCGCAATGTCATATTTACACATTTATTTGCACTATTATCATATTCTAGTTGCAAATGCTCCAGCTAGGATAGCTGTTCCCAAATGACAAGGGTAAAATAGATAAAAATCCCCCACACTTGAAGCGTGGTAGATCGATAGGATTAAAAGATATTACTTCTTGAAAATGAATGGAAATGAATCAGGAATCCGCTCCAAAAGAGGCTAGTGTTGTGCTCACTCCCAAAGAGCTTATTGCCCCTAAAGAGACGCAAACCCATGAAAGGAACACCAACCCTGAGAATACTGAGAATTACATTACATATTGTAATGAAATTTGGGATCGAAATAAAATCATCATTAATGATACTTTTGCATTCTCAATTGCTCATAAAATTATGAATGATGATTATGAGCAGCAATCTATTATTGAATGCCGTTAAAGGCAAGATTAGCCTAAGTGAGAGGAAGCGATTAAAGCTGAATTAGCTTCCTTAACTAAACGAGATGCTTTTGGACTTGTAATTCGTATCCCTGATAATGTAAAGCCCATTGGATATAAATGGATATTTATCCGAAAACAAAATGAGAAAAATGAGATTGTCAAGTATAAAGCCCAATGTTGCGACCAAATTTCAAGTGAACCACCTAGGGTTTGGTTAATGAATTATAAGTCTAGACTGAACTCGGGTTTTCTCAAGCTCATACCAATTCACGACTTAGGTTCAAGTTCTTAACATGCGATTGATTTTCAATTAGGAGTCACCACTAATCTATTTTTGGTGGGTCAATTAGAAACTCAAGTAAAGTAACGGGAGATTTACTTTACTCCTATAGACTAGAAATTATAAGTTCGGGGACTTAGTTACGCTAGATTTCTCTAACGCCCTTTCGGTACCATAAAAAAATTGTTTGACAAACAATTTGGATTGATTTTAAATCTATTTCTCTAACATGTGAGGTGATCATACATGTGTGCAAACCACCAATTTAATTCAAGAAAAGCAATAAATAAATTGTTGGACTTACCTCATAGCAACAAAAGCATCTCTTGTCTCTGTGAGTGATCGTTTTGTTGATGCCAGGCATCCCCCCTTGTAATTTTGTGCAAAATCTATTACACTTCTTACCTTTACCAAAAAAAAAAAAAACAAAAGCATCTACGTTGTTAGATCATAATTCATATCAACAATTCTAGATATGATTTATAATTAATACGCAACCACTCAATTTTTGACTTCATTTAATAAATGAGAATCATACTTTATGCAATGTAATATAACTAAATGACCTAATTCTAATGACAGGCAATTTCTAATTAAATTGACCTAGCAACAATCACTAAATGATGCGCATGATATTTTTGTATTTTTTATAAAAAGTTTATAATTAAAAATCTAACTAAAGTGATATATTATATATTTTAAGTTAGGAAATAAAATAATTTAAATCCTATCTTAACTTAGAAACTTATCTCGACATGCAATTTAATTCAAAGATATTATCTATCCTAGATACCATCTAAACATGCATTCTAATATAATCAGAAAAGAACCTAACTATTCTATCATGCAATTCTATCTAGGTAATTAATTCTAATCTACATGATATGCAAATGCAATCTTTTTTGGTATTTTTGGGATAAATAAAGCAATTAAAAGATAAACATTAAATCATTCAAAATCAACAAAGATATTATACATCGTTTGAATCAGGGAAAATATCCAAATTAACTTGATTATTTCGCTAATAAAATTGATAAATTGATCTTAAGCCTTAAAGATCAAGATATCAATTTTTCTCCCATCTAAAGCCTTATAGATGGAATAAAAAATTGATGTGCGGTTGTGGATTAGGCAATAAACCCTAATTGGAAATGTGCCTATCATTCAAATATGCACGTAAAATATTGAAGAGCATGAATTAGGCAATAAATATCCAAATCAAATTTAGATAAGATAATTACCTAATTTGCAGATATAATTCAAAATTGAAATTTGTTGATGGATGACTCGCAAACGGTGGCCAATGGCGCAACTGATGGTGATGACTTGAGTGGCGGTGGGTCACATGGTGGTTCCTAGTTGCTGGCCGATGGGTCTCTCAGTGGTGCTTACGATCAACAAACCTACAAAACAGAAACTTCACGGGATGATCGGTTCGGGGATGAGCTCAACGGGATGGCAGCTTGTCTTGACGTCGGGCCAAAGGATGGTGTTGGAGCAGCTTACGTCGAGGCTTCACGACTCAGCATGGCAGGTGGTTGGATGCGTCAACAAGTTGACGCTAGGGAATGACACGCAGTCACGTAAAGGCAACAACAGATGGCGCGCTGGGCAATGCGATGCGATGGTGCGGCTCGTGTGAAGGCTAGATTCAGCCGAAGAGGACTCCTCTCCTCTCTCTCTCTTTTTTAATTTGTGAAAGCTTCCAGAATGCTTTGTTGTTGTCCCTGTGTTGACTCTTTTCTTTGTGTGTCGCTCCCAATATTGCTGACCTTCAAAACTTAGACCAGGCGACTGGATAATCCCCAAAATCACCTCTTGGAATCCACTGGACGATCTGACTCAGTCCGTTAACGGTGGTTGGTGTTGCGCATGAGCCAGATATCGATGGAGATCGTGGATGAAGGCTGCACTTGAAGTGATGCCGGGGACGTTGGAAAAAAACCGGAAGAGAGAGTCGTTGATGAGCAACTTTTGAATGGTTGTCGTTGAAAATTCAACAGCGGTGCAAGGAGGCAGCGAACGGGAACAGCAAGTGCTTTATCATGAGCCAGGAAGGAAGCAACGTTGATGTTAGACAAGGTCACGTGATTATGTTGCAACTGGGAACTGCTTCGTTGTTCAAATTGCGCTGGTTCCGGTGTTGCTGAAGCAGCAAACGAACATCTCACCTGGCCATGAATCTGAGGAAGAAAGAAAGTAATCGCAGGATGTGAGGGTAAGCTCCTGATGAAGAATCGGCACCAATGTCCACTTGGCCGTGAGCTTCTTTTAATGGTGGGTGCTCTCGTCCTCTTTGCTCTGAACTGTGGCCGTATGTATCGATTGTATGGCTCTTAAAACCTTACGCGTATTAACCTATTTATAAGCCATGGATTAGGGTTTTTAATTTTCCAAAACCATATCCACAAAAATTTCTTTTCCAAACGCAATATTTGCCTTTCCAAATGCAATATTTGCTTATGAATTAAAATCTCACAAGATAAATTTGTAAAATCTCCTTAAGGATACGGGCTTGAGTCAATTTGCTTTCTTCGTGAGCTTAGCCCGACTCATCAATTTAAATTTTCTGAAACATCAATTTGAACCCATCCGTCACCGGCTCAATGTAAATGCAAATTAAAAATAAATGTACCTAAAACTATATGATACGAAATTAACTATTTTTTTAGAGATAAAATTAATTCCATAATTTTTTAATGCAATAAATGACTAAATGGATCGCCAAAATTTAGGTGTCAACACCCGACTCATTACCCAATGATTCTCCCAGAGACATGTGATTGATTATAATGAGACATATTCACCTATAATAGATATGATTACATTTCATTTTCTTATTAGTCTATCAATCTTTGAAAGATTGAAAATGTGTTTTATGGACGTTGTAACGGCATATTTATATAGCTCATCAGACTCTGATATTTATACGAAAATTCCCAAGGGATTCAAAATGCTCGAAGCATGCACTCCCGACAATGTATTCTCAATAAAATTGCAAAGATTCTTGTATGGTTTAAAGCAATCTGGTCGCATGTGGTATTAATACCTACGTGAGTACCTAATTAAGGAAAGGTACAAGAATGATCCTATATACCAATGTGTGTTTATTAATAAATCAGAAACTAGATTTGCTATTGTAGCAATTTATGTCGACGATATAAATTTAATTGGAACTCTAGAAGAGTTAGCTAAAACTGATAAGTATTTGAAAATGGAGTTTGAAGTTAAAGATTTGGGTAAAACCAAACTTTGTCTTGGTATAGAGCCTGACCATAAAACAAACGGAACAATCGTTCATCAATCACCGTACGTTGAAAGATTGCGTAAACGCTTTCAACATGGACAAAGCTCACCCATTGAGCACCCCTATGGTTGTGAGGTCTCTAGATCTCCAAAAGGACCATTTTGTTCTAGAGAATCAAATGAAGAGATATTTGGTCTTGAAGTACTATATCTGAATGCAATTGGGGTTTTGATGTACTTAGCACAATGTATGAGACAATATATCGCTTTTGCGCTAAATTTATTGGCACGTTTTAATTCTAAGCCAACTCGGAGACACTGGAATGGAGTTAAACATATTTTCCGTTATTTCCAAGGAACCATAGATTTTGGATTATATTATTCCAAAGATTCCACGTACTCTGGTTTAGTTGGATATGCTGATGCTAGATATAGATCTGATCCACATAAGGCTTGCAGTCAAATCGAGTATTTATTTTTTGTAACGGCATTGCTATTTCTTGGCATTCTACTAAGCAATCACCAGTAACTACATCTTATAACCACTCTGAGATTATTGCTTTATATGAAGCTGAAAGATAGTGTATTTGGTTAAAATCCATTATAACACATATTCATAGTTCTTGTTATTTAATACCATTTACAAATTCTCCCACCATAATTTATGAAGATAATGCTGCTTGTGTTGCACAAGTTAGGGGAGGATATATCAAAGGTGATAAGACCAAGCATATCTCGTCGAAATTTTTCTATACTAAGAACTCCAAGAAAGTCAACAAATTGATGTTAAATAGATTCGATCCATAAACAATCTTGTATATTTTTTTACCAAATCATTGCCAACATCAACTTTTGAGAAATTAGTATATGGCATTGGTATGCAGCGAGTTTACAAGATGTAAGATTGATTAGCTCCAGCAGTGACTACATGGCCCAATTGAGAGGAGATATTATGAACTATACATTGCAGCATTGATATGCAGCGAGTTCACAAGATGTAAGATTAATTAGCCCCAGCAATGGCTATATATCCATTGCACTCTTTTTTCTTTTTGTCTAGTTTTTTCCCACAAGGTTTTTCCGGCTTAAAATTTTTAATAAGGCAATTAATGCATCTATAAAAGGGAGAGATCATAAAATTTGTGCTCTTTACTCTTTTTCCTTTTTGTCTGGTTTTTGTCCTATTGGTTTTTCCGACTTAAGGTTTTTAATGAGATAGTATTATTTGATACACATTCGTAATGAATACAATTAATATTCAAGGGGGAGTGTTATTAAATACATGAATAAATATTCATTATATTCATCTTATTTAATGTACTTATTATGGTACATTTATATCATACATTCTAAGTACATCTCCCTATACAATTAATGTTCATCTCCCCTATCCAGTACATGTATCATTCGATACATTGATATTAATGATAAGTACATTCTTGTTCTCCTATAAATAGGAGTTTAGTTTTGATGTACAATAACATAGAACAACAGTGAGATACTAGAAATAAAACTCTCTCCTTTGGCTTTCTCTACTATCTCTAGTGTTCACTTGCTTTCTCTTCTCAATCTCTTCTATATTATATATTCACAACGCAATATTTCACAACAGTAGCAACTGATGAAGTTTTAGGTCCTAGAATGTATTCCTCTTGGCGTGCGTTGGTTATGGAAAATAAACTAGTCTATGAGTCTTATTTGTTGATTTATTGCTCTCTGTAAGATTTAGGCTTAGTACATGAAAAGTGTTTGTTAAGGTCTTCTTTATAACATATTAAAAGTTTAGAATTTTTTTTGTTTATTTACAAAGGTTTTGGTTTCAATTTCAGTGACTATGCAATTTTGGTTGGTTTGCCTTAGGTCAGAGTTTTATTAAATTCAATGGGAAGATGATGGAATCTCAAATTGTAGTCTATTGATGATAGTAACTGCATTCATTTGGCTACCCGGTGGTGTATATTTGGCTTCAATATAATACCATTTGTTTGTGGAATTTGAACTAAAAATGTGAGGGCATTATCTAGAATTTTATTTTATATTATGTTTTGAGTGTGTCCCTAAGTCAGTGAGTTGTTTGTGGTGACTTGAAGCCCATCCTAGTATCACATGTATCGCATGGGGTACAATGTATAATGTAGATCACCATGTTATTGCATGAGTGTGATATGCTTGTGATGCATGAGATGGGTCAATAAATGTGATGCCTAGAGGTGTCAAAATGGGTCATTGACCCATTTATGGACCCATTTCTAGTTAAATGGGTCTTAATGGGTCAAGCCTTATTTCTCAAAGCACCCATAATGGATTAGAGACTGAGATATATGGGTCTTAAATGGGTTTGAGAGTAGACCCTCAGATCCACTTTAAGATTCATTTATCAATCCATTAAAAATGAACCAATTAGACCAATTTAATACCTATTTATCAATCCATTAAAAATGAACTCATTTACAGAGAGAGACCCTCTTCTCTATTTAACTTTAAAAAATACTTTTTATAAAATCAAAATTATAATTATTTTTTAATTATAATTTTTTTTTCCTTTTTCTTTTTCTTTCTTTCTTCTTCCTCCAATTGTGGCATCCCCGAAACGGCCCCCGATTTGTTAGGGTCATTACAATTCGCTTATTTTTCACTTGTCCTAATAACATGTCACTCTGATACCATTGAATTATAGTGGGTCCATAAATCTTGGGGATTTGAATCATTTAAATTTGTCCCAACGCAGTACATATGGAAAAAGCAAAATCAAAATGTCCATACCCCATGCTCAACAGGATAATGCAATGCACACCAACTACACACTTTATATAAGTTAGAGCCGAACACTTTTATTTACATAACTTTGATGGACATCATGAGTCGGTACATCAAAATACCAAGGCTTTTCTAAGCTTGGCTATAACCAAAAGTACTTGACTCTACATTAGTCATGTACATCGGTCCATTATTCAGTGTTGGCAGTCCAAAAAGAAGCTTCATCCTCCCTCCATCGCGCTCAGTCACACCCAACCTAGTCCGTTAGCTGCCGCTGGCGACAGCATCCCCAACATAAGCCCGTCGTGGCGGATATGACCAGCAAGTGATCCAATGTCGTACAAAACCAGAACTCGAACAAAAACTAACCCCCGTATCCCGAGGTGATGATGATCTGAACACTTAACCTCAACATCAGTCGATATGCCATAGAAAGTACCAGGGGTGACTAGCGATAGAGACATAACTCCTAGTCCGAAATGTTAGTCCCCAAAATGGGTGAGTACATTCACCAAACTACACAGTGTAACAAGCAAAACAACCAAGATTTCATGTGAAATGCACAATCATCCATGCAAATCATGCATATATCTCCATGAGATCCATTCAATGCATTAATGACCACATTTTCAATGCCAAATAGTACCCACTCAAATTCATAGACAATTCATGCACCATGCCATATGCACACACATGTACATGATTCATTTCCCATTTTGATATTCGAAAAGATCTCATTTTCCACGAGGACCAGTGTTTGCATCCCTCTGGGCTCTCACACCCAACTCGACATCGCAAGACCTCTAGCACATACCTCCGGGCATCTCGTACCCCAACTAGCGTCACAAGGCTTCCGACACACACTTTCGGGCATCTCGTACCCCAACTGGTGTCACAAGGTTTCCGGGGCACACCTCCGGGCATCCGACACACACCTCCAGGCATCTCAAAACTCCCAAGGACATCCAACACACACCTCCGAGCATCTCGAAACTCCCGAGGCATCATCGACTCAAGGGTCTAACGGTATCATCAACATCACAATGTATACGTATATGTCTCACTTTCAAAATAGCATTTGATGCAATAATGTCAAACTTTTCAATCAATTTTTTTGATGTCATATGATATGCTAAATACCACCACATATGTTGTATAAATAACAACCCAAAATATCACATCTCATAGAGTAATTCATTTATTCTTTTAAACTAATTTTGAAAAACAGAATGCACTCTTTAATTAAAATTCTTTAGTAAACGATCTCAATAAATTCTAAGAATTTTACATGTTATAAATGAGATCATAAAAAAAGTTAAAAGATCAATATTAGAAAACTTCAATCAATGATCCATTCACAGCCATAAAATCCCTAAAATGAACTCAGAAATCTCTGATATTTTAATATGTTGTAGATAAGAACTATAGGTAAAAGTTTCATGAAGAACTCTAAGTCAAATTCATTGTAGATCAAGAGCTATAATCACCATAACTCTCCCTAACCCTCGGTAACAGTTTCCAGATCTAACATTTTCAAAGAAAATTTGTTTCACTGATCAATACTTGTCTGTTTCTTTCCAAATTTTATTATGTTATTCCTTAAGATGTCATCTACAATTTTCATTGAGGACACGAAGTCAAATTTCGGCTAGATAATTACAGAAAATTCACGAAGTCGCCAAAGCTCCTATACTTTTGAAAATTCCAACATCTAGCGTATCCAAAATCTATTGCACTTCAACACAACCACAACAAGAATCATGTAGATCAATGGACTTCACTTGCCTTAAGTCCAATGCAACCATATCAAGCAAATAGTGACTTGAGGATGTCGGCGCGGCTCGATCGACGGCGAAGCTAGGCAGCATCGATGGCGGCAGTTGGCGCACGCACGGCGGGGCTGGTCTCCTTCTTCCCCTCGTGGAAGAACCCTCACCATCTCTCTTTCTCTCGGTCACTCTCCATTTTCCTCTCAATCTCTCTCTCTCGATCACTCTCTTGGTCACTCCACCCCCTTCCCCTTTTCTTTTATCTCTTAATTGCTTGTAATCTTTAGGTTTGCATGGAGGTTTTCAATGAAGCAATAGGGGCAGCGACACTTATAGAATCCCTCTTGCCACTTGTCAAAATTCATGCATGGAGGTGGCCTTATTTGGGCGGGCCTTGGTCGACCGAATAGGGGGAAATGGTGGGCTGCTTTGGGCTGTTTTAGGCGTTAAGTGTGTAGCCCACACTTGCTCCTATTTTCCACTTTAATCCCCACTTATAATTACATAATCACAAATATTCACATGGCCATAAAATATTACAACATTAATCAAGGGAAATTCGATTCATAGGGTACACAGCCAAGTACAGAAAATTTCTTATCAATTTATCCTTTAGTACAATCCTTAATGACATGTGGACATAAGATACATTTCCAACAAAACAATTGTCCATTAAATGCTCGGCCTTGTTTAATTGTAATCCATTGGTCGAATGGCTATAATATAGTCCGATGGCGCTTCCATCACCTATTCATGGGTCGTAGTGCATCTAGAGATTGCTATGAAATTTTAGGATGCCACACCGATCACCGACATGATGATGGTTGGCGATCGGCTCCAGCTCACCGGTGTCAAGGGAGCTCGAGCTCGCCGAATCTGGTAAGGCGGAATCCTCGCCAACGCCCAGCGAGGCTCGAGGCTCATCGGCGTTGGGTGAGGCTCGAGCCTCGCCAGATCCTGCGAGGGGCAAGCTCGAGCTTGCCTGATTTTGGCGAGCCTCGAAGTCACCCGATCTAGCGAGGCGGAGGCCTCGTCGACGTCCGTTGAGGCTTAGGCCTCGCCAAATCTAGTGAGAGGAGAGCTCAATGCCGGTGAGCCTTAAGCTCGCTATATCTAGCGAGCCAAAGGCCTCGTTAGTGTTGGGGGAACTCGAACTCGCTGGATCTAGCGAGCTCGAGGCTCACCTGTGGGCGACTGTCAGCCGTCGTTGTGGCCAAAGAAGAAGAACAAAAAAAGAAAAAATTAATTAAAAAAAAATTATATTTAAAATTAAAAAAATTATATTTAAAAATAAAAAAATAATTTTAAAAAATAATTAAAAATAAAAAATAATTAAAATTTTTTTTAAAATAATTATTTAAAAAATTATACAAATTGTCTATTAAATTTGTGTTATATAAAACTATTTTAGAAATACCATTGTTTTAAACATATATGTAAGAAATAAGCTTTTTTAAGTTTAGTTAAATGAGTCGGGTATGGGTCGGAAAATTTACATTAGGTATAAATGAGTCATAAATGGGTTAATGGGTCAATTTGGTTCTACCATTAATAATCCGACCCAAACCCAACTCGACTCACCTGTTTAACACCTCTAGTGATTCCCAAGGCCAATGGACCTTGGATGACATCCTCAATTCAAACCCCACCCTATTTAGACCGTGAGGGATGGACTAATGATCAATACATTGGTAACGAAGATAGGCCATGACTTAATCTTAGCTATTTAGGGGCAAGGCAATTTAGGATCAAAGTTATGATAGACCAGACCATTTGACCATGAAAGAACCATTCGACCATAAGAGTCGTTGTGGATGATCACGTGCCATCACAAGTTAGTCAATGGATAGGTATAGATTGATTCAACTTAAGTGCATACCGGTTGTGGGCGATGCCACACGGTTAATGTACTATTCATGAACAACCCTAATTTGATCTCGAACAACCATGAGTCATGGCAGACTAATCGATCCTACTCAATTACATGACAACCGAGGGTCATTCATGGATTGATCGGGCTCAACTAAAAGTCACGCATAAAACCCTAGATAGGCATCAAACTCAATTCAAGTCTAGTCACGTGAATTTTGCCAATGCCACCAAAATTCATGTAGGTTGCGTTAAAGCCATTTCGAATCGAAACTTAGGCATAAGCTTGGGTCTAATTGCAGGTATCAACTATAGATATTATCAAGACATCCCTTTTTAATTGAAATGATTTTAGTGAGCTATTAGTGCATTAATTTGGGGAAATGCGCTAATTTGACGATATAAACTATAACGGACCTAAAGGTGAGACCAATTTAGCCTATTGAGATTTAAATTAAAATGAGACAAACTTTGTTAGGGCATGGACAAGGGGTAGGCACCACTTTTGGGATGACAAAAGGAATTGACCAAATTGCCCTCTTGAGTCTATCCAATAATTGAATTTCAAGAAGCCATCCTAGCCCTTGATCTTGAATAAGGCACTTGGCATGATGGATAGCCAAGATTTCCTCTTGCGCCCCCTAGTTTAGAGTCATCATGAGGGCAAGGACAACTAATGTGATGGACAAGTTTTGTCCTCAAGTTTCGTCTTCTTCTTCTTCTTCTTCTTCTTCTTCTCTCTCTCTCTCTCTCTCTCTCTCTCTCTCTCTCTCTCTTCCCCCCTTTCCCTCATCTTCAGCCGACCCCCTCCTTCCTCTCCTCTATCTTTTTCTTCCTTTTTCCTCCCTTTATCTCTCACCACCGTGCCCATTTGCCTTGCCGTCTACCCTCCTGGTTGCTTGCTGCCACTACACGTTGTTGCCACCATTCGTGTGCCCATTTACCTTATTGTTGCTTGGTTGCTACTGTTGTGAGCCACAAGCCACCACCTGACCACCCTCATCTCATCTTGGTTGTTAGTAAATAGATTTCTTAAATGTCAGCTAGGCCGTTATGCCATCCCGAAATTTGGCCACTATTTTGAATATATGAAATGGTTATTTCATTGATGCGCTTATGGTTAATTTACTTGGAATTGATCACTCACGAGTTAACTAATCTATTGAGTGAAGCCATTAAGGGATATAAACGTGACAAGCTAGAGAATTCGATCAGAAACCGACTACTCGACCATAATAATCGTCAATGGTCAATATGACACTGTGATAAATCGATTAGCAAACGGATGTAAGTCGATTTGATGAAAGTACGTAGTTGAATTGTGGGTGGTTCCGCACGATTATGATATTCTCATTGAACGACAATAAATCAATTTTCTATCAATATTATATTTAGGATACCTACTTGAATCATCGTAATTACATGACAACCAATGGTTGTCTACGATTTGGAGCTGCACAAATATGGATAAAAAAATTATTGACCACGGGTCAAATGCACTAAAACCCCTAAAAGCTACCCAGTAGATTAGGTTGTACTAAAGTCGCGTTGAATCAATTTTAACCACAAAATTTAATTCGGTTTTGGAAATTGAAAGTTTGAGCGTGTCACAATTTATTTATTGGATGTCGTCTCATTTTCAATCAAATTTCCGACAAGTCCGAAATTTTGCAAAAAAAATGATTTCCAGACAAAAAGAAAAAGGAAATGAAATTCGGATGGGGAGGAAAATTGGAGTTTTTCTACCCAAAAAGACTCATTTTTGGGAAATTAAGCTTAAAAAAGTATTTGGGAGACTATCGATAAGAGTAGAAGATTTTTGTAGCTTATATGATGATGATTTAGATATTTCCTAAGAGTTGTGATTGGTTGTTTCATTTTCTTCTTTTATCTTCTCTCTCTCCCCATTCTTATTTCTCTCTCACACACGCAAGACCCCCTTATAGACAACCCCTTCTTTCTTCTTTATTTTCCCCCACATTCCTTCCCTCATGTTCTTCGGGTCCGTTTGGTTCGGCTTTGAGGAATGCCATTTGGGAGAATGCAAATACCTTTGAGGTAAATGAGTTTTCCAAAATGTTGCACATTTTGGTAAATTGTAGTCTCAAATAGCATCAAAATGCAACTTTAACAAATATATCATTTGGCAAAACTAATATTTGTAATGCGTCATCCCAAAAATTCGAGTCACCCTCTAGAAGAATTAAAGCCTATAATTAGGTAATGAAAATTTCCTATGTTTATGTTTTAGCCATTAGTTTTCTTAAGGCTATGTGTTATTGTGCTTGTGTTTATGAGATTTTAAATTTGATAGATTAATGATAATAATCTATGCTTGGCCAGGCACCTTATAAATTCAAATCCTATAAATGAAATGTCACAAGACTTTGGCCATGTGGAAATTAAATTTAAAATTTATAGAAGAAATTATAAAATGGAAAATTTAAATTTTTATTAGGATGGGCTTTAGGCCCATTGGCCAAAGCCTTGATGGGCCAAGCTAGTCGGCCCATTGAGGCCCAAGGAGGTGTGGCCGTCGGCCACAAGGGAAGCCCAAGCCCATGCATGTGTTGTGACAAGTGGCAAGAGGAGATGGCATGCATTGGCCAATTGAGAGGCAACCTAATCATTACTAATGATGAGGTTTGGGGGGGATAAAAAGGAAGAGGAGAGAGAGGGGTGGCCGGTTGAGCTACCGCCCAAAGAGAGAGAGAGATTGTGCGAGAGAGAGGGAGAGTGAGGCTGAGAGGGAGGAGAAGCCGAGAGGAGGAGACGCCATGCGCCGCCTATTCGCCGCCATGTTCACCGCTGTGTGCGGCCATTTGTGTGGTCTACAGGCAAGTTGGAGTTCTCTTACTGCTCTTGCATGTGTATGTGTTACATGTATGTCGAGTTTTGGGTGATTAGGAGAAGAAAACCGAAGTTTGGTTAACTTGTTTTCGAGTAAGGTTGCTGTGTTCGTTTGAATCCGCTCGAGTCAGAATGTTGTGAGAGCTTGCATGCATGTTTAGAGTTCGATTTTGGCTTTGATCTCTTCAAGAAGGTTGTAGCTAACATCTTAAACTACAACATACTCAAATTTGGTGTAAAATGATGGAGATTTAAGGGGTTAAACTCTCATCCTACGGAGACCTCAGATCTGGAACGATTTCACTGATCTCTTGATGGATTTGTGGTTGCATATTGAGTTGTGCAAAGAATATCTCTTCGATTTCTTCATGAAAGTTGTAGGGGACATCATAAACTACAACATACTCAAATTTGAAGCAAAATGAACAAGTATAACCTCGTAAATCGACTAGATCTTGAAGACGGTAATTCTGGATATGTATTACAGGACACCGGAGATTTCATGGACCTAAATGACAACTATACTCTGGTTATTTGACTTAGATATCTTCATGAAACTTGTAGAGAACATCTTGATGTGGAACATATCTAAATTTGAGAGGAAACAAAGAAGAACAGGTAGGTGAAAACTCAGTATTTCGGAGAAGCATGTACTGGACGATTCGGTGTTGGATCCAGAAGTTTCGTGTGACTGTAGAAAATAATCTGAAAAGAATCTGACTTGGAAGTCTGCATGAAAAATGTACTTTAATGTCTTGGCTATAACTTGATAAAATGTCATAATTTTTGGAGGTCATATGGATATTTTAATCGAATTTCTTCGGAGACTGTGCATTCTGACGTCATCCGAAAATTATATGCTGTTTTGTGTGAATTATGGATTTGTGTGGAATTCTATTTGGCCATATATTTTGCATGAAATCATTATCCTATTGTCTTGATTTTCACTTGCCTTAATTTCTATGATTTTTGAGAATTATATATAGATATTAAATTTAATATTTTGAAAGTGGCACAAGCTGGAATTTAAATAAATGGAAAAAGGGCATGAGAAATGGATTATTTTAATCGGTATAAATTCCATAAATTTTATTTCATAAATAATTGTACTATGTAGCATGCACGATAAGGTCTTGATGTATGCATGACAATGGATTGAGATACATGTGTGAATTCAATGTTGAATATCACTTGTTTGCCATCACATCATATGCCATGCAAAATTAAGACCGAAATTGGTGAACATGGATAATGAAAAATGAGGAGATTGTTGTGGTGGATGATAATGCCCTGGGAGTATCAGGATGCCCGGGATGGGGGGTGCCGGAAGCCGGATTGTATTGAGATACAAGGCCGGATGGTCCTCGGGAGTGTTGAGATGCCCGGAAAGTGGGGGTGCCGGAAGCCTCGTCGGAGGTCTTTGCCCGAGAGGATGCATCGCGATGCCAGTTGGGTGCGAGATGCCCCGAATGTGGGGGGCCGGATGCCTGGTGGCCTTGAATGGCTAAATGCTGGAGGTTTTTCTTTCTCGCGTGGGATGCGAGTGTAAAAGATGAGATGAAATTGATGATCCGAGGAAGGGTGATGTGGTGATCAAATTGAAAAAGTGGAAATTGAACCACGCATGATATGATATGGCATGATAATATGCATGATGATGATCATATATGACATGATATGATGATGATCACCCATGGCATGATGATATGTATGATGATGATGATATATGACATGATACGATGATGATATATGATATGGCATGATGATGCCACGATGATGATGACATGTGTATGGTATGATGGTGTCATGTATATGCTGATGATGACATGTGTGTGATATAATAATATCAAGATTGCGATGATATGAGTATGACATGATGATAAACATGTATGTGTTATGATTGTGGTGATGACGCATGATAGTATATGCATGGCTACAAGGTAAGTAATGCCTGCAATGCATGTATGACTTGTATGATGCATTGAGTAATTATTGGATTCCTTTACTTGCTGAGTGGTTGTACTCACCCCTTTTGGGGACCAACATTTCAGATTAGCAACATGCCGCTTTCTGCCGTTACGCGGGGCGTATTTTACGGCATACCTTTGGACGTAGAGGTCAAGTGTGAAGAGTTTGATTGTTCTTCTGTTCCTGGTCTTATGTATATTCGAGTGCGCTGTCTAAATATGTACGACATGGGCCTGGCTGGGGGCCCTGTTGTCGAGGAGTTCATATCTGTCCATGTTCGACGCGACGGAGTGATGCATGGGATGCTGCCACCGCCACCGCCTGATGCACCGGGATAGGTGTGAGGGCCGTGCGTGACGAGTAGGAGCTAGATCTTTATGGATAGTTAGCCGACACTGATGATAGGGGTTATGCACGTGAGATGTAGTGGGTCGAGGGTTCTCTTTGGGGTTTTAGGCCGGACGTGGCTGAGTCCTGGCTTTTCCTTTTGATGTACTGACCCAAAAGAAGTCCCATCTTGAAAATATATGTAAATAAAGTGTCATGGCTTTGTTTTATTAAATTGATTAGTGGTGTGCAGTTGTATCATGGTTGCTGGAGGGAGAGATGGTGATGTTTTATTTTGCTTCCGTCGATGAGTCGCACTGGGACCGTTTCAAAAAAAAAAAAATGTCTATGATTTACGACGCCTCTTCTAAGAAGAAAGGTAATAAGGTGTAATATTGGCGCTTGTGGCGATCTACGGAGGGTTCGGGGTGCCACAGCAGCCCTTTTTGGTATCATAGCGAGTGATATAGGTGGAGTGATAAGGAGCCTCATTTGGAAATTGAGGAACATGATGACAATGCACACCATAAGGTATAAAACGAAATAATTGAATAACGGGTGATGAGTATTCACTCATAGATCCCTAGTAGTTTATTTTGAGTTGCCTTTAGGTGCCAGTAACATGTATATGTTACTTATGTAGTAGTAGTAGTTGCTTTGAATGGAGGCAGTGAGTCTCAGATTATTCTTGAGGCAATGCTTGGAAATTGCAGGAAAGTCATGGTGCGAGCTGGAAGTGCTCATCCATCGAGGGTTAAAGCCTCTGCTGCAAAGGCTAAACCCCAAATGGAAGACATCCTGCAAGCATTAGCCAATATTGGAAATCTGATGGAAAGGCAGGCGCAGCAACAGCCCGGAGCAGAACGCCGTACTCAAGGACTGGTGGAGCAGTTTTTAAAGCTGAAGCCACCTAAGTTTAATGGAATGGGAAGTCCTGAGGAGGCGGAACAATGGATTGATGGGATGGAATGAATTTTCCAGTCGTTGGACTGCACTGATGCTGTGAAAATAGTTTTAGCAGAGTACCAGCTGGAGGGAAATGCAAAGTTTTGGTGGAGAGCTTCGAAGGACATAATATTTCCACCAGGTATTGATACTAACTGGGAGGAGTTTGTGAGATCTTTCAATAGAAAACATTTTTTTGACTATGCTAAGGATAGGAAGATTATAGAATTTGTTCAATTAGAACAAAAAGAGCTGACGGTAGATCAGTATGAGGCTAGATTTTCTGAACTTTCTAGATATGCTCCTAGATTGGTTGAGGATTAGGAGATTTCTGAAAGGGCTGAGGACTGACATTAGAAAGCAACTAGTGCCTTTGAACATAAGAGATTATAATGAGATTTATGAAATGGCACAGTTAGTGGAGCAGGAACTATTAAGACATCGGTCAGAATTTAAGAAACCGTTGAATTTTAATGATGTGAGAAGGGGTAAGAGACCTTATCCTGGTCAAGGTTAGACCAGGAATGTGAAGAAGAAGAGTAATTTTGGAAATTTTGGGGGAGCAAGAAGTGGTATGAATATAGGGAAAGCGCCCTATCAACCTGGTGTTTGTCAAAAGTGTAATAGGCGACATGGCCTAGGACCTTGCAATGGACGACCGAAGTGTTTTAGTTGTGGACAAGTGGGTCATCTTAGTAGAAGTTGCCCACAAGAAAGGTCGTAAGTGAGTTGCAACAGGGATATCAGAGTGCTGTTAGATCGAACTTACAAGGAAATCCTCAGAGGCCACCTACACAAGGAAGGGTGTATGCGGTCACCCAAGAGGAAGCAGAAGCTTCCAAAAATGTCATCTCAGGTACGATTCTTATTAATGGTGAAAAGGCACATGCATTGTTTGGTACGAGTGCGACGCATTCATTTGTGTCTGAAAGATATAGATGTTTGAATAAGATAGAAGTTATGCCTCTTGAGACGCCTCTTTGTGTTTCCATGCCTTTAAAGGATATGATATTGTCTACACTGGTGTGTGGAAATTGTAAGATATCAATGGGAGGAAAAGATATGGAAATAAACTTTGTCGTAATGGCTATGTATGATTTTGACGTTATTATAGGAATGGACTGGCTTCGTAAGTATCGGGCCCAGATGGATTGTTATAGGAAAGTGATCTAGTTAACCTTGCCTGATCAGTCTAGTTGTGAATTTTTAGGAGGTCAGACCCATCTTCCTGTAGCTCTTATTTCGGCAATAGAAGCTTGTAGGTTACTTGACAAAGGATGTCAAGGATACCTAGCCATAGATAGAGATTATGCAAGGGAGGAGCCTAAACCTGAGGAAATTCATGTAGTTAATGAATTTCAAGATATATTCCCTGAGGAATTGCCTGGACTACCGCTAGAGCGGGAAGTTGAATTTGAAATTGAATTAATGCCTGGAACAAGACCAATATCAAAAGCCCCATATAGGATGGCCTTAGTCGAATTGAAGGAATTGAAAGTGCAACTGTAGGAGTTGTTTGACAAATGATTCATTTGACCAAGTGCTTCACCTTGGGGTGCACCGGTCTTGTTTGTGAAAAAGAAAGATGGATCGATGCGCTTGTGCATTGACTATAGGCAGCTGAACCAGGTAACCATTAAGAATAAGTATCCTTTGCCTAGAATTGATGACTTGTTTAACCAACTCCAAGGAAGTTCGGTCTTCTCTAAGATTGACTTGAGGTCGAGATACCATCAGTTAAAAATAAAGAAAGAGGATATTCCTAAGACTACGTTTAGGACTCGTTATGGACACTACGAGTTCCTTGTTATGCCATTTGGATTGACTAACGCGCCGGCTGCATTTATGGATTTAATGAATATGATATTTAAGCCCTATTTAGACCAGTTTGTGATTGTATTTATTGATGATATTTTGGTATATTCAAAAGGGCCTAAAGAGCATGAGCAACATTTGAGGATAGTTTTGCAGACCGTAAGAGAGCATAAGTTGTATGCCAAGTTTAGTAAGTGTGAGTTTTGGCTGGACCAGATAATATTTTTAGGGCATGTGGTATCAGGGGAAGGAATTGCAGTAGACCCGGCAAAAGTTGAAATGGTAGTAAATTGGCCAAGATTGACAACATCTACTGAAATACAGAGTTTCTTAGGACTGGCTGGTTATTATAGGAGGTTTATCGAAGGATTTTCACGACTGGCAGGACCTTTAACGAAGTTAACCCGAAAGAATGTGAAATTTGAATGGAATGGGGAATGTGAAAGGAGTTTCCAGGAGCTTAAAAGGAAATTGACCTCAGCTCCAATCTTGACTATACCTACTGGACCTGATGGTTTTACAGTGTATAGTGATGCATCTCATAAAGGACTGTGATGTGTTTTGATGCAACATGGCAAGGTCATAACCTATGCATCTAGACAATTGAAACCCCATGAGCTGAATTACCCGACGCATGATTTAGAGCTAGCAACTATAGTGTTTGCCTTGAAGATATGGAGACATATTTATATGGGGAAAAGTTTGAGATTTATACGGATCATAAGAGCTTGAAATATCTATTCTCACAAAAGGAATTGAACATGAGATAAAGGAGATGGATGGAGTTATTAAAGGATTATGATTGTGAGATAAGATATCATCTTGGGAAAGCGAATAGAGTAGCGGATGCTCTTAGTTGTAAGTTGGCTGTGGAAATGACCAGTTTAAGAATGGTGGAATGGAGCCTGTTAAAACCTGTTATAGACTCAGAATTTAAATTGAAGGTAGATTGTCTTACCGGCATGCTTAGTGCATTAAGAATAGAACCCGAGATTATTCAGAAAATTAAAATCTTGCAAGAATTTGACCCAGAGATTTTGAAAGTGAAGGATGCGGTGTCTTTAGGGAAAAGACCGGAATTTCAAGTCTTTGATGATGCAATGGTAAGATGTCAAGGACGACTTTCTGTTCCCGACAATGAGGAATTAAGGAAGGAAATTCTGTCAGAGGCACATAAGAGTAGTTATAGTATTCATCCGGGTAGTACAAAAATGTACAGGAATTTGTGTCAGCAATTTTGGTGGAATGGTATGAAGGCAAATACGGCTAAGTACGTTTCTCAATATTTGACATGCCAGTAAGTAAAAGCAGAGCATTGTAAACCCGCAGGACTTTTGAGACCATTAGACATACCAGAATGGAAATAGGAGCATATAACGATGGACTTTGTGCAAGGATTAGACATCAAGTGATCATGACTCTATTTGGGTTATAGTGGACCGTTTGACCAAATTAGCTCATTTCCTAGCTGTTCGCATGGATTATTCAATGGACAAATATGCGGACATGTATGTAAGTTAAGTAGTACGCCTACATGGTGTTCCAGTGACTATTACCTCAGATCAGGATTCGAGGTTTACTTCGAACTTTTGGCGAAGTCTTCAAATTGCATTAGGGATTAAGTTTCAGTTTAGTACTGCTTTTCATCCCCAGACAGATGGTCAATCAAAAGGAGTAATTCAGACATTAGAGGATATGTTAAGGGCTTGTGTGATTGATTTCAAAGGAAATTGGGATGAAAGATTGCATTTGGTAGAGTTTGCCTATAACAATAGTTTCCAGAAAAGTATAAGCATGGCTCCCTATGAAGCATTATATGGAAGGAGATGTAGGACTCCTGTCTGTTGGAATGAAGTAGGTGAGAGGAAATTGACAGGACCTGAACTTGTACAAGTTACCACTGAGGCTGTTGAAATTATCAGAGAAAGACTTAAAACAACTGAGAGTAGACAGAAAGACTACGCAGATAGGCGTAGAAGGCCTTTAGAATTTAGCGTGGGAGATCATGTATTCCTTAAGGTTTCTCCAATGAAAGGGATATCTCAATTTGGGATGAAGGGTAAGTTAAGCCCCAGATTTGTCGGACCTTTTGAAATACTCGAAAGGATAAGGGATGTAGCTTATCGTTTAGCACTACCTCCTGAGTTAGGAAATTTGCATTATGTGTTTCATGTATCGATGTGAGGAAGTACCAGCCGAATCCTGGTCACATACTCGATCATGAAGCCATCAAAGTGGATGAGAAAGTAAGGTACATTGAAGAACCTATATAGATATTGGATCGAAAGGAACAAATTCTTAGGACTAAGAAAATCCCATTGGTTAAGGTATTATGGTGACATCATCATATGGAGGACGCCACATGGGAAAGTGAGGATCAGATGAAGGAAAAATACCCCTATTTTTTTCAAGAAGGCACGAGTGGTGTCTAATTTCGAGGACGAAATTCTTTAAGGATGGGAGAATTGTGGCATCCCAAAAATTCGAGTCACCCTCTAGAAGAATTAAAGCCTATAATTAGGTAATGAAAATTTCCTATGTTTATGTTTTAGCCATTAGTTTTCTTAAGGCTATGTTATTGTGCTTATGTTTATGAGATTTTAAATTTGATAGATTAATGATAATAATCTATGCTTGGCCAGAAACCTTATAAATTAAAATCCTATAAATAAAATGTCACAAGACTTTGGCCATGTGGAAATTAAATTTAAAATTTATAGAAGAAATTATAAAAAGGAAAATTTAAATTTTTATTAGGTTAAGCCTTAGGCCCATTGGCTGAAGCCTTGATGGGCCAAGCTAGTCGGCCCATTGAGGCCAAAGGAGGTGTGGCCGTCGGCCACAAGGGAAGCCCAAGCTCAAGCCCAAAGCCCAAGCCCATGCATGTGTTGTGACAAGTGGCAAGAGGAGATGGCATGCATTGGCCAATTGAGAGGCAACCTAATCATTACTAATGATGAGGTTTAGGGGGCGATAAAAAGGAAGAGGAGAGAGAGGGGTGGTCGGTTGAGCTACCGCCTAAAGAGAGAGAGAGAGATTGTGCGAGAGAGAGGGAGAGTGAGGCCGAGAGGGAAGAGAAGTCGAGAGGAGGAGACGCCGTGGCCGCCCGTTCGCCGCCGTTTGCTGCCGTGTTCGCCGCTGTGTGCCACCGTTTGTGTGGTCTAGAGGCAAGTTGGAGTTCTCTTACTGCTCTTGCATGTGTATGTGTTACATGTATGTCGAGTTTTGGGTGATTAGGAGAAGAAAACCGAAGTTTGGTTAACTTGTTTTCGAGTAAGGTTGCTGTTTTCGTTTGAATCCGCTCGAGTCAGAATGTTGTGAGAGCTTGCATGCATGTTTAGAGTTCGATTTTGGCTTTGATCTCTTCAAGAAGGTTGTAGTTAACATCTTAAACTACAACATACTCAAATTTGGTGTAAAATGATGGAGATTTAAGGGGTTAAACTCTCATCCTACGGAGACCTCAGATCTGGAACGATTTCACTGATCTCTTGATGGATTTGTGGTTGCATGTTGAGTTTTGCTAAGAATCTCTCTTCGATTTCTCCATGAAAGTTGTAGGGGACATCTTAAACTACAACATAGTCAAATTTGAAGCAAAATGAACAAGTATAACCTCGTAAATCGACTAGATCTTGAAGACGGTAATTCTGGAGATGTATTACAGGACATACGAGACTTCATGGACCTAAATGATGACTATACTCTGGTTATTTGACTTAGATCTCTTCATGAAACTTGTAGAAGAAATCTTGATATAGAACATATCAAAATTTCAGAGGAAACAAAGAAGAACAGGTAGGTGAAAACTCAGTATTTCGGAGAAGCATGTACTGGACGATTTGGTGTTGGATCCAGAAGTTTCGTGTGACTGTAGAAAATAATCTAAAAAGAATCCGACTTGGAAGTCTGCACGAAAAATGTACTTTAATGTCTTGGCTATAACTTGGTAAAATTTCGTAATTTTTGGAGGTCGTATGGATATTTTAATCGAATTTCTTCGGAGACTGTGCATTCTGACGTCATCCGAAAATTATATGCTGTTTTGTGTGAATTATGGATTTGTGTGGAATTCTATTTGGCCATGTATTTTGCATGAAATCATTATCCTATTGTCTTGATTTTCACTTGCCTTAATTTCTATGATTTTTGAGAATTATATATAGATATTAAATTTAATATTTTGAAAGTGGCACAGGCTGGAATTTAAATAAATGGAAAAAGGGCATGAGAAATGGATTATTTTAATCGGCATAAATTCCATAAAATTTATTTCATAAATAATTGTACTATGTAGCATGTACAATAAGGTCTTGATGTATGCATGACAATGGATTGAGATACATGTGTGAATTCAATGCTGAATATGACTTGTTTGCCATCACATCATATGCCATGCAAAATTAAGACCGCAATTGGTGAACATGGATAATGAAAAATGAGGAGATTGTTGTGGCGGATGATAATGCCCTGGGAGTATCAGGATGCCCGGGGTGGGGGGTGCCGGAAGCCGGATTGTATTGAGATACAAGGCCGGATGGTCCTCGGGAGTGTCAAGGTGCCCGGAAAGTGGGGGTGCCGGAAGCCTCGTTGGAGGTCTTTGCCTGAGAGGATGCCTCGTGACACCAGTTTGGGTGCGAGATGCCCGGCCAGGGAGTATAAATGCCGGAAGCCTCGTCGGAGGTCTTTGCCCGAGAGGATGCCTCGTGATGCCAGTTGGGATGCGAGATGCCCGGAATGTGGGGGGCCGGATGCCCAGTGGCCTTGAATGGCTGAATGTCGGAGGTTTTTCTTTCTCACATGGGATGTAAGTGTACAATATGAGATGAAATTGATGATCCGAGGAAGGGTGATGTGGTGATCAAATTGAAAGCTAAAAGTAGAAATTGAACCATGCATGATATGATATGGCATGATAATATGCATGAGGATGATGATATATGACATGATATGATGATGATCACCCATGGCATGATGATATGTATGATGATGATGATATATGACATGATATGATGATGATATATGATATGGCATGATGATGCCACGATGATGATGACATGTGTATGGTATGATGGTGTCATGTATATGCTGATGATGACATGTGTGTGATATAATAATGTCATGATTGCGATGATATGAGTATGACATGATGATACACATGTATGTGTTATGATTGTGGTGATGACGCATGATAGTATATGCATGGCTACAAGGTAAGTAATGTCTGCAATGCATGTATGACTAGTATGATGCATTGAGTGGTTATTGGATTCCTTTACCTGCTGAATGGTTGTACTCACCCATTTTGGGGACCAACATTTCAGATTAGCCGCATGCCGCTTCCTGCAATTACGCAGGGCGTATTTTACAGCATACCTTCGGACGTAGAGGTCGAGTGCGAGGAGTTTGACTGTCCTTTAGGTTCCTGGTCTTATGTATATTCGAGTGCACTGTCTAGTTATGTACGACGTGGGCCTGGCTGGGGGCCCCGTTGTCCAGGAGTTCATATCTGTCCATGTTCGATGCTGCGGAGTGATGTGTGGGATGCTGCCATTGCCACCGCCTGATGCACCGAGATGGGTGTGAGGGTCGTGCGTGACGAGTAGGAGCTGGATCTTTTTGGATAGTTAGCCGACACTGATGATGGGGGTTGTGCACATGAGATGTAGTGGGTCGAGGGTTCTTTTTGGGGTTTTAGGCCGGACGTGGTTGAGTCCTGGCTTTTCCTTTTGATGAACCGACCCAAAAGAAGTCCCATCTTGAAAATATATGTAAAGAAAGTGTCATGGCTTTGTTTTACTAAAATGATTAGTGGTGTTCTGTTGTATCATGGTTGCTGGAGGGAGAGATGGTGATGTTTTATTTTGCTTCCGCTGGGACCTTTTTCAAAAAAAAAAAATGTCTATGATTTACGATGCCTCTTCTAAGAAGAAAGGTAATAAGATGTAACATTGGCACTTGTGGCGACCTACGGAGGGTTCGGGGTGCCACACGTAATGGGCTTTTGCTTTTAGTTTTATTTTTTTTAAAATCTGAAAATCAAATCTAGCGGCTGGCGGTACTGCCGAACGGCCAGATCTGGCCGCCTGAGGTTGCAGCGGCGGCTAGATCTAGCCACCTTAGGTCACAACCTTAGGCGACACCACCTAGAGGCGCGACCTCAGGCGCCTAAGGTCGCAGCGGCGGCCAAATCTGGCCACCTGAGGTCGTGACCTCAGGCGATGCCGTTGCCACCTAGAGGTGCGACCTCATGCACCTGAGGTCACAGAGGCTAGATTTGGCCATTCGGATTGCCAGATTTGTGGCCTAAGGTCGCATGGACCCAAGCAGCGTCACCTGGTTCACACGAAACCAGGCAATCCTACTTGGGTCCACACGACCTCAAGTGGCGTCGCCTGCGGTCCGCACGCACTAGGCAACGCTGCCTGAGTTTCGCGCAACCTCAGGCAATGCCACTTGAGGTCCATGCGACCCAAGCGACGCCGCTTAGGTTGCGGGTTGCACCACCCCCAAGCAGTGGTCACCGGGGACGCATGACCCTCAAGCGACAGTGGCAGTTGCCGGAGAAGCCCGATGGGCGAGGAAGAAGAAGATGGGCGGGGAAGAGAAGAAGATGAAGGGGGAGAGAAGATGAACAATGATGCATTACATTTCCAAAATGCCCAATGCCCAAGGCACCCCCCCCCAGCATTCAGCTTTCAGCATTGAGAATGCCCATATTTGGCAAATGAGCATTTGCAAAACACTTGTCAAACACAAAAATTTTCCAATGGGCTTTGGGGCTCAAAGCCCCTTGGAAAAGCGCAACCAAATGAGGCCTTCATCCCCTCCATTCTCTTTCTGTTCTCTTTTGTAGCCAGCCTATTTCCTCTCCACCTTGATCTGGTTTTCCATTTTGTTTTATTTTGTTGCATCCCTCACCCCACTACACCACCACCAGCTCACCCCATCACCGCGTCTAGCTCCAACCGTCCTTCACGCCCTCAGCTCCACCACCACCACTTTCATGCCACCACAACGCCACCCCAGTAGTCCCATCACCACCGCCAACTCCATCTCCATGCCCGCACTTCCACCAACTCCAGCTTCTCTGTTCCTTTCATTTTTGCTGCCACAACTTCACCATCGTCAACCCACCAACTCCTCCACGTCCAACCACCACGGCCAACACCCAAACCGAAACCCCTTTGGCCGATAGCTTGTAGGATAGCCACCGCCATTGTCGAGCCTCCGTTCAAGCTATGGTTGTCTTGTGCTTTCGTCACCATCGCCGCGAGCCTACCACCATTGAAAACCTGTAAGTTAACTCCCTAATCTTTGATTAGGCCGTTAACTGTGCTTAGGAGTGATTAGTTTAGCATTAATCGTGATTAGTCTTAATTAAGATTGACTTAGTTTAATTGAGATTAAGAATGATTTAGATTAATTTTAATTGTGATTAGTTTAAGTAATTACGATTAGATTAATTGATCATGGTTAGATTAGTTAATTGAGTTTCGTGTAATTAATCATAATTTATTTATTTTAATCATCATTTATTTAATGAATCGCAATTAGCGTAATTAGTGACGAATTAGTTGTTACGTAGAATTTTACGCTCATTTTCTTGGATGAAATTATACGTGATTTTGATTGTTTGCATGTCCGATATTATGTGGTTGATTGCTTCATGGTAGATATTGATTTTTTTTTTATATAAAACACGGTTTTATAGGCAATTAAATGGAAAAATGCTAGGTGTCGCGTTTGGATGTCAAATTTTACATGCTAGATAAAACAATGAAGTTTTAAAATGGAAGTGTGCCAAGTTTAGCGGTTCGATTTCGAATACGTGACCATGCATGATTATTTTACTGAGATTTTTAAATAAGAAAAATTGGCCAAGTTTATTATTTGAAAACAAAGCATTTGAAAACAAAAGTATGGTATTCTTGGCTAAATATGTGCCTGCATGGTCACTTAATGGAACCCCTAACCCGATAAGAGTTGGCGGTGATGCCCAATTTTATCGGATGCCCGACGGGGGTCCTGAACCAAGTCGCAATTGAGGTCGGATCGATGCTCCTTTATGGAATACCATCTAGGCAAGGGTTCTAGATGTTGCCATGCCCGATGGGGCAGGACAATGGTCGGTTATACCGGAAGACCGCCAACTTTTGTGTTAGCCATGGCCTGAGGGGTCGAAATAATCAGAACACGTGTGAATGATTGTGATGCATTGTGCTTGATTATGGGGAAAAACTATTAGGCATGGTATACATGCCAAAACGCGTTTACCTTATAATCAAGACCCATATGGATACTTGGTGCACGGGAGATATGTATTCTGATTGTTATTTATTCATGTTATTCTATTATTATTGTAGGAGATGTGCTAATGTGTAGGGGTGTGCTGAGGCAATGTGAGTTTATGTGCGGCGCGTGCTTAGGCCACCTTCAAGGCAAATTCGAGTCCTAATCGAGGCTTAGAGATTTTAACGGGGTGAGATAACAACTTGCTGAGATTTTATCTCACCCCGTTGTGGTTAAACATTTTCACAGCCGCAGCATGGAGATCTGCTGAGTGCAAATGTAGTGAGCGCAAGATGCGACACTTTTTGGCTAGCCCTACCGCTAGTGAAGTTTAGGTTGACCCTAATCCCTTAAGGTTTTTGAGAGGGTCTATAGGAAGTGGCCGTAGAAAAGGCTTGTAATTATTAAACTTCCTAGGGGTAATAGTGGATAAATATATTGTTTTTGGCAACATTTGTTGTGCTTTACTATCCTTATTGTTTGTTTATTGATCAGGGGTTTATTTAATTTGCTTCCACATGTGTTTAATCGAAAAATAAAAAGGATGGGCTAGCGACGCATCTTGGGACGTCGCATATTTAATTGACCGCCAAGGGATGTTCGTGTACTCGGGGTTTGGGGCGTGACAACTGTTGCATTACATGACTTGAATTGAGGATCGCCTTAGTGCCATAGGACTATCCTAGGTTGAGGAACTCATATGATGAATTTTGTATTGTTTGCTTATGATATGCTTGATCTATATAGTTTAGGATTGATCGAGGAACAAGTATGTGAGGGTTGAGGTTGCTTGGGTTTGGTGTGAGTTGTGGAAATGGTTTAATTAGGCTTAAGCTTGCCGTAATTGTTGTTGTGGATCATTTGCTATTGTTACTTCTGCTTGATCTTCATATTTGAATGCCATGAATGGTTATATGAGTATTATATGAAGTGATCTTTGCATATAGATGTCCATAAGTCATGGTTGAAGCTTGAGTTCACATCGAGTTGCCGAATCTAGAACGGTGTTGGTTCTTGGACATGTGTGGAAGTGCATCATGTCACGCCCTAAACCCTGAGCATGTGAACATCCCACAATAGTTGATTAAAATTGCGATATCCCAAGATGCATCACCAGCTCATTCTTTTTATCTTTCAATTAAACACATGCGGAAGCAACCCAAATAAACAACACCCAATCAATCATCACAGCGGGGATAGTAAAACACAACAAGTATATCCAAAGGTACAACCTTCATTGTTGTATATCCAAAGGTACAACCTTCATTTATTACTTGTTAACCTTAGGAAGTTTAACAATTACAAGCTCATTCTAAATGGCGACTTCCTACCGACCAACTCAAAAACACCTGTTGGTGTTAGGGTTAACCTAAACTTCATTAATGGTAAGGCCAGCCAAAAAGTGTCGCATCTCGCACCCACCACAACCGTACTTGGTAGTTCTCCACGCTACGATCCTGAAAATAATTAACAACAATGAAGTGGGATATAAATTTCAGCTCGTTAACTTCCTAAATCTCGATTAGGACTCTAATTCGCTTCGAAGGTAACCTAAACACACAACAGCATACAATCTTACCTCACCTTGACACACCCCTGCATATGAGTATATCTCACATAGCAATATTAGTGCAACACGCATAAATAATAATCAAAACACATTCAAAATATTCCAAGTGCATTGTCAACACACATATTCCAATTATTACGACCCCTCATTATTCTAGGTTGGTACTCAAGCGTCACGGTCAAGCTACAATTCTAGTTTCATAATCAACATATTTCATTGTCGAATATACAACGGGGCATGAGTTATACATCGCTTGGCATGTCCTTATGGCATTCATACTTGGACTAATGAGAAAGATAAAACTAATTGCTTGAATGCTTGATTTGTGTGATCATATGAGAAATTCCATCATCAATGGATTTTGGGACAATACCCCCATGTCAACGGATGTCTCGTTAGTAAGAACAAGATGATGGCCTCACGTCAATGAGATGCTATTCGTGAAATGTGTTATATAGGAATGACGCCCAATGGATTTCAAATGTCGTGCTCAACAGAGTGAGACAATGTCTTGTAGGTTTCTAAAAGAGTCGTAGGGCTTCGTTATGTATGATTGATAATTGGACTCGAGATAGCATGGTAGTATGGAATGCCACGTGATTCTCGAGGCACTAAATGTGTACGAACTATTTGAGTGCTATGTGCATACTTTGGAAGTTGTTTTATGGCTTGCACATTTTTCACATGGATTTATATGAGATGCATGAGATAGGTGCATGATTTAAATGCCATGTTTAGTGACTAAGAAGGCATGTGCATGCTATAACCGTCATTGTTCAAGAAGTGAAAGGCATGTAGATGTCCTAAAGGTTGTTGTTTGAGTCTCAAAGGCTTTGATAATGTTGCGGATGCTGATATCCGACACGTGTGAATATTTTGGCTATTATTTGCACTAATTGTGACACGTGTGAACTTATCTGCCTTTGTTTAGGACTCGAGGGACTTAGGTTGAGAATAGATTCCATCATGTATATAGTGAAAGCAAAGCTTAGACTTTGTTATTGATCTACCATTGACATATGTAGGTTAGAAAATCGTAAGGCTCTAATGCAAGACATCTATCTATACGAGGTTTAGGATTTTTACTTATTGAGTTTTCAACTCACTATTGTTATTTAACATTTTCAGATCCTGAGGTACGAATCTACCACCATACCATTTTTTACTTCCTGTGCACATGGAAATTATGGTGCTAGACGTCAAGGATGCTACTACCAACATCCTTTTCTAGCACCACACCACGACGGTGTGGGTGGATGAGGGTGTGGGGCATCTGGTCCCCCATTTATTCACGACTTGGTTCACTTGGGTTGATGAGGACTTCTATGGTCCTCTGCGTGGGTTTGACGGCCCCTCCTAATAGTATTGTGAACAACTCCAAGTTGAACCCCGACTATGCTTTTGAGCTCGAGTCGTCGCCGTGAGGACACTAGCAAAAGATGGGAACCATTTTTGGTAGCTTTTTTATAGAAGGCATTAGGACTAACCCCCATTTTTTTTATATCTTTTTGTGTGTGGGGATGACCAATCGAAATGGCCCTAAGGTTAGGCTTATAAATTTGTAATCGTTTTGCATAAATAAATAAAGCATGAAAGGTATGCAGTATGTATGAGCATGTGTTTCTCTCTAATTATCCATTGTTTGTTGTTGATTGATTGAGTGAATGGAGATTGCATACTTCCACATGTGCTTAAAGTCAAAGATAAAATCAATTGGATGGCGACGCCTCTAGGGACGTCACAACTTGATCCCGTTGCGAGGGATGTCATGATCTCGCACCAAGGGTAGGTCTGACATTAGATGCCCAATGATGGCCGGGAGTGGATGTTAGAGGTGAATCAATGGAATGGTGACACTTCCTAGGATGTCACAACTTGATCCAGTCACAAAGGATGTCACGTTCTCATGCCAAAGGTAGGTCTAGGGCATGACATTGGATGCTTGACAACGGCCAGGAGTGGATGTTAGAGGTGAATGCCTTGACTACCAACCAAGATGACTACTAGAGACAAAACTCGGAAGTCTTGACGATCAACTCAAGGAAAATGCCTTGACTAACAATCGAGATGCCTCGGAGTAGAGTGCTTACAATATGGGAATCGTGGATACTAAATTAGAGAATTGGAGGTCACTACGTGAGCTGCCTACATGGACTAGCTGAGTAGTGAAATGGGCATGGACCTTTGTGATATTATGCATGATAAATGTGAAGCTTGATGTACTCATTGCATAGTAGTATGACCCATGTGATTGTATATGACGTGTGTCACATTAAATGCATGTTGGCATTACTGGCGTGATTGGAAATGATCTCTCATTATAGAGCACCCGTCGTGCTAGAGGGCGAGCATCACGAGTTTATCGATTCGGACTTTCTGGGCATGGTGTTTGTTTGATATACGAGTGTCTTTCTAGTGGATATAGGATAGTTTGGTATGATTTCCTTCATTTTGTTGCTATATTTGTACTAACGAATGATCACCTGTTCGAACCAATTCCATTCTTGATGCTCTTGGTATAGGTGGAGGTAGGAGTGATCTGGACGATTAGGAGCCGGAGTAGGACGGAGCAAAGGGGTCATCCATGTATTTTGACACGATCATAACTTTTTCGGGCATGGGATCATGTAGTCGGGATAGTCGGTTGGCGGGACGTATGTACAAATAAGGAACTTGCTATAATAGGGTTTAGGGAGACGTACACCTTTTTGATTTCTCCCAGTTTAGGTCCTTCCTTTTGATGTATAATTCACCACCCGATGTACATATAAGTATGGTAAATAATGGAAGCATGATTCCCTTTATTATTGTGTTTTTACAGGCACGTGTATAAATCATGTTATAAATTCTAACCTTTAGAAAAGACTTTCACTTGCATGATAACTTAAAGTAAATACAAAACAAGGATTAGTAAGTGGTGGACTGGGACGCCACAAGGTCACCCTCGCTTGGGTGAGCATGGGCCACATTTGTTTAGGCTGGTGAGGGCATCAGATCTAGCAAAGGCCTCCCTTGCCCTCGCATGAGGTCAGCCATTGACCATCGATTAGGTCTGGTGATGACTAGGGGTGTAAACGGGTCGGGTTGGGTCGGGTCTTGATGTTACTTGACCCGACTCGAAACATATGGGTCACATACTGTGACCGGACCTAACTCGACCCAAAACACATTAAACTTGCATAGGAAATTCGGGTTGGGTCGGGTCAGGTTGGGTCTGGTTTCCGGGTCTTACTCTCTTTTTTTTTTTTTAGGTGAGAGTCGAATGGGGGCATTCATCTTCATTGTTGTTTGTGACTTCTCGCAATTGTTATAGGTTATTACGAAACATTTAAGCCTCGACTTGGCTCTTTATTTTTTAGCATTGGATTGATTTTTG
Organism: Eucalyptus shirleyi; assembly: GCA_017140165.1. Classification (NCBI taxonomy): domain Eukaryota; kingdom Viridiplantae; phylum Streptophyta; class Magnoliopsida; order Myrtales; family Myrtaceae; genus Eucalyptus; species Eucalyptus shirleyi. The sequence goes on from CM029450.1 coordinate 45,462,557, forward strand.
TCACTTCTTTCTTTTGGCTGGCCTCAAATGAATGTATCTTCTACAAATGAGCATAGGCATATGCATGTGGGGGAAAAGAAAGAAGTTAAAATGGGGTCAGAGAGAAGTAAATGTTTAAGAAATACATTCATACAATTGGAAAAGAAGATGGTAGAGAATTGGAAATAAGAAAAGCTGCACTTCTTGCCAATGCCCACGAATTCATAAGGTATGGTGAGCTCGGTAAATATGCTGAAAAGGGTTTTACTTTCTAGAGTAAAATATGCAATCTTCTCCTTTCTCAGAATCTGCTAGGATGATTAAAGACCTGATAGGCAACAAGCTATTATTCAACTAGGAAGATTTTATGACAAAATCATACTCTTTAGTACAATCATCTTTAGCGTATGCAGAAATCTTCAGTTCACAATAGATAATAGGTCTCTCTTATCATCACCTCAAAAAGTTTCTTATGGTCACATAATCTATCTAAAAGAAGCAAATTATTTGAACAATCTGACAAATCTAATACATCACAAGGAAACCCAAATCCACCAACTAGCTTAGCGGCATATACTGCATGTTTTGACTTGCATTCATTGGCTTTGAATAGTTATTGCCAAAATCCGATACATAAAACATGAAGCAGTGAATTGAAAAGCTAAGTGAGCACTTGTATATTTGTAAGCTGATATAACTAAAAGGATGCTGATCTTATCAGGTTTTATCCCCGCATTCTGTAAGTTTGACTAGACAATGAGGGCATCATCTCCCCACCTGTGAATAATGAACCCCGAAATCAAGCCATTCCATGAAACTATATCATGTGTAGGCATAATGTTAAAGACTTTTTTAGCAGCATCCATATTCCAACACTTTGAGTACATACTGATCAATGCGTTTGCTACCTCTAAATCTGAAAATAATCCAAATTTAAGAACATGGCAGTGAATCTGCTCACCCATCCTATCAGACCCTAAAGTTCCACAAACACCAAGTATTGAAATTGATGTAATTTCATCAAGAATTATGCTCCCTTCTACTTTACAATGGCAAAATAGTGATATTGCCTCATCCGGCAGCCCATTACGTGCATACCCACATATCATAGAAGTACAAATAATAGAGTTATCCCACTCAAAAGGCCATCGTTTGAACATTTTTCTAGCAGCCACCATCCTCCCACAATGAGTGCACATATCAAGCAAAGCTGCTTCCACACAAGCATTGGCCAGGAGACCAAACTTGATAATAAACCCTTGCAACTGCTCACTAAGTTTCCCTTCTCCAAGCAACCCACATGCCTTAGCAACAGTAGTTAGGGTGTAGTCAGTCAACTCCAAGCCCTCCTCCACCATACTAATAAATAAATCTAGCACTTCAAAAGCTTTGCCATTTTCACAAAGTCCTACCAAAAGGGCATTGTGTGAAACACAATTCTTCTCTGGCATTATATGAAAAATCTCCATAGCCAAATCAATCAACCCAAACTTTGCATATGCTCTGATCATCTCTGTCCAAGTGATAACATCCCTCGTGGCCATCTTCTCAAACAAGGCCTCCACATCATCTATGGTTCCATATTTTATGTAAAATCCGATAAGTGCATTGTTGACACTCAAGTTAGTCTCCACACCAATTCTGATGGCATGAGCATGAATTTCTTTTCCTCTAATTAAACTACCAGTGTCAGTACAGGCAATCAAGAGCACGGAAACGGTCATATGATCGACTCTAAAACCATCCCAAAACTACAATATTCCAGGAAGCACAATCTTCCCTCTCCCCGTCACTCTGAACCACTTCGCCGAAACCTATCCACAGAATTCCCCATTCACACTCCAACCAACCATTCATTTTAACAAGATAAGCTCGAACAAGAAAGACCCATCAATCAATTTTAAAGAACTTTACCTCATGTTCATGATGTTCTTTAGAAAGCACATACTACTTAGCTAGCTGCTTCAACTTAACTTTTAACCTGAACCCAAAGAATTTCATAGACAACTAAATGCATCAGACAAGCAATTTCCTTAATACAATAATCTAAAAATTCAAGCACACAGAAACACAATCGACGAATCAAATCACCCCACAAAGAAGAGAAACAGACAATCATCAACAATTACCCGAGCAGAAAGCGGTGACTTTGCAAAACGCAAAATTTCTGATCTCCACAGCCAATGTTGAGCACCATCAAGCAGAAATTTGGGACGGCATTTGATGAGCGGCAAGAGGGGGGAAGGCGTGTGGATCTAGAGGGGAGGCTCCTCTCCTGCCAGGACTTGGAAACGAGGTGAGAAGCGAGCGCCATGATCGCCAAGCGAACCCAATCCCCGAGTTGTCAACGATGGTCGGCTGCACGTGGCGGCAAGGGTTCCGGCGTCAGCGAGGCGAAGGTGAGGGGTGGCAAGGGCGACAGCAAGGCGAAGGCGCGTCACTCAGAGGGCGGCAGCGGACTCCACGAGAAGGCGCACTCGTTGGAGAAGAAGGCGGAGCCGACGAGGTACGTGCTTCACTGCTTGTGTTCGACTGTTTGTGTTTGAAGCTAAAGTGTTTGTGTTTTTGGCGTGTTTGGACTTTAGAATTAACTTGTTTCGGCTCTGGTTGGGTCGGGTCAGTTTTTTTAACACCCCTAGTGATGACCATTGGAGGGAAAAAGGGAAAAAGATAAGAAAAAAAAAAGAAAAAAATCTATAAAATTCAAAATAATTCAAAATTTGGCTTTGCCATGTTGGATGGTCAGTGTTGGTTAGACTGCCAGTTCAGTAATTTTTTTACCAAAATTGGCAAATTGTTAAAATATTTAAAACTAAATCGACAAAATTATCAAAAGGTTTTGGATTAAATTGGTAAGTTATCAAGAAAAATTTTCTTGTTAGAGTTAACTCCTGATTTTCTAAAGTAATGAAAATAAGAAGACAAATGACAAATAAGATGGAGGAACTTGGCATTTGTTCGCTAATTGAACATAAAATCTGGGTGCTGGTTATCTAGCTTACAAGCGTTTCTACTCTAAAGTTTCACCTAAGAAGTCTAAATGACACATCTTGTCCAAAAAAGCAATGACAAGAATAATAGGACTTTATTTGGAAAATGAACCCACCCATTTCCCAAAATCATCTTAAATTGTCATCAATTATTGTCAAAACAAATCAAATTATACAACACCCTTATTATTCCTCATCTCCAATGAACATCATTAATGCACAGATTATAGACACAATATTATAGTAGATAGATTATGGATATTGTCGCGACCTACCCCTTGGTGGAGGGAATATCGATTTAGGAGTATTGTTTAAGTGACAGGACTATGACCCACAATTAGATACGGGTTCTCTCAAGCCCATACCTCGAGCAACAATGAGGTGTTCATAATTTTTTTTTAATAAGGAGTTGTCACTAACTTATTAAAGTCATAGAAACCAAATGTAGCATAGGAGTGTACCTCACTTCCTATGCAACAAAATGGGGTCAAAGACTTAATTATATTAATTAACCAATTAATGTCATTTCGGTACATAATCTTATTCATTTCAAAAAAGATTTTTGTTAAGCAGTTTGGATTAATTTTATATTAATTCACCAATACATGAAATGATTATGCGGATACACATTCATTAACATAATAATCGGCTACCAAAGAAAGTATTAAATAGATTGCATTTAATAAAAAGACCTAACATTAAGAAAAAAGATATATACCAATCCTAACTAGACTAAAAGGAGCCATAAATGACAAAAGCTTGTGAATGAGAGTAATTATCTTTGAGGACAATTAAAACCTAAATGTAAAGTTCTATGAGCTTACTAAATTTTATAGCACAACTTTAGAATTAACAAGCTTCCATTTTTTCTAAGAAGATAGCTCAAAAATTCCATTTTTAAACTTTTTCAAGGAATTATAAATTTTGAAGGATTTTGTAATTTTTTAATGAACTTTTGAATTTTCCAATTTTTTTATTTTTTATTTATATTTATTTAAAATATTATAATTTTTTAAACAAAATTTCAAAGAACATCATATTTTTAAATTTTCTAAATGTTGAATTTTTTATATTTTCTGAATTTTTCATTTTTCATATTTTCAAATTTTGAATTTATTAAAGAATTTAATTTTTTAATTTTTTAAATTATTTTTGATGTTCTTTTCTCTTTTCTTTTTTAATTTTTAAGACTTTTAGTTTTGATTAATTTTTTAATTTTTTTAATTCTTTAAATATTATATCCAAGAAAAACAGGTTTAGATCAAGTGAACCTGATTTAGTCGGTTGGCTAGATCCAACTACTTTTTTTTTTTTAAATCTCTTTTTTTTTTCTCTCTTTTTATAAGGCTTAATACCCTGAAATATCATAAACTAATACACGTGTGATAAATCTACCATAAACTAATTTTTTTTACTATAAAAAATCAACTAGTACATATATGATAAATTTACCCCAACTGACCATAAAACCCAAAATTGATATATTTGTGACAAATTATTCAACCGCCAAAAACCTAAGCTGATATATTTATAACAAATATACCCTTCTGTTGAATTGGATTAATATCACAAAAAATCACAAAAATTGTATAACTATGACAAACGGAGAGTAAAGTTACAAATTTGTACACTAGTCAATTGTCACATATCATTCAATTTAGTAATTTGACAATAAAATTTAATGGAAATGAGTTAACACACATATAAAGGAATATGAGTTAACACTAACCACCATTAATCTCATCCCTAAATATAATTAATTCTCTAATCAAGGATTATGAGTTAACTCACAGTTTTCGGTGGCACTGAGTTCATAGCAACAGTGGCGTGGTGGCGATGAGAATGAGGGGCTCACAATTCTAATGGTGGCATGAACGGCATCGACTCGGTAGCTTAAGCTCACAACTTGGGCTTGGGGCAGCTTGGCGGTGGTTCATGGACAAGGGACAATGTGAGGGATAGTATCGAGCGGATGACGATGGCACGGCGGTGTGAGGGACAGATGGTGGTGGAAGGGCGACGAAGGTGGAGGTGGTGAATGGGCAACAATGGGGGGGGTGGCCATGGAGAGAAATGGAGGAAAAAGAAGAAGATGAGAGAGAGAGAGAGATGGTGGAGGAGGAAGGGTCGGCCATGGGGGAAAGAATGGAGGGGAGAGAGAAAGAAAGAGGAAGAGAGAGAGGTTTTTGGATAGGGTTTTGCCAAAAAAAATCCAACTAACCTTCCTCAAATTCCTCTCATCTATGCTTCATGTCTCCTCCTGTCTTTCTCTTAAATGCCAAAACCCTTCCAGAAGGAGCAAAATGGTCTTTTTACACTTTTAACTCAATGTCCAATTTTACCGTAGGCTCGCTTGCTTGAAATTGGCTTGAAATTGGCTTGGCAGGCTTGGCTTGGGCCAACTTGGGCCCTCATCACTGAATCCAATGAGCGTGAGGCTGTTGGGCCTTCACTCAGCCCAACTCCCCTTTTCCGGCTTCTAATTCTCAACTCGCTAATTCTTATCTGAGAATTTTAAGCCTGTTGATAAATCGGCAAATAAATGAGGCGACATCCAATAAATTAGTCTCATAATCCTCGAAATAATCTAATTAAAATCCATGGTTAAAATCATTCAGATGCGACTTTAATATAATCTAAACTATTGGGTAGCTTTTAGGGGTTTTCATGCAGTTGACCCGTGGCCGATAATATTCGATCCATGTTTGTGCCTCTTCAATAGTTGATGGCCATCGCTTATCATGTAATCGTGAGGGATCAATTACTAATCCTGAGTACAAGATCAATAGAAAATTGATTTATTGTCATTCATCGCGAATATCATAATCGTGCAGAATTACCCACAAATTAACTATATATTTATGTTAAATCGATTTATATTTGTTTTCTAATTGACTTATAACAATATAATATTGACCATTGTCGATCCTTATAATTGAGTGATCTATTCTTGATCGAATTCTTTGGTCATTTGCATTTTAATCATTTACAACCTCTTTCAATAGATTAGTTAACTTATGAGTGATCAATTCAAAGTCCACTAACTATTAGTGCATTGATGAAATAACTATTTCATATATTTTGAAGGGGTCGAATTTCTGGATATCACAAGTGAGGCCTTGTCAACCCTTGCTTGGGGCCAATAAGGCTTGTCGCGACCCGATCTCGCCCCCCCCTCAAAAAGTATCCAAGGTGGGGAAAGGTCGGATTTAAGGGTACTTGATCTCAAGATCACGAACTCTCCCAAGCTCGTACCCCGCGTGACAGCGGATTTATTTATAGGATCTAATTGTTTATAACAACCTAAAAATAGACGGGAGTCACCACTAGCCTTAACTTTGGGGGTCGACTAGAAACCCAATCGAGGGTCGGGAGTGTTCCCTCGATTCCTACGCAACCAGATATCTAGGTTCGGGGACTTGGGTTACGCTAATATTGCTATTAGCGCCCTTTCGGTACCTAAACAATATGTTGTGTTTTTTTCTAATATGTCAATGCATTTCTTTTTATATTTTTAGGATCATCAATTCTATACTAAATGATCATGCATGGTGGATTACTTTCATTCTATTCTATTTCTAAAAAAATGAAAAGAAAACAATCAATGAAATTGAAATTGCAAGACATGAAGTAAACAATCAAGGAAAAACAGTAAATCTATCAGGCAGTCCTAAAAAAAATATAAAAGAAAAAACAATTAAAAAGAAAGAAAGAAAACCCACAACTCGTCGGGTTTTATACAATGCATGGAACCCGAGACATATGTCGGGAAAATGGGCATTACATGAAAATGGTCGGAATGGACATCAACCTCCACCATCTTCACGCCTTCTCCATCTTCAAGGTTCTAATCTAAACCTAATCTAAAAAATTTATGACTAGGTGTATACAAGTGAAAGAAACAATCATCACAACTAAAAAGCAATTGGGGTAGAACCAATATATGATTGGCTCTAAGAAAACAAGCACAAAAATCAAGCACTTTATAAAGAGCAACTTTCATGAATGGAATTTCCTGAGGCGTATCGAGTTCAAGTAAAGTCAAATTCATGGCCGAAAAAGCAACAATCGCTAAAGCATACAAATCAATCATAAGCAAATCAAAGAATGATGCATGATAACTGATTTGTTAAGGCACCTAATCAATGCATGAAAATCATGAAATTTGAACATGACGTAGGGTTAAATGTGAAGAAAAAAGTTTGATTTAGACATTTAACCCTAAATCCATGTGCAAAAGGCCACACAAATCCATTAACATTGACACGTGACTTGTCATTAGGAGCAAAAATGCATAACAATTTAAATTGCTACATGTCAACTTGAATTCTAAGGTTACTTGACCTTAAAAATTCTAAAATTTTAGCATGGGATGGATATGGATATTATGGACAGCTTTCATTGAGAATTTATCCTCAAGATCATTATGTATAAGATCACACAAAATTGATAGACAGTCAGGTTCATAGAGACAAGACAGCACTGCAGGTCAAGACAAATTCAGACTTCAAAACTTGATCTAAAAAAGAAGAAAAGCAGCGCAAATGATGGGCAAATTGGACAAACTAGGCATCGTTAGAAAGCTCAAGGTGTCCTTTACGAATTCCTATTAGGTGACAATTGCAATTTAGGTCTTTTCCTAACTCAAGTAAAGCCATTTGTATAAGTGGTCAGATCAGATCATAACAAGCAGAACACATCAGCAGATTAGTGCTCTTTGCAAGAAGCATCAGGCAGGACAAATGGTGGCTAAATTGCACGTATTATATGTCTATGGAACGCTTGAAAAGTATAGTACAAATCTCTAGAAGACATTAAACCCTAATAACATCATCTACCAGTTCATATCAAGCGGTTTATACAGAAGGTCATCTGAAACAGAAAAACAAATATTTGGCAGATTCTGGACCTAACTTTGGACAGGCAAAAACCATATTAAATGAAGTCCGATTAGGGCATTCTATAGCTCATTGGAAAGATAATCGAACCATCTTCAACCTATATGAAGACTTCGAACACAGACAACCACAGCTACCCGCTCATCTCACGTCATTTTGCACAGAAGGTCAGATCAGAACACAGAGCACAATAAACAACACAGGTTCAGTAACAATGGCATAATGAGTGGTATCAGATCTATATACTCGGTAAATCAACTTCTAAGAAATGTTTCATATCAACACGTTTTCAGATCTGACATTATCTTGATCTATTTCTCGCTCATGCTTTTGAGGTATTTCATCAAACACTTCACGTACAACAAAACGATTAACTCAAACTATGGAGCGGGACTGAAGCTATGTTCTCATCTAACATTCTAAAATCAATATTAAAATCACAGAGCCATCACAAGTCATCTAGTTACAGCTCAGATCTTAAGTGAATCACACCTGAACTACGTGAACGTGATTCTTCTACAAATCTTTTTGCAACAGAGCAGGAGAGAGGGGAATGAGTTTACCTGGTTTATCAGTGATACGGATACTGATCGAGCCAGAGACAAAGAGCTGAGCCGAGGCTTCCAACTCGGCGTGAACCCGAACCACTGTATCTAGAGCTCCGGAAGGGCGCGATTCGCAACGAGGGCGTTAGATCCAACCGAGAGAGCGATTACCAGAGAAAACGAACGAGAGATGGGAAGGTCAGAATCCAAGACCCGAACGGATTGAGAGAAAGAACGGAAATCGAAACCCTAGCTGATCGAGAGGGATAGAAAGAAAGCTCACCGATCCGGTGAGCCCGATCCAAAGAGAAGATCAGTTAAGCGTCGTTGTTGTCGCCACTGTCAATCGAGCTTCGGATTTCTATCTTTGAGGCTGAACTTCGCGATTCGAGCTCCTCCACCGGTCGCTGCCCCGTCTTTTAGGGCTCGAAGAAATGCTGAGGAAGAGGTCGAGATGCCTGAGAGCTCTCAATGTTTTCGCATGAAACGAACTCCCACGAACTATCACCGAGCCACCACAACCCTTAGGAACGTCAAGGACTGTCCAAGAGGGACTGAGATTGCCGGAGATGCTGAAGATGACACCGGATTTGCTCCGGTTCGCTACTGGACAGAACAGCCACCAGATTGGGTACAAAAAGATCACCGGCTACTTTTCCGGTTAATCACAGCCACTTGGGACTTGAGGAAGGGCAGAAGAGCGTTGAGGACGGTTGGCAACGCCGAAAAGCTCGCCGGTGAGAGGCTGAACCCCGACGAGGGATGGTGCGGCCAAAGAAAAAAAAAGCGCGAAGACGAGAAGGGAAAGTCGGTGGGAGAGAGAGACGTCGAGAGAGAATTTCAGAGAGAGATCGTGAGCCCCAAACCGAAAAAGAACCCCCCTTCCACGATCGTCCATGGCCTCCCTTATATATTTTTTTATTTTTCATGTTTCTCTTCTTTTCTCTCTTTTTTTTTTTCGTTTTCCTTACTTCTTATTTTTTTCTTTTCATTTCATTTGTTTTCTTTTGTTTTCTTTTTCTCTCTTTTTTTTATTGATTCCTTTACTTCTTTTTTTCTTTCTCTCTATTTTCCTTTTTATTTTCATCATTTTTTTTATTTTTTTGGCTCTTTATTATTATTTTTTTTATATTTTTGCAAAACGGATGATTAAAATGTCGACGAAAATTTCTGGTGTCGACAAGGCTCACCCAGATTTGGGTGATGTCTCACCGACCTTTGCCTAAGGTGGCGAGAGCTATGCTTCCCCCCCTCTCACCCTTAAGGTTAGCAACCTTTGCCAACCTCTCCAATGAAGGGCACTGTTGTCACTAACCCTTCGACGATAAGCAACAACAACAGTGCCTAGCCAGGAGTCCTTGCCTTTTTTTTTTTCGTTTCTTCCTATTTTATTTTTGATTTTTTGATTTTTTAATATTTTTTAAATAAGATTGGAAGAAAAATTAATTAAAAAATGCCATGTAGGAGAGAAAAATAAATTTTAAAATACCACATCAACATTTTTCATTAGAGAAACTAACGATGTTAACGGGGGGAGGGGACTTGATTATGTCAATTTAATAAGTTTTAAAACTTGATTGCATTTTTTGAAAGTTTTAAGATTTGATTGTATTTTCGTAACAAGTTTTAGGACTTATAGTGCATATATTTTAGTGATGCTTTTGAACTCCACACTCCTTGCTGGGGTAATATCGGCCCTTGTCACCTTTAGTGCACCGAGGTTTTGCTCAATTACCATATCACGACCCTTCGGGCCTATAATAGCCTTCACATTATCTACTAGGTCTTCCAGTACTATTAAGTATCAAACAAAATTCCACTTAGGAGCCATAATTTCGGAATTTCCTCCCATTTAACATATAAAAAGGTCAAGCACTAACCAAACATTGCAAAACATGACTAATCCGGCTTGTTAACATTCCCGTGGCGTGGACGCACAAAACCCCCTTTTCTCTCTCTCTCTCTTTTTTCTCTTCTTTTCCACTCTTTTCTCCTCCTCCTTTCTTTTCTCTCCTCTCTCTTTTTCCCTTCTTTTTCGTGCAAGGTCTCCGCCTTGTAGAACACTCATTTTCCTTTTTCTTTTCTCTTTTTTAAAAAAATCAATCCCACTTTTTGACCCAAGTTAAAAAGACCAAAAAAGAAAAGGCAGATATTGCAATAGGAGCATTATTTGGTTTACTGTACAGTCAACCACTATCGGACTTAAACGATACGTCAAGAACACTGTCGTCCTCAGTGCACATCGGATCACGTTCGTATCACGTTCGAATCGTGTCGCTATGGACACGTCTATCATGCTCTTTTTGTTCTTTAGCACGAATTTGCGTGTGCTCTTCCGCTAGTTATGATGGAAAAAGGGACAGACTACAGAGAATTAGCTAGGAGAGGCGAGAAATACAGATACTCTCACCACCAGTTTCAGGGCGGTGCATCCTTCTCCTACATAATATCCTTATCTTCTAGAAGAGGGCCAAGAGCTTCGTGGTACATGTGGTGATGGGAGACTGACACCATCCAATGATAAATTACTGAAGTCTTGGTCTTCATGGCTGACCCACGACCTGTGCTTGTCGTGAGGCTGACTCAATGGACACTTCAAAAGGGCCTGGTCTCCCGTCGAGACTCTCTCACGAGGCCTTATCAAAAAACAGCGAGTCAAGCACGACACCCACAATCGTCAACGGGGTCGATCCACGTGAATCGGACCTACACATACCCGAGACATGCTTGCCTTCTATCCTCTTTTATCACTTGTCACCCTCTATTTTCGTAACTACAAATTTGCACCCCCAATTTCAAGGGAGGGTACATCAATTCAACTCTCGTATTTTTTATCTATGTTAAATTTGGTTCTTGATCTTTTAATTTTGTTAAATTCACTGTTCATATTATTTTTAATAAAATCAAATTAGCTTGTCAAAGAGTATAAGAATCACATTTAACATTGACCGGGCATGTGTGGACTATGTTTGACATTTCCCCCTCTTTCTTAGAATAGTACCCCTATCCAATTTCATCTGTCACAATCACAAATATACTATCTTAGTCCGTAAAATCATAACCTATACCACTAGCTTAGTCGCCGCCACACCCCAGCAACATCATTGCCATCACCAAATGTTGAGGTCATGTCACCACCTGCTGCTTTCTTTGCCATTACTGCGATGGTACCCACCAGCCATAGCTCTTCCTCTCTCTCACTCTCACAAAAAAAAAAAAAAAGAAGAAGCCAATAAAGCTTACATTTCATTACAAGTCTTGTAACTAAGTTAGTATTCCACCACATCTATGTTAGTATTTCGCATTACCACATTTGGTTGATTTTATGTGATATCCCCTCCCAAGCTTCCCTTAATTATACTTTCATCTTGAATTTTGAGCACATGCTCAAGCTAATAAATTTCATTAGAATTTTATAACTTTATGCGCGAGTTTCATTGATCAATTGACTCATTTGATTATGCAATTAAGTCCTTGAGCATTTACAGGAAATTAAGATGAAGTCCTTTGTCATCACTTCTCTTACGCCGGCCAAGTTGAAGCTGTCACAAGTGTGACGTCCCATTGTCACTGTGGACTACACCCAGTAAATGACTTTGTCGCACTTCTTTAAAGACAAATTACAAAACCAATGGGCCCATGCATATAAATCCAGCCGACCCCACTATTTAATATCTCGTTCATTGGAATTAGCCTTCACTTACTTGGTAAAAGTCGTGCTCAGAGAGAATAATCCTTATCGCCAAAGTGAGCATTCTTAAACCTGGAACATGTTAAGGGAAACAACATAAGAACCTCAAAACATTCAGTAGAAAGATCTGATTCCGCTACCTGAATCCGATTACCCCCGAGGCCATGTTCCGATCTCACTTGACTACGGAGGAGGGGCTAAGGTGGTTTATCCTCCATTACCGGAATGAGTAACCCTTGGGATAATGTCCCACCCTATTTGATTGTGGAGGGAGTTATTGGTTGCATGAGGTGATCTATCAGTCATAGTCAGCATAAGTAACAAAGGCGTGAATTTTCCCCATGGTTTAAATAACCTCGTAAGGTAATGTCCCTAACCTCCTGCAAGTGTGGAGGAGGGGGTCCCCACGGTCTCATGAGATGGTTTAGCAACTACAATAGGAATAAGTAGCCCCCTAAGGCAATGTCCTAATCTTGTTTGAGTGTAGGGAAGGGGTTTAAGAACACTGCAAATTCTGCCCATGATTGTGGAAAAATTGATTCATAAATCAAACATAAAGTGACGTTGCATTCTGAGTTTTTCTTACTTATTGACTATTTATCGTACATGCCACTTTCCAAATCAATTTTATAAATGGGTCACATCAACTTATAGTGCTCTTTTCCACAAATCTCAGGTCTTGGCTTGCGTCTTGGACACCCACAAGTCTTTGAAGGTCAAGTTCGGTTTAAGTCAAAATTGATCTGCCACTTCCTACACATTTAACTAATTATATATATCATCTACTAAAAAACATACACATTCGAATTTAGGTTACATGCTTATGTCCATTTCATGCAACCATTTTCCCCCGTGTTGGGCTCTAACTTGACTATGAGCTTTCCGCCACGCGTCAAAGATTAAGGTGTCATACTGTAGCTACCCTGCCCTAAACTTCTTCGATTCTACCAATTTCTACCGTACACATGATTTTTTTTTTTTAAATTAAAAACCCGAAACATTAAAAAATTGGAACATTTCCTCAAAAGATAGTGTCGGGTCAAAGCCCTTTTTGACTTTGCCATCAGTATTGAATAGGTAATAATGGTGCTTAGCGCTTCTGCTCTCCCATATTGCCTTCGTTTCACATGGTTGCAGACTCGAATTGACTTCAATTGTGGGTGCTTTCTAGAGTCGCGTGGGGACAAAGGGGAACCGGTCCGAATTTTCTACCTTTTTTTAATTTGCCGGAATTTATCTTGAATCATGTGAAGGTTATTCAATCTAATATAAAGCTATTTCGCTTTGCAGATCAAAATTTACTTATAATCGTTATAACTCGCTTGTTCTTATAACTAGCAATTTATAGTTTTGGATGGTAGTTTGACAATAGTCTTTTAAAGTAAAAATGTTAAACACTGAATAATTGACCTACAATATAGTGATATGCCTAAAATTTCCATAATTGATTATACATATTTTCCCAAGTAATTGTAATTTTCCGATAAGCCATCGTAATTCCCAAGTCAATGCCTCAAAGTATCATAAGGTTGAATGTCCTGTAAGGTTGGATGTCCTATAATTGATGGTTTTCCTACGAAAAGTCATGAACTATGTAAATTTATCGCGAATTTGCTTTTCCAATCTTGGAAAATTGACTAGATGATTGCAACACCTTCTTCAGTTTGTAAGTCTTAGTGATTATTTTCATATGTTGTAATTTTTTCTTAATCAGTAGTGCTATTGACAATCTTACAATCAATAATTTTGCTTAAAATGTTCGTAAGTAATTATTAAATAATTTGATGGTCGAAATTTATTCTTTTATTCTTTTTTGTTAAGATTTAGAATAGATTGCACAATTATCCAATCATTATTAATGAGATGAATGGATTCTTTATGAACTATCTGACTAACCTCATGAATTAGATCAAGTGTGAATCATAACCAATTTGAGTAATCCAAACACGAGATTATAATGCGCCTAAACCACATAGATTGGTCCATTCTTTGCCAACTAAGCCAATGATGAACCTAATCAACATCTGTACTCTGTCTCTGGGGTATATCCAACAAAATTTTCACTTGGTCTTCCACCAAATAGGTGGCATATATTCACATTCGACTTTGGCCAAACCAAATTGAATATATCTTTCTGCCACCATCAAGCTTGTCTGAATAACGAATACTACCACAGAATTTATACTTACGTCTCTTTCTTGCAACCTTCTTTCCAGAGAAAATACCCTCCTCCATGGCCGCCAACCATGTTTGAAAAAACAAAAATCCGACAAAACTCCAGGCCTGACCGCCACTAGTACATATAATTCGCTATCCGGCTTCTTTCTCTTCAATGGAGATTCTTTACTCTCCTTTTCACTTCTTCATCTTCATCACCTTGCTTTCAACAGCAGCAGAGCTCAGCAGATCTGCTGACACAATAACTCTGTCTCAGCCAGTCAGAGAGAATGAGACTCTAGTTTCCACGGGAGCAAAGTTCGAGCTTGGATTCTTCAGCGCTGGAAATTCGTCTAACCGGTATGTTGGGATATGGTTCTACAACATCTCGGTCCAGACTGTTGTCTGGGTCGCGAATAGGGACGATCCAATCAATGGCTCGTCAGGAGTCCTGCGGATTGAGAGAGGAGGGAATCTAGTCATTGTTGACGGAACAGGAAGAGCTGTTTGGTCCACGGACACAGCAAATGTGACCTCCGGTACCGTGGCTGCGCAGCTCCTGGACTCCGGGAATCTGGTCCTCACAGATGAAAGCAACAACGGTTCGGGGAATATCCTGTGGCAGAGTTTTGACCATCCTTTTGATACGTTACTCGCGGGGATGAAGCTGGGGTGGGACCTGAGGATCGGTTTGAATCGGTATCTCACTTCTTGGAGGAATTCAGACGATCCTTCAACAGGAGACATCACATACAAAGTCGAACTCAGGGGACTGCCCCAGAAGTTCCTCCGCAGGAATGCTTCAGTAATTGAAAGAAGCGGGCCATGGGAAGGTATCCAGTTCAGTGGATTGCCCCAGAACCCAAATGCAATCATCAAACCCGAGTTCGTGAACACCGCTGAAGAATCGTACTATACCTATCAACTCAACAACAATTCCAACATCACGAGGGCCGTGCTCAACCACTCTGGCACGCTTCAACGCTGGCTCTGGAACAATAATAAACAGTGGACAGTCATACATGAGTTGCCAAGTGATCAGTGCGACGAGTATGCAAAATGTGGGCCTAACGCTGTGTGCACGATTGGTGATGCCCCAATATGCAGCTGCCTGACTGGGTACACCCCTGAATCGCCCCAGGAATGGGCAATGAACTCTTGGTCCAGCGGGTGTGTTAAGAAGAAGCCCTTGAATTGTCCTAAAGGAGAAGGGTTCAAGAAGCTGAAGGGTGTGAAGGTTCCGGATATGTTGAGTTACTGGGTGAACTTGAGCACGAGCCTTGACGAATGCAGAGCCAAGTGCCTGAAAAATTGTACTTGCACCGCATATACCAATGCAGACATTGCCAATAAGGGTAGCGGGTGTCTGCTTTGGTACGGAGATCTTCTCGACATCAGAAAGCTCGTTCAACCAAACCACAATCAGAATGTTTTCATCAGGGTCATGGCGTCTGACATAGGTATATTTTCAAAATTCAGTGAAGTTAGATATTTGTCTCCATCTCGTCTCCCTAGCCGTTCCTGAAATTTTTCTTCCATCGTGGGTAATAGGCAATTATAAGTGGAAATTGAGGTTGGTGGCACCAGGAATCGCCGCATCACTCTCTCTAGCAATGCTTTTGCTAATCTGTTTCTGGAGGAGAACCAAAAACCGTCTAGGTAAAGTGTCTTTCTTCCTCGGCAAATATTGACCTCGGTTAATAATCTCCAGTGCAATTGTTTCAGTTTCCTTGAAGCACTTTCAAATATTGTATAGTCTATTAGGCATCTTTCATGCTCGACTTTGTAAGAATGCTAGAATCCAGGCTTCATCGGTATTATTGCAGCAATAAATGTGAGGTTTACATAGATGAGCAATTAAACTAGCCAATGAACCAATTTAAGTTCATTGCTATTCAAACTTCAGGAAGATCTTTTCCCCAAAAGATAAAGTGGGTCGAACAATTTCGAGCTGATATACTGAAAAAGTCTCTCCCCTACACAATTCATCGGCTATTTTTTTGCAGGGAAAACATCAGAAATGCAGGCTGGGAGTGGAGACAACTTAGAGCTGCCTACGCTAGACTTGGAAGTCATTACTAAAACGACTGATAGCTTTTCGTCTCTCAATAAATCGGAGAGGGCGGTTTTGGTCCTGTCTATAAGGTAAGGACCTTTTAAGTATTACTATCTACGAATATGGACATTGGTTCTATGGATATTGACCAGATCTATAAGAATTCGCCTGTCCCAATAGCTAGAAAGAGAGAAGGGTGATTCCTCACAAAGGGAGGGCATGTATGCTCGTCAACTCTCAAACGAGCTCTGGAGTTTCATTCCTCTTTATATATTTCATTTCAGAGCAGTTGGACGATACCATGATGGCACCCGTATAAAGAAAAGAAGACTTGGTTATGTACTTATCGAATTAGATATGGATATGTGATTTTAGCTTCGTCAATTTGAATAGTTGTCTTAAGCGATGAACGTAAATATTGCAGGGTTTAATGTCCGATGGAGTTCAAATAGCCGTCAAGAGGCTGTCGCAGAACTCCAGACAGGGTTGTGATGAGTTCAAGAATGAAGTCTTGCTAATTGCGAGACTTCAGCACCGAAATCTTGTCAAACTATTGGGATGCTGTATTAACGGAGAGGAAAGGATGTTAGTATATGAATATATGCCGAACGGAAGCCTCGACTCCTTAATATTTGGTCTGTTCCAAGCACCTCATCTTAGTATGAAAATGTGGTTAATTACTTCAGACGTTTCTTTTCAGATAGGATCGATCCTATTTTAAGTTAGTTTGTGGTTTTTTTTATGAATTCCTATGGTTGATTTGGGTCCCCAAAAACACTTGTAGGTAATAGAGGAGGTAATTCTCTTGTGTGGAGGCGGCGTTTTGATATCATTGTGGGTGTTGCAAGGGGACTTCTGTATTTACATCGCGACTCAAGATTGCGAATAATTCATCGGGATCTAAAAGCTAGTAATGTGCTGCTAGATAGTGAGATGAACCCAAAGATATCAGATTTTGGCATGGCTAGGGCTTGCAGAGCAGATCAATCCAGGGAGCAGACAACACGTGTAGTCGGGACTTAGTAAGTGCCCTTAGAAGTTCTCGCCACACTAGATATTATCCATATTTTGATGCATGATTCTATGGCTATTTTTTTTTTTTTTAATTGACTAAGCATTCTTGCCTCGAAATGTGATGCAGTGGATACATGCCTCCAGAGTATGCAATAGATGGAATTTTCTCGACTAAATCAGATGTTTTTAGCTTTGGAGTCCTAGTCCTGGAAATAATTAGCGGCAGGAGGAACAAAGAATTCCATCACCGTGATCACAATTTTAACCTTCTTGGACATGTAAGCTTCTACTCCAAGATTCTACTTCGAGTTCTGACATTACTCAAATAAAATTGCCTTGGACTCTGCAACTTTCAGGCCTGGAAATTATGGCTTCAACGGGAGGCCACCGAACTCATAGACAAACAAATGGAGGATTCATTTCCAAGATCGGAAGTTATCAGGTGCATCCAGATAGGCCTCTTGTGTGTTCAGCGAAGTCCGGAACGAAGGCCAACGATGTCATCTGTAATACGAATGTTGGACAGCGAGAGTGCCTCACTGCCACAGCCCAAGCAACCGGGATTTTACACGGAGAGGTTCAATGATCAAATAGACGGCGAAACAAACGAGTTAACCATTTCCATAGTCGAGGGTCGGTGAAGATCCACGAGATTTCATGCACACAAAGTTAACACCACGTAATAGTCAAGGTATTAGCTGTTACATTGGAGATTGAAACTCTAGTACACGTTATTTGTCAGGTATTTTCGGCATGAAAATACGAAAAGATTCTCTGCTTTCTTCGACAAAGTACTTGCTCTTGAGAATGCACTTGGAGTAAACTTCTCTTTCGCTATATGTGTGAAACTCCATTCATATTGACAAATAACAGTTAGCTGCTTGGATGTTACAAATTCCAAATCAAAGGCATTAGTTGATAGATTAAGTGGATGAGATTCCGTGTGGGCCATCGAAAATTCATAGTACATTTGTAAAGCTGAAATCCATCCAATTTCCAAGATGCCTTTGAGAAGGGCGACATCAGGGTTGGAAGTTTCCCGTTCCCCCCTGTTATCTGAAATCGTGGGTATTGCTTTTTTTTTTTTTTTTTTTTTCCTTTCATCGTGTTGAAAGCAACTGCAAGCCCTCGCAAATAATCAATGTTTGGTCAAAATTCTGGCTCGAACTTGCTTTCATCCTCATGCTTTGAGTACCTATCTAATCAGCAATCTCCAAAAGGACAGAAGGCAATGTCAGTTGCTGAAAACAAGGAATGAAGTATATAATCATCATGACGTATGTTCGTCGGGAAATGGAAAATTTCTCTGCTGTCGCATTTATCGAATGTTTCATCGACTGAAGGAAACACTTCCGCTGACCTCATTCCCCACATAAGAACTTGTCTGAAAATCTAGCTTGTCCTGGACAACGAACAGATGAAAAGGAAAGAGTGAAGGTGCAAAGAGTAATCAATATTCAACAGAGGACAAAACCAGAAAACATGGGAAATGATGATTGCCAGAGAATACAGAAATTTTGAGAAATTTGAAATGGTATATATTTGAAGTCGATAGATCGATGCTGTCCAAATCATCCAACATTGCCTAGTCTGATTGTACCGTTCATCGATAGGCAGGTCAATCTGGCTGTTTAAAGTTTAAGGGTTAATATCCTGAAAAACTCAAAATTGATACACATGTGACAAATTTACCAAAAACTATTTTTTTGACCATGAAAAACCCCAAACTAGTATACCTGTGACAAATTTACTTCGATTGATCATAAAAAATCATAAACTGGTTCGTTCATGACAAATTTACTCCAAACTAATTTATTTGACCGAAAAAACCAAAAACTGGTAAATTTATGACAAATATACCATATACTAAATTGGATTAATACCACAAAAAAATCACAAAATTATAAATTATGACAAACGAAACGAAAAATCCCAAATTGGTATACTAGTCAACTGTCACATGTCATTTACCTTAATAATTTAACGGTAAAATTTAACGAAAACTAACATATGGTAAATTTGTCACAAGTATATCAGTTTAAGGTAAATTTGTCAAAAGTATACCAGTTTTGGGTTTTTAATGGTTAAAAAAATAGTTTTGAATAAATTTGTTAGATGTGTATCGGTTTTGGGTTTTTCAAGGTATTAATCCTAAGTTTAAAGTTTGGGATTGTGTAGCATTGCAGCCGTCGACTTGTGTGGAAAAAGATGACCTAACCTACTAAATTTCATTATGAGTTATCTACATTCTGCCTCTAAATTAATTTTAGCATTTTCCAATATATGGCAAAACGATAGATTATTGTAAAATAAAAAAGAAGAAGAGATGATCACTCTATTCGTCCAAAGATGATCACTCTACCATGGTTACAACACAATGCCTGGTGACAAGGCGACCAAGATTTTCACTTTGGCAAGGACTCCACCTACAAAGCCGGTAGCTCGGCTCAAAAGGATATCCTAAATCTTGTATGCATACCCCTAAAAACCTCTCACTAGGTTCACAGTCATATTGAGCATAAATAACAATCCTCTAATACTAGAAATCAAATCCATAAATCAATATCTTAAGCCAAGCAAATAACATTTTACAACATAGCCCATCATCCATTTCCTATCCATTTCTCAAATCATTATAAACATTTCCATAAATTAGTCACAAAGTAATTTCATATATATTACTCCACGAATTTTGTATAACACGCTTTTTAAATATTCATAATCAACAAAAGAGTAGCAAATGCTCAATCTCGGTTTTATGTAATAAAAATGCTCCTCAATTCAACACACACACACACGCACGCACACACACACACACACACACACACACACACACACATATATACTTCAAGACATGATCTTACAAAACCAAAGAAGATATAGTACCACTCACCTCATCATCTACGATCAAACAACAAACAATACTTGTATCGTCGAACTCATGGCGCTATCAAATAGCTGAGGAATAATGTTAAAATCTAATAAAACTTTATCTTAACTACAAAACGACTAAATTACGCCTTAACTCTAACAAAAGGACTCTAATGCACTAAAAAATCACATAGCCAAAGTGATTGTTCTAGTTGTTCGCAACACGGAGTTTAAGCGCAAAACTTAGTTATGCTATAACTTCGTCCTCCGAACCCTATTCTGAACGTACTTATGGTCAAAAGAAAGCCCTCCAAACATACTACAGGAATCCCAACTTGACCGTCCCAAAATCAAGCTGAAAAATGACAAAAAAAATGGGCCCAAAGCTGCTAGACGTGTACTGTTCACTGCACGTGGGAAACTTTGAAATTTTGTTTCGAGCAAACCATAAGCTCAAATCATGATTCGTAAAAACCTATGGCTCCACAATACCCTAAAATATGATTTCTATAAAAATATGTGGCTCAACAACTCCAAAATCAGACTTCGCCGCTCAATTTTCTAAAATTCCGAATTTGAGCTCTATACCCACAAATTACTTTGATTGGACTAATGAGGGGCCTAATCCATTACCAGGCACTGCGTTATGGAGTTGAGTTAGCTTGACGAGGCATCTGTAGCTTGCATGTGTCAAAACCCCTTTCCTTTCTTCCCCTTTTTTTTTTTATTCTTCTTCTTCTTCTTTTCTCTTTCTTTCCTTTCTTTTCTCTTTCTCCCGAAGTGGTTTAGCTCTTTAAAGTGAGCAACCACTGCTCACCCCTTTTTCTCTTTTATTTATTAATTTCTTTCCTTCTTTTTTGACTTTTCAACCCTTCTTTTGTTTTCTTCTTTTGGGCCCACCAGCCAAATATTACAAATGCACATATTAGAGATATAATACAATAATAGATGGATTTTGGACCTTTGTTGCAATCCTTTATATGTTTTATAACTTCTTTTAACACATATTTTATCGAATATATATATATATATATATATATATTTACACAAAAGAATATTTTTAAATTTTTTATTTGAATATATTCATATACAATTTAAAAATATTCTTTTGTAAAATCAATGTTAGATAAGTGGAATAATACTTTAGTTTTTTTTTTTTTATATCTAATTTAGGGTAATAGGTAATGGTTCCTAAGCAATTTAAAGGGAAGTGGAAGGAAATGGTGGCTTGTGATGACTTGGCTCGACCACAAAATTCTATTCCACCCAACTTTTTTATCATTTATTTGATTGTCTAGCTACACACGAATCACCTTTTTTGTCCCAAACCTCCTAGATAGGAATCTTCCGGTACTCTTTCTCGGTGAACTGAAGAATTCCCCCTGCTGGCGGGTCAATGAAGCTATGTGAACTATAGACCCACTTCTTAGTTGGGACAAGTTGTCTCGAGTTCAAAGCATAAAGTGAGATGAACAGAGTCATTTCCTGTTGTCGAAAATCTGAGATGAAGCATATAATCATCTAGTTCTGTTGGTGCATGGAGTTATGTTCGTCAGGAAATTTGCAATCACCAAGTGTTAGTCAACTTTAAAGTCTATATACTATACCTGGAACTGAAAAATTAATCACGAGTCTGGAGTCATCTTATGTAAACTACGTCTGTTTGCCGATAACTCCATGAAGTGCCCCGAACAGGCGGGATAAAAACCTAGAAAAAGACCGTAATCAATAGAAAGATGTTGATATTTGAGCTAGGGCTACACCGCAAAATATCTTTCTAGATGATCCTCAAAGTATCATTTACTTTAGCAACTTACAGAGTTATATTCTATAAAGGAAGCACCTTCACGGACCTCATTCCACACGTAAGAACTCATCCGAAAATTATGGGCGTTTAGTACAATGAATCGATTGAAAAAGAGCAAGGTGTAAAGATTTAGACAGATTTAGTAGAAGACATAGACAAAGCATGGATAATGATGTTTGCTATGGACTTCCGAAATTTTTGGCAGATTGATTTGGTATAGATTCAAAGCCGACGGCTCGGTGCTTAACAAACATTGTCTTGTTTTTTAGTATCATTGACCCCCAGGGCGGGTCAATTAAGCTATAAGGAGAAGTGCTCTGTCACAATCGTGCCCCACGTTGTGTGTGAAGCCAAAGACAAGCCGTCAAGATTGACAATAATGAAAACGATTCCTAGAGGTCAACACGAAATAGACCAAATGAAGTAAATTCTATAGAAGTAGGTGAAATCCTCATCTTATTCTGCAAATATTTCATCTTATTTTACTGTCCTCACTCACTAGTATGCTTTTCCTCTGGCTTCATTAGTTGGGACAATTCTATCAGAGATGGTGATCTTTTGATCTCTAAGAAAGATTTGTTGCCATTGTTGATCAGAGCCCAATACTTGGGGTACCCCACTACAACTGCAAAATTTTATTTATTTAATATCTAATTAAACCTACATTCACTAAAAAAAAAAAAAGTAAAATCATTTAGTTATTTTCAATTGCTTCTTTTTTATTTCAGGCATCAAATGTGAATTCCTTCTTTCCTTCACACTATGTCCATGAACTTAAATAGAGAAAATGTCACAAAAAGCCCCACATTTTACCAAAAGTGATAAATTTACCTCAAACTTTTTTTCGTGACACAAAAAACCCTAAACTTATATATGTGTAACATATTTACCTCAAACTATGGGGTATTTTCGTCTTTTACTTTTTAATTTTTCTTTTCTTTTTTTCTTCTTCTTCTCTCTTCCCTCCGCCATGGTCGGCGGAGGGAAGCCGAACTCAAGCGAGGGCCGCCCTTGCCTGGTTCAAGCGAGGATTTCCCTCGCTTGACGCCTGCAAGGGTAGATCCAGCCCAAGCAAGGGCCACCCTCGCTTTGTGTCGGGCGAGGGTTGCCCTCGTCAAATCTAGCGAGGGCTATACTCGCTTGGGCTGGCGAGGGCAACACCCAAGCAAGGGTGGCCCTCACTTGAGTCCGACTTCCCTTCGCGATGGCTGGCATAGGGAAGAGAGAAGAAGAAAATAGGGGGAAAAAGAAAAAACAAAAAACAAAAACAAAAAAAGGAAAAATAATAAGACAAAAATGCCTTTAGTTATAGAATTTGGGTAAATGTGTCATGGTTAGCAAAGTTTGAGATTTTTGGTGACTTTTTCCCTTCTTATTAAAAAGCTGAAACATTAACCATTGGAGCATTTTCCTCGAAAGATACTGTTTGGGTAACAACCCCTTTTTGACTTTACCATCCGTATTGAATAAGTAATACTGGTGCTTAGCGCTTTTGTTGCTTTAACATAGTCTTCTTTTCACATGGTTGCAGACTCAAATTGATTTCAATAGTGGGTGCTTTCTAGAGTCCAGTGGGAACGAAAAGAGGACCGGTCCGTTGCCCTACTTTTTTTTTTATTAATTTTAAAATTGTCGTAATTTATCTGTAATCATGCGAAGGTTTTATAGATCGTAATTTACTTGTAACCGTCATGACTCATTCGTGCATGTAACTAGTAATTTACCATTTTGGATGATAGTTTGACAATAGACTCTTTAATGTGAAAATGGAAGAAGTAAACTTCAAGTATCACAACTTGACACGAATGGACATTTAAGTATCCAAAGTTAGGAAAGTGATACTTAAATGTCACATTCGACAAATCCCGAAAATCCTACATGGCTATTTTTTTTATTATTTTTGCTCACCTACATGGTTAGCTGGAGAGCTAACTTAACAAAAAAAATACAAAAAACGACGTCATATTGGCACGGATTTAATTTTTAATATAAAAATTAATTAAATTTAAATTATACAAAATTAATTAATTAATTAAAAAAGGAGGGAGCAAGAAGGTGGCGAGGGTCGCCGCCTTCTTGCCATTGTTGGGAAGGGCCGGTGTCAATGGGGGAGGATTGGCTGGGGTTGCTTGGCCCCTGGCCCTCCCCTAGATCCGGCAAGGGTCAACAACCCTAGCTCGGCTGTGGTCGTCGGCCCTTAACTAGGGCTTGGCGACCCTAGCTGACACTCCTTCCACCATCGTGGGTGTGACAACCTGAATTTTCAGATTTGTTTTCGATTAAATAAATCGGGCCTTTCATCGAAACGCTAATAGTGCTATTCTCTGAACTGATCACTCACGAGATAACTGGACTATCTGGGGAAGCAATTAGGGAATCTAAGTGCAATTGGACTTGAGAATTCGACCAAGAATTGACTGCTCAACCATGTTGATTTGCAAGGATCATTACACCACCGTTAGAGATCGATCAGAAATCAGAGATAGGTCAATTTGATTGAGATATGTGATCAAATTGTGGGTGATTCCACTTAATTGAAAAATTCTCATCGATCGGCACTAAATTGATTTTCTGTCGTTTTGGTACCCGGTGCTTGTAAGTGAAACCTCGAGATTTTCACGACAACTGAGAGTCACTAATATGTCGAAAATGTACTTTGTGACTCGAGATAAATCGATCACAGGTCAATTGTACCAAAAATTCCTAAAAGTTACACGGTAGACTAGATCACGCTAAAAGCATGTCGGATTGAAAATAACCGCGAATTTGAACCCGATTTCAGAAATCGAAAGTTCTGATGTCTCACAAGCTATTTTAGGAATATCGACTCACTCTCCGAGAAATTTTCAAAGATTCCGGGATTTTCGCGGAAAATCGATACAGACGTTGCGGAAATTCAGCGGAAATTCAGATAAGCTAAATTGATGGAAATTGAGACTTCTAAACTTAGCCTATGAGTGTCGGGGATTTATGGAAAATTGTTTGAGATTTTTCTTCATTGAAATCGGATATCAATTTGGGAAATTGAGCAAGGAAATTGAATTTAATTGGTGAAATTCGGAATTGGAGAAAAGGCAGAAAATTTGGACTTCAAACTTTGGATTAATTGGTGGAAATTATGTAGGGGAAAGTATTAGGAGACAAAGCATTAAATGGAAGGGCTAAGCATGTGGACTTTTAGGCTTTATCCTTATCTACCCATGCCTTCCAACATGGACGACTTCTCCTCCGCGACTTCAGCTTTCATTTTTCCTCCTTCGGTCTTGTTTTCATTTCCCTTGGACGAGCTGTTGTTTTCCTCTCAGTTTGTGCCTTGAAGACCACCCACGATCTCTCTCTTCATCTGCCTTTCGCTCCACCGAAACCCCACGCCCACGTAATTCTCCATCGTTGCCACCTCTCCTTTCATTTTCAAGCGGCCACCGAAGACCAGCAAATTCCAGCATCCACGCGTCCGAGTCTCCACCTTCTTCAGTCAATAGTTGAAGCCGATGTTGACCCAAACCTCCACCGAACCATCTCTCTCTCTCTTCGTCCAACGATCTACCAAGCGAAGCAGCTGCCGTCCAAGCTTTCACGCGTCCCCAGCAACTTCTTTCGGGTCATCCAGCAGCAGTGAAGCTTCTTTCGTTGATCGCTGTGTAAGAATTATTGTGGCCCATATTATGTGATTTATTATATGATTTAATAATTATTGAAACGCTATAAATAATTATTGGTTACGAGAAGGTACGACTCTAATAAAATGAAAGGGTATATCGCTTTGATGGAATGCACTTTTTCAATGAACGTATAAATAGAGTCCGGTCCTCTCTCCACCCATATACGAACAACAATAACTGAAAGAACGTATTCTCTCATCCATCAATTGAATACATTAAGGAATAGTGGGTTAAGGGAGAGAAATCGGATTTCTTCATTTGATTCGAATTATTTGGATTTGCTACAACGATTGTCATCAAGCGTAGCATTATGGATAAAGGTATGTTTTCATCTATTTGTGAAAATCATGAAGATCAAAGATTCTTGATTTGTTATAAATTTATGTATTAAGAATTATATAAATATCTAATAGTTGGTATCAGAGCATTTGGTTTATAATCTCATGATTTTTCCGTTTAAAGAAATATTATAATTTATGTTTGATGATTCGTTGAACAATCCTGTTCATATTATTTATTGTTGTTAAAATGTTTTCGGATGATTATGGATAAATAAAATCCGAATGATCGAACGTTCTTCATGGACGAAAATGGATAAAGAAAAGTTACTGTGCGCGAATGAAAAAGGATGAAAATGGAAAAATTCGGAATTTTGAGGGCATGTAAGAAACTCGCCGATTCCAGGGGAAATCCGGCGATCCACCGCTTGATTTCGGACCCATACGGTCGCACTGCCATGAGGAACATTAGGCATGAGTTTTTCCGGTATATCGGTGTTCGCCGGAGGTGAATTGGGTGGCGCAAGTCGCGGTGGTTAGGGTTTGCGTTTTGGGGAAACTTTGGTTTGATTTGAGGCCAATTTCTTAGTCATTTTCTCCGAAACTTAAACTCATGTGGTCGTGCCGGCATGCTCTTGAAAACCCATCATTTATTTGTGTCGGGATGGGCTGCCGGAGAAGAAACGGTAGCGAAACCGCGGCGGAACGGCGCAAAAATGGCGAAAAATCGATTTTGGGCGCGAGGAAGAAGGCGCGTGGGCCTCACGCACGTGCTGCAGTTGCGGCGCGTGGATCCATGCGCCACGCGCTCTCACGCGCGCTCAACCACAGCGCGCATGGACCCCACGCGCGTGTGCGAGGCACGCGCCTAACGTACCATGGCGCCGTTTTTAATTTAATTTTATTTTATTTTATTTTTCTGCCCCTGTTTATTCATAATTACGATTCTGCCATTGCTGATTATTTACCATTTTGCCCCTGGATATTAAATTTATGGTTCTACCCTTATGGAATTATGATTTTATGATTTTGCCCTTATGCTTTGATAAAGTTTTTTTGTCCTTGTGTGCAAATTTGGTAAATATTTGTATTTTACAATATTAAAAATTCATGTTATGAATGGTTTGTTAGTCACCAAAGTGGCCGAACTTTAAAGTCTTTTGAATTTTTGATATTGTAAATTATTTTATTCAATTACCCATGATTAATTGATGCTATATATGAAATTGATATGTTTTATATCATTATTGGAGTTATGGGTATATTGAAGTTCATTTATTATAAGAACTTAGGATTAACCCAAAGGTTAATTATTTTCTTATAATTCATGAACATGATGGTTGATAATTAATATGACTTGTTAAATTTGTTTGTATATCCAAAGATAACAAATAAATTTTAATAAGATATATTTACAATTATCAAATAAAAGTTATTAGCATCATTATGGTATATATATCTTTGTTTATCATAGGATCGCCCAAAGGAGAACTATGATGTACATGTGTCATTTAGTTTGAATTTGATTAGGTGATATTCTCAAAGCATTAATGTATGAGTATTTTCTTGCACATTTGCAGTATCTGTACCTGTTTCACTCCATTCGCACGCCTCATTTGTTCCCTTATTCAATGGGATAAATTTTCCTGATTGGAGTGAACAAGTCCAATTTCACTTAGGTGTCCTGGATCTTGATTTAGCGCTTCAAGCTGAGAAACCAGCTGCTATTACTGATGAAAGTATCAATGATGAAAAGTCTTTCCATAAAACTTGGGAAAGATCGAACAGACTAAGCTTAATGTTCATGCGAATGACAGTTGCAAACAACTTAAAAAATTCTCTTCCCAAGACTAACAATGCTAAGGAATTTGTGAAATGTGTGGAAGAACATTTTCAAACTGCTGATAAGTCACTTGCTGGTACATTGATAAGCACACTAACCACCATGAAATATGATGATTCGCGTACCATGCATGAGCATATACTTGAGATGACGAATTTAGCAGCAAAGTTAAGGACTTTGGGAATGAAGGTGGATGAGTACTTTTTAGTACAATTTGTACTTAATTCCTTACCTCATGAGCAATATGGGCTATTTCAAATAAATTGCAACACTATAAAGGATAAGTGCAATGTAAACGAATTGGCCAGTATAGTAGTTCAAGAGGAAACAAGGATAAAGAATCAAAAGGCTCATTCTGTTCATCTCTCAACTCATCAAGAAGTTCGAAAGAATTTTAAGTGGAAAGGTGGAATGAGCAAGAAGAAATGACTACACATCATGAATGACTCTTCAAAGGCTTCTCAAATTCACAAGAAGAAACACAATCTTATTAAGTGTCATTTTTGCAACAAAATTGGACACTTGAAGAAAGATTGTCTGAAATGTAAAGCTTGGTTCGAAAAAAAAAGGTAAGTCTTGTGCTTTGGTATGTTTTGAATCAAACTTTACTGAAGTTCCTTATAATACTTGGTGGATTGATTCTGGTGCCACCACTCATGTGTCAAATACGATGCAGGGATTTCTTACGATCCAAACTATAAAGCCAAATGAAAGTTATGTGATTACGAGGAATAGAGACAAAGCTCCAGTTGAAGGCATTGGCACTTATCGTTTGATCTTAGATACTAGGCATTATTTGGATTTGTTTCGAACCCTTTATGTACCTACATTTTCTCGCAATTTAGTTTCTTTGCCAAGACTTGATATGGCGGGATTTTATTGTAAGTTTGGATCTGAATCTTTCAGTCTATTTAAGAGTGATACTTTTATTGGAATTGGAACTTTATGTGATGGTCTCTATAAATTTATACTTATAATACTTTTGTTGAGACATTAATGACCTTGCATCATAATGTTGGCACTAAACGAAGTTTGGTGAATGAAAATTCTGCTTACTTGTGGCATAATCGTTTGGGTCATATATCCAAGGAAAGAATGCAAAGATTAGTGAAGAATGAAATTCTTCCAAATTTGGATTTTACTGACTTTGGAGTGTGTGTTGATTGTATTAAAGGTAAACAAACAAAACACACTAAGAAATGTGCCACAAGAAGCAAAGAGCTTCTTGAGATTATACATACTAACATATGTGGTCCTTTCGATGTTCCATCTTTTGGTAAAGAAAGCTATTTCATAACTTTTATTGATGATTTTTCACGTTATGGTTACATTTATCTATTGCATGATAAGTCTCAATCAGTGAATGCACTTGAAGTGTATATTAAAGAGGTTGAGAGGCAATTAGATAGAAAAGTGAAAATAGTAAGATCTGATAGAGGCGGTGAATATTATGGAAAGTATGATGAATTGGGACAATGTCCGGGTCCATTTGCTAAATTCCTTGAAAGACATGACATTTGTGTTCAATACACAATGCCAGGTACACCATAAAAATGGTGTAGCAGAAAGGTGTAACCGTACTTTAATGGAAATTGTTAGGAGTATGATGAGTCATTCATCTTTACACTTATCTTTGTGGATGTATACTTTAAAGACTTCTATGTACTTATTAAACAAGGTTCCTAGTAAGGCAGTTCCAAAAACTCCTTTTGAACTGTGGATGGGAAGGAAACCTAGTTTACGACACCTGCATGTTTGGGGTTGTCAAGCAGATGTAAGAATTTACAATCCACATGAAAGAAAATTGGATTCAAGAACAACCAGTAGTTATTTCATTGGTTATGTAGAGAAATACAAAGGGTATAAATTTTATTATCCTAATCATAGTACAAGAATTATTGAATCTGGAAATGCTAGGTTCATTGAGAATAGTGACATCAGTGGGAGTGAAAGAATGCGTGATGCTTGCATTTAAGAAGTAAGGGTAGAAGTTCCTATATCCAAAGCTTCTAAAGTTGTTGTTCCTGATATTATAGAACAATCTAACAATAATCAAGAACAACAAATTAATGAATAAACACTCAATAATGGAGATGTCAATAATGAACCTCCAATAGCCGAGTCACAAGAAATAGCATTAAGGAGATCTCAAAGAGAAAGGAGGTCGGCTATTTCTGATAACTATATGGTTTATCTACAAGAGTCAGAAATTGACTTAGGAATTGGAAATGATCCAGATTCATTTTCCCAAGCCATGGAATGTGAAAATTCTAATGAATGGTTTGATGCTATGGAAGAAAAGTTAAAATCCATGCATCAAAATCAAGCTTGGGATATTGTTGAATTGCTTAAAGGATGTAAGAAGGTCGGGTGTAAATGGGTTTTTAAGACCAAGCGTGACTCAAAAGGCAATATTGAACGACATAAAGCCAGACTTGTTGCAAAGGGTTTTACTCAGAAAGAAGGCATTGACTATAAAGAGGCATTTTCACCAGTCTCTAAGAATAACTCACTTAGAATTATTATGGCTTTAGTGGCTCATTATGACTTGGAGTTACACTAAATAGATGTAAAAACCATCTTTCTTAATGGGAATTTAGAAGAAGAGGTTTATATGGACCAACCCGAAAGGTTTTCAGTTAAAGGAAAGACACACATGGTATGTAAATTAAAGAAGTCAATATATTGACTTAAACAAGCTTCCCGACAATGGTATTTTAAGTTTAACGATACCATAACTTCATTTGGATTTAAGGAAAACATCGTTGATCGATGTATATATATGAAGATTAGTGGGAGCAAGTTTATTTTTCTAGTTCTGTATGTTGATGATATTTTGCTTGCTGCTAATGATCTTGGTTTGTTACATGAAACCAAGAAATTTCTCTCTAAAAATTTTGAAATGAAGGATATGGGAGAGACAACATATGTGATAGGAATAGAAATATTCCATGATAGACCACAAGGATTATTAGAATTGTCTCAGAAAGCCTACATTGATAAAATTTTAGAGAGATTTAATATGAGTAAATGTTCAGCGGGAATAGTTTCAATTCAAAAATGTGATCAATTTAGCCTTATGCAATGTCCGAAAAGTGAACTGGAACAAGAACAAATGAATAATATTCCTTATGCATCTGTTGTGGGGAGCTTAATGTATGCACAAACTTGCACCAGACTAGACGTCAATTTTGCTATCGGAATGTTGGGTAGGTATCAAAGTAATCCTAGAATGGATCATTGGAAAGCTATAAAGAAAGTTCTTAGATACTTGCAAGGAACGAAGAATCATGTGCTCACTTATAAAAGATCTGATCATCTCGAGGTGATTGGATATTCAGATTCAAACTTAGACGGATGTACCGATACTAGAAAATCAACGTTTGGTTACTTGTTTTTTCTAGCTGGAGGGGCAATTTCATGGAAGAGTGCAAAGCAACTAGTTATTGCTGCATCCACTATGGAAGCTGAATTTGTGGCATGCTTTGAGGCCACAATTCATGGATTATGGCTGAGAAATTTTCTTTTAGGGCTTGTAATTGTCGACAGTATTGCCAAGCCGCTGAAAATTTATTGTGATAACTCTGCAGTAGTTTTCTTCTCTAAGAACGATAAGTATTCTAAGGGTGTTAAGCATATGGAGATCAAATACTTGTCTGTCAAAGAAGAAGTTCAGAAATAAAGAGTGTCAATTGAGCACATTAGCACCAATCTTATGATAGTAGATCCCTTAACAAAAGGACTTCCGCCCAAAACATTTAATGAGCATGTTGAAAAGATGGGCATTATTGGATGTCATTAATGTTTGTATTATGATTGTACTAAGTTTATGTATTTGACACTTTAAGTTCACCTACGTGTTTCTGATATTTCCTATTTTCTATTTAGTATACATTATGGAAATAGATGAATGTTAAACAAGATAGTTTCTAAAGAAACATTATGGTTGGACTATTACTGTACTTCTCATTTATGGATCATGTTAAGTAAAGTGCTATAGTTGTAATACATAGAAGGGACTATGTCGATTAATGACATACAACCGCTATGACTCACATTAGTTTTCTTTACTTAATTGTGATTATTATGTGATTGCCAATTTAATGAAATTTTATAGCATAATCTTATTGTGCACATTGCAGTTTTTATTAAACCATGAAAGGAATATCATATGGGCCAAGTGGGAGAATGTAAGAATTATTGTGGCCCATATTATGTGATTTATTATATGGTTTAATAATTATTGAAATGCTATAAATAATTATTGGTTATGAGAAGGTATGACTCTAATAAAACGAAATGATATATCGCTTTGATGGAAACACTTTTTCAATGAACGTATAAATAGAGTCCGGTCCTCTCTCCACCCATATACGAACAACAATAACTGAAAAAACGTATTCTCTCATCCATCAATTGAATACATTAAGGAATAGTGGGTTAAGGGAGAGAAATCGGATTTCTTCATTTGATTCGAATTATTTGGATTTGCTATAACGATCGTCATCAAGCATAGTGTTATGGATAAAGGTATGTCTTCATCTATTTGTGAAAATCATGAAGATCAAAGATTCTTGATTTGCAAGGGTGGTGGTGACTATACCTGTCCCCAGGCTTTACTCCGCCGCGAAGCGGCACACGGAGGTTTCCTAGGTCACCAAAAAAAAAAAAAAAAAAGATTCTTGATTTGTTATGAATTTTTTTATTAAGAATTATATAAATATCTAACACGCTACACGTATCCGCACGCCCCTGCTCCACTTTCATCCATTCCCCTTCAACGCCAGCAAAGAAGACCACGTGCAAGCTGCCGCGCATCCCCCGCAACTCGGACGAAACTGCTTCTTCGCCCGCGTCTCCTTCGTGCGAGACTCCTCCAGCGAAGGCCAGCAAAGCCCGCAACCCATCTAGCTGTGGAGTTTAACCCATCTTTATGCTATTTCAGCCCAGCGAAGAAGTCAGACCAGCCCATGTGAATGTCATCTTCAACCTAGTTATTTTAAGCCCATCTCCAGCAGATTTTGAAGCCCAAGCTTAGGCCCAAGTTCAGTTAGTTCTAGCCCATTTGAAGTTCAGCCATTTTGGGCCCAAGAAGAAGGCCCAAGCCCGCGACCAGCAGCCTGCAGAAGCCCAAGACCTAAACTCAGCCTTGCTAAGTTGTGTTGGGCTAAGTTTAGGCCCGGCCCAAGTTCGTCGACACCATCGAAAATTTCGATTTCGGCCGCCATAGCGCCGTTGTCGCGGTGAACTGGTTTCCACAATTAACCGGTGAGTTTATACTCTAAACTTTGCTTAGTAGGCTAATAATGTTTAAGGGGTGTTAGATTTATTTTATTTGGAATTAGGTGGTTAGTTAGATTAAATTAGAAATTGAATTATTTAATTGAACATGTTAGGTGGTTGGCATGGTTTAGCTAAGGCCTAAATAAATTATATTATTTATCTAGAAGGGTTCGGGAATTTCTCCAAGTCCGTATTGGTTATTAATTTAATGATTTTGGCCTAGGTTATTATTTGTAGAATTTAAATTGATTTATTTAATTAATTTCAGTAATTATTTAATTATTAATTATTTTTCCGAAATTAGGCGGGATAGCGGTGACCGGAATTTCGTGCTAATTGTAATGGTGTGGTTAATTTTTGCAATTTAGTGTTAAATTATGCAAATTGAGTGCTAATTTGATTTTTGGTATTTAATTCCAAAAATTGTGAATTTCCAATATTTATTTAGAAAATCCCAGGTGTCGGGTTTTGACACCAAAAATGGTTTTTAGTACTATATGAAATAGTAGGATTTCAAAAAAGATGAATATCAATTTTTCTAGATCAAGTTGACCGTGTACCCACACACAAGTAATTTCATGTGAATTTCTAATACGAAGAAAAAGGCCAGGCTCACCATTTTAATTGAAGCATTTGAATGCAATGCATGGTGCCTTGGGCCATATTTGAGTGATCGTGTGATGGTTAAGAGAAATCGTCCCGGGCTGTTGAATTGGACGTTATCCTTATTTGGGATACCCCCTGAACAACGGAAAGCCGATCGCAGTTGATTCTGGACCCTATGCTCCTTCGGGAAAGCCGTCTGATAAAGAGACGTGTCATGCTCAATGGGGTGAGACGATGCTTGGCAATGCCAAAAGACCACCGAATAGAGAGTAGGCCGTGCTATATGCCGAGATCAAAACTAGAAACGCATGATTAATTGAGTGTAGCGTTTTAGTTATTGGAGCTTATTGTTGCTCATGCTCTTATGTTGTCTGGGATATAAATTGTATTGACCTGCAGGGTGGATTTGAGACAATGTAAGTTTCATTGATTGTGTGATTGTGTGATTAGGACACTTCTAGGCGTATTTCCCTCCTAATTGGGGTTTAGAGCTTAGACTTGCTGAGATGATATCTCACCTCGTTGTGGGACAACATTTTCAGGATCGTCAAGTGGAGGACCTGGAGCTGAGAGGAGGTGATCGGAAGCGTTTTTCTTTTTGGAAGGCAAGTCTTTTGGCCATAGACCTGTGTACATGACTTAGTGTATATATAAAAGCATGTTTGTTTTTGAATCTATTGTCCTGCTTTTCTATCCCGAGATGATTACTATCAGGGGATTTCTTTTTGCTTTTGCATGTGCAATAAAATGTAAAGGGTTGGCGACTCGTCTTGGGAAGTCACAAATTATTATTGACCAGATAGGGATGGGCACGCGCTCGGGGTCCGGGCGTGACAGCCAGCCCTTCTTAGCGACGGCGGGGAGGTGGCAGCGGCGAGGGCTCAACCCTCAGCCGCGTGCTTCCTCCTCCTTTTTTTTTTTTTTTAATGTTATAAATTAATTTAATTAATTTTTATATTAATTATTTACCATGTTAGTAGCAAAACGATGTCGTTTTACATTTACCTTACCAGAAAATTGCCATATCAGCATTTTGGCTGGATTTTCTCGCCGTTGACACTTAAGTGTCACTTTCTTAACTTTTGACACTTAAATGTCCATCTATGCCAAGTTTTGGCACTCCAGATGTCTGGCACTCGCGTGGAAATGCTAACCACTTAGTAATTGACCTACAACATAGCAATATGCCGGAAATTTCCGTAATTAATGATACATATTTTCCAAAGTAATTGTAATTTTCTGGTAAGTCATCGTAATCGACAAATTATTATCTCAAAGCATTGTAAGAATGAATATCCTATAATTGGGGACTTCCTCTGAAAAATCACGAAATTTATAAATTTATGGTGAAGTTGGTTTTCCAATCTCAAAAACTTGTCTCAATGATTGAAATGCGCTATCTGAGTTCTGTATCTTCAATGGAGATTCTTCACTTTCCTCTTCACTTCATCTTCATCACCTTGCTTACAACAGCAGTAGGGCTTAGCAGATCTGGTGACACGATAACTCTGTCTCATTCGATGAGAGATAACGAGACTCTAGTTTCGGCAGGAGCAAAGTTCGAGCTCGGATTCTTCAGCGCAGGAAATTCATCTAACCGGCATGTTGGGATATGGTTCTACAACATCCCGGTCAAGACCGTCATCTGGGTTGCGAATAGGGACGATCCAGTCAATGGCTCATCAGGAGTCCTACAGATTGGGACAGGAGGGAATCTAGTGATCGTTGACGGAACAGGAAGAGCCGTTTGGTCCACGAACACAACGAATATGGCCTCTGATTCTGTGGCTGCGCAGCTCCTGGACTCCGGGAATCTGGTCCTCACAGATGAAAGCAACAACGGTTTGGGGAATTTCCTGTGGCAGAGTTTTGACCATCCTTTCGATACGTTACTCGCGGGGATGAAGCTAGGGTGGGACCTGAGGATCGGTTTGAATCGGTACCTCACTTCTTGGAGGGATACGGATGATCCTTCAACAGGAGACATCACATACAAAGTTGAACTCCAGGGACTGCCCAAGAAGTTCCTCTGCAGGAATGCTTCGGTAATTGAACGAAGCGGGCCATGGGATGATATCCAGTTTAGCGGACTGCCCCTGAGCCCAAATGCAATCATCAACCCTGAGTTCGTGACAATCGCTCAAGAAGTGTACTATTCCTATCAACTCATCAACGATTCCACCATCACAAGGGCCGTGCTCAACCACTCTGGCGCACTTCATCGCTGGCTTTGGAACAATAATACGCAGTGGACAGTGATACATGAGTTGCCAAATGATTCCTGCGATGAGTATGCAAAATGTGGGCCTAACGCTGTGTGCAGGATTGGTGATGCCCTGATATGCAGCTGCCTGACTGGGTACACCCCGAAATCGCCCCAGGAATGGGCGATGTTTGTTTGGTCCAGCGGGTGCGTTAAGAAGAAGCCCTTGAATTGTCCTAAAGAGGAAGGTTTTGTGAAGCTGAAGGGTGTGAAGGTTCCTGATATGTTGAGTTACCGGGTGAACACGAGCATGAGCCTTGACGAATGCAGAACCAAGTGCCTGAAAAATTGTACTTGCACTGCATATACCAATGCTGACATTGTCGGGAAGGGTAGCGGGTGTCTGCTTTGGTATGGAGATCTTCTCGACATCAGAAAGCTCATTCAATCAAGCCGCAGTCAGAATGTTTTCATCAGGGTCATGGCGTCTGACTTAGGTATATATTCGAAATTCAGTGAACTTAGATTTTTGTCCCCATCTTGTCTCCCAAGCTGTTCCTGAAATTTTTCTTCCATTGTGGTTCGTAGGTCACCATAAGTGGAAATTGCGGTTGGTGGTGCCAGTAGTCACCGCATCACTCTCTCTGGCAATTCTTTTGCTACTCTGTCTCTGGAGGAGGAGAACCAAAAAACGTCTAGGTAAAGTGTCTTTCTTACTCAGTAAATATTGACCTTGGTTAATAATCTCTAGTGCAATCCTTTCAGTTTCCTCGAGGCACTTTCAAACACTATAATCTATTAGGCATCTTTCATGCTCAACTGTAAGAATGCTAGAATCAGGGCTTCATCGGTATTGTTGCAGGTATAAATGGGAGGTTTATATAGACGAACAATTAAACTGGCCAATCGATCAACTTAAGTTCATTGCTATTCAAACTTCAGGAAGATCTTTTCCTAAAAGGACAGTGGATCGAACAATCTCAAGCTGATATACTGCAAAAGTCTCTCCCTTACACAAGTCATCGGCTATTTTTGGCAGGGAAAACATCAGAGGTGCAGGCTGGGAGTGGAGACAACTTTGAGCTGCCTACACTAGACTTGGAAGACATTACTAAAGCGACTAATAGCTTTTCATCTCTCAACAAAATCGGTCAGGGCGCTTCTGGTTCTGTCTATAAGGTGAGGACCTTTTCAGTATTACTATCTACGAATATGGATAATGGTTCTATGGATATTGACCGAATCTATAAGAATTCACCTATCCCAATAACAAGAAAGGGAGACGGGGTGCTTCCTCACAAAGGGGTTAGTCCATCAAAATAAACGTTAAAGAGGGTATATATGCTCATCAACTCTCATTAGAGCTCTGGGGTTTCCGTCTTTCATTTTAGAGCAATTAAAACATATAATGATGGCCCCCATACAAAGAAAAGAAGGCTTGGTTATGTACTTATCGATTTAGCCATGGATTTGTGATTTTTGCTGCGTCATTTTGAATGGTTGTCTTAAACGATGAACGTAAATATCGCAGGGTCTAACGTCTGATGGAGTTCAAATAGCTGTCAAGAGGCTGTCGCAGAACTCGAGACAGGGTTTTGATGAATTCAAGAATGAAGTCTTGTTAATTACGAGACTTCAACACCGAAATCTTGTCAAGCTGTTGGGATGCTGCATTAACGGAGAGGAAAGGGTGTTGGTATATGAATATATGCCAAATGGAAGCCTCAACTCCTTAATATTTGGTCCGTTCCTAGTACCTCAACTTAGTCTGAAAATGTGATTGATAACTTGGAACTTCCCTTTCAAGATAGAATTGATCGTATTTTAAGTTAGTTTGTGGTTTTGATTGTGAATTTCTATGGTTGATTTGGGCCCCCGAAAACACTTTTAGGTAATAGAGAAGGTAATTCTCTTGTGTGGAGGCGGCGGTTCAATATCATTGTGGGTGTTGCAAGGGGAGTTCTGTATTTACATCGGGACTCAAGATTAAGTATAATTCATCGGGATCTAAAAGCTAGTAATGTGTTGCTGGCTGGTGAGATGAATCCAAAGATATCAGATTTTGGCATGGCTAGGGCTTGCGGAAGAGATCAACTCCTGGAAAAGACTGAACGTGTAGTGGGGACTTAGTAAGTTCCTCTCAAAGTTCTAAACATACTAAATATTTCCTATATTCTTATGCATTATTTAGTGGCTATTTTTTTTTTTTAATTGACTATGCATTCCTGCCTTGAAATGTAATGCAGTGGATACATGTCTCCAGAGTATGCAATAGATGGAATTTTCTCGACTAAATCAGATGTTTTTAGCTTTGGAATCCTAGTTCTGGAAATAATTAGCGGCAGGAGGAACAGAGAATTTCATCAGCATGACCACAATTTTAACCTTCTTGGACATGTAAGCTAGTACCCCAAGTTTCTACTTGGAGTTCTGACATTACTCAAATTAAATTGCCTAAGACTCTGCAACTTTCAGGCCTGGAAATTATGGCTTCAAGGGGAGGCCAC
The DNA here is from genome assembly GCA_017140165.1 of Eucalyptus shirleyi. NCBI lineage: Eukaryota > Viridiplantae > Streptophyta > Magnoliopsida > Myrtales > Myrtaceae > Eucalyptus > Eucalyptus shirleyi. The sequence continues at coordinate 45,500,947 of CM029450.1, forward strand.
CGAACTCATAGACAAACAAATGGAGGATTCATTTCCAATGTCGGAAGTTACTAGGTGCATCCAGATAGGCCTCTTGTGCGTTCAGCAAAGTCCGGAACAAAGGCCGACCATCTCATCTGTGCTTCTGATGTTGGAGAGCGAAAGTGCCACGTTGCCACAGCCCAAGCAACCGGGATTTTACACGGAGAGGTTCAATGATTAAATAGACAGCGGATCAAACGAGTTAACTTTTACCATAGTCGAGGGTCGGTGAAGATCCACGAGAATTCATGAACACAAACTTAGAAACCCGTAGTAGTCAAGGTATCAGCAGTCACATTTGTCGATGGAAACTCTAGTACAAGGTATTGTCTGAATGAAAATATGAAAAGAATCTCTGCCTTCTTTGACGAAGTGTACTTCGTCTTGAGAATGCACCTGGTGTATATTTCTCTTTCCCTATATGTAAGGAACTCCGTTCATATTGACAAATAGAAAAGTCTCTTTCGGTAGAAAAGCAAAGGTCGGACCTTTTTGAAAGTTAATGAATTGGATAGTTGGAAAATATTGTCTGCTTGGCTGTAATGAATTCTAACCCAAAAGCAAAGTCGATAAATTAGATTGGATGAGTTTTAGAGTGGGTCATCGAAACTTTATAGTGTTAGGATTTGGCAGCTCAAATACAACGTAAGAGAGAGAAAGTGAGAAAAAAAAATGTCTAGACACATAATTTACCTAGTTTTCCCTTAAATTAGGGCCACATCCAACATAGGATTCCACCATAATTAGCATTTTGCATCTCTTCGTTTCGACCCTCAATTATAATAAAAAGAGATTATATATACCTAATAGCTATTCATAGGTCTAAAGCCAAACTACTAGTAGAATATGAACTCAAACTATGAAACAGCTCTGGCAACTTGGGGCTTTGTCCTCACAACCACCACCAATGTACCCCTGGAGTCGGCTCGCTCACCAAGGAGCAAGACCTCCCATGATTTCTTGTTAATGGAGAGTATGAATCACACCCAATGCATAGTACATTTGGAAATCTAAATTCTCTCTCTCTCTCTCTCTCTCTCTCTCTCTCTCTCTCTCTCCATCTTTGAGTTTCGGCCTCTCTTCATCTTCAAATCCCTCCACTAAAAAAGTTGAAGAGATGAAGAGAGGCTCTCTCCATCTTTGAAAAATCTCAAAGATGGAGAGATGAAGAGAGGCCGAGAGAGAGAGATCTCTTCAACTTTTTTAGTGGAGGGATTTGAAGATGAGAGAGAGAGAGAATTTAGGTTTCCACTTTTTTAGTGGAGGGATTTGACCTAGACTTTCCCTCCCCTCCCTGGTTGCTTTCATTTTTATTTCCTCTTGTTTCTTTCCTTACTCTCCCTATCTTAAATCTGAGAGCTTTTCTCTCTTATCTAATTATTGATTTAAGAGTTTTAATGAATAAGTACTATGGCTCCAATTTTAATGGCTTTGATATCTTTTTGTTAAAAACTTCGGTGTCTTGCACCTGCTAAAGGGCTTGCTATCATAGGTATTAGACTTGAGCTTGGTCAACATATTTATTTTGTCTCCATACGGTGATGATATTGGGGATACCAAACCTAGGCGCACATTGCCGAAAGATAGTAAACCAAAGGCACAAAGTATTTTACAAATTAAGTAGGAGAAGCTAAACTGAGTCCGAGTCATATGAAATGGATCTACATGGAACCCACATAGGACCCATCATATTGGATGATTGAGATTTAATATAGCATAACTCATTAGATCCTTTAAGTCATGAATGACATCTAACAATATGTCATGGCTCCCTAAACAATGTCAATGTTTTATAACATAATGAACTTGTTTGCTTAAATTATAGTGTAGTTCAATCATTCTGTCTTGGCATGTCCAGATCGAACAAAGACTATGGTAATGACTTGTCAAGCCACCTATTCAACCATATGCACAAACCTAATTGACATGTACTTTTAACGAGACATGAACTTCATTTTTTGTTATAACCCTAGTTGAAGATTTCAATATAACGTCATGATTAGAAGCATAGAACATCATTATTGTACCTTGTATATAACAAGAAGATAGGCTACATATTGTGCACGTGTGTGCCTTCATATGTGAACAAACTATGATTATCAAGTACGGTGAACGTTCAACGTGCCTTTATATGTGAACGAACCATGATCATCAAGTACAGAGAATGTTCAACAAAGAGTCACTATGGCACTTGTGAACCATAACCATCCAAAACACAAGTCAACACAATGCTTCAAGTCTAAGTATTATTTACACAAAGCCAAGGTATGAATGATTAGACATTGACCACACTAAAAGCTTTCGTGTTGCTAATTGTTGCAATATAGCTAGATAATGAATGAATACAACTTTGTGTGTTAGTTTAGTGAACTTGTCTAATACAAGCACTTGTATTCTAGCTCGGATATGACAATACCCATTGACTCATGACTCATCATTCCCTTAAGTATCCAAAACTAAATGGTGGAACTAAGAACACATCGATCTCAATAGGGTCATTAATATCCAATCCATGATCTATCGATTGGGAATAGTTTAAAGATTCAAACAACTATAAACCCATCACACATATTCTCAATAACTTAAGAATACGATTGAATTTATAAAATCATTCATATATAGCTAGATAATGAATGAATACAACTTTGTCATTATATAAATAATGAAATTGAAAGAAAAATTGATATCCCTAACATGTAACTACTGCGTGAACAATTTTTCCTCTAGAGCGCGTGACACATTTCAATTCATTGCTTGATCTTTTCATATACGCATAGTCATCTTCAGATCTCAACAATGCACATTCACACATGAGCTCCACAGTAAACTTTTCTAAGATTTCGTATGTTATTTTGACTCTTAATAACCACAAGGGCTATCTCTTAGAGCTTTCATATTTTTACTGATCCATATCTTCAGAGAAGTTAGAAAGGGTTGATGACGAATTTTTACACTTTCTATTCCATATGCCTTGAAACCAAAGCAATTTTGTAGGTTTTTGTTTGAGCTGTACGACATGAAATTCTCAAATACAGTTCTTCGAGGGGGAGTACTATTGGTTTACCTATCTCAACAAAGTCTATGATTGGTTTGAAGAACATCTCAAGATTCATGCAATTGTTAAAAATTTCCATAGCTACCTCGATGGTCAGTTTAGACAGGCAAAAGTCTTTGGTCAATTCTCTCCGCGAGTTCAAAAGATAATGGCGAGTCAAGTCCGACAATAATAATCGTCCACGATGGGACCACGACCTTAGTATTTAAAATCTCATTTACGAGAATTACCCTCAAAAGAAGCAAAAAGAATTGTCTTATTTAAGGAAAATCCAACTCATAAACTAGTCAAGAAAATTGTGCATTCGATTCTAATAATATTATACGTATGCCAATTTGATCATAAACTTTACAATTTCATTAATATAGTCCAAAATCTTTATGTGAAATTTCAATACAATCCTTATGGCATTTTTTTTGGGGATCGCCAATTTGGCAGTTAATAACCGTCAACTATCATTCCACAAGACTTTGAATAATGCTACATATATTGTCTCAGTTGTTGGGTGCTGCTTCGACCACATTGTAGTGCAAGTTTGAAGGCCCCCTAGGCAATGCCGCGGTCTCACTTGGGTTATGGATGGGGCAGAATCCCCTCACAATTATAAAAAAATATGGCTTCACGAAGCATTTGTAAAATGACGTGGCATACCTTGTTTTGAGTACTAAAATATCATTATATTTTTTAATAATCAACTATTAATCATACACGTCACTTTCTAAATCAATTTTATAAATCTATTTGTCGTCAACTATTTATATCTTCTGGCAAAAACATAAATATATTTATGTTTATGTTAAATACTTACCGTCTTTTTTATGCAACCATTTTCCTAATACTTGGCAACCTTTCATAGGGCCAATTTTTAGCAATTATATAATTAGGGGGTTATTCTAAAGCCTAATTTCAAAATGAAGAATGAAGATTGTTAGATGTGACATGTGTCACAATATTATGTCATAATCCCTTTTCATCCGTGCCAATTACTCCAATATTTTCTATGTTGATTCACATGGTGAAAGTCTTGGTTTAAAACAATTTTGGGGCTTCTAGTGTTTGTGGGGCAAGGGCCAAAAAAGGGGACCAGTCTAGTTATTAAGTGTTGCCGGAAACAATTTTTTTCAAAAACATTTTTTCTTCTATTCCCGGAACTATTTCTGAGCATTTTAAGGGTTTGTTTGGCAACTTGTTAAACAGTAAAAATATTTATAGTAGGTACAACACTTGCAATACAATATCGATGGCAAATCATTAGCAAACTTATTATGATAACTTGACTACATGCATATGTCCATTGCAGCATATTTTAATGCATGCTTACCTTCAGCTTGTTAAGGAACATATCAACATATCATACTTATGCATATACTGGCACTCATGCAAATTCATTTATCATCGTCCTAGTTCAACCAGGGCATCCCGGCTCAACCGAGGCATCCTGGCGCTAGCTCACCAAGGCATCTAAGCTCAATCTAGGCATCTTAGCTCAACCAGGGCATCTTGGCTCAACCGAGGCATCCTATGCTAGCTCACCAAGGCATCTAGGGTCAATCTAGGCATCTTGGCTCAACCAAGGCATCTCGGTGTGGCATCCTAAAATCTCGTGACAACCTCTGGAGTACCATAAACCATGATTAGGTAATGGAAGTACCGTTTGATTTTGTATTAGCCATTGAATTAATGAATTTCAATTAATTTAAGGCTGAGCATTGTAGTGGATGATTGTTTGGATGGAGATGTGTCTACAAGTGACCCAATGATTTTATTAAGGTGCAAATTGATATAGAAATCTTATTCTTGGTGGTGCACTTTATAAATAGAATTTTATTGATTTAAATTACAAAGTTTTGTGGGCTTATAAATTGAAATTAGGTGTTAATTTAAATGAGGGTTAAATGGAATAGGAATAGGAGAGGGTGGGCTGATTTTTAGGCCCAAAGACCGTCCAACCAGCCCACGCCACCCCTTGGTCGACCGGCCCATGAAGGCCCAAGACCAGCCAACATTGAAGCCCATCAACTTTTGCATGTGAATCACCAAGTGACATGGAGGAGAAGCCAAGTGTGGCTGCCCCCATTGGCTTCTTTGGGCGGCTACATGCAATCAAATGATTGCAAATGATTGTAGGGGAAGAAAACTAAAGAGAGGGAGGCGGATTGATGAAGGGGAATCGACCGAGAGAGAGAGAGAGAGAGAGAGAGAGAGAGAGAGAGAGAGAGAGAGAGAGAGAGAGAGATAGAGGGTCGTCCGAGAGAGAAAGGGAAACCAAGAGAGAGGAAGAGGGAAAGAGAGGAAGCGGGCATGCGAGAGGAAGGAGGAGGATCGTTCGCCTAGCTCACGTGCCATCCTTGTTGCTGTTTGTGCTTAAGTTTAAGGCAAGTGAAGTCCTAAAACCTACCCCTTGCATTGCTGTGTGTATGTGTAGTAGATGGTAAATCTTGGTTGTGGTAGATGGGATGAAACTTCGGAGCTTTGGAGAGAGATTCGTTGGCCATGCATGCTGTTTCTGGAAAGACCAGTCCGACCATCCATGAGTTTGTGTGCTGCATGCAACTTTTTAATTGGAATATTGTTTCGATTTCTTCATGAAAGTTGTAGAGAACATCTTGAAGAACAACATACTAAAATTTGAGGCAAAACGAACAAGCAATGGTTAGTGAAACGATTTTTCCTTGGAGACATTAGATCTGGAATTCGTTGTGCTGACCTTTAGAGATTTCGTGGTCTGTAAAGTAACTTTCTTGTGAAAATCTCACTTTGATCTCTTAATGAAAGTTTTAGTGCACTTCTTGAGGTATAACATATAAAAATTTTAGAGGAAATGAACAAAAATAGGTTGGTGAAATCGTTATCTTTTGAAGAAACTGGATCTGGGAAAAACGCTACCTCGACACAGTATGATTTCGTGATTTTTATAAAATCACACAGTTAAAATTTGATTGTGTGTCCTTAATAAAAGTTGTAGGTAATATTATGAGGGATAACATACTAAAAATTTAGAAGAAATGAACATATGTAGGTCGGTGAAATGAGTTTCTTTTGAAAGATGATAATCTGGGAAAAGATGACATCGAGAACAGGGGCAAGTAATCGTCTATATCTATTAACCTAGAACAATTTGGGTTTCGATTTCTTCATGAGATATTTATCTCTAGGACTTGTCTATAACATGTCAAAATTTCAGAATTTTGGGAGTTCATTTGGGTATTTAATTTAAATTACTCCCGAAACTATGCAAACTGAAATATTGAAGTTCGAAAACTGTGATGCATGGACCATACTATTTTGTGTGAGATTCTTTTGGTATGGAGTTATTCATGAGATATCTGCCTTTAGGTCTCTTCTATAATGTGTCAAGTTTTCAGAATTTATTAATACCATTTACTAATTTTTTTGGAGTTTTAATTAGAGGAATGCATTCTGATTTATCCGAAACATTGATGTGTTTTGAAAAATAAATGAATTTATCCATGTGATGTAATACTTTGAGTGGTTGATCTTGCTGCATATGTGATGACATATGGCATGTTATATGGCATGAAAAGTTGGTTGAGATATTTGATATTATTGCATCAAATACCATGTTGAGATTGAGATACATGTGTGAATATAATTTGAGAAAATAACGAGACTGTCGGAGGTGTGAGCCAACAATGTCCCAGGAGTGTTGGGATGCCGGAGTGTGTGTGCCAAATGTCTTCGAGAGTTTTCGAGATGCCCGGAGTGTGTGTGCCGGAAGCCTCGGAGGTGTGTGCTGGGGGGATACCTCGTGATACTAGTTGGGATACGAGATGCCGGGAGTGTGTGTGCCGGATGCCCGGAGGTGTGTGCCGGAGGTTCCTCGTGATGCCAAGTTGGATACGAGAGATAAATTGTGGGATGCAAACACTAGTCCTTGTAAAGATAAAAATTGAGACTGTATCATGCGCATGGATATGCATGAATGCTTGATGATGAGTGCATGGTGGTATATGCACATATGGCATGGTGATATATGCATGAATGCTTGATGATGAGTGCATGGTGGTATATGCACATATAGCATGGATATATGCATGAATGCTTGATGATAAGTGCATGATGATATATGCACATATGGCATGGTGATATATGCATGGCTGTAAGGTAAGGTATGCTTGAATGCATGAATGATGTGTGTTTTATTTTCGATTGTTCTGTTTGACGCATTGAGTAGTGTGGTGGATCTTTACTGCTGAGTGATTGTACTCACCTCTTTGGGGATTAACATTTCAGATTAGAAAGATGCCTTTGTGACCGGTTGCACGCGGTACTTACTATGGCATACCTACTGATGTTGATGTAGAGTGTACGGAGCATGTCTGTGTCGGTGCTCCTAGTTTAGTTTTTGTTCGAGTCCGTGTCCTGGTGATGTACGACGTGGGTCAAGCTGATGGCCCGGTTATCCAAGAGTTTTTATCTATCCATGTCCGACATGATGGAGAGATGTTAGGGATGTTACCGCCACCGCCACCCGATGCACCGGATTGGGTATGATGGCGCGTATAGCTGATGGGAGCTGACACTTTTTGGAGATAGCCGATGCTTATTGATGGAGGGTGGTACATGTTCGATGTAGAGTCAAGTCCTTTTTGGGTGGTAGCCAAGTATAGTTAAAATCTTGACCTTTTGTTGTATCAACCTTGATGTCCATCATAAAAATATAAATAAGAGTGAATCGACTTTATCTTTTCTTATGGTGCGTAGTTGGTGTGTATTGCATTATGGTTATTGAAGGGAGAGATGATGAGACTTGTTTATACTTCCGCTAATAAGATGCGTTGGGACCGCTTTAAAAAAAAAAAAAAAAAAAAAAAAAAAATCCCTAGTCAAAGGGTATCGGTCAGTGAAGTTATATGAGATCGAGTAATTAAGAGAGATCACTTGTGGCGACCTCAAGCGAGTCGGGGGTGCCACACTCGGGGCTAGCTTACTTAAGGCATGCAAGCTCAAACCTAGGCATCCTGGCTTAACCGGGACATCATGTTTAATGAACCAGGCATTGTCGCCAATTCTATGTGGCAATTGACGCTTTTTCCTCTTTAAGTGCACACACAAGTTGGTTTTTCATCTTTTATCTTAGCCAACGTATGCAAGGCCCAAGGGCATGCTCATTCAAGTGAGTGTACCATGATCCTCAACATCATATTATAAAATATGTCGGAAATCATTCTTGGTTCATGGCTTGGGTTGCATGCTTAGGCTGTTGCGACTTGACGTCGATTCCAAGCTGAGCGAACCTTGACCTTATCTCGGGACGTGAACACACTCAAGCATGCAAACACGAGCAAACACACAAAAGAACATTACAACATACACGCGGCTTACACGGGTGAGCACACCACTAAACTTGACGATGTAGGCTATCGCCCTCGCCACGAGTTAGAGATTCTACTTATCTTCTATAACATCTTGATTTTCGAGTCTGATTTCGATGAGATGAAATGGGTTTTTCATCGACGCGCTTATGGCCTTATTCTCTGGGAGGGCCCCTCACGAGATAACTAGCCTATTGGGTGAAACCATTAAGGGATTTTAATACAATAGACTTGAGAATTCGACTAGGAATCGATTGCTCGACTGTGTTAATCTGCAAGGGTCATTACGGCACTGTTAGAAATCGATCAGAGACCGGAGATAAGTCGATTCGATTGAAATATGTAATCAGAGTGTGGGTGATTCCACCTGATTGCAAAATACTCGTTGATTGGCACTAGATCGATTTTTCTATCATTTTAGTACCCGGTGCTCGTAATTAATACCTCAAGATTTTCATGACAATCGAGAGTTGCCAATGTGTCAAAGATGTACAATGTGACTCGAGATAAATCGATCACGGGTCAATTGCACCAAAAATTCCTAAAAGTTACCCAATAGATTAGGTCACGCTAAAAGTGCGTCGGATTGAAATTAACCGTGAATTGGAACCCAATTTCAGAAATCGAAAGTTCTGTCATGTCATGATCTATTTTAGGAACGTTGACTCATCCTCATAATGAATTTTCAGAGATTCCGAGATTTTTACGGAAAATTGATTCGGATGCCATAGAAAATTAATGGAAATTCGTATGGTCCGAATTTAATGGAGTTTTGACTTTCAAGCCGAGCTATTTGTCGAGGGGCACTTGTAGAAATTCTATGGGCTTTTTCTTCGAGGAAATTAGACATCAATTGGGAAATTTCATGAAGACATTGAAGCTAAACTTAGTGAAATTCGGACCTATGGTTTGAGGGTTGAATTTTGGGCAATAAATTGAGCAAATATGGATATTCAAAGCAAGAAAGTAATAGGGGGAACATTGGATATTTATGCAAGCCAAAGAGGGGACCAAGCATTCAATTCTTTGGATAAGCTTGTTGACTCTTTTCAATCTTCTTGAACAAAATTGCTAGCTGCTCATCCGTCGCCATCTCTCTCTCCCGTGCGCGCTCTCACGTTCGGTTTCCCCTCCGCAACTCCTTGTTCATTTTCCTTTCCTCCTCTCTTCACTTCTTTCATTTCCCTTTCGCCGTTTTCATTGAAGACTGCTGCTCCCCCGTGGATTTGACGCCACTGAAGCCACTCATCCCCTCCATCGAAAACTCTCCCACTCACACACGCCCACACCCCCTCTGATTTCTCCTCTGCAGTTTTGTTGACCCCATTTATTCAACGCCTGCACCACCACTCGCATCTATCTTCCACCCACCATTTCTCCTCTACACCACACGCTCGAAGCCACCTCAACTTCGGTCAAAGCTTCTCTCGCTGGCCTTGATTGTTGACTCCACCTACAACACCACGTCCAAGCCTCCATCTCCTTCAATCCACGCCCAGCAAACACCAAGCTTGCTACCTTCTCCTCCACGTGGCCACGAATCGAGTCACTCCTTTGTTGGCCCGTCTCCGCAAGCCCAGCCTCGGCGTTGATCCCACCTTTGTCCAGCAACAAGTCGTAGACAGCCCATCTTCAGCAATTTCGTGGCCCAATTCCACCGAGTGTAGAAGCCCAACAGCAGCCCATTTTCCAGTCCACATTCCAGCCCAATTCAATTTTCAAGCCCACCTTGGGCCCGCGAAGCAAGCCCAACCTAGCTATAGCCAAAGCCCAAGATTAGAAGCCCGCAATTTTGAGGCCCAAGCCCGCGAAGTCAGCCCACTTCAGGCCCGGTCCAATTCAAAAGCAAATCTCAAATTGGACTGAGATTTGTTGGGCTCGTTTTAGGCCCGGCCTAGTGTTCGCCGACACGGTTTCTGCGATTAACCGATGAGTTTATTTAGTAAACTCTTCTTAGTAGGCTAATGACGTCTAAGGGGTGTTTAGATTTATTTAATTAGGAATTAGGTGGTTAGATTAGATTAAGTGAGGCCTAGGTAAATTGTGTTATTTATCTAGAAGGGTTTGGGAATTTTCCGGGTCCGTATTGGTATTTAATTTAGTGATTTTGGCCTAGGTTGGCATTTTAGTATTTAAATTGATTTATTTAATTAATTTTAGAAATTATTTAATTATTAATTATTTTCCAGAAATTAGTCCGGAATAGTCGGTGATCGAAATTTCATGCTGATTACAATGGTGTGGTTAATTTTTGCAATTAAGTGTTAGTTTGTACAAATTGAATACTAATTGGAATTTTGAATATTTAATTCCAAAAATTGTGAATTTCAATATTTATTCAGAAAATCCCAAGTGTCGAATTTTAATCACCGAAAATGATTTTATATACTATATAAACTAGTGGGATTTTCAAAAGAATGTCATGAATTTTCTGGGTCCAATATGATCGTGTACCCACACACGACTAATTTACCGTGTATTTTTAATAAGAAGAAAATAGGCCAAGATCACCATAAGAGTTGTTGTGGATGATCACATGCCATCACAAGTTAGTCAATGGATAGGTATAGATTGATTCAACTTAAGTGCATACCGGCTGTGGGTGACGCCGCACGGTTAATGTATTATTCGTGAACAACCCTAATTTGATCTCGAACGACCATGAGTCATGGCATTTTGATTGATCCTACTCGATTACATGACAACCGAGGGTCATTCATGGATTGATCGGGGTCAACTTAAAGTAACGCATAAAACCCTAGATAGGCATCAAACTCAATTCGAGTCTAGTCAAGTGAATTTTGCCAATGCCACCAAAATTCGTGTACGTTGTGTTAAAGCCATTTCGGATCAAAACTTAGGCACAATCTTGGATCCAATTGCGGGTATCAACTATAGATATTATCAAGACATCCCTTTTTAATTGAAATGATTTTAGTGAGCCGTTAGTGCATTAATTGGGGAAATGCGTTAATTTGACGATATAGACTATAATGGACCTAAAGGTGAGACCAATTTAGCCTACTAAGATTTAAATTAAAATGAGACAAACTTTGTTAGGGCATGGACAAGGGGTAGGCACCACTTTTGGGATGACAAGAGGAATTGACCAAATTGCCCTCTTGAGTCTATCCAATAATTGAATTTCAAGAAGCCATCCTAGCCCTTGATCTTGGATAAGGCACTTGGCATGATGGATAGCCAAGATTTCCTCTTGCACCCCCTAGTTTAAAGTCATCATGAGGGCAAGGACAATTAATGTGATGGACAAGTTTTCTCCTCAAGTTTCTTCATCTCCTCTCTCTCTCTCTCTCTCTCTCTCTCTTTCCCCCCTTTCCCTCACCTTTAGCCGACCCCCTCCTTCTTCCTCTCCTCTATCTTTTTCTTCCTTTTTTCCTCCCTTTATCTCTCACCATCATGCCCATTTGCCTTGCCGTCCACCCTCCTAGTTCCTTGCTGCCACTACACATTGTCACCACCATTCATGTGTCCATTTACCTTGTTGTTGCTTGGTCGTTACTGTTGTGAGCCGCAAGCCACAACTTGACCACCCTCGTCTCATCTTGGTTGTTAGTAAATAGATTTCTTAAACGTCAACTAGGCCGTTGTGACATCCTGAAATTTGGCCCCTATTTTGAATATATTAAACGGTTATTTCATTGACGCACTTATGGTTACTTTACTCGGAATTGACCACTCACGAGTTAACTAATCTATTAGGTGATGCCGTCAAGGGATACAAACACGACAAACTAGAGAATTTGATCAGAAACTGACTGCTCGACCATAATAATCGGTAAGGGTCAATATGACACTATTATAACTCGATTAGCGAATGGATATAAGTTGATTCGATGGAAGTACGTTGTCAAATTGTGGGTGGTTTCACATGATTAGAATATTCGCATCAAATGGCAATAAACTGATTTTCTATCAATATTATATTCAGGATACGTAATTGAATCCTCATGATTACATAACCACCAATGGTCGTCTATGATTCGGAGATGCACAAACATGGATAAAAAATTATTGACCACAGGTCAAACGCACTAAAACCCCTAAAAGCTACCCGTAGATTAGGTCGTACTAAAGTCGCGTTCAATCGATTTTAACCATGAAATTTAATTCGGTTTCGGGAATTGAACGTTTGAGGGTGTCACGATTTATTTATTAGACGTCACATTTTTCATCGAATTTCCAACAAGTCCGAAATTTTGCGAAAAAATGATTTTTGGACAAAAAGAAAAAGGAAATGAAATTCTGATGGGGAGGAAAATTGGAGTTTTTCTACCCAAAAAGGCTCATTTTTGGGAAATTAAGCTTAAAAAAGTATTTGGGAGACTATCGATAAGAGTAGAAGATTTTTGTGGCTTGTGTGATGATGATTTAGATATTTCATAAGAGTTGTGATTGGTTGTTTCATTTTCTTCTTTTATCTTCTCTCTCTCTCCCGTTCTTCTTTCTCTCTCACACACGCAAGACCCCCTGCAGACAACCCCTTCTTTCTTCTTTCTTTTCCCCCACGTTCCTTCCCTCATGTTCTTCATCCCCTCCATTTAAATATTCTCTTCTGTCGCCAGCCCATTTCCTCTCCACCTTGATCTGGTTTTCCATTTTGTTTTATTTTGCTGCACCCCTCACCCCACCGCACCACCACCAGCTCGCCCCATCACTGCGTCTAGCTCCAACCGTCCTTCACGCCCTCAGCTCCACCACCACCACTTTCGCGCCACCACAACGCCACCCTAGTAGCCCCATCACCACCGCCAACTCCGTCTCCATGCCTGCACTTCCACCAACTCCAGCTTCTCCATTCCTTTCATTTTTGCTGCCGCAACTTCACCACCGTCAACCCACCAGCTCCTCCGCGTCCAACCACCACGGCCAGCACCCAAACCGAAACCCCTTTGGCTAAGAGCTTGTAGGACAGCCACCGCCACCGTCGAGCCTCCGTTCAAGCTGTGGTTGTCTCATGTTTTCGTCACTATCGCATCACCATTCGCCACGAGCCCGCCGCCGTTGAAAACCCGTGAGTTAACTCCCTATTCTTTGATTAGGCGTTAATTGTGCTTAGGGGTGATTAGATTAGCACTAATAGTGATTAGTTTTAATTAAGCTTGACTTAGTTTAATTGAGATTAAGAATGATTTAGATTAATTTTAATTGCGATTAGTTTAAGTAATTACGATTAGATTAATTGATCATGGTTAGATTAATTAATTGAGTTTAGTTTAATTAATCGTCATTTATTTCATTAATCGCAATTAGTGTAATTAGTGACGGATTAGTCGTTACGTAGAATTTTACGCTCATTTTCTTGGATGAAATTATACGTGATTTTGATTGTTTGCATGTCCGATATTATGTGGTTGATTGCTTGATGGTAGATATTGATTATTATTGTAAAACACGGTTTTATAGGCAATTAAATGGAAAAATGTGAGGTGTCGGGTTTGGATGTCAAATTTTACATGCTAGATAAAACAATGGAGTTTTAAAATGGAGGTGTGTCAAGTTTGGCGATTCGATTTTGAATACGTGACCATGCATGATTATTTTACCAGGATTTTTAAATAAGAAAAATTGGCCAAGTTCATTATATGAAAACAGAGCATTTGAAAACAAAAGTTTGGTGTTCTTGGCTAAATATGTGCCTGCATGGTCACTTAATGGAACCCCTCACCCGACAAGAGTTAGGGGCGATGCCCAATTTCATCAGATGCCCGACGGGGGTCTAGAAGCCGAGTCGCAGTTAAGGTCGGACCGATGCTCTTTTATGGAATGCCATCTAGGCAAGGGTTCTAGACGTTGCCATGCCTGATGAGGTAGGTCAATGCCCGATTATACCAGAAGACCGCCAACTTTTGTGTTAGCCGTGGCTCGAGGGGTCGAAATAATCGGACACGTGTGAATGATTGTGATGCATTGCGCTTAATTCTAGGGTAAAACTATTAGGTATGGTATGGGAAGTGCCAAAATGGGTTTACCTTATAACCAGGACCAGTGTGGATGCTTGGTGCACAAGAGATATGTGTTCTGATTGTTATTTATGCATGTTGTTATATTATTATTGTATGAGACGTGCTAATGTGTAGGGGTGTGCTGAGGCAAGGTGAGTTTACGTGCGACATGTGCTTAGGCTGCCTTCAAGGCGAATTCGTGTCCTAATTGAGGCTTAGGGATTTTAACTTGCTGAGATTTTATCTCACCCTATCATTATTAAACATTTTCAGGGCCGCAGCGTGGAGATTTGCTTAGTGCGAATGTAGTGAGGTCGAGATGCGACACTTTTTAGCTGACCCTACCGCTAGTGAAGTTTAAGTTGATCCTAATCCCTTAAGGTTTTTGAGAGGGTCTATAGGAAGTGGCTGTAGAAAGGCTTGTAATTATTAAACTTCCTAGGGGTAATAGTGGATAAATAAATGTTGTTTTCGGCAACATTTGTTGTGCTTTACTATCCCTATTGTTTGTTTATTGATCGGGGGTTTATTTAATTTGCTTCCGCATGCGTTTAATTGAAAGATAAAAAAGATGGGTCGATGACACATCTTGAGACGTCGCATTTTCAATCGACCGCCGAGGGATGTTGTTGAAACTCGGGGTTTGGGCGTGACAACCGTTGCATTACGTGACTTGAATTGAGGACTGCCTTTAGTGCCGTAGGACTATCCTAGGTTGAGGAACTCATATGATTAATTTTGTATCGTTTGCTTATGATATGCTTGATCTATATAGTTTAGGATTGATCGAGGAACGAGTATGTGAGGGTTGAGGTTGCTTGGGTTTGGTGTGAGTTGTGGAAATGGTTTAACTAGGCTTAAGCTCGTTGTGATTGTTGTTGTGGATCATTTGCTATTGTTACTTATGCTTGATCTTCATATTTGAATGCCATGAATGGTTATATGAGTATTATATGAAGTGATCTTTGCATATAGACGTCTATAAGTCATGGTCGAAGCTTGAGTTCACATCGAGTCGCTGAATCTAGAACGGCGTTGGTTCTTGGACATGTGTGGAAGTGCATCATGTCATGCCCTAAACCCTGAGCATGTGAACATCCCACAACAGTTGATTAAAATTGCGATATCCCTAGATGCATCACCAGCTCATTCTTTTTATTTTTCAATTAAACACATACGAAGCAACTCAAATAAACAACACCCAATCAATCATCACAGCAGGATAGTAAAACACAAGAAGTATTTCCAAAGGTACAACCTTCATTTATTACTTGTTAACCTTAGGAAGTTTAACAATTACAAGCTCATTCTAAATGGCGACTTCCTACCGACCAACTCAAAAAAACCTGTTGGTGTTAGGGTTAACCTAAACTTCATTAATAGTAAGGCTAGCCAAAAAGTGTCGCATCTCGCCCACCACAACCATACTTTGTAGTTCTCCACACTACGACCCTAAAAATAATTAACAACAATGAAGTGAGATATAAATTTCAGCGAGTTAACTTCCTAAATATCAATTAGGACCCTAATTCGCTTCGGAGGTAACCTAAACACACAACAACATACAATCTTACCTTGCCTTGACACACCCCTACATATTAGTATATCTCACATAGCAATATTAGTGCAACACGCATAAATAATAATCAGAACACATTCGAAATATTCCAAGTGCATTGCCAACACACGTATTCCAATTATTACGACCCCTCATTATTCTAGGCTAGTACTCAAGCGTCACGGGTCAAGCTACAATTCTAGTTTCATGCTCAACATATTTCATTGTCAGATATACAATAGGGCATGAGTTACACATTGCTTGGCACGTCCTTATGGCATTCATATTTGGACTAATGAGAAAGATAAAACCGATTGCTTGAATGCTTGATTTGTGTGATCATATGAGGAATTCTGTCATTGATGGATTTCGGGACAATACCCCCACATCAACGGGATGTCTCGTTAGTAAGAACGAGATGATGCCCTCACGTCAATGGGATGCTGTTCACGAAATGTGTTATAGCCCAATGGATTTTGAATGTCATGCTCAACAAAGCAAGACAATGTCTGGTAGGTTTCTAAAAGAGCCGTAGGGCTTCAGTTATGTATGATCAATAATTGGACTCGAGATAGCATGGTAGTATGGAATGCCATGTGATTCTCGAGGCACTAAATGTGTATGAAGTATTTGAGTGCTATGTGCATACTTTGGAAGTTGTTTTATGGCTCACACATTTTTCACATGGATTTATATGAGATGCATGAGATAGGTGCATGATTTAAATGCCATTTTTAGTGACTAAGAAGGCACATGCATGCTATAACCGTCATTGTTCAAGAAGTGAAAGGCATGTAGATGTCCTAAAAGTTGTTGTTTGAGTCTCGAAGGCTTTGATAATGTTGCGAATGTTGATATCCGACACATGTGAATATTTTGGCTATAATTTGCACTAATTGTGACACGTGTGAACTTATATGCCTTTGTTTAGGACTTGAGGGACTTAGGTTGAGAATAGATTCCATCATGTATATAGTTAAAGCAAAGCTTAGACTTTGTTATTGATCTACCATCAACATATTTAGGTTAGAAAATCATAAGGCTCTGATGCAAGACATCTATCTGTACGAGGTTTAGGGTTTTTACTTATTGAGTTTTCAACTCACTGTTGTTATATAACCTTTTCAGATCCCGAGGTAAGAATCTACCATCATCCCATTTTTGACTTCCTGTGCACATGGAAATTATGGTGCTAGACTTCAAGGATGCTACTACTCACATCCTCTTCTAGCACCACACCACGACGGTGTGGGTGGATGAGGGTGTGGGGCATCTGGTCCCCCATTTATTTACGACTTGGTTTGCTTGGGTTGATGAGGACTTCTATGGTCCTTTGCATGGGTTTGACAGCCCCTCCTAATAGTACCGTGAACAACTCCGAGTTCGACCCCGACTATGCCCTTGAGCCCGAGTTGTCGCTGTGAGGACACTAGCGAAAGATGGGAACCATTTTTGGTATCTGTCTTTATAGAAGGCATTAGGACTAACCCCCATTTTTTTTTTATATCTTTTTGTGTGTGAGGATGACCAATCGAAACGGCCCCAAGGTTAGGCTTATAAATTTGTAATCGTTTTGCGTAAATAAATAAAGCATGAAAGGTATGCAGTATGTATGAGCATGTGTTTCTCTCTAATTATCCATTGTTTGTTGTTGATTGATTGGGTGAATGGAGATTGCACGCTTCCGCATGTGCAAAATCAATGGGATGGCGACACCTCCAGGGACATCACAACTTGATCCCATTGCGAAGGATGTCATGATCTCGCACCAAGGGTAGGTCCAGGACTAACATTAGATGCCCAACGATGGCTCGGAGTGGATGTTAGAGGTGAATCAATGGAATGGTGACACTTCCTAGGATGTCGCAACTTGATCCAGTCACAAAGGATGTCACGTTCTCATGCCAAGGCTAGGTCTAGGGCATGACATTGGATGCTTGACAATGGCCAGGAGTGGATGTTAGAGGTGAATGCCTTGACTACCAACCAAGATGACTACTAGAGACAAAACTCGGAAGTCTTGACGATCAACTCAAGAGCCCAACGATGGCTCGGAGTAACTGTTGAAGGCAAATGCCTTGACTAACAACCGAGATGCCCCGGAGTAGAGTGCTTACAATATGGGAATCATGGATGCCAAATTAGAGAATTGGAGGTCACTACGTGAGTTGCCTACATGGACTAGCTGAGTAGTGAAATGGGCATGGACCTTAGTGATATTATGCATGATAAATGTGAAGCTTGATGCACTCATTGCACAGTAGTATGACCTGTGACATCCTAAAATTCGACCCCTTTTCGATAAAGTGAAATGTGCATATCGTTGGCGCGCCTATGGTCATTTTTCTCTTAGAGCTGATCACTCACGAGTTAGCTAACCTATTGGATGAAGCCGTTAAGGGATATAACCGCGATAAAATACCTAAAAGCTATCCAATTGGTTGGATTGGACTAAAATCGCGTCCAGTCGATTTTAATCATGAAATTTAATTCGGTTTTGGGAATCGAATATTCGAGCGTGTCACAATTCAGTTTTAGGACCGTCTCATTGCCCGTCAAATTATTGATGAGTCTGAAATTTCAATAAAGAAATTATCGGAGGATTAATTGAAGACCAAGAGAAAATAGAAAGAAAAAGGGGAAGAGAAAAGGAACATATGAATAATGATATTAAGCATTTCCTTTTTTTCTCTCTCTCTCCATTTTCTCTCTTTTTCTTTCTTTTCTCTTTTCTCCCTCCCTTCTCTCCCCTCTCCCTTCCCCCTCGTGCGAACCCCCCACCGCTTGCCCTCCGCTTGCCCTCTCTCTCTTCCCTTTTGACCGGTCAAGCCTTATCTTCTCTCTCTCTCTCTCTCTCTCTCTCTCTCTCTCTCTCTTCTTCTTCTTCTTCTTCTTCCTCCCTGTGCGTCGAACGAACTGAACCAGGAGCAGAAGCAGCAGCTTGCCGCGGCTGTCGTTGCCGCCCGTCTCGCCGCCCGCGCTCACACGCCCTGCGTCCACCGCTCACCGCCGTGCACCACCTACCCTCTCCTCCGCCCAGGCGCCCCTTCCCCACGCGAGATAGTCCTATTCAGCCCTTGTTCAGCTCGATTCCGCCCCATCCAGCCACTCCGGCCACCGCTTAGCACCGCCGAACCTCCCCAACGTTTCCCTTGCCCTCCGCCAGCCTCCCCTCGTCGCCCTAGCCGCCGGATTAGCTCCGGCAAGCCTTGAACCGCAACCCACGAAATGGGTTTCCAACTGGTTCGGAGCCGCTTTTGGGTCGTTTCCAGGCCCCGAACTCGAGCCGTGCTTTAGGAAGAATTGTTCCTCGCGTTGCCCCCGTCGGATTGATCCGATTTGCGCGCGATTTGGTGAGTAATCTCACTAATCCCGGATTAGTTGGCTAATTATGCTTAAGGTTGGTTTAGTTTTAATTAATTATGTTTAGGTTTGATTAGAATAAATTAGCAATTATTAGTCAAATGTGATGCGATTTAGATAAATTGATTGCGCAATTAGCAAGTAGACGTGGTCTACTAATTATTGGAAGTGCCTCAGGATTTTTCCCGACCCTTTGTGGGCTCCAATTAGGCTTTTCGGGCCTAAGTGGAATTTCTGGTATTTAAATATTAATTTTCGGAATTAAATTAATTAATTATTTATTTTCTGAAAATTCAACTGGGATGGCCCGAGACTGGAATATTATGCTGATGACCATGGTGAAGTCCGTTGATTTAATCGGGCTTTATTTTGAGCTGAATCGAATTTTTAATATTAATTATTTAATTTTCGAAATTAATTAATTATTTATTTATTTTCCGAAAACTCAATTGAGATGGTAAATGACCAGAATATTATGCTGATGATCGTGGTGAAGTCCGTTTATTTAATGGGGCTTTATTTTGAGTTAAATTGAATTTTTAATATTTATTAATTAATTATTTTTCGGAAATTAAGATTGAGATGGCCGACGACTGAAATCTCGTGCTGATTGTCGTGGCATAGTTCGTTTATTTATTTGAGCTCTACATTGTATGGAATTAAATAAATTGTGATGTTTTAGGGATTTACCCTAAATTGATTTGGAATTGATTGAGATTGAATGATTGATTGGTAGATGGCCAAGTATGTTTGTTTAGCATTTATAATGCTTTCATGAGTTGTAAAGTGGATGGAATCATGAGAGTGAACTGGAAATACTCTGAATTATAACTGATCAGACACGGTGTATGGACCTACGTGGTTCGGTGAGTGGGACATCATTGGCGAAAACGGCGCCTTAAAGAATGCACATATCATTCTAGTACTCATATTGTTATAGGCATGTATGGTTCGGTGATTAAGGACATCACTGGCAAAAACGGCGCCTTAAAGAACGCATACACTTGTCTATCAAATACATTGTTATAGGCATGTGTGGTTCGGTGATTTGGGATATCACTGGTGAAAACGGCGTCTTAAAGAACACACACAATTATCTATTGAGTATATGGTTGTAAGCATGTGTGGTTCGGTCATTTGGGATATCACTGGTGAAAATGGCGCCTTAAATAACGCACACAATTGTCTATTGAGTACATGGTTGTAGGCATGTGTGGTTCGGTGATTTAGGAAATCACTGGTGAAAACGGCGCATTAAAGAACGCACACAATTGTCTATTGAGTACATGGTTATAGGCATGCGTGGTTCGGTGACTAAGGATGTCACTGGCGAAAACGGCGCCTTAAAGAACGCACGCAATTGTCTAGTGGATAAGTCACATTGGTGAACTTGACGCCCGAGAGTATTGACCTAGAATGGTCCGTCTGACATGTAATCGACCAGATCAATTGATCATTACTTTAATTTGATGTTGTGAATTGATTGACTGAATGGAAATGACCGTGAGTTGTCTCGTTGGCATGTAATCGACTAGGTCAATTTGATCGATACTTCGATCTGTGATTTGATTGATTGTGCATTGAAATATTTGAAGTATCTGTATATAACCTTGAATTGCAGGTTGAGATTGATGTCAAGGTACGTCTTCTGCCCTGTGCATGTTTAGGCAGCCTATAGTATAATATTTTACTAATTGGGCTTAGTGGGGTAGAACTCGCTGAGACGTAGTCTCATCCCGGTTTGGGGAAAAACATTTCAGGACCCCGCTGAGGAGCTGAGGAGGAATCTGAGAAGGAGTACTCTGGGGTGAAACTTAAGGAGAAAGATTTTTTAGAGAAGAAGATAATCCCAAGAAGGGCTTTGAGTATGGCCCAGATGGACTGAGAGTTTATCTTCTTTTGATATCTCCTTTTTTATGTGAACAGAGTTTAGATTAAAAAGTTGCGAAGTGTTCTGGTTTGTGTTTTGTATAAAAGTTTGATTATAAATTTCAATATGAAAAAATATGGCCCTGTTTTTCTATCCCATCATTTTATTATCTGGGAATTTTAACTGTTTCCGCATGTGCTTAATAAATGAAAGGGTTGGCGATACATTGTCCTGGGATATCGCATTATAAAATCGACCAAGTGAGAAGGATGTGTGCGTGCCCGAGGATCGGGGCGTGACATGACCCATGTGATTGTATATGACGCGTGTCACATTAAATGCATGCTGGCATTACTCATGTGACTTGAAATGATCTCTCATTATAGAGCAACCGTCGTGCTAGAGGGCGAGCATTACGAGTTTATCGATCCAGACTTTCTGGGCATGGTGTTTGTTCAATACACGATTGTCTTTCTAGTGGATATAGGATAGTTTGGTCTGATTTCCTACCATTTTGTTGCTATATTTGTACTAACAAACGGTCGCCTGTTAGGACCAATTCCATTCCTGTTGCTCTTGGTATAGGTGGAGGTAGGAGTGATGTGGACGATTAGGAGCCGGAGTAGGACAAAGCGCAAAGGGGTCATCCATGTATTTTGACATGATCGTAACTTTTTGGGGCATGGGATCATGTAGTCGGGATAGTCGAATGGAGGGACATACGTATAGATAAGGAACTTGCTATAATACAGTTTAGAGAGACATACACCTTTTTGATTTCTCCCAGTTTAGGTCCTTCCTTTTGATGTATAATTCACCACCCGATGTACATATACGTATGATAAATAATGGAAGCATGATTCCCTCTATTATTGTGTTTTTAGAGGCATGTGTATAAATCATGTTATAAATTCTAACCTTTAGAAAAGACTTTCGCTTGCGTGATAACTTAAAGTAAATACAAAACAAGGATTAGTAAGTGGTGGACTGGGACGCCACAAGGTCACCCTCGCTTGGGTGAGCATAAGCCACATTTGTTTAGGCTGGTGAGGGCATCAGATCTGGCAAAGGCCTCCCTTGCCCTCGCATGAGGTCAGCCATTGACTATCGATTAGGTCTAGTGATGACCATTGGAGGGAAATAGGGAAAAAAGATAAAAGAAAAAGAAAGGAAAAAGAAAGTAAAGGAAAAAAAAAAAAAAAATTCGTAAAATTCAAAAAAAATTCAAAAATTGGCCTTGCCATGTTGGATGGTTAGTGTTGATTAGATTGCTAGTTCAATAATTTTTTACCAAAATTGACAAATTGTTAAAATATTTAAAACTAAATCGACAAATTATCCAAAGGTTTTGGATTAAATTAGTAAGTTATCAAGAACAATTTTCTTGTTAGAGTTAACTCCTGATTTTCTAAAGTAATGAAAATAAGAAGACAAATGGCAAATAAGATGGAGGAACTTGGCATTTGTTCGCTAATTGAACATAAATGACCTAAACTATTGGGTGGCTTTTAGGGGTTTTCATGCAGTTGACCCGTGGCCGATAATATTCGATCCATGTTTGTGCCTCTTCAATAGTTGATGACCATTGCTTATCATGTAATCACAAGGAATCAATTACTAATCCTAAGTACAAGATCAATAGAAAATTGATTTATTGTCATTCATCGCGACTATCGTAATCATGCGGAATTACCCACAAATTAACTATATACTTCTGTCAAATCGATTTATAATCCGTTTTCTAATTGACTTACAACAATGTAGTATTGACCATTGTCGATCATTATGATTGAGTGGTCTATTCTTGATTGAATTCTTTGGTCATTTGCATTTTAATCATTTATAATCTCTTTTAATAGATTAGTTAACTTATGAGTAATCAATTTAGAGTCAATTAACTATCAATGCATTGATGAAATAACTATTTCATATATTTTGAAGGGTCAAATTTCTGGATATCACAAGTGGGGCTTCGTCAACCCTCGCTTGGGGCCAATACCCGATTTGGGTGACGCCTCACTGGCCCTTGCCTAAGGTGACAAAGCTATGCTTCCCCCCCTCTCACCCTTAGGGTTAGCAACCTTTGCCAACCTCTCCAATGATGGGCATTGTTGTCACTAACCCTTCGACGATAAGCAGCAACAATAGTGCCTAGCCACGAGTCCTTGCCCTTTTTTTTTGTTCCTATTTTATTTTTTATTTTTTTTTAGTTTTTTAATATTATTTAAATAAGATTGGAAGAAAATTAATTAAAAAATGCCACGTAAGAAAGAAAAATTAATTTTAAAATACCACATCAACATTTTTCATTAGAGAAACTAACGATGTTAACGAGGGGAGGGGACTTGATTATGTCGATTTAACAAGTTTTAAAATTTGATTGCATTTTTTGAAAGTTTTAAGATTTGATTGTATTTTTGCGACAAGTTTTAGGACTTATAGTGCATATATTCATTTTAATGATGCTTTTGAACTCCACACTCCTTGCTAGGGTAATATCGTCCCTTGTCACCTTTAGCGCACCAAGGTTTTGCTCAATTACCATATCACAACCCTCCGGGCCTATAATAGCCTTCACATTATCTGCAAGGTCTTCCAGTACTATTAAGTATCAAACAAAATTTCACTTAGGAGCCATAATTTCAGAAATTCCTCCCATTTAACAAATAACAAGGTCAAGCACTAACCAAACATTGCAAAACATAATTAATTTGGCTTGTTAACGTTCCCGTGGTGTGAACACACAAAACCCCCTTTTCTCTTTTTTTCTCTTCTTTTCCTCCTCCTTTCTCCTCCTCCTTTCTTTTCTCTTCTCTCTCTTTTTCCCTTCTTTTTCGTGCAAGTTCTCCGCCTTTTAGAACACTCATTTTTCTTTTTCTTTTCTCTTTTAAAAAATAAATCAATCCCACTTTTTGACCCAAGTTAAAAAGACCAAAAAAGAAAAGGCAGATATTGCAATAGGAGCATTATTTGGTTTACTGTACAGTCAACCACTATCGGACTTAAACGATACGTCAAGAACACTGTCATCTTCAGTGCACATCAGATCACGTTCGTATCACGTTCAATTTGTGTCGCTATGGACACGTCTATCATGCTCTTTTTGTTCTTTAGCACGAATTTGCGTGTGCTCTTCCGCTAGTTATGATGGAAAAAGTGACAGACTACAGAGAATTAGCTAGGAGAGGCGAGAAATACAGATACTCTCACCACCAGTTTCAGGGCGGTGCATCCTTCTCCTATATAATATCTTTATCTTCTAGAAGAGGGCCAAGAGGTTCGTGATACATGTGGTGATGAGAGACTGACACCACCCAATGATCAATTACTGAAGTCTTGGTCTTCATGGCTGACCCAGGACCTGTGCTTGTCGTGAAGCTGACTCAATGGACACTTCAAAAGGGCCCGATCTCCCGTCGAGTCACTCTCACGAGGTCTTATCAAAAAACAGCGAGTCAAGCACGACACCCTCAATCGTCAACGGGGTCGATCCACGTGAATTGGACCTACGCATACCCGAGAGATGCTTGCCTTCTCTCATCTTTTATCACTTGGCACCCTCTATTTTCGTAACTACAAATTTGCACCCCCAATTTCAAGGGAGGGTACATCAATTCAACTCTCGTATTTTTTATCGATGTTAAATTTGGTTCTTGATCTTTTAATTTTGTTAAATTTACTGTTCATATTATTTTAATAAAATCAATTTAGCCTGTCAAAGTGTATAAGTATCACATTTAACATTGAGCGAGCATGTATAGACTATTTTTGACATTTCTCCCTCTTTTTTATAATAGTACCCCTATCCAATTTCATCTGTCACAGTCACCAACATACAATCTTAGTCCATAAAATCATAACCTATACCACTAGCTTAGTCGCCGCCACACCCCAGCAACATCATTGCCATCACCAAATGTCAAGGTCATGTCACCACCTGCTGCTTCCTTTGCCATTACTGCGATGGTACCCACCAGCCATAGCTCTTCCTCTCTCTCACTCTCACAAAAAAATGAAAAAGAAAAAAATAAAGAAGAAGAAGAAGCCAAAAAAGCATACATTTCATTACAAGTCTTATAACTAAGTTAGTATTTCACCATATCTATGTTAGTATTTCGCATTACCACATTTGGTTGATTTTATGTGATATCCCCTCCCAAGCTCCCCTCAATTATACTTTCATCTTGAATTTTGAGCACATGCTCAAACTAATAAATTTCATTAGAATTTTATAACTTTACGTGTGGGTTTCATTGATCAATTGACTTATTTGATTATGCAATTAAGTCCTTGAGCATTTTCAGGAAATTATGATGAAGTCCTTTGTCATCACTTCTCTTACGCCGGCCAAGTTGAAGCTGTCAAAAGAGTGACGTCCCATTGTCACTGTGGACTACACCCAGTAAATGACTTTGTCGCACTTCTTTAAAGACAAATTACAAAACCAATGGGCCCATGCATATAAATCCAGCCGACCCCACTATTTAATATCTCGTTCATTGGAATTAGCCTTCACTTATTTGGTAAAAGTCGTGCTCAGAGAGAATAATCCTTATCGCCAAAGTGAGCATTCTTAAACCTGGAACATGTTAGAGGGAAACAACATAAGAACCTCAAAACATTCAGTAGAAAGATCTGATTCCGCTACCTGAATCCGAATACCCCCGAGGCAATGTTCCGATCTCACTTGAGTACGGAGGAGGGGGTGAGGTGGTTTATCCTCCATTACCGGAATGAGTAACCCTTGAGATAATGCCCAACCTCGTTTGATTGTGGAGGAGGTTATTGGTTGCATGAGGTGATCTATCAGTCATAGTCAGCATAAATAAGAAAGGCGTGAATTTTCCCCATAGTTCAAATAACCTCGTAATGTAATGTCCCTAACTTCCTGCAAGTGTGGGGGAGGGGGTCCCCACGGTCTCATGAGATGGTTTAGCAACTACAATCAGAATAAGTAACCCCCTAAGGCAATGTCCTAATCTTATTTGAGTGTAGGGAAGGGGTTTAAGAACACCCCAATTCTGCCCATGATTGTGAAAAAATTGATTCATAAATCAAACATAAAGTGATGTTGCATTCTGAGTTTTTCTTACTTAGCGACTATTTATCGTACATGTCACTTTCCAAATCAATTTTATAAATGGGTCACATCAACTTATAGTGCTCTTTTCCGCAAATCTCGGGTCTTGGCTTGCGTCTTGGACACCCACAAGTCTTTGGAGGTCAAGCTCGGATTAATTCAAAATTGATCCGCCACTTCCTACACATTTAACTAATTATTATATATATATCATCTAGTAAAAAAACATACAGATTCGAATTTAGGTTACATACTTATGTCCATTTCAGGCAACCATTTTCCCCCGTGCTGGGCTCCAACGTGTCTATGAGCTTTCCGCCACGCGTCAAAGATTAAGGTGTCATACTGTAGCTAGCCTGCCCTAAATTTCTTGGATTCTACCAATTTCTACCGTACAATTTTTTAAAAAAAATTTAAAACCCGAAAAATTAAAAAATTGGAACATTTCCTCGAAAGATAGTGTCGGGTCAAATCCCTTTTTGACTTTGCCATCCCTAATGAATAGGTAATAATGGTGCTTAGCGCTTCTGTTGCTCTCCCGTATTGTCTTCGTTTCACACGGTCGCAGACTCGAATTGACTTCAATTGTGGGTGCTTTCTAGAGTCCCGTGGGGACAAAGGGGAACCGGTCCAAATTTTCTACTTTTTTTAATTTGTCGGAATTTATCTTGAATCATGTAAAGGTTATTCAATCTGATATAAAGCTATTTCGCTTTGTAGATCGAAATTTACTTTTAATCGTTATAACTCGCTTGTTCTTATGACAAGCAATTTATAGTTTTGAATGGTAGTTTGACAATAGTCTTTTAAAGTAAAAATGTTAAACACTCAATAATTGACCTACAATATAGTGATATGCCTAAAATTTCCATAATTGATTATACATGTTTTCCCAAGTAATTGTAATTTTCCGATAGGCCATCATAATTCACAAGTCAATGCCTCAAAGTATCATAAGGTTGAATGTCCTCTAAGGTTGAATGTCCTATAATTGATGGTTTTCCTACGAAAAGTCATGAACTATATAAATTTATCGCGAATTTGTTTTTCCAATCTTGGAAAATTGACTAGATGATTGTAACACCTTTTTCAGTTTGTAAGCCTTAGTAATTATTCTCATATGTTGTAATTTTTTCTTAATCAGCAGTGTTATTGACAATCTTACAACCAATAATTTTGCTTAAAATGTTTGTAAGTAATTATATTAAATAATCAAATGGTCAAATTTTATTTTTTTTGGGTTAAAATTTAGAATGGATTGCACAATTATCCAATCATTATTAATGAGATGAATGGATTCTTTATGAACTATTTGACTAACCTCATGAATTAGATCAAGTGCGAATCATAACCAATCTGAGTAATCCAAACACGATATTATGATGCGCCTATACCACACATATTGGTCCATTCTTTGCCGACTAAGCCAATGATGAACCTAATCAGCATCTATACTCTGTCTCTAGGGCATATCCAACAAAATTTTCACTTAGTCTTCCACCAAATAGGTGGCATATATTAACATTCGACTTTGGCCAAACCAAATTGAATATATCTTTCTGCCACCATCAAGCTTGTCTGAATAACGAATACTGCCACAGAATTTATACTTATGTCTCTTTCTTGCAACCTTCTTTCCAGAGAAAATACCCCCCTCCGTGGCCGCCAACCATGTTTGAAAAAACAAAAATCCTACAAAACTCCTAGCCTCACCCTCGCTATTACATAAAATTCACTATCAGGCTTCTGTCTCTTCAATGGAGATTCTTTACTCTCCTTTTCACTTCTTCATCTTCATCACCTTGCTTTCAACAGCAGCAGAGCTCAGCAGATCTGCCGACACAATAACTCTGTCTCGGCCGGTCAGAGATAACGAGACTCTAGTTTCCGCGGGAGCAAAGTTCGAGCTTGGATTCTTCAGCGCTGGAAATTCGTCTAACCGGTATGTTGGGATAAGGTTCTACAACATCCCGGTCAAGACTGTTGTCTGGGTCGCGAATAGGGACGATCCAATCAATGGCTCGTCAGGAGTCCTGCGGATTGAAAGAGGAGGGAATCTGGTCATTGTTGACGGAACAGGAAGAGCTGTTTGGTCCACGGACACAGCAAATGTGACCTCCGGTACCGTGGCTGCGCAGCTCCTGGACTCCGGGAATCTGGTCCTCACAGATGAAAGCAACAACGGTTCGAGGAATATCCTGTGGCAGAGTTTTGACCATCCTTTCGATACGTTACTCGCAGGGATGAAGCTAGGGTGGGACCTGAGGATCGGTTTGAACCGGTATCTCACTTCTTGGAGGAATTCAGACGATCCTTCAACAGGAGACATCACATACAAAGTCGAACTCAAGGGACTGCCCCAGAAGTTCCTCCGCAGGAATGCTTCAGTAATTGAAAGAAGCGGGCCATGGGAAGGTATCCAGTTCAGTGGATTGCCCCTGAACCCAAATGCAATCATCAAACCCGAGTTCGTGAACACCGCTGAAGAAGCGTACTATACCTATCAACTCAACAACAATTACAACATCACGAGGGCCGTGCTCAACCACTCTGGCACGCTTCAACGCTGGCTCTGGAACGATAATACACAGTGGACAGTCATACATGAGTTGCCAAATGATCAGTGCGACGAGTATGCAAAATGTGGGCCTAACGCTGTGTGCACGATTGGTGATGCCCCAATATGCAGCTGCCTGACTGGGTACACCCCTAAATCGCCCCAGGAATGGTCAATGAACTCTTGGTCCAGCGGGTGTGTTAAGAAGAAGCCCTCGAATTGTCCTAAAGGAGAAGGGTTCAAGAAGCTGAAGGGTGTGAAGGTTCCGGATATGTTGAGTTACTGGGTGAACTTGAGCACGAGCCTTGACGAATGCAGAGCCAAGTGCCTGAAAAATTGTACTTGCACCGCGTATACCAATGCAGACATTGCCAATAAGGGTAGCGGGTGTCTGCTTTGGTATGGAGATCTTCTCGACATCAGAAAGCTCGTTCAACCAAACCACAATCAGAATGTTTTCATCAGGGTCATGGCGTCTGACATAGGTATATTTTCGAAATTCAGTGAAGTTAGATATTTGTCTCCATCTCGTCTCCCTAGCCGTTCCTGAAATTTTTCTTCCATCGTGGGTAATAGGCAATTATAAGTGGAAATTGTGGTTGGTGGCACCAGCAATCGCCGCATCACTCTCTCTAGCAATGCTTTTGCTAATCTGTTTCTGGAGGAGGAGAACCAAAAAACGTCTAGGTAAAGTGTCTTTCTTCCTCGGCAAATATTGACCTCGGTTAATAATCTCCCAGTGCAATTGTTTCAGTTTCCTTGAAGCACTTTCAAATATTGTATAGTCTATTAGCATGCTCGACTTTGTAAGAATGCTAGAATCTGGGCTTCATCGGTATTGTTGCAGCAATAAATGTGAGGTTTACAAAGATGAGCAATTAAACTAGCCAATGGACCAACTTAAGTTCATTGCTATTCAACCTTCAGGAAGATCTTTTCCCCAAAAGATAAAGTGGGTCGAACAATTTCGAGCTGATATACTGAAAAAGTCTCTCCCCTACACAATTCATCGGTTATTTTTTTGCAGGGAAAACATCAGAAGTGCAGGCTGGGAGTGGAGACAACTTAGAGCTGCCTACGCTAGACTTGGAAGTCATTACTAAAGCGACTGATAGCTTTTCGTCTCTCAATAAAATCGGAGAGGCCGGTTTTGGTCCTGTCTATAAGGTAAGGACCTTTTAAGTATTACTATCTACGAATATGGACATTGGTTCTGTGGATATTGACCAGATCTATAAGAATTCGCCTGTCCCAATAACTAGAAAGAGAGAAGGGTGCTTCCTCACAAAGAGAGGGTATGTATGCTCGTCAACTCTCAAACGAGCTCTGGAGTTTCATTCCTCTTTATATATTTCATTTCAGAGCAGTTGGACAATACCATGATGGCACCCATATAAAGAAAAGAAGACTTGGTTATGTACTTATCGAATTAGACATGGATATGTGATTTTAGCTTCGTCATTTTGAATAGTTGTCTTAAGCGATGAACGTAAATATTGCAGGGTTTAATGTCCGATGGAGTTCAAATAGCCGTCAAGAGGCTGTCGCAGAACTCCAGACAGGGTTGTGATGAGTTCAAGAATGAAGTCTTGCTGATTGCGAGACTTCAGCACCGAAATCTTGTCAAACTATTGGGATGCTGTATTAACGGAGAGGAAAGGATGTTAGTATATGAATATATGCCGAATGGAAGCCTCGACTCCTTAATATTTGGTCCGTTCCAAGCACCTCATCTTAGTAGGAAAATGTGGTTAATTACTTTAAACGTTTCTTTTCAGAGAGGATCGATCCTATTTTAAGTTAGTTTGTGGTTTTGTTTGTGAATTCCTATGGTTGATTTGGGTCCCCAAAAACACATGTAGGTAATAGAGGAGGTAATTCTCTCGTGTGGAGGCGGCGTTTTGATATCATTGTGGGTGTTGCAAGAGGACTTCTGTATTTACATCACGACTCAAGATTGAGAATAATTCATCGGGATCTAAAAGCTAGTAATGTGCTGCTAGATAGTGAGATGAACCCAAAGATATCAGATTTTGGCATGGCTAGGGCTTGCAGAGGAGATCAATCTGGGGCACAGACGACACGTGTAGTCGGGACTTAGTAAGTGCCCTTAGAAGTTCTTGCCACACTAGATATTATCCATATTTTGATGCATGATTCTGTGGCTATTTTTTTTTTTAATTGACTAAGCATTCTTGCCTCGAAATGTGATGCAGTGGATACATGCCTCTAGAGTATGCAATAGATGGAATTTTCTCGACTAAATCAGATGTTTTTAGCTTTGGAGTCCTAGTCCTGGAAATAATTAGCGGCAGGAGGAACAAAGAATTCCATCACCATGATCACAATTTTAACCTTCTTGGACATGTAAGCTTCTACTCCAAGATTCTACTTCGAGTTCTGACATTACTCAAATAAAATTGCCTTGGACTCTGCAACTTTCAGGCCTGGAAATTATGGCTTCAAGGGGAGGCCACCGAACTCATAGACAAACAAATGGAGGATTCATTTCCAAGATCGGAAGTTATCAGGTGCATCCAGATAGGCCTCTTGTGTGTTCAGCGAAGTCCGGAACAAAGGCCAACGATGTCATCTGTAATACGAATGTTGGACAGCGAGAGTGCCTCATTGCCACAGCCCAAGCAACCGGGATTTTACACGGAGAGGTTCAATGATCAAATAGACGGTGAAACAAACGAGTTAACCATTTCCAAAGTCGAGGGTGGGTGAAGATCCACGAGATTTCATGCACACAAAGTTAACACCACGTAATAGTCAAGGTATTAGCCGTTACATTGTAGATTGAAACTCTAGTACACGTAATTTGTCAGGGTATTTTCGGCATGAAATTGTGAAAGGATTCTCTGCTTTCTTCGAGAAAGTACTTGCTCTTGAGAATGCACTTGGAGTAAACTTCTCTTCGCTATATGTGTGAAACTCCATTCATATTGACAAATAACAGTTACCTGCTTGGATGTTACAAATTCCAAATCAAAGGCATTAGTTGATAGATTAGGTGGATGAGATTCCGTGTGGGCCATCGAAAATTCATAGTACATTTGTAAAGCTGAAATCCTTCCACTTTCCAAGATGGCTTTGAGAAGGGCGACATCAGGGTTGGAAGTTTCCGTTCCCCCCTGTTGTCTGAAATCGTAGGTATTGCTTCTTCTTTTTTTCTCTTTCATCGTGTGGAAAGCAACTGCAAGCCCGCGCAAATAATCAATGTTTGGTCAAAATTCTTGCTCGAACTTGCTTTCATCCTCATGCTTTGAGTACCTATCTAATCAGCAATCTAAAAAAGGACAGAAGGCAACGTCAGTTGCTGAAAATAAGGAATGAAGTATATAATCATCATGACATATGTTCGTCGGGAAATGGAAAATTTCTCTGCTATCGCGTTTATCGAATGTTTCATCGACTGAAGGAAACACTTCCTCTGACCTCATTCCCCACATAAAAACTTGTCGGAAAATCTTAGCTTGTCCTGGACAACGAACAGATGAAAAGCAAAGAGTTAAGGTGCAAAGAGTAATCAATATTCAACAGAGGACAAAACCACAAAACATGGGAAATGATGCTTGCCAGAGAATACAGAAATTTTGAGAAATTTGAAATGGTATAATATTTGAAGTCGATAGATCGACGCTGTCCAAATCATTTGTCGTTGCCTAGTCTGATTGTACCATTCATTGACAGGCGGGTCAATTTGGTTGTCTAAAGTTTAAGGGTTAATACCTTGAAAAACTTAAAACTAGTACACTTGTGATAAATTTACTTCAAATTATTTTTTTGACCATGAAAAACCCCAAATTAGTATACCTGTGATAAATTTACCCCGACTAACCATAAAAAACCATAAACTGATTCATTCATGACAAATTTACCCCAAACTAATTTATTCGATCGAAAAAACGCAAAACTGGTAAATTTATAACAAATATACTCTATACTAAATTGGATTAATATCACAAAAAAATCATAAAAATTGTAAATTGTGACAAATAAAACATAAAATCCCAAATTGGTATACCAGTTAACTGTCACGTGTTATTTAACTTAATAATTTTTTTTGATAACCTAGAGAACCCTGTAAGCCGACAACCGACAAGCAAACCTTGGGAGAGCGACTGTAGAACCCACCACCATAGTACTCCAAGTAAGAATCCCTAACAATGTCCTTGGAATTCGAACTCCTCCCTTTCGTGAGGGGGAGAGAGCCCCAAGTCAGATGCGCCACTGCAAGCGGTGGTAATAATAATTTAATGGTAAAAATTAACGAAAACTAACAGATAGTAAATTTGTCACAAGTGTATCGGTTTAGGGTAAATTTGTCAAAAATATACCAGTTTAGGGTTTTTGGTGGTCAAAAACATAGTTTTGGATAAATTTGTTACAGCTGTATTAACTTTGGGTTTTTTGGGGTATTAATCCAAAGTTTAAAGTCTAAGATTGTGCAACACTTGCAGCCGTTGACTTGGGTGGGAAAAGATGACCTAACCTACTAAATTTCATTATGAGTTATCTACATTTTGCCTCTAAATTAATCTTAGCATTTTCCAATATATGGCAAAACGATAGATTATTGTAAAATAAAAAAGAAGAAGAGATGATCACTCTATTCGTCTAGAGATGATCACTCTACCATGATTATGACACAATGCCTAGTGACAAGGCGACCAAGATTTTCCCCTTGACAATGACTCCACCTACAAAGCCGGTAGCTCGGCTCAAAATGATATCCTAAATCTTGTATGCATACTCCCAAAAACCTCTCATTAGGTTCACAGTCATATTGAACATAAATAATAATCCTTTAAAACCGAAAATCAAATCCAAAAATCAATATATTAAGCCAATCAAATAACATGTTGCTACATAGCACATCATCCATTTATTAAATCATCATAAACCTTTCCATAAATCAGTCACAAAGTAATTTCATATATATTACTCTACGAACTTTGTATAACACGCTTTTTAAAGATTCATAATCAACCAAAGAGTAGCAAATGCTCAATCTGGGTTTTATGTAATAAAAATGCTCCTCAATTCAATACACACACACACACACACACACACACACACACATTCAAGACATGATTTTACAAAACCAAAGAAGATATAGTATCACTTACCTCGTCGTCTACACAAACAATACTTGTAACATCGAACTCATGGCCCTATCAAATTACTGAGGAATAATGTTATACAAAATGACTAAATTACGCCTTAACTCTAACAAAAGGATTCTAATGCACTAAAAAATCACATAGCCAAAGTGATTGTTCTAATTGTTCGCAACACGGAGTTTAAGCACAAAACTTAGTTACGCTATAACTTCATCCTCCAAACCCTATTTTGAACGTACTTATAGTCAAAAGAAAGCCCTCTCAACATACTATAGGAATCCCAACTTGACCATCCCAAAATCAAGTTGAAAAATGACAAAAAAAAAAGAAGGTCCAAAGCTGCTGGATGTGTACTGTTCACTGCACATGGAAAACTTTGAAATTTTGTTTCGGGCAAACCATAAGCTCAAATCATGATTTGTAAAAACCTATGACTCCACAATACCCTAAAAAATGATTTCTAAAAAATATGTGGCTCAAGAACTCCAAAATCAGACTTTGTTCGCTCGATTTTCTAAAATTCTGAATTTGAGCCCTATACCCATAAATTACTTTGATTGGATTAATGAGGGGCTTGATCCCTTACCGGGCATTGCGTTATGGAGTCGAGTTAGCTTGATGAGGCATCTGTAGCTTGCACATACCAAAACGCCTTTCCTTTCTTCCCATTTCTTTTCTTATTCTTCTTCTTCTTTTGTCTTTCTTTCATTTCTTTTCTCTTTCTCCCGAAGTGGTTCAGCTCTTTAAAGTGAGCAACCACTGCTCACCCCTTTTTCTCTTTTATTTATTAATTTTTTTCCTTCTTTTTTGACTTTTCAACCTTTCTTTTGTTTTCTTCTTTTGGGCCCACCAGCCAAATATTACAAATGCACAGATTAGAGATACAATACAATAATAGATGGATTCTGGACCTTTGTTGCTATCCTTTATATGTTTTATAACTTCTTTTAACACATATTTTATCGTATATATATATATATATATATATATAAGAATATTTTTAAATTGTTTATTTGAATATTCATATAAAATTTAAAAATATTCTTTTGTAAAATAAATGTTAGATAAGTGGAATAATACTTAAGTTTTTTTTTTTTTATATATCTAATTTAGGGTAATAGGTAATGGTTCCTAAGCAATTTAAAGGAAGTGGAAGGAAATGGTGGCTTGTGATGACTTGGCTCGACCACAAAATTCTATTCCACCCAACTTTTTTATCATTTATTTGATTGTCTAGCTACACACGAATCACCTTTTTTTGTCCCAAACCTCCTAGATAGGAATCTTCCGGTACTCTTTATCAGTGAAGTGAAGAATTCCCCCTGCTCGCGGGTCAATGAAACTATGTGAACTATAGACCCACTTCTTAGTTGGGACAAGTTGTCTCGAGTTCAAGCATAAAGTGAGATGAACAAAGTCATTTCCTGTTGCCGAAAATCTGAGATGAAGCATATAATCATCTAGTTCTGTTGGTGCATGGAGTTATGTTCGTCAGGAAATTTGTAATCACCAAGCGTTAGTCAACTTTAAAGTCTATATTATACCTGGAACTGCAAAATTAATCACAAGTCTGGAGTCGTCTTATGTAAACTACGTCTTTTTGCCGATAACTCCATGCAGTGCCCCGAACAGTCGGGATAAAAACCTAGAAAAGACCGTAATCAATAGAAAGATGTTGATATTTGAGCTAGGGCCACACCGCAAAATATCCTTCTAGATGATTTTCAAAGTATCATTTACTTTAGCAACTTACAGAGTTATATTCTATAAAGGAAGCACGTTCACGGTCCTCATTCCACACGTAAGAACTCATCCGAAAATTATGGGCGTTTAGTACAATGAATCGATTGAAAAAGAGCAAGGTGTAAAGATTTAGACAGATTTAATAGAAGACATAGACAAAGCATGGATAATGATGTTTGCTATGGACTTCCGAAATTTTGGGGAGTTTGATTTGGTATAGATTCAAAGCCGACGGCTCGGTGCTGAACAAACCTTGTCTTGTTTTTTAGTATCATTCACCCCCAGGGCGGGTCAATTAAGCTATAAGCAGAAGTGCTCTGTTACAATCGTGCCCCACGTTGTGTGTGAAGCCAAAGAGAAGCCGTCAAGATTGACAATAATGAAAACGATTCCTAGAGGTCAACACGAAATAGACCAAATGAAGTAAATTCTATAGAAGTAGGTGAAATCCTCATCTTATTCTGCAAATATTTCATCTTATTTTACTGTCCTCACTCACTAGTATGCTTTTCCTCTGGCTTCATTAGTTGGGACAATTCTATCAGAGATGGTGATATTTTGATCTCTAAGAAAGATTTGTTGTCATTGTTGATCAGTGCCCAATACTTGGGGTACCCCACTACCACTGCAAAATTTTATTTATTTAATATCTAATTAAACCTACATTCACTAAAAGAAGTAAAATCATTTAGTTATTTTCAATTGCTTCTTTATTATTTCAGGCATCAAATGTGAATTCCTTCTTTCCTTCACACTATGTCCGTGAACTTAAATAGAGAAAAAGTCACAAAAAGCCCCAAACTTTACCAAAAGTGATAAATTTACCTCAAACTTTTTTTCGTGATACAAAAAAACCCTAAACTTGTATATGTGTAACATATTTACCTCAAACTATGGGGTATTTTCGTATTTTACTTTTTAATTTTTATTTTATTTTCTTCTTCTTCTTCTTCTTCTCTCTTCCCTCCGCCATGGTTGGCGGAGGGAAGCCGAACTCAAGCGAGGGCCGCCCTCGCCTGGTTCAAGCGAGGATTGCCCTCGCTCGACGCTGGCAAGGGCAGATCCAGCCCAAGCAAGGGCCACCCTCACTTTGTGTCGAGCGAGGGTTGCCCTTGTTAGATCTAGCGAGGGCTGTCCTCGCTTGGGCTGGGGAGGGCAACACCCAAGCAAGGGTGGCCCTCACTTGAGTCCGACTTCCCTTCACGATGGTCGGCATAGGGAAGAGAAGAAGAAAAAAGGGGGAAAAACAAAAAACAAAAAACAAAAACAAAAAAAAATGAAAAATAATAAGACAAAAATGCCTTTAGTCATAGAGTTTGGGGTAAATGTGTTATGGTTAGCAAAGTTTGAGATTTTTGGTGACTTTTTCCCTTCTTATTAAAAAGCTGAAACATTAACCATTGGAGCATTTTCCTCGAAAGATACTGTTTGGGTAACAACCCCTTTTTGACTTTACCATCCGTATTGAAAAAGTAATACTGGTGCTTAGCGCTTTTGTTGCTTTAGCATAGTCTTCTTTTCACATGGTTGCAGACTCAAATTGATTTCAATGGTGGGCGCTTTCTAGAGTCCAGTGGGAACGAAAAGAGGACCGGTCCGTTGCCCTACTTTTAAAAGAAAAAATTGTCGTAATTTATCTGTAATCACGCGAAGGATTTATAGATCGTAATTTACTTGGAACCGTCATGACTCATTCGTGCATGTAACTACTAATTTACCATTTTGGATGATAGTTTGACAATAGACTCTTTAATGTGAAAATGGAAGAAGTAAACTTCAAGTATCAAAACTTGACACGAATGGATATTTAAGTATCAAAAGTTAGGAAAGTGATACTTAAATGTCACATTCGGCGAATCCTGAAAATCCCACATGGCTATTTTTTTTTATTATTTTTGCTGGCCTACATGGTTCGTTGGAGAGCTGACTTAGCAAAAAAATGCAAAAACAATGTCATTTTGGCATAGATTTAAATTTTAATATAAAAATTAATTAGATTTAAATTATACAAAATTAATTAATTAAAAAATGAGGGAAGAAGAAGGTGGCGAGGCTGCTGCCTCCCTGCCATTGTTGGTAAGGGCTGGTGACGGTGGGGGGAGGGTTGGCTGGGGTTGCTAGCCCCTAGCTTTCCCCTAGATCTGGCGAGGGTTAGTGACCCTAGCTCGGCCATGGTTGTCAACCCCTGGCTAAGGCTTGGCGACCCTAGCCGACCCTCCCCCCACCGTTGCCGACCATCTCAGCGACAGCGGGGAGGCGGCAGCGGTGAGGGCTTAGCCCTCAGCTACATGCTTCCTCCCTTTTTTTTTTTTTTTTAAATGTTATAAATTTAATTTAATTAATTTTTATATTAATTATTTACCATGTCAGTAGCAAAACGACATCATTACCTTATCGGAAAATTGCCACGTCAGCATTTTTGCTGGATTTTCTTGCTGTTGACACTTAAGTATTACTTTCTTAACTTTTGACACTTAAGTGTCCATCCATGCCAAGTTTTGGTATTCTAGATATCCGCACTCACGTGAAAATGCTAACCACTCAATAATTGACCTACAACATAGCAATATGCCGGAAATTTCGGTAAGTGATGATACATATTTTCCAAAGTAATTGTAATTTTCTGGTAAGTCATCGTAATTGACAAATTATTATCTCAAAGCATTGTAAGATTGAATATCCTATAATTGGGGACTTCCTCTGAAAAATCACGAAATATATAAATTTATCGCGAAGTTGCTATTCCAATCTCAAAAACTTATCTCAATGATTGAAATGCGCTATCTGAGTTCTGTATCTTCAATGGAGATTCTTCACTTTCCTCTTCACTTCATCTTCATCACCTTGCTTACAACAGCAGTAGGGCTTAGCAGATCTGGTGACACGATAACTCTGTCTCAGCCGATGAGAGATAACGAGACTCTAGTTTCGGCAGGAGCAAAGTTCGAGCTCGGATTCTTCAGCGCAGGAAATTCATCTAACCGGCATGTTGGGATATGGTTCTACAACATCCCGGTCAAGACCGTCATCTGGGTTGCGAATAGGGACGATCCAGTCAATGGCTCATCAGGAGTCCTACAGATTGGGACAGGAGGGAATCTAGTGATCGTTGACGGAACAGGAAGAGCCGTTTGGTCCACGAACACAACGAATATGGCCTCTGATTCTGTGGCTGCGCAGCTCCTGGACTCCGGGAATCTGGTCCTCACAGATGAAAGCAACAACGGTTTGGGGAATTTCCTGTGGCAGAGTTTTGACCATCCTTTCGATACGTTACTCGCGGGGATGAAGCTAGGGTGGGACCTGAGGATCGGTTTGAATCGGTACCTCACTTCTTGGAGGGATTCGGATGATCCTTCAACAGGAGACATCACATACAAAGTCGAACTCCAGGGACTGCCCCAGAAGTTCCTCCGCAGGAATGCTTCGGTAATAGAACGAAGCGAGCCATGGGATGGTATCCAGTTTAGCGGACTACCCCTGAGCCCAAATGCAATCATCAACCCTGAGTTCGTGACAATCGCTCAAGAAGTGTACTATTCCTATCAACTCATCAACGATTCCACCATCACGAGGGCCGTGCTCAACCACTCCGGCACACTTCAACGCTGGCTTTGGAACAATAATACGCAGTGGACAGTGATACATGAGTTGCCAAATGATTCCTGCGATGAGTATGCAAAATGTGGGCCTAACGCTGTGTGCAGGATTGGTGATGCCCCGATATGCAGCTGCTTGACTGGGTACACCCCGAAATCGCCCCAGGAATGGGCGATGTTTGTTTGGTCCAGCGGGTGTGTTAAGAAGAATCCCTTGAATTGTCCTAAAGAGGAAGGTTTTGTGAAGCTGAAGGGTGTGAAGGTTCCTGATATGTTGAGTTACTGGGTGAACACGAGCATGAGCCTTGACGAATGTAGAACCAAGTGCCTGAAAAATTGTACTTGCACTGCATATACCAATGCCGACATTGTCGGGAAGGGTAGCGGGTGTCTGCTTTGGTATGGAGATCTTCTCGACATCAGAAAGCTCATTCAATCAAGCCGCAGTCAGAATGTTTTCATCAGGGTCACGGCGTCTGACTTAGGTATATATTCGAAGTTCAATGAACTTAGATTTTTGTCTCCATCTTGTCTCCCAAGCTGTTCCTGAAATTTTTCTTCCATTGTGGGTCGTAGGTCACCATAAGTGGAAATTGCAGTTGGTGGTGCCAGTAGTCACCGCATCACTCTCTCTGGCAATTCTTTTGCTACTCTGTCTCTGGAGGAGGAGAACCAAAAAACGTCTAGGTAAAGTGTCTTTCTTACTCAGTAAATATTGACCTCGGTTAATAATCTCTAGTGCAATCCTTTCAGTTTCCTCGAGGCACTTTCAAACACTATAATCTATTAGGCATCTTTCATGCTCAACTGTAAGAATGCTAGAATCAGGGCTTCATCGGTATTGTTGCAGGTATAAATGGGAGGTTTATATAGACCAACAATTAAACTGGCCAATCGATT
Organism: Eucalyptus shirleyi; assembly: GCA_017140165.1. Classification (NCBI taxonomy): domain Eukaryota; kingdom Viridiplantae; phylum Streptophyta; class Magnoliopsida; order Myrtales; family Myrtaceae; genus Eucalyptus; species Eucalyptus shirleyi. Next base: position 45,541,121 of record CM029450.1, read on the forward strand.
AACTTAAGTTCATTGCTATTCAAACTTCAGGAAGATCTTTTCCTAAAAGGACAGTGGATCGAACAATCTCGAGCTGATATACTGCAAAATTCTCTCCCTTACACAAGTCATTGGTTATTTTTGGCAGGGAAAACATCAGAGGTGGAGGCTGGGAGGGGAGACAACTTCGAGCTGCCTACACTAGACTTGGAAGACATTACTAAAGCGACTAATAGCTTTTCATCTCTCAACAAAATCGGAGAGGGCGGTTCTGGTTCTGTCTATAAGGTGAGGACCCTTTCAGTATTACTATCTAAGAATATGGATATTGGTTCTATGGATATTGACCGGATCTATAAGAATTCACCTATCCCAATAACAAGAAAGGGAGAGGGGTGCTTCCTCACAAAGGGGGTTAGTCCATCAAAATAAACGTTAAAGAGGGAATATATGCTCATCAACTCTCATTAGAGCTCTGGGGTTTCCGTCTTTCATTTTAGAGCAATTAAAACATATAATGATGCCCCCATACAAAGAAAAGAAGACTTGGTTATGTACTTACCGATTTAGACATGGATTGTAGTTTTTGCTGCGACATTTTGAATGGTTGTCTTAAACGATGAACGTAAATATCGCAGGGTCTAACGTCTGATGGAGTTCAAATAGCTGTCAAGAGGCTGTCGCAGAACTCGAAACAGGGTTTTGATGAATTCAAGAATGAAGTCTTGTTAATTACGAGACTTCAACACCGAAATCTTGTCAAGCTGTTGGGATGCTGCATTAACGGAGAGGAAAAGGTGTTAGTATATGAATATATGCCAAATGGAAGCCTCAACTCCTTAATATTTGGTCCGTTCCTAGTACCTCAACTTAGTCTGAAAATGTGATTGATAACTTGGAACTTCCCTTATAAGATAGAATTGATCGTATTTTAAGTTAATTTGTGGTTTTGATTGTGAATTTCTATGGTTAATTTGGGCCTCCAAAAACACTTTTAGGTAATAGAGAAGGTAATTCTCTTGTGTGGAGGCGGCGGTTCAATATCATTGTGGGTGTTGCAAGGGGACTTCTGTATTTACATCGTGACTCAAGATTAAGTATAATTCATAGGGATCTAAAAGCTAGTAATGTGTTGCTGGACGGTGAGATGAATCCAAAGATATCAGATTTTGGCATGGCTAGGGCTTGTGGAGGAGATCAACTCGTGGAAAAGACTGAACGTGTAGTGGGGACTTAGTAAGTTCCTCTTGAAGTTCTCAACATACTAAATATTTCCTATATTCTTATGCATTATTTAGTGGCTTTTTTTTTTTTTTTTGAATTGACTATACATTCCTACCTTGAAATGTAATGCAGTGGATACATGTCTCCAGAGTATGCAATAGATGGAGTTTTCTCGACTAAATCAGATGTTTTTAGCTTTGGAATCCTAGTTCTGGAAATAATTAGCGGCAGGAGGAACAGAGAATTTCATCAGCATGACCACAATTTTAACCTTCTTGGACATGTAAGCTACTACCCCAAGTTTCTACTTGGAGTTCTGACATTACTCAAATTAAATTGCCTAAGACTCTGCAACTTTCAGGCCTGGAAATTATGGCTTCAAGGGAAGGCCACCGAACTCATAGACAAACAAATGGAGGATTCATTTCCAACGTCGGAAGTTTCTAGGTGCATCCAGATAGGCCTCTTGTGCGTTCAGCAAAGTCCGGAACAAAGGCCGACCATCTCATCTGTGCTTCTGATGTTGGAGAGCGAAAGTGCCACGTTGCCACAGCCCAAGCAACCGGGATTTTACACGGAGAGGTTCAATGATTAAATAGACAGCGGATCAAACGAGTTAACTTTTACCATAGTCGAGGGTCGGTGAAGATCCACGAGAATTCATGAACACAAACTTAGAAACCCGTAGTAGTCAAGGTATCAGCAGTCACATTTGTCGATGGAAACTCTAGTACAAGGTATTGTCTGCATGAAAATATGAAAAGAATCTCTGCCTTCTTTGACAAAGTGTACTTCGTCTTGAGAATGCACCTGGTGTATATTTCTCTTTCCCTATATGTAAGGAACTACGTTCATATTGACAAATAAAAAAGTCTCTTTCGGTAGAAAAGCAAAGGTCGGACCTTTTTGAAAGTTAATGAATTGGATAGTTGGAAAATGTTGTCTGCTTGGCTGTAATGAATTCTAACCCAAAAGCAAAGTCGATAAATTAGATTGGATGAGTTTTAGAGTGGGTCATCGAAACTTTATAGTGTTAGAATTTGGCACTCAAATACAACGTAAGAGAGAGAAAGTGAGAGAAAAAGAAGTCTAGACACATAATTTACCTAGTTTTCCCTTAAACTAGGGCCACATCCAACATAGGATTCCACCATAATTAGCATTTTGCATCTCTTCGTTTCGACCCTCAATTATAATAAAAAGAGATTATATATACCTAATAGCTATTCGTAGGTCTAAGGCCAAACTACTAGTAGAATATGAACTCAAACTATGAAACCTCTCTGGCAACTTGGGGCTTTGTCCTCACAACCACCACCAATGTACCCTCGGACTCGGCTCTCTCTCTCTCTCTCTCTCTCAGTTTTAGCCTCTCTTCATCTTCAAATCCCTCCACTAAAAAAGTTGAAGAGATGAAGAGAGGTCGAAACTCAAAGATGGAGAGAGAGAATTTAGGTTTCCACTTTTTTAGTGGAGGGATTTGACCTAGACTTTCCCTCCCCTCCCTAGTTGCTTTCCTTTTTATTCCTCTTGTTTCTTTCCTTACTCTCCCTATCTTAAATCTGAGAGCTTTTCTCTCTGATCTAATTATTGATTTGAGAGTTTTAATGAATAAGTACTATGGCTCCAATTTTAATGGCTTTGATATCTTTTTGTTAAAAACTTCGGTGTCTTGCACCTACTAAAGGGCTTGCTATCATAGGTATTATACTTGAGCTTGGTCAACATATTTATTTTGTCTCCATACGGTGATGATATTGGGGATACCGAACCTAGGCGCACATTACCAAAAGACAGTAAACCAAAGGCACAAAGTATTTTACAAATTAAGTAGGAGAAGCTAAACTCAGTCCGAGTCATTTGAAATGGATCTACATGGAACCCACATAGGACCCATCATATTGGATGATTGAGATTTAATCTAGCATAACTCATTAGATCCTTTAAGTCATGAATGACATCTAACAATATGTCATGGCTCCCTAGACAATGTCAATGTTTTAATAACATAATGAACTTGTTTGCTTAAATTATAGTGTAGTTTAATCATTCTGTCTTAGCATGTCCAGACCGAACAAAGACCATGGTAATGACTTGTCAAGCCACCTATTCAACCATATGCACAAACCTAATTGACATGTACTTTTAATGAGACATGAACTTCATTTTTTATTATAACCCCAATTGAAGATTTCAATATAATGTCATGATTAGAAGCATAGAACATCATTATTGTACCTTGTATATAACAAGAAGATAGGCTACATATTGTGCACATGTGTGCCGTCATATGTGAACAAACTATGATTATCAAGTACAATGAACGTTCAACGTGCCTTTATATGTGAACGAACTATGATCATCAAGTACAGAGAATGTTCAACAAAGAGTCACTATGCACTTGTGAACCATAACCATCCAAAACACAAGTCAACACAATGCTTCAAGTCTAAGTATTATTTACACAAAGCCAAGGTATGAATGATTAGACATTGACCACGCTAAAAGCTTTCGTGTTTGCTAATTGTTCAATGTGTGTTAGTTTAGTGAACTTGTCTAATACAAGCACTTGTATTCTAGCTCGGATATGACAATACCCATTGACTTGTGACTCATCATTCCCTTAAGTATCCAAAACTAAATGGTGGAACTAAGAACACATCGATCTCAATAGGGTCATTAATATCCAATCAATGATCTATTGATTGGGAATAGTTTAAAGATTCAAACAACTATAAACCCATCACACATATTCTCAATAACTTAAGAATACAATTGAATTTATAAAATCATTCATATATATAGCTGGATAATGAATGAATACATCTTTGTCATGAAATTGAAAGAAAAATTGATATCCCTAACATGTAACTACTACGTGAACAATTTGTCCTCTAGAGCGTGTGACACATTCCAATTCATTGCTTGATCTTTTCATATACGCATAGTCGTCTTCAGATCTCAACAATGCACATTCACACATGAGCTCCACAGTAAACTTTTCTAAGATTTCATATGTTATTTCGACTCTTAATAACCACAAGGGCCATCTCTTAGAGCTTTCGTATTTTTACTGGTTCATATCTTCAAAGAAGTTAGAAAGGGCTGATGACAAATTTTTAAACTTTCTATTCCATATGCCTTGAAACCAAGCAATTTTTAAGGTTTTTGTTTGAGCTGTACAACATGAAATTCTCAGATACAGTTGTTCGAGGGGGAGTACTATTGGTTTACCTATCTCAATAAAGTCTATGATTGGTTTGAAGAACATCTCAAGATTCATGCAATTGTTAAAAATTTCCATAGCTACCTCGGTGGTCAGTTTAGACAGGCAAGAGTCTTTGGTCAATTCTCTCCGGCGAGTTCAAAAGATAATGGCGAGTCAAGTCCAACTATAATAATCGTCCGCGATGGGACTACGGCCTTAGTGTTTAAAACTCATTTACGAGAATTACCCTCAAAAGAAGCAAAAATAATTGTCTTATTTAAGGAAAATCCAACTCATAAACTAGTCAAGAAAATTGTGCATTCGATTATAATAATATTATACGTATGCCAATTTGATCATAAACTTTACAATTTAATTAATATAGTCCAAAATCTTTATGTGGAATTTCGATACAATCCTTATGGCATTTTCTTTGGGGATCGCCAATTTGGCAGTTAATAACCATCAACTATCATTCCACATAACTTTGAATAATGCTACATATATATTGTCTCAGTTGTTGGGTGCTGCTTCGACCACATTGTAGTGCAAGTTTGAAGGCCCCCTAGGCAATGCCCCGGTCTCACTTGGGTTATGGATGGGGCAGAATCCCCTCACAACTATAAAAAAAATATGGCTTCACGAAGCATTTGTAAAATGACATGGCATACCTTGTTTTGAGTACTAAAATATCATTATATTTTTTTAATAATCAACTATTAATCCTACACATCACTTTCTAAATCAATTTTATAAATCTATATGTCGTCAACTATTTATATCTTCTAGCAAAAACATAAATATATTTATGTTTATGTTAAATACTTACCGTCTTTTTTATGCAACCATTTTCCTCATATTTGGCAACCTTTCACAGGGCCAATTTTTAGCAATTATATAATTAGGGGAGTTATTCTAAAGCCTAATTTCAAAATGAAGAATGAAGATTGTTAGATGTGACATGTGTCACAATATTAGGTCATAATCCCTTTTCATCCATGCCAATTACTACAACATGGTGAAAGTCTTGGTTTAAAACAATTTTGGGGGCTTCTAGTGTTTGTGGGGCAAGGGCCAAAAAAGGGGACCAGTCTAGTTATTAGGTGTTCCCGGAAACAATTTTTTTCAAAAACATGTTTTCTTCTATTCTCGGAACTGTTTCTGAGCATTTTAAGGGTTCGTTTGGCAACTTGTTAAACAGTAAAAAAATTTCTAGTAGGTACAACACTCACAATACAATATCGATGGCAGATCATTAGCAAACTTATTATTATAACTTGACTACATGCATATGTCCATTGCAACATACTTCAATGCATGCTTACCTTCAGCTTGTTAAGGAACATATCAACATATCATACTTATGCATATACCGGCACTCATGCAAATTCATTTACCATCGTCCCGGCTCAACTAGGGCATCCTAGCTCAACCGAGGCATCCAGCTTCAAGCTAGGTATCTTGGCTCAACTAAGGCATCCTGGCTCAACCGAGGCATCCTAGTGCTAGCTCACCAAGGCATCTAAGCTCAATCCACGCATCTTAGCTCAACCATGGCATCCCGGCTCAACCGAGGCATCCTGACGCTAACTCACCAAGGCATCTAGGGTCAATCTAGGCATCTTGGCTCAACTAGGGCATCTCAGTGTGGCATCCTAAAATCTCGTGACAACCTCTGGAGTACCATGAACCATGATTAGGTAATGGAAGTACCGTTTGATTTTGTATTAGCCATTGAATTAATGAATTTCAATTAATTTAAGGCCGATCATTGTAGTGGATGATTGTTTGGATGGAGATGTGTCTACAAGTGACCCAAGGATTTTATTAAGGTGCAAATTGATATAGAAATCTTATTATTGGTGGTGCACTTTATAAGTAGAATTTTATTGATTTAAATTACAAAGTTTTGTGGGCTTATAAGTTGAAATTAGGTGTTAATTTAAACGAGGGTTAAATGGAATAGGAATAGGAGAGGGTGGGCTGATTTTTAGGTCCAAAGACCATCCAACTAGCCCACGCCACCCCTTGGTCGACTGGCTCATGAAGGCCCAAGACCGGCCCAACATTGAAGCACATCAACTTTTGCATGTGAATTGCCAAGTGGCATGGAGGAGAAGCCAAGTGTGGCTGCCCCCATTGGCTTCTTTGGGTGGCTACATGCAATCAAATGATTGCAAATGATTGTAGGTGAAGAAAACTAAAGAGAGGGAGGCGGATTGATGAAGGGGAATCGACTGAGAGAGAGAGAGAGAGAGAGAGAGAGAGAGAGTCATCCGAGAGAGAAAGGGAAACCGAGAGAGAGAGAAGAGGGAAAGAGAGGAAGCGGGCGTGTGAGAGGAAGGAGGAGGATCGTCCGCCTAGCTCGTCGCCATCCTTGTTGCTGTTTGTGCTTAAGTTTAAGGCAAGTGAAGTCCTAAAACCTACCCCTTGCATTACTGTGTATATGTGTAGTAGATGGTAAATCTTGGTTGTGGTAGATGGGATGAAATTTCGGAGCTTTGGAGAGAGATTCGTTGGCCATGCATGCTGTTTCTAGAGAGACCAGTCCAACCATCCATGAGTTTGTGCACTGCATGCAACTTTTTAGTTGGAATATTGTTTTGATTTCTTCATGAAAGTTGTAGAGAACATCTTGAAGAACAACATACTAAAATTTGAGGCAAAATGAACAAGAAATGGTTAGTGAAACGATTTTTCCTTGGAGAAATTAGATCTGGAATTTGTTGTGCTGACCTTTAGAGATTTCGTGGTCTGTAAAGTAACTTTCTTGTGAAAATCTCACTTTGATCTCTTAAAAAAGTTTTAGTGTACTTCTTGTGGTAGAACATATCAAAATTTTAGAGGAAATGAACAAAAATAGGTTGGTGAAATTGTTGTCTTTTGAAGAAACTGGATTTGCGAAAAACGCTACCTTGACACAGTATGATTTCGTAATTTTTATAAAATCATACAGTTAAAATTTGATTGTGTATCCTTAAGAAAAGTTGTAGGTAATATTCTGAGGGATAAAATACTAAAAATTTAGAAGAAATGAACATATGTAGGTTGGTAAAATGAGTTTCTTTTGAAAGATAATAATCTGGGAAAAGATGACATCGAGAACAGGGGGAAGTAATCGTCTATATCTATTAACCTAGAACGATTTGGGTTTTGATTTCTTCATAGATATTTACCTCTAGGACTTTTCTATAACATGTCAAAATTTCAGAATTTTTGGAGTTCATTTGGGTATGTAATTTAAATTACTCCCGAAGCTATGCAAGCTGAAATATTGAAGTTCAAAAACTATGATGCATGGACCATATTGTTTTCTGTGAGATTCTTTTGGTATGGAGTTATTCATGAGATATCTGCCTTTAGGTCTTGTCTATAATGTGTCAAGTTTTCAGAATTTATTAATACAATTTACTAATTTTTCTGGAGTTTTAATTAGAGGAATGCATTATGATTTATCTAAAACATTGATGTGTTTTGAAAAATAAATGAATTTATCCATGTGATGTAATACTTTGAGTGGTTGATCTTTCTGCGTATGTGATGACATATGGCATGTTATATGGCATGAAAAGTTGGTTGAGATCTTTGATATTATTGCATCAAATACCATGTTGAGATTGAGATACATGTGTGAATATAATTTGAGAAAATAACGAGACTATCGGAGGTGTGAGCCGACAATGCCCTTGGAGTGTTGGGATGCTCGGAGTGTGTGTACTGAATGTTGTCGGGAGTTTTTGAGATGCTCGGAGTGTGTATGCCGGAAGCCTCGGAGGTATGTGCCGGGGGACACCTCGTGATGCTAGTTGGGATACGAGATGCCCGGAGGTGTGTGCTGGAGGTTCCTCGTGATGCCAAGTTGGATACAAGAGATAAATTGTGGGATGCAAACATTGGTCATTGGAAAGATAAAAATTGAGACTGTATCATGCGCATGGATATGCATGAATGCTTGATGATGAGTGCATGTTGGTATATGCACATATGGCATGGATATATGCATGAATGCTTGATGATAAGTGCATGGTGATATATTGTGGCATCCCAAAATTCAAGACAACCTCTAGAGGAATTAAAGCCCATAATTAGATAATGAAATTACCTATGGTTTATGTTTTAGCCATTAGTTTTCTCTTAAGGTTATGTGTTATGTGCTTGTGTTCATGAGTTTTTTTTTTTTTTTAAATTAGTACTATAGGATAAATTAATGAGAATAATCTATGCTTGGCTATGCATTTTATAGACTAAGTTCCCATAAATAAAATGTTACAAGATTTTCGCTATGTGGAATTTAGTAATTAAATTCCTAAAAGAAAGAATAAGAAAGGGGTAAAATTTGATTTTATTTAGGTTGCGCCTTAGGCCCAAGAATGGACCTTTAATGGGCCAAGTTGGCCGGCCCATTGAAGCCTACAAGTGGGCTACCATCAACCATGAAAGGGGGTGGAGTGGCTGGCCCATTGCTGGCCCAAATGCCTCCAAGCCCAAGCCCAAAGCCCATTGCATGTGTTATGACAAGTGGCAAGAGGAGTTCATGCATTGGCCATTGGAAGAGGCAAGCTAATGATTGCAAATGATGAGGAATTGGGGAAATAAAAGGAAGAGGAGAGAGAGAGGGTGGCCGGTTGTGTTGTTCGGCCAAGTGAGAGAGAGAGAGAGAGAGAGAGAGAGAATCGTGCGAGAGAGAGAAGAGAAGCCGAGAGGGAGGAGGAGTCGCCCGTCGCCGCCGCCCGCCGCCCATTCGTCTGCCGTGTGTTGTCGTCCTCCTCAGTCTAGAGGCAAGTTGGGATCCGCTTTCTACTCTTGCACGAATGTCTTGCATGTGTGGTCGGAATCTAGGATGTTTGGAGGCACGGAAGTGAAGCTAATGTGGTTTGTTCTTGAGTTTGCATGCTGTTTTTGTATGAACCACCTGACCCAGAATCTTGTGAGAGCTTGCATGCATGTTTTGAGTTCGATTTTGACTTTGATTCCTTAATGAAAATTGTAGAAAACATCTTAAACTACAGCATACTAAAATTTGGTACAAAATGGTGGAGATTTAAGGGGTCAAACTGTCATCCTACGGAGACACCAGATCTGGAACGATTTCACTGACCTTTCGGTGGATTCGTGGTTGCATGTTGATTTTTACTACGAATCTCTCTTCGACTTCTGCATGAAACTTTTAGAGAACATGTTAAATACTAACATACTCAAATTTGAAGTAAAATGAGCAAGTGTAGCCTAGTGAATCGACTTATTCTTGAAGATGGTAAATCTGGAGACGCGGTACAGGACACCCGAGACTTCATGGACCCATATGGTGACTGTTCTTTGAAAATTTGACTTAGATCCCTTAATTAAAGTTGTAGGGGACCTCTTGAAGTAAAACATATCCAAATTTCAGAGGAAACAAAGAAGAAAAAGTGGGTAAAAACTCGGTATTTCGGAGATGACTACACTGGACGTTTCGGTATGAGAACCAGAAGCTTCGGACGATTATAGAAACTTATCTAAAACAAATCTGGCCTAGAAGTCTTCATGAAAAATCTACTTTAGTGTTTTTTCTAGAATCTGGTAAAGTTTCATAATTTTCGGAGGTCGTTCGGGTATTTTAATCGAATTATTTCAAAAACTGCGCATTCTGTTTTTATCCGAAATTGCATGATGTATTTGTGTGAATGATATCTTTCGTGTGGAACTTTATTGGCCATGTCTTTTTCATGAAATCAATGCCTTATTGTCTTGTCTATCACATGTCTTAATTTCAGGATTTTTGAGAATCATATGCATATTTAATTTAAATATTTTCAAAAATAATACAAGCTGGAATTTAAATAAATTTCAAAAAGGTATGATAAATGGACTATTCTAAATTGTACGAATGCCATAAATTTTATGTTTATGAATGATTGTGTATTACTGCATGTATGATGATGACCGATGATGCATGTATAGATCGGAAGATGAAAGTGATTTTGTTTGCCATGTGCCATGCTGAGTTGAGACCTAAATTGGTAAGCATGAATAATGATAAATGAGGAAACTGTTTGTGGCGGATGATAATGCCATGTGAGTATCAAGATGCGAGGGATGGGGGGTGCCGGATGCCCGGAATGTATAGAGATACATGGCCAGATGGCCTTGGGAGTTTTGAGATGCCCGAAATGGTTGGGTGCCGGAAGCCTTGGAGGTCTTTGCCCGAGGGGATGCCTCGTGATGCCAGTTGGGATGTGAGATGCCCGGAATGTGGGGTGCCGGATGCCCGGTGGCCTTAAATGGCTGAATGCTAGAGGTTTTTCTTGCGATGCCAGGATGGGGTGCGAGTGTAAAGTATGAGATGAAATTGATGATCCCAAGAAAGAGTGATGTGGTGATCGAATTGAAAGTTAAAAGTGGAAATTGAATCATGCATATATGATATGATATGATGATGATCACCTATGGCATGATGACATGTGTATGATGTGATGATGATCATCTATGGTATGATGACATGTGTATGATGTGATGATGATCACCTATGGTATGATGATACATGTGTGTGACATAATAATGATCACCTATGGCATGATGACATGTATGTGATATGATTGTGATGAGGATGTATGATGGTATATGCATGGCTTCAAGGTAAGTATGCTTGGCTGCAAGCATGGCATGTATGATGTTGTGATTATATTGTATGATGCATTGAGTGGTTATTGGATTCCTTTACCTGCTGAGTGGTTGTACTCACCCCTTCGAGGACCAACATTTCAGATTAGCAGCATGTCGCTCCCTGCTATCACGCGGGGCGTATTTTACGGCCTACCTTCGGATGTAGAGGTTGAGTGCGAGGAGTTTGACTGTCCCTCTGTTCCTGGTCTTACATATATTCGAGTGCACTGTTTAGTTATGTACAATGTGGGCTTGACTGGAGGCCCTGTTGTCCAGGTGTTCATATCCGTCCACATTCGTCGCGACGGAGTGATGCGTGGGATGTTGCTGCCGCCACCGCCTGATGCACTGGGATGGGTGTGAGGGCCCATGCGTGTCAAGTCGGAGCTTAAACTTTTGGGATGGATAGCCGACACTAGTGATGGGGGATCTTTCACGTTAGTCGTAGTGGGTTGAGTGTTTCATTTTGGGGTTTAGGCCGAGTCTGGCTTCATGTCCTGGCCTTTTTTTTTTATGTACCGACCCAATGAAACTCATCTTGAAAATATGTAAATAAAGTGTCATGGCTTTGTCTTTTATTATGATGATTAGTGGTGTGCAAATTGTATCATGGTTGATGGAGGGAGAGATGGCGATGTTTTTTTTTTGCTTCCACTAAATGAGTCACGCTAGGACCGTTTAAAAAAAAATGTCCATGATTTACGACGCTTCTTCTCAAAGATGTAATCAGGTGTAACGTTGGTGCCTGTGGCGACCCAAGAGGGGTTCGGGGTGCCACATATATGCACATGTGGCATGGTGATATATGCATGGTTGTAAAGGTAAGGTATGCTTGAATGCATGAATGATGTGTGTTTTATTCTTGATTGTTCTGTTTGACGCATTGAGTAGTGTGGTGGATCTTTATTGCTGAGTGGTTGTACTCACCCATTTGGGGATTAACATTTTAGATTAGAAAGATGCCTTTGCGACCGGTTGCACGCGGTACTTACTATGGCATACCTACTGATGTTGATGTGAAGTGTATGGAGCATGTCTGTGTCGGTGCTCTTGGTTTAGTTTTTGTTTGAGTCCGTGTCCTGGTGATGTACGACGTGGGTCAAGTTGATGGCCCGGTTATCCAAGAATTTTTATCTGGCCATGTCCGACATGATGGAGATATGTTAGGGATGTTACCGCCACCACCACCCGATGCACCAGATTGGGTATGATGGCGCGCATAGCTGATGGGAGCTGACACTTTTTGGAGATAACCAACGCTTGTTGATGGAGGGTGGTACATGTTCAATGTAAAGTCAAGTCCTTTTTGGGTGGTAGCCAAGTATAGTGAAAATCTTGGCCTTTTGTTGTATCGACCTTGATGTCCATCATGAAAATATAAATAAGAGTGAATCGGCTTTATCTTTTATTATGGTGCGTAGTTGGTGTGTATTGCATCATGGTTATTGGAGGGAGAGATGGTGAGACTTGTTTATGCTTCCGTTAACAAGCTGCGCTAGGACCGCTTTCAAAAAAAAAAAAAAAAATCCCTAGTCAAAGGGTATCGGTCAGTGAAGTTATATGAGATCAAGTAATTAAGAGAGATCACCTGTGGCGACCTCAGACAAGTCGGGGGTGCCACACTCGGGGCTAGCTTACTCAAGGCATGCAAGCTCAAACTTAGGTGTCACGCCCCGATCCTTAGGCACGCGCACATCCCTTACCTTTGATCGATTTTAAAACGCGATATCCCAAGACTACATATCGCTAACCCTTTCCTTTTTAATAGCATATGCGAAGTAGTTATAAAAATCCCCAAACAATAAAGCAATGGGATAAATAAGTAGGACTAGAAAATTGAACTTGAAAACCAACACCCTTATGTACATCTATAATGACTCGGTCATACATGTACATATACAAACCATGCTAAAAAGGTTGGTTTCTACTCAATTAGATTCTATAGCAACAATCATCAAGATCCTACTTTGGATCATCCTCAAGGTTCTCCTTCAAATACTCCTCTTCAAGTTCTTTCTCCTTAGGTTCTTCATCAGGGTCCTGAAATGTTTTCTCCAAACTAGGATGAGACTATGTCTCAGCAAGTTCTACCCCCTAAAACCCGATTAGTAAACTAATACACCTTAGGGCTGCCTATGCACAATATGAGTCAGAGGACTTACCTTGGCCTCATATTCCACTTGCATATTAATACAGATCAAATAGGCACCCAAGCAATCACATCACCAATCGAAGCATCGATCGGATCGACCTAGTCGATTACACGCCAACAAGACCACTCACGATCCTTTCTATTCAATCAATCAATTCACAACATCAAATCAAAATAATGATCAATCGACTTAGTCGATCACATGTCAACACGACCCATGCTTGGTCGTCACATTCCATACTATCTATAAAGTCCTATCAAATCAGGACTGCTCACCCAAAATGACATATCGCCCGAAGGCCAATATAGTATGCCATATGCTCACCCAAAGCTGATAATAAAGCATACTACTCACCTAAAGCTGACATATCGTCGTAGGTCAATATAGTATACTGGTATACTGCTCACTAAAAGCTGACATATCGCCCGAAGGCCAATTTAGTATACCATATGCTCACCCAAAGCTAATAATAAAGTATACTGCTCACCCAAAGTTGACATATCAGAGCCCATAGAATGATATAGTATACCCCCGATGCTCACCAAAAGCTGCCAGCCATACCTTTATTTTATGCCAAAAATAAACATTTAATCAAATCACTATTTTTATCCTTTCTAATAAAAATATCCATGCGTGAGCACATAGTCGACCTTAGCCAAAATAATATAATTTCCTTTCCACAAATTCCATAATTATCTGTAGTCCACCAAAACACTTTTGGTGCTGTCAACCGACACCCGGTTATTTTCCAATTATTTATCAAAAATTATTCCATTAAAGAATAATTCCCAATTTCACAAATAATTCAATTCAGCACAAAATAAAGCTCAATTAAATAAATGAACTACGCCACGACAATCAGCACCAAATTTCGGTCGCTAGCCATCCCAATTGAATTTTCGAAAAAAAAATAATTAAATAAATAATTTCGAAAATAAAATAAATAAATACAATAAATTCAATTTAGCACAATATAAAGCTCAATTAAATAAACGAACTACACCACGATCATCAACATAAAATTCCGGTCATTGGCCATCCTAGTTGAATTTTTGGAAAATAAATAATTAAATAAATTATTTCGAAAATTAATATTTAATTCCTAAAAATTCCACTTAGGCCTGAATTGCTTAATTAACACCCGATAAGGGTCGGAAAAATCCCATGAAGCATCCATTAAATACTATAGGCAATTCTCTATCTAAGTACACTAACCAAACAACTAATATGCAATGCAATTAACTAATAATCGCTAATCAATTCTAATCTAACCACCTAATTACGCTTAACTAACACATATCAACCTTTAAGTATAATTAGCAAACTAAGAAGGCGTTAGTGAGTAAAACTCACTCAAAACGATGGGCTCGACGCAAGAATCGACTTTCCTCAAAGCGAGCCAAGCATCTGGGCTCGAGAAGGCGGCCAAAACGGGCCAAACCTTTGCTACAATACCCATTTTTGCAACCTTTTGCTCGCTATTGGTTGGGGCGGTTCCGGGCTCGATTGAGATGGCCAAGGGCGACTGAGGGCGAGGCGGAGCTTCGGCGAGCTGAGGTGGGGGCACAGGGTGGCCGGAGGTGGCCAATACGCCGCCTGAATGAGCAGAGACCGGCAACTGAGGAGGGTGAGGTAGAGGCCGAAGGCGAGCGCACGCGGCCGAGGAGCAGCGACGGCGTGCAGCGTAAGACGGTGACAATGGTCTTGGCTCCGGCGCGGTTGCAACCCTTCAACGCAACTGGCCTCTATTTCTTCTTCTGCTTTGTTCGAACAAGAAGGGCGGAAGAGAGAGGCATGAAGCTTGGCGAGGGTGGCAGAACAGCGGACGGTGGCGACGATTCCGACTTCGGTGAGCGACGGCGATGGCAAAAGGACTTACTGCTTCGGTTGTTCTGGTCTTCGCATAGCCATGGCACGAGTGGCTGAAGAAGAAGATGGTGGGGGGATTCTGTCGACCGCGGGGGGGAATAAAAGAGAAGAAGAAGAAAAATCCATTTTCCCTTATTCCTCTCACACTTTCTCTCTCTTAGGTCATCACACACTTGGCCCACCATGACCTCATGTGATGTCACCTTCTACTCACCATTTCTTGACAATTATACCCCTTCTAGAAGCATTTAGGTAGGCCAAAGTGTAGGGTATATGTGGCATACGAATTTTGCTAGGTTTTTTTTTTTTTTTTCCCAATTGGACTTTAATTCCTCTTGATTCAAATCAAATCGACCCTCATAAATTCATTCAACACCTCATCGATCAAATTGATACTTTTCTTTACCAATGTAGCCCACTTACATCCCAATTTCATAATAAAAACGGTCTACCGCAAATTCTGATAAAAACGGCCCTAAGTCAATTTTTTTCCCAAAAAGTCTCGGTTGTCATAAAAATCTTTTGAGACTAAGTCACGTTTTTAAAATGACCTGTGACATGACAGACTATTCAATTTCTAAATTGGACTTAGATTGGCGGTTAATTTCACTTCGACGCGTTCTTAGCGTGACCTAGGCTACCAGATAGTTTTTAAAACTTTTTAGGACAAATGACCCGTGGTCAATTTTTTTCGAGCCACAATGAACCCACTTCGACACATTAGCGACTCTCGATTGTTGTGAAAATCTCCACGATTCAAATACGGACACAGGGTGCCGGTCGATGAGAATTTTCCAATTTATTGGAGTCACCCACGATCGGTCATTCATCTTAGTCGAACCGACCTATCTCTGATTTCAAATCGATTTTATACTGTGCCGCAATGATCTTTAAAGATGAGCACGGTCAAGAAGTCGATCCCTGGTCGAATTCTCAAGTCTATTTGCCTTAAATTCCTTAATAGCCTACCTAGCTAGTCTAGTTATCTCGTGAGTGGCCAACTCAGAGAAAAATACTGTAGTCGTGTTGATGAAATGCCCAATTTAACCAATCGAAATCAGAGTCTAAAAATCCGGATGTCACACTAGGCATCATGGCTTAACCGGGGCATCCTGTTGAATGAACCAGGCATTGTCGCCAATTCTATGTGGCAACGGACGCTTTTTCCTCTTTAAGTGCACACACAAGTTGGTTTTTCATCTTTTATCTTAGCCAATGTATGCAAGGCCCAAGGGCATGCTCATTCAAATGAGTGTACCATGATCCTCAAGATCATATTATAAAATATGTCGGAAACCATTCTTGGTTCGTGGCTTGGGTTGCATGCTTAGGCTATTGTGACTTGATGTCGATTCCAAGCTGAGCGAACCTTGACCTTATCCCAGGACGTGAACACACTCAATCATGCAAACATGAGCAAACACACAAAAGAACATTACAACATTCATGCGGCTTACACGGGTGAGTACACCACTAAACTTGACGATGTAGGCTATCGCCCTAGCCAAGAGTTAGAGATTCTACTTATTTTCTGTGACATCCTGATTTTCAAGTCTGATTTTGATGAGATGAAATGGACTTTTTATTGACGCGCTTATGGCCTTATTCTCTGAGAGGGCCCCTCACGAGATAACTAGCCTATCAGGTGAAACCATTAAGGGATTTTAATGTAATAGACTTGAGAATTCGACTAGGAATCGATTGCTCGACTATGTTGATCTGTAAGGGTCATTACGGTACTGTCAGAAATCGATCAGAGACCGGAGATAGGTCGATTCGATTAAAATATGTAATTAGAGTGTGGGTGATTCCACCTGATTGTAAAATACTCATCAATTGGCACTAGACCGATTTTTTTATCATTTGTGTATCCGGTTCTCGTAATTAATACATCGAAATTTTCACAACAATCGAGAGTTGCCAATGTGTTGAAGATGTACAATGTGACTCGAGATAAATCGATCACGGGTCAATTGCCCCAAAAATTCCTAAAAGTTACCTAGTAGATTATGTCACACTAAAAGCGCGTCGGATTGAAATTAACCGTGAACTGGAACCCGATTTCAGAAATCGAAAGTTCTGTCATGTCACGATCTATTTTAGGAATATCGACTCATCCTCTGAAAATTTTTTAGAGATTCCGAGATTTTTACGGAAAATTGATTTGGATGCCATAGAAAATTAACGGAAATTCGTATGGGCCAAATTTAATGGAGTTTTGACTTTCAAGCCAAGCTATTTGTCGAGAGGCACTTGTAGAAATTCTATGGACTCTTTCTTTGAGGAAATTAGACATCAATTGGGAAATTTCATGAAGACATTGAAGCTAAACTTAGTGAAATTCGGACCTATGGTTTGAGGGTTGAATTTTGGGCAATAAATTGAGCAAATATGGATATTCAAAGCAAGAAAGTAATAGGGGGAACATTGGATATTTATGCAAGCCAAAGATGGGACCAAGCATTCATTTCTTTGGATAAGCTTGTTGACTCTTTTCGATCTTCTTGAACAAGATTGCCAGCTGCTCATCCGTTGCCATCTCTCTCTCCCGTGTGTGCTCTCACGTTTGGTTTCCCCTCCACAGCTCCTTGTTCATTTTCCTTTCCTCCTTTTTTCACTTCTTTCATTTCCTTGTCGCCGTTTTCATTGAAGACTGCTGCTCCCCCTTGGATTTGACGCCACCGAAGCCACTCATCCCCTCCACCAAAACTCTCCCACTCACACATGCCCACACCCCCTCTGATTTCTCCTTTGCAGTTTTGTTGATCCCATTTATTCAACGCCTGCCCCACCACTCGCATCTGTCTTCCACCCATTGTTTCTCCTCTACACCACACGCTCGAAGCCACCTCAACTTCGGTCAAAGCTTCTCTCGCTGGCCTTGATTGTTGACTCCACCTACATCACCACGTCCGAGCCTCCATCTCCTTCAATCCATGCCCAGCAAATGCCAAGCTTGCTGCCTTCTCCTCCACGCGGCCACGAATCGAGTCGCTCCTTTGTTGGCCCATCTCCACAAGCCCAGCCTTGGTGTTGATCCCACCTTCGTCCAGCAACAAGTCGTAGACAGCCCATCTTCAGCAATTTCGTGGCCCAATTCCACAGAGTGTAGAAGCCCAACAGCAGCCCATTTTCCAGTCCACATTTCAGCCCAATTCAATTTTCAAGCCCACCTTGGGCCCGCGAAGCAAGCCCAACCCAACTGCAGCCAAAGCCTAAGATTAGAAGCCCGCAATTTTGAGGCCCAACCCCGCGAAGTTAGCCCGCTTTAGGCCCAGTCCAATTCAAAAGAAAATCTTAGATTGGACTGAGATTTGTTGGGCTTGTTTTAGGCCAAGCCCGGGTGTTCGCCGACACCGCAAAAAATTTGGATTTCGACCGCCGTTGCATCGTTGTTGCGGTGAATCGGTTTCCGCAATTAACCGATGAGTTTATTTACTAAACTCTTACTAGTAGGCTAGTGACGTCTAAGGGGTGTTTAGATTTATTTAATTAGGAATTAGGTGGTTAGATTAGATTAAGTGAGGCCTATGTAAATTGTGTTATTTATCTAGATGGGTTCGGGAATTTTCCGAGTCCGTACTTGTATTTAATTTAGTGATTTTGGCCTAGGTTGGCATTTTAGTATTTAAATTGATTTATTTAATTAATTTGATAAATTATTTAATTATTAATTATTTTCCAGAAATTAGTTTGGAATAGTCGGTGATCGGAATTTCGTGCTAATTGCAATGGTGTGGTTAATTTTTGCAATTGAATGTTAGTTTGTACAAATTGAGTACTAATTGGAATTTTGAATATTGAATTCCAAAAATTGTGAATTTCAATATTTATTCAGAAAATCCCAAGTGTCGGATTTTAAACACCGAAAATGGTTTTATATACTATATAAACTAGTGGGATTTTCAAAAGAATGTCATGAATTTTCTAGGTCCAATTTGATCGTGTACCCACACACGACTAATTTACAGTGTATTTTTTAATAAGAAGAAAATAGGCCAGGATCACCATAAGAGTTGTTGTGGATGATCACATGCCATCACAAGTTAGTCAATGGATAGGTATAGATTGATTCAACTTAAGTGCATACCGGTTGTGGGTGACGTTGTACGGTTAATGTATTATTCATGAACAACCCTAATTTGATCTCGAACGACCATGAGTCATGGCAGATTGATTGATCCTACTCGATTACATGACAACCGAGGGTCATTCATGGATTGATCGAGCTCAACTTAAAGTCACGCATAAAACCCTAGATAGGCATCAAACTCAATTCGAGTCTAGTCAAGTGAATTTTGCCAATGCCACCAAAATTCGTGTAGGTTGCGTTAAAGCCGTTTCGGATCAAAACTTAGGCACAAGCTTGGATCCAATTGCGGGTATCAACTATTGATATTATCAAGACATCCCTTTTTAATTGAAATGATTTTAGTGAGCCATTAGTGCATTAATTGGGGAAATGCGCTAATTTGATGATATAGACTATAACGGACCTAAAGGTGAGACCAATTTAGCCTATTAAGATTTAAATTAAAATGAGACAAAATTTTTTAGGGTATGGACAAGGGGTAGGCACCACTTTTGGGATGACAAGAGGAATTGACCAAATTGCCTTGTTGAGTCTATTCAATAATTGAATTTCAAGAAGCCATCCTAGCCCTTGATCTTGGATAAGGCACTTGGCATGATGGATAGCCAAGATTTCCTCTTGCACCCCCTAGTTTAAAGTCATCATGAGGGCAAGGACAATTAATGTGATGGACAAGTTTTCTCCTCAAGTTTCTTCTTCTCCTCTCTCTCTCTCTCTCTCTCTCTCTTTCCCTCACCTTCAGCCGACCCCCTCCTTCTTCCTCTCCTCTATCTTTTTCTTCCTTTTTCCTCCTTTTATCTCTCACCACCGTGCCCATTTGCCTTGCCATCCACCCTCCTGGTTGCTTGCTGCCACTACACATTGTCACCACCATTCATGCGTTCATTTACCTTGTTGTGGCTTGCGGGTTGTTGCTTGGTTACTACTGTTGTGAGCCGCAAGCCACAACTTGACCACCCTCGTCTCATCTTGGTTGTTAGTAAATAGATTTCTTAAATGTCAGCTAGGCCATTGTGACATCCCAAAATTTGGCCCCTATTTTGAATATATGAAATGGTTATTTCATTGACGCACTTATGGTTAATTTACTTGGAACTGATCACTCACAAGTTAACTAATCTATTAGGTGATGCCGTCAAGGGATACAAACGCGACAGACTAGAGAATTCGATCAGAAACCAACTGCTCGACCATAATAATCGGTAAGGGTCAATACGACACTATTATAACTCGATTAGTGAACGGATATGAGTTGATTCGATGGAAGTACATAGTTGAATTGTGGGTGGTTCCACACGATTACAATATTTGCATCAAACGGCAATAAACTGATTTTCTATCAATATTATATTCAGGATACGTAATTGAATCCTCATGATTACATGACAACCAATGGTCGTCTATGATTTGGAGATGCACAAACATGGATAAAAAATTATTGACCACGGGTCAAACGCACTAAAACCCCTAAAAGCTACCCAGTAGATTAGGTCGTACTGAAGTCGCATTCAATCGATTTTAACCACAAAATTTAATTCAGTTTTGAGAATTGAACGTTCGAGTGTGTCACGTTCGAGTGTGTCACGATTTATTTACGTTCGAGTGTGTCACGATTTATTTATTGGACATCATCACATTTTTCATCGAATTTCCAACAAGTCCGAAATTTTGCGAAAAAATGATTTTTGGACAAAAAGAAAAAGGAAATGAAATTCGGATGGGGAGGAAAATTGGAGCTTTTCTACCCAAAAAGGCTCATTTTTTGGAAATTAAGCTTAAAAAAGTATTTGGGAGACTATCGATAAGAGTAGAAGATTTTTGTGGCTTGTGTGATGGTGATTTAGATATTTCCTAAGAGTTGTGATTGGTTGTTTCATTTTCTTCTTTTATATTCTCTCTCTCTCCCATTCTTCTTTCTCTCTCACACACTCAAGACCCCCTGCAGACAACCCCTTCTTTCTTCTTTCTTTTCCCCCATGCTCCTTCCCTCATGTTCTTCATCCCCTCCATTCTCCTTCTATTCTCTTTTGTCGCTAGCCCATTTCCTCTCCACCTTGATCTAGTTTTCCATTTTGTTTTATTTTGCTGCACCCCTCACCCCACCGCACCACCATCGGCTCGCCCCATCACTACGTCCAGCTCCAACCATCCTTCATGCCCTCAGCTCCACCACCACCACTTTTGCACCACCACAACGCCACCCTAGTAGCCCCATCACCACCGCCAACTCCGTCTCCATGCCTGCACTTCCACCAACTCCAGCTTCTCAGTTCCTTTCATTTTTGCTGCCGTAACTTCACCACCGTCAACCCACCAGCTCCTCCACGTCCAACCACCATGACCAGCACTCAAACCGAAACCCCTTTGGCTGAGAGCTTGTAGGATAGCCACCGCCACCATCGAGCCTCCGTTCAAGCTGTGGTTGTCTCGTGTTTTCGTCGCTATCGCGTCACCATTTGCCATGAGCCCGCTGCCATTGAAAACCCGTGAGTTAACTCCCTAATCTTTGATTAGGCGTTAATTGTGCTTAGGGGTGATTAGATCAGCACTAATAGTGATTAGTTTTAATTAAGCTTGACTTAGTTTAATTGAGATTAAGAATGATTTAGATTAATTTTAATTACGATTAGTTTAAGTAATTAAGATTAGATTAATTGATCATGGTTAGATTAATTAATTGAGTTTAGTTTAATTAATCATTGTTTATTTAATTAATCGCAATTAGCGTAATTAGTGACAGATTAGTCGTTACGTAGAATTTTACGCTCATTTTCTTGGATGAAATTATACGTGATTTTGATTGTTTGCATGTCCGATATTATGTGGTTGATTGCTTGATGGTAGATATTGATTATTATTGTAAAACACAGTTTTATAGGCAATTAAGTGAAAAAAATGTGAGGTGTCGGGTTTGGATGTCAAATTTTACATGCTAGATAAAACAATGGAGTTTTAAAATGGAAGTGTGCCAAGTTTGGCGGTTCGATTTCGAATACGTGGCCACGCATGATTATTTTACTAGGATTTTTAAATAAGAAAAATTGGCCAAGTTCATTATTTGAAAACAAAGCATTTGAAAACAAAAGTGTGGTGTTCTTGGCTAAATATGTGCCTGCATGGTCACTTAATGGAACCCCTCACCTGACAAGAGTTAGGGGCGATGCCCAATTTAATCGGATGCCCAACGGGGGTCCAGAAGCTGAGTCGCAGTTAAGGTCGGACCGATGCTCCTTTATGGAATGCCATCTAGGCAGGGGTTCTAGACGTTACCATGCCGATGGGGCAGGACAATGCCCGATTATACCAGAAGACCGCCGACTTTTGTGTTAGCCATGGCCCAAGGGATTGAAATAATCAGACATGTGTTATTGATTGTGATGCATTACGCTTAATTCTGGGGTAAAACAGTTAGGCAAGGTGATTTTACGTGCGATGCATGCTTAGATTGCCTTCGAGGCGAATTCGTGTCCTAATTGAGGCTTAGGGATTTTAACTTGCTGAGATTTTATCTCACCCTATCGTTATTAAACATTTTCAAGGCTGTAGCGTGGAGATTTGCTGAGTGCGAATGTAGTGAGGTCGAGATGCGACACTTTTTAGCTGGCCCTACCGCTAGTGAAGTTTAAGTTGACCCTAATCCCTTAAGGTTTTTGAGAGGGTTTATAGGAAGTGGCTGTAGAAAGGCTTGTAATTATTAAACTTCCTAGGTGTAATAGTGGATAAATAAATATGTTGTTTTCGGCAACATTTGTTGTGCTTTACTATCCCTATTGTTTGTTTATTAATCAGGGGTTTATTTAATTTGCTTCCGCATGCGTTTAATCGAAAGATAAAAAAGATGGGTCGGTGATGCGTCTTGAGACGTCGCATTTTCAATTGACCGCCGAGGGATGTTCGCGTACTTGAGGTTCGGGGCGTGACAGCCGTTGCATTACGTGACTTGAATTGAGGACTACCTTTAGTGCCGTAGGACTATCCTAGGTTGAGGAACTCATATGATTAATTTTGTATTGTTTGCTTATGATATGCTTGATCTATATAGTTTAGGATTGATCGACGAATGAGTATGTGAGGGTTGAGGTTGCTTGGGTTTGGTGTGAGTTGTCGAAATGGTTTAACTAGGCTTAAGCTCATTGTGATTGTTGTTGTGGATCATTTGCTATTGTTACTTATGCTTGATCTTCATATTTGAATGCCATGAATGGTTATATGAGTATTATATGAAGTGATCTTTGCATATAGACATCTATAAGTCATGGTCGAAGCTTGAGTTCACATCGAGTCGCCGAATCTATAACGGCGTTGGTTCTTGGACATGTGTGGAAGTGCATCATGTCATGCCCTAAACCTTGAGCATGTGAACATCCCACAACAGTTGATTAAAATTGCGATATCCCAAGATGCATCACCAGCTCATTCTTTTTATTTTTCAATTAAACACATACGGAAGCAACTCAAATAAACAACACCCAATCAATCATCACAGCAGGGATAGTAAAACACAAGTAGTATTTCCAAAGGTACAACCTTCAATTATTACTTGTTAACCTTAGGAAGTTTAACAATTACAAGCTCATTCTAAATGGCGACTTCCTACTGACCAACTCAAAAAAACCTGTTGGTGTTATGGTTAACCTAAACTTCATTAACGGTAAGGCCAGCCAAAAAGTGTCGCATCTCGCGCCCACCACAATAGTACTTTGTAGTTCTCCACACTACGACCCTGAAAATAATTAAAAACAATGAAGTGAGATATAAATTTCAACAAGTTAACTTCCTAAATCTCAATTAGGACCCTAATTCGCTTAGGAGGTAACCTAAACACACAACAGCATACAATCTTACCTCGCCTTGACACACCCTTGCATATTAGTATATCTCACATAGCAATATTAGTGCAACACGCATAAATAATAATCAGAACACAATCGAAATATTCCAGGTGCATTGCCAACACATGTATTCCAATTATTACGACCTCTCATTATTCTAGGCTGGTACTCAAGAGTCACGGGTCAAGCTACAATTCTAGTTTCATGCTCAACATATTTCATTGTCAGATATACAACAGGGCATGAGTTACACATCGCTTGGCATGTCCTTATGGCATTCATACTTGGACTAATGAGGAAGATAAAACCGATTGCTTGAATGCTTGATTTGTGTGATCATATGAGGAATTCTGTCATTGATGGATTTCGGGACAATACCCCCGCGTCAATGGGATGTCTCATTAGTAAGAACGAGATTATGCCCTCACGTCAATAGGATGCTGTTCGTGAAATGTGTTATATAGAAATGACGCCCAATGGATTTTGAATGTTATGCTCAACAAAGTGAGACAATGTCTTGTAGGTTTCTAAAAGAGCCGTAGGGCTTCAGTTATGTATGATCAATAATTGGACTCGAGATAGCACGGTAGTAAGGAATGCCATGTGATTCTCGAGGCACTAAATGTGTATGAAGTATTTGAGTGCTATGTGCATACTTTGGAAGTTGTTTTATGGCTCACACATTTTTCACATGGATTTATATGAGATGCATGAGATAGGTGCATGATTTAAATGCCATTTTTAGTGACTAAGAAGGCACGTGCATGCTATAACCATCATTGTTCAAGAAGTGAAAGGCATGTAGATGTCCTAAAGGTTGTTGTTTGAGTCTCGAAGGCTTTGATAATGTTGCGAATGCTGATATCCGACACGTGTGAATATTTTGGCTATTATTTGCACTAATTGTGACATGTGTGAACTTATATGCCTTTGTTTAGGACTCGAGGGACTTAGGTTGAGAATAGATTCCATCATGTATATAGTTAAAGCAAAGCTTAGACTTTTTTATTGATCTACCATCAACATATCTAGGTTAGAAAATCATAAGGCTCTGATGCAAGACATCTATCTATATGAGGTTTAGGGTTTTTACTTATTGAGTTTTCAACTCACTGTTGTTATATAACCTTTTCAAATCCCAAGGTACGAATCTACCACCATCCCATTTTTGACTTCCTGTGCACATGGAAATTATGGTGCTAGACTTCAAGGATGCTACTACCAACATCCTCTTCTAGCACCACACCACGATGGTGTGGGTGGATGAGGGTGTGGGGCATCTGGTCCCCCATTTATTCATGACTTGGTTTGCTTGGGTTGATGAGGACTTCTATGGTCCTCTGCATGGGTTTGACGGCCCCTCCTAATAGTACCGTGAACAACTCTGAGTTCGACCCCGACTATGCCCTTGAGCTCAAGTTGTCGTTGTGAGGACACTAGCGAAAGATGGGAACCATTTTTGGTATCTGTCTTTATATAAGGCATTAGGACTAACCCCCATTTTTTTTATATCTTTTTGTGTGTGAGGATGACCAATCGAAACGGCCCTAAGGTTAGGCTTATAAATTTGTAATCGTTTTGCATAAATAAATAAAGCATGAAAGGTATGCAGTATGTATGAGCATGTGTTTCTATCTAATTATCCATTGTTTGTTGTTGATTGATTGGGTGAATGGAGATTGCACGCTTCTGCATGTGCTTAGAGTCAAAGATAAATTCAATGAGATGGTGACACCTCCAAGGACATCACAACTTGATCCCATTGTGAAGGATGTCATGATCTCGCACCAAGGGTAGGTTCAGGAGTGACATTAGATGCCCAACAATGGCCCAAAGTGGATGTTAGAGGTGAATCAATGGAATGGTGACACTTCCTAGGATGTCGCAACTTGATCCAGTAACAAAGGATGTCACGTTCTCATGGCTAGGTCTAGGGCATGACATTGGATGCTTGACAATGGCCAGGAGTGGATGTTAGAGGTGAATGCCTTGACTACCAACTAAGATGACTACTAGAGACAAAACTCGGAAGTCTTGACGATCAACTCAAGAGCCCAACGATGGCTCGGAGTAACTGTTGAAGGCAAATGCATTGACTAACAACCGAGATGCCCTTGAGTAGAGTGCTTACAATATGGGAATCGTGGATGCAAAATTAGAGAATTGGAGGTCACTACGTGAGCTGCCTACATGGACTAGCTGGGTAGTGAAATGGGCATGGACCTTAGTGATATTATGCATGATAAATGTGAAGCTTGATGCACTCATTGCACATTAGTATGACCCATGTGATTGTATATGAAGCGTGTCACATTAAATGCATGCTGGCATTACTCGTGTGACTGGAAATGATCTCTCATTATAGAGCACCCGTCGTGCTAGAGGGCGAGCATTACGAGTTTATCGATCCAGACTTTCTGGGCATGGTGTTTGTTCGATACACGACTATCTTTCTAATGGATATAGGATAGTTTGGTCTGATTTCCTGCCGTTTTGTTGCTATATTTGTACTAACGAACGGTCGCCTGTTAGGACCAATTCCATTCCTGTTGCTCTTGATATAGGTGGATGTAGGAGTGATGTGGACGATTAGGAGCCGGAGTAGGACGGAGCGCAAAGGGGTCATCCATGTATTTTGACATGATCGTAACTTTTTGGGGCATGGGATCATGTAGTCGGGATAGTCGGATGGAGGGACATACGTACAGATAAGGAACTTGCTATAATACAGTTTAGAGAGACATACACCTTTTTGATTTCTCCCAGTTTAGGTCCTTCCTTTTGATGTATAATTCACCACCCAATGTACATATAAGTGTGGTAAATAATGGAAGCATGATTCCCTCTATTATTGTGTTTTTAGAGGCACGTGTATAAATCATGTCATAAATTCTAACCATTAGAAAAGACTTTCCATTGCATGATAACTTAAAGTAAATACAGAACAAGGATTAGTAAGTGGTGGACTGGGACGCCACAAGGTCACCCTCGCTTGGGTGAGCATAGGCCACATTTGTTTAGGCTAGTGAGGGCATCAGATTTGGCAAAGGCCTCCCTTGCCCTCGCATGAGGTCAACCATTGACCATCGATTAGGTCTGGTGATGACCATTGGAGGCAAATAGAGAAAAAAAAGATAAAAGAAATAGAAAGTAAAGGAAAAAAAGAAAAAAATCCGTAAAATTCAAAAAAATTCAAAAGTTGGCCTTGCCATGTTGGATGGTTAGTGTTGATTAGACTGCTAGTTCAATAATTTTTTACCAAAATTGACAAATTGTTAAAATATTTAAAACTAAATCGACAAATTATCCAAAGGTTTTGGATTAAATTGGTAAGTTATCAAGAACAATTTTCTTGTTAGAGTTAACTCCTGATTTTCTAAAGTAATGAAAATAAGAAGACAAATGGCAAATAAGATGAGGAACTTGGCATTTGTTCGCTAATTGAACATAAAATCTGGGTGTTGATTATCTAGCTTACAAGCATTTCTACTCTAAAGTTTCACCTAAGAAGTCTAAAGGACACAACTTGTCCAAAAAAGCAATGACAAGAATAATAGGACTTTATTTGGAAAATGAACCCACCCATTTCCCAAAATCATCTTAAATTGTCATCAATTATTGTCAAAACAAATCAAATTATACAACACCCTTATTATTCCTCATCTCTAATGAACATCATTAATGCACAGATTATAGACACAATATTATAGTAGATAGATTATGGATATTGGCGACCTAACCCTTGGTGGAGGGAATATCGATTTAGGAGTATTGATTAAATGACAAGACTACGACCCACGATTAGGCATGGGTTCTCTCGAGCCCATACCTCGCGCGACATTGAGGTGTTCATAAAATTTTTTCAATAAGGGGTCATCACTAACTTATTAGAGTCGTAGAAACCAAATGTAGCATAGGAGTGTACCTCACTTCCTATGTAACGAAATAGGGTCAAAGACTTAATTATACTAATTAACCAATTAGTGTTATTTCGGTACATAATCTTGTTCATTTCAAAAAAGATTTTTGTCAAGTAGTTTGGATTACTTTTATATTAATTCATCACTACATAAAATGATTATGCGGGTGCACAATCATTAACATAATAATCGGCTACCAAGAAAGTATTAAATAGATTGCATTTAATAAAAAGACCTAACATTAAGAAAAGAGATAAATACCAATCCTAACTAGACTAAAAGGAGACACAAATGACAAAAGCATGCGAATGAGAGTAATTATCATTGAGGACAATTAAAACCCGAATGTAAAGTTCTATGAGCTTACTAAATTTTATAGCACAACTTTAGAATTAAGAAGCTTCCATTTTTTCTAAGAAAATAGCTCAAAAAGTCCATTTTTAAAATTTTTCAAGGAATTATAAATTTTGAGGGATTTTGTAATTTTTTAATGAACTTTTGAATATTCCAAATTTTTTATTTTTTATTTATATTTATTAAAATATTTTTTTTGAAATTTTCAAAGAACATCATATTTTCAAATTTTCTGAAAAATTTGAATTTTTTATATTTTCTGAATTTTTGAAAATTCTTGAAATTTTTTTTTTTTTATATTTTCTGAATTTTTCATTTTTGATTTTTTCAAAATTTGAATTTATTAAATAATTTAATTTTTAAAAAAATTTTTTTCTGCGATTTTCAATATTTTAAATTATTTTTGATATTCTTTTCTCTTTTCTTTTTAATTTTTAAGACTTTTAATTTTTATTAATTTTTTTAATTCTTTAAATATTATATCCAAGAAAAGCGGGTTCAGATCAAGTGAACCCAATTTGGTCCTGGATCTGACTACTTTTTTTTTAATCTCTTTTTTTCTCTGTTTTATTTTAAGGCTTAATATCCTGAAATATCCCAAACCGATACATGTGTAACAAATCTACCATAACTTAATTTTTTTTACTATAAAAAATCAACTAGTACATATATGATAAATTTACCCTAACTGACTATAAAAAAAAAATCCAAAATTGGTATACTTGTGACAAATTATTCAATACCCAAAAACCTAAGCTGATATATTTATGACAAATGTACCTCCATTGAATTGGATTAATATCACAAAAAATCACAAAAATTGTATAACTGTGACAAACGAAGAGTAAAATCGCAAATTTGTACACCAGTTGACTATCGCGTGTCATTCAATTTAGTAATTTGACAATAAAATTTAACGTAAATGAGTTAACACACATATAAAGGAATATGAGTTAATACTAACCACCATTAATCTCATCCCTAAATGCAATTAATTCTCTAATCGAGGATTATGAGTTAACTCATAGTTTTCGATGGCAATGAGCTCACGGCAACGGTGGCGTCGTGGCGATGAGAACGAGGGGCTCACAATTCTAATGGCGGCATGAACGGCATCGACTTAGTAGCTTAAGCTCGCAACTTGGCTTGGGGCAGCTTGGCGGTGGCTCACGGACAAGGGACAACGTGAGGGATAGTATCGAGTGGGCAACGATGGCATAGCGATGTGAGGGACATATGGTGGTGGAAGGGTGATGAAGGTGGAGGTGGTCAATGGGCAGCAATGTGGGGGTGGCCATGGAGAGAAATGGAGGAAGAAGAAGAAGATGAGAGAGAGAGATGGTGGAGGAGGAAGGGTCAGCCAAGGGGCAAAGAATGGAGGGGAGAGAGAGAAAGAAAGAATGAGGAAGAGAGAGAGAGGTTTTTGGATAGGGTTTTGCCAAAAAATCCAACTAACCTTCCTCAAATTCCTCTCGTCTATGCTTCATGTCTCCTCTTGTCTTTTTCTTAAATGCCAAAACCCTTCCAGAAGGGGCAAAATGGTCTTTTTACACTTTTAACTCAAATTCCAATTTTACCCTTGGGTCACTTTGCTTGAAATTGGCTTGAAATGGCTTGGCGGGCTTGGCTTGGGCCGACTTGGGCCCTCATCACTGAATTCAGTGGGCGTGGGCGTGAGGCTGTTGGGCCTTCGCTCAGCCCAACACCCTTTTTCCGGCTTCTGATTCTCAACTCGCTAATTCTTGTCTAAGAATTTAAGCTTGTTGATAAATCGACAAATAAATGAGGCGACATCTAATAAATTAGTCTCATAATCCTTGAAATAATCTAATTAAAATCCATGGTTAAAATCACTCAGATGTGACTTTAGTATGACCTAAACTATTGGGTGGCTTTTAGGGGTTTTCATGCAGTTGACCCGTGCCCGATAATATTCGATCCATGTTTGTGCCTCTTCAATAGTTGATGACCATTACTTATCATGTAATCACGAGTAATCAATTACTAATCCTAAGTACAAGATCAATAGAAAATTGATTTATTGTCATTCATCATGAATATCGTAATTGTGAGGAATTGCCCCGCAAATTAACTATATATTTCTATCAAATTGATTTATATCCGTTTTCTAAATGACTTATAACAATGTAGTATTGACCATTGTCGATCCTTATGATTGAGTGATCTATTCTTGATTGAATTCTTTGGTCGTTTGCGTTTTAATCATTTATAACCTCTTTCAATAGATTAGTTAACTTATGAGTAATCAATTTAGAGTCAATTAACTATCAATGAATCGATGAAATAACTATTTCATATATTTTGTAGGGATTGAATTTCTGGATATCACAAGTGAGGCCTCGTCGACCCTCGCTTAGGGCCAATAAGGCTCACCCAGATTTGGGTGACATTTCACCAGCCCTTGCCTAAAGTGGCGAGAGCTATGCTTCCCCCCCTCTCACCCTTAGGGTCAGCAACCTTTGCAAACCTCTCCAATGAAGGGCACTGTTGTCACTAACCCTTCGACGATAAGCAACAACAACAGTGCCTAGCCACGAGTCCTTGCCTTTTTTTCTTTTCTTTTCTTCCTATTTTCTTTTTGATTTTTTTAGTTTTTCAACATTATTTAAATAAGATTGGAAGAAAAATTAATTAAAAAATGCCATGTAAGAGAGAAAAATTAATTTTAAAATACCACATCAACATTTTTCATTAGAGAAACTAACGATGTTAACGGGGGAGGGGACTTGATTATGTCAATTTAACAAGTTTTAAAACTTGATTGCATTTTTTGAAAGTTTTAAGATTTGATTGTATTTTCGCAATAAGTTTTAGAACTTATAGTACATATATTCATTTTAATGATGCTTTTGAACTCCACACTCCTTGCTGGGGTAATATCGTCCCTTGTCACCTTTAGTGCACCAAGGTTTTGCTCAATTACCATATCACAACCCTTCGGGCCTATAATAGCCTTCATATTATCTACAAGGTCTTCCAATACTATTAAGTATCAAACAAAATTCCACTTAGGAGCCATAATTTCGGAAATTCCTCCCATTTAACAAATAAAAAGGTCAAGCACTAACCAAACATTGCAAAACATAATTAATCCGGCTTGTTAACGTCCCGTGGCGTGGACGCACAAAACCCCCTTTTCTCTTTTTTACTCTTCTTTTCCTCTCTCTTTTCTCCTCCTCCTTTCTTTTCTCTTCTCTCTCTTTTTCCCTTCTTTTTTGTGCAAGGTCTCCGCCTTTTAGAACACTTATTTTCCCTTTTTCTTTTCTCTTTTTTTTTTTAATTAAAATCAATCCCACTTTTTGACCCAAGTTAAAAGGACCAAAAAAGAAAAGGCAGATATTGAAATAGGAGCATTATTTGGTTTACTGTACAGTAAACCACTATCGGACTTAAACGATATGTCAAGAACACTGTCATCCTCAGTGCACATCGGATCACGTTCGTATCACGTTCAAATCGTGTCGCTATGGACACGTCTATCATGCTCTTTTTGTTCTTTAGCACGAATTTGCGTGTGCTCTTCCGCTAGTTACAATGGAAAAAGTGACAGGCTACAGAGAATTAGCTAGGAGAGGCGAGAAATACAGATACTCTCACCTCCAGTTTCAGGGCGGTGCATACTTCTCCTATATAATAGCTTTATCTTCTAGAAGAGGGCCAAGAGGTTCGTGATACATGTGGTGATGGGAGACTGTCACCACCCAATGATCAATTACTGAAGTCATGGTCTTCATGGCTGACCCAGGACCTGTGCTTGTTGTGAGCCTGGTCTCCCGTCGAGTCTCTCTCACGAGGTCTTATCAAAAAACAGCGAGTCAAGCACGACACCCACAATCGTCAACGGGGTCGATCCACGTGAATCGGACCTACACATACCCGAGACATGCTTGCCTTCTCTCATCTTTTATCACTTGGCACCCTCTATTTTCGTAACTACAAATTTGCACCCCGGATTTCAAGGGAGAGTAGATCAATTCAACTCTCGTATTTTTTATCGATGTTAAATTTGATTCTTGATCTTTTAATTTTGTTAAATTTACTGTTCATATTATTTTAATAAAATCAATTTAGCTTGTCAAAGAGTATAAGAATCACATTTAACATTGACCAAGCATGTATAGACTATTTTTGACATTTCCCCCTCTTTCTTATAATAGTACCCCTATCCAATTTCATCTGTCACAGTCACAAACATACGATCTTAGTCCGTAAAATCATAACCTATACCACTAGCTTAGTCGCCGCCACACCCCAGCAACATCATTGCCATCACCAAATGTCGAGGTCACGTCACCACCTGCTGCTTTTGCCATTACTGCGACGGTACCCACCAGCCATAGATCTTCCTCTCTCTCATAGAAAAAAAGAAGCATGAATTTCATTACAAGTCTTATAACCAAGTTAGTATCTCACCATATCTATGTTAGTATTTTGCATGACCACATTTGGTTAATTTTATGTGATATCCCCTCCCAAGCTCCCCTCAATTATACTTTCATCTTGAATTTTGAGCACATGCTCAAACTAATAAATTTCATTAGAATTTTATAACTTTTCGTGTGGGTTTCATTGATCAATTGACTCATTTGATTATGCAATTAAGTCCTTGAGCATTTTCAGGAAATTATGATGAAGTCCTTTGTCGTCACTTCTCTTACGCCGGCCAAGTTGAAGCTGTCACAAGAGTGACGTCCCATCGTCACTGTGGACTACACCCAGTAAATGACTTTGTCGCACTTCTTTAAAGACAAATTACAAAACCAATGGGCCCATGCGTATAAATCCAGCCGACCCCACTATTTAATATCTCGTTCATTGGAATTAGCCTTCACTTATTTGGTAAAAGTCGTGCTCAGAGAGAATAATCCTTATCGCCAAAGTGAGCATTCTTAAACCTGGAACATGTTAGAGGGAAACAACATAAGAACCTCAAAACATTCACTAGAAAGATCTGATTCCGCTACCTGAATCCGAATACCCCCGAGGCAATGTTCCGATCTCACTTGAGTACGGAGGAGGGGGTGACCCCATGGTCTCGCGAGGTGGTTTATCCTCCATTACCGGAATGAGTAACCCTTGAGATAATGCCCCAACCTCGTTTGATTGTGGAGGGGGTTATTGGTTGCATGAGGTGATCTATCAGTCATAGTCAGCATAAGTAAGAAAGGCGTGAATTTTCCCCATAGTTCAAATAACCTCGTAAGGTAATGTCCCTAACTTCCTGCAAGTGTGGGGGAGGGGGTCCCCACGGTCTCATGAGATGGTTTAGCAACTACAATTGGAATAAGTAACCCCCTAAGGCAATGTCCCAATCTTGTTTGAGTGTAGGGAAGGGGTTTACCCCAAGGTCCCATAAAGATATTTCATCCACCACAATTGGCATAAATAAGAACACTGCCAATTCCGCCCATGATTGTGAAAAAATCGATTCATAAATCAAACATAAAGTGATGTTGCATTCTTTGCCTTGAGTTTTTCTTACTTACGACTATTCATCGTACATGTCATTTTCCAAATCAATTTTATAAATGGGTCACATCAACTTATAGTGCTCTTTTCCACAAATCTCGGGTCTTGGCTTGCGTCTTGGACACCCACAAGTCTGGAGGTCAAGCTCAGTTTAATTCAAAATTGATCCGCCACTTCCTACACATTTAACTAATTATATATATCATCTACTAAAAAACATACACATTCGAATTTAGGTTACATGCTTATGTCCATTTCATGTAACCATTTTCCCCCGTGTTGGGCACCAACTTGACTATGAGCTTTCCGCCACGCGTCAAAGATGAAGGTGTCATACTGTAGCTAGCCTGCCCTAAACTTCTTGGATTCTACCAATTTCCACCGTACAAATGATTTTTTTTTAATTTAAAACCCGAAACATTAAAAAATTGGAACATTTCCTCGAAAGATAGTGTCGGGTCAAATCCCTTTTTTGACTTTGCCATCCGTATTGAATAGGTAATAGTGGTGCTTAGCGCTTCTGTTGCTCTCCCGTATTGTCTTCGTTCCACATGGTTGCAGACTCGAATTGACTTCAATTGTGGGTGCTTTCTAGAGTCCCGTGGGGACAAAGGGGGACCGGTCCGAATTTTCTACTTTTTTTAATTTGTCGGAATTTATCTTGAATCATGTGAAGGTTATTCAATCTGATATAAAGCTATTTCGCTTTGTAGATCGAAATTTACTTATAATCGTTATAACTCGCTTGTTCTTATAACTAGCAATTTATAGTTTTGGATGGTAGTTTGACAATAGTCTTTTAAAGTAAAAATGTTCAACACTCAATAATTGACCTACAATATAGTGATATGCCTAAAATTTCCATAATTGATTATACATGTTTTCCCAAGTAATTGTAATTTTCCGATAAGTCATCGTAATTCACAACTTAATGCCTCAAAGTACCATAAGGTTGAATGTCCTATAATTGATGGTTTTCCTACGAAAAGTCATGAACTATATAAATTTATCGCGAATTTGCTTTTCCAATCTTGGAAAATTGACTAGATGATTGTAACACCTTTTTCAGTTTGTAAGCCTTAGTAATTATTCTCATATTTGTAATTTTTTCTTAATCAGCAGTGTTATTGACAATCTTAGAACCAATAATTTTGCTTAAAATGTTCATAAGTAATTATATTAAATAATCTAATGGTCGAAATTTATTCTTCTTTTTTTTTGGGTTAAAATTTAGAATGGATTGCACAATTATCCAATCATTATTAATGAGATGAATGGATTCTTTATGAACTATTTGACTAACCTCATGACTTAGATCAAGTGTGAATCATAACCAATTTGAGTAATCCAAACACGATATTATGATGCGCCTAAACCACACATATTGGTCCGTTCTTTGCCGACTAAGCCTATGACGAACCTAATCAACATCTATACTCTGTCTCTGGGGTATATCCAACAAAATTTTCACTTAGTCTTTCACCAAATAGGTGGCATATATTAACATTCGACTCTGGCCAAACCAAATTGAATATATCTTTCTGTCACCATCAAGCTTGTCTGAATAACGAATACTGCCACAGAATTTATACTTACGTCTCTTTCTTGCAACCTTCTTTCCAGAGAAAATACACCCCTCCGTGGCCGCCAACCATGTTTGAAAAAACAAAAATCCTATAAAACTCCTAGCCTGACCCTCGCTATTACATATAATTCTCTATCCGGCTTCTGTCTCTTCAATGGAGATTCTTTACTCTCCTTTTCACTTCTTCATCTTCATCACCTTGCTTTCAGCAGCAGCAGAGCTCAGCAGATCTGCTGACACAATAACTCTGTCTCAGCCGGTCAGAGATAACGAGACTCTAGTTTCCACGGGAGCAAAGTTCGAGCTTGGATTCTTCAGCGCTGGAAATTCGTCTAACCGGTATGTTGGGATATGGTTCTGCAACATCTCGGTCAAGACTGTTGTCTGGGTCGCGAATAGGGACGATCCAATCAATGGCTCGTCAGGAGTCCTGCGGATTGGGAGAGGAGGGAATCTGGTCATTGTTGACGGAACAGGAAGAGCTGTTTGGTCCACGGACACAGCAAATGTGACCTCCCGTACCGTGTCTGCGCAGCTCCTGGACTCCGGGAATCTGGTCCTCACAGATGAAAGCAACAACGGTTCGAGGAATATCCTGTGGCAGAGTTTTGACCATCCTTTCGATACGTTACTCGCAGGGATGAAGCTAGGGTGGGACCTGAGGATCGGTTTGAACCGGTATCTCACTTCTTGGAGGAATTCAGACGATCCTTCAACAGGAGACATCACATACAAAGTCGAACTCAAGGGACTGCCCCAGAAGTTCCTCCGCAGGAATGCTTCAGTAATT
Source organism: Eucalyptus shirleyi (assembly GCA_017140165.1). Classification (NCBI taxonomy): domain Eukaryota; kingdom Viridiplantae; phylum Streptophyta; class Magnoliopsida; order Myrtales; family Myrtaceae; genus Eucalyptus; species Eucalyptus shirleyi. The sequence goes on from CM029450.1 coordinate 45,577,260, forward strand.
GAAAGAAGCGGGCCATGGGAAGGTATCCAGTTCAGTGGATTGCCCCTGAACCCAAATGCAATCATCAAACCCGAGTTCGTGAACACCGCTGAAGAAGCGTACTATACCTATCAACTCAACAACAATTACAACATCACGAGGGCCGTGCTCAACCACTCTGGCACGCTTCAACGCTGGCTCTGGAACAATAATACACAGTGGACAGTCATACATGAGTTGCCAAATGATCCATGCGATGAGTATGCAAAATGTGGGCCTAACGCTGTGTGCACGGTTGGTGATGCCCCCATATGCAGCTGCCTGACTGGGTACACCCCTAAATCGCCCCAGGTATGGGCAATGAACTCTTGGTCCAGCGGGTGTGTTAAGAAGAAGCCCTTGAATTGTCCTAAAGGAGAAGGGTTTAAGAAGCTGAAGGGTGTGAAGGTTCCGGATATGTTGAGTTACTGGGTGAACTTGAGCACGAGCCTCGACGAATGCAGAGCCAAGTGCCTGAAAAATTGTACTTGCACCGCATATACCAATGCAGACATTGCCAATAAGGGTAGCGGGTGTCTGCTTTGGTATGGAGATCTTCTCGACATCAGAAAGCTCGTTCAACCAAACCACAATCAGAATGTTTTCATCAGGGTCATGGCGTCTGACATAGGTATATTTTCGAAATTCAGTGAAGTTAGATATTTGTCTCCATCTCGTCTCCCTAGCCGTTCCTGAAATTTTTCTTCCATCGTGGGTAATAGGCAATTATAAGTGGAAATTGTGGTTGGTGGCACCAGTAATCGCCGCATCACTCTCTCTAGCAATGCTTTTGCTAATCTGTTTCTGGAGGAGGAGAACCAAAAAACGTCTAGGTAAAGTGTCTTTCTTCCTCGGCAAATATTGACCTCGGTTAATAATCTCCAGTGCAATTGTTTCAGTTTCCTTGAAGCACTTTCAAATATCGTATAGTCTATTAGGCATCTTTCATGCTCGACTTTGTAAGAATGCTAGAATCTTGGCTTCACCGGTATTGTTGCAGCAATAAATGTGAGGTTTACATAGATTAGCAATTAAACTAGCCAATGGACCAACTTAAGTTCATTGCTATTCAAACTTCAGGAAGATCTTTTCCCCAAAAGATAAAGTGGGTCGAACAATTTCGAGCTGATATACTGAAAAAGTCTCTCCCCTACACAATTCATCGGTTATTTTTTTGCAGGGAAAACATCAGAAGTGCAGGCTGGGAGTGGAGACAACTTAGAGCTGCCTACGCTAGACTTGGAAGTCATTACTAAAGCGACTGATAGCTTTTCGTCTCTCAATAAAATCGGAGAGGGCGGTTTTGGTCCTGTCTATAAGGTAAGGACCTTTTAAGTATTACTATCTACGAATATGGACATTGGTTCTATGGATATTGACCAGATCTATAAGAATTCGCCTGTCCCAATAACTAGAAAGAGAGAAGGGTGCTTCCTCACAAAGGGAGGGTATGTATGCTCGTCAACTCTCAAACGAGCTCTGGAGTTTCATTCCTCTTTATATATTTCATTTCAGAGCAGTTGGACAATACCATGATGGCACCCATATAAAGAAAAGAAGACTTGGTTATGTACTTATCGAATTAGACATGGATATGTGATTTTAGCTTCGTCAATTTGAATAGTTGTCTTAAGCGATGAACGTAAATATTGCAGGGTTTAATGTTCGATGGAGTTCAAATAGCCGTCAAGAGGTTGTCGCAGAACTCCAGACAGGGTAGTGATGAGTTCAAGAATGAAGTCTTGCTGATTGAGAGACTTCAGCACCGAAATCTTGTCAAACTATTGGGATGCTGTATTAACGGAGAGGAAAGGATGTTAGTATATGAATATATGCCGAACGGAAGCCTCGACTCCTTAATATTTGGTCTGTTCCAAGCACCTCATCTTAGTATGAAAATGTGGTTAATTACTTCAAACGTTTCTTTTCAAATAGGATTGATCCTATTTTAAGTTAGTTTGTGGTTTTGTTTATGAATTCCTATGGTTGATTTGGGTCCCCAAAAACACTTGTAGGTAATAAAGGAGGTAATTCTCTCGTGTGGAGGCGGCGTTTTGATATCATTGTGGGTGTTGCAAGGGGACTTCTGTATTTACATCGCGACTCAAGATTGAGAATAATTCATCGGGATCTAAAAGCTAGTAATGTGCTGCTAGATAGTGAGATGAACCCAAAGATATCAGATTTTGGCATGGCTAGGGCTTGCAGAGGAAATCAATCCGGGGAACAAACGACACGTGTAGTTGGGACTTAGTAAGTGTCCTTAAAAGTTCTCGCCACACTAGATATTATCCATATTTTGATGCATGATTCTGTGGCTATTTTTTTTTTGGTTGACTAAGCATTCTTGCCTCGAAATGTGATGCAGTGGATACATGCCTCCAGAGTATGCAATAGATGGAATTTTCTCGACTAAATCAGATGTTTTTAGCTTTGGAGTCCTAGTCCTGGAAATAATTAGCGGCAGGAGGAACAAAGAATTCCATCACCGTGATCACAATTTTAACCTTCTTGGACATGTAAGCTTCTACTCCAAGATTCTACTTGATTCTACTTCGAGTTCTGACATTACTCAAATAAAATTGCCTTGGACTCCGCAACTTTCAGGCCTGGAAATTATGGCTTCAACGGGAGGCCACCGAACTCATCGACAAACAAATGGAGGATTCATTTCCAAGATCGGAAGTTATCAGGTGCATCCAGATAGGCCTCTTGTGTGTTCAGCGAAGTCCGGAACAAAGGCCAACCATGTCATCTGTAATACGAATGTTGGACAGCGAGAGTGCCTCATTGCCACAGCCCAAGCAACCGGGATTTTACACGGAGAGGTTCAATGATCAAATAGACGGTGAAACAAACGAGTTAACCATTTCCATAGTCGAGGGTCGGTGAAGATCCACGAGATTTCATGCACACAAAGTTAACACCACGTAATAGTCAAGGTATTAGCTGTTACATTGTAGATTGAAACTCTAGTACACGTAATTTGTCAGGTATTTTCGGCATGAAAATACGAAAAGATTCTCTGCTTTCTTCGACAAAGTACTTGCTCTTGAGAATGCACTTGGAGTAAACTTCTCTTTCGCTATATGTATGAAACTCCATTCATATTGACAAATAACAGTTAGCTGCTTGGATGTTACAAATTCCAAACCAAAGGCATTAGTTGATAGATTAGGTGGATGAGATCCCGTGTGGGGCATCGAAACTTCATAGTGCATTTGTAAAGCTGAATTCTTTCACTTTCCAAGATGCCTCTGAGAAGGGCGACATTAGGATTGGAAGTTTCCCGTTCCCCCCTGTTATCTGAAATCGTGGGTATTGCTTTTTTTTTTTTTCTCTTTCATCGTGTGGAAAGCAACTGCAAGCCCGCGCAAATAATCAATGTTTGGTCAAAATTCTGGCTCGAACTTGCTTTCATCCTCATGCTTTGAGTACCTATCTAATCAGCAATCTCAAAAAGGACAGAAGGCAATGTCAGTTGCTGAAAATAAGGAATGAAGTATATAATCATCATGACGTATGTTCGTCGGGAAATGGAAAATTTCTCTGCTATCGCGTTTATCGAATGTTTCATCGACTGAAGGAAACACTTCCGCTGACCTCATTCCCCACATAAGAACTTGTCTGAAAATCTAGCTTGTCCTGGACAACGAACAGATGAAAATGAAAGAGTTAAGGTGCAAAGAGTAATCAATATTCAACAGAGGACAAAACCAGAAAACATGAGAAATGATGATTGCCAGAGAATACAGAAATTTTGAGAAATTTGAAATGGTATATATTTGAAGTCGATAGATCGATGCTGTCCAAATCATCCGACATTGTCTAGTTTGACTGTACCATTCATCGACAGGCGGTCAATTTGGTTGTCTAAAGTTTAAGGGTTAATATCCTAAAAAACTTCAAACTGGTACACTTATAACAAATTTACCCAAAACTATTTTTTTGACCATGAAAAATCTCAAACTAGTATACATGTGACAAATTTACTTCATTGATCATAAAAAATCATAAATCGGTTTGTTCATGACAAATTTACTCCAAACTAATTTATTTGACCAAAAAAAATCCAAAATTAATAAATTTATGACAAATATACCTTATGATAAATTGGATTAATACCACAAAAAAATCACAAAAATTGTAAATTGTGACAAACGAAACTTAAAATCCCAAATTGGTAAAAACCGCCCTTAATAATTTTTCTTTTTGGTATACTAGTCAAACCCCGGGGAGCAACCTGCGGACCCACATGTCATTTACCTTAATAATTTAACGAGCGGTGGTTCATTTAACTTATTAATTTAATGGTAAAATTTAACGAAAATTAACAGAGGGTAAATTTGTCACAACTATACCGGTTTAGGGTAAATTTGTCAAAAGTATACAAGTTTTGGGTTTTAAGTGGTAAAAAAAAATAGTTTTTGGTAAATTTGTTATAGGTGTATCAATTTGGGATTTTTCAGGGTATTAACCCAAAGTTTAAAGTCTGGGATTGTGCAGCCCTACAAGCGTTGACTTGGGTGGAAAAAGATGACCTAACCTACTAAATTTCATTATGAGTTATCTACATTCCGCCTCTAAATTAATCTTAGCATTTTCCAATATATGGCAAAACAATAGATTATTGTAAAATAAAAAAGAAGAAGAGATGATCACTCTATTCGTCCAAAGATAGATTAGTAGGCGTAACAAATCAATAACAATAATTGCCCCCGTTGTTAGAGATAATTAAGATATTTCCTTAATTTTTCATATCTCTCCAATTGTTTATAATTAATATCATATTTATCTTGTCATCTAATAAAGTCGATTGCTCATGTACTCTTCATTATGACATAGAAAAACATACTAATATTACAAAATTCTCCCTACCGCGTATTTGTTATCTAGTGTAGTGCTCCTGTGCCCCAACCTTTCTATCTTTATCGACGAAGGTATGGGTAGAGTTGGGGAAAATTATCCAAAAAAACATATAATGATCAATTCAATCATAAACTTTTTAATTGTGTCAATTTAATTTTCAAACCTTTTGACAACTTGCTAATTTAGCTATTAACATTTCCATTATGCCAATTTAGTCTCAAACATTTTGATAATTTACCAATTCATTCCTCGACTTTTTAACAATTTTTCAATTTAGTCATTCTAGCCAAAATTAGCTAAAAATGACTAGTGCGACATCGTCTTACATGGTATGGTCAGTGTTAACATGAATACTTTTTCAATTCTTTCTTTACCTTTTCTTTTATTTTCTTTTTTAGAATAAGAGTATTAACAGTTTTAAAACTTATCATGAAAGTGCAATTGAATTCTAAAACTTTCAAAAAATACACAAGTATTAACACTTATCATAAAAGTATAATTAAATCCTAAAACTTTTAAAAAGTGTAATTGAGTTATAAAACTCTCAAAAAGTACAATCAAATTGTGAAACTTACCATGCTAGCGAGCTTAAATTCTAAAACTTATCAAATTGATGCAATCAAATTCTAAAACTTTTTAGTAATTTCTATTTGTCAAGTTGGACGAATTAATAGAATAACTTGATCACACCAACTTGATAAGTTTTAGGATTTAATTACATTTTTAGAAAGTTTTAGAACTCAATTTCACTTTTGAGATAAGTTTTATAACTTAATTGCACTTTTGAAAGTTTTAAAACTAAATTGCACTTTCATGACAAATTGTAGAACTTCTAATATATTTATTCTTTTTTTCCCTTTTTACTTTCAATTTTTTCAAACACATTCCCCAAATTCATTTCTAATAATCATCATTTATTGTCAAAATCAAATCATACAATATCACTAATGTGACACTATCTTTTGTGGCTCAACCAACATCAATGTCGACAATTTTTTAATTATTTTTTTCTTTCCTTTTCTTTTCTTCTTTTTCCTTTCTTTTTGCTTTTTGAATAAGAGTATTAGAAGTTTTACAACTTGTCACAACAATACAATTAAGTTCTAAAATTTTCAAAATGTGCAATTAAGTCTCAAAACTTATGACAAAAAGACGATTGAGTTTTAAAAATTTCAAAAAGTGTAAATGTTAAAATGTTCAAAGTGTAATTAAGTCTTAAAACTTATCATGTTTATGTATTCAAGTCTTAAAACTCGTCAACAATTTTTGTTTGTCAAGTTGGATGAAATTTATAGGTGAACCTAATTACACTAACTTGACAAGTTTTAGGATATGATTATACTTTTAGAAAGTTGTAGGACTCAATTTTACTTTTGAGACGGATTTTAGGACTTGATTATCATTTTTGAAAATTTTAAAACTCAATTTTACTTTTATGACAAATTTTAGAATTTCAATAAATTCATTCCTTTGTTTTTCTTTTTATTTCTTTTAATTGTTACCAACATATTCCCCAAAATCATCTTTAATAATCATCATTTAATGTAAAAATCAAATCATACAACACCCTTATTTTTCCTCATTTACAATGAACATCATTAATGTTGTAACATCCCAAAACCACAAAAATAATGGGGATGACACGGCCGTCCTTTCACACGTAGGATGTAACCTCAAATACAATCAACAATCTGATATCAACATATATATATGAAACTATATATATACATATCAGATAAATCAACAGATTGGTTGCAATATCAGAGTTTCTATAATCCACAAAAAAGAAAAAATACAATTAGAATTCAACCAATCTAACCACTAGCAACAACTATGTGCACCACTTCCTTAAACCATACATAAAAATAGAACTCCCAAAAGTTTCCCATTGATGACGCTCTCGCTCTATTCGCTACTAATCGAGGAACTTGAAAAGACAAAATGACAAGTGGAATGAGCAACAATAGCTCAATGAGTAGTACATGTTTTCTAAGTAGATCGAGCAACCACTATGTATGTATACAAAACAATACAAAATTTCATAGCTCAAACTTAATATATAAAATACATATCGAATCGTATACGAGTTATTTATTATCATCAAAACTTCATACTAATATTACAAACTCATTTAAATCACCATCAAAAGTTAAGTATCAATGGTTAAGTCCATTAAATAATCTCCATCAAATATCATATATCAATGGTCATCCATTAACTAATCTATTGCTGAATACTCTACCATGATTACAACACAATGCTTGGTGACAAGGCAACCAAAATTTTTCCCTTGGCAATGACTCCACCTATAAAGCCGGTAGCTTGGCTCAAAATGATATCCTAAATCTTGTATGCATACCCCAAAAACCTCTCACTAGGTTTACAATCATATTGAGCATAAATAACAATCCTCAAATACCAGAAATCAATATCTTAAGCCAAGCAAATAACATTTTGCAACAGAGCCCATCATCCATTTCCTATCAATTTCTCAAATTATCATAAACCTTTCCATAAATCAGTCACAAAGTAATTTCATATATATTACTCCACGAACTTTGTATAACATGCTTTTTAAATATTCATAATCAACACACACACACACACACACACACACACACACACTCTTCAAGACATGATTTTACAAAACCAAAGAATATATGTACCACTCACCTTGTTGTCTCCGATCAAACGACAAACAATACTTGTATTGTTGAACTCATGGCCCTATCAAATAACTAAGGAATAATGTTTAAAATGTAATAAAACTCTATCTCAACTACAAAACGACTAAATTACACCTTAACTCGAACAAAAAGACTCTTATGCACTAAAAAATCACATAGCCAAAGTGATTGTTCAAGTTGTTTGCAACACGGAATTTGAGTGCAAAACTTAGTTACACTATGATTTCGTCCTCCGAACCCTATTTTGAATGTATTTATAGTCAAAAGAAAGCCCTCCAAACATATTACAGGAATCCCAACTTGACCGTACCAAAATCAAGCTGAAAAATGACAAAAAAATGGGCCAAAAACTGCTAGATATGTACTGTTCACTACACGTGGGAAACTTTGAAATTTTGTTTTGGGCAAACCATAAGCTCAAATCATGATCCCTAAAAACCTATAGCTCCACAATACCCTAAAATATGATTTCTATAAAAAAATGTGCCTCAACAACTCTAAAATCAGACTTTGCCTCTCGATTTTCTAAAATTTTGAATTTGAGCCCTATACCCATAAATTACTTCGATTAGACTAATGAGGGGCCTAATCCCTTACCGGGCACTATGTTATGGAGTCGAGTTAGCTTGACGAGGCATCTGCAGCTTGCACGTGCCAAAACCCCTTTCTTTTCTTCCCATTTCTTTTCTTATTCTTCTTCTTCTTTTCTCTTTCTTTCCTTTCTTTTCTCTTTCTCCCGGAGTGGTTCAGCTCTTTAAAGTGAGCAACCACTGCTCACCCCTTTTCCTCTTTTATTTATTAATTTTTTTCCTTCTTTTTAACTTTTCAACCCTTCTTTTGTTTTCTTTTTTGGGCCCACCAGCCAAATATTACAAATGCACATATTAGAGATACAATACAATAATAGATGGATTCTGGACCTTTGTTGCAATCCTTTATATGTTTTATGACTTCTTTTAACACATATTTTATCGAATATATATATATATATATGAATATATTCAAATAAACAATTTAAAAATATTCTTTTGTAAAATCAATGTTAGATAAGTGGAATAATACTTAAGTTTTTTTTTTTTAATATCTAATTTAGGGTAATAGGTAATGGTTCCTAAGCAATTTAAAGGGAAGTGGAAGGAAATGGTGGATTGTGATGACTTGGCTTGACCACAAAATTCTATTCCACCCAACTTTCTTATCATTTATTTGATTGTCTAGCTACACACGAATCACCTTTTTTTGTCCCAAACCTCCTAGATTGGAATCTTCCGGTACTCTTTATCAGTGAACTGAAGAATTCCCTCTGCTGGCGGGTCAATGAAGCTATGTGAACTATAGACCCACTTCTTTGTTGGGACAAGTTATCTCGAGTTCAAAGCATAAAGTGAGATGAACAAAGTCATTTCCTGTTGCCGAAAATCTGAGATGAAGCATATAATCATCTAGTTCTGTTGGTGCATGGAGTTATGTTCGTCAGGAAATTTGCAATCACCAAGTGTTAGTCAACTTTAAAGTCTATATTATACCTGGAACTGAAAAATTAATCACGAGTCTGGAGTCATCTTATGTAAACTACATCTGTTTGCCGATAACTCCATGAAGTGCCCCGAACAGGCGGGATAAAAAGCTAGAAAAAGACCGTAATCAATAGAAAGATGTTGATATTTGAGCTAGGGCTACACCGCAAAATATCCTTCTAGATGATCCTCAAAGTATCATTTACTTTAGCAACTTACAGAGTTATATTCTATAAAGGAAGCACGTTCACGGACCTCATTCCACACGTAAGAACTCATCCGAAAATTATGGGTGTTTAGTACAATGAATCGATTGAAAAAGAGCAAGGTGTAAAGATTTAGACAGATTTAATAGAAGACATAGACAAAGCATGGATAATGATGTTTGCTATGGACTTCCGAAATTTTGGGGAGATTGATTTGGTATAGATTCAAAGCCGACGGCTCGGTGCTGAACAAACATTGTCTTGTTTTTTAGTATCATTGACCCCCAGGGCGGGTCAATTAAGCTATAAGGAGAAGTGCTCTGTTACAATCGTGCCCCACGTTGCGTGTGAAGCCAAAGAGAAGCCGTCAAGATTGACAATAATGAAAACGATTCCTAGAGGTCAACACGAAATAGACCAAATGAAGTAAATTCTATAGAAGGAGGCGAAATCTTCATCTTATTCTGCGAATATTTCATATCTTCATCTTATTCTGCGAATATTTCATCTTATTTTACTGTCCTCACTCACTAGTATGCTTTTCCTCTGGCTTCATTAGTTGGGACAATTCTATCAGAGATGGTGATCTTTTGATCTCTAAGAAAGATTTGTTGTCATTGTTGATCAGAGCCCAATGCTTCGGGTACCCCACTACAACTGCAAAATTTTATTTATTTAATATCTAATTAAACCTACATTCGCTAAAAAAAGTAAAATCATTTAGTTATTTTCAATTGCTTCTTTTTTATTTCAGGCATCAAATGCGAATTCCTTCTTTCCTTCACACTATGTCTGTGAACTTAAATAGAGAAAAAGTCACAAAAAGCCCCAAACTTTACCAAAAGTGATAAATTTACCAAAAACTTTTTTTTTTGTGACATAAAAAATCCAAAACTTTGCTAACCGTGACACATTTATCTTAAACTTTTTTTCGTGACACAAAAAACCCTAAACTTGTATATGCGTAACATATTTACCTCAAACTATGAGGTATTTTCGTCTTTTACTTTTTAATTTTTCTTTTCTTTTTTTCTTCTTCTTCTCTCTTCCCTCCACCATGGTTGGCGAAGGGAAGCCAAACTCAAGCAAGGGCAGCCCTTGCCTGGTTTGGGTGAGGATTGCCCTCGCTCGATGTTGGTAAGGGCAGATCCAGCCCAAATAAAGGCCACCCTCGCTTTGTGTCAGGCAAGGGTTGCCCTCGTCAAATTTGGCGAGGGTTGTCCTCGCTTGGGTTGGCGAGGGCAACACCCAAGCAAGGGTGGCCCTCACTTGAGTCCGACTTCCCTCCGCGATGGCCGGCAGAGGGAAGAGAAAAGAAGAAAAAAAGGGAAAAAAGAAAAAAGAAAAACAAAAAAAGGAAAAATAATAAGACAAAAATGCCTTTAGTCATACAGTTTGGGGTAAATATGTCATGATTAGCAAAGTTTGAGATTTTTGGTGACTTTTTCTCCTCTTATTAAAAAGTTGAAACATTAACCATTGGAGCATTTTCCTCGAAAGATACTATTTGGGTAACAACCCCTTTTTGACTTTACCATCCATATTGAATAAGTAATACTGGTGCTTAGTGCTTTTGTTGCTTTAGGTAATAGAGAAGGTAATTCTCTTGTGTGGAGGCGGCGGTTCAATATCATTGTGGGTGTTGCAATGGGAATTCTGTATTTACATCACGACTCAAGATTAAGTATAATTCATAGGGATCTAAAAGCTAGTAATGTGTTGCTGGACGGTGAGATGAATCCAAAGATATCAGATTTCGGCATGGCTAGGGCTTGCAGAGGAGATCAACTCCTAGAAAAGACTGAACGTGTAGTGGGGACTTAGTAAGTTCCTCTCGAAGTTCTCAACATACTAAATATTTCCTATATTCTTATGCATTATTTAGTGGCTATTTTTTTTTAATTGACTATGCATTCCTACCTTGAAATGTAATGCAGTGGATACATGTCTCCAGAGTATGCAATAGATGGAATTTTCTCGACTAAATCAGATGTTTTTAGCTTTGGACTTCTAGTTCTGGAAATAATTAGCGGCAGGAGGAACAGAGAATTTCATCAGCATGACCACAATTTTAACCTTCTTGGACATGTAAGCTACTACCCCAAGTTTCTACTTGGAGTTCTGACATTGCTCAAATTAAATTGCCTAAGACTCTGCAACTTTCAGGTCTGGAAATTATGGCTTCAAGGGAAGGCCACCGAACTCATAGACAAACAAATGGTGGATTCATTTCCAATGTCGGGAGTTACTAGGTGCATCCAGATAGGCCTCTAGGTGCATCCAGATAGGCCTCTTGTGCGTTTAGCAAAGTCCGGAACAAAGGCCGGCCATCTCATCTGTGCTTCTGATGTTGGAGAGCGAAAGTGCCACGTTGCCACAGCCCAGGCAACCGGGATTTTACACGGAGAGGTTCAATGATTAAATGGACAGCGGATCAAACGAGTTAACTTTTACCATAGTCGAGGGTCGGTGAAGATCCACGAGAATTCATGAACACAAAGTTAGGAACACGTAGTAGTCAAGATATCAGCAGTCACATTTGTCGATGGAAACTCTAGTACATGGTATTGTCGGCATGAAAATATGAAAAGAATCTCTGTGATATCCAGATTTTCGGATTCTGATTTCGATTGGATAAATTGGGTATTTCATCAACGCGACTACATTGTTTTTCTCTAAATTGGCCACTCACGAGATAACTAGATTAGCTGGGTAAGTTATTAAGAACTTTAAGGCAGATAGACTTGAGAATTCGACCAGAAATCGACTTTTCAACCGTGCTCATCTTTAGAGATCATTACGGCACAGTTAAAAATCGAATTAAGATCAGAGATAAGTCGGTTCGACTGAGATAAATGACTGATCGTGGGTGACTCCACTAAACTAGAAAACTCTCGTTAACTGGCACTAATTTGATTTTATTGTCGTTTTGGTACCATGTGTCCGTATTTGAATTCTCGAGATTTTCACGATAATCGAGAGTTGCCAATGTGTCGAGCAGGTTCATCGTGGCTCGAAGAAAATTGACCACGGGTCATTTGTCTTAAAAAGTTCTGAAAACTACCTGGTAGCTTAGTTACACTAAAAACGTGTCCGAGTGAAATTAACCGCCAATCTGAGTCCGATTTCAGAAATTGAAGATTCTATCTTGTCACAATAAATTTTAGGAACGTCGACTTAGTCTCAGAAGATTTTTTTAGAGATTCAGGGATTTTACGGAAAACCGTTTCGGACGTTGCGGATATTTAGCGGAAATTCAAATAGGCTAAGTCGAGGGAAATTGAGATTTCTAAACCAAGCCTTTGAGTGCCAGGGACTTACAGAAAATTGTTTGTGATTTTTCTTCATCAAAACCGGATCTCAATTTGGGAAATTGAAGTTTAATTTGAGGTAAATTCGGAACCTAGGATGAGGGGTGCATTATTTGCATCAAAATGGATTTTTTTTTTTTTGGACTTACATTTGTTGGAAAGTATTATTGGATAAGGGGATAAGTATGAGGAGAATAGGGGACCAAGCATTTAAGACATTGGCTAGGATTTTGGACATTTTGGCCTTTCTCTCTCTCATCCAGCTTGTTGGACAAGCTCTGCCGGTCTTCATCTCTTCGTTCACGACTCCTCCTCCTTCGCACACTTGCTTCTTCTTTCCTTTTTCATGCACTCAACACCATCATTTTATTTCTTTTCCACCGAGCAGTCCAGTAGTTTTATTTTCGTGCGATCCCATCTCCACCGAACAGCTTCATCTTCATCCACTGAAGACCCACACTCCACCGAACTCCCTTCTTGCCACACGTCCCATTACCTAGCTTCCTTGGTCAATCAAAGAAAAGAAAACCCCAGCAAAGTTGACTCCTCTGCATCTCCACGCCCACGAAGCCCAACGCCAGCTGCCCTTCTTTTTCTTTCGGGGTTGTGTGTGTCCAGCAACGATCGAAGATTCCCCAACAGCAATAGCGTCCGGGTGTTCCTCCATCAGCCGAAGCCTCCTCTTCACACATCTTCATTTCTGTTTCGCTTCTTGGCTGCCAGCACACTCGTTTAGTCAACAACGACACCCTCAGAAGCCCCTTGGTTGACTCAAACTACGGCCACACGTCCGAAGCAGCTGTCGTCCAAGCCCCACGCGTCCGAGTCTTCCATTTTAGCTTCGTTCGTGCGTCTTCAATCCACGAATCCAACTTGTGTCTTCGGCGAGCGAGTTCCAGCAAGGCCTATTTCCCTTGCAGTTCGAAAATCCACCGAAGAGTTTCCGTCGAGCAGCCCATTTCTTTTTGCATTGAAGTCAAACCCACGTAAATTGCAGCATTTTGGCCCAAAGAGCCGGCCCATCTCAGTCCATTAAGTTAGTCCAACAAGGCCTAACAGCTCCTTTAAGCCCACAAGTTTAGCAGCTCATCTTGAAGTCAGCTCAATCCAGTGAAGCTCAGCCCACTGAGATTTGTTGGGCCAAGTTTAAGGCCCGGTCCAAGCCCGCCGGTGTTGTCAAAAGCCCAAGTTTGGCCATCGTTGTATCGCCATCGCGGTTTCCGATCTTTGCTTTGCCAAGTGAGTTCTACTCACTAATGCCTTCTTAGTTTGCTAATTATACTTAAAGGTTGATTAGTGTTAATTAAGTGTAATTAGGTGGTTATATTAGAATTAATTAGCGATTATTAGTTAATTGCATTGCATATTAGTTATTTGATTAGTGTACTTAGATAGAGAATTGCTATAGTATTTATTGGATGCTTCGTGGGATTTTTCCCGACCCTTATCGGGTGTTAATTAGGCAATTCGGGCATAAATAGAATTTTTAGGAATTAAATATTAATTTTCGAAATTAATTATTTAATTATTTATTTTTCGAAAATTCAACTGGGATGGCCAGTGACTGGGATTTTATGCTGATGATCGTGGCGTAGTCCGTTTATTTAATTGAGCTTCATATTGTGCTAAATTGGAATTATTGTGTTTATTTATTTAATTTTCAAAATTAATTATTTAATTATTTATTTTTCGGAAATTCAACCAGGATGGCTGGTGACTGGAATTTCGTGCTGATTGTCGTGGAGCAGTCCGTTTATTTATTTGAGCTTTAATTCGTGTCGAATTGATTTAATGATGCATTTTTAAGTTATATTCCTAAATAAGGCAATTTCGGCTATGTGATTGGGGATTGGTCGGGTATCGGTTGTCAGTATTGAAAGTGAGTTGGTAAATCACCTGGAGAATGCACGTGGCCCGGTGAATTGGAATGTCACATGGGAAAGACACGTGGCTCGGTGATCGGATATGTCATCTTGGCAAAAAGGTAGCCTTAGAGAATGCACGTGACTTGGAGACTCGACATATCTTCCTGGAGAATGCACGTAACTCGGTGACAAAGTATGGCATCGTAAAAAGGGTCGGGTAAGACCATAAAGCCACTAGATCTTGGAAAGGTTGAGTGGGACCATAAAGCCACTAGATCTTGAGAGGGTTGAGTGGGAATGTAAAGCCATTAAATCTTGGAAAGGTCGGGTGAGACCATAAAGTCATTGAATCTTGGAAGGGTCGGGTGGGACCGTAAAGCTACTAAATCTAAGAAAGTTGCTTGGTGAGGCCGTGATTACCACCTATAAATAAGTTGTGTCCTAAGGACCGTGATTTATAATTGGGAATTGAGTTGGAGTAATTGAAATGACATTGAGTGGTCTTGTTGGCGTACTAAGTCGATTAGATCGATGCTTCGATCTGTGATGTGATTGCTTGGGTGCCTATTTGATCTGTGCTAATATGCAAGTGGAATCTGAGGCCAAGGTAAGTCATCTGACTCATGTTGTGCATAGACAGCCCTAATGTGTATTAGTTTACTAATCGGGTCTTAGGGGGTAGAACTTGCTGAGACGCTATCTCAGTGATTATTGAATAACCATTTCAAGACCCAGACGAGAAGCCTAAGGAGGAGGAATCTGACGAGGAGATCCTGGAGGAGGAACCCGAAGAGGAGTATATGGAGGGAAACCTTGATGATAACCCCGAGTACGACCCGGATGAGGACTGAGATCCTATCCTATCTTGTCAGACCATGCCTGCATGTGAATAGACGCTAGATCAGACTTACGTATATATAGTATTGTAGAATACTATGAGATGCGTGTAAAAAGAGGTGATTGTGAATTTTTAGTGTGAGAAATATATGGCTTGCTTTTCTATTTCATTGTTTTATTGTCTGGGGATTTATAACTGCTTCCGCATGTGCATAAATGAATGAAAAGGTCGGCGATACATAGTCCTGAGATATTGCATTTTAAAATCGATCAAAGGTAAGGGATGTGCGCGTGCCTGAGGATCGGGGCGTGACAATCTCTGCCTTCTTCGACAAAGTGTACTTCCTCTTGAGAATGCACTTGGTGTATATTTCTCTTTCCCTATATGTAAGCAACTCCGTTCATATTGGCCAATAAAAAAATCTCTTTCGGTAGAAAAGCAAAGGTTGGACCTTCTTGAAAGTTAATGGATTGGATAGTTGGAAAATGTTGTCTACTTGGCTGTAATGAATTCTAACCCAAAAGCAAAGTTGATAAATTAGATTGGATGAGTTTTAGCGAGGGTCACCAAAACTTTATAGTGTTAGGATTTGGTACTCAAATACAACGTAATAGAGAGAAAGTGAGAAAGAAAAGTCTAGACACATGGTTTACCTAGTTTTCCCTTAAACTAGGGCCACATCCAACATAGGATTCCACGATAATTAGCATTTTGCATCTCTTCGTTTTTACCCTCAATTATAATAAAAGGAGATTATCTATACCTAATAGCTATTCATAGGTCTAAACCCAAACTACTTGTAGAATATGAACTCAAACTATAAAACCTCTCTAGCAGCTTGGGGCTCTATCCTCACGACCACCGCCAATGTACCCCCGAACCCAGCTTGCTCACCAAGGAGCAAGACCTCTCATGCTTTCTTGTTAATGGAGAGTGTTGACACCTAAATTTTGATGACCCATTTAGTCATTTATCGTATTAAAAATTAGGGGTTAATTTTATCCCTGAAAAAAATAGTTAATCGCATAGCATATAGTTTTAGGTGCACTTTCTATTTGCATTTACATTGGGCCGGTAACGGATGGGTTCGAATTGATGGTTCAAAAACTTTAATTTGATGAGTCGAGCTACGCTCATGAAGAAAGTAAATCGGCCCAAGCCCGTATCCTCGGAGAGATATTACGGATTTATCTTTGTGAGATTTCAATTCAAAAGCAAATATTACATTTGGAAAAAAAAAACAAATATTGCGTTTCGAAAAGAAATCTTCGTGGATATGGATTTTGAAAATTTTAAAACCCTAATCCGTGCCCTATAAATAGGTAAAAAATACGTAGGGTTGGAGGAGGAGGCCATATATATCGATACACACGGGCGTATGTAGGGGGAGGCTTCACGCACACACTGAAAAAAAGAGAAAGAGGAGAAGTCACGGCCAAGTCCCTTTCGCGGCCATGACCTTGTTATCTCTGCAATCCTCACGTAGCCTCACCACTACGCCTACCCTCACGTCGCTATTGCTGATCCATCAAGAGTCCTGCCACCAGCGACGCACCTCAGGTCAAGGTCCTAGGAGTGTCCAGCGGTCTCGGTAAGCTCCTCTCCAACACAACTCAGGATCGTCCGAGTCACTTTCATCATATTTTGGAGCCACAGAGACTCCTGTGGAGTTCCATCTATGCCCGATGGATTCGCCGATGTCCAGCAAGGCCAATATCTCTCCACATACGTGAAAGTCATGCCAGATTTTTGTGGCCACCACTCGCAAGCCTGAAGTCCGAGCTGCATCTCTCGTTGCCCCGAAGTCCTTAGGCAAAAAAAGTACCAAGATTTTGGTGAAATAAGCCCAAGTGGTGGATTTGTCTTCTTCTGGGTGTTGTCCAGAGAAAATAAATAGTCAATGCTTCCCTGTCGAGAAGCCTTCACCACCGAGAATCCATGACGATTTGCTGTCCAGCCGAGGTGCGACCTTCGACGATGATCACACGCCAAGGAGCCTCCGATGACGAAGGTCGAAAGCTCACGACGTTCAGATTTTGGCGGCAAAGCTCCACTTGGCGATGCTTGGAGATCAACATGGAATGAGAGAAAATTTTCCAGGCGTCCTTGATGTGCCCGAGACCTCCACCGATCCAATTATTTTGCTCTCGTTTGAATTTTTATTATTGCAGGTCTTCCTTGACCGAATCCAGTCACCGCCCCGGCAGCCAGCGAGTTTTACCACAAGCCAAGCGTCGTCGTTCCTTGAACTCACAGTATTCGTGTTTGCAGGTGTCTCCGTGAGCATCGATCGTCTCCCACGGCCGCCCCGATGTTCATCTAGAGGCAATTAATCGAGTCATCCATTAGCAAGTCTTGAACCTGCCGCTACTGCTTTTGATGATTCTCTGAACAACTCAACTTACACCAGATTCTTCAATGGGCACATGAGGGCGTTTCCAATGCAAAAGAAGTGGTGAAATTTGTCCTGTTTTGCTCGTGTTTTTTTAAACAAAGCGAAGCTTGATAGCAAAGTGAAAAGAAGCTGAAGTTCTCGGATAGAATTCCAAAGTACTCGGTCTTGTGGAATGCGTCCGCCGATAACCGAGCAACCGTGCATACTAATGATCGCTGACCTTCCTCACCGTGATTTCCGTGACTCATCATTCGTCCGAATTTGGAGACATCACCCGCGTGACATCGTGAATTAGGTAAAACTCTCAATCAATTTGATTTTCTTATATCTCGCTGCCTAATTCGTAATATCGCAATATTTATTTGAATGTTTGATCGATATTGCCATATCCAAAAGATCTCTTGATCTCTCATGAATTAGGAAATTTTCCTAATTTTGCAACGTGCGTATGATTGACAGTCCGATTTCACGCTCGAAATACGACTCGCAATCGCACGGAAAAATTGCCAATCCGATCTCACGCTCGATATACGATTCGCGATTTTATTTGAAATTAGCCAATCCGATCTCATGCGCGAGATACAATTTGTCAATTTATTTCCAAAATGGACATGGATGATATCTTGCCTGATTTGTTGCCGTACTGTTCTTGATGTCTTATTTTGATTGCTCCCGTAAAAGAAAGGAAAAATCCAAAAAATCTGAGTTAGATTAGGTTTGTTGTAGAATATTCATCGTTTTAGGGTTATCTTGCATGTTTAGAATAGGAAATTTATTTATTTCGAATTTTTGAAAAAATGAAAAATCCACGAAAAAAAAAATGCATTCATTTAGGATGGTAGTTTTTTTTTTTTAATTTGAATTGCATGTTTAATTATTTGGCAATTTTAACTTCGAATTTCATGAAAACAAAAAGAAAAATTAGAATTAAGGCATTCTTTGTGCATCATTGCATATTAAGATAGATTGCATGCTTATTAAGAAAATAAAAAAATCATGTGCACGTCATATAGAATTAGATTCATGAAATGCACGTCATTTAGAGATTGTTATTAGGATCATTTAACTAGAAATTGCATGTCATTAGAATTAGGTCATTTAGTTATATTGCATTGCATATTACATGATTTTCATTAAATAAGCGGAAAAAAATTAAAAAAAAAATTGTGTGTTAATTAGAAATCATATCTAGAATTGTTGATGTGAATTCTGATCTAATATTGTAGATGCTTTCGTTGTTATGAGGTAAGTCTCGCATTTTATTTATTGCTTTACTTGGGTGTTAAATTGGTGGTTTGCGCACCTGCCTAACAACCTCACATGTTAGTGAATTAAAATCAATTCGAGCTGCTTACCAAACATTTTTCAAAATAAAAGAGAAAGGTACCGAAATGGCGTTAGAGAAATCTAGCGTAACCAAGTCTCCAAACTCATAAATCTCTGGTTCGTAGAAGTAAAGTAAATCTCCCGTTACTTTAATTGGGTTTCTAATCGACCCACCAAAAATAGATTAGTGGCGACTCCTAATTGAAAATCAATTGCATGTTAAGAGCTTGAACCGAAAGTCGCAAATTGGTATGGGCTTGGGAGAGCCTGAATTAAGTCTAGGCTTAACAATCCATTAGCCAAACCTTAGGTGGTTCACACCCGAAAAATTTAGGTCGCGACAGAGAGTATGAATCACTCCCAATGCATTGTACATTTGCAAATCTGAATTCTTTCTCTCTCCCTGTCCCTCCTTTTCTCTCCATCTTTGAGTTTTGGCCTCTCTTCATTTCTTCAACTTTTTTAGTGGAGGGATTTTACCTAGACTCTCCCTCCCCTCCCTAATTGCTTTCCTTTTTATTTCCTCTTGTTTTTTTCCTTACTCTCCAAATCTTAAATCTGAGAGCTTTTTTCTCTGATCTAATTATTGATTTAGGAGTTTTAATGAATAAGTACTATGGCTCCGATTTTAATGGCTTCGATATTTTTTTGTTAAAAACTTCGGTGTCTCGCACTTGCTAAAGGGCTTGCTCTCATAGGTATCGGACTTGAGCTTGGTCAACATATTTATATTGTCTCCATACGGTGATGCTATTGGAGATACCGAACCTAGGCACACATTGCCGAAAGACAAGGTAAACCAAAGGCACAAAGTATTTTACATATCAAGTAGGAGAAGCTAAACTGAGTCTAAGTCATCTGATTTATGGATCTGCATGGAACCCACATAGGACCCATCATATTGGATGATTGAGATTTCATCTAGCATAACTCATTAGATCCTTTAAGTCATGAATGACATCTAACAATATGTCATGGCTCCCCAGACAATGTGAATATTTTAATAACATAATGAACCTGTTTGCTTAAATTATAGTGTAGTTCAATCATTCTGTCTTGGCATGTCCTAATCAAACAAAGACCATGGTAATGACTTGTCAAGCCACCAATTCAACTATATGCACAAACCTAATTGACATGTACTTTTAACAAGACATGAACTTCATTTTTATTATAACCCCAGTTGAAGATTTTAATATAGTGTCATGATTAGAAGCATAGAACATCATTACTGTACATTGTATATAACAAGAAGATAGACTATATATTGTGCACATGTGTGCCTTCATATGTGAACAAACTATGATTATCAAGTATAGTGAAGGTTCAATGTGCCTTCATATGTGAACAAATTATGATCATCAAGTACAGAGAAGGTTCAACAAAGAGTCAATGTGGCACTTGTCAACCATAACCATCGAAAACACAAGTCAACACAATGCTTCGGGACTAAGTATTATCTACACAAAGCTAAGGTATGAATGATCATACATTGACTACCCTAAAAGCTTTTGTGTTGCTAATTGTTCAATGCGTGTTAGTTTAGTGAACTTATTCAATGCAAGCACCTATATTCTAGCTCGGATTTGACAATACCCATTGACTTGTGACTCATTACTCCCTTAAGTATACAAAACTGGAACTAAGAACACATCAATCTCAATAGGGTCATTAATATCCAATCAATGATCTATCAATCGAGAATAGTTTAAAGATTCAAGCAACTATAAACCCGTCACACATATTCTCAACAACTTAAGAATAGGTTTAGTCACAACTGAATTTATAAAATCATTCATATATATATAGCTGGATAATGAATGAATACATCTTTGTCATTATATAAATAATGAAATTGAAAGTATAATTGAAATCCCTAATATGTAACTATTACGTGAACAATTTTTCCTATAAAGTGCGAGACACATTTCAATTCATTGCTTGATCTTTTCATGTTTGCATAGTTGTCTTCCAATCTCAACAATGCACATTCACACATGAGCTCAATAGCAAACTTTTCTAAGATTTCGTATGTTATTAAGAATGAGGTTTAGGATTTTTACTTATTGAGTTTTCAACTCACTGTTGTTATTTAATCTTTTCAAATCCCGAGGTATGAATCTACCACCATCCTGTTTTTGACTTCCTGTGCACATGGAAATTATGGTGCTACACTTCAAGGATGCTACTATCAACATCCTCTTCTAGCACCACACCATGACGGTGTGGGTGGATGCCCCCATTTATTCATGACCTGGTATGCTTGAGTTGATGATGACTTCTATGGTCCTTTGTGTGGGTTTGACGGTCCCTCCTAATAGTACCATGAACAACTCCGAATTCGAGCCCGACTATTCCCTAGAGCCCAAGTTGTCGCCGTGAGGACCCTAGCGAAAGATGGGAACCATTTTTGGTAGCTATCTTTATAGAAGGCATTATGACTAACCCCCATTTTTTTTTATATCTTTTTGTGTGTGAGGATGACCAATCAAAACAGCCCTAAGGTTAGGCTTATAAATTTGTAATCGTTTTTCGTAATTAAATAAAGCATGAAAGGTTTGCATTATGTATGAGTGTGTGTTTCTCTCTAATTATCCATTGTTTGTTGTTAATTGATTGAATGAATGGAGATTGCACGCTTCCGCATGTGCTTAAAGTCAAAGATAAAATGAATGGAACGGCGACGCCTCCAGGGACATCACAACTTGATCCCATTGCAAAGGATGTCATGATCTCGCACCAAGGGGAGGTCCAGGAGTGACATTAGATGCCCAACAATGGCCTGGAGTGGATGTTAGAGGTGAATCATGGAATGGTGACACTTCCTAGGATGTCGCAACTTGATACAGTCACAAAGGCTGTCATGTTCTCACACCAAGGGTAGGTCTAGGGCATGACTTGGATGCTTGACAATGGTCGGGAGTGGATGTTAGAGGTGAATGCCTTGACTACCAACCAAGATGACTACTAGAGACAAAACTCGGAAGTCTTGACGATCAACTCAAGAGCCCAACGATGGCTCGGAGTAACTATTGAAGGCAAATACCTTGACTAACAATCGAGATGCCCCAGAGTAGAGTGCTTACAATATGGGAATCATGGATGCCAAATTAGAGAACTGGAGGTCACTACGTGAGCTGCCTACATGGACTAGCTGAGTAGTGAAATGGGCATGGACCTTAGTGATATTATGCATGATAAATGTGAAGCTTGATGCATTGCATAGTAATATGACCCAATGATTGTATATGACGCGTGTCACATTAAATGCATGATGGCATTACTCATGTGACTGGAAATGATCTCTCATTATAGAGCACCCGTCGTGCTAGAGGGCGAGCATCACGAGTTTATCGATCCGGACTTTCTAGGCATGGTGTTTGTTCGATACACGACTATCTTTCTAGTGGATATAGGATAGTTTGGTCTAATTTCCTACCGTTTTGTTGCTATATTTGTACTAACAAATAGTCGCCTGTTAGGACCAATTCCATTCCTGATGCTCTTGGTATAGGTGGAGGTAGGAGTGATGTGGACGATTAGGAGCCGGAGTAGGATGGAGTGCAAAGGGGTCATCCGTATATTTTGACACAATCGTAACTTTTTGGGGCGTGGGATCATGCAGTCGAGATAGTTGGATGGAGGGACGTATGTGTGACATCCTGAATTTTTCAACCTGTTTTCTACTGAATTAATTGGGCATTTCATTGATGCATTTATAGGGCTATTCTCAGAGCCGATCACTCTTGAGATGACTATTTGGGTAAGCAAGTAAAAAATGTTAAGGCAATAAACTTGAGAATTCGACCAAAAATTAGCTCCTCGGCTATGCTTTCTTTAGAGGCCATTACGACATAGTTAAAAATCGATTTGAGATCAGAGATAGGTCTATTCGACTGAGATGTGTGGTTGATCATGGGTGACTCCACTAAATTGGAAAATTCTGGTCGACAGGCACTAATTTGATTTTTCTGTCGTTTTGATACCCTGTGTTTGTAATTGAATCCTCGAGATTTTCACGACAATTGAGAGTCGCCATTGAGTCAAGTGGGTTCATAGTGGTTCAAAGAAAATCGACCGCGGATCGTTTGCCTTAAAAAATTCTGAAAACCACCAGGTAGTTTAGGTCATATTAAAAACGCGCCAAATGGAAAATAACCGCCAATTCAAGTTTGATTTCAGAAATTAAAGGTTCTGTCATGTCACAATAAATTCTAGAACTCACGAGTCAATCTCAGAAAAGTTTTCTGACAACTAAGACTTTTTGGGAAAAAGTCAGTTTAGGGCCATTTTCGTTCAGTTGAACCTTGGGATTAATTCTGGTTGTGAAATTGAGAAGCATGGGGATTCTTGGATGAGGAAAATAATCAATTTGATAATTGAGAAATCAATTGATTTTGTGAGAGTCAATTGAGAGAAAATCAAGAGAGAAATTGGATGTAGAAACGCAAGTGGGGACCAAGTGCTCTAGTTTAGAATTTCTTTTTGGGAATCAATTACCTTATTTTAAAGCTAGTGGGTTAAGAATTTTCTATTATAGGAAAATTCTTTTCTTTTGATTTTCTTCCCATTTTCTTTTTCATTTTTGGGCCAAACACCCTTTCTTTTCTCCTTCTTGCATACGCTTCCTCCTTCGCCCCTTTTTGGCCGCAACTTCTCTCTCTCTCTCTCTCTCTCTCTCTCTCTCTCTCTCTCTCTCTCTCTCTCGTGTGAACCCCCCCCCCACCGATTGCCCTCCTGCCGGTTCCAACTTTGCTTCCTTCACTTTTTCCTTTTTGACTTTTCAACATTCACTCTCTCTCTCTTATCTCTTCTTCTCTCTCTCTCTCTCTCGACACTCTTTCTCTCCCTCTCCGTTCGTGCAAACCAGCCAGCAAAGAAGACCACAGCCAATCCCCTCGCCGTCACAGCAAGTAGTCGAAGCTAGAGTTGCCGCCGTTACTTCGCCCTGCTCACGCCTCACCGCTCGCCCTCCACCTCTCCCTCACCCTCTTTAGCTACCATTGATGCCTTCTTTCCCTTCCTTCGTCTACTGCTCAACGTCCCAACAGATTTGGGAAGACGCCGGAGCAAACAATAGCAACCGCGTCGCCTAAAGGAATCGCCGCGCGCCGTTCCGCCGTTCACGCATCCACCACCACCACTGAGCTACCATCCGTCTCCCTTCACGCTAGTCCAATTGCCATCGAGCTCCTGCTGCCTCTGTCCAGCTTTGTTCGGCCACCTCAAGCCGCTATTTAGCTGCCATGGACCACCATTCGGCCTCATCAAAGCCCCCGCTCACCCTTCATCGGCCTTGCCTCGCCATCTTAGCCACCGGACCAACTTTGGACAGCCAAGAACAACAGTTGGGTTAGTGGCTTTCCAGCACCCTTTTGGCCCGCTTTTGGGGCATTTTTGGACCCCGAACCCGAGACTTGCTTTAGGAAGAAACGACCCTCATGTTGTCCCCGTCAATTTGATCCAACTTTCGCGAAATTCCAATGAGTAATCTCACTAATCCTTGCTTAGTAGACTAATTGTGCTTAATGGTTTATTAGTGTTAATTAAGTAGGATTAGGTGGTTAGATTAGAGTAGATTAGTGATTATTAATTAATTGTGATGCATATTAGACATTTTGATTGTGCAATTAGCAAGTAGATATAGGCTACTATTTATTGAATGCATCTTATGATTTTTTCCGACCCTTATCGGGCTTCAATTAGGCAATACGGGCCTAAATTGGATTTTAGTATTTAATTATTAATTTTCGAAATTAATTAATTTTTTTTCGGAAATTCAACTGAGATGGTCTGTGACCATAATTTCATGTTGATCATCGTGATGCAGTCCGTTTATTTAATTAAGCTTTGAATCATGCCAAATTGATTTAATTGTGGATTTTTAGGATATGTTCCTAAGGTTGAGTACGGCATCGTGAAAAGGCACGTGGGCTCGGTGAATTGATGCATCACCTTGGTGAAGAGATCGCCTAAGAGAATGCACGTGAGCCCTTTGAGTAAGTATGTCGTCTTGGAAACGGTATGTGGACTTGGAGACTTGGTATGTCATCTTGGAGAATGCACGTAGACTTGACGACTAGATGTGCCACCGGGGATTGAGGAATATATAGCATTGATTGAATTGACCTAGAAATGGTTTGATTGACATGTAATTTACTAGCTCAATTGATCAATGATTTGATCCGGTTGTCGTGAATTGACTGATTGTTTGATGCGGTATATATGAAGCATCTGTATATAACCTTGAATTGCAGGTTGGGACTGATGCCAAGGTAAGTCTTCTGACTCATGCTATGTTTAGGCAACCTTATGGCGTATTGGTTTTCTAATTGAGTCTTAGTGGGATAGAGCTTGCTAAGACGTAGTCTCAATGGTTATTATATAACCATTTCAGGCCCGTAGATGGCAGCACCTCCACCTCCTCGTCTCGCCATGCATTTCGGTATTCCCCAGGAGATGACCAAGCTAGAAATCCACTTCCACATTCACCCTGACCCAGAAGGACTAGAGTATGTCCTGGTTAAGTCAATCGTCTGGGTTGATGTAGGAGAAAACGCCCTGAGACCCCATCTTTATAAGTCATGGTACTGTGAGTACTTTCACGGGTGAAGAGAGGGACCAATTCCAGAGAACGACATGCCAGTGTACGTTCTGGAAGAAGCATTTGGGGAGGGTACAACAAACCATGTGGATGGGTTGGTCGTGAATGTTCAGGACCCGACACTTGAGGCTGAAGCTCACACTCTTATGTACTCGATTGACTATGATAACTGGAATGACGAGGATGGTGAGATCGAAGAACAGGAGGGGGAAGGATCGAAGGGGGACGAGGAATAGGGTGTAGCAAAGGAGGTACTTGAAGATGAGCCGACATCTGAAGCCAAGGATGAGCTTAAAGAAGAAGATGAAGAGCTGGAAGAAAACGAGCTCAGTGAAGAGGGATTAGAGGAGGATTAAGATGATCCCGAGTACGATCCGGATGAGGTTTGAGATCCCATCCCTTTTGTGATCCCTGTATATGTGTAGATAAGTTTGAGCCTAGAAAGTCATGCATGGTATTGTGAAATACACTATGGGTTGTGCTAATGTATAAAAGTGTGGTTGTGAATTTCAGTATGAAAAATATGGCATGTTTTTTTATCCCATTGTTTTATTGGCTGGGGATTTGTAACTACTTCCGCATGTGCAAATGTAAATAAAAGGATCGCAATAAATAGTCCTAGGATATCACATTCTAAAATCGACCAAGTAGAAGAATGGGTGCACTCCCGAGGATCAGGGCATGACAATATGTATAGATAAGGAACTTGCTATAATAGGGTTTAGGGAGACATACACCTTTTTGATTTCTCCCAATTTAAGTCCTTCCTTTTGATGTATAATTCACCACCCGATGTACATATAAGTATGGTAAATAATGGAAGCATGATTCCCTCTATTATTGTGTTTTTAGAGGCACGTGTATAAATCATGTTATAAATTCTAACCTTTAGAAAAGACTTCCACTTGCATGATAACTTAAAGTAAATAAAAAAACAAGGATTAGTAAGCGGTGGACTGGGACACCACAAGGTCACCTTCGCTTGGGTGAGCATGGGCCACATTTGTTTAGGCTGGTGAGGGCATCAGATCTGGCAAAGGCCTCCCTTGCCCTCGAATGAGGTCAGCGATTGACCATCGATTAGGTCTGGTGATGACCATTGGAGGGAAAAAGGGAAAAAGAAAAGAAAAAGAAAGAAAAGGAAAAAAAGAAAGAAAATCCGTAAAATTCAAAAAGAATCAAAAATTGGCCTTGCCAGGTTGGATGGTTAGCGTTGATTAGACTGCTAGTTTAGTAATTTTTATCAGAATTGACAAATTGTTAAAATATTTAAAACTAAATCAACAAATTATCAAAAGGTTTTGGATTAAATTGGTAAATTATCAAGAACAATTTTCTTGTTAGAGTTAACTCCTGATTTTCTAAAGTAATGAAAATAAGAAGACAAATGGCAAATAAGATGGAGGAACTTGGCATTTGTTTGCTAAACGAAATAAAATCTGGGTGCTAATTATCTAGCTTACCAGCGTTTCTACTCTAAAGTTTCACCTAAGAAGTCTAAAGGACACAACTTGTCCAAAAAGGCAATGATAAGAATAATAGGACTTTATTTGGAAAATGAACCCACCCATTTCCCAAAATCATCTTAAATTGTCATCAATTATTTTCAAAACAAATCAAATTATACAACACCCTTATTATTCCTCATCTCCAATGAACATCATTAATGCACGGATTATAGACACAATATTATAGTAGATAGATTATGGATATTGTCACGACCTACCCCTTGGTGGAGGGAATATCGATTTAGGAGTATTGCTTAAATGATATGACTACAACCCACGATTAGGCACGGGTTCTCTCAAGCCCATACCTCGCTCGACATTGAGGTGTTCATAAAATTTTTTTAATGAGAAGTCGCCACTAACTTATTAGAGTCTAGAAACCAAATGTAGCATAGGGGTGTACCTCACTTCGTATGTAACGAAATAGGGTCAGAGATTTAATTATGCTAATTAACCAATTAGTGTCATTTCGATACATAATCTTGTTCATTTCAAAAAGGATTTTTGTCAAGTGGTTTGGATTAATTTTATATCAATTCACCAATACGTGAAATGATTATGCGGGTGCACAATTGTTAACATAATAATCGGCTAACGAAGAAAGTATTAAATAGATTGCATTTAATAAAAAGACCTAACATTAAGAAAAAAAAGATAAATACCAATCCTAACTAGACTAAAAGGAGCCACAAACGACAAAAGCATGCAAATGAGAGTAATTATCTTTGAGGACAATTAAAACCCACATGTAAAGTTCTATAAGCTTACTAAATTTTATAGCACAACTTTAGAATTAAGAAGCTTCCATGTTTTCTAAGAAAATAGCTCAAAAAGTGCATTTTAAAATTTTTTCAAGGAATTATAAATTTTGAGGGATTTTGTAATTTTTTAATGAAATTTTGAATTTTCCAATTTTTTTATTTATATTTATTTAAAATATTATAATTTTTTTGAATTTTTCAAAGAACATCATATTTTCAAATTTCATTGAAAAAAATGTTGAATTTTTTATATTTTCTGAATTTTTGAAAATTCTTGAAAGTTTTTGAATTTTTTTAATATTTTCTGAATTTTTCATTTTTCATTTTTTTAAAATCTGAATTTATTAAAGATTTTAATTTTTTGATTTTTTCTGCTATTTTTAGTATTTTAAATTATTTTTGATGTTCTTTTCTCTTTTCTTTTTAATTTTTAGGACTTTTAATTTTGATTATTTTTTTAATTTTAATTCGAATTTTTTAAATATTATATCCAAGAAAAGCAAGTTTGGATCGAGTGAACCCGATCTGGTCGGTTGACTGGATCCAACTACTTTTTTTTTTTAAATTTCTTTTTTTCTCCCTTTTTTTAAAGCTTAATACCCTGAAATATCACAAACCTTTATACATATGACAAATCTACCATAAACTATTTTTTTTTTTGCTATAAAATAATCAACTAGTACATATATGATAAAATTACCCAACTAACTATAAAAAAAACTCCAAATTGGTACATTTGTGACAAATTATTCAACCGCCAAAAACCTAAGTTGATATATATATGACAAATATCCCCCCGTTGAATTGGATTAATATCACCAAAAATCACAAAAATTGTATAATTGTGACAAATGGATAGTAAAATCACAAATTTGTACACCAGTCAACTGTCACGTATCATTCAATTTAATAATTTAACAGTAAAATCTAATAGAAATTAACATAGGATAAATTTGTCGTAAGTGTACTAACTTATGTTAAATTTATCAAAAGTGTATCAATTTGGAGTTTTTGGTGGTCAAAATATTAGTTTTAGATAAATTTGTTACAGGTGTACCAATTTGAGATTTTTCAAGGTATTAACCTTTTTTTTAATATAACTATTAATAGTTTAATTAATTCTTTTAATTCTTTTTCTTCTTTTTCTTTTAATCTTTTCTTTTCTTCTCCTGGACTTGTTCTTCCCCGATGGTTTCCTTCTTCATGCATTCCCTGCACACCCAAAGATTGCTTGCCACCAGATTTGACCCACACACCAACGCTGGCCGAGTAACCAGTCTCTACTGCCACTGGCAACCATCACCCACCAGTCGTCCATTCCAACTGGAGTTGACCGCTGGTGGCGGCTTGCTCTAGTGGCTATGCAAAGGAAAACCCTTGCTAATTCAACTATGCATAGCCATTTCATGAAAATCACGCCGAAGCACAGTTAACACACAAAAAGAAAACATAGGGAAATAGTTATAGAAGTGAAGACTAGTCGATCTCCGGTTTGAACACAAACTAGCTTTCAGCCTTCCCTGAGGCATTTCATCAAACACATAAGATACATTGGCTAACAAAGGAATCTAGGCTCATTTAAGGATTTGGGTTTGGACCAGGCTCGACATTAGACATACAAGCAGTATTCTGGACCAACTCAGATACATATTATTCACATTTGACATGAGTATGAACAAACCCGCTAAAGAGACTCAAAGTTCATTCAAGCATTTCAACGAACAGCTGGCACGCACTACTGAAACGAGGGATCTCTGACCTGCTATAGACTCTAGTACGAACCTAGCTCCTAACAACGCCTACCAGAACACACAGAAGCTTTCATGGAGGACCGATGGGATCGAAAATCGCGCGAATTGGTCAGCCGCCATCTCCTGTCCAAAGCCCTGAAAACAGAGCACACATGCTCGTCGGAGACCTACCTAGTTCGTAGGAAGGGCTACGGTGGACGGCGGCCAATGGACAGACCTTCGGCGATGGCCAGCCACCCTCTCGCGCTCTCTCTCTCTCTCTCAGTCAAGCTCTCTCTCTCTCTCTCTCTCTCTCTCTCTCTCTCTCTCTCGAGCTTGCTCTCTCAACCAAGCCAAAAAAAAAAATAAAAACCACCTCTCCAGAGCAGAACCGTCACCTCTCTTTTAACGTCCCTTCCTCTCTTCGCCTCTCACCAGGACAGTGCCAGCTCAACCATTACCGCACGACATTCCCTTCACCCAGTGTCGTGCGCGACGGCCTCCACGCTACTATCCTCCATACGCTGTACCAACATCCCTTTTCCTTGTTTGTCACGAAGCCAGCGGCCAAGGCGAGCTGCGGAGGAGAAAGATGAGGGAGCGGATGGGCTAGGCTGAGGAAGAAAAGAGGTGGGCTGGCCCGTGGGGAAAGAAAGAAGAAAGAAAAATGGAAAAGAGGTGGGCCACATAGGAAGAAAAAGATAAATGGGCTGGCCTGTGGGGAAAAAGAAGAGAGGGAAAGGAAAGTAGGGCCAGGCAGGCTCAGAGCTGGCCCGGCCCCAGTCAGCTTCTCTCTCTCTTTCTTTTTATTTCTTCTTCTTCTTTTTTGTTTAAAAAAATGGAAAAAGAGAAACAAAATAATAATAACTTTAATAATATTTTTATAGAAAGAAAACTCAAAAAATTCAATGATTAGTACTAGTGATGCTAATGTTCCCAATGTCTATATGCCATGCAAATTATTTTTTTTAGGGATTAAAAATTAATCCCTAATTTTCTACGTGATTAAGTCCTGAGTGAAAATGCAAAATTTAGGTGTCCACATGTATATGTTGCAATCCTTTATATGTTGCATAACTTCTTTTAACACGCATATAAAGGAGTATTAGTTAACACTAACCACCATTAATCTCATCCCTAAACGCAATTAATTCTCTAATCAAGGATTATGAGTTAATTCACAGTTTTCGATGGCAGTGAGCTCATGGCAATGGTGGCATGGCGGCATGAGAATGAGGGGCTCACAATTCTAATGGCAGCATGAACAGCATTGGCTCAGTAGCTTAAGCTTGCAACTTGGGCTTGGGGCAGTTTGGCGGTGGCTCACAGAAAAGGGACGGCGTGAGGGATAGTATCAAGTGAGTGACGATGGCACAGTGGTGTGAGGGACAAATGGTGGTGGAAGGGCGACGAAGGTGGAGGTGGTGAATGGGCAGCAATGGGAGGGTGGCCATGGAGAGAAATGGAGGAAGAAGAAGAAGATGAGAGAGAGCGAGATGGTGGAGGAGGAAGGGTCGGCCAAAGGGGGAAAGAATGGAGGGGAGAGAGAGAAAGAAAGAAAGAGGAAGAGAGAGAGGGGTTTTTGGATAGGATTTTGCCTAAAGATCCGACTAACCTTCCTCAAATTCCTCTCATCCATGCTTCATTTCTACTCTTGTATTTTTCTTAAATGCCAAAACCCTTCTAGAAGGGTCAAAATGGTCTTTTTACACTTTTTTACTCAAATTCCAATTTTACCCTTGGGCCCGCTTGCTTGAAATTGGCTTGAAATGGCTTGGTGGGCTTGGCTTGGGCCGTCTTGGGCCTTCATCATTGAATCCAATGGGCGTGAGGCCTGTTGGGCCTTTGCTTGGCCCAACTCCCTTTTTCTAGCTTTTGATTCTCGACTCGCTAATTCTTATTTGAGAATTTTAAGCTTGTTGATAAATCGACAAATAAATAAGGCGACATCCAATAAGTTAGTCTTAGAATCCTCGAAATAATCTAATTAAAATCCGTGGTTAAAATCAATCAAATGCGACTTTAGTATAACCTAAACTATTGGGTGGCTTTTAGGGGTTCTCATGCAGTTGACCCATGGCTGAAAATATTCGAGCCACGTTTGTGCCTCTTCAATAGTTGATGACCATTGCTTATCATGTAATCGTGAGGGATCAATTACTAATCCTAAGTACAAGATCAATAGAAAATTAATTTATTGCCATTCATCGTGAATATCGTAATCGTGCGGAATTACCCGTAAATCAACTATATACTTCTGTCAAATCGATTTATATCCGTTTTCTAATTGACTTATAACAATATAGTATTGACTATTGTCGATCCTTATGATTAAGTGGTCTATTCTTGATTGAATTCTCTGGTCGTTTGCATTTTAATCATTTATAGCATCTTTCAATAAATTAGTTAACTTATGAGTGATCAGTTCGAGTCAATTAACTACCAATGCATTGATAAAATAACTATCTCATATATTTTGAATGGGTCAAATTTCTGGATATCACAAGTAAGGCCTCATCGACCCTCGCTTAGGGCCAATAAGACTCACCTAGATTTGGGCGACGCCTCCCCAGCTCTTGCCTAAGGTGGCGAGAGCTACGCTTGCCCCCCTCTCATCCTTAGGATTGGCAACCTTTACCAACCTCTTCGATAATGGGCATTGCTGTTGGGGCTAACCTTTTGACAATAAGCAGCAACAACAATGCCTAGCCACGAGTTCTTGCCTTTTTTTTTTCTTCCTATTTTATTTTTGATTTTTTTAGTTTTTAAATATTATTTAAATAAGATTGGAAGAAAAATTAAGTAAAAAATGCCACATAAGAGAGAAAAATTAATTTTAAAATACCACATCAACATTTTTCATTAGTGAAACTAATTATGTTAACGGGGGAGGGGACTTGATTATGTCAATTTAACAAGTTTTAAAATTTGATTGCATTTTTTGAAAGTTTTAAAATTTTATTGTATTTTCGTGACAAGTTTTAAGACTTATAGTGCATATATTCGTTTTAATAATGCTTTTGAACTCCACACTCCTTGCTGGGGCAATATCGTCCCTTGTCACCTTTAGCGCACCAAGGTTTTGCTCAATTACCATATCACAACCCTCCGGGCCTATAATAGCCTTCACATTATTTGCAAGGTCTTCCAGTACTATTAAGTATCAAACAAAATTCCACTTAGGAGCCATAATTTTGAAAATTCCTCACATTTAACAAATAAAAAGGTCAAGCACTAACCAAACATTGCTAAACATAATTAATCCGGCTTGTCAGCGTTACTGAGGTGTGCACGCACAAAATCCCTTTTTTCCTTTTTTTTTTCTCTGTTCTTTTCCTCTCTTTTTTTTCTCCTCCTCCTTTCTTTTCTCTTCTCTCTCTTTTTCCCTTCTTTTTCCTGCAAGGTCTCCGCCTTTTAGAACAGTCATTCTCCTTTTTCTTTTCTCTTTTTTAAAACAATCAATCCCACTTTTTGACCCAAGTTAAAAAGACCAAAAAAGAGAAGGCAGATTGCAATAGGAGCATAATTTGGTTTACTGTACAGTCAACCACTGTCATCCTTAGTGCACATCGGATCATGCGTGTCTCATGTTCGGACCGTGTCGCTATGGACACGTCTATCGTGCTCTTTTTGTTCTTTAGCACGAATTTGCGTGTGCTCTTCCGCTAGTTATAATGGAAAAAGTGACAGGCTACAGAGAATTAGCTAGGAGAGGCGAGAAATATAGATACTCTCACCACCAGTTTCAGGGCGGTGCACACTTCCCCTATATAATATCTTTATCTTCTAGAAGAGGGCCAAGATGTTCGTGATACATGTGGTGGTGAAAGACTGGCACCACCCAATGATCAATTACTGAAGTCATGGTCTTCATGGCTGACCCAGGACCTGTGCTTGTCGTGAAGCTGACTCAATGGACCCTTCAAAGGGGCCTGGTCTCCCGTCGAGTCTCTCTCACGAGGTCTTATCAAAAAACAGCGAGCCAAGCACGACACCCAGAATCGTCAACGGGGTCGATCCACGTGAATTGGACCTACACATACCCGAGAGATGCTTGCCTTCTCTCATCTTTTATCACTTGGCACCCTCTATTTTCGTAACTACAAATTTGCACCCCGGATTTCAAGGGAGAGTAGATTAATTCAACTCTCGTATTTATTATCGATGTTAAATTTGATTCTTGATCTTTTAAATTTGTTAAATTTACTGTTCATATTATTTTAATAAAATCAATTTAGCCTGTCAAAAAGTATAAGGATCACATTTAACATTAACCGGGCATGTATAGACTATTTTTGACATTTCCCCCTCTTTCTTATAAGAGTACCCCTATCCAATTTCATCTATCACAACCACAAACATACGATCTTCGTCCATACAACCATAACCAATACCATTAGCTTAGGGCGCACATGACAACGCTTTTTAGTTGGGGACGAGTTTTTTTTTTTTTCAAAATAGTTCTTTTTCTATTTTTATTTTGGGGAACAATTTCTGAGTAAAATAACTCGTTTGGTAACTACACAAAATTTCTACTCTTGGAATAGAAAAAGAATAGAAATGCGTTTGGTAACGCAACAATTTCTTTTTTGTATTTATTAGTTTTTTATTTTTGCTCATGGATTGCCACCCACTGCTGCCACGGCTAGCGGCCGATGGGCTGTGCGGCGACGGTCGACGGTGATGGTTGGTAGCCGGCGGTCGTGCAACGACGGGCGAGCAGGTGGTGATGGGTGGCGGCGGCGGTGGCTGGCGGAGGGCGGCAACCGGCCGATGATCGGCAACCAGTGGTTATGCAGGCTGGCGGCGGCGATCGACAACAGTGGCTGCCGGCGACCGGCGGCAACAGCGGCCAACGGTGGCTTCAAGCGGTTGAAGGTGGCCGCGGCAAGAGAGAAGAATAAAACAAAAATAAAAGAAAAATTGACTTATTTCTAGAAATTATTCCCGGGAGCAGAAGTAATTTTTTTTTTCTCGTTTATGCTCCAAATCTATTCATGGGCTAACTTTCTATTCCTTGGAATAGAAAACCAACTTGGCATTATCAAATAGGTTTCTGTTCTTTTTTTGTTTCGGGGAACAAAAGAACAGAAATTCTAAGAAACAGAAATGTTACCATGTGCAGCCTTAGTCATCGGCAGACCCCATCAACATCATCGCCATCACCAAACGTCGAGGTCATGTCACCACCTGTTGCTTCCTTTGCCATTACTGGGATGGTACCCACCAACTATAGCTCTTCTCCTCTCTCATACCAAAAAAAAAAAAGCCAAAATATTATGCATTTCATTACAAGTCTTATAACTAAGTATTTCGCCATATCTATGTTAGTATTTTGCATTACCCCATTTGGTTGATTTTATGTGATATCCCCCTCCCAAGCTCCCCTCAATTATACTTTCATCTTGAATTTTGAGCACATGCTCAAACTAAAAAATTTCATTAGAATTTTATAACTTTACGTGCAAGTTTCATTGATCAATTGACTCATTTGATTATGCAATTAAGTCCTTGAGCATTTTCAGGAAATTATGATGAAGTCCTTTGTCATCACTTCTCTTACGCCGGCTAAGTTGAGGCTGTCACAAGAGTGACGTCCCATTGTCACTGTGGACTACGCCCAGTAAATGACTTTGTCGCACTTCTTTAAAGACAAAAAACAACACCAATGGGCCGATGCATATAAATCCAGCCGACCCCACTATTTAATATCTCGTTCATTGGAATTAGCCTTCACTTATTTGGTAAAAGTCGTGCTCAGAGAGAATAATCCTTGTCGCCAAAGTGAGCATTCTTAAACCTGGAACATGTTAGAGGGAAACAACATAAGAACCTCAAAACATTCACTAGAAAGATCTGATTCCGCTACTTGAATCCGAATACCCCCGAGGCAATGTTCCAATCTCACTTAAGTACGGAAGAGGGGGTGACCCCATGGTCTCGTGAGGTGGTTTATCCTCCATTACTGGAATGAGTAACCCTTGAGATAATGCCCCAACCTCGTTTGATTGTGGAGGGGGTTATTGGTTGTATGAGGTGATCTATCAGTCATAGTTCAAATAACCTCGTAAGGTAATGTCCCTAACTTCCTGCAAGTGTGGGGGAGGGGGTCCCCACGGTCTCATGAGATGGTTTAGTAACTACAATCGGAATAAGTAACCCCTAAGGCAATGTCCCAATCTTGTTTGAGTGTAGGGAAGGGGTTTAAGAACACTGTCAATTCTGCCCATGATTGTGAAAAAAATTAATTCATAAATCAAACATAAAGTGATGTTGCATTCTGCGTTTTTCTTACTTAGCGACTATTTATCGTACATGCCACTTTCCAAATCAATTTTATAAATGGGTCACATCAACTTATAGTGCTCTTTTCCGCAAATCTCGGGTCTTGGCTTGCATCTTGGACACCCACATGTCTTCGGAGGTCAAGCTCGGTTTAAGTCAAAATTGATCTGCCACTTCCTACACATTTAACTAATTATTTATATCATCTAGTAAAAAACATACACATTCGAATTTAGGTTACATACTT
Source organism: Eucalyptus shirleyi (assembly GCA_017140165.1). NCBI lineage: Eukaryota > Viridiplantae > Streptophyta > Magnoliopsida > Myrtales > Myrtaceae > Eucalyptus > Eucalyptus shirleyi. The sequence continues at coordinate 45,613,427 of CM029450.1, forward strand.
ATGTCCATTTCATGCAACCATTTTCCCCCGTGTTGGGCTCCAACTTGACTATGAGCTTTCCGCCACGCGTCAAAGATTAAGGTGGCATACTGTAGCTAGCCTGCCCTAAACTTCTTGGATTCTACCAATTTCTACCGTACAAATGATTTTTTTTAATCAAAAACCCGAAACATTAAAAAATTGGAACATTTCCTCAAAAGATAGTGTCGGGTCAAAGCCCTTTTTGACTTTGCCATCCGTATTGAATAGGTAATAATGGTGCTTGGCGCTTGTGTTGCTCTCCCATATTGTCTTCGTTTCACATGGTTGCAGACTCGAATTGACTTCAATTGTGGGTGCTTTCGAGAGTCCCGTGGGGACAAAGGGGGACCGGTCCGAATTTTCTACCCTTTTTTACCTTGTCGGAATTTATCTTGAATCATCTGAAGGTTATTCAATCTAATATAAAGTTATTTTGCTTTGTAGATCGAAATTTACTTATAATCGTTATAACTCGCTTGTTCTTATAACTAGCAATTTACAGTTTTGGATGGTAGTTTGACAATAGTCTTTTAAAGTAAAAATATTAAACACTCAATAATTGACCTACAATATAGTGATATGCCTAAAATTTCCATAATTGATTATACATGTCTTCCCAAGTAATTGTAATTTTCCGATAAGCCATCGTAATTCACAAGTCAATGCCTCAAAGTATCATATGGTTGAATGTCCTGTAAGGTTGAATGTCCTATAATTGATGGTTTTCCTACGAAAAGTCGTGAACTATATAAATTTATTGTGAATTTGCTTTTCCAATCTCGGAAAATTGACTAGATGATTGCAACACCTTCTTCAGTTTGTAAGCCTTAGTAATTATTCTCATATGTTGTAATTTTTTCTTAATCAATAGTGCTATTGACAATCTTACAATCAATAATTTTGCTTAAAATGTTCGTAAGTAATTATTAAATAATCTGATGGTCGAAATTTACTCTTTTATTCTTTTTTGTTAAAATTTAGAATAGATTGCACAATTATCCAATCATTATTAATGAGATCAATGGATTCTTTATGAACTATCTAGCTAACCTCATGAGTTAGATCAAGTGTGAATCATAACCAATTTGTGTAATCCAAACACGAGATTATAATGCGCCTAAACCACACAGATTGGTCCGTTCTTTGCCAACTAAGCCAATGATGAACCTAATCAACATCTGTACTCTGTCTCTGGGGTATATCCAAGAAAATTTTCACTTGGTCTTCCACCAAATAGGTGGCATACGACTTTGGCCAAACAAATTGAATATATCCTTCTGCCACCATCAAGCTTGTCTGAATAAAGAATACTGCCACAGAATTTATACTTACGTCTCTTTCTTGCAACCTTCTTTCCAGAGAAAATACCCTCCTCCGCGGCCGCCAACCATATTTGAAAAAACAAAAATCCGGCAAAACTCCAAGCCTGACCGCCACTAGTACATATAGTTCGCTATCCGGCTTCTGTCTCTTCAATGGGGATTCTTTACTCTCCTTTTCACTTCTTCATCTTCATCACCTTGCTTTCAACAGCAGCAGAGCTCAGCAGATCTGCTGACACAATAACTCTGTCTCAGCCAGTCAGAGAGAACGAGACTCTAGTTTCTGCGGGAGCAAAGTTCGAGCTTGGATTCTTCAGCGCTGGAAATTCGTCTAACCGGTATGTTGGGATATGGTTCTACAACATCTCGGTCCAGACTGTTGTCTGGGTCGCGAATAGGGACGATCCAATCAATGGCTCGTCAGGAGTCCTGCGGATTGACAGAGGAGGGAATCTGGTCATTGTTGACGGAACAGGAAGAGCTGTTTGGTCCACGGACACAGCAAATGTGACCTCCGGTACCGTGGCTGCGCAGCTCCTGGACTCCGGGAATTTGGTCCTCACAGATGAAAGCAACAACGGTTCGGGGAATATCCTGTGGCAGAGTTTTGACCATCCTTTTGATACGTTACTTGCGGGGATGAAGCTAGGGTGGGACCTGAGGATCGGTTTGAATCGGTATCTCACTTCTTGGAGGAATTCAGACGATCCTTCAACAGGAGACATCACATACAAAGTGGAACTCAGGGGACTGCCCCAGAAGTTCCTCCGCAGGAATGCTTCAGTAATTGAAAGAAGCGGGCCATGGGAAGGTATCCAGTTCAGTGGATTGCCCCTGAACCCAAATGCAATCATCAAACCCGAGTTCGTGAACACCGCTGAAGAAGCGTACTATACCTATCAACTCAACAACAATTCCAACATCACGAAGGCCGTGCTCAACCACTCTGGCACGCTTCAACGCTGGCTCTGGAACGATAATACACAGTGGACAGTCATACATGAGTTGCCAAATGATCAGTGCGACGAGCATGCAAAATGTGGGCCTAACGCTGCGTGCACGATTGGTGATGCCCCAATATGCAGCTGCCTGACTGGGTACACCCCTAAATCGCCCCAGGAATGGGCAATGAACTCTTGGTCCGGCGGGTGTGTTAAGAAGAAGCCCTTGAATTGTCCTAAAGGAGAAGGGTTCAAGAAGCTGAAGGGTGTGAAGGTTCCAGATATGTTGAGTTACTGGGTGAACTTGAGCACGAGCCTTGACGAATGCAGAGCCAAGTGCCTGAAAAATTGTACTTGCACCGCATATACCAATGCAGACATTGCCAATAAGGGTAGCGGGTGTCTGCTTTGGTATGGAGATCTTCTCGACATCAGAAAGCTCGTTCAACCAAACCACAATCAGAATGTTTTCATCAGGGTCATGGCGTCTGACATAGGTATATTTTCGAAATTCAGTGAAGTTAGATATTTGTCTCCATCTCGTCTCCCTAGCCGTTCCTGAAATTTTTCTTCCATCGTGGGTAATAGGCAATTATAAGTGGAAATTGTGGTTGGTGGCACCAGTAATCGCCGCATCACTCTCTCTAGCAATGCTTTTGCTAATCTGTTACTGGAGGAGGAGAACCAAAAAACGTCTAGGTAAAGTGTCTTTCTTCCTCGGCAAATATTGACCTCGGTTAATAATCTCCAGTGCAATTGTTTCAGTTTCCTTGAAGCACTTTCAAATATTGTATAGTCTATTAGGCATCTTTCATGCTCGACTTTGTAAGAATGCTAGAATCTGGGCTTCATCGGTATTGTTGCAGCAATAAATGTGAGGTTTACTGATGCAGCCCACATTGAAGACCGGCTCTCTCGACCAAGAAGATCGGCCCGCATTCAAGCTTGACAAAACGGAGAAGCTATAATGATATCTCGAGTCCATTCCAGAAGTTTGAAAGAAGACACCTTGGGAGCCATGAAGACGTTATGCTTTTACTAGTTTCTAGTTCCTAAGCTCTTTATTATTTTTCTAGTTTCTAGGCTCTTTAATGCTTTCAAGTTTCTATGCTCTGTTTTTATTTCTTTGATGATATAAGCCATCCAATCCCTTGTAGAAGACAGACGACTTTTGATTAATGAAAAAACTTTGCTTGAAGCAAGTATCGTGAACCTTGTAGAGTTCAACCCTTGAAAACCTAGAAGAGTTTTCACTCCGTCCTTAAAGAGTCGGAGCTTTCGAAATCTGCATCCTTGAAGAGTTGCAGTCATCGATTTAGAAGAATCGGTGTCCCTTCAACTTCCTTGGAGGCCAAGAAGAGCAACCAACGGAGTCTCTATCTTTTCCTGTTCTGTTCGTTACTTCCAACCCAATTTCGACTATCCTACAGTGCTAATTTCAGAAAACCCAAAACAGAGAAATTGTAGATCCAGAAGCCTTTGTTCATTTGGCTTTGGAATCAGGTCGATCCAATCTGTATCGACAAAGATACAACTGTTCTCTTGAGCTTGTGCAGTATTGAAATTCCTGGTCGTCCCGTTTCTTGTGCGCGAGTCACTCTCCTGATCCTATTGTTTGACAAAGCCTCCCCTAGGCTTGCATCATTTGGTATCAGAGCTTTGAAGGAGAGGACAATGCCTCCAAGACAAGCTAGGCGTCATGGCGGCAAAACCGTTCCCCTCAATGAATTGCACACACTCGCTGAGAATATGCAACAACAAATTGATGAATTGACGCAAGAAGTTCAGCATTTGAGGGCTGAAGCAAATAATTCTCCACCCCGTTCCGGGACTGAAGATTCCCATGGTGACTCTTCCTCTTTGGAGAGTGTTCAATCTATTCACGGTCGGAGGCATGTTCAACATCGTTTACAACATATTCATGAGCCAGATTAGGAAAAGGAAATCAAGAAAGATGTTCCAGAATTTATAGGTAATGAGTCTCATGATGAAATTGTTGATTGGCTAACACTTGTGAATGAGGTGTTTGAGCATCGAAATGTTCCGAAGAATCGTCGCATTGGGATCATTGCTATGCGATTCCGAGGCAAGGCGATTGCTTAGTGGAGACGTGAAAAACAAACTCGCCAAGCCGTTGGCAAAGCACCAGTCACTTCGTGGAGAAAGATGGAGGGCAAGATTCAAAAATATTTTCTTCCCAAAGGATATAAGAGAGAGCTCTACCAACGGTTCCAAAATCTAAAACAAGGTACGCGAACGGTGGACCAATACACCAATGAATTCAATGAGTTGGTGATTCATACTAATATCCAGGACCCGGAGGATGTGCTTGTGAACAAATACCTGAACGGTCTTCAATTTTACATTCAAGACACCTTGGAAGTCCTCGACATTTGGGACTTAGGAGATGCACACCAACGAGCACTCAAAATGGAGCGCTCTCATTCTCGGAGACAACAATCAACTACCATGATAAGTCGGACCACTAGCACTGCTAAAGTTGCTGAGGTTACAACGCAATCTACTAGTAAGCCTTCTAATCAACCCCATGTTTCGAAGCAACCTGCTACATCCGAAATACATTGCTATTCTTGTGGGGAGTTGGGTCATCGTTCTAGCAATTGTCAAATCAATAAGAATCAACCAGCTGGTAAAGCCTTCTTGGTGGATAATGATTCTGACGAGAATGCTAAGGATCCACTTGAAGAGGAGTTGAACAATGATGAAGAAGCTGCGGATGATGAACAAATAGTGCATGCTGACACTGGCGAACTTCTTATGGTGAGAAAAATTTTTCTTACTCCTCGAGAAGACACTGGAGATAGGTGGCTACGTACCAATATTTTCCATTCTGCTTGCACAATCATGGGAAAGGTATGTCAATTAATTATTGACTCTGGTTGTTGTGAGAATATAATTTCTGACGTATCGGCAAACAAGCTGAAGTTGGAATTAAAAACACACCCTACGCCTTATAAAATGTCGTGGTTGAAGAAAGGCGCTGAGGTAACTATTTCAAAACGATGCCTTGTTAATTTGTCCATTGGTTCTGTTTATATTGTTAATTTGTCCATTGGTTTTGTTTATAGTGACAAGTTATGGTGTGATGTTCTACCGATGGATGCTAGCCACATTATTCTTGGTCGACCATGGCAATTCAATAGAAGGACTATGCATGATGGTTATCGAAATACATATTCTTTTGAATTTGGAGGCAAGAAGATTATGTTGGCACCTAGTAGGGTGGGAGATTCTTCTGATGATGATGGCAAGAATTCGAGGACGAATTCTTTTAAAGATGGGGAGGATGATGCAGCCCACATTGAAGAATGGCTCTCTCGACCAAGAAGATCGGCCCGCATTCAAGCTTGACAAAACCAAGAAGCTATAATGATATCTTGAGTCGATTCTAGAAGTTTGAAAGAAGACACCTTAGGAGCCATGAAGACGTTATGCTTTTACTAATTTCTAGTTCCTAAGCTCTTTATTATTTTTCTAGTTTCTAGGCTCTTTAATGCTTTCAAGTTTCTATGCTTTGTTTTTATTTCTTTGGGGCCTGCATGGAATTGTTCTTTATTTCTGTTCTTGAACACTTTTTTTGTTTTTTTGTTTCCAGAACAAAATAGGAACAAAAAGAAGAAACAAAAAATTTTTACTTCTTGTTCCAAAAACAATTTTGGAGAAACGTTTCTCTTCTCTCTCTTCTTCTTCTCTTCTTCTTTTCTTCTTTTTTTCTTCTTTTTTCTTTGGTCGGTTGCCGGCCTCGGCCATGGCCGGTGACCAGCTGTCGAGGGCCGGCGACGCCCTCGAGGGTCGGCGACCTCGCCGGAGCGTCGCCGGCCCCCGGTGAGCCCGAGCTTGCCTAGCCAAGGCGAGGCCGAGCCACGCCCAACCACGGCGAGGCTCGGCCTCGCCATGGCTGGGCGAGGCTGCCGGCCGAAAGAAGAAAAAAATAAAAAAAGAAAGGAAAAAAATGGAAAATAAAATAAAAATATTAAAAAATTAAAAGAAACAAAAAAAGAATAAAATTTACCAAACGTGTTTCTATTCATTTTTTATTCCTGGAACAAACGTTACCAAACACGTTCTTTTGTTCAAAAAAAGTTCCCCGGAACAGAAACACTTTTTTTTGTTTCTGTTCCTGGGAACAGAAAAGGAACAGAAACATTACCATGTGGGGCCTTGATGATATATGCCATCCAATCCCTTGTAGAAGACATATGACTTTTGATAAATGAAAAAACTTTGCTTGAAGCAAGTATCGTGAACCTTGTAGAGTTCAACCCTTGAAAACCTAGAAGAGTTTTCACTCCGTCCCTGAAGAGTCGGAGCTTTCAAAATCTGCATCCTTGAAGAGTTGCAGTCACCGATCTAGAAGAATCGGTGTCCCTTTCAACTTCCTTGGAGGCCTAGAAGAGCAACCAACGGAGTCTCTATCTTTTCCTGTTCTGTTCGTTACTTCCGACCCAATTTCGACTATCCTACAGTGCTAATTTCAGAAAACCCAAAACAGAGAAATTGTAGATCCAGAAGCCTTTGTTCATTTGGCTTTGAAATCAGGTTGATCCGATCTGTATCAACAAAGATACGACTGTTCTCTTGAGCTTGCGCAGTGCTGAAATTCCTGTTCGTCCCGTTTCTTGTGCGCGAGTCACTCTCCCGATCCTATTGTTTGAGAAAGCCTCCCTTAGGCTTGCATCATTTACAAAGATGAGCAATTAAACTAGCCAATGGACCAACTTAAGTTCATTGCTATTCAAACTTCAGGAAGATCTTTTCCCCAAAAGAAAAAGTGGGTTGAACAATTTCGAGCTGATATACTGAAAATGTCTCTCCCCTACACAATTCATCGGTTATTTTTTTGTAGGGAAAACATCAGAAGTGCAGGCTGGGAGTGGAGACAACTTAGAGCTGCCTACGCTAGACTTGGAAGTCATTACTAAAGCGACTGATAGCTTTTCGTCTCTCAATAAAATCGGAGAGGGCGGTTTTGGTCCTGTCTATACGGTAAGGACCTTTTAAGTATTACTATCTACGAATATGGACATTGGTTCTATTGATATTGACCAGATCTATAAGAATTCGCCTGTCCCAATAACTAGAAAGAGAGAAGGGTGCTTCCTCACAAAGGGAGGGTATGTATGCTCGTCAACTCTCAAACGAGCTCTGCAGTTTCATTCCTCTTTATATCTTTCATCTCAGAGCAGTTGGACAATACCATGGTGGCACCCATATAAAGAAAAGAAGACTTGGTTATGTACTTACCGAATTAGACATGGATATGTGATTTTAGCTTCGTCATTTTAAATAGTTGTCTTAAGCGATGAACGTAAATATTGCAGGGTTTAATGTCCGATGGAGTTCAAATAGCCGTCAAGAGGCTGTCGCAAAACTCCAGACAGGGTTGTGATGAGTTCAAGAATGAAGTCTTGCTGATTGTGAGACTTCAGCACCGAAATCTTGTCAAACTATTGGGATGCTGTATTAACGGAGAGGAAAGTATGTTAGTATATGAATATATGCCGAACGGAATCCTCAACTCCTTAATATTTGGTCTGTTCCAAGCACCTCATCTTAGTATGAAAATGTGGTTCATTACTTCAAACGTTTCTTTTCAGATAGGATCGATCCTATTTTAAGTTAGTTTGTGGTTTTGTTTGTAAATTCCTATGGTTGATTTGGGTCCCCAAAAACACTTGTAGGTAATGGAGGAGGTAATTCTCTCGTGTGGAGGCAGCGTTTTGATATCATTGTGGGTGTTGCAAGGGGACTTCTGTATTTACATCGCGACTCAAGATTGAGAATAATTCATCGGGATCTAAAAGCTAGTAATGTGCTGCTAGATAGTGAGATGAACCCAAAGATATCAAATTTTGGCATGGCTAGGGCTTGCAGAGGAGATCAATCCGGGGAACAGACCACACGCATAGTTGGGACTTAGTAAGTGCCTTTAGAAGTTCTCACCACACAAGATATTATCCATATTTTGATGCATGATTTTGTGGCTATTTTTTTGAATTGACAATGCATTCCCACCTCGAAATGTGATGCAGCGGATACATGCCTCCAGAGTATGCAATAGATGGAATTTTCTCGACTAAATCAGATGTTTTTAGCTTTGGAGTCCTAGTCCTGGAAATAATTAGCAGCAGGAGGAACAAAGAATTCCATCGCCATGATCACAATTTTAACCTTCTTGGACATGTAAGCTTCTACTCCAAGATTCTACTTCGAGTTCTGACATTACTCAAATAAAATTGCCTTGGACTCTGCAACTTTCAGGCCTGGAAATTATGGCTTCAACGGGAGGCCACCGAACTCATAGACAAACAAATGGAGGATTCATTTCCAAGATCGGAAGTTATCAGGTGCATCCAGATAGGCCTCTTGTGTGTTCAGCGAAGTCCGGAACAAAGGCCGACGATGTCGTCTGTAATACGAATGTTGGACAGCGAGAGTGCCTCATTGCCACAGCCCAAGCAACCGGGATTTTGCACGGAGAGGTTCAATGATCAAATAGACGGTGAAACAAACGAGTTAACCATTTCCATAGTCGAGGGTCGGTGAAGATCCACGAAATTTCATGCACACAAAGTTAACACCACGTAAGAGTCAAGGTATTAGCTGTTACATTGGAGATTGAAACTCTAGTACACGTAATTTATCAGGGTATTTTCGGCATGAAAATACGAAAAGATTCTCTGCTTTCTTCGACAAAGTACTTGCTCTCGAGAATGCACTTGGAGTAAACTTCTCTTTCGCTATATGTGTGAAACTCCATTCGTATTGATAAATAACAGTTAGCTGCTTGGATGTTACAAATTCCAAATCAAAGGCATTAGTTGATAGATTAGGTGGATGAGATTCCGTGTGGGCCATTGAAAATTCATAGTACATTTGTAAAGCTGAAATCCTTCCACTTTCCAAGATGCCTTTGAGAAGGGCGACATCAGCGTTGGAAGTTTCCCGTCCCCCCCTGTTATCTGAAATCGTGGGTATTGCTTTTTTTTTTCTCTTTCATCGTGTGGAAAGCAACTGCAAGCCCACGCAAATAATCAGCGTTTGGTCAAAATTCTGGCTCGAACTTTCTTTCATCCTCATGCTTTGAGTACCTATCTAATCAGCAATCTCAAAAAGGACAGAAGGCAATGTCAGTTGCTGAAAATAAGGAATGAAGTATATAATCACCATGACGTATGTTCGTCGGGAAATGGAAAATTTCTCTGCTATCGCGTTTATCGAATGTTTCATCGACTGAAGGAAACACTTCCTCTGACCTCATTCCCCACATAAAAACTTGTCGGAAAATCTAGCTTGTCCTGGACAACGAACAGATGAAAAGGAAAGAGTTAAGGTGCAAAGAGTAATCCATATTCAACAGAGGACAAAACCACAAAACATGAGAAATGATGCTTGCCAGAGAATACAGAAATTTTGAGAAATTTGAAATGGTATATATTTGAAGTCGATAGATCGATGCTGTCCAAATCATCCGACATTGCCTAGTCTGATTGTACCGTTCATCGATAGGCGGGTCAATCCGGCTATCTAAAGTTTAAGGGTTAATACTCTAAAAAACTCCAAATTGGTATACATGTAACAAATTTACCCAAAATTATTTTTTTATCATAAAAAACCCCAAACTAGTATACATGTGACAAATTTACATCGACTGACCATAAAAAACCCTAAACCAGTTCGTTCATGACAAATTTACCCTAAACTAATTTATTCGACTAAAAAAAACCAAAAACTGATAAATTTATGACAAATGTACCCTATGCTAAATTAGATTAATACCACAAAAAAATCACAAAAATTGTAAATTATGACAAACAAAGTGTAGAATCTCAAATTAATATACTAGTCAACTGTCACGTGTCATTTAACTTAATAATTTAACAGTAAAATTTAATGAAAACTAACATAGGGTAAATTTGTTACAAATATACCAGTTTAGGATAAATTTGTCAAAAGTACCAGTTTGGGGTTTTTGGTGGTTAACAAAATAATTTTGGGTAAATTTGTTAGAGGTGTATCAATTTTGAATTTTTCAGGGTATGAACCCAAAGTTTAAAGTTTGGGATTGTGTAGCACTGCAGCTGTCGCCTTGGGTGGAAAAAGATGACCTAACCTACTCAATTTCATTATGAGTTATCTACATTCTGCCTCTAAATTAATCTTAGCATTTTCCAATGTATGGCAAAATGATAGATTATTGTAAAATAAAAAAGAAGAAGAGATGATCACTCTATTCGTCCAAAGATAGAATAGTAGGGCGTGACAAATCAATAACAATAACTGCACACCCCCCGGCGCCCCCCCCTCCCCGGGGGCGCGCCAAAACAAAAAAAAAAGGAGAATCCTAAAAGGCGTGACAATAAGAGTTGATAATTTATAGTTCTCGAGCATACTCAATGAATGGGAAAGATAAGAGGTGTTAGAGATAATTAAGATATTTCCTTAATTTTTCATATCTCTCCAATTGATTATAATTAATATCATATTTATCTTGTCTTCTAATAAAGTCGATTGCCCATGTACTCTTCATTATGACATAGAAAAACATACGAATATTATAAAATTCTCCCTTTCCGTGTATTTGTTATCTAGTGTAGTGCTCCTGTGCCCCAACCTTTCTATCTTTTACAGACGAAGGTATGGGTAGAGTTGGGGAAAATTATCTAAAAAATCATAAACCTATTATATAATGGTCAATTCAATAATAAACTTTTCAATTGTGTCAATTTAATTTTCAAACCTTTTGACAACTTGCTAATTTAGCTATTAACATTTCAATTACGCAAATTTAGTCCTAAACATTTTGATAATTTGCCAATTCATTCCTCAACTTTTTAACAATTTTCCAATTTAGTTATTCTAGCTAAAATTAGCTATAAATGACTGGTGTGACACCGTCTTACATGGTACGGTCAGTTTTCATGTGAATACTTTTTCAATTTTTTCTTTACCTTTTCTTTTCTTTATTTTTTAGAATAAGAGTACTAAAAGTTTTAAAACTTATCGCGAAAGTGCAATCGAATCCTAAAAATTTCAAAAAGTACAATCAAGTATTAAAACTTATCATAAAAGTATAATTAAATCCTAAAACTGTCAAAAAGTGTAATTGAGTTATAAAACTTTTAAAAAGTACAATCAAATTGTGAAACTTACCATGCTAGTGAGCTTAAGTTCTAAAACATATCAAATTGTTGCAATCAAATTCTAAAACTTTTTAGTAATTTCTATTTGTCAAGTTGGATGAATTAATAGAAGAACTTGATCACACTAACTTGACAAGTTTTAGGATTTAATTACATTTTTAGAAAGTTTTAGAACTTAATTTCACTTTTGAGATAAGATTTATGACTTAATTGCGCTTTTTGAAAGTCTTAAGACTATATTGCACTTTCGTGACAAATTGTAGAACTTATAATATATTTATTCTTTTTTTTTTCCATTTTTACTTTCAATTTTTCCAAGCAGATTCCCCAAAATCATTTCTAATAATCATCATTTATTGTCAAAATCAAATCATACAATATCATTGATGTGACACTATCTTTTGTGGCGTAACTAACATTGATGAGGATAATTTTTTAATTATTTTGTTATTTTCTTTTCTTTTCTTCTTTTTCTTTTCTTTTTGCTTTTTGAATAAGAGTATTAAAAGTTTTACAACTTGTCATAACAATACAATTAAGTTTTTAAAATTTTCAAAATGTGCAATCAAGTCTCAAAACTTATGACAAAAGGACAATTGAGTCTTAAAAATTTCAAAAAGTGTAAATGCTAAAATGTTCCAAGTGTAATTAAGTTATAAAACTTGTCATGTTTGCGTATTCAAGTCTTAAAACTTGTCAACAATTTTTGTTTGTCAATTGGACGAAATTAATAGGAGAACCTAATTAGAAAGTTGTAGGACTCAATTTTACTTTTGAGATGGATTTTAGGACTTGATTATCATTTTTGAAAATTTTAAAAATCAATTTTACTTTTATGACAAATTTTAGAATTTCAATACATTCATTCCTTTGTTTTTCTTTTTCTTTCTTTTAATTTTTACCAACATATTCCCCAAAATCATCTTTAATAATCATCATTTATTGTAAAAATCAAATCATGCAACACCCTTATCTTCCTCATTTGCAATGAACATCATTAATGCTGTCACACCCTAAAACCACAAAAATAGTGGGGATGACACGGCCGTCATTTCACATGAACGATGTAACCTCAAACACAACCAACAACCTGATATCAACATATATATATATATATATATATATATATATATATATATATATATATATCTCATACCATATATATACATATCAGATAAACCAACATGATGATTGCAACATCAAAGTTTCTATAATCTACCAAAAAGAAAAATACAATTAGAATTCAGCCAATCTAACCACTAGCAACAACTATGTACACCACTTTCTTAAACCATACATAAAAATAGAACTCCCAAAAGTTTCCCACCGATGACGCTCTCGCTCTATTTGTTGCTAATTGAGGAACCTAAAAAGATAAAATGATGAGTGGAATTAGCAACAATAGCTTAGAGAGTAGTACATATTTTCTAAGTAGATCGAGCAACCACTATGCATGTATACAAAACAATACAAAACTTCATAACTCAAACTTAATATATAAAATACATAACGAATCATATAAGAGTTATTTATTATTATCAAAACTTTATACTAATATTAAAAACTCATTTAAATCACCATCAAAAGTTAAGTATCAATAGTCAAGTCCATTAAATAATCTCCATCAAATATCATATATCAATGGTCATCCATTAACTATTCTATTCCTCAATACTCTACCATGATTACGACACAATGCCTTATGACAAGACGACCAAGATTTTTCCCTTGGCAAGGACTCCGCCTAAAAAGCTGGTAGCTTGACTCAAAAGGATACCCTAAATCTTGTATGCATACCCCAAAAACCTCTCACTAGGTTCACAATCATATTGAGCATAACTAACAATCCTCCAATACTAGAAATCAAATCCAGAAATCAATATCTTAAGCCAAGCAAATAACATTTTGCAACATAGCCCATCATCCATTTCCTATCCATTTCTCAAATCATTATGAACATTTCCATAAATCAATCACAAAGTAATTTCATATATATTACTTCACGAACTTTGTATAACACGCTTTTTAAATATTTAGAATCAACCAAAGAGTAACAAATGCTTGATTTGGGTTACACACACACACACACACACACACACACACACACACACACACACTTCAAGACATGATCTTACAAAATCAAAGTAGATATAGTACCACTTACCTCATTGTCTACGATCAAATGAAAAACAATACTTGTATCATCGCGCCTTAACTCTAACAAAAGGACTCTTATGCACTAAAAAATCACATAGCCAAGGTGATTGTTCTAGTTGTTCACAACACAAAGTTTAAGCGCAAAACTTAGTTATGCTATAACTTCGTCCTCCGAACCCTATTTTGAACGTACTTATAGTCGAAAGAAAGCCCTCCAAACATACTACAGGAATCCCAACTTGACCGTCTCAAAATCAAGCTGAAAAATGACAAAAAATGGGTCCAAAGCTGCTGGACGTGTATTGTTTATTGCATGTGGGAAACATTGAAATTTTGTTTCGGGCAAACCATAAGCTCAAGTCATGATCCGTAAAAACCCATGGCTCCACAATACCCTAAAATATGATTTCTATAAAAATATGTGGCTCAATAACTCCAAAATTAGACTTCGCCGCTTGATTTTCTATAATTCCGAATTTGAGCCTTGTACCCATAAATTACTTCTATTGGACTAATGAGGGATCTAATCCCTTACCGGGCACTGCGTTATGGAGTCAAGTTAGCTTGATGAGGCATCTGCAGCTTGCACGTGCCAAAACCCCTTTCCTTTCTTCCCTTTCCTTTTCTTATTCTTCTTCTTCTTTTCTCTTTCTTTCCTTTCTTTTCTCCCTCTCCCGAAGTGGTTCGGCTCTTTAAAGTGAGCAACCACTGCTCACCCCTTTTTCTCTTTTATTTATTAATTTTTTTCCTTCTTTTTGACTTTTCAACCCTTCTTTTGTTTTCTTCTTTTGGGCCCACCAGCCAAATATTACAAATGCACATATTAGAGATACAATACAATGATAGATGGATTCTGGACCTTTGTTGCAATCCTTTATAACACATATTTTATCGAATATATATAGACACACACACACACAAAAGACTATTTTTAAATTGTTTATTTGAATATATTTTTATATATATTTTATATGAATATATTCAAATAAACAATTTAAAAATAGTCTTCTGTAAAATCAATGTTAGATAAGTGGAATAATACTTAAGTTTTTTTTTTTTTAATATCTAATTTAGGGTAATAGGTAATGGTTCCTAAGCAATTTAAAGGGAAGTGGAAGGAAATGATGGCTTGTGATGACTTGGCTCGACCACAAAATTCTATTCCACCCAACTTTCTTATCATTTATTTGATTGTCTAGCTACACACGAATCACCTTTTTTTTCCCAAACCTCCTAGATTGGAATCTTCCGGTACTCTTTATCAGTGAACTGAAGAATTCCCCCTGCTGGCGGGTCAATGAAGCAATGTGAACTATATACCCACTTCTTAGTTTGGGACAAGTTGTCTCGAGTTCAAGCATAAAGTGAGATGAGCAAAGTCATTTCCTGTTGCCGAAAATCTGAGATGAAGCATATAATCATCTAGTTCTGTTGGTGCATGGAGTTATGTTCGTCAGGAAATTTGCAATCACCAACTGTTAGTCAACTTTAAAGTCTATATTATACCTGGAACTGCAAAATTAATCACAAGTCTGGAGTCATCTTATGTAAACTACGTCTGTTTGCCGATAACTCCATGAAGTGCCCCGAACAGGCGGGATAAAAACCTAGAAAAAGACCGTAATCAATAGAAAGATGTTGATATTTGAGCTAGGGCTACACCGCAAAATATCCTTCTAGATGATCCTCAAAGTATCATTTACTTTAGCAACTTACAGAGTTATATTCTATAAAGGAAGCACGTTCACGGACCTCATTCCACACGTAAGAACTCATCCGAAAATTAGGGGCGTTTAGTACAATGAATCGATTGAAAAAGAGAAAGGTGTAAAGATTTAGACAGAACTAGAAGACATAGACAAAGCATGGATAATGATGTTTGCTATGGACTTCCGAAATTTTGGGCAGATTGATTTGGTATAGATTCAAAGCCGACGGCTCGGTGCTGAACAAACATTGTCTTGTTTTTTAGTATCATTGACCCCCAGGGCGGGTCAATTAAGCTATAAGGAGAAGTGCTCTGTCACAATCGTGCCCCACGTTGTGTGTGAAACCAAAGAGAAGCCGTCCAGATTGACAATAATGAAAACGATTCCTAGAGGTCAACACGAAATAGACCAAATGAAGTAAATTCTATAGAAGTAGGTGAAATCCTCATCTTATTCTGCAAATATTTCATCTTATTTTACTGTCCTAACTCACTAGTATGCTTTTCCTCTGGCTTCATTAGTTGGGACGATTCTATCAGAGATGGTGATCTTTTGATCTCTAAGAAAGATTTGTTGTCATTGTTGATCAGAGCCCAATACTTGGGGTACCCCACTACAACTGCAAAATTTTATTTAGTTAATATCTAATTAAACCTACATTCACTAAAAAAAGTAAAATCATTTAGTTATTTTCAATTGCTTCTTTTTTATTTCAGGCATCAAATGTGAATTCCTTCTTTCCTTCACACTATGTCCGTGAACTTAAATAGAGAAAAAGTCACAAAAAGCCCCAAACTTTACCAAAAGTGATAAATTTACCTCAAACTTTTTTTCGTGACACAAAAAACCCTAAACTTGTATATGTGTAACATATTTACCTCAAACTATGGGGTATTTTCGTCTTTTACTTTTTAATTTTTATTTTATTTTCTTCTTCTTCTTCTCTCTTCCCTCTGCCATGGTCGGCAGAGGGAAGCTGAACTCAAGCAAGGGCCGCCCTTGCCTGGTTCGGGTGAGGATTGCTCTCGCTCGTCGCCGACAAGGGCAGATCCAGCCCAAGCAAGGGCCACCCTCGCTTTGTGCCGAGCGAGGGTTGCCCTCGTTAGATCTGGTGAGGGCTATCCTTGCTTGGGCTGGCGAGGGCAACGCCCAAGCAAGGATGGCCCTCACTTGAGTCGACTTCCCTTCGCAATGGCCGGCATGGGGAAGAGAGAAGAAGAAAAAAAGGAGGAAAAAGAAAAAAAAAACAAAAACAAAAAAAGGAAAAATAATAAGTAAAAAATGCCTAGAGTTTGGGGTAAATGTCTCATGATTAGCAAAGTTTGAGATTTTTGATGACTTTTTCCCTTCTCATTAAAAAGCTGAAACATTAACCATTGGAGCATTTTCCTCGAAAGATACTGTTTGGGTAACAACCCCTTTTTGACTTTTCCATCCGTATTGAATAAGTAATACTGGTGCTTAGCGCTTTTGTTGCTTTATCATAGTCTTCTTTTCACATGGTTGCAGACTCAAATTGATTTCAATAGTGGGTGCTTTCTAGAGTCCAGTGGGAACGAAAAGAGGACCGGTCCGTTGCCCTACTTTTTTTTTTTAATAAAAAAATTGTCGTAATTTATCTGTAATCACGCGAAGGTTTTATAGATCGTAATTTACTTGTAACCGTCATGACTCATTCATGCATGTAATAGTAATTTACCATTTTGGATGATAGTTTGACAATAGACTCTTTAATGCGAAAATGGAATAAGTACACTTCAAGTATCAAAACTTGACACGAATGGACATTTAAGTATCAAAAGTTAGGAAAGTGATACTTAAATATCATCTTCAGCGAATCCTGAAAATTCTACATGGCTATTTTTTTAATTATTTTTGCTTGCCTACATGGTTTGCTGGAGAGCTGACATAGCAAAAAAAATGCAAAAACAATGTCATTTTGGCACGGATTTAAATTTTAATATAAAAATTAATTAAATTTAAATTATACAAAATTAATTACAAATTAAAAAATAAAAATAATTAATTAATTAAAAAGGAGGGAGGAAAAAGGGGGCGAGGGCCGCCGCCTTCCTGCCATTGCTAGGAAGGGCCGGTGACGGTGGGGGAGGGTTGGCTGGGGTTGCTAGCCCCTGGCCCTCCCCTAGATCCGGCAGGGTCAGTGACCCTAGCCCGGCCATGGTCGTCGGCCCCTAACTAGGGCTTGACGACCCCAGCTAACCCTCCCTCCACCATCACCGGCCCTTCTTAGCGATGGCGGGGGAGATGGTAGCGGCGAGGGTTTAGCCCTCAGCCGCGTGCTTCCTCCCTCCTTTTTTTTTTTTTTTTTAAATAAATGTTATAAATTTAATTTAATTAATTTTATATTAATTATTTACCATGTCAGTAGCAAAACAATGTCGTTTTACATTTACCTTGCCAAAAAATTGCCATGTCAACATTTTGGCTGGATTTTCTCGCCGTTAACACTTAATTGTCACTTTCTTAACTTTTGACACTAAGTGTCAATCCATGCCAAGTTTTGACACTCTAGATGTCCAGCACTCACGTGAAAATGCTAACCACTCAGTAATTGACTTACAACATAGCAATATGTTGGAAATTTCCGTAACTGATGATACATATTTTCCAAAGTAATTGTAATTTTCTAGTAAGTCATCGTAATTGACAAGTTATTATCTCAAAGCATTGTAAGATTGAATATCCTATAATTGGGACTTCCTATGAAAAATCACAAAATATATAAATTTATCGCGAAGTTGCTTTTCCAATCTCAAAAACTTATCTCAATGATTGAAATGCCTTTTTTAGCTTGTAATCCTTAGGGCACTATCAATTAGTAATTATTCTGTCACATCGTTGTGATATTGGCAAACTTACAATCAATAATTTTTTTTTTAATGTTCAAAAGTAATTATAATTAAATAATCTGATGTTGAAATTTACTTCTTTTTTTTTTTTTTTAATTTAGAATAGACGAAACGAGTTATCACACTATTAATGAGAGGAATGGATTCCTTAAGGATGAGTCAATAGAATGAGGAATCTCTATGAACTATTCAACTAACCTCATAAATCACATGAGGTGCGCACCATGACCAATTCAAATAATTCAAACATGAGATTGTGATGTGCCTAAACAACACAGATTGATCTGTTCTTTACCGACTAAGCACCAACCTAATCAGCATCTGTACTATCTCTGGGGTATATCCAACAAAATTTTCACTTGGCCTTCCACCAAATAGGCGGCGTATATCCACATTCGACTTCGATCAAACCAATTGAATAAATATTTCTGCCACCCTCAAGATTGTCTGAATAACGTATACCGCCACAAAATTTATACTTACGTCTCTTTCTTACAATCTTCTTTCTAGAGAAAATACCCTCCGTAGCCGTCAACCATGTTTGGAAAAACGAAAATCCGACAAAACTCCAAGCCTGAACCCCACTATTACATATAATTCGCTATCCGGCTTCTGTCTCTTCAATGGAGATTCTTTACTCTCCTTTTCACTTCTTCATCTTCATCACCTTGCTTTCAACAGCAGCAGAGCTCAGCAGATCTGCTGACATGATAACTCTGTTTCAGCCGGTGAGAGATAACGAGACTCTAGTTTCCGCGGGAGCAAAGTTCGAGCTTGGATTCTTCAGCGCTGGAAATTCGTCTAACCGGACTGTTGTCTGGGTCGCGAATAGGGACGATCCAATCAATGGCTCGTCAGGAGTCCTGCGGATTGGGAGAGGAGGGAATCTGGTCATTGTTGATGGAACAGGAAGAGCTGTTTGGTCCACGGACACAGCAAATGTGACCTCCGGTACCGTGGCTGCGCAGCTCCTGGACTCCGGGAATCTGGTCCTCACAGATGAAAGCAACAACAATTCGAGGAATATCCTGTGGCAGAGTTTTGACCATCCATTTGATACGTTACTCGCGGGGATGAAGCTAGGGTGGGACCTGAGGATCGGTTTGAATCGGTACCTCACTTCTTGGAGGGATTCGGATGATCCTTCAACAGGAGAGATCACATACAAAGTCGAACTCCAGGGACTGCCCCAGAAGTTCCTCCGCAGGAATGCTTCGGTAATTGAACGAAGCGGGCCATGGGATGGTATCCAGTTTAGCGGACTGCCCCTGAGCCCAAATGCAATCATCAACCCCGAGTTCGTGACAATCGCTCAAGAAGTGTACTATTCCTATCAAGTCATCAACGATTCCACCATCACGAGGGCCGTGCTCAACCACTCTGGCACACTTCAACGCTGGCTTTGGAACAATAATACACAGTGGACAGTCATACATGAGTTGCCAAATGATTCCTGCGATGAGTATGCAAAATGTGGGCCTAATGCTGTGTGCAGGATTGGTGATGCCCCGATATGCAGCTGCCTGACTGGGTACACCCCGAAATCGCCCCAGGAATGGGCGATGTTTGTTTGGTCTAGTGGGTGCGTTAAGAAGAAGCCCTTGAATTGTCCTAAAGAGGAAGGTTTTGTGAAGCTGAAAGGTGTGAAGGTTCCTGATATGTTGAGTTACTGGTTGAACACGAGCATGAGCCTTGACGAATGTAGAACCAAGTGCCTGAAAAATTGTACTTGCACTGCATATACCAATGCTGACATTGTTGGGAAGGGTAGCGGGTGTCTGCTTTGGTACCGAGATCTTCTCGACATCAGGAAACTCATTCAATCAAGCTGCAGTCAGAATGTTTTCATCAGGGTCATGGCGTCTGACTTACGTATATATTCGAAATTCAGTGAACTTAGACTTTTGTCTCCATCTTGTCTCCCAAGCTGTTCCTGAAATTTTTCTTCCATTGTGGGTCGTAGGTCACCATAAGTGGAAATTGCGGTTGGTGGTGCCAGTAGTCACCGCATCACTCTATCTGGCAATTCTTTTGCTACTCTGTCTCTGGAGGAGGAGAACCAAAAAACGTCTAGGTAAAGTGTCTTTCTTACTCAGTAAAAATTGACCTTGGTTAATAATCTCTAGTGCAATCCTTTCAGTTTCCTCAAGGCACTTTCAAACACTGTATAATCTATTAGGCATCTTTCATGCTCAACTGTAAGAATGCTAGAATCAGGGTTTCATCGGTATTGTTGCAGGTATAAATGGGAGGTTTATATAGACGAACAATTAAACTGGCCAATCGATTAACTTAAGTTCATTGCTATTCAAACTTCAGGAAGATCTTTTCCTAAAAGGACAGTGGATCGAACAATCTCGAGCTGATATACTACAAAAGTCTCTCCCTTACACAAGTCATTGGTTATTTTTGGCAGGGAAAACATCAGAGGTGCAGGCTGGGAGTGGAGACAACTTCGAGCTGCCTACGTTAAACTTGGAAGACATTACTAAAGCGACTGATAGCTTTTCATCTCTCAACAAAATCGGAGAGGGCGGTTCTGGTTCTGTCTATAAGGTGAGGACCTTTTCAGTATTACTATCTACAAATATGGATATTGGTTCTATGGATATTGACCGGATCTATAAGAATTCACCTATCCCAATAACAAGAAAGGGAGAGGGGTGCTTCCTCACAAAGGGGGTTAGTCCATCAAAATAAACGTTAAAGAGGGTATATATGCTCATCAACTCTCATTAGAGCTCTGGGGTTTCCGTCTTTCATTTTAGAGCAATTAAAACATATAACGATGGCCCCCATACAAAGAAAACAAGACTTGATTATGTACTTATCGATTTAGACATGGATTTGTAGTTTTTGCTGCGTCATTTTGAATGGTTGTCTTCAACGATGAACGTAAATATCGCAGGGTCTAACGTCTGATGGAGTTCAAATAGCTGTCAAGAGGCTGTCGCAGAACTCGAGACAGGGTTTTGATGAATTCAAGAATGAAGTCTTGTTAATTACGAGACTTCAACACCGAAATCTTGTCAAGCTGTTGGGATGCTGCATTAACGGAGAGGAAAAGGCGTTAGTATATGAATATATGCCAAATGGAAGCCTCAACTCCTTAATATTTGGTCCGTTCCTAGTACCTCAACTTAGTCTGAAAATGTGATTGATAACTTGGAACTTCCCTTTCAAGATAGAATTGATCGTATTTTAATTTAATTTGTGGTTTTGATTGTGAATTTCTATGGTTAATTTGGGCCCCCAAAAACACTTTTAGGTAATAGAGAAGGTAATTCTCTTGTGTGGAGGCAGCGGTTCAATATCGTTGTGGGTGTTGCAAGGGGACTTCTGTATTTACATCGCGACTCAAGATTAAGTATAATTCATAGGGATCTAAAAGCTAGTAATGTGTTGCTGGACGGTGAGATGAATCCAAAGATATCAGATTTTGGCATGGCTAGGGCTTGCGGAGGAGATCAACTCCTGGAAAAGACTGAACGTGTAGTGGGAACTTAGTAAGTTCCTCTCGAAGTTCTCAACATACTAAATATTTCCTATATTCTTATGCATTATTTAGTGGCTATTTTTTTTTAATTGACCATACATTCCTACCTTGAAATGTAATGCAGTGGATACATGTCTCCAGAGTATGCAATAGATGGAATTTTCTCGACTAAATCAGATGTTTTTAGCTTTGGAATCCTAGTTCTGGAAATAATTAGCGGCAGGAGGAACAGAGAATTTCATCAGCATGACCCCAATTTTAACCTTCTTGGACATGTAAGCTACTACCCCAAGTTTCTACTTGGAATTCTGACATTACTCAAATTAAATTGCCTAAGACTCTGCAACTTTCAGGCCTGGAAATTATGGCTTCAAGGGGAGGCCACCGAACTCATAGACAAACAAATGGAGGATTCATTACCAATGTCGGAAGTTACTAGGTGCATCCAGATAGGCCTCTTGTGCGTTCAGCAAAGTCCGGAACAAAGGCCGACCATCTCATCTGTGCTTCTGATGTTGGAGAGCGAAAGTGCCACGTTGCCAAAGCCCAAGCAACCGGGATTTTACACGGAGAGGTTCAATGATTAAGTAGACAGCGGATCAAACGAGTTAACATTTACCATAGTCGAGGGTCGGTGAAGATCCACGAGAATTCATGAACACATACTTAGAAACCCGTAGTAGTCAAGGTATCAGCAGTCACATTTGTCGATGGAAACTCTAGTACAAGGTATTGTCTGCATGAAAATATGAAAAGAATCTCTGCCTTCTTTGACAAAGTGTACTTCGTCTTGAGAATGCACCTGGTGTATATTTCTCTTTCCCTATATGTAAGGAACTCCGTTCATATTGAAAAATAAAAAAAAAGTCTCTTTCGGTAGAAAAGCAAAGGTCGGACCTTTTTGAAAGTTAATGAATTGGATAGTTGGAAAATGTTGTCTGCTTGGCTGTAATGAATTCTAACCCAAAGGCAAAGTTGATAAATTATATTGGATGAGTTTTAGCAAGGATCATCAAAACTTTATAGTGTTAGGATTTGGTGCTCAAATACAATGTAATAGAGAGTAAAAGTGAGAAACAAAAGTCTAGACACATGGATTACCAAGTTTTCCCTTAAACTAGGGCCACATCCAACATAGGATTCCACTATAATTAGCATTTTGCATTTCTTCATTTTTACCCTCAATTACAATAAAAAGAGATTATATATACCTAATAGCTATTCATAGGTCTAAAGTCAAACTACTAGTAGAATATGAACTCAAACTATGAAACCTCTCTGACAACTTGGGGCTTTGTCCTCACAACCACCACCAATGTACCCCTGGACTCGGCTCGCTCACCAAGGAGCAAGACCTCCCATGATTTCTTATTAATAGAGAGTATGAATCACACCCAGGCTCGCTCACCAAGGAGCAAGACCTCCCATGATTTCTTATTAATGGAGAGTATGAATCACACCCAATGCATAGTACATTTGGAAATCTAAACTCTCTCTCTCTCTCTCTCTCTCTCTCTCTCTCTCTCTCTCCCCCTCATTTTCTCTCCATCTTTGAGTTTCAGCCTCTCTTCATCTTCAAATCCCTCCACTAGAGAGAGAGAGAGAGAGAGAGAGAGAGAGAGAGAGAGAGAGAGAGAGAGAGGGAGAGAGAATTTAGATTTCCACTTTTTTAGTGGAGGGATTTGACCTAGACTTTCCCTCCCCTCCCTAGTTGCTTTCCTTTTTATTTCCTCTTGTTTCTTTCCTTACTCTCCCGATCTTAAATCTGAGAGCTTTTCTCTCTGATTTAATTATTGATTTAAGAGTTTTAATGAATAAGTACTATGGCTCCAATTTTAATGGCTTTGATATCTTTTTGTAAAAAACTTTAGTGTCTCGCACCTGTTAAAGGGCTTGCTATCATAGGTATCAGACTTGAGCTCGGTCAACATATTTATTTTGTCTCCATACGGTGATGATATTGGGGATATTGAACCTAGGCGCACATTGCTGGAAGACAGTAAACCAAAGGCACAAAGTATTTTACAAATTAAGTAGGAGAAGCTAAACTGAGTCCGAGTCATCTAAAATGGATATACATGGAACCCACATAGGGCCCATCATATTGGATGATTGAGATTTAATCTAGCATAACCATTAGATCCTTTAAGTCATGAATGGCATCTAACAATATGTCATGGCTCCCTAGACAATGTCAATGTTTTAATAAGGGTTAATACCCTAAAAGACCCTAAACTGGTACACTTGTGACAAATTTACCCCAAATTATTTTTTTGACCATGAAAAATCCCAAACTAGTATACCTGTGACAAATTTACCCCGACTGATTATTAAAAACCCTAAACTAGTACATTTATGATAAATTTACTCCAAACTAATTTCTTCGACTGCAAAAAACCCACAAAATGATAAATTTGTAACAAATATACCCTTTGCTAAGTTGGATTAATACCACAAAAAATCACAAAAATTATAAACTGTGACAAATGAAGCGTAAAATCCTAAATTGGTATACTAGTCAACTGTCACGTGTCATTTAACTTAATAATTTGAGAATAAAATTTAACGAAAACTAACAGAGAGTAAATTTGTCACAAGTGTACCGGTTTGGGGTAAATTTGTCAAAGGCATACCAGGTTGGGGTTTTTTGTGGTCAAAAAAATAATTTGGGGTAAATTTGTCACAAGTGTACTAGTTTGGGGTTTTTCAGGGTATTAACCCTTTTAATAACATAATGAACTTGTTTGCTTAAATTATAGTGTAGTTTAATCATTCTGTCTTGGCATGTCCATATCGAACAAAGACCATGGTAATGACTTGTCAAGCCACCTATTCAACCATATGCACAAACTTAATTGACGAGTACTTTTAACGAGACATGAACTTCATTTTTTATTATAACCCCAGTTGAAGATTTCAATATAATGTCATGATTAGAAGCATAGAACATCATTATTGTACCTTATATATAACAAGAAGATAGGCTACATATTGTGCACGTGTGCCTTCATATGTGAACAAACTATGATTATCAAGTACAGTGAAAGTTCAACGTATTAGGGAAATCCCTTATGATGTTTTGAAGATGACAAAATAAATCAAAGGCTACTAACATGTTTAATGGTTAAGTAATAGACCATGCAGATGATAGAACATGTAAAGGATATTGTCAAAGTGTGAAGACGACCAGAAGACTGAACGTAACATATGTCCAAAGTATATTATGAAGATTTCCAGACTTCTGTGTCAAAGTCTGAAGACTGCTAGACTTTAGTGTTAAAGTCTGTTCTACATCAGAAATCTGCTCATTCTGACAAATTCCAAACTGAACGTGAATGAAGAACCAGAAGACAGACTCTATGCTGAAGCTGAACCAGAAGACAGACTCTATGCTGAAGCTGAACTGGGTACAGACCTTAAAGCTAAATCTGTTCAGAAGCAGAATATGTTCAGACTCAGATTGTAAAGTCTATTGCGCTCAGACTCAGATTGTAAAGTCTATTGCTTTCAGACTTTACATCCAGATTCGATGAATCGTAACTCAAGCCCAATCATATAAAGGCTAGTGATCTGGTTTGGATTCCACATCAAGATTGATTTGATTGACTCAATCTATTTGATTGACGATTGGATCTTGAAGACAAGAACTTTCTATACGAAGAAGCTTTACTTATGGAAACCAAGATTTCGTTTGTATGGCGATCGGAATCAATTTTGGATTCTACATTTGTCACTCAACGGCTACCAAATCTTCTAAATACAGAGCTGTCCGATGGGTATATTGGAAGACGATTCTCCGGGATACTGTCCAATGGCTAGTTTGGAAGTGGAGAAGTATTTAAGGAGATGAAGGACCGATGAGCAAGTAAGAGACGGAGCGTAGAATTTATAATTCCAAAGTTCGAGCGACCTTCGATCATACACTTGTCTTTTGAGAGCTTAAACGTTTGTGATCGTGAGAGATATACCAAAAGAGTGACTTAGTGAGATAGTGTAATCTACTAAGTGTTTGCACTCGAAGTTGTAATCTCTTGTTGATTGCATAGTGGAATTCAGCCAAGAAGGCTGTTAGCGGGGGAGAGTGGACGTAGACTTGGATTAAGCCGAACCACTATAAATCTTGTATTCTTATTCTCTTCCCTAACTCCTTTGTTTGAAGTTTATTTTATTCCGCATATACTTGCCAAGATTTATTTTAAACACTTATTCACCCCCCTCTAGGTGTTCATACTAGTACTCTCAATTGGTATCAGAGCCTGTGTACTCATTTTGTTTGAAGTATTTTACTTCAGAGTTAAAGATCCATGGCTAGTATGTTGGCATCAGGACTTATGGAAGGGCAAAGCAACACAAGGCCACCATATTTTGATGGAAAGGAATACTACGTGTGGAAGAATAAAATGAAAGCATTCCTAAGATTCAGAGATCCCTTGCAATGGGATGTTGTGGAAAGAGGAATCAACCCCATTGCTACGTCCACATCAAATAAGAATGGCAAAGACAAATAAACCAAACCCCCCGTTCCTATGTCTCGGATGGAGATGTCCAAAAGAGAAGCGCTTGATGCAAAAGCCATTTATTCTTTATATTGGGTTTTGTCTCTTGTTGAATATAACATAATCTCTTCATGTGAAAAAGCAAAAGAAGTTTGGGATAGACTTCATGTTACATATGAAGGGACGGATCGTGTAAGAGAGACAAAAGTAAACTTTCTACTCGGCAAATATGAATCATTCAAGATGAAGCAAGGAGAGTCGATTGGAGATATGTTCAACCGTTTTACAGAAATTGTAAATGGTTTAGCATATCAAGGTCAGCCAATTTCTTCTCCAATGAAGGTCAACAAACTCTTGCGAGGTCTCTCAAAAGATTGGAACCATGTTAAGACCTCAATCCGGGAGACTCAAAGGATTATGCCACTCACTGTTGATGAATTGATCGGCACTCTTCAATCCTATGAAGTGGAACAAATCAACGATGAAGATCCCGAAGGTAAAAAGTCCATTGCTTTAATATTTAATGCTGTTTTTGATGAAACAGACTCAGAAAATGTTTTGGTCGATGAAGAACTTGCCTTTATGGTCAAGAAATTCAAAAAGCTGAGTAGAAAAGGAAGGAAATTTAATGGAAGAAAATACAAGTAGAATGGCCAGAAAAGAACAATAAAAGAAGATGATGAGCAAGGAAATTTATGCTTGATGACACATTCAAAATCTGAGTCTGACTCAAACACAGACTCAGAATTAGAGTCTGACTTAGACATAGACTCAGAATCCGATGAGGAAATCGAGGTAAGCAATTCAAAAATTCCTCTCAAAGTTTTAAAGTATATAAATGAGCTTTGTTCAAATCTCAAATGTTCTCTTAAAAGGATTTTTGAACTTGAAAAGAAGAATTCTCGACTTAGGCAACAAGATCTTTCTCAAAAAGAAAATTTTGAAATTTTGCAAAAAGATTTTCTACAAACAAAAGAAAGTCGAGATTTACTTGTCAAAGAAAATGATTTTTTGAAGAAAGAATTTTCAAATATTTCGACAAGATTTTCAAATGGATCAAAAACATTAGAGCATATTCTCTCTATACAAGTTTCTTACCATAATAAGTCGGGACTTGGTTTCAATAAGGAAAATGATTCTCTAATTGATTTTCCTAAAGTCAAGGAGAAACCTAAACAAAGACCTCCAAAGACATTTTACAAAAATCATTTTCAAAAAGTGTTTGTAAAACCTGTTGGTCGAAATGCCCTCAAGTGTTCAAATTGTGGAGATTTAGAACACTTTGATAAAGAATGTCTTAAAGTCTGGAGACCTATTAAGAAAGATTGGGTAAAAGCAGCATATTCTACTAACTCTCAAGGACCCAAGAAAAAATAGGTACCAAAGAAAAGATGAGTTCTTTTTTGCAGGAAATAAAGGAAAAGAAGAAGTTGGTAATGAATGTTTTTGGGCACATAATTCTCATTATGCTTGAAATTTGATAAATCATTGGTTGATTGAGATTTTATAATAATCATATTTTGCTTTATGGAAGAAAGAATTGTATGATTTGTTTTTGTGATTTGTGAGTTGAGATTTGATTTAGTACGTGTGATTATTTGAGATAATTCATATTATTTTGTTTAATTTTATACTTCAAATTTAATCATATTTTGCAAAGTAAAAATCTATTTTACGTGATGATGCAAGATATTCTTAGATATTCAAAGATTTTATTCTCTCTGTTTTTATCGTACTATGACTAAGTGAGAATTTATTTTTCAAAATATCATTGTGAATAATATTCTTTCTTTGAATACTTTGTTACGATGAATTAAGAAAGAATATTTGATTATGGAGATTTTCTATTTTACTCTAATGTCAAGGAAGGATCCAAATTGATGGATACCAGAAAGGGAAATGAGTTGATTGCAGGAAATTCTTTAAGGGAAGGATGATTGCGAATCTACGCAAATTTTGGTGCAATCAGAAAATATCTCCTGCGACAATTGGTAATAATTTTTTTTTTAATCAATGGTATATTTGAAACATATACCTGGGTAAGAGAAATTTTTTTATCCTGCCTTGCAAATTTCTACATGCATTTATCATGATTTTGGATGATTTTTTTATTATATTGCAAATATCTTTTGTTATAAATATAATGTATTGCAATTTTGGCACGTGACATAAATATTTATTTTCCTTTTGCAAAATGCATATATGAAATTTATGCTCAAGGAAATCTCTTTGATCTTAAAAGATATTACTGCATATTCATGGATATTCTTGCTATATTCTTAGAAAATATATTCTATCTAGCAAGTTTGATATGCAAATCAAATGAAGATATTACGTGACATTTTTGCAAAGATGATTATCTATTATACAAGATTTTGCAGGTGACAAAAGAATCTTCCATATGGATTTTGGAAAACTCAATCAGAAAATTATGGAAATTTTGTACTATCTTTTCAAGGTTTAAAATTCCTTTGTGCAAAATTTTTGCTTATTGAGGAAATCCCTTATGCGTCGAACAAAAGGTTGAATAGTTCTGAATTTTAATATTTGATAATTTTGTATATGCTATTCAATTTATTTATTTGAAGGAAAGGGCATTATATATTACGTGGATATTATTTGTGGAAAAAGTTTGTTAAGTTGATACAGGTTGAATTCGAGAAGAGCTTGATTGAAGAAAATAAAATTTTGTCTCGAATTTCAAAATGCAAGTGATCGTTGCAGATGTTGTTGCTACAAAGGAAATACTGGAAAAATATTCTATTCAACATGCACAAGCAACAATTGTTTCTATTCGCAAATATTGTCATGATCACAGGGGGAGAACGTGAATCCAAAAGAAAAGGAAAAGAATCGTGATCATCTCAAAAAGGCAACAAATTGAGGGGGAGCATTGATCAATTATGGAAAAATCTTTTTGGATTGATCGTGATCTTATTATGAATGGAAGGAAAGGTAAATGTGTCAGAATTTGTTCTAAAAATCCGGTTAGTGCATCTTTTATTACCTTTTGTCATTAACAAATCTTTTATTGATATTATCATTTTATTATGACAAAAAGGATACGTGAATTTTATGATGCATCCGTGATTTTCATTAGATATTTGCTTATATATATATATGATCGAAGTGAGCTATATTGCATATCTTTAATATTCGATTTACTTTATAAAAGCTGATTTTTGAAAATTGTGATTCAGGCGAGATATTTGTTATCATTCTCTACGTGATACTTTTTCCATTATTATCGCTTTTTGATTATGACAAAAAGGGGGAGAATATATGAATATGTATATGTGCTGATTAGTTGATATTATTTATTGCATAATATTGAGCTACGATTATTATTTTTCTATATATTGTTATGCTCAATCTAGTTGCTATCTTCTGATATCCTTTGATTTAAATTAATATTTTTAAAAGCGTGTTTACAAATTTACATATTCAGAGATTATTTTGTTATCATAAAAAATGGGGAGATTGTTAGGGAAATCTCTTATGATGTTTTGAAGATGACAAAATAAATCAAAGGCTACTAACATGTTTAATGGTTAAGTAATAGACCATGCAGATGATAGAACATGTAAATGATATTATCAAAGTGTGAAGACGACCAGAAGACTGAACATAACATATGTCTAAAGTATATTATGAAGATTTCCAGACTTTTGTGTCAAAGTCTGAAGACTGCTAGACTTTAGTGTCAAAGTCTATTCTACATCAGCCTCGTCGTTGATCCCACCTTCGTCTAGCAACAAGTTGTAGACAGCCCATCTTCAGCAATTTCGTGGCCCAATTCCACTGAGTGTAGAAGCCCAACAACAGCCCATTTTCCAGTCCACATTCTAGCCCAATCCAGTTTTCAAGCCCACCTTAGGCTCACGAAGCAAGCCCAACCCAGTTGTAGCCCAAGCCCAAGATCATAAGCCCGCAATTTTGAGGCCCAAGCTCACGAAGTCAGCCTGCTTCAGGCCCGGTCCAATTCAAAAGAAAATCTCAAATTGGACTGAGATTTGTTTGGCCCATTTTAGGCCCGGCCCGAGTGTTTGCCGACGCCGCTGAAAATTCAGATTTCGGCCACCATTGCATCATCGTCGCGGTGAATCGGTTTTCGCAATTAACTAGTGAGTTTATTTACTAAACTCTTCTTAGTAGGCTAATGACGTCTATAGGGTGTTTAGATTTATTTAGTTAGGAATTAGGTGGTTAGATTAGATTAATTGAGGCCTAGGTAAATTGTGTTATTTATCTAGAAGGGTTCAAGAATTTTCCAGGTCTGTATTGGTATTTAATTTAGTGATTTTGGCCTAGGTTGGCATTTTAGTATTTAAATTGATTTATTTCAATAATTTTAGAAATTATTTAATTATTAATTATTTTCCGGAAATTAGTTCGGAGTAGTTGGTGACCGGAATTTCGTGTTGATTGCAATGGTGTGGTTAATTTTTGCAATTGAGTATTAGTTTGTGCAAATTGAGTGCTGATTGGAATTTTGAATATTTAATTCCAAAAATTGTGAATTTCAATATTTATTCAGAAAATCCTAAGTGTTGGATTTTAAACACCGAAAATGATTTTATATACTATATAAACTAGTGGGATTTTCAAACGAAGGTCATGAATTTTCTGGGTCCAAACTGACCGTGTACTCACACACGACTAATTTACCTTGTATTTTTAATACGAAGAAAATAGGCCAGGATCACCATTTTAATGGAGGCATTTGAATACAATGTACAGTGTCCTGAGCCGAAATTGATTTGTCGTGTGTTGATTAAGAGAAATCGCCTTGGGCTGTCAAGCCGAACATTACCCATTCATTGGGACTCGGGTTGCAGTAGATTCTGGACCTACGCCCCTTCGGGGAAGCCGTCTAATTAAGAGACATCACCGTGCTCAAAGGATGTGAGACGACGCCTGGCAATGCTAGAAGACCGCCATATTTATAGTTGGCCGTACCCTTAAGGGGTGTAATTAACAATTAGAACGTATGATTGTTAAGTTTGATGCACCTGATTATGAGACCAAAACTGTGTGGCATGGATCGAGTTCCTGGTGATTAATTGAATTGATGAGGTGTTCCATTTGTTATGTGCATTAATTATATGCATTGCGATATGAATTGTACTGACCTGCACGAAGGAAACTGAGGTGAGGTAAGTTCCTTGTTCTAATTGTGTGGTTGTGTGACTAGAGCACCCTGAAGCGTATTTCCCTCTTAATATGGGTTTAGTAGGTGAACTTGCCGAGACATTGTTTCACTAGTTATTGAATAACCATTTTTAGGTCCTTAGAAGGTGGTTGTGGAAGACCAAGATCTCGAAGTCTGAGGAGGAGGAGTATGGAGGATCGGTGGATATGTCTTATCAGTATGTCGTAGGATAGCCTCTTGTGAAAGTTGACCTTTTTGTAGGCTTTTGACTAAACTCGTTTTGTGCATGAATCTTGTTGTTTATAAAAATGTCCTTTTAAGAATTGATATCATGTTTTTCTATCCCGAGATGATTATTGTTAGGGGATTTATTTTCGCTTCCGTGCGTGCTTAAAAATCAATGGGTCGGCGACTCGTCCTGGGAAGTCGCAAAATTTTATCGACCCGAGAGGGATGCGCATGTGCTCGGGGTTCGGGGCATGACATCTTCGATGAACCTTGATGAACTATAGGTGATTTTACCAAGAGGGGGTCGTCTTGCGAGGTGGTGGGCGAGCAAGGCTGAGAGAGGAAGAGGGCATGCAAGAAAGAAGGAGGGGACGAAGTGAGCCTAAGGATGAAGATGAATGGGGGTGGTCCTCCTATTTATAGGTCAAGCCTCATTTAGTGGCTCTAACAAGTTGTGGCATCTTGATTTTTCGACCCTATTTCGATTAAATGAAATTGGCTTTTTATCAACGTGCCTATGGTCCTTTTTCTCCGAGCTGATCACTCACGAGATAACTGATCTATTATGTGAAGCCGTTAAGAGATATAAAAGTGACAAACTTGAGAATTCGATCAGAAATCGACTGCTCGACCGTGCTAATCGACAAGGGTCAATATGGCACTATTATAATTGATTAGAGACTGGAGATAGGTTGATTCGAGAGAACCACAAAATCAAATTGTGGGTGATTCCACCTTATTGCAAAATTCACGTCGAACGGCTCTAAACCGATTTCTTTGTTAATTTTGTACCAGGTGCCCGTAATTGAAATATTGAGATTTTTACGACAATCAAGAGTCACTGATGAGTCGAGGATGCACAAACGTGGATTGAGAATTATCGACCACAGGTTAAATGTAAAAAAATCGCTAAAAGCTACCTGGTAAGTTAGGTCACGCTAAAATCACATTCGATCGAAATTAACCACGAAAATTGAACTCAGTTTTAGGAATCGAAAATTTAAGCGTGTCACAATTTATTTTTAGGACCTTGCCTCATCTTTTGGGAATTTTCCGTCGAGCTTGGAATTTTGGTGGAAAATCAAGACTTGGCAATTTAAAGGGGTGGAAATTCATATGGGCAAAATTGAGCGGATTTTTGGCCTTCAAAAGGGACTAGTTGGTGAGGAAAAATATGAAAATTGGTGTGGGCACCTAAATTGGCATTTTTGGAGGTCAATTTGGCTTGAATTGGTGAGGAATTGAATGAAGACCAAGGCAAATTTGTAGAGGCTGCTTGTTGCTAATTCCTGGCCTTTAAATTCGCCTTGGTTGAAGAAAATTTGTGAAGAAATTGGTCCTTGGGTGTCCTATTGACAAGATTGGTCATAGATAAGAGTGAAAACTACTCAAGTGCATTAGAAATTTTGGTTTGACTTGCTTGACTGACCCCTCTATTTGCAGACTCTCTTCAGTTCTTTTTCTTCTTCCATTTGCTTGCTGTAGCTTAGAGCCAAACCAACTACCAAAGTGTTCCCTGCAACCGCTCTAGCTTCGCCTCCTCATCTTGCAGTCGTTGCTGCTCCTGCCCTCGCTGTCTGTCCAGTTCGGCTGCTCAACCGCCACATCTGGCCCCCGAATCACCAATCGCACCACCTTAGATCACCACCTCACGACTCTGATCAACCATCTGTGCTTCATCGCTCGTTTCCACACCAACCAGCCACCATCTCGATCCAACCTACCTCGTCTTAGCCAAGACCAGCTAGCTCGCATAATTGGTCCTCCCAACTGGACCCATGAGCCTTGTGGGCTTTTTCGGCCCATTTGGATGTTCTTTGGTGTCGTCATAGGCTCGAGTTTTGGTCGCCGTCGCGCCGCCATTGTTGTGAGCCCGTTTTTATGCTAAATTGGTGAGTTAACACCCTAAGCTCTAATTAAGAGTTAATTGCACTTAGGTGGTTTAGTGCTAATTAAGGATTAGTGGATTGGTTTAGGATTAATTAGGATTAAGGTTAGTTAGTTAATGTAAGTATTTAGTTAGTTAGTTTAGTTAGATGACTAGGTTGGTTAGATTGATTTATTTAGGAATTATTTAGGTTATGTAATTAGTTTAATTAGATTAAATTAGTTAGTTTAGTAGATTAAGTTAATAAGTTCAATTAGGTGGTTGATTAGTTTATGTTAATTTAATTATGTGGTTTAATTTAATTATTTTATCTTGCAATTTATTTAATTATTTATTAATTAGCGAAAATTATACCGGGATAGCTAGTTGTCAGAATTTTGTGCTGATCATCATGGTTGTGTAGGTTTGTGCAATTTAGTGCGACTTTGTGTAATTGAGTACTGGATGATGATTTTTAATTATTATTCCAAAAATATGAATTTTTTGTATTTAATTAGAAAAATACTGAGTGTCGGTTTTTTATGCCGAAAATGTTTTTAGTACTATATAAAATTAAGGAATTTTAAAATAAGAAAATATCACGCTTTATGGTTCAATTTGACTATGTGACCACGCACACATATTTTACTGAGTGTTTTTAATATGAAGAAAATTAGCCAAGTACATTATTTGAAATTGAGACATTGGAGTATAAAGCACAATATCCTTGGTTGAAATTGGATGTGCGTGTAATCGCTATTAGAATCCGTCACGATGCATTTATGCAAGACGATACTTCTTCGGAAATGCCCAATGTTAACGGATGCCGATTGTAGTGGAGGCTGGGCCAATGCTCATTCAGGAATGCTGTCTAGATGTTGATGTTGTTGTGCCCGATGAAGCGGGACGACGCCCGGTTATGCCAGATAACCGCTAGCTGTTTAATTGGCCGTGGCCGGTGGGTCGTAATTGATTGGAACACGTTTGAATGAGTGATATAGCTGCGTTTGATTATGGGGTGAAATTGTGTGCCACAGAATGGGTCATATCATAACGATTTGACTTTATAATCGAGACCCCTGTGATTGATTGATGTACGAAAGTGAGGCATTCTAATTATTGAATGCATTTACTGTATGCATTTAATGTGCAGGGAGGTGCTGAGGCAAGGTAAGTCTTATATCAGATATGTTAAGATTGCCTCTAAGTGAATTCTCCTCCTAATTGGGGTTTAGGGTGTAGACTCACTGAGACTTTGTCTCACCCCGTCGTGGTTTACAATTTTTAGGTCCTTAGATAGAGATATGTCACGTATGTTATGTGGTTCCGTAGGTGATGGATTTTCAACACTCTTATTTTCCTATTCCCGGTACCACCCTGACTCAGGAGTTAGTTGAGTCCATGGTATGGGTCGAGGAGGGTCTACCTCAGTTGGTACCTTATCAATTAATAGTGTGATTCATTAACTTTCCTAACGGGGGTCGGGAGGGTCTCATACAGGGTTTTGACGGGCCTCTCGTCAGGATTGAGGAGTGGAAATTAGGATATCCCTGATGGTGTTGTGGTGGACCCAGAGCCCATGACTTGAGAGACCGGAGCTTAGGTGGCTTAGTAACTCTTTTTGATCTAGACTCCTGTATCGAAACCTTAGGTTTTGCTTGACTGTATATAAATCTGATGTGTTTATAAAGTATGTTTTGTTAAAGTTGGTTGTCTTGCTTTTCTATCGCATGTTTGATTGTTGGTTGGAGATTTATTAGTTTGATTATGCATGTGCCTAAAATGAATGGGTTGGCTCCGAGTCTTGAGAGCATCGCAATTTGATCGACCACCGAGGGGTGTATGCATGCTCGAGGTTCGGGGCATGACACAAGTGATCCAATGAGCTTTCTTAGAGTGGCACGGCTAGTTTGACGGTGTGTTACCCTAAGTTTTAGGAGAATGACTAAGGACAAAAGACATTTTTCTCATTGGTCCATTTATATTAATGAGTCATCTAGCATTTATGAATTGGCTACTTATCTTCTAAGGCTTATATTAGGGTCATGATGACCTAAGTTTATAGGGACACCTAAGATATTGAGTCATCCTCTTTCATTAATGACTAGCCTCCAAAGTCATTAATGGCTTAAACTTGTCATCAAGAAACTTAAACTTTAGACAACTTATTCTCTAAGCCGTAAAAGTCAAGACTTCCTCTCTAAGTTAAGAAGCATTAAATGTAAGATAACTTAGTCACCAAGTCTCAAGGTAGAATAGGACTTTAGCTTTATAGCTTGGGACACCTCAACATGGTATTTAAGGACTTGAGTTCAAGCTTGGGTGTGACTCATACCTCTTGGGTGAGAAAAACAATTTTGAATAATTTTCAAAATCAGTGTCTTTACCTTATCAAACGGAATAAAAATTTTTTATGAAATTTTAATATGTTTTAGATAATACCTTAAACGACATTTTTCATGAAAGAAGTCAAGTCAAATTCATGCCGTGGAAAGAGTAGAAATTCACCGTACACAACCCAAGAATTCGTCTATTGAGCAGATTCAACGGTTAGAGAGAAATCCAAATTTTCACAAAACTCTTTGAAATTTAAATATGTTGTATCTATGAATTTGTATCTATGAATGTCATTTAAAATTTTAATGGAGGAAGCATGGTTAAATTTGAAAGAGAAAATATTATAAAAATTCGAGAAGACAACCTGGTCACCATTTTCACCACATGGGACAAGTTCCAAACGATGAATGATTGGGCCTTCATCTGTACCATTTCACCTTAGAAAAAATATGAAATTTAAATATGTTTTAAATCAAGATGTTTAGAACAACTTTCATAAATGAAGTTTCTTTAAATTCATACCACAAAAATCTATGTAAAATTGGCAAATAGCATAGGTCTAGTAATTTTGAAAATCAAAGGTGACAATTTGATAAAAAAGGAGGTGTCTCACTGGGTATAGAAGTATTAATTGTTGGGCATCCTTATCTCCCAAGTTTTCAACTAGGTCCTAAGTTAGCTTGGACTCTTCATCTTGGCATCGAATAACTAGAAGCCAAATGTAATTAATGTGCTCTTAGCTTGTCTAAGAAGATTTGACTTGCTTGCTCTTTTTTCCAATAGATGTGTAGTTCATTTCTTAGCCTCCATGATCTCCTACTTAGTTTAGGGTTATAACTAGGCTAGGCTATAGGGACACATAAACCTTTACATTCATCATCCTCATTTAATGCTTTTTACACTTGTTCACACATATTTTCTAGGAAGGTTTGACTAACCTAAGGCCTATCTAGCTTAGCCTCCTAGTTGGGACCAAAATAAGGGTCGAAATCGAGGATGTTATAGAAAGTCTATTGCATTCTCTAGCGAGAAGTTGAATAATTTCAGTAAGAATTACTCTACTTATGATAAAAACTTTTATGCTATTGTTAGAGATTTAAATCATTAGCGACATTATCTATTGTTCACAGAGTTTATTCTCTATTTAGATCATGAAGCTTTGAAGTGTGTAAATACTCAACCAAGCTCAACAATCAGCATGCCAAGTGGGATGAGTTTCTTCAAGCTTTCACTTTTCTTATCAAGCATAAAGCAGGAACTCTTAATCAAGTGGTAGATGCATTAAGCCATAGGCATTCCTTTCAATCCATGTTACATTCTTAATTTGAACCCTTATTTAGATTGCGAGGGATGGACTAAAAATCGGTACATCGGTAATGAAGACAAGTCGTGACTTAATCCTAGGAATTGTTCATAAGCTGACTAGTTGATTGGGGCCAGACAATTCCAAATCAGGGTTGTGATCGACAAGAACAATCGACCATGAAAGGACCATTTGATTATAAGGATTGCTATTGACGACCAAGTGCCGTCATGAGTGTGACATCCTGAAATTCGACCCTGTTTCGATAAAGTGAAATGGGCATTTCGTCGACGTGCCTATGGCCCTTTTTCTCTGAGCTGATCACTCACGAGTTAACTAACCTATTGGGTGAAGCCGTTAAGGGATGTATCAGCTGTAAAATCCCTAAAAGCTACCTAATTGGTTGGATTAAGCTAAAATCACGTCTAATCGATTTTTAACCACGAAATTGAACTCGATTTCGGAAATCGAATTTTAAGCGCGTCATAATTCTTATTTTTAGGATCCTGTCTCATCGCTCGTCAATTTATTGTCGGAAGAAAAAATTGTCGGAAGAAAAAATTGAAGATCAAAAGAAAACAGAAAGGAAAAGGAAAAGAGAAAAGGAAAATTTGCATAAAGGCATTATGCATTTTCTTTTTCCTTTTTCTCTCTCTCCCCCTTTTCTTTCTCTCTCTTTTTCCTCTCCTTTTTCTCTTTTTCTTTCTTTTCTTTCTCTCTCCTCTCCCCTTTTTCCCTCCCCCTTCGTGCGATTTCCCCCCACCGCCTATTCTCTCTCTCTCTTCCTCTTTGACCAGTCAATGCTTATCTCTCTCTTCTCTCTCCTCTCTTCTTCCTTCCCGCACAGGACTGAACTGGCTTCTTCTTCCCCTTCTTTCTTCCCGTGCGAACCAGCAAGCCGGAGCAAAAGCAGCAGCTCGTCGTCGCCACAGTCCCGCCGCTCGCACGCCCGCGATAGCCACTCGCCCGTGCGCCCGCCGTCCCGCCGTCCGTCGCTCGCTGCATCGCCCCTCCCCCGAGCGAATCTGCGCTGCCCAGCCCCTGTTCCGCCCACATCCGGCCACCTCCGGCCACCGCCCAGCCCCGTCGGACCTCCCTCGTGTCCCCCTCGCCCTCCACTGGCCTCCCCTCGCCGCCCTAGCCGCCAAAGCAGCCTCGGCTAGCCCCGTCCAGCAAGCGGCTGAGTGGGTATCCAGCACTTTTGGGCTTGTTTTGGGCCGTTTCCGGGCCCCGAACCCGAGCCGTGCTTTGGGAAGTTTCGTTCCTCGCGTCGCCGCCGTCGGATTGATCCGATTTGCGCGCTATTTGGTAAGTAATCTCACTAATTCAGGATTAGTTGGCTAATTATGCTTAAGGTTGGTTTAGTTTTAATTAATTATGTTTAGGTTGTTAGATTAGAATAAATTAGCAATTATTAGTCAATTGTGATGCGATTTAAATAAATTGATTGCGCAATTAGCAAGTAGACGTGGTCTACTAATTATTGGAAGTGCCTCGGGATTTTTCCCGACCCTTGGTGGGCTCCAATTAGGCTTTTTGGGCCTAAGTGGAATTTTTAGTATTTAAATATTAATTTTCGGAATTAAATTAAATAATTATTTATTTTCTGAAAATTCAACCGAGATGGTTCGGGACCAGAATATTATGCTGATGACCGTGGTGAAGTCTGTTTATGACCGTGGTGAAGTCTGTTTATTGAATCGAGCTTTTGGAGCTAAATTGAATTTTTAATATTAATTATTTAAATTTCGAAATTAATTAATTATTTATTTATTTTTCGGAAATTAAAATTTCAATGGCCGACGACGAAATCTCGTGCTGATCGTCGTGGCGCAGTTCGTTTATTTATTTGAGCTCTACATTGTATGGAATTGAATAAATTGTGATATTTTAGGGATTTACCCTAAATTGATTTGGAATTGATTGAGATTGAATGATTGATTAGTATATGGCCGAGTATGTTTGTTTAGCATTTATAATGCTTTGATTGAGTTGTAAAATGGATGGAGTTATGAGAGAATTGGAAATACTCTGGAATTGAACCAATCAGACACAGTGTATGGACCTACGTGGTTCGGTGATTGGGACATCACTGGCGAAAACGGCGCTTTAAAGAACGCATGTATCGGTCTAGTACATACATTATTGTGGACCTACGTGGTTCGGTGATTGGGATATCACTGGCGAAAACGGCGCCTTAAAGAACGCACGTATCGGTCTAGTACTCGTATTGTTATAGGCATGTATGGTTCGGTGATTAAGGACATCACTGGCGAAAACGGCGCCTTAAAGAACGCATACACTTGTCTATTAAATACATTATTATAGGCATGTGTGGTTCGGTGATTTGGGATATCACTGGCGAAAATGGCGCCTTAAAGAACGCACACAATTGTCTATTTGAGTACATGGTCATAGGCATGCGTGGTTCGGTGACTAAGGATGTCACTGGTGAAAATGACGCCTTAAAGAACGCACGCAATTGTCTAGTGGATAAGTCACATTGGCGAGCTTGACGCCCGAGAGTATTGACCTAGAATGGTCCGTCTGACATGTAATCGACTAGTTCGATTAACCAATGAATTGATCCGATTGTTGTGAAATGATTGATTGAATGGAAATGACCGTGAGTGGTCTTGTTAGTGTGTGATCGGCTGGATCGGCCGATCGAGATATCAATCTGTGATATGATTGCTTGGGTGCCTATTATGAATTGTACTGACTTGCAGGTAGGATCTGAGGCCAAGGTAAGTTCTCTGTCATGTGCGTGTTTAGGCAGCCTATAGTATAATGGTTTACTAATCGGGCTTAGTGGGGTAGAACTCGCTAAGATATAGTCTCATTACAGTTTGGGGAAAAACATTTCAGGACCCCGTTGAGGAGCTGAGGAGGAATCTGAGAAGGAGAACTCGGAGGTGAGACTTAAAGAGAAGGATTTTTTTGAAGAAGAAGATAATCCCAAGAGGGGCCTTAAGTATGGCCTGGATGGGCTGAGAGTCTATCTTCTTTTGAGAATTTCTTTTGAAGTGAATTGGTTTGTGTTTTGTATAAAAGTTTGGTTATAAATTTCAATATGAAAAATATGGCCCTGCTTTTCTATCCCATCGTTTTATTGTCTAGGGATTTTAACTGCTTCCGCATGTGCTTAATAAATGAAAGGGTCGGCGATACATAGTCCTAGGATATCGCATTATAAAATCGACCAAGTGTGAAGGATGTGCGCGTGCTTGAGGATCGGGGCGTGACAATGAGTCAATCAATGTACTGTGAATTAGGATAGGTTGATCGATTCAAGTCGAGTATATATCAGTCTCGAGTGACGCTGTACGGTCAATGTACTATTTGTAAACAACCCTAATCCAATCCCGAATGACTGTGAATTAGGACAAGTTGATCGATTATACTTAATTACATAACAACCAAGGGTCATTAATGGATTGACCAAGCCCAACTAAAAGTTACACATAAAACCTTGACAAGCATCAAACGCAGTTCAAGTCTAGTCACAAGAATTCTACCAATGCCACTTAAATTTACATAGGTCACGTTAAAGTTGTTTCCAATCGAAACTTAGCCATGAGCCCCGGTCCAATTGCGGGTGTCGACAGTAAATGTTATCAAGGCATTCCCTCCCAATTGAAATAATTTTAGTGAGCCTGAGGGTATAAACATTAACAAACCTATAGGTGAGGCTAATTAAGTCTATTAAGAATTAAATTGAGGTGAGAAAAAACTTTGTTAGGCCATGGACATGAGGTTGGTGCCACTTTGGGGAAGGATAGGAGAAATGGACCAAATTACCCTTGAGTCTAGCCAATAATTGAAGCTTCAAGAAGCCATCTTAGCCCTAGATCTTAGATAAGGGACATGGCTTAATTTTGGTCATGATGAGAGAAGGGATAATAATGCATTAAGCATTTAATGTGATGGACAAGCCTCGCCTTCAAGTTTTTTTCTTCTTCTTCTTATTCTTTACTCTCTCTCTCTCTCTCTCTCTCTCTCTCTCTCTCTCCCCTTCTCACTCAATAGACTCCCTCTCCCTTTCTTCTCTCTCTTTCTCTTCCTTTTCCCTTCATTTTCCTCACTATTCGACCACCTGCGCCACTTTTGCCCATCCACTGCCCACCTGGTTGCCGCTCGTTGCTGTTGCATTCCCCCACTGCAATCTGTGCGGTGCTTGGATATCATCCATCCTCATGCTGCGCCATCCACTATCCGTCATCCTACTGGCCATGAGCTACTATTGCTCACTCATCGTCCTCAAGCCACTGCTTAACACCCCTCGTCTTGTCCTGATTGTTCTTAAGTGGATTTCTTAAATGTCGGCTAGGACGTTGCATTATGCGACTTAGATTTAGGATTGCCTTTAGTGCCATAAAACTCCTCTAGGTTGAGGAACTCATATGATTAATTTTGTATGATTTGCTCACAATATGCTTGAGTTATATGGTTTGGGATTGAATGAAAACCAAGTATGTGAAGGTTGAGGTTGCTTAGGTTTGGCATGAGTTGTAAAAATGATTCACTTAGGCTAAACTTTTCATGATTGTTGTTATGGATTGTTTGCTATGACTACTTATGGTTGATCTTCATATTTGAATGCCATGGATGGTTATAGGAGTGCTATATGAAGAGATCTTTGCATATAGATGTCCATAGGTCATGGTCAAAGCTTGAGTTCGCATCAAGCCACCGTGTGGAATGCATCGGACTCAGTCACTCTCTTGGTTCAACGATATTGAGGCGTATTGTTCGATCCAAGTTTGACCTAGGCTAGTACTCGAGTGTCACAAGTCCAGCCACGATTCTAGTTTTGTACTCAACATACTTTATTGTCATATACAATAGGACATGAGCTACACATCGCTTGGCACACCCTTCGGGCATTCATACATGGACTAATACGAGAAAGATAAAACCATTTGTTTGAATGCTTGATTCGTGTGGTCGTATGAGGAATACCATCATTGATGGACTTCGAGATGATACCCTTAAGTCAACTAGATGCCTTGTTAGTGAGAATGAGATGATGTCCCATGTCAACGAGATGCTCCCATACCAATAGGATGCCGTTTGCGGGATGTGTTATATTGAAAGGATGCCCAATGGATTTCGGACGCCATGCTCAAGGGAGCGAGATGATGTCTTGAAGGTTTTCGAAAGAGCCGTAGGGTTTCAGCTATGTGTGATTAATTATTGGACTCAAGATAGCATGGTAGTATGTGATGCCATGTGATTCTTGAAGCACTAAACATGTGCAAAGTGTTTTGAGTGATATACATGTGCTTTGAAAATGACGTTATGGCTTGCACATTTTTGACATGGACTCATATGTGGTGCATGAGACACGTGCATAATTTAAATGTCATTTTAGTGACTTAGAAGGCACTGCATGCTATGATCGACTTTGTTTATGTATTTAGAGGCATGTGGATGTCCTAAAGGTTGTTGTTTGAGTCTTCAAAAGCGTTGATAATTTGTGGAT
Source organism: Eucalyptus shirleyi (assembly GCA_017140165.1). NCBI lineage: Eukaryota > Viridiplantae > Streptophyta > Magnoliopsida > Myrtales > Myrtaceae > Eucalyptus > Eucalyptus shirleyi. The sequence continues at coordinate 45,655,975 of CM029450.1, forward strand.
GCTATTGTCCGTCACTTGTAAATATTCTAGCTATTATTTGAACCAATTGTGACAAGTGTAGATTTGTATGCATTTAATTATGACTCAAGGGATTTAGGTTGAGGTTAGATCCCTTCATGTTTATAGTTAAGTTAAAGCTTAGGCTTTGATATTGATTTGCCATCAACGTGTTTAGGTCAAAAAATTGTAAGTGTCATGCCCCGAACCTCGAGTGTGCTCACATCTCTCAGTGGTCGATAAAATTGTGACGTTCCTAGGACGCGTCATCGACCCAAATGATTCATGCACATGCAGAAGCGAAATAACAATCCCCCGACAACAAGCAACATGTGATAGAAAAGCAAGACAATAATTTTCCACAAAACATATTTTTATAAACAAGCTAGGTTTCTATACATAAGTAGTCTATAAACAAGGGCCTAACTTCAAAAAGAAGAGCTACTGAGCCATCTAGGCAATAAACTCCTCATCCATAGGCTCTAGGTCCACCACGACACCATCAGGAGTGTCGAGATCCATGGGATGCACTGCTTCCCACTCCCTGGTCTCGGCGGGAGGCTTGTCGAAATCCCAAAGGAGGCCCTTCTGACCCCTGTCGTAACCTAAATTTCGGATACACCACCTAAAATTAAGTTAATGGAATACTAAGTCTAAACTTTGCTAAGGTTCTCCCATGCCCATACCAATTCACGACTTAGGTTCAAATATCTAGCATGCAAAAGGGAGTCATAACTAATTAGTTTACAGTAGATTGATTGGACACCTAAGTAAAATAATTGGCTACAAACCAAAGACTTTGGGTATGGGGGCTTGGTTACACTAAACTAGTCTAATGCCATTTCGGTACCTTTATCTTTTTATTTAAAAAAAAAAATGTTTTGTAGGCAACTTGAATTAATTTTAATTCACTTCCCTAACATGTGAGGCCATCATGCAGGTGTAAAAACCACCAATTTAACACCCGGATAAAGTAATGAATAAATTGCAAGACTTACCTCATAACAACGAAAGCATCTGCAATGTTAAATCAGAATTCACATCGACAGTCCTAAATATGATTTCTAATTAACACGCAATCACTCAATTCTTTCAAGATTTTCTCTTATTTTAATGAAACCTAAAAACCATGTGCAATGCAATGCAATGACGTAATTTTTTTTTTTAACTAAAATGACATGTGCAACATGCAATTTAATATGTGAGCTATATGTCATGCGACATTTATTAAATGACATAATCTAATGACGGGCAATTTCTAATTAAGTGGACCTAGCAACACTCACTAAATGACGTGCATTTCATGAACCTAATTCTATATGACATGCAAATGATATTTTTTTTGCATTTTTCATAAAAATTCGTAATCAAAAGTGCTAAAATATAAAAATCTAACCAAAGTGAGATATTATCTAATTTAAGTTAGGAATAGACTAATCTGAATCCTATCTTAACTTAGAAAATTATCTCATCATGCAATTTATTTCAAAAGATATTCTCTAAACTAGATACCATCTAAACATGCATTTAAAAAAAAAAAAAGACTAACTATTCTAATATGTAACTCTATCTAGGTAATCAATTCTAATCTACATGATATGCAAATGCAATTTTTTTTTTTTTGTATTTTTTGGGATAAATAAAGTGATTGAAACCACTGCCCGCAGCGGTAGCGCTGGCTTTGGGCTCTCTATCCCTCACGAAGGGGAGAAGTTCGAACCCCGGTGTTGTCGTTAGGGATTCTTAAGCATGACGCCATGGTGATGGGTCCTGCACTAGCGTCACCTGGGGGTTTACAGCCATGGCGGCGTTCCTCCGGTCCCAAAATAATAATAATAATAATAATAATAATAATAATAATAATAATAATAATAATAATAATAATAATAATAATAATAATAGTGATTGAAAGATAAGCACCAAATCATTCACAATCATCAAAGATATTATCCATCATTCGAATTTGGAAATGATATCTAATCAAACTTGATTATTTCGCTAATAAAATCGATAAATTGATTAAGCCATAAAAATCAAGATATCAATTTTATTCTCGTGTGATTAATTATTCTATCTAAAGCCTTATAGATAGAATAAAAAATCCATGTGCGGTTGCAAATTAGGCGCTACATCGGGGATTTCAATCATGCATCAAGAAATATTTCAAATAAAGAAACGAAATTTTCAGAAATCAAAATAGATAAGATTTTCACCTAATTCAAATATCGGCTTCTGAATTTCAATCCTCAAACGGCTTCTCGTGACCTGATGTGGTGGTGCTCAGCGATGTGGTGTGCACAGTCAAAGAGTACTAATGGTGCTGAATGACAAGTATTGGTCGGAAATTCGCTGGGATTGCCGGGGCAGTGACTAGATTTGGTCAAGGAAGACCTGCAATAATAAATTCAAACGAAAGCAAAATAACTAGATCGGTGGAGGTCTTGGGCACGCCCAAGGATGCCTGGAAAATTCTCTCATTCCATGTTGATCTCCAAGCATCGCCAAGTGGAGCTTTGTTAGAGCCGCCAAAATCTGAACATCGTGAGCTTTCGACCATCGTCATCAGAGGCTCCTTGGCGTGTGATCATCGTCGAAGGTTGCACCTCGGCTGGACAGCAAATCGTCATGGGTTCTCAGTGGTGAAGGACGTTGATCTCTCAAGTTGTTGATCACAATTGAAGACATTCACGGATTGGTGGCGGTTGACAAAGAAGCTCGGTTATTGGATTGCAACAGGCAGGACGTCCCAATGTCGCCAAGGACTCGTGGAGCGCTTGTGGACGGAATTGCAGCAATGCTGGAGATCGGGAACAACTAGAGCGACACCAAAATCCCAATGATTTGTTCTTTAATGAGCAAACCCCTTTTTGTCTTCTTCTTGCCACCCTTCTCTATGTGCAGATCGTGGAACCCCAGCAAACAAGACTTGAAGGTCGGCTAGAAGGCGTGGCCTTGCAAATTTGATGAGCGATTACCAAGAAGAAAAAGATCGTGAACTCAAGCATGCATCTTTCGTCTTCATCATGCAGACTACAAGAAGAACAAAAGATTTTTCTCACGATGGTAGTCACCTCGTCTCTATTGTGTCTCTCTTCTTTCTTTTCTCTTAATGTGTCTCTATATTATGTGCTCACCTCAATGTGGCCGTTTGTATCGATTGTGTGGCTCCCCTAAAACCCTACGTGTTTAACCTATTTATATGCCAATGATTAGGGTTTTAATTTTTCCAAATTCATATCTACAAATATTTCTTTTCCAAATGCAATATTTGCTTTTCCGAATGCATTATTTTTCGTCACATCTGCCCTATCCAAAAAATTCCACCATATCCTGGAAAATTTTCAAATACTTATTTTTTCACAAGATAATTTCCGATCATAAAAAAAATAAATAAATTAAAAAAAAAGAGGCTTGGGCCAATTTGCTCATTTCGTGGGCTTAAGTTCGGCCTGCCAAGTTAAAGCTCAGAACCACTAATTCGAATCCATTTGCCACTGGTCCAATAAATAAATGTAAAAAATGCAAATTAAAAAATAATGCACATAAATTTATATGCTATGCAATTAATATTTTTTCTGGGATAAAATTAACCCAAATTTTCTATGCAATAAATAAATGACTGGATTGCCAAAATTTAGCTGTCAACAATCCTCTTGAGGGAAGCCGATGTACTATGCTATGAAGCGATGAGGTACCAATTGAGGTAGGCCCTCTTTGACCTAAACCATAGTCTCAACCAACTCCCGGCTCAAGGTGGTCCCGGGAATAGGAAAGTAGGTAAACTCAAACTCCATTGTCTGTGGGACCTTGTATCGCACGTGATGTGCTTCCATTTAAGGATCTGTAAAAAGTTAAACCACGACGGGGTGAGATAATGTCTTAGTGAGTTCACACCCTAAATCCCGATTAGGAGGAAATTCACCTACAGACAGCTTATGCACACATCATATAAGACTTACCTTGCCTCAGCACCTCCCTGCACGTCAGTACAACTCATATCATATATGCATACAGTACATGCAATCAATAATTAGAATGCTTCACTTTCACTTCACAATAAAACACAGGGGTCTACAAATCGTTATAACACGTCCCATTCCATGCCATACAATTTTGTCCCATAATTAGGCATAGCTATTTCACACACTCAAGCGTTCCAATTAATTACAGCTCAACGGGCATGGCCAACTCAATAGTCAGCAATCTTTCAGCATAACCGGGCATCATCTCACCCCATCGAACACGGCAATGTCTACTTTTAGATGGCATTTCTGAAGGAGCATCAGTTTAGCATCTACCGCGATCTCACATCCGTTGACGTGGGGCATTCCATATAGGAGCATCGCTCGGCATAAACACTCGTGACGGGTTCATAAGACAATCACACATACACTCAATCTCGGCCAAGGATATTATACTTTGCACTCAAATTCCTTAATTTTAAATAATGTACTTGGTATATTTTCTTCATATTAAAAATGCTAGGTAAAATAATTTGGCATGGTCCCACAGTCAAATTGTTTCATAAAGCGTGATATTCTCTCTTTTAAAAATCCCATGATTTTATATAGTACTTAAAATATTTTTACGTCAAAAATTGACACCTGGTATTTTTTTAATTAAATATCAAAAAGTCATATTTTTGAAATAATAATTCAAAAATCACCAATTAGCATCCAATTGCACAAATTAACATTCAATTGCACAAACCAACCACACCATGACGATCAACACAAAATTCTAACAACCGACTATCCCGGTATAATTTTCACTAATTAATAAATAATTAAATAAATTGTAAAATAATTAAATAAATGCAAAATAATTAAATTAAATCACTAATTAAACTATATACACTAATTTAACCACCTAATTGGACTAATTAACTACCCTAGCTTAGGATAAATACATTACACTAATTAGGCTAATCACCTAAGCTATCTAACCACCTAATCGATCTAACTAATTAACTAAATAACTAATTACACTAACTAATTTAACCCTTAACCCTATCTAGGCCTAAACTAATCCACTAATTAATCCACAAATACACTCCTAAGTGCAATTAGCCTACTAATTAGGGATTAGAACGTAAACTCATTGGTTTAACGAGCCGATGAGTTCATGGCGACGGCGGCGCGATAGCGAGCAAGACTCGGGTCAACAGTGATACCTAACGAGGCTTGGACTGGGCTAAAAACGGTCCAACAGCTCACTGCTTGGAGCTAGCCCTCGGTTCTGTGGGCCGAACTAAGAGGTTGGTCGGAGGCTTGGCTGGGGTAGGGACGAGCATGGCAGGACCAAGCGGGCAGGTTGAGGTGAGCTGGTGGCTCGAGGACGGCGATGGGTGGCCAAGGGTGCAAACAGGGATAGCTCGCGGCTGTGCTGGTTGCTGCATCGAACGCAGGGCAGGCGAAGCACGGACGGCGGGCTTAGGGTCGAGTGGTGCAGTGGAGACGACTAGCGGGTGATGCTGGGCTCAAGCGGTCGATGGCAAGCTCGAACGGCTTGAGAGAGAGGCTAGATGCTTCAGTTCAAGTATGGTGGCTGGTTTGCTGCTTTGGAAATGGTGTTTGAAGCAAGAAGGGAGAAGAAGAAGTTGAAGAGGAAGAGCTACTGCTGGTTTGGGGGACAAAGGCCTCAAAAGTCTTGCCAAAATATCCAAACTCATCATTACTTGGCTCCTAAAGTCCATAGCCATGACCAGCTGTCATTTCCCCTCCAAATCTTCTCCAACAAGCCAAGATGGATGCCCCAAATGTTGCAGTGCCCATGAATTATGAATTTCATGTGTCTTCCTCCCAAATCAACTCAATTACACACCAATTGGCTTCCACTCCAAGGCCAAATTTGCTAAGGAAAAAGCCCACACCAAATCCACAATTTTCCTCACCAAAAGATCTACCTTTAATGCCAAAAATGCACTCAATTTAGCCCATCTGATTTTCCCAGTTCTAAATTTTCCAATTTTGATTTTTCCAAAAATTTGGGCTTGTTGAAAATTCTTCAAAGGATGAGTTGATGTCCTAAAAATAAATCGTGACATATCACAACTTTCGACTTTTGAAACCAAGTTCAATTTTGTGGTGAATTTCAACCGGATGCGATTTTAGCATGACCTAATCTACCAGGTAGTTTTTATGAATTTTTAACGCATTTGTCTTGTGGTCAATTATTTTCGACTCATATTGTGCATCTTCAACTTATTGGCGACTCTTAGTTGTCATGAAAATCTCAAGGTTTTAATTACGGGTATGAGGTATAGAATCGATCGAAAAATCAGTTTAGTACTGTTAGACGCAAATTTTGTAATTTGGTGGAATCACCCATACTTTAATTACATGCATTTGTCGAATCGACCAAGCTCTGGTCTTTGATTGATTATACCAATGTCGAATTGACCCGTGCAGATTAGCACGATCAAGCAGTCGATTTCTAATCGAATTCTCAAGGTAGTCGTGTTTATATTCCTCAACAGCTTCACAGATAGGTTAGTTATCTCATGAGTAATCAGCTTAGAGAAAAAGACTATAAGCGTGTCGATGAAAATCTCATCTCATATAATCGAAGACAGGGTCGAAAATCAGGATGTCACAGTAAGACTCCGATGTGAGGCACCCACCTATATGAGGTTTAGGATCTTTACTTTGAGTTTTCAACTCACTGTTATTGTTTAACCCTTTTCAGGACTCAAGGTATGAATCTTCCACCCTCGCCTTTCGAACTTCTTGTACACAAGGAAGTCATGGTGATAGACATCAAGGACACTACCATTGGCATCCTCTTCCAATACCACACCACGACAATATGGGTGGATGAGGGTGTGGACTATTTGGTCCCCTATCTATTCGTAGCCTGGTTCACCTAAGTCAATGAGGACTTTTATGGTCCTCTACATGGGCTTGATAGCCCATTAGGAGATGTTAACAGGTTGGTACTGCCCCTTCTTGATGGTACCTTGGATGACCTCGAGTCCGACTCCAACTATGATCCAAAGCTCGAGTTGTCACCATGAGGACATCAACGAGAGATGGGAACCATTTTTGGTAAATGCCTTGGTAAAAGGAGCTAGGACTAAGACTATGTTTGGAAACTGCTCTTCCAAGTACCTTTGGACACCTAAAGGCCTTTTGGCCAAGTATTAGGTGTTTGGGAAGAATTTTGGAAACCCCATTGAGCCAAAGCCAGCCTTCTAAAGGTTGAAAGCCCAATGGACTCCTTGGGGTGCCTTGGGCTTTCAGCTTTGGCTTTCCCCTTTCATTCTACTGTTCATCTTCTTTGTTGAGTTGTTCATCTTCTTCGTATGTTCAAATTGTGCAGGCTACTGAGGGCGGGCGACAGACTAGCGAGAGGCTAGTGACGGTCATGACGATTGTCGTCGGTGGGTCACGCGACCTCCGGTGGGTATGTAGGCCGTGCGATCTAGTCACGCAACCTAGATCTGGTCGCTGGGAGGTCGTGCGACCTCATAACGACTAGATTTGGGTCACGCCAGCACCGAAGGTTGCACGACCTCAAGCACGACCTAGATCTGGTCGCCGCGAGGTCGCACGATCTCTGGCGGACCCAGATTTGATCGTCGAGAGGTCACGCGACCTCTGGCAAACCTAGATTTGGGTCGGAGACCTTTGTGAATGGTCGCCAAGTAAGGTAGCTGGGTGTCACCCAACCCTAGGTGGCCCTTCCCGAAGGTCATTTGACCCTAGGCGGCCCTCATCGGTCATCTTTGAGGGCTACCTGAGGCCACCGATGGCCGCCTGCCTCGTTGGCCAACTTTTTATTTTTTATTTTTTATTTTTTTATTAATCACCAAATTCATTTGTAAATTTATCTCTCTAAACACTATTTTACACAAAGGTATTTCACAATTGACTTTCAAACTACAATTTACCAAACATAATTTGCATTTTGGAAAACCCCATTTAACTCAAAGTCCTTTGCATTTTTCCCAAGGCTTTTCCCAAAAATCCAACCAAACGCACCCTAAGAGTGCATTTGGTTCAGCTTTCCCAAGGAGTTTTCAGGCTCTAAAGCACCTTAGGGAATGGCTGGGGTATTTGGCAAGCTTGTCCAAGGGGTTTTTAGTCAAATGCTAGTCTTGGGAAAGCTGAAATCCTAGTGCTGATAGGGACCAGTTTTGGGCTTTTAGCATTCGGCCAAATGTTGAAACTATTTTTTTTTTCAAAACTACTATCATAAATTTTTTATTTTTTCGATTTTATCTCTCATTGTTCCAAAACTACCATTACCTTTACTAGAGTCGGCAAAGAGTTTAAGATTTTTTAATAAAAAAAATGAAATCCAAGAGCCCTTTGTAAAAAAAAAAAAAAATTGCCAAACACTCTTTATACTAAAATAGCTTTGTAAAGAAATTTTTACCAAACGCAATTTGCATTTTGTCAAAGCTCTTTAGGCTAAAGATATTTGCATTTCCCTAATGTTCATTTCAAATACTGAACCAAACGCAGTCTAAGCCCCCCTTTGATATCTTTTTATACAAGGGGATGACCAGTTTTGGAATGACCCTACAAATGAGGGCATGTAAATTGTAATCGTTTTGCATAAAAAATAAAGATGATTAGAGTTGTATAGTATGTATGTATCGGTGTGTCTTCTCCTTGACTATCCATTGATTGTTTATTGATTGATTGGGTGATTAGAGATTACATGCTTCCGCATGTGCTTAAAGTCAAAGATAAAAATCTATGGGATGACAATGCCTCCTAAGACATCACAAGTTAATCCCAAAGTTGAGGATGTCACGTTACTAAGCCAAGGGTAGGGCCTGGGGGCATGGCAACCCACAATGCATGTGATGGCCCAAGCACGGGGGTGTGTCTCCTGTCCCACATCGCATAAGGGGGAGTTCTGGGGCTAGTTTATAAGGCTTAGGTCCCTATAATCTGTGTGACGCGTTTTAAAGCCATGGGGACTCAGAGTCCAAAGCGAACAATATTACACAGTGGGGCCCGGGTCGTTACAAATGATATCAGAGCCGACTTCCAACCGCGTGTGGGGCCACAACGAGGACGTTGTGCTCCCAAGAGGGGGAGAATGTGATGGCCCATCTTCTCCCACATCGCTTTGGGGGTAGTCTTGGGGCCAGTTTATAAGGCTTAAATCTCTCTAATCTGTGTGACGCGTTTTAAAGTTGTGATGACTCAGTGTCCAAAGCAGACAATATTACACAGGGGGCTCGGATTATTACAATGCAAGTAAAGGTCTTAGCTTTTAACATAATCAAGGAGCTTTATGAAGATAATCCAGACCTTGGGTAGATTTTAAAAGATTGTTCAAAGGGTCAAAATTAGCAATTCTTGTTGCAAGATGAGTTTTTTTTTAAGAATAATTGTATGTGCGTACAAAGGAGTTCTCTTAAGGAGGCCATTATTAATGAAGCTGATGGGGGAGGATTAGCTAGTCATTTTGGAAGAGACAAGATGCTCTCTCTTGTCAAAGAAATTTTTTGTTAGCCTCAAATGGAGAAAAATGTTATGAGACATGTGGAGCAGTGTCAAACTTGTCACATTACCAAAAGTTATACTCAAAATACTAGCTTATATACTCCACCAATTTGATTTTTAAAAAAAAAAATTCCATTACCTATACCAATTATTCCTTGGGAAAATGTGAGCCTAAATTTCATGTTTGGTTTACCTCAGATGAAAGAGATAAAGACTCAATTATAGTGGTTGTTGATTGATTCTCCAAAATGACGCATTTTGCACCATGTAACAAGACCTTGGATGCTACTCATATGGTAAATCTTTATTTCCAGGAAATCATGGAACTTCATAGTATTCCAAGACAATGACATCCAATTGGGACTCAAAGTTTATTAGTCATTTTCGGTGCATAATTCGAAAGAAGCTAGGCACAACTCTTCAATTAAGCTCTGTCATCATCCCCAAACCGACGGGCAAACCGAAGTTATTAATTAGAGTTTGGGAAATCTTTTAAGGAGCTTAATTGGAAGTAACCTACGTCAATAGGACATCACATTGGCTTAAGATGAATCTGCTTACAATTGGTCTTCAAGCCAAACAATCAGTTTAATTCATTTTGAGCTTGGGTATGGGAAAAATCCTATTAGTCCCTTGGATTTAGCTCCTCTTCTCATCTCTCCACATTTTAGTGGAGATGTTGAGGATCATGCCAACTATCAGAAGAAACTTCATAAGCAAATTTAGGAAAGGATCATAAAGCACAATGCGAAGTATCAAAAGAGAGCCAACAGGTATTGAAAGCCTATAACTTTTAAGGAAGGAGATTTGGTTTGGCTACATCTTAGAAAGGAAAGATTTCCTCAAAGTCATCACGGGAAGTTGAAGCCTAAAGTTGATGGCTTTTTCAAAGTGCTATATGTAATTGGAGACAATGCCTACAAGATCGAACTCCCCCGTGAGTATGCTATTTCGGCAACATTCAATGTAGCGGATCTTTCTCCCTACTATGAAGATGAAGACAATGAAAACTCAGGGACAAGTTTACATGTCACGCCCCTATCATCGAGTGTGTGCCCATCCTTCGGTGGTCGATTGATTTGTGACGTCCCAGGACACATCACTGAGATAGAAAAGCAGAAAGCAGGGCCACAAATTCCCCAAAAAACACAAAGATGAGATAGAAAAGCAGGGCCACAAATTCACAAACCATAACACACCTTTATACACAACCGACTAGTTTATATATAGTACTAGTCTATAGACAAAAGTCTATCCAAGCAGAAAGGTCTACAAGAGCTTTAGGTGGTCGAATCCCCAATAGAAAACTCCAAGCTCTCCTGTGGACTTGGGTCTATCACTACGTCACCAAGAGGGTCAGCTGTACCCATGCCAAAAGCGATCTCCAACACCAACATAGGTACCTCAGAATCCTATAGGGGACCCTCTTTAGGTCCATTTCGCTTGTAACGATACCACGCTCTGAATTAATGGGGTATCCTCCAAGGTAGACCCATATCAACCCAAACGATGGTCCTTGCGAGTTCGTAGACCCAGGTTCCTTTGCCCTCGGGAAGAGGAATCTCCATGACCTGTTTGGTGACCCTCTTGGGCTAGCCAAAACGCTTAGGAGGAGCAGCCATCTACGAACCTAAAAAGGTTGAGCCCACAACAGGGTGAGACAATGTCTTAGCAAGTTCACCCCCTAAACTCCAACTAGGAATGAAATACGCCTAGAGGCAGCTATACACATATATCAAAAGACTTACCTTGCCTCAATTCCCTCCTACACGTTAGCACAGTTTATAATCTCAATTAATCAATCATTCAATCGATCATTCAATATCAACGATTGTGGCATCCCAAAAATTCAAAGTCAAATTATAAGGTGTGTTAAAGTCTCTAATTGGGTAATCAAATTTGCTTATGGTTTATGCTGTAGTCATTACTCTTTTTAAGATTAGGTGATTTGTGCTTATGGTCATGAGATTTTAAATATTGTAGATTAATAGTGATAATCTATGCTTGGCCATGCACCTTATGAATTAAATAAAATGTCACAAGATTTTGGCCATGTGGAAATTAAAATTTAAATATTTATAGAAGAAATTCAAAAAAAAAAAAGGAGGGGAAAAGTCAATTTTTAGGTTGGGCCTTAGGCCCATTAGCCTAAGCTTAGTGGGCCGAATGGCCAGCCCAAATAGAGGCCCACGGAGGGGCTGTCGCTAGCCACAAAGGAGGCCCAAGCCCAAGCCCAAAAAGTCCAAGCCCATTATGCATACAATGAGACAAGTGGCAAGAGGGATGGCATGCATTGGCTAATTAGGAGGCAGCCTAATGATTTCTAATGATGAGGATTAGGGGGGATAAAAGGGAAGAGAGAGAGAAGGGTGGCCGGTTCATTCGGCCAAGAGAGAGAGAGTGAGAGAGAGAGAGAGAGAGAGAGAGAGAGAGAGGGAGAGCGGCCGAGAGAAGGAGGAGCCGAGGAGGAGCTGCCCTCCGTCCGCCTTGTGCCGCCGTGTTCGCCGCCGTGTGCCGTCGTCTGTCCGGTCTAGAGGCAAGTGGGAGTCCTCTAGCTGCTCTTGCATGTTTGCTTGTTACATGTATGGTTGATATAGTGTCGAGTTTGGGTGATTAAGTGAAGAAAACCGAAGTATGGATGGATTGTTCTTGAATGGTATGGCTGTTTTCGCTTGGACAGTTTGAGTCAGAATGTTGCGTGACCTTGCATGCATGTTTAGAGTCCGATTTTGGCTTCGATTTCTTCATGAAAGTTCTATCTAACATCTTGAACTACAACATACTGAAATTTAGTGGAAAATGATGGAGATTTGAGGGGTTAAACTCTCATCCTACGGAGACCTCAGATCTGGAACGATTTCACTGACTTCTTGTTGGATTTGTGGTTGCATGTTGGTTTGTGCTAAGAATCTCTCTTTGATTTCTTCATGAAAGTTGTAGGCGACATCTTAAACTACAACATACTCGAATTTGAAGTGAAATTAACAATTATAGCCTAGTAAATCGACTAGACCTTGAAGACGGTAATTCTGGAGATGTATCACAGGACACCCGAGACTTCATGGACCTAAATGACAACTATACTCTGGTTATTTGACTTATATCTCTTCATGAAACTTGTAGAGAACATCTTGATGTAGAACATATCTAAATTTCAGAGGAAACAAAGAAGAAAAGGTAGGTGAAAACTCGGTATTTCGGAGAAGCATGCACTGGACGATTCGGTAATGGATCTAGAAGCTTCGCGAGACTGTAGAAAATAATCTAAAAATAATCTGGCTTGTAAGTCTCCATGAAAGATGTACGAAAATGTCTTGGCTATAACTCGGTAAAATTTCGTAATTTTTGGAGGTCGTATGGATATTTTAATCGAATTTCTTCAGAAACTGTGCATTCTGATTTCACCCGAAAATGACATGCCATTTTGTGAGAATTGTGAAATTGTGTGAAATTTTATTTGGCCATGTATTTTGCATGAAATTATTATTCTATTGACTTGTTTATCACTTGCCTTAATTTTTATAATTTTTGGGAATTTATAGATATTAAATTTAATATTTTTGAAAATAACAAAAGCTGAAATTTAAATAAATGAAGAAGGGCATGAAAAATGGATTATTTTATTGGCCATAAATTCCATTAATTTTATTTCATAAATAATTATACCATGTTGCATGTATGATGAGGTATTGATGTATGCATGACATTGAATTGAGATGCATGTGTGAATTCCATGCCAACTATGACTTGTTTGATGTCATGTCATATGCCATGCTAAATTAAGACCGAAATTGGTAAACATGGATAATGATAAGTGAGGAGGTGGTTGTGGTGGAGGATGATGCCCGGAATGTATAGAGATGTATTGCCGGATGGCCCTGGGAGATTCAGGATGCCTGAAATGTGAGGGTGCCGGAAGCCCTGTCGGAGGTTTCTGCCTGAGGGGAATGCCTCACGATGCCAAGATTGGGGTGCGGGATGCCCGGCCAGGGAGTGTAAATGCCGAAAGCCCTGTCGGAGTTTTCTGCTCAAGGGGAATGCCTCATGATGCCAGTTGGGATGTGAGATGCCTGGAATGTGGGGGGCCGGATGCCCGGTGGCCTGGAATGGCTGAATGTCGGAAGCCTTGGAGGTCTTTGTCTGAGGGGATGATGAAATTGATGAATCGAGGAATGGGTGATGTGGTGATCAAATTGAAAGTTAAAAGTGGAAATTAAACTCATGGCATGATGATATGCATGATGATGATGATAATATGTGATGAGATATGATGATGATCACCCATGGCATGATGATATGCATGATGATGATGATAATATGTGATGAGATATGATGATGATCACCCATGGCATGATGATATGCATGATGATGATGATGATATATGATGACATGTGTGAGGTGATGATGCCATGATGATGATGACATGTATATGATATGATAATGATACACATGTATGTGTTATGATTGTGATGATGAGGCATGATAGTGTGCGCAGGCTTCAAGGTAAGTAACGCTTGAAATGCATGTATGACTTGTATGATACATTGGGTGGTTATTGGATTCTTTTACCTGCTGAGTGGTTGTACTCACCTCTTTTGGGGACCAACATTTCAGATTAGCAGCATGTCGCTTCCTGCCGTCACGCGGGGTGCATTTTACGGTTTACCATCCGACGTCGAGGTAGAGTGCGAGGAGTTCGGCTGTCCTTTTGTGCCTAGATTGACATACATTCGTGTGCGCAGTTTTGTCATGTACGATATAGGCCTGTCTGGGGGCCCAGTCATCCAGGAGTACGTTTCTGTCCACGTTCGTCGCGACGGGGTGATGAGAGGGATACTGCCACCACCACCGCCTGACGCACCGAACTGGGTGTGAGGCCCGTGTGTGACGAGTAGGAGCTATTTTTTTTGGGATAGTTAGCCGAAACTTATGATGGGGGTTGTGCACGTGTGATGTAGAGGGTCGAGGGTTCTTTTTGAGGTTTTAGGCTGGACATGGCTGAGTCCTAGCTTTTCCTTTTGATGTACCGACCCAAAAGAAGTCTCATTTTGAAAATATAAGTAAATAAATTGTCGTGGCTTGTTCATAAAATCATGGTGATTAGTGGTGTGTATTTGTATCATGATTTGGTAGGGGGAGAGATGGTGATGCTTTATTTTGCTTCCGCTAATGAGTCGCGCTGGGAGCTTAGAAAAAAAAAAGCCTGTGAACTACGACGCATCTTCTAAGGGGAAAGGTAATAAGGAGTAACATTGGTGCTTGTGGCGACCTACGAAGGGTTCGGGGTGCTACAACGATTGTTCAATCCAACAATCATTCAATCCAATTAATACTATCCATCAATTTAATATTATCTATCCGATACTATCAACATAGTCAATGCTCACACAAGCTGAAAAGGATATATAGTAGTTCGCACAAGCTGATATAGATAGATAGTAGTTGCACAAGCTGATATACGCATCATTGCTCTCACAAGCTGATAAACGATCATTGCTCACACAGGTTGAAAAAGGTGTACTGCTCTCACAAGCTGACGTAACGTAATGCTCACATAAGCTGAACTACGATAAATCAATCTCGACCAAGGATCTTGTGCTTTGCCCACCAATTCCTCAATTAAACAACGAACTTGGCCTAATTTTATCGTGTTAATATATACCCGATAAAAATAATCATGTGTGGGTACACGGTTGGCCTGAGCCAAAAATCTCACTATTTATATAGTGTCTGAAAACATTTTCGGCGTTAAAAACTGACGCCCTCGTATTTTCTGATTAAATACCGAAATTATTCAACTTTGGGATAATTACCAAAAATTATAATTATCATTCAAATTGCACAAATTAACATTCAATAAAATAAGGGATAAGTGCTGCAGAAATCCCAAAACTTGTCACGAAAATAAAATTAAGTTCTAAAATTTGCAAAAAATGCAATTGAGTTCTAAAACTTATCAAATTGTTTCAATCAAGTCTTAAAATTAACACCGTTAGCCCTTTTAATGGAAAATGCTGATGTGGCCTTTTAAATAATTTTCCTTTTTCAGATAGCTTTTTTAATTATTTTTTATTCAATTTTGTTTGAAAAATAGATTTAAAAACTATAAAGAAAAGAAAATTTATTTTTTAAAATTGTTAAAAAAGAAGAAGATAAAGCAGCTCCTCGCCTACCACTACCGCCACCGTTGTTGCTGATTGCCAGAGGGGCCGATGATGGTCGCCAGCCATGGGCATGGGTGGCCGACCCTTGCGTGGACCCAGGAGAGGGCCGGCAACCCTTGCCAAGCTCGGGCGAGGGTGCCCAGATTTGGGTAGGCCGACCCTCATGGGTAATTGGCGGTCGTTGCCCGGCCTGGGTGAGGCGTCGCTGTGACATTCCGATTTTTCTCAATTTTATTTTCAGTCAATTGAGTCAGGCAATTCATCTGTGCATGTAGTTCGTCTCTCAGAGTTGGCCACTCACGAGAGAACTAGTCTATTGAGTCAAGTAATTAAGGAATTTTACCGCGTCAGACTTGGGGACTGATCACCCTCGGGTCAAATGCAAGAAAACTTCCCCAAAAGCTACTCAGTGGATTAGGCGCGCTGAAATCGAACCAGAGTAAAATTAACCGTGAAATTGAGATCGAATTCTGAAATTGGAAGTCATGGGGTGTCGCAAATCTTATTAGGAACATTGGATTAATTCATGGACTTTAATTTGGACTCAATTGGAAGAGAATTGATGGAAATTGAAGTAATTGAATGTACAAGAACTTGGACCCCGGCGGAAAATGAAATTGAACCTATTGGACTAAAGTCGTGGAAGGTTGGAGTTAGTGGATGATGACATCACATGTGAGGTCATGAATGAGGCAAGATTGGCTAGGGTGGTGACAAGTGGAAGGTGAGGATGAGGCCTTGGAAAGGTGGGATGTCACTTCCCCCTTGTCTCCATCATCTTCAAGCTTGGGAGGAGAGAGATTGGGAGGGAAAAAGCAAGAAGGAAAACCAGCGGAACCGAGCTGCTTGTCCGCCTTCGCCGCTCGACCGTCGCCGCTCGTCGTTCGTCGCCGGAGCTCGCCGTCGCCGCTCTCCTGCGCGCGACCACCCGCCGTCCCGTGTGCGAGCTGCCTTCTGTCCGCCGAGCCTCCAGCGTCGTCGTCTCTCTAAGCCAACAGCTGCACGACGTCGCCACGCCTCGCCGAAGCTCCCATCACCGCCGTTCTTCCGCTCAAGCCTCCGCCGGTTGTTGCTGAAGCTGTCGCCGGTCTTCCTCCACCGTTTCTCCGCCCGTTCAGCCGCCGTTCCGTCACCTCCGAGCTTGGTTAGTTGCTGGAAAACCCAGCAAGAACCAGCCTCTTCCAAGCTCGATTTGGCCCCCTATTAGTTCTCATTTGGTGTTGATCCGTGTAGGTTTGTCGTCGACGTCGTCGTGCTCTTCATTGGAGACTCGTCGGAAAGCGATTCCGGTGAGTTTACCTCACTAAACCTTGATTAGAGTGTTAATGATGCCCTAAGTGTGTTTAGTTTGAATTAAGTAAGTTTAGGTGGGTAGATTAGTATATTTAATTATAAATGTGATTAAGAGATTGGTTTATGTTAAAGTGTGTTTAATTAGGGTTAAAAGGAGTTACTTAATGTTAAGTCTTGATGGGACATAATAGGATTTTAGTTTTGAATTATTTAATTACTTCGAAAATTCTGGAAAATATAATATTATATTATAATCCGAAAAAAAACGAAAAAATTATTTTTTACACCGGTTGCTCAGAATTTCGTGCCGATCACTACTATGCATGTAGAATTTGAAATTGATGATTGGTTGTGGTGAATTGAGTGTGATTGTGATTTATGAGGATTCTTTATAAAATCCAAAGTGTGGAAATTGATGGGCGATTGGCCGTGATTGACCACCTATTAGAGGTCGTGCCTGATGAGGCTGTGAATTATCACCTATTAGAGGTCGTGCCTGATGAGGCTATGAAATGCCACTAGATAAAGGTCGTGCCTAATGAGGTCGTGAAATGCCACTGGATAAAAGTCTCGCCCAATCGGGCCGTGAATTACCACCTATTAGAGGTCGTGCCTGAAGAGGCCGTGAAATGCCACTTGATAAAGGTCGTGCCCAATCGGGCCGTGAATTACCACCTATTAGAGGTCGTGCCTGATGAGGCCGTGAATTACCACCTGATTACAAGTCGTGCCGAGTGGGGCCGTGATTGCCACTGGTTATTAAACCTTCCTATAGGGTCGGGATTGGGAGCAGTAATTGATTTGCTAGAATGACACGTAATCAGTCGAGTCGATTGATCGCTGAGACGATCCTCGTGATTGAATTGTTCCGATGATGTGATTGTGCCTTTGTTGTTGGGTTATTAGAATTGCACGTGGTTGAATTATATAAATTGTGCTAACCTGCAGATGAAGGCTAAGGCGAGGTAAGTCTTCTTGATGTTGTGGCTAAGCTACTCTGAGGCGTATTTACTTTCTAATAGGGGTTTAGGAGGGGTGAACTTGCTAAGACAAAGTCTCATCCCGGTTTGGGGAAAAATATTACAGGACCGTAGATGGCGAGACCCCCGGATATGAGTGGCCTGCCGACGGAGATTTACCAGACGACAGAGAGTGCTCCTGACCCTGGGAGTCCTTGGGTCTATCAGTTGGTTAGGACCCTCATTTGGGTCCAGGTGAACGTGCATGACAGAGTACCATACATGTTTAGGGTTTGGTTTCATTCCGGAGTCGATAGCGTTAGGGTTGGCCCTCTGGATAGCATGGATATTCCGCTGGCTGTGATGAATGCCATTTTGGGTGAAGGCGTGGCGGATCTTCCTAGCGGTGGAGCGATCAACGCCTCGCCCCTGGCCTCTTGGGTGACAGATCCTAAGGATGTGGGATCGTCGAGTGGGGCTGACTAGTAGTCCTAGGACTGTTGATTTTCTTTTTGGCGGAATGATCCATGTTATGTAAACTGACCCCTTTTGGATGCACATAAACTCTGACCCATTTTTGGTGCATATAGTCTCCGGATCTTGCTGATGTATGTAAGCCCTGGATTGATAATGATGTATGGAAGTATGTTTGTTTGATTTTGAATTGATTTTCCTGCTGTGCTATCCCGTACGTTTTTGTCAGGGGTTTCTTAGCACGTTTCGCATGCGCATAAAAAAAAAACAAAAGAATTGGGGTCGGCGACACTACCTGGGAATGTCGCATTTACATGATCATGGCGGGTTGTTTCACTTGTCTCGGGGTTCGGGGCGTGACAACCCCGTTTAAGTGGTATCAGAGCATGGTCTGTGTATGGAGTGATAAGGTGCGATGTGTCATGGGATAGTTAATAGGAAAGGCTTTTGATATCCTAATGCATGTGATTATTAGTTGTTTGTTAGCTTGGTTGGAAGGTTGCTCAAATTCTAATATGGTATTGGAATTCGCCAATAGGCATCTGTATTGAGCCTGTAGCATGAGTGATCGAGAGCCGAGTGTTGCTAGGAAGAGAGCAACAAGCCCCGTGTTTCGGGGTGGGTCTTCGTTGAGGGGTGGTGCCCGTGGTGCCCTGAGAGGAGCGCAGGCCGGGACCAGTTAAGGTGGTACAGCTTTGCCGCCAGATGGTATAGCAGCCCCAGAGGATCCGAGATTTATTGGAATCATGCAGATGCTTGAGGTGATGGGAGACAGGATGGATCAGCAAGCTGCTGCTATCGCCACCGCGTTGAACACCGCCAATGCCGCTAATGCCACTACTACTGCCGCCGTAGCTGTCGTCGCACCGGTTGTCGAACCAGAAGAGGAACCAGATGAAATTCCACCTGAGGATGTGGCCGCTGAGAGGCCTAGACAGAAGTTGGTACAGCACTTTCTGAGGTTGAATCTGCCAACATTCACGAGGGCAGGAGACCCCGAAGCTGCGGCCTTATGGATCCTGGAGTTAGAGAATGCCTTTGAGTTACTGTTGTGCACTGAAGTAGAAAAGGTCGTCCTGGCAGCCTATCAGTTGAGAGGGATTGCAGCTACCTGGTGGAAGACTAATAAAATGATAGTATTCCCTGAAGGTGTGGTTCCAGAGTGGAATGCTTTTCTTGAAGCCTTCAATGAGAAGTACTTTTCTGATTGTACCAGAGAGGTGAAGATGGCAGAGTTTCAGTGCCTTCGTTAAGGTACCATGTCAGTTGATCAGTATGAAGCGAAGTTCGCCGAACTGTCGCAGTATGCCCCTAAGTTGGTCCAGCGACCGTCAGACCGACCTCGAAGGTTTAGAGATGGGTTCCGACCAGAGGTGAGGAGCTTGTTGGTACCCCTAGATCTGAAGGAGTACAATGACCTCTATAGGCGGGCACAACTGATCGAGAAAGACCAGAATGAGAGAGCTGCCACATCTGGGTCACAGTTTAATTCAAACAGAAGTGATAATCAGTTTGGGAAGAGGCTGACGCCTGGAGGAAGGTACCCTATTCAACCCAACAGGAAGGGTGGAGTGGGGAAGTCGTCATCGAGCTTCAATGAAGCATGTCGTTCATGTGGGAGGCGACATGGCTCAGCCCCGTGCCCTCTTAGGACGAGTGCCTGCTTTGAGTGTGGCCAGCAGGGTTACCGTGCTACGGATTGTCCCAGGAGACTTACAAGACAGCCTCAGTTGCCGCCGCCACCACCGCTGGGTCAGAATAGAGGATTCACACCGCAGATCATGCCGCCGGGTGGATTGAATCAACCTCCAGCTCAGGAAAGGACTTATGCACTGACCAGAGGACAGGTGGAGGATGCGCCTAATGTGGTCACAAGTATGGTCTTACTAAACGACCAACCTGCTTATGCTTTGTTTAATCCTAGAGCTTCGCATTCATTTATAGCTGAAAGATTTGTTAAATTGGTAGAATTAATTCCTGAATTGTTGGAGTCTGTGGTTAGTATATCTACTACGTTGAAAGATAAAGTGTTAGCTACAGTAGGTTGCCTTGGTTGTAAGCTAGTGATTGGTGAGCGAGAAGGGAGGATAGACTTGATAGTTCTAGCCATGTTTGATTTTGATGTGATAATTGGCATGGACTGGCTCACCAAGCAACGAGCCAAGATGGACTGTTATCGCAAGGTGATTCAATTTAACCCATTAGAGGGTGAGAGTTTCGAATTCATTGGGAGTCGAGGAGGACCCTCGATTTCCTTAATCTCATCGCTTGAGGCAACTCACTTGCTAGGCAAGGGTTGTCAAGGTTACCTGGCGACTGTAGTGGACATGACAGTAGAGGAGCCGAAGATAGAAGACATTCCAGTGGTGCAAGAGTTCCCAGATGTGTTCCCGAAAGAATTACCGGGTTTGCTGCCAGAAAGAGAGATAGAGTTTGTAATTGAGCTAGCTCCCGGGACTGAGCCTATCTCCAAAGTTCCTTACTGACTAGCCTTGTCAGAGCTTAAGGAACTAAAGGTGCAAATGCAAGAGTTGTTGGATAAAGGATTTATACGTCCGAGTGCATCACCTTGGGGAGCACCGGTGTTGTTTGTGAAGAAGAAGGATGGTTCATTACGCTTGTGCATCGACTACCGACAGCTCAACCAGGTGACAATTAAGAACAAGTATCCATTGCCAAGGATTGATGATTTGTTCGATCAGCTTTAAGGAGCGTCGATGTTTTCTAAGATCGACTTGAGGATGGGGTATCATCAGCTTAGAATCAAGAAGGAAGATATACCGAAGTCGGCGTTTCGCACTTGATATGGCCATTATGAGTTTACTGTGATGCCATTTGGGTTAACGAACGCCCCGACTACTTTCATGGATCTAATGAACCGGGTGTTCAGAGAGTATTTAGATCAGTTCGTAGTTGTCTTTATCGACGACATCCTGGTGTATTCAAGGAGCTCTGAGGATCATGAAAAGCACTTAAGAATAATGCTTCAGACTTTGAGAGATCACGAGTTGTACGCTAAGTTCAGTAAGTGCGAGTTTTGGCTAACTCGTGTGGCGTTCCTAGGTCATTTCATCTCTGGAGAAGGAATCTTAGTGGACCCCGCAAAGATTAAGGTAGTGATCAACTGGCCGAGACTGACGACAGTGACAGAAATCAGAAGTTTTCTGGGTTTAGCAGGGTATTACAGACGGTTTGTAGAAGGGTTTTCAAGGTTAGCATCACCAATGACGAGACTTCTGAAGGAGGAGAAATTTGTGTGGACGGACAAGTGCGAGAGTAGTTTCCAAGAGCTTAAGCATAAGCTAACTACCGCCCCTGTGCTTACTATTCCATCCGATCCAGGAGGGTTTCAGATCTACAGTGATGCGTCATTTAAGGGACTAGGTTGCGTGTTGATGCAGCATGGCAGGGTTGTTGCATATGCATCCCGTCAGTTGAGACCTCACGAGTTGAATTACCCGACGCATGACTTGGAGCTTGCAGCGATCATCTTTGCCCTGAAGATTTGGAGGCATTATATGTGTGGAGAAAGATTCCAGATCTTCACTGACCACCAGAGCCTCAAATACTTATTCTCTCAGAAGGAGTTGAATATGAGACATCGTCGATGGATGGAGCTCTGAAAGGACTATGACTGTGAGATTTTGTATCACCCTGGAAAGGCGAACAAGGTTGCCGATGCACTGAGTAGGAAGTCTTCAATCGCTCAGATGGTACTCAAGGAATGGGGTTTAATTGAGAGAGCATGAGATTCAGATTTCAAGTTCGAGGTAGGCCACCTTCGGAACCTTATGGCCACCCTTAGAATCGAGCCGGAAGTATAGGTTAGAATCAAAATGCTTCAGCAAACAGATCCAGGTGTTCAGAAAATCGTACAAGAGGATACAGAGAAGAGAAAAACTGACTTCCAGATTTCTGAAGATGGAACGTTGAGGTTCCAAGGACGGTTGGTTGTACCTGATGATGTGGAGCTTAGGGAGGAGATTTTATCAGAAGCGCATTGTAGCAGTTATAGCATCCATCCGGGTAGTACCAAGATGTACCAGAATCTGCGTCAACACTACTGGTGGTGTGGCATGAAGGCGGATATCGCCAAGCATGTCGCCAAGTGTTTGACGTGTTAGCAGGTGAAAGCTCAACATTGCAAACCGAGAGGACTTCTGCAACCTCTTGAGATCCCAAAGTGGAAATGGGAGCATATCACGATGAACTTCGTGACGGGACTACCGAGGAGCCAGAGAGGAAATGATTCGATTTGGGTAGTAGTTGACAGGCTAACAAAATCGGCTCACTTCATTGCAGTTCGAAGGGACTCGACTCTAGATAGACTCGCAGATTTGTATGTACGTCAGATAGTTTGTATGCATGGAGTGCCAGTCACGATTACTTCAGACAGAGACCCGAGGTTCACCGCCGCTTTTTGGAAGAGCTTGCAATTTGCTTTAGGAACGAAGCTGCAGTACAGTACAGCCTATCACCCGCAGACAGATGGCTAGTCTGAGAGGACAATTCAGACTCTTGAGGACATGCTGCGAGCTTGTGTCTTGGACTTCAAAGGAAGTTGGGAGGAACAGCTTCATCTGGTCGAGTTTGCCTACAACAACAGTTATCAACAGAGTATTCAGATGGCTCCTTTCGAAGCGTTGTATGGTCGAGCGTGCAGGATGCCCGTGTGTTGGGAGGAGGTCAGAGAAAGAAAGATCACCGGTCCAGAATTAGTTCAGCAGTCAGTGAAGGTAGTTGCAGTTATTAGAGACAGACTAAAGACTGCTTAAAGTCGATAGAAAAGTTATGCCAATAAGCGTCAGAGGCCATTGGAATTCCAAGTTGGTGAGCACGTCTTCTTGAAAGTGTCACCTGTAAGAGGTACTTCCCGCTTTGGCAAAAAGGGGAAACTGAGTCCGAGATACGTAGGTCCCTTCGAGATTTTAGAAAGAATAGGAACTCTAGAGTATCGTCTTGCACTGCCACCAAAGTTGTCATAGGTGCACAATGTCTTTCACGTGTCGATGTTGAGGAGGTATGAACCTGACCCGACTCACGTTCTAAATTTCAAGGAATTAGATGTGGACGACAGGGTGTCATACGTTGAAAGCCCAGTTCAGATTGTGGATCGTAAGGAGCAAGTTCTGCGCACCAGGACCATCCCAATGGTCAAAGTGGTCTAGCAACACCATGGCACTGAAGGAGCAACTTGGGAGACTGAAGAGTCGATGAGAGAATTGTACCCCCACCTTTTTGAGCAAAGTGTGTAATGGTTTAAATTTCGAGGACGAAATTTTTATAAGAAGGAAAGAGTTGTGACATCCTGATTTTTCTCAATTTTATTTTCAGTCAATTGAGTCGGGCAATTCATCTGTGCATGTAGTTCGTCTCTCAGAGTTGGCCACTCACGAGAGAACTAGTCTATTGAGTCAAGTAATTAAGGAATTTTACCGCGTCAGACTTGGGGACTGATCACCCTCGGGTTGGATGCAAGAAAACTTCCCCAAAAGCTACTCAGTGGATTAGGCGCGCTGAAATCGCACCAGAGTGAAATTAACCATGAAACTGAAATCGAATTCTGAAATTGGAAGTCATGGGGTGTCGCAAATCTTATTAGGAACATTGGATTAATTCATGGACTTTAATTTGGACTGAATTGGAAGAGAATTAATGGAAATTGAAGTAATTGAATGTACAAGAACTTGGACCCCAGCGGAAAATGAAATTGAACCTATTGGACTAAAGTTGTGAAAGGTTGGAGTTAGTGGATGATGACATCACATGTGAGGTCATGAATGAGGCAAGATTGGCTAGGGTGGTGACAAGTGGAAGGTGAGGATGAGGCCTTGGAAAGGTGGGATGTCACTTCCCCCTTGTCTCCATCATCTTCAAGCTTGGAAGGAGAGAGATTGGGAGGGAAAAACCAAGAAGGAAAACCAACAGAACCGAGCTACTCGTTCGCCTTCGCCGCTCGACCGTCGCCGCTCGTCATTCGCTGCCGAAGCTCGCCATCGCCGCTCGCCCGCGCGCGACCGCCCGCCGTCCCGTGTGCGAGCTGCCTTCCGTCCGCCGAGCCTCCCGCATCGTCATCTCTCTAAGCCAGCAGCT
Source organism: Eucalyptus shirleyi (assembly GCA_017140165.1). Lineage (NCBI taxonomy): Eukaryota > Viridiplantae > Streptophyta > Magnoliopsida > Myrtales > Myrtaceae > Eucalyptus > Eucalyptus shirleyi. The sequence goes on from CM029450.1 coordinate 45,680,419, forward strand.
GCCCGACGTCGCCACACCTTGCCGAAGCTCCCGTCACTGCTGTTCTTCTGCTCAAGCCTCCGCCAATTGTTGCTCAAGCTGTCGCCGGTCTTCCTCCACTGTTTCTCCACCTGTTCAGCCGCCGTTCCGTCACCTCCGAGCTCGGTTAGTTGCTGGAAAACCCAGCAAGAACCAGCCCCTTCCAAGCTCGATTTGGCCCCCTGTTAGTTCTCATTTGGTGTTGATCCGTGTAGGTTTGTCTTCGGCATCGTTGTGCTCTTCGCCGGAGACTCGTTGGAAAGCGATTCCGGTGAGTTTACCTCACTAAACCTTGATTAGAGTGTTAATGATGCCCTAAGTGTGTTTAGTTTGAATTAAGTAAGTTTAGGTGGGTAGATTAGTATATTTAATTATAAATGTGATTAAGAGATTGGTTTATGTTAAAGTGTGTTTAATTAGGGTTTAAAGGAGTTACTTAATGTTAAGTCTTGATGGGACATAATAGGATTTTAGTTTTGAATTATTTAATTACTTCAAAAATTCTGGAAAATATAATATTATATTATAATCCGAAAATATTAAAAACAACGGAAAAATTATTTTTAACCCCGGTTGCTCAGAATTTTGTGCCGATCGCTGCTGTGCATGTAAAATTTGAAATTAATGATTGGTTGTGGCGAATTGAGTGTGATTGCGATTTATAAGGATTCTCTATAAAATCCTAAGTGTGGAAATTGATAGGCGATTGGCTGTGATTAACCACCTATTAGAGGTTGTGCTTGATGAGGCCGTGAATTACCACCTATTAGAGGTCGTGCCTGATGAGGCCGTGAATTATCACCTATTAGAGGTCGTGCCTGATGAGGCCGTTAATTACCACCTATTAGAGGTCGTGCCTAATGAGGCCGTGAAATGCCACCGGATAAAAGTCGCCCTCAATCGGGCCGTGAATTACCACCTATTAGAGGTTGTGCCTGAAGAGGCCGTGAAATGTCACCTGATAAAGGTCGCGCCCAATTGGGCCGTGAATTACCACCTATTAGAGGTCATGCCTGATGAGGCCGTGAATTACCACCTGATTACAGGTCGTGCCGAGTGGGGCCGTGATTTCCACTAGTTATTAAACCTTCCTATAGGGTCGAGATTGGGAGCAGTAATTGATTTGCTAGAATGACACGTAATCGGCCGAGTCGATTGATCGCTGAGACGATCCTCGTGATTGAATTGTTCCGATGATGTGATTGTGCTTTTGTTGTTGGGTTATTAGAATTGCACGTAGTTGAATTATATAAACTGTGCTAACCTGCAGATGAAGGCTAAGGCGAGGTAAGTCTTCTTGATGTTGTGGCTAAGCTACTCTGAGGCGTATTTACTTTCTAATAGGGGTTTAAGAGGGGTGAACTTGCTGAGACAAAGTCTCATCCCGGTTTTGGGAAAATATTAAAGGACCGTAGATGGCGAGACCCCCGGAGATGAGTGGCCTGCCGACGGAGATTTACCAGACGACAGAGAGTGCTCCTGACCTTAGGAATCCTTGGGTTTATCAGTTGGTTAGGACCCTCATCTGGGTCTAGGTGAACGTGCATGACAGAGTACCGTACATGTTTAGGGCTTGGTTTCGTTCCGGAGTCGATGGCGTTAGGGTTGGCCCTCTGGATAGCATGGATATTCCGCTGGCTGTGATGAACGCCATTTTGGGTGAAGGCGTGGCGGATCTTCCTGGCGGTGGAGTGATCAACGCCTTGCCCCGGGCCTCTTGGGTGACAGATCCTGAGGATGTGGGATCGTCAAATGGGGCTGACCAGTAGTCCTAGGACTGTTGATTTTCTTTTTAGCGGAATGATCCATGTTATGTAGACTGACCCCTTTTTGATGCACATAAACTCTGACCCATTTTTGGTGCATATAGTCTCCGGATCCTATTGATGTATGTAAGCCCTGGATTGATAATGATGTATGGAAGTATGTTTGTTTGATTTTGAATTGATTTTCCTGCTGTCTTATCCCGTACATTTTTGTCAGGGGTTTCTTAGCACGTTCCGCATGCGCATAATAATTAAAAAAAAAACGAAAGAATTGGGGTCGGCAACACTACCTGGGAATGTCGCATTTACATGACCATGGCGGGTTGTTTCACGTGTCTCGGGGTTTAGGGCGTGACAGTCGCTGGCCCTCGCGGGGGGTTGGCGACCGTCACCTACCTTGGGGGACGCCTTGTCGACCCTTTCGCCGGCCCCTCCGGCGAGGTTGCCATTTTTTTTAAAATTGTTTTCTTTTAAAATAATTTTTCATTTTTCATTTTTTAATTTTTAAATCTAATTTAAATAAAAATTTAAAAAGCCACATAGAAAATAATAAATTAATTTTAAATGCCACGTCAGCATTTTCCATTAAAAAAAGTCGACAGCGTTAACTTTAGGATTGGATTGAAACAATTTGACAAGTTTTACAACTCAATTGCACTTTTTGCAAATTTTAGGACTCAATTGCATTTTTGGAACAAGTTTTAGGGCTTTTGTAGCACTTATCCCATTATAAACCAATCAGACCATTGCAATCGATACGAAATTTCGATTCTTGGTTATCCCGGTCTAAATTCTAATAAATAATAAATAATTAAATAAATACAAAAAATAATTAAATAAATACAATTAATTACCAAAAATGCAAACTTAAGCCAAAAACGCCTAATTAAATATCAAAACGAGCCTGGAAAATTTCCGAACTAATATAAATAAATAATACAACTTATCTAGTCTCTAATTATGCTATTTTAACCACCTAACATGCATAAACGAATAATTAAATCTGTAATCCATTTTAACTAACCACATAATCTCTAATTAACCTAATCTAAACACCTCTTAAGCATAATTAGTTCCATAAGCAAGTTTAGCTAGTAAACTCACCAGTTTTGCGATTCGATGAGTCCACAGCGACGACAACGTGGCGATTGGCGATAATCGAGCCTGCGACAAAGCCAAGCGGGGCCCGGAAGCAGTCCAAAACGAGCCCAATAGCCACTTTTGGGCTGACGGGGCTTGGCCTCTGCTCCTTGGACCAAGAGGCTAGTTGACCAGCCAAAAGCAACGAGGAGGGGCGGTGATGGTGCAACGGGGCTAGGCGAGGCTTCCGGTGACGGGATGGGCGGCTAGGTGACTCCAACGACCAAGGACAGTTGCTAGACGAGGTCGGGGGACAGGCTGGGGTCACGGTTGGAGCGAAATGACGCGCGGGACAGGCGCAACTCGCATGGGGCGCAACACAACGCAGCAGCAAGCAGCGGTGGTCCGATGGCTTCGGGCAGACGTGTGACGGCCAAGGGGAGAAGGTTGCTTGGTTTTCTGCAACTTTTGGGAGCTCAAGGGCTTGAAAATAGATAAAGGAGCTTTGCTGAAGAAGAAAGGGGACAGCTACAAGAGTGGAGTGACCCCTTAGCCTCAAAGTCTTCATTCTATCCCCTTTGTCCCTTGAAGAGGCCCCACCAGCCCTTGGCTGTCTTCCATGGCCCTTTGTTAGCCCACAAACTTCCCTTGCAACCCAATGAAGTGGTCCAAAGGTGGCACATCATGGGGGCTACGAATTTTGGTAACATTTCCCTCAAATCCACTTCAAATTCTCTCCAATTGGACTTAAATCGGTCCCCATAAATTCCACCAAAGTGTTCTCGATCAAATTGACATTTTTCCTTGTCAATAGAACCAACTTGCATCCCATAAACACGATAAAAAATGGTTCTCTGAATTTTCTAGACAAAAATGGCCCTACTATGAATTTCCGCGAAAAATCTCAATTTGCAGAAAAATCTTTGGAGAATGAGTTGATGTTCCTAAAATAACTCGTGACGCAATAGAACTTTCAATTTCTGAAATCGGGTTCAAATTCGCGGTTAATTTTTAATCTAATGCGATTTTAGCGTGATCTAGTCTACCAGGTAGTTTTTAGAAATTTTTAGCATATTTGACCAGTGGTTGATTATTTTCAAGCCATAACGTATATTTTCAACACATTGGCGACTCTCAGTTGTCGTGAAAATCTCAAGGTTTCAAATACGGATACATGGTACAAAAATGATAGAAAAATCGGTCTAGTGTCGATCAATAGAAATTTTACAATTAGGTTGAATCACCCACCCACTAATTACATATCTTTGTTGAATCAACTTATCTCCAATCTCTGATCAATTTTGACAGTACCGTAATAACCCTTGCAGACTAGCATGGTCGAGTAGTCGATCTTAGTTGAATTCTCAAGTCTATTACGTTAAAATCCCTTAATGGCTTCACTTGATAGACCAGTTATCTCATGAATGATCAGTTCAGGGTAACGAACTATAGGCGCATCAATGAAAAGTCCAACTTATTCAATTGAAGATAGAACCTAAATTTCAGGATGTCACATTACACATAGCAAAAACATTTGATGCCGAAGCATTCCTAGAAGTCATCGATTCTAGGAGGGAGTTGTCGATTTAGCGGACAATTCGTTGATTGCATTAATTCTTGACTGACAACCTAGATGTTGATCGACAAGGCAATTATCAATGCTGAGTCTACTTCATTCATTTCACATTTAGAGGTTGTCTACATTCCTTGAAGGATATTAACTTAGTAACATTGACAAACAAATATTTGATACATGCATCCAACAACATTTATATCTTATATTTTCAAGGTCTAGTAATTGTCATTCAAAGTTTCTAGAGTCCCAATTTAATTTTCAATGTTTTCTAGTTTGTCTTCCCCATGAGTCTTTTTATCTTTCCAAAGAGTCTTAGTAATTACCTATGCTTAGAGGGTTGTTTCAAGTTCATCTATAAAAGCATGCTATGATAAATAAGAAGGTTGACTTGTTTTGAGTGATAATTCACTTAACCTTTGGCTTGAGAACAAGAGAGATTTCTTGTTTTGCTTTTATCTCTTAGGTGGATTCCTACGAGTGGCGAGTGACCTATCCATTTTAATTCTTATTTGTGTTACCTCATACTCTCTAAACTTTCTCCGGTGTCACTTATTTAGCCTTTTATGGAAGGAGATGTCTTTTCAAACTCTTTCTCTAGTCACTTAATTAGCCTTTTATGGAAGGAGATGTCTTTTCAAATTTTCTCCCTCATGATCCTTAACAGAAAAAGCATCCTTTTCGCTTCACATATGCGAATGCCCTCACAATAGCCCGATGAGACCTTCAAATCAAGTCTGAACTTCCTACTCCTTATTAAGCTTCAACTGTCGGTACAAGTTAGTTCTCCTAGCGTACCTGCACCTTCCTTCAGTGTCATTTGCAATTTCCTATTTAGATGTGGCCTCTTCACATTCTTTCACTACATGACTGTCAAACTCTTCCTGAGTCCGAGTATCGTTGACCTGATGGTGACAACACAGCCTGTATCCGCAATAATTAAGACGACTTGGATTGCAGTACCTTGCTCGTTTTCTACTTTGTCTCTAGTAAAGAGCGGAGGTGACAACCTTAGTCCTAAATTATAACTAGAAATTTCTTCCATTTAATCCTTCAATGCGTTTAGGAGAACTCCCAATAAAATCCTCTTCCGTCATTGGATAATGTTTTCACATCAGAGATTGTCATAACACCCTCCATGCCAACTTCTTCCCCAACCTTTGCGATCAACTCATCAATTTCCCTCTCGCTATTAGCTGACATTATTCTTACCTGTTCAATCTACTATGATGTGTTGATCATCCGTGCCTACTTTTAAAATTTGTTACCACTGCATCAATTGCTAGGGTGAAGTCTTGTCTCAAGTCCATTGCATTCATCTCAGCTACAACTGACTTACATCATTCAATGAAAATTGCTTTGTAAGGATTGTTCATATGACCTGTCATCTCAAACCACATCATTAGTTGTATTTGCAACCTAATTTACAAGACTAGCACGAATGGTTTTTACTATTTCCCTTGAACTCAACACTTCTTGTCACGGTAAAACCGTCTGTTATCACCTTTGGTGCACCAAAGCTTTGTTCGATCACCACATCACAACCCTTCAGGCCCATCGTGACCTTCACATCATCTACAAAGTCTTCCACACTATAAAGCATCAAACAAAATTCCACTTTGTTCCGGAATTGAGCCATGATTCCGAAAATTTCTCCGATTGAACAAATAAAGAGACCGACTAGATAGCAAAAGTTGCCCACTGTAACTAATCTGGATTGTCGAGGTTCCCGTGTCGTGTACGTGCGAAACTCTCACTTTCTTTTCCTCTTCTTTTCCTTTCTTTCTTTCTCCCTTGCTCTTTTCTCTTCTTTCTCTTTTTCCTTTTTGTTTCGTGCAAGGTCTCCGCCTTTTTGAGCACTTCCTTTTTCTTTTCTTTTTTTTTCATAAAAAAATCTATCCCACTTTTTCACTTGGTCAAAAAGACAAAAAAAAGCAACGCTTACAATAGGAGCATAATCTGGTTTACTGTACATTCAAACGCTATCGGAGTTATACGATACGTCAAGAACAATGACGTCCTCAGTGAACATCGGACCACGCGTGTATCGCGTTCGTTTCGCTTCGCTATGGACACGTCCATCACGCTCTTTCTGTTCTTCAGCACGAATTTGCGTGTTCTCTTCTGCTAGTTATAACGGACAAAGTCAGAGGCTACAGAGAATTAGCTAGGAGAGGTGAGAAATTGATATTCTCACCACCAGTTTCAGGGCAGTGCGCACTTTCTATATAGTATCTTATCTTATAGAAGTGGGCCAAGAGCTTCGTGATACATGAGGCAATGGGAGATTGACCCCACACGATAGACAATTACTAAAGTCAAGGTCTTTAGGACTAACGCAGGATCTGCGCTTGTCGCGAAGCTGACTCAATGGACACTTCAAAAAGGCCAGGTCTCCGGTCAAACAATGGCGAGTCAAGCACGACACCCGCAATCATCTGGGACAGGACCACGGACTAACTGGGTCAATCCACATGAATCAGACCTTCTTGCCTTCTTGCATCTTTTTTCACTTGGCACCCTCTATTTTCATAACTGCAAATGTGCACTCTCTATTCTTGATCGATGTTCAGTTTGGTTGTTGATGTTTTAATTTTGTTCAATTTACACCGTATACTCTTTCAATGGAACTGATTTAGCCCGTCTAATCAATTAGGTCTTGCTCTCTTTCTGATGTACCTGAAATTTCCATAAGTGATGATACATGTTTTCCCAAGTTATTGTAATTTTCCGCTAAGTCATCATAATTGACAAGTTAATATCCCAAAGTATTGTAATTTTGAACATCCTATAATCGGTGGCTTCCTACAAAAAATCATGAACTATATAAATATATTGTGAATTTGCTTTTCCAATCTTAGTAACTTATCTCAATGATTGTAAGGCATTTTTCAGTTTGTAATCCTTAGGGCCCTATCAATTAGAAATTGTTCTCATACCTTGTAAATTTTTCTTAATCAACAGTGACGTTGACGATCTCAAAATCAGCAATTTTTCTTAAAATGTTGTAAGTAAATATTAAATAATCTGACAGTCGAAACTTATTTTTTTTTTTTTTTTTTTTTAAGTTTAGAATGGACGATACGAATTATCCAGACACTATCAACAAGATGAATGAATTTATTATGGATGAGTCGATAGAATGAAGGAGTTCTATGAACTATTCGACTAACCTCTTGAATCAGATCAACTACGAATCATAACCAATCCAAGTAATCCAAATACGAGATTTTGATGTTCCTGAACCACACAGATTGATCCATTCTTTACCGACTAAGCCAATGACAAACCTAATTAACATCTGTACTCTTGTCACTGGGATTTATCCAACAAATTTTTCACCTGGTCTTCCACCAAGTACGTGGCGTATATGCACATTCGACTTTGATCAAACCAATTAAATAATTCTTTCCGCCGCCATCAAGCTTGTCTGAATAACGAATACTGCCATAAACTTTATAATTACTTCTGTTTCTTACAACCATCTTTCTAGATAAAATACCCTCCTCCGTAGCCGCCAACCATGTTTGAAAAAACAAAAATCCGACAAAACTCCAAGCCTGACCCTCACTATTACATATAATTCGCTATCCGGGTTCTGTTTCTTCAATGGAGATTCTTCACTCTCCTCTTCACTTCTTCATCTTCATCACTTTGCTTTCAACAGCAGCAGAGCTCAGCAGATCAGCTGACATAATAACTCTGTCCCAGCCGGTCAGAGATAACGAGACTCTAGTTTCGGCAGGAGCAAAGTTCGAGCTTGGATTCTTCAGCACTGGAAATTCGCCTAACCGGTATGTTGGGATCTGGTTCTACAACATCCCGGTGAGGACCATTGTCTGGGTGGCAAATAGGGACGATCCAATCAACGGCTCGTCAGGAGTCCTGCAGATTGAGACGGGAGGGAATCTAGTCATCGTTGATGGAACAGGAAGAGCAATTTGGTCCACGAACACAACAAATCTGGCCTCCGATAACGTGGCTGCGCGGCTCCTGGACTCCGGGAATCTGGTCCTCACAAATGAAAGCAACAACGGTTCGGGGAATTTCCTGTGGCAGAGTTTTGACCATCCTTTTGATACGTTACTAGCGGGGATGAAGCTAGGATGGGATCGGAGGATCGGTTTGAATCGGTACCTCACTTCTTGGAGGGATTCGGACGATCCTTCAACCGGAGACATCACATACAAAGTCGAACTCCAGGGACTGTCCCAGAAGTTCCTCCGCAGAAACACTTCGGTAATTGAACGAAGTGGGCCATGGGATGGGATCCAGTTCAGTGGATTGCCCCTGAACCCAAATGCAATCATCAAACCCGAGTTTGTGACAACTGCCGAAGAAGTGTACTATACCTATCAACTCAACAAAGATTCCACCATCACGAGGGCCGTGCTCAACCACTCCGGCACGCTTCAACGCTGGGTCTGGGACAATAATACACAGTGGGCAGTCGTACATGAGTTGCCAAACGATTCCTGCGACGAGTATGCAAAATGTGGGCCTAACGCTGTGTGCAAGATGGGTGATGCCCCGATATGCAGCTGCCTGACTGGGTACACGCCGAAATTGCCCCAGGAATGGGCGATGTACGTTTGGTCCAGCGGGTGTGTTAAGAAGAAGCCCTTGAATTGTCCTAAAGGAGAAGGGTTCAAGAAGCTGAAGGGTGTGAAGGTTCCAGATATGTTGAGTTACTATGTGAACAGAAGTATGAGCCTGGACGAATGTAGAACTAAGTGCCTGAAAAGTTGTACTTGCACTGCATATACTAATGCGGACATTGTCGGGAAGGGTAGCGGGTGTCTGCTTTGGTATGGAGATCTTCTCGACATCAGAAAGCTCATCCAATCAAGCCCCAATCAGAATGTTTTCATCAGGGTCATGGCGTCTGACCTAGGTATATCTTCGAAATTCAGTGAAGTTAGATTTTTGTCTCCATCTTTTCTACCAAGGTGTTCCTGAAATTTTTCTTCCATTGTGGGTCGTAGGCAATCATAAGTGGAAATTGTGGTTGGTGGTGGCAGCAGTCGCCGCATCACTATCTCTAGCAATTCTTTTGCTACTCTGTTTCTGGAGGAGAAGAACCAAAAAATATCTAGGTAAAGTGTCTTTCTTCCTCAGCAAATATTGACCTTGGTTAATAATCTCTAGTGCAATGGTTTCAGTTTCAGAGCAATTTCAAACATTGTATAATCTATTAGCCATCTTTCCAGCTCAACTTTCAAAGAATGCTAGAATCAGGGCTTCATCGGCATTGTTGAAGCAATAAATGGGAGGTTTATATAAATGAGCACTTAAACAAGCCAATGGATCAACTTAAGTTCATTGCTATTCAAACTTCACGAAGATCTTTTCTAAAATAACAAAGGGGATCCAACAATTTCGAGCTGATATACTGCAAAAGTATCTCCCCTTCACGAGTCTTCAACTATTTTTGGCAGGGAAAACATCGGAGGTGCAGTCTGGAAGTGAAGACAACTTAGAGCTGCCGTTACTAGACTTGGAAGACATTAGGAAAGCGACTAGTAGCTTCTCGTCTCTTAATAAAATCGGAGAGGGCGGTTTTGGTCCTGTGTATAAGGTAAGGACCTTTTCAGTATAAGAATTCACCTTTCCTATAACAAGAAAGGGAGAAGGGTGCTTCCTCACAAAGGGTATCGAGTATTTATGCTCGTCAACTCTCATACGAGCTTAAAGGTTTCATTCATCTTTCCGTCTTTCATTTCAGAGCAATTAAAAAATACTATGATGGCCCCCATATGAAGAAAAGAAGATTTGGATATGTACTTATCGAATTAGATATGGGTATGTGATTTTAGCTTCATCATTTTGAACGGTTGTCTTAAATGTTGAACATAAATATTGTAGGGTCTAATGTCCGATGGAGTTCAAATAGCTGTCAAGAGGCTGTCGCGGAACTCGAGACAGGGTTGCGATGAGTTCAAGAATGAAGTCTTGTTGATTGCGAGACTTCAACACCGAAATCTTGTCAAGCTGTTGGGATGCTGTATTACTGGAGAGGAAAGGATGTTAGTTTATGAATATATGCCAAATGGAAGCCTCGACTCCTTAATATTTGGTCTGCTCCTAGCACCTCAACTTAGTATGAAAATGTTGTTGATTACTTCGAACTTTTCTTCTCAGATAGGATTGATCGTATTTTAAGTTATTTTGTGGTTTTGACTGTGAATTTCTATGGTTGATTTTGGTCCGCCAAAAACACTTGTAGCTAATAGAGCAGGTAATTCTCTCGTGTGGAGGCGACGGTTCAACATCATTGTGGGAGTTGCAAGGGGACTTTTGTATTTACATCGCGACTCAAGATTGAGAATAATTCATCGGGATCTAAAAGCTAGTAATGTGTTGCTGGATAGTGAGATGAACCCAAAAATATCAGATTTTGGCATGGCTAGGGCTTTCAGAGGAGATCAACTGCCAGACAAGACGAAACGGGTGGTTGGGACATAGTAAGTACCTTTCAAAGTTATCAGAATACTGATTATTTCCCATATTCAGATGCATTATTTAGTGTGTATTTTTTTAATTGACTATGCATTTCTGCCTTGAAATGTAATGCAGCGGATACATGTCTCCAGAGTATGCAATAGATGGAATTTTCTCGACTAAATCGGATGTTTTTAGTTTTGGAGTCCTAGTCCTGGAAATAATTAGCGGCAGGAGGAACAGAGAATTCCATCACCATGATCACAATTTTAACCTTCTTGGACATGTAAGCTTCTACTTCAAGTTTCTACTTCGAGTTCTGACATTACTCAAATAAAATTGCCTAAGACTCTGCAACTCTCAGGCCTGGAAATTATGGCTTCAAGGGGAGGCCACCGAACTCATAGACAAACAAATGGAGGATTCATTTCCAAGATCGGAAGCTATCAGGTGCATCCAGATAGGCCTCGTGTGCGTTCAGCAAAGGCCGGAACAAAGGCCGACCATGTCATCTGTGCTACGAATGTTGGACAGCGAGAGTGCCTCACTGCCGCAGCCCAAGCAACCGGGTTTTTACACGGAGAGATTCAATGATCAAATAGATGGCGAAACAAGCGAGTTAACCTTTACCACACTCGATGGTCGGTGAAGATCCACGAGATTTCATGCACACATAGTTAACAGCACGTAATAGTGAAGGTATTAGCTGCTACATTGTAGATGGAAACTCTAGTACATGGTATTGTCTTCATGAGAATATGAAAAAAAAAACGTCTGCCTTCTTTGACAAAGTACTTGCTCTTGAGAATGCACCTGGTGTATCCTTCTCGTTCCCTATATGTACGCAACTCTATATATTGACAAATAAAAGAGTGTCTCTTCCGGAAGAAAAGCAAGGACTGGACTTTTTCGAAGGTTATTGAACTGGATATTTGGATACAGTTACCAACTTGGGTTGTTACGGATTCCAATCCAAAAGCATAAATTGATAAATTAGGCAGATGAGTTTCCGTGAAGTTTCCCATTCCCACGTTGTCTGAAATCGTGGGTATTGCTCTTTTTTTCTCTTTCATTATGTGGAAAGCAAGTGCAAGTATGCGCAAATAATCATTGTTTGGTCTTCTCATGGAAAATAAATTTTGCTTGATCTTGCTTTCATCTTTATGTTTTGAGTGGCAATCTAATCAGCAAGGTCAAAAAAGACAGAAGGCAATGTCATTTGCTCAAAATAAGGAATGAAGTATACAATCATCTGCCGTCCGTCAGTGCATGATATTTGTTAGTCGGGAAATGGAAATTCTCTCTCCCGTCCCGTATATTGAATTTTCCTTAAGAACTTGTTGGAAAAACTTGCTTGTTCTGTATTGTCACGCCCCGAACCCCAAGTGTGCGAACATCCCTCAGCGGTCGATTAAATTGCGATGTCTCAATATGCATCGCCGACCCATTCTTTTTATCTTTCGATTAAACGCATGCAGAAGCAGTTAAATTAAACACCCAGTCAATAAACAAACAATGGGGATAGTAAAACACATCAGATATTGCCGAAAACAATATATTTATTTGTCCATTGTTACTCCTAGGAAGTTTAATAATTACAAGCCTTTTTACGGCCACTTCCTATTGACCCTCTTTAAAACTTTCAGGGATTAGGATTAACCTAAACTTTACTAAGGCAAGGCTAGCCAAAAAGGTGTCACATCTCGCGCCCACTACAACCGCACCTAGCAATTCTCCATGCTACGGCCCCGAAAAATGGTTAACAACAATGGGGTGAGATAAATCTCAACAAGTTGATAGCCTAAACCTCAATTATGACGCAAATTCTTCTCGGAGGCAGCTTAAACATGCAACGACATACAATCTTACATTGTCTTGGCACACTCCTGCATATTAGTACGTTAGATATGCCATTATAAATGCGACAAGCATAATCAATAATTAGAACACATAACTCTCGTCATCAAGCTTCCACATGGGTCTGATTATAAGGTGAAACCCGTTTTGGCACATCTCATACCATATCTAACAGTTTTACCCCATAATCAAGCACAATGCGTCACAATAATTCACACGTGTTCCGATTATTACAACCCCTTGAGCCATGGCTAACACACGAGTTGACGATCTTCCGGCATGACCGGGCATCATCCCACCCTATCAAGCATGACATCGTCTAGAACCCCCACCTAGACAGCATTCCATAAAAAAGCATTGGTCTAGCCTCAACCACTACTCGGCATCCAGACCCCCACCGGGCATTGTCCCCAAACTCCCGTTGGGTGACGGGTTCAATTAAATGATCACATAATCACGCCAACACTCAAGCCAATTTTTATCTTCCATCAATTAGCCTAGCGTAAAAGAGTTCATGTTTAAATAACAAACCTCGGAAAAATCTTTACATTTAAAATTCCAGTTAAATAATCATACATGGTCACGTATTTAAAATTAACCTATCAAACTTTGCACACTATCATTTTAAAACATCATTGTCCCTTTTATCATGTAAGATACGGCGTCCAATCACGACACTTCAAAGTTTGCTATTTTCTTACCAATAAACCATCTTTGAAAAAATAACATTTAAAATACATGATATGGGTAATCAAATATCATGGCATTACATGCTCAAACAATCAAAATTAAGTGTAAATTCATCTCGTAAAATAACAACAATTTTCGTTTTTATTTTTTCCTATTTTTTATTTCTATATATTCATTTCTTTCTATTCTAAAATGTATATATTTTATATATAGAATATATATTTCATTTAGTATTTCAATTTATTATTTAGTATTTCTATGTATTCCATATTTTAGGTATATTAGTATAGTTTATACTATAGTTTATTATTTCCTATATTCTTTCTAAATTCAAGGACTAACTACTGAATCACAAATAAAAAACAGGGAATAGATTCAAAGATTTACTTACGGTTAATACGTCATTAATTACACTAGTCACGATTAATTAAGATAATCACAATTAATTAGGCTAATTACGATTCATTAGGATAATTAAAATTAATTAAACTAAAATCGATTAATTAGCCTAACTATAATTAATTAAAAATTAATCGAGGTTAACTAAAATAATTACAATTAATTAAATAAATAATGTTTAATTAAATAAATAACGATTAAAAAATAAATAAAAGAAGAAGAAGATGGTGAAGAAAATGAAGAAGCTTGAGGCAAAATGGAAGCAAGAGAAGAGGAGGGAGGATCGGCAGAGAAGTGAGAGTGGTGGGAAGAAAAAATGCGTGAGAGAAAAAGGGATGGAAGAGATAGGGAGAGAAGAGAAAAAGAAAAGAAAGAGGGAAAGAAAAGAAGAAGGGGCTGACTTGCTTGGGGGGTTGGCGTGAGGAAGAAGGGGGAGGGAAGAGAGAGAAACAATAAAAAAGTGGAGAGGAAGTTGGGGCGAAATTGTGGCAGAAAAGTTGGTGTGAGGGGGAGGAAAAAGTAGGAGAGAGAGAAAGAGAGAGAGAAGAAAGAGGAGAAAAAAAGGGGGGAAATTTCGGTAAGAGGGTTTGGCGTGAGGGGGAGGAAAAGTGGGAGAGAGAGAGAAAGAAAAGAGAGGGAGAGGAAATATCATGAGAAGGAGGGGGACAGAAGACGTGAGGGAGAGAAAGAAAAGGAGAGAGAAAAAGTAAAAATATGTATTTGTATGCCAAAATGTAATGCAATGGATACATGTCACCAGAGCATGCAATAGATGGAATTTTTTCAACCAAATCAAATGTTTTTAGCTTTGGAGTCCTAGTCCTAAAAATAATGAGTTGCAGGAGGAACAGAGAATTGCTCCATCACGATCATAATCTCAACCTTCTCGGACATGTAAGTTTATACTCCAAGTTTCTACTCTGTATTCTGATTCTTTACGGTTATAATTGCCTAAAACTCTGCAACTTTCAGACATGGAAATTATGGCATCAAGGAAGGGCCATTGAACTCATAGACAAACAAATGGAGGATTCATTTCCTATGTCGGAAGTTATAAGATGCATCCAGATAGGTCTCTTGTGCGTTCAGCAAAGTCCGGAACAGAGGCCAATTACGTCATCTGTGCTTCTAATGTTGGACAGTGAGAGCATCTCGCTGCGGCAGCCCAAGCAACCGGGATTTTACACGGAGAGGTTTTGCAATCAAATAGACAGTGAAAGAAATGAGTTAACTGTTACCTTAGTCAAGGGTCAGTGACATTCCATGAGGTTTTTTACAAGTTAAGAGCGCGCAGTCAATGTTTATTGCTGTTAACGTGGTATTTGCTCCTGAGAATGCACCTGGTGTATACTCCTCCCTGACTACATGTATTCAATGCATATCGTAAAATAACGAAGTGTCTGTTCTGCAAGAGAAACAGAGATTAGACCTTTTTGAAAACTCATGAATGGGATATTGCGAAATAGTTGTCTGCTTGTTTGTTACGACTTCTAACCCAAAAGCATAAGTTGATGAACTAGGGGGACGAGTTTCCACATGGTCTATCGACTTCACATTGTTTTGTAACCTGAATGCTCTCACTTTCCAAGATGCCTTTCAAAAGTGCAATATTAGGACTACAGTTTTCCATTTCCCCCTTGACTGAAATCATGGGCATTACTGTTTCCTCATTTCAGTATGTGGAAAGCTGGTGCAAGCATACGTAATCGCAGCCAAGTCCTCTCACGAGAGAATAATCCTTGTTTGATCTTGCTTGTACCTTCATGCTTTGAGTTCCAATAAAATCAGCAATGCAAAAAATGACATAAAACAATCTCATTTGCTGTAAATAAGGAATGAAGTATGTAATTATCCAGGTCTTTCGGCGCACGACATTCTCTAGTCAGGAAATGGAAAATCTTTCTGATATTGTCAAGGGACTTCAGAAATTTTGAGAAAATTGAAATGGTATTGATTCGAAGTCAATTAATTTTCAACACGCGTATAGCTTCTCTAAGAAATATCAGAAAAAGGTAATGTGCTTGGACCCATTGAAATAATAATTTAAGCAATTTCGACAAACTTTTTTTTATAGCAATCAAGATAACAATATCTCCACTCGATGTATCTAATACAGTTTCGTCGAAAAAATATAATCCATCATCAATTGGTGTGGTTTAACTAATATTACTATCCTTCGACCAAAAAAAAAAAAAAAAAACTAATATTACTATCCCAAAACACACTTAATGATTGACAGGTATGTCTATATGGCATGTCAAATATAGTAACGTAAGTGAAAAAATATTAACCAACAATTATGACACAACCAAATTAAAATTTATAAAGTTGGAAAAAATATTTTAACCTGAAACATCAACAAATGCAAATATAGGTGCATTTGTTTGATGTAAATTGTTTTCCAGAAAATCTGTTATCCGAACTTTCACACATTTGATTCATTGAATATAATTAGTCAACTAAAAACACTTTCCTTTCAAGGAAAATATTCATGTATAAAATTAGAAAAGTGAATTCCCTAATCAAAGAAGGTAAAAACACTTCCTGAAATTGCTCATGTGAATATGTTAGTATTTTATTTTTCTTTTCTTTTTTTTTTTTTTCTTCTTCTTTTTCCCTTTTCCTCCCTATGCTGGTCGCTAGGCCTTAGCGACAGCCGGCAAAGCCACAAGCCTCGCCATATCCCTGTGAGGGGTGAGCTTGACCTCCCCAAGGCCGACAAGGCTCGCCCTTGCCCAAGGCAGGCCAAGTCAGCCCTCATCGGCCGTGGGAGGAAGACGGAAAAATGAAAAGAAAGAAAAATAAAAATAAAATTATTTTCAAATTCAATTTTTTGGGCCTAAAATAAAGTTTTGAAATAATTTTCCAAATGAGATCTAAATACCAGAAAAAATTTTCAATCGCATATAACTAAACAAAGGAAAATTAACAATTTTCCTAGAATATCCCAGAAAACATTTTTCAGAAACAGTATGTTTTATGTTAAATAAACTAGCCCTAGTATCCAACTCTCGGCAATGAAATTATCACGAGAAAAGGAACGAATATGTGAACATATTCTTAATTCGAAAATAAATTGAGGGATTAGATTTACATTCTCGAGAAAAAAAAAAGTATTGCAAATTTCTTTAAGATCTAAATTGAAAATTGCATATTTTCGCATAATATCCAATAACTCTTTTTGTGATACATGGTCATGGATAATGAGATATCCATGAACTCTTGCCTTAGGGGAAAAAAGGACGTCATATAGTATCCATAAAGAAAGGAAGAATTTTCATAATCTAGTAAACGGACGTATCTGGAATTGGAACATGATCTTGAACAAATCACTTGCAATTGCAAATGGACAAGAGAAACAAATCATTTTACTCTCGAGAAGATTTTACACAAATTAACTGGCTAACTTTTTTCCAATCCGCCAATCGAAAAACAAAAATTTTCCAAACCAAGTCGATGGCTTAAATGTGAAGATTCCGATCACATTTTTTTTTTTTAAATTGGAGAAAAGCGTACTTGATGGAGTTTAGACCCACTTTTAAGTAAAGATCCACATAATCTCTATTGGAGAATTTAATCGATGTGAATATTTATTTTGCGATAATCTTTTGCATGGGATTTTCTTGTAAAAATTCATTTTGATACTACATTTAGAATAATATAACATATACAAACCGGGCAACTTACGGCCATTTTGCTAGTAATACATGAAAACCTTTCTTGTTATTTCACAAATAAAAGTACTGACGTTGCGGTATCATGCGAGACGTATCAGTTCTGCTCCCATAATCGATGAAACTAAAGAAAAAGAATAGATGCGATATTTCGGGGATAAATAAGAGGACAAACGCATTTAGGCATGCTAATTACATATTGGCTTCTTTGACGGGCCAAAAAAGGGAGGGCCCCCACCAGGAAAAAAAAAAAAAGTTAGAAAAGTGTAGGCTCATTATAAGGGGAAAAGAAAGGGACCCGCACAGAAAAAGGAGGAGGAAGGAAAGAAAAAAAGAAGAAAAGAAAGAAAGGAAAGGAAGAAGAAATAAAAAAGAAAAGAGAAATGAGTGGACGCTTCAAAGACCTTGCTAAGCCTAATTAACTTTTTTTTGCAATGCTCGATAGGATTCAAGTCCTTTGTTCATTTAATCGAAGTAATTTTTAGAATTAAGGCATAAATTCGAAGTTATGTAAATTTTAAATTGCACGATCCAATTTTGGAGTTATTAAATTGTGAAATTATATGAAAATGATAGCTCAAGATGTTGTGAAGCTACAAACACAAATCGATTTGAAGTTATGAGTTAGTTGAAGTAAATTTTTAAAGTTTTTCACTGTACTCTACGTTACAACTTTGAATAACTGCTTTAGGCAAGCTTTTGCATTTTGTTTGCATGTAGGACTCATTTTGTCAACAATCAAATTTAGTTTAGTTGATTCATATTTAAAATAGTACTTTACTTGATTTTGATATTATTTCTTGTTTTATTGATATGATTACAAGTGCGCTTGCTCATAAATGGAAGACAGGTCATGGCATGATATTTATGAAAAGGGAACAAGTGATGTTTAGAGCATAATAGTTGCATAAATTTGGATCACATATTTATTACCCTTTTAATTATTTTGAAATGGCATGGTGAAGCACTTCTGAAAATGGTTGTGAATTGAATTATTATGACTTGGCTTGGAAAATACTTTATGAAAGGGATTAAAAATGTATATATTGATTTGTGAACCTGGTTTATGAAAGATGTTATGTTGTGAAAAGATATAGTTTTGATTTGTGAAATGTATTTTGATTTAAGATATTGATTTTTTTATTAGTTTTGCCAATTATTAGAAGATGATAGTTTGATACTCATTATCATTGTGAACTAAGTGAAGCATTTGGTTTATGGGTATGCATACTGGTCAAGGCAAGGACTAAGTGCTACACATTGACACGAGTTTCATGGGAGTCTCCTCTAAAATCCTATACTATTGATATATGTTAATAAGGACTAAACGCCACACGATAATATTGATCTTGTGGGAGCTACCTCTAGAACCTTGTGGTCAACTATTAAGTGTGATATGGTGATGTGAGTCCTATGAAAGCCTCATTTAGAACCTTATACTGTTGTTATATATACTTCTCAAGGACTAAGTACTACATGATCTCCTAGGTCTCATGGAAGTCACCTTTAAATCCTTGAGTTGAATAATGAGCATACAAGACTAGTCAATGGAATAGACATTTGATGTATAGTTTGATAGAAATTGATCAATAGATTTGACTATTGATGTTTTAATTATTATCTTAAATTGAAAGAGTATTTCCATATTTCACTATTCATGTTGACCATAATATATGTACAAAACCTCTATTAAAAAGGTATATCTCATTTTTTTTATTTTTTAAATATTGGATTTGAGATTATTAAATTTCTTTATAGTTTTATGAATATACATATGAATATTCGATCTACTTAGAAGAGATTTGTACTACTAATTGAGTTATGTTTGCTCAAACCGTTCATTCCAAATCATTTTCAGGTTCATCAGCTACTAGCAAGTACAACGAGCAATGTCGATGGGAAATTTTGGTAGTTGAATTTTAGGCATGAGTCAAAATAGTTAAATGCATGTCTGACATGATTTTTGCTAGGCTTAGTTGAGTTGGAGATATACAAATTCGTTTTGATAGATTATAAAAATTATAATTTTGTAATCAACTCATAGTCTTATCAATTATATAGATTGATGTATACAATGGTTTGCATTTGAGGTCACGTTCTTTAGAAAGAATGATGGCCATGCATTATCCATACACTTGTAAGGGTCGGGTGTTGTTTTTGACACCCCACAGTGCCTATTGTACTTTAGCACATATTTAGAATAATCGAACGGAAAGGCAAAAATAATTAGAAATTCAGGGGAAAATAGTGCAAAGCAAACACTACATCAATAATTACTAAAAATATTTATTGGAACTAAGGGCTAACTTATGAGTCATCTAGTGCCAAAATGATCTTAGCTTTATTGGAACTAAGGGCTAATAATCTTAGCTTTTCTAAAATGTGGCAAAATGATACATTATTGGGAACTAAAAAGAAAAGGGGATCATCACATTATTTCTCCCATAATAGATTAGTAGCTGTAACAAATCAAAAAAGAATACCACCCCTGAATTGGAATCCTAAAAATCGCGGCAAATAAGAGGTGATCATTTACGGTTATCAAGCAAACTCCTTACATGGGAAAAGATCAGTGTTGTCAGAGATAATTAAAATATCTCCTTCAATTTTCAACATGTCTCTGCATATGACTTTCTTGATCGTGCATATCTCCAATTGATTATAATTGGTATTATATTAATCTTGTCATCTAATAAAGCCTATTGCTCATTTACTCTTCATTATCGCACACAAAAATATACAGGTATTACACAATTTTCCCTTTCACATATTTCTTATCTGGTGCAGTGTTCCTGTACCTCGACCTTTTTGTCTTTTACCAGAGAAAATATGGTTAGAGTTAACTCTAAATATGCTAAAGTGATGGAAAATAAGAAGACAAGTAGAAAATAAGACGATGAAGGAATGTGGCATTTGTTCACTAACTAAACGTACAATCTGGGTGTTGATTGTCCAACTGGTGGGGTGGCTTCTCTGAAGTTTCACTAAGAGAAGTCTAGAGGACACAACTTGTTGAGAAAAGCAATGACAAGAATAAGTGGAATCTATTTGGTGCATGAACCAACCCATTCCCCCAAAATCATTGTCATCGTTTATTGTCGAAATCAAATTATACAACACCCTTATTCTTCCTCATCTCTAGTGAAGATCAGTAATACACAAATATTGTAATACTTTGACTTGTCAAAGGGTGGGGCCCACAAGAGAGAAAAAGAAAGAAGAAGAATGGACATTCAGCCCGTTATAGACGGAAAAGAAGAGGCCAAGAGCATGTACAGCCGAGAAAGAACAGAAAAAGAAAGTAGGGAAAGAAAGAAAGGGGCCGTTGTGCGTACATGCCACGGATGCATCACGAAGCCGATTCAACTTCGATTTGCAACGTCCGATAAGTACTCGCACCTCTCATTTGTCTAATTGGAGTAATTTTTGGGGTTAAGGTTCAAATTCAAAGTTTCGTGAAATTTGAGTTGTTAAATCCGATTTTTGAGTGATTGAACTTTGAGATTTCATGGAAATTGTGGATTAAGGCGTCATAAAGCTATGAGTTTTGATGGGAGTTGATTTAAAGCAACGGTTTAGTCGGAGTGAAATTTTAGGTTTTTGTGCACGAGTTTCACATTGTATTTAAGTTTGAATAATCACTTCAAGTGAGCAATTTGCTAGCGCATAGGAATCGTTTTGTTAGTATTTAGGCATAGTTTAATTATTTCGTAGTCGATGTAATGTTTTACTTAATTTTGATGTTCATTCTCATTTAATTGCTAGGATTACGAAATTGTCCTCTCATAACACTACGTGTTGTTTGGTTTGTGCATTACGAGATGAGTAGTGCTATAAATATATATATATATATATTTATATATATATATATATATATTTCGAGTTTGTAAACTCATATTTCCGAAGTGAAATGGATTATAAATAGTATGAGTTATGAATGACATATTAATTGCATAAGAAAATGGATTGGGCATTTACTTTGTTTTTATATTTATCAATGGTCTGAAAAATGTTTTACAAAATGTGTTGCAAATTGTTATATATCTATATATATATCTATCTATATATATATATATATATATTATATATAATTTGCGAACTTGGTTTACAAAATGGGCTGTAAAATGGTATGTGAAATGAATTCTGGTTTAAGAAATGAGTTCCGAAATGACTTGAGAAATATTTTACAGAAAGTATTTTTGGTGGTTGAGCCAAGTTAAGAAAGTTTATATGTTTGTTTGTGAAATGTATCTTGATTGATGAAAGGAGTTGAGAAATTTAATGTGTTTTGTTTTGAAGAATCAATTGGTAATATTGATTCTGGATTTGATTCTTAAAATTAGAGGATGTTGGTTTGGTGCTCAATATCACTATGAGCCTATTGAGGGGCTTATGGATATAAATACTAATTTAGGGTATTCTTTTGGACCAAGGCACCAATTTTGTAGGTGAAGACCTTGCCAAGGAAGGAATCTTAATTACCTTATCACCAAACGTTGTCTCGTGATAATAGTAGTATATTGACCAAAAGATTGGTCGATAGATGGACCCTAGACATGTAATTTGATATGAGATGGATCAATAGAATAGACCATTGATATGTGAATTGATGAAATTGATAAATGGACTGGACTATTAAATCAAATGAGTTTTAATATTGTTTTGTAAAGGTGCAGAGTGAATGTTTAATCCACTTGGAAGAGATGCATTACTGATTGAGCTGTGGTTGCTTACCCATTTCCTTCTCAATCTTTTCAAGTTCCTTAAGTAGTGGTCAATAGAACGAGAGCGAAACTAAGGGGGACTTTTGGGAATTGGATTTTAAGTGGTTTAAAACTTTATCCTCCCGATGGCAAGACGGCCGTATCATCTCCCTTTTCTGCTAGGAATTGGGATGTGATAAATATAAATATAAATATCCATATTTGTATTTACGTTTAGCTTATACATAAGAAATAGCTTATATATTAAAAGATTTCACAATTTATATTATTAGTCAACATATATAGTTAACTAGACATGACTTCTTTACATATTACATCAAAGCAATTTCAAAATATTCTTTTGTAAAATCAATGTTAGATAAGTGGAATAACAGTTAAGTTTTTTTATCAAATTAAGGTAAAAGGTAATGGTTTCTAAATAATTTAAAGGGAGGCGGAAAGAAATGAGGCTTTGTTATGACTTTTTCTTTTATCGAAAGAAAATTATATTCATAACTCAAATGGATATATTTTCGTGGCAAAACAAGTTGAAACAAACCTACAAACTAGCCAAATTCAAAAGAGAGAGAGAGAGAGAGAGAGAGAGAGAGAGAGAGAGCACATACTAATTCCACAAGAACGAATCTATCAATTAAAATATCAATGGCCAATCATTGGATTTCATATATTCATCGGTGATGAGCACATATTGGAAGAACCTTCTCCAATAATTACGGCATTGTCAGTTGACAGTCGCTCCAACATTCGGCTTCCTCTACACCATTATTGTAAGGACATGACCAAAATAGGTTAAACAAATACATAGTTAACATCTGGAAGAACAAAATTTCATGGGTCAATGAGACGCCAGAACTCTTGCAATCACCATTAAAGCTGGAGGCAAAAGACCTGTACACAGACAAACTAGAGATGTATCAAATCCCCAAAATCATATTTATTAAACTTCCAGATCTAGATCGAGGGAGGATATGTCACAAATCTAGAATTAGATTGGGAGAGTCGAGACTTTTTAATTAGAACTAGATTAGGAGAAAAGAGTTCTCAAATCTAAATGGAGAGATGGAGAGGAGGGTTCCCCTATGGTTAAAGGTTGAACAAGACAATCGAGAGAGAAGATAGGGAGAGAAAAAGGAGTTTTGTGTTGACTTGACTCAACCACAAACCTCTATTCTACCTTTCTATCATTCATCTAATTGCCTAGCTTCACGCAAACGGGCAACCGGCACCTCTTTTGTCCTGAACCTCGTAGATTGGAATTTTATCGTACTCTTCATCAGTGAACTGAAGAATTCCCCTAACTGGCGGGCCAACAAAGCAAGAAGCACTACCTTGTGATCATTACCCACTTATTAGTTGGGACAAGTTGTGTATAGTCTAAATCATTAGGAACCAAAGAAAGTGGCATGAATTGCCACACCCCAAAACCATTAAGAATGGAGATGATAAGATTGTCCTTCTACTCAAAAGGCGTAGCCTCAAACCACCAAAAATTCATCTTCCCAAAAATCCTTTCATCGTTGTCACTCTCGTATTACTCATTGCTAACGAAAGAACCTAAAAAGATTAAAAATAAATAAATAAAGGGGTAAACAACCATAGCTTAGTGAGTAGTGCATATCTCTTCTAAGTAGATCAAGCATCCCATATGCACTTTATGAAACCAAACCACAATTCATTTAACCCAAATCCAAAATATAATACACATACTAGATAAATCTAGGTTATATTACTTTAACAATCATATACATATCAGAAAACACTTGTTAAATCAATAATATCATAACAAATATCAATGGTCCAATCCAATAATCAATCTCATTAATTCACACGCCAATGGCCCATTCCATTGGTTGATCTCATGCAACACATCAATAATCTACTTCATTGATCCATATCATATGAAACCACATGTCGATGGTCCACCCATCGACCAATCCTTTGCTCAATATCAAACCACAATCACGACACAACGCATGGTGATAAGATGACTAAGGGTGCGCATGGTAATGCTTATTGGCTGAGGAATAGTTTCTTTTCAAAAATAGTTCTTTTCTATTTATACTCCAAGGAACAATTTTTGAGTAAAATAAGGTGTTTGGTAACTATACAAAATTTCTACCTTTGAAATAGAAAAAGAATATAAATGCGTTTGGTACAAATTGGTTTCTTTTTTTTTTTTTTGTATGTATTCGTTTTTTATTTCTGTTCACGGATTGCCGACTACCGATCACCGCTCGCCGCTGCCGCCACCCTTCGCCACCGCCGACGATCGGAGGCAACCGGTGGTGTTAATGATTGGCGGTGGCCAACAGCAGCGATGGCGAGCATCGGTCGGCGATTGGAGGTGGCCACGACAAGAGAGAAGAACAAAAGAAAAATAAATAAATAATTATCTAGAAATCGTTCCCGAGAACAAAAAGCTATTTTTTTTTTGTTTCTTGTTTTTATTCCAAATCTATTCCCGAGAACAAAAAAATAGAGAAATTGTTCTCGGTAACAAAAGTTTTACCAAACGGATTTATGTTATTTTTTTACTCTAGGAAATAAAAGAACAGAAATTTGGAGAAGCGGAAATATTACCATGCAAACATAAGATTCCCCTTTGGTTAGGTCTTCACCTATTATTAGCCGATGGCTCAACCCACAAAGATATCCTAGATTAGTATGCGTACACCCACAATTCCCTTATTGGGTTCTATTAACACCTAAATTTTACTATTGTATTTATGACTCAATTGCATACAAGATTATGAATTAGTCACTAAAAAATAAAAAGAAGAGAAAAAAAAAAAAACAAAACAACAAAAAAAAGGAAAAAAACATAAAATAAAATAAAATAAAATAAAAACGCCTAGAGGCTCGGCCCGCCGCCCTCCTCTTTTTTCCTTTTCCCCCGCGAGGGCCCAGGCGTGAGCCGGCCCATCTTCCTTTCTCCCTTGGCCCGGCCCGCGCCCGAATGTCTTCCTCCCCTGGCGGTCTTCGCGCAAACTTGCAAAGGCACAGAAGCTGCAGCAGTGAGTGCAGGCAGCAGAGGATCAAGGTGGCAGGCTTCCGACGTGATCTGCGGGTCGGGGAAGCAGACTGGTCGACAGGCTGGCAGGGCAAGAGCTGGTCACACCGATCGTTGACCTTGAAGGGCTCAGGGTACCTGCAAAGAAAGGAGAACATAAGCATAAAAGAGGAAAAAACACGGTAACAAAAGGAGGAAGAGAGGAAGGAACAGAGGAGAGAGAGAGAGCTTGGGGCGAGAGAAGTGCTGGAGAGTGAGAGCCCGTGCACGAGATCCCGCTTCCTGAACCCCTTCTTCTGGAACTGTGAGAAACCGAGAGAGAGCTAAGGACCGACGGAGAGAAACACAAAGGACTGAGAGGGAGAAGGAGACCAAGAAGGAGGTTGGCCGTCGCCGGAGGTCCGTTCTTCAGCCGCCGTCCGCTACAGCCCTCCCCTCGAACCAGGTAAGCCTTTTCCGACCGGGTGTCCCTTGTTTTCGAAAGACGACGGGCCGGAGCTTGCGCCGACTAGTTCGCGCAAGTTTCGGTCCAAGCCGATCCTCCCTGAAAGCTGATAGTTGTTCTAGATGCGTCGTTAGGGGTTTAGATTTGTGCTCGTGTCCGTATCAAGTCGAAAATCCCCGTGTCAATAGCGTACATCAAGTGTGCTTGTGAAAATGTCCCACAAAGGACCGGAAGCCAGCCCACGTTTTTAAATGGGGATCGATCCGTGTTTGCGTTCATAGCCGTTGAATCATGTTTTCTCTTTGTATGCTTATTGCGTTTTGGCGTGGCTTTCGCAAAATATTTGTGTATTGTTGAGAGAGCGAGAGTTTTCGTCGTTTCCATGTTTGGATTAATAGTCGCCGGAGTTCGTGGCCGATGGTGGTGTGTGCCGGCTGGAATGGGCGATCGGTAGATGGTGGTGGTTCGGCAGTGGAACGTTGGTTGCTTCGGTCGGTGTTGCCGTTTGGACGAGCTTCAGTGAGGAACAAGACCTCGGTGAAAGAAGGGGCTTCGAGCGTGCAGAGAACCCACGAAGAAGAAGGAGGCCAGAAGAAAAAAAGAAAAGAATAAAAAAGGAAAAAGCAAAACAAAAACAAAAAAAATGGAAAACTATAAAAGGTACAAAAATGACTTCGGGAAGGAGGATTCGTAGCAGGAGAAAGTGCAGGAGAAAGTGCAGCAGAAGAAAGACGAAATAGGGAAGAAGACAAAAGTTTTTTTAAATATATATAATAATTTAAAAAATTTTAAAAATTTTAAAAATATATAAAAAAAATCTTTTTGTCTGTTTGGGTCGGACCCGCATTTAGGCTGGGTCAGCGGGTCGGATCGGGTTCACCCGGTCCGAACCCGCTCCCATGAATATTATAATATTAAAAATTTCAAAAATAATAAAAATTCAAAAATCCTCCTAAAATTCAAAAATTCAGTAAACATTAAAGGGTTAATACCTTAAAAACCCCAAACCTAGATATACTTGTGACAAATTTACCCCAAACTATTTTTTTGACCATGAAAAACCCCAAACTGGTAAACTTGTGACAAATTTACCCCGACTGATTATAAAAAACCCTAAACTGGTATATTTATGACAAATTTACCCCAAACTAATTTATTCGATCGCAAAAAACCCTAAACTGGTAAATTTGTGACAAATATACCTATGCTAAATTGGATTAATACCACAAAAAAATCATAAAAATTGTAAACTCAGACAAACGGAACATAAAATCCTAAATTGGTATACTTTGGTTGACCAATCACGTGTCATTTAACTTAATAATTTGAGAATAAAATTTAACGAAAACTAACATAGGGTAAATTTGTCACAAGTGTACCAGTTTGGGATAAATTTGTCAAAAGTATACCAGGTTTGGGGTTTTTGGTGGTCAAAAAAATAGTTTGGGGTAAATTTGTCACAAGTGTACCAGGTTTGGGGTTTTTTAGGGTATTATCCCAACATTAAAAAAATTCAAAAAAATTCAGAAAATATTGAAGAGTCGATTTTTTTATAAAAAATAAAAAAATAAGAAAAATTTTAAAAATATATTGTTATTTTTTATTATTTTTAAAAAAATTTAAAAATTTCGAAAATCCAAAAATGATGGGGTTTAGTTAGGAATTGCCATATCTTGTCTTCTTGGTATAATTAGGCTTTTATTTGCTCATATTTTGATTATATTGTATGTTTAATTTGCACATCTAATTATGTTTAATTGCACATATTTAATTTAACTGCAATTAGGATTTTAGTAGCTATGATCGTTACTTTAATAATTGCGCACCTACATGATCACCTCATATGTTAGTGGATATGTATAAAATTAATCCAAACCGCCTACCAACAAAATTATTTTGTTAAAATGAATAAGATTAGGTACAGAAAAGACATTAATTAGCCAATTAGTATAATCAAGTCCCCGACCTTAGATTCTCCGGTTGCGTAGGAAGTGTGACATACTCTCGTGCCTCACTTGGTTTCTAACCGACCCCAATAAGCTAGTGGTGATTCCTTATTGCAAAATTGTTAAAATATGCCAATGTCACATGGGGTATGAGCCTGGGAGAGCCCGCGCCTAATTATGGGCCTTAGACCCGTCTTTTAGGCAATACCCCTAAACCCGTTCCCTCCCCCTGAGGGTAGGTCACGACAGGCTCATAACAATATTGAGCACTAAACTCACATCCTCCACTATTTAGAAATTTAATCCATAATCAATCTCATAATCCACAATACATTTAAAAACCAATCATATAACATTTCATAATCCGGTTCCTCCGATAGAAATATATATTACAAAGCATTTCTCGTATCATTTCATAAAATAAATTCACAATCAAAACCATAATCCTTCTCATAACCTGATTTCGCAAACCAAATCGAATCAATTTTTGCAACTCAATTCATCAAACAAAATTTGTTTCTTAAAGCATTTCTCAAATTTATACCCATAACTTTTGGTAGTTCCTCCACAAAGCATTTGATCAAGGCATTTACAAATAATCATTTCAAATTATTTTAAACAATGTCTTTTTCAATCCCTCACAAACCCAAATGTATAACATGCAACAAAAGAAATATTTTCATGAAGAATTTTCTCCATTCATTGCATAATAATCGACTCATGAGTCATCTTCAAAAATGCTTTATCATGACATTTCAAAATCAATAGGGTAGTAAATATTTGATTTGACTTTTATGCAACAATAATGTCATTTCTAATTGATAATATATATAATCCATAGTATTTTGAAATATGAATTTTACAAACTCAAAGAAGAGATAGCATCACTCACCTAGATATACTCCATACCAAACAACAAAGCTCAATTAAATCAATGAACTAACATTCCTATTATATAAGTGAGAAATAGCGTCAAAACCAAGTAAAATGGTATCTCAATAATGGCTCAACTAAACTACACATAAAACGACACCTATGTGCTAAAAAATCACATATGCAAAGAGATTATTCAAGCCCTCCACAATGTAGAGCTTTAGCACGAAACTTGGTCACACTGTAACTTTCTCTACCAAACCCCATTCCAAACATTGTTACGGTCAATAATTGTTACAGTCAATAAAAAGCTCTTTCAACATACTATAAGGATCCCAACTCGACCGTTCCAAAATAAGTCGAGAACTGACAAAATATGGCCCCAACTTTGCTAGACGTGCACTATTCACCACGTGCGGGAAACTTCAAAATCTTGTTCTAGACAAACTATAAGTTTAAATCAATTTTTGTAAAAATGTTATAGCTCCACGACACCCTAAACTATTATTTCTATATTATTATGTATCTCAACAATTTCAAAATCGGAGTTTGCCGCACGAATTTCCAATAAGTCCGAATTTCAAGCCATGTGTTTGAAACTACTCTGATTGGAAGAACAATAGGCGCGAGTACTTACCGGACATTGCAATACATAGTTGATTCATCTTGACAAGGTCCCCGCGGTGCAAACGCGCAATCCCTTTTTTCTTTTCCCCTTTCTTCTTCTTCTTTCACTTTTTTCCTCCTTTGCCATTCTTTCTCTGTTTCTCGGCCGCTCAAGCTCTCGGCCTCTTCATAACGAGCCCGCTCTTGCTACGTTTGTTGACTAAGTCAACATTTTCTTTTCTTCTTTTTTTTTCGTGTGGGTCCCATCACCTTTGAAAAGTCAAAATATTACATGAACAAAGTCGTTTGCTGTTGTTGCAATTACAGGAGGAAGTATATGATTATCGTGTTCTGTCTGTGGTTGGGAAATTCGCCAATGTTTGTCGACCTTAGGTTTATATTTTACTTGAAAAACCTGCAAGTTGTAAAGTTAATCACAAGTTTGAAGTCATCGAGTCATCTTATGTCAACTAAGGCTACACCATAAAATATCATTTAAGATGCTTTACAAAATACAAACTTAAATTGATATGTGAAGAATACCGCATATATATAAAAACTTATATGCCTTATTATCAAGCAATGTGAGATACTTCAACATATTTTAAGAAGTAAAAACTTCCATGGACCTCATTCTCTGCATAACAACTTGTCTGAAAATTTTGCTTGTTCAGCGTAGTGAATGGATAAAAATTGGATAAAAAATGAACAGGGTGCAAAGATGTAATCAGATTCAACAGACAACAAAGACAAAGCATGGAAAAAAAGTATAAAGCCGACAGGTTGATGCTGATCAAGTCATCCAACATTTTCTTGTTTTAGTGTACAGTTCACCCATGAGCCGGGTCACTTTAGCTACAATGAGAAGTGCTCTGTGACGATGATGTCGCATTCATATTGCGACTGGCTGTCTCAGGTTGAGGCGCGTGGAGCCACAGAAAAGCCATGTAGTTTGACAATAATGAAAAGCGTTCCTATTAAACACGAAATACACCAAATAAAGTTAATGCTATAGAAGTTGCTGAGTAATGATTGAGCGAAATCCTCATCTTATTCTGCAATTTTTTTAACTTTCCTCTCTCCTGAGCATGCCTTTGCTCTACCTTGATTAGTAGGGAAAAAGATGATGGTCTTTTGATCTCTAGGAAAGTTTTGCTTTGATTAGTAGGGAAAATTCTATCATAGATGATGATCTTTTGATTAGGTGCAATCCTCATCTTATTCTGCAATTTTTCTTTTTACTGTCCTTGCTCATGAGTATGCCTTTCCTCTGCCTTGATTAGTAGGGAAAATACATCATAGATGACGATCTTTTGATCTCCAGGAAAGTTTTGCTCTCGTGGTTGATCAGAGCCTATTTTGTATCAGTTAAACTTACCTTTACCACCTTACAATAATTACCTACTTCATTCTTGTGACAGGTCATCTGGAGTTCAAAGCGTTGGAACCAAAGAAGGGATATCAAGATTGACTGGAGGGAACGAATATTCCATGCGGTCAAGACTTTGATGCATCACATAGTTTCTTCTTCTTAATTTGCTTCTCTTATAAAAGTGAACACCCATCAGAAGAAACGGCAAGAAAAAGCTGCCAGAAATAGCGAAATCCCCATTATTACTGCAATTTGGCATATGCTATTGTCTACTTTTCATACTCTCATGAATTGGCATAGCAATCTTCTCCATTTAATTATATCATCAGTTCTTTTCAGAGTGTGCATTTCCACTGACCTGATTACTAGAGAAGGCTCTATGAGAGATGGTGATGTGTTGATCTCCAGTGGTGGAGATTTTGCTCTTGGCTTCTTTAGCCCCGGCAATTCTAGCCATAGGTACTTAGGGTTATGGTATAACAAAATTCCCATGAAAACGATCGCATGGGTCGCCAACCGGGACAACCCTGTCAAAGATAATTCAGGACATCTTGTTATCGACAAGCTGGGGAATCTCATACTCTATGACACAAAGAGAAGCATCTCTGTTTGGGGTAGCAATCTTTCATTATCTTCGGTGGCGAGTGACTGTGTAGCTCAACTTTTGGATTCGGGTAATCTTGTTCTGTTTCAGGATGGCAAAAAGAGTTCAGTTCTTTGGCAGAGTTTCGACCATCCGACCGATACTTTGCTTCCCTCCATGATACTCGGGCTCAACCGCACCAGTGGCCTAAATAGAATCCTTACATCTTGGAAGTCTCAGGATGACCCTGGAACAGGAACGGCTTATTACATGATCAACCCCAGTGGTTTCCCGCACCTAACCTTGTACAAAAATAAGGTTCCGTTGTGGCAACCAAGCCCCTGGAACGGAGTCAGATTGAATGCGATCCCAGCTGTAGGCGAGTCCTCATATTTCAACTTTAGCATCATAATTGATGCCGATGAGGCCATCTTATTGTCAAATGTTCTTAACTCGTCAATCTATGTGAGGGGAGTGGTTCAAGAGTCCGGAATCGTCCAACTGTTCACGTGGGTCGAAAGAAAGAGCGAGTGGGTCACTTTTTTCACCAAACCAGAGGACCAATGTGACTCCTATGGGCATTGTGGTGCCAATGGAAACTGTCATTCCGATAGCATGGACCAAATTGAGTGCAACTGCCTGCCTGGGTTTACCCCTAAGTCCCCGAACGATTGGAGCATGAGAGACAGTTCAGGTGGGTGCATCAGGAAGAATCAAGAATCAGTTTGCAAGAATGGTGAAGGGTTCGTAAAAGTAGCTGACGTAAAAGTGCCAGACACTTCGGTCGCATCTTTTGACACGAATATGACTTTGAGGGAGTGCGAAAGTGTATGCATGAGGAATTGTTCATGCACAGCCTATGCAGATGCAGATTTTACGAGAGGAGGAAGAGGATGCTTGATGTGGTATGGAGACTTGATGGATACAAGACACATCTCAGGTGGAGGACGAGACTTATTCGTGCGCGTGGATGCACTTGTATTAGGTAATCCTAGAAAGGAAAATCAGTTGGACATTCTAATTTGCTTAAATTTTTGTCACTGCTATTATGTGATTGCAGTCACACGGTCAGTCTTATATGATAGATCGACTAAAAGTTTCTCCTTTCAGCTGAATTTCAGAAGAAAGGATTTCTTTCGAGGAAAAAGGTGTCAGCAACCTTGATAGGGTTAGTTTCTGCTGCAGCAATAATCTCTCTTGCGGTATCTATTGTGCTCGTGAAAAAGACAAGAAAAGGTAAGAGTAATCTGCTTGTTTCTTATATGTCCACGCTACAGACCCTTCTTTTGCCGTTTTTAAAACCAGATATCTACATGTATCGCACTAAACTTCTGGTGCTTTTAGCGACTTGAGGATTTGGGTCTCATGAAGCCACATATGCTTGTCAGGACAAATGACAATTAGGGCGCGTTTGGCAACCGGCCAAATAGTGTTTGATTATGTTCTTTTGTTTCTGAAAGTAAATTTGGAACAGAAATCCATTTAATAAATTATTTATTCCTGAAAACAAATTTGTTCTTGATAATAGATTTGGAATAGAATTGAGAAGTAAAAAAAGTTGGTTCATTATTCCTGGTAACAATTCCAGAATTAAGCCAACATAAATTTTTCTTTTCTTTTTTCTTCTTCTTTCCTTCTTGTTTTTCTTCCTTTTCTCTTCTTCTTCCATTGCCACTGCCATTGGCCACCGCCATTGGTTGCCAATGACCTGTTGTGTGAGCTTCGACGAGCTCACCCAAGGCTCTCCTGGCCATTGGTAAGGCTCGGCTTCACTAGATCTCGAGCCTCCCCTAGCCATTGGCAAGCCAAGCCTGGCGAAAACGAGGCTCGACCGACGAGGCACAGCCTCACCAAGGGTCGGAGACCCTCCGACGAGGTTGGCAACCCTCGTCTGGCCAGTCGTTGGTCATCCCAAGGCCAGCGATCAGCTAAGGAAGAAGATAAAGAAAAGAAGATCATTAAAAATTAGAAGAAAATGGTTTGGATTAGAAATTTTGAGGACAATATCAAACGCAATTCTATTTTGGACATAAAAATACGCAATTCTATTTTGGACATAAAAATTTTGGTTACTTACCAAACAACTTCAAATACTTAGAATTTGTTCTCAAGAACATAATTAAAAAAATTATTTTTAATCAGAAATTGTTCCCAGGAACATAATGGTTACCAAACACACCCTCAATGTTGACTCATACTGATTTGTAGTTCTTTTATGTGATAGGTTCTGAGGTTGGAAAGGAGCTAGATGGAACAACAAAAGATCAAGAATTACCTCTCTTAGATATCACCACTATTAAAGCTGCCACAGACAATTTCTCCTCAACGAACAAGCTTGGACAAGGAGGATTCGGTCCAGTCTACAAGGTACTATATCATGTCCTAACACTAAACTCCGTTGATCTCCCTTTCTGCCTTAGTCTCAGTTGTCCAAGATGGTTGATGTATGAGGTCAACAATTGGGTTTCCTTAAGAAAGCCTGAACTAAAACAAGGTAACAAAGAAGTTTTCATGGATTATGTCTTAAGGCGAGACGATATTTCAGGGGCGGTTGGCCAGTGGACACGACGTAGCTGTGAAGAGATTATCGAAGGGTTCAGGACAAGGGTGTCAAGAATTCAAGAACGAAGTGATGCTTATAGCCAAACTCCAACACAGGAATCTCGTGAGGCTTTTGGGCTGTTGCATCAGTCTAGACGAGAGGATGTTAATCTACGAGTACTTGCCTAACAAAAGTTTGGATTGCTTCATTTTCAGTATGGCCTTTCCTTCTTTTTCCTCTTCATGTTAATCTAATTGTTGAGATGCCTCACCATTGGCATCGATTTCATGACAAAACTGTCGGTAAATTCCTTTTTCTGGCCTTGGGTCACAGATGAAGCAAAAAGGACAACCCTTGATTGGAACCAACGTTTCAAAATTATTCTTGGAATTGCCCGAGGAGTTTTATATCTTCACCAAGATTCAAGACATAGAATCATACATCGAGACCTCAAAGCAAGCAATGTCCTACTTGATTCCGCAATGAATCCAAAAATTTCTGATTTTGGGATGGCTAAGATGTTTGGAGAAGACCAGATCCAAGCAAATACAAACAGAGTGGTCGGAACATAGTAAGTTATTTAATACTGCCTACCCTTGTCATCCAAGCACTCAATAAGGGAGAGATACAAACTAATTAGATGCCCTGATATATTCACGTCGTCCAATTTTTTTGTAGTGGTTATATGTCTCCAGAATATGCAATGCAAGGATTATACTCAACCAAGTCTGATGTTTTCAGCTTTGGTGTCATATTACTAGAAATAGTCAGTGGCAAGAGGAACACTGATTTCTACAATGACAGTGCATGTCTGAATCTCATTGCACATGTAAGGACATAGGACGAAAGATTCCTTCACCCCAATTTACCTTCTACGGCTTCTTGAAATCAAATTTCATTGCTTCATCTCTCTAAGATGTTGTTACCTTCAACTTTTGTAGGTTTGGAACTTATGGAAAGAAGGAAAATCCTCCGACATAGTTGATTCATTGATGGCCCAACCCTATAACACTCGTCAGGTTTCAAGAAGCATCCAAATCGGCTTACTGTGCGTACAAGAACATGCGGCAGTCCGGCCAACCATGATGGACATTGTCTTAATGTTGGGTAATGAGGCAGCTCTTGCCTCTCCTGATAAGCCTGCATTCATTTTGAAAGGAAGCGGCAACATTCTTGACCTTCCACCCATTGCTGGAGCTTCTGCGAACGGGGTAACCATAACTGAGCTTGATGGTCGATAATTGTACTTGATGTGACCATCGTTTTATCATCCATCCTTTCCAGTTAGATAAAGGCCACAAAAAGCTCGAACCACCTTTAACCAAAGGGTCCCTATACTGAATCGACAGAGGTTCCCATGTAGCCAAGAAAAAAAATACTAGGAATGCTCCTCAGATGCTAAGAAGTTGCCAGGTCAGTATTGTAACTTCTGCTAAAAAGGAGTTCAACTATTCTAGGCAACAAGAGGAGTCAAATACTTGTGTCAACAGATTAGACATTAGTGATAGGAGATGGGGGTTATGAAAGATTCAAATGAGTTTCATAATTTGTTCGGATTTAGTGCTTGTTTGAACAATTACATCGTACTGGTACTAGCTCAGTTTGATCCAAAGAACGATTCCATCGTTCCGGGCCCAAAAAAAGGACCGTTTGTGCCTTGTAAACCTCAATATCGATAACCTATTTTTATCTACATTGCGCAAATAACCCCAATTCTAGCTTCAGGCTAGACAGATTCTAAAGCACGTGAATATTACATGCATGAACGCTCACCTTCAGTAATAAGAGAATAGCTAGCACAGTTACTCATCTATTTGGCAATATTGAAGAAAGGGAAAAGTACCAAAATAGTCTTAAACCTTTTGTATCGGTACCAATTTAGTTCTAAACTTTTTAATTGGACTAATTTAATCCTAAGCATTTTCACATTGGTACCAATTTAGTCCATCCAGCTAATTTAAGCTAGAAATTACTAACATAGCCACCGGCGGTCTTATGTGGCACCACGTGGACAAATTTTATAATTTTTTAAATATTTTTTTTTCAGATTTTTAAATATTTTATTATTATTATTTTTTACTCCTTACCCCTTGGCCAGCGAGGTCACTGGCTGGCCAACCATCGCCAGCCATAGGCTGGTCAAGGCGAGGGGCCTCGCGCCCTAGTCGGCCACTGGCGAGAGCCACCGCGCCCTCACCAGCCATAAGCGAGGGTGTCAGCCCACACCCAGATCTAGGCAAGGACCAAAACCCTCGCCTGTTGCCAACCGAGGTCATTTGCACCCTTGCTTAGATCTTGGCGGGGGCCGACACTCTCGCTTGTGGCCGACAAGGGCGCAACAGCCCTTGCTAGTGGCCAGCGAGGGCGCAGGGCCCCTGGCCCCAACTAGCCTGTGGCTAGCAATGGTCGGACGACCGGCGACCTCGCCGACCAAGGGGTAAGGAGAAAAGAAAAAAAAGAAAAAATAATAATAATTTAAAAAATCTGAAAAAAATATAAACAAATTATAAAATTTGTCCACGTGATGCCACATAAGACAGTCGATGGCCACATCAGCAATTTCTGATTTAAATTAGCCGGATTGACTGAATTGGTGCCAATATGAAAATATTTATGACTAAATTTGTCCAATTAAAAAGTTTATGGCTGAATTGGTACCAATACAAAAGATTTAAAACTATTTTGATACTTTTCCCATTGAAGAAATAGCATACTCACCTTTTAGTCCTTTGCCTCGTGCGACTCAAGGTGCTAATAGATTTTCTCATGAAGGCTGTGGTACTCAGATTCCGCGACAAATAAAAATTGTATGCGATTGATTGAGACAACTGTACAAATTTAAAGGGGTAAAAATGCACTCTAACGGGAGATGATGGTGTGCGTTCCAAATGCTTTACTGTTAGCAAATTCGTGTCAAATCGTGTGAAAATAGGTCCCAAGACCGATTAGTTCGTTTCAGATAATTTTATAGTTATTGTACTTGCAAGCTTACCAATAGGAAACAAGGCTTTAGTGAATCCCGTGGAACTTGGTTTAATGATTGAGGGAATGGCCTTGATGTGTTGTTCAAGAATACGATACGGATTCGATTTCTCGTGTATTGACAAATGCAAATAAAGAAAAGAGTTTTTTAATGAATCTTTTCAAATAGGCAAAGACATGGGTTAATGGGCTTGTGCTCTTTTTGTAAACACAGTAATCTTAAAAGTTTTGAACCCAAGGATGTAGCTGAAGACACCTGAGTACTAAACCAAAGGCGCGGAGTATTTTATGCATTGCGTCACATAGCTACTTAGTGAATGTATTATGTTTACTAAGTTGAATTTGAATAGTTAGATTTTAGAAATGATTAGGTGACAGTCTTTAATTTACTATAAGAATAATAATTTATTAAAACCATTAAAAATCAAATCACAAATAATTATAAATTATTGTGGGAAATATTTTTTAAGAATTTGTCACTCACAATAGATCGTTATTCTCATGGTATCTTGTGACATCCGGATTTTCGGGTTTTAATTTCGACTGGATAAATGGGGCCATCTTCGTTCAATTGAAACCAGAGATTGTGAAATTGGGATGCAAGTACGCCACAGTGGTAAGGAAAAATACCAATTTGATTGATGAGGTGTTGAATGAATTAATGGGGGTCAATTTGATTTAATTCAAGTGGGATTAAGATTTAATTGGAAGAGAATTAAGTGAAATTGAAGACATTGTTGCACAAGTTTTAGGCCCTGGCAGAAAATGGAATTGCACCAATTGGAAGAGGTTGTGGGAGATAGTGGAGTGTGATGTCATCCTAGGTCATGGTGGGCCATTTTTGTTGAATAAAAGAAAGAGAAAAAGAAAAGAAAAAGCCCCCCTTCTTCTCTCTCCTCCCTCTCTTCTTCCTCTCTCTCCCGTCGCCTCTCTTCTCCATCTTCTTCTCCTTGCTTCTTCGGATCCAGCAACTGAAGAAGGCTCGATCGGAAGCCAGCAACCGCCACCAGCCGGAGCCTCGCCGCTTGTCCATCACCACCGCCACCGTGCCGTCCGCTCGTCTCGCCCACTCGCCCGACCGGCCGAAGACCAGCGAAGGTTGCAGCACCGTCAGAGGAGCTGCTCGCCGCCCATGCTCTGCTCGCCATCGCCGGAGTCGCCGTCCTCGCCCCACGTCGTCTCGCCGCCGAGCTGCCGTCCTTTTGCGCCGCTGCTGGCCGCGCTTCTTGGCGGCCTTCTTGCTAGCTCATCGTCCCGAGCTGCTGTTCAGCTCGCGCAGGAGCTGCCGAAGCTCCCTCCGGCCACCGTGAGGCCTCGCTTGGCCGCCGCCTCACCCGTCCGTGCCGCCCCAAGCTGCCGCCAGTCCTCCTCCGCCCTTTCCGACCCGAACCGGCGCCGGATCTGCTCCCTCTCGGCCCCGATCAGCAACCTAGAAAATGGGTATGGCAGCCCACGTTTGGCCCGTTTTGGCCGCCTTCCCGAGCCCGGATGCTCGGCCCGCTTTGAGGAAAGTTGTTCTCCTCGGCGTCCTCGTCGTTTTGGTCCGCTCGGCTCGCTAATCCGGTGAGTTTAACTCACTAAACCTCGCTTAGAGGGTTAATTATGCTTTATGTGTGATTAGCTTAAGTTAATTAAGCTTAGGTGGTTAGTTTAGTTTATTTAATTGTGACTTAAATTAAGAGGTTTGTTTAATTTAAAGCATGTTTAATTAAATGCTAAGAGAGTTCATTTAATAATAAACATTGATGTGACATAATAGGTTTTATTTTTGATTTATTTAAATGTTTCGAAATTCTGGAATTTATAATATTATATTATATTCCGAAATTATTAAAATAATATTAAAAAAACGGAAAAATTATTTTTGACCCTGGTTGCTCAGAATTTCGTGCCGATCGCTGCTGTGTGTTCAGATTTTGAAATTGATGGTTGGATTTTATAAATTGAGTGGGAATGACGAAGCATATGGATATTATTATTTAATTAATTTTCAGAATAAATTTAATTATTTATTAAAATTCGAAAATTTCGTCGGGACCCTAAACTCTCAAAATTTCGTGCCAATCGCTGCTGTGTATTTAGGATTTGAATTTGATGATTGATTGTGGCAAATTGAGTGTTGATTGTGATAAATATGGATTTTATTCATAAAATCCCAAGTGAACTGGATTGTTAATGGCTAATATCGTAATTGGTTTATGTGAGTGAAATGTAAAGTATCCAATGATCGGTATCGAATTGTCGTGTGCTAGTTGAAAGGCTCGGGTCGCAGTAGTGGCTAGGCCAACTGGATCTTTATTCTGCTAGAAATGCCGTCAAGAGAATGACGTGGCTTGGTCGCAGTAGTGGCGAGACCGACTGACCTTTATTCTTTTAGAAATGCCGTCAAAAGAATGACGTGGCTTGGTCGCAGAAATGCCGTGGCGAGACCGACTAGACCTTTATTCTTCTAAAAATGCCGTCAAGAGAATGACGTGGCTTGGAAATGACGTGGCTTGGTCGCAGTAGTGGCGAGAATGACGTGGCGAGACCGACTGGACCTTTATTCTTTTAGAAATGCCGTCAAGAGAATGACGTGGCTTGGTCGCAGTAGTGGCGAGACCGACTGGACCTTTATTCTTCTAGAAATGCCGTCAAGAGAATGACGTGGCTTGGTCGCAGTAGTGGCGAGACCGACTGGACCTTTATTCTTCTAGAAATGTCGTCGATAGAATGACGTGGCTTGGTCGCAATAGTGGCGGGACCGACTGGACCTTTATTCTTCTCGAAATGCCATAATGTTAATAGATAGCCGGCCTGGGAGTAGGCTATGCCCTTGTGTGGCAGTGAATAATAATTAGAATGCGTGCTAAGTGCGATCGTGATTTATATGAAAGTGATGGCGTTCCAATTGTTTGAATTATTATTATTAGCTGAGATTATGTGATACAAATTGTGCTAACTTGCAGGAAGGAATTGAGGCGAGGTAAGTTCTCTGTGTGATGTGGCTAGGCCACCATTGGGCGTATTTTCTTTCTAATAGGGGTTTAGGGGGTTGAACTTGCTGAGACGTTGTCTCAGTGGTTATTGAATAACCATTTCAGGTCCCTGGTGGATGGAGCGGCCATATAGCTTTGGTTGGCCTTGAGGAGTTGGAGAGGTGAAATCATAAGGATTGGAGATCGTGTACGACTTGCAGGTCGTAGGATAACCTCTTTTTAAGAGCTAGTCTTTTGTAGACTGTTGGCCGTAAACCTCTGTTTGTAATTCTGTTGAATTATGTTTAAGTGTTATGTTGTGATTTTGCTTTCTGCTTTTCTATCCCGTATTTCATTGTCAGGGGATTATAATACGTTCCGCTTGTGCAATAATAAATGAATGGGGTCGGCGACACTACCTGGGAATG
This sequence comes from Eucalyptus shirleyi, assembly GCA_017140165.1. NCBI lineage: Eukaryota > Viridiplantae > Streptophyta > Magnoliopsida > Myrtales > Myrtaceae > Eucalyptus > Eucalyptus shirleyi. The sequence continues at coordinate 45,720,385 of CM029450.1, forward strand.
TCGCAATTGCATGACCATGGTGGGATGTTGGCACGCTCGAGGTTCGGGGCGTGACATATCTCAAAAACTTTTATGCTAGTAAAGCTCATTAGATTTTATGGATTCGCATGGGACTCACATTGTACCCATCTGATTAAACAGCCAACATGTGTTTAGTATACGTACTCCACTCATCAGATACTTGCATGCGTAGGATGAACATGACATAACGACCCAAATGGGAGCTACAACATTAACATATGACAAAGATGCCAAAATCACACTCCATATATGAAAATTACTGATGAAAGAGTGGGGCAGGAGGGAGGGAAGGAGGGAGGGAGTTATATTTTTCTTTTGCACATGTAAAAAAATTAATTTACACTAACAAGTTGAGACAGTGTTATACATGCCATTTTATACTATTGAATTCCTAAAGTAAAATCCCATTTGGAGTCATGCAGATCCTCCTTGAGCATAGTTAAAACAGAAAAGAAATTGCGTTTGGAACGAGACCTAATGGAGCAGATTCAAAGGTGCAAAGAAAAAGATAAAACCTTTTTTTTCAAGAAACAAGCTTGCCGTAGAAGCTACAAACTCAGCGTTGTTATGCCACTGATTAGCCAAGACAAAGTAAAGGCAAAGTCTCTCCCAACAAAGCATATATAATTATAGCTGCCTGGACAGCGACTGTGAGTCCTACTTTATTTAACACGACAATGATACCAAGATGCTGCTTCTTTCCCCCTTTTCATTATTCTTTCTTTAAATCATCTTTTCATTTAATTAGACTAGGAAAAAAAAAAAGTCTCAATTCTCTTAAAATGCATCAATTTTAGATTGAATTCCACTTCTGACCTAAACTCTTTTTGTGTCACAAAAAAGTATCAATTTTAGGATGGGTCCCCATTCTAACGAAACTTTTATTCGTCTTATAAAAAAACAACATTACAATGGATCTCAATTCGGTTGATACCCAAATCCAGCTCTCGTTAAGTGGAAACACACGTAGAGAGAGTGTGTGTATGTGTGTAAGAACTTAAAATGAAATGTTGCATTTTAAGTGGCATCAACGCCACTAAATAGTAATGTCATCCACACCACAGTAGTCGTACCTGGTAGGATGCAGGCGAAGACTAAATAGTAACGTCAGCTATTTCCAATCAAAATTGATGAAAATGACTATATTAAAAAAATCATCAAAGGTTTTAAGACAATATTGTCCAATGTATCATAAGTTTACGACTTTTTGAACAATTTTTACTTCATTTTGAGTGCCCAAAACTTTTAAGAAGTAATATTTAGAGGATAGTTCATCCCATTACTGCTATTTTAAGAAGTTATATTTTATTTCATGGCTATTTTCGCTTCCACGAAGGGTAAAAAGAAAGGAAAAAAAAAAAAAGGTTCTACATAAATAAAGACAAGGATACACCAGCGAAGCTTGCCAGAGAGACTGCGAGGATTTACGAAAGACACGATCGAGAAGAGGGTCTCGGAGGAGGTGAGGAGATGGGGAGCTTTACGAGGAAGAAGGCGTTGAAGTCCAGGTAACGCTGTATTTTTCTCATATCTGAGCGAGGGCACGCCCTAGCTGGCCACAGGCAAGGTTATTGGCCACAAGAGGAGAGGAGCTGATGATTGAGGTGAGGAGGTGCTAGACTCCGGATTTGGGTTTAAGGTCGAAGAAGAATGATCAAGAATAAAAGGGAAAAAAAAATGTAAAGAAAAAAGAGAAATAACATTCAGAAATTTTTTTAAAAAATTGCCAAAAAATTTAAAACTAAATTGACATATGTATAGTCGTCTTCTGATCTGAAAAATGCACATTCACACTTTGAGAATATACAAATTCCATCCATTCTATCAAACTATTAATTTGAAAAATATGTCAACATGATAAATACTCGGCAATGACGGTGGACAAAAGTCGGACATTGAATGTCACTGATTTGTTATCATCAAGGACTATACTTGAGCTCCACGGCAAACTTTTCCAAGGTTCAGTTTATTATTTTTACTCTTAATAACCGCAAGGTCATTCTCTTTAAGTGCCTTCAAAAAATCTCAATAGCTATTTCAATGGTAACTGCAGGAAGACGAAAGTCTCCGGTCAATTCTCTCTCGTTAGTCCAAGGATAATGGCAAGTCGAGCACAACAACGATGACCGTTCGGGATGGGACCACGATCTCAGTGGTCAGAATCACATGTAAGGAGAAAAATTTGTCTTATTTTGGGAATAGTCCTGCTCATAGAGTAATTAAAAGAATTGTTTAATTCAAACCCAAATTTTTGAATTTTACCAATTTAATCCGAAAACTTTGCAGAATATTCCAATATAGTCCTTTCTATCAATTTTTTCTAGCGATCACTACGTGGTGGTTCACTAATTGCTGACCATCCTACGAAACATACCGCCACATCAACGATTTTGGGAAGCTTGAAGGACTACATTAGAATTTTGTGTAAAACTTTAGAACTATATTTACAAAATTAGAAAATTTATGACCTAATTGGTATTTATACAGTAGGTTTATGACCAATTTGACAATTCCCTTTGCACTAATTCGTATTTATGTATATTCTTGAGCTTGAAACATGTTAAAGGGAAACAACAAAAGAATCTCGGAATATTCGCTAGAAACATCTGATTTTTGATTTCTTAAAAACCATTCCACGTGACTTTGAAAAGTGCTACACATACATTGCCTTGGTGGTCGGGTGCTGCTTCGACCCCATACCCGATGCGAGTACGAAGGCCCCCCCAGGCAATGTCCTTATCTCACTTGTGTTATGGATAGCACAGATTTTTCTCACAGTTATAAAAGAAAAATAGGGATTCACGAATCATTCATATAAATGATGAGGCCTACCTTATTTTTTTGACGGTAAAACACCAATATATATATTAATACGAGTAACCCATACAACCAGCTACTATAGCATCCGCACATAACAAGTTCATGAGAGGAGAGAGCGGAAGAAGAGCCCAACTACGAGTCAAAGAAGTTCTATTATGGGCCTTGCAGGCCCAGTCGGCTACTATGTTTGCCTCTCTTCGACAGAACCCTAGCGAGAGATTGGAGAAAAGGGTGAACAGGAAGGCTGCCTCTGAGAAGAGAGCTCGATCCGTCCATGGCAGCTGTGTCTGACGATTCAACGTTTCCACCAGGGTGAGATTATCATATTCTAGCAGGAGCTTTGCATTTTGGAGCCCTTGATCAAGAAGATGCCGAAGCGTCAAGGAAAGGGCTTGGATCTCGACCTGTATAGCGGAGTACGCAGCAACGCCTATGGAGAAACCATCAGTAAGTCTGCCCTGGTGATCCCTGCAAATACAAGCTATGTTGCCTTGATTGCTACCCTGTTGATAAGATCCATCCATATTAACCTTCAGGACCCCGGATCTAGGGGACACCAGAGAGTTTCCTTATTTTTGATCGAGAGATCCTTTTGTGTGCAGGAGGGCAAAGACAACCGATCGACCTGGGTATGAGTCAGTGCTGCTTCTGCAACCCGGATCGGATCGGGAAAAGTTCCTCGGAAAAGGAAAGCATTCCGAGCTTGCCAGATTTGCCACAATATATTATAGATAAGCGCCAGTCGAAGTAATCGGTTGCCATTCCCTACCGTGGACACAATCCATGAGTCTAGATGCTGGATATTGTTGGGGTTGATAGAGATCCTGATCTGGGAGTGTGACCACACCCGTTTAGTCCATGAACAAAGTAAGAACAGATGTTCTAAATTTTCTGGAACCTGATTTTTACATAGAGAGCAACAAGGGCTTGCTATAATATGCCTTCGATGCAGGTTGTCTCTCATCGCTAAGGAGTTGCTACATATGGACCAGAGAAAGATGCGGATCTTGGGAGCGGCAGGCATCTTCCATAGATTACGCCAAAGCTAGGTAGGAATTTGGTACGACGTAGAAGCACCAGTTGTTGGAATACCATATTTAGTCTTTGTGATTGCATGATATGCTGATTTGACCGTGAATGTGCCTTGATTAGTAGCTGTCCATATGAGTGCATCTTTGGTGAAGGTAGGTCTGATCTGAATGTCTGTGATTTGTTGAATGATCGGCAAGTCGAAAAATTTGTGCAGTAAATCTATCTTCCATGAGCTGGTAGACTGATCAATAAGATCAGCTACTAGCATGGGTTCTTCTTGGGCCTTTAGTCCACCTAGAATGCCCATAGGTAGCCATCTGTCTTCTCTAATGTTGATGCATTTTCCATCCCCTACTAACCAACGAATGTTGGGTAAAATGGCTTCCCTCCCGCTCAAGAGACTCTGCCAGCCCCATGATGGGTGAGAGCCCTTGACAGCTTTAAAAAAAGTGGAGGAATGAAAATATAAACCTCTAAAAAACTTTCCCCATAATGATAAAGGTTGTTGCATAAGGCGCCATGCTTGCTTGCCAAGCATGGCTTGATTGAAACTGATTAAATCTCTAAAGCCCAAACCCCCTACTTCCTTTCAATTATGTAGTCCTTTCCAACACTGCCAATGAATGCCAGACTTGCTTGTATCATTGTTCCACCAGAATTTAGCCATACGATGTTCTATAACTTTGCATAAGGAAATAGGAATCTTAAAAACAGACATGGCATATTGCGGATTTGATTGAATCACAGTCTTAAGCAAAACTTCCTTCTCTCCCTTAGATATAAGTTTCTCCTTCCACCCCTCTAATTTCGACTGAATTCTACTTAGAAGTCAAGAAAACATATCCCTTTTAGACCTTCCCCAATCAGTAGGTATCCCTAAATACTTACCACATCGCTGTAAAATGGGTACCCTTAATTCACAAGCCAAATTTTCTTGGAGAGAAATAGGACAAGATGGACTAAAGAAAATTCCAAATTTGTTTCGATTAATAGTTTGTCCAGTGGCCAAACAATACTAGTTTAATATATTAGATAGATTCTGGCACTTCAGCAAGGTACCATCAAGAAAGAACACAACATCATAGCAAAAAATAAATGTGATAAAGTAGGACACCAGTGATTTAACTTAATGCCTTTGAGTAAGCCCATATCCATAGCATTCCGGATTAGGAAGAATAAGAGATTGGCAATGAGAATAAATAAGTAAGGGGATAAAGGATCACCCTGCCGAAGCCCTCTGGTTGGATGAAAACTTTGTAAATACTCGCCATTCATTTTGACACACAAAGTTGTTGTTGAGAAGCACTGCATAATTAGTTGGACCCAGTGAGAATGAAAGCCTAATCAAAGTAAATAATCCTGAAGAAAATCCCATTCAACACGGTCATATGCTTTTTGCATATCTACTTTAAGTACTGCTTGAAAATGACGCTTCCTTCTTCTGGTCTTTAGCTGATGAATGACTTCCTGTACTATGAGAACATTGTCTTGGATCTGTCTTCTGACAACGAAAGCACTTTGTTCCTAAGAAATTAAGGTAGGCAGCAAGGGTTTTAACCTATTAGCAAGCACTTTAGAAAAAATCTTATAAGCATAGTTGCACAAGTTAATAGGACAATACTGATCCAAGCTTTCTGGGTTTGGGGTTTTGGGGATCAAAGTGATAGTAGTTCTATTTAAAGCTAAAGGTAATGATCCAGAATTAAAAAATTGTTGAACTGCTCGATAAATATCCATTTTAAGAACTTCCCAATGAGATTGATAAAATATTCCATTCAAACCATCTAGACCTGTGGCTTTTGAAGCACCTAATTGAAATGTAGCCTCTTTAACTTCTTCAATTGTTGCCTGTGCAAGAAGCATTGCATTCATTTCTGCACTAACTACCTGTGGACACTGTTGTAAAATCTGTTCATAACAGCGAGGGCCTGAAGTAGTATAAAGCTGTGAAAAATAAGTGGTAGTCATTTCTTGGAGCTTTCCAGGATCCCGAACCCATTGCTGATGTTCATCTCGCAATACAGTAATATGATTACGTTGTCTTCTTTGAAGGGTAGTGGCATGAAAGAATCTAGTATTTTGATCTCCCCACTTTAACCAATTTATCCGAGAACGCATCGCCCAAAATTGCTCTTCCCTCTGCCATACTTTCTGAAGTTCTTTTTTAAAATTCGTTGCCGTGATTGATTCAATGAAGTAAGATGCTAATTTGTCATAATTTGTAACTGGTGCTCTAATTCTATTGCATGTTGCTGGTTATGGGAGAATTTCTTGCGACTCCAAGTGGATAAATTTGCAGCAACCGTGCGAAGCTTGGCTGAGAGAGGAGAGTCCTGCCTCGAAACAGAGTACCAAGAGTTTGAATGACTAAGTGACAGTCAAGATCCTGATTCCAGAAAGCTTCAAAGGTAAAATGCCTCTTTCGTCGAACCGTACAGGGTTTAGTATCTAATACAAGTGGACTGTGGTCTGATCCTACTGCAGGGAGAGCAAGCACCTGAGCATTCGGGAACGTGACGCGCCATTCTGCAGTACATATAGCCCGATCAAGACGCTCCTTTACTAAGGCATCCCCATCTCGGTTATTAGACCATGTGAAAGCGCAGCCATGAGAAGGGAGATCCAACAAGCAACAATCATTAAGAACATCTCGAAATGAAGATAGGCGGTAAGTGTCAGCAGGTCGAGATCCCATTTTCTCCCAACGGTTGAGAATTTCATTAAAATCACCGAGGCAAACCCAAGGTAAAACATTATAACTGCTAACCCGTCGCAAGGTCTGCCAAAGATACTGACAGTCATGAAAAACTGCAGGAGCATGAAGACAAGTAATCCGCATGGATCTGCCCTCCGAGATATCATGGCAGATAAAGTCAAAAAAATGAGGATTGGAGGTAATGTCAATCAACCTTAATCCATCATTCCAAAAAAGGGCTAAGCCACCTACAGAGCCAACAGGGCTGAACACTTGAAGATGCAAAAAACATAAGGTACGTTTCAGGCAAAATAAAAATTCATCGCCATTCTTCGTTTCCATCAAAAATAGCAAGTCAGGCTTTTCTTTAGCCATTAGGGCTTTTAAAACTTGAACTGTCAGGGGATTGCCCAAACCCTGACAGTTCCAACTGAGAATTTTCATCTTTGAACATGTGGCTGTTTAGGGCCAGCCACCGTCGCCCACAAAGTATCTTCAGCCACCTCGACAATTGGCGTATCCAACAAGAGCGAATCATCATAAGCTCCCAGTTGCCCTCCAGGTATGTCATATGGAGTGTAGCGTCATGGTTTCTTAGCAAGGCCTATTTTAATACTCTGACGAACACTTTTTCCTTTCTTTGCTTGAGGAATTGAGGTCTGCATTTGCACTCCTTTAAGCTTTTCCTCCGCAAGAATTAAAGCAGTATTGATATTATGGCGCGTCGAAGGAACTGAGCCTGCTGTGATGGAATTGGCCTGCTGTGGAGAAGCTGTTACTTTGGGGGTAGGTGGTGGTAGAAGAGGGATAGGGAGAGCCTTGGTAGGAGGTGTTTCAAGTATGGTTTCCTCCCACTCCTCATCCACAGCTGATTTGTCATAATAGAATTTCCAGTAAGGGCTAGATTGCTGAATTTCAGCTTTTAACCAAGGGCCATAAGGTGTTTTCCCAAAGTCTGTCATCATATTCTCCTCAAAAGGTACTGACGGACAGGAGTCAGTGTAATGGCCCAATCGGCCAAAGGAGTAACAGTAGTGAGGTAACCGTTCATACCTGAAATCCAGCCAAAAAGTTTGATTTTTGAATTTAATTAGTCTACCTACCTTCAAAGGTTCAGATAAAGCCAGCTCTACTCTTGCTCGGCTTGCTCTCAGAGTGGAACCAGTTACAAAATCAGATTTTACTTGCAGAACAGCCCCTACCATACTTACTACCTTGCGAATCATATCATCTGTACAACATTCTAAGGGCAGACCAATTACCTGGACCCAGAATGCACAGGTAGAAAAATCATAAGATGTCCCAAGGTTTAAAATTAATAAGATGTCCCGAGAATTGCCAAGGTCCAGTTTCTAGGATTCTCTATTTTTCAGCTTGAGACCGAAATTTTGCTAAATAAATTCCGGCTTCTCTCTGCATAATATCAACTTGCTCCGACCTCCATGCCCTCTTCAAGACCGATTGGAAAGCTTGGAAATTAAAGGAAGGATTGGAAAGAACTTTACCGATTAACGTTAACTTACACTCCTCAACTGCTTCAGGTGCGGGTTCAACATGCCACTCTTCAATTTCCTTTTCTGAACATAATCAACCCAATTTTTTACAGAAGGCAGCAACTCGAGATGCATCGGGATCGTCTTCGCAAGCCATTACAAGAGTGGGTATGTCGCCTTAGAAGATCAAGGTTGTAAACGAAGAAAATGTCGACATGCAGATGAAAAAACGAAAAAACCGTAAGGCTAGAGGAAGGAAAATCAGCAAAGGATACGCTGAGTGGAGACTAGGTTAAGGTGGGGAATGAAGGTAAGCTATGTAGAAACTGGAACAGAGGAAGCGAGAGGAAGATGATGAGGATTGCAGCCCGCATGGCTACAGCAAGATGGTCGAAACTGAGGAAGAAACAGGTTGAACAGAGAAGAACTCTACCCGGCTGATAGAGAGGAAACTCGACAAGAGATGAGAGTTGATTTTTTGTCACTCTTGAGTAAGGAATTGATGGGTTTTTGTTGAGGGACTTTAGGGAATTGAGGTTCCGCTCTTTCCAGAAAATAAAGAGGGACTTAATGGAAAAAAAAAAGAGAGAGACAGAACTCGAGGCTCGAGGAGAAATTGTGACTCCAGTGCGCAACCTCATGAAACCGCTGAGTGCGCACAAAGGCCTACCTTATTTTGAGTATTGAAATATCATCCTCTTATTTAATAAGCAACTATTTATCGCGCACATCACTTTTATGAATCAATTTATAAATCGACCTATCATCAACTATTTATAGCTTCTAGCAGAAACACAAATATATTAATGTTTAAGTTAGATACTTGCTGTCTTTTTCATGGAATTATTTTCCTAACGTTTGACAACCTTTTATTGGGTCAATTTTTAGCAATCATATAACTAGGGAGTTATTCTGAGGCCTAGTTTCAAAATGTAGGTTATGGAGATTGTTAGACGTGACATATGTGTCACAATATTGTCAAAACCCCCTTTTTGAATTGTGCCAATTACTTTAACATCGTCTGCGTTAATTCACGTGGTGGAAGACTCAGTTAATTACATTCGTATGCCTTGTCCCTCCGAGTACTCTGCAGTAAAATCCCTACAATTTAACATTTCTCAAGTTTCATTTGTTCGAGTACGTAAATAAATTGTAGATAAGATCCAAAATATAGATACTTGAGTTTTCTTTGGGTCAAATTCCAATATTACCCCCATGCCTCATTAGCCCATACTGCTCCCAAGGCAATGTAAGTTGCTTTAGCACCTCCCTCTTGGCATTCACCCGCAAAGTGCTGCACTCTGAGTGGATTTGTATGAAGGAAGCCCGGATGGCATCTGACTAATTGGCTTAGACACTACAGGTCCGTTTGATAGCCATTATGTTCCTGAAAATAATTTTTGATCATAAATAATTATTTTTTATTCTTTTTTTGGGAATAAACAGAAGCTTTGGTTGATCACTGGCCTTGAGATGATCGACGATCGGTCAAACGAGAGTCGGCGACCTTGCTGGAGTATCACTAGCCCCTAGCGAGGCCGTGCCTTGTTGGCCAAGCCTTGTCTAGCTAGGCGAGGCTCGTCGGTGGCTAGGAGAGCCTTGCCTGGCCAGGCGAGGCATGCCGATGGCCGAGGGAGGCCCCAACAAGGCTCGCTGATGACTAGCGGCAATGGACGGTGGTGGACGGCAATGGAAGAAGGAGAGAGAAGGAAGAAGAATAAGAAGAATAAGAAGAAAAGAGGAGTAAAAAAAAAGAAATTTGGGCTGACTTGACTCTAGAATTTTTATCAAGAACAAAGAAACAATTTTTTTTAAGTCTTTGATTCTGTTTCAAATTTGTTACTAGAAAAAAAAAATTACCAAATAGATTTTTATTCCAAATCTATTTTCGGAAACAAGAGAACATAATCAATTACTATTAAGTTTTCAAATGCTCTCTAGTCTGCTGGTGCCCCATCTGTACCAAGGATTAAGGCAAAAAGGAAATAGGTGCCTGTGGGGTATGGGCGAGAAAAAGGGATACCTATCCAATTATCAGCCGTCAATTTTGTGAATGGGTTAATATCACCAAATTACAAAATGAAGCTATGTGAAGCGCTGGGACAGAGTTTTCTGGAATTCAAAGCATGAGGAACCAAGGAAGGTGATATGAATTTAAGTCATTTGCTGTCCGAAAATATGGGATGGAGTATATAATCATCTAGTTCTGTCAGCGCATGACATTATTTTCGTTGGGAAATTCGCAATCAAAGAATGTCTGTACCGGTCAACCCCGGAGTGGCTCAATTTAGCTAGGACGAGAAGTGCTCTGTTACAATATTGTCCCAAGTTGAAGTGCGTCCCAAAGAGAAGCCATCAAGATTGTCAATAATGAAATGCACTCATCTTATTTTGCAAAAAATAAAAAAGTAATTGATAAATAACTAAAGAACTTAATTTTTTTTCAATAAAGATAGGTTCAATTAGATTATAAAAGAAAAAAGGGCTAAATCGTTTAGTTATTTATGAATAGCTTTTTTTTACTCACAACATCAAATGTGAGTTTATCCTTTCTCACTCTTCTCCCACTTGATTATGTCCCTCATCATTAGGGATGAGCAGTTTTAAGTTCCGTACAGATTCCATTTAGAACCTGAAGTCTATCCATTAGACTAGTTTCTCATTTTTGAAACTTGGAAGCTAACATGCATAGCCTAGAACCTAAAACATATTTTGTCATAGGTTTCAGGATCGGTTCCAAGGTCTATCCATCTTCCATTTATATTATTATTTGAACAATTGCAATTCACTAACCATAACTTATATTTAAGACACAAAAAATATGAACATTAATAAAGTGTAGATGTTAGTCATAAAATAGAAATTTAGACTAGTGCTTCCAGATTATACACTCATTATTGAATGGCATGGAATATCGAAGAATTGTACAGAGACATGGACCCAAAAAAAAACAAATTAAAACTTCTTCTAAATTCTAGGTTATAAGTTAGAGATTCCTCATTTTTTTGGATAAGAGCTCTAGAACCGCTGCAATGTTGATTCTGCGGATAAGTGACCTCCCCGACGTTGAGGACAAAAAGCAAATCCTGAGGATGACAAACAAATTTGGAAATAACGCTTTGCACATTGTCGTGCGTCGTCATTATGTCAGCGCAGTGCACCATCTGTTGAGCGAAGACTTGGAGCTCGTATTCCAGACGAACGTGGATAAAAAATCTCCCCTGTACTTGGCCTTCGAATTCAAAGAACCCGAAATACATAAGGTTTTATTTTCGCTCCCAGTCAAACCATCGAGGATACGAGGTTTGCCGCCCATTAACGGTGCCATCATGTATAACCGCTATGGTAAGTACCAAAATCTTCCTTAGCGTGGCGGGTCAAAGAAGCTATCTCAGTGCCCACCGTACAATAATTACCTACTTCGTGGATGTGATGGTTGTCTGGAGTTCAAAGTATTAGGAACCACATAAGGGATATCAAGATTGACTGGAGCTAACATATATTCCAGGACGTCAACACTTTGATGAATCAAATATTTTCTTTTCAATTTGCTTCCCTCAAAAAAGTGAATACCCATTAGAAGAAAGAGCAAGAAATAGCGAAATCCCTATCTAGTACTGCATTTTGATTCATGCTATTGTCTACTTTCCATACTCATGAATTGGCCTAGCAATCTTCTCTACTTAATTATATCATCAATTCTTTACAGAGTGTGCATTTCCACTGACCTGGTAACAAGAGAAAGCTCTGTCAGAGATGGCGATCTGTTGATCTCCAGCGGTGGAGATTTTGCTCTTGGCTTCTTTAGCCCTGGCAATTCTAGTCATAGGTACCTAGGGATATGGTACAATAAAATTCCCGAGAAAACGGTGGTGTGGGTCGCCAACAGAGGCAACCCTGTCAAAGATACTTCAGGACGTCTCGGTATGGACAACCTGGGGAATCTCGTACTCTACTACACAAAGAGAAGCATCTCTGGTTGGGGCAGCAATCTTTCGTTACCATCAGTAGCGAGTGATTACGTAGCTCAACTTTTGGATTCAGGTAATCTTGTTCTGTTTCAGGATAGCAAGAAAAGTTCAATCCTATGGCAGAGTTTTGACCATCCAACCCATACTTTTCTCCCCTCCATGAAACTCGGGCTCAACCGCATCAGTGGCCTAAATAGAATCCTTACATCTTGGAAGTCTCAGGATGACCCCGGAACAGGAACGACTTATTTAATGATCAACCCCAATGGTTTTCCGCACTTAACCTTGTACAAAAATAAGGTTCCGTTGTGGCAACCGAGCCCCTGGATCGGAATCGTATGGAGTAGGATCTCATGGTTCAACTTTAGCTTCGTAATTGATGCCGATGAGGTCGTCCTGACGTCAAATGTAATTAACTCGTCGACCTTTTTGAGGGCAGTGGTTCAAGAGTCCGGAAGCATGCAAGTGTTCAGGTGGGCCGAAAATAAGAGCGAGTGGGTCAATCTTTTCACCAAACCAGTGGACCAATGTGACTTCTATGGGCATTGTGGTGCCAATGGAAACTGTTATTCTGATTTTGAGTGCAAGTGCCTACCCGGGTTTACCCCTACGTCCCCGAACGATTGGAGCATGAGAGACAGTTCAGGTGGGTGCGTCAGGAAGAATCAAGAATCAGTTTGCCAGAATGGTGAAGGGTTCGTAAAAGTAGCTGATGTAAAAATGCCAGACGCTTCAGCCGCATCTTTTGATATGAATATGACTTTGAGGGAGTGCGAAAGTGAATGCATGAGGAATTGTTCATGCACGGCCTATGCAGATGCAGATTTTACGAGAGGAGGAAAAGGATGCTTGATGTGGTATGGAGACTTGATGGATACAAGAGAGGTCCCAGGTCTAGGACGAGACTTATACGTGCGCGTGGATGCACTTGTATTGGGTAATCCTAAAAGAGAAAATCAGTTAACATTCTAATTTGCTTAAATTTTTGTCACTGCTATTATGTGATTGCAGTCGCACAATCTCATATGATAGATCGACTAAAAGTTTCTCCTCTCAGCTGAGTTTCAGAAGAAAGGATTTCTTTCGAGGAAAAAGGTGTTAGCCACCTCGATAGGGTTAGTTTCTGCTGCAGCAATAATCTCTCTTGCGGTATCTATTGTGCTCGTGAAAAAGAAAAGAAAAGGTAAGAATAATCTGCATTTTTCTCATATGTCCACACTACAGACCCTTCTTTTGCCTCTTTTAAAACCAGATATATACATGTATCGCACTAAACTTCTGGCGCTTTTAGCTACTTGAGGATTTGGGTCTTATGAAGCCACAGACGCTTGTCAGGACAAATGACAATTAGTCTTGAGTCATACTGATTCAAAGTTCCTTTGTGTGACAGGCTCTGAGGTTGGAAAGGAGCTAGAAGGAACAACAGAAGATCAAGAATTACCTCTTTTAGATATCACCACAATTAAAGCTGCCACAGACAATTTCGCCTCAATGAACAAGCTTGGACAAGGAGGATTCGGTCCAGTCCACAAGGTACTATACCATGTCCTCACACTAAACTCATTTAATCTCCCTTTCTGCTTTAGTCTCAGTTGTCCAAGATGGTTGACGTATGAGGTCAACGATTGGGTTTCCTTATGAAAGCCTGAACTGAGAAACAAGGTAACAAAGTAGTTTTCATGGATATGTCTTAAGGCAAGACGATATTTCAGGGGCGGTTGGCCAGTGGACAGGAAGTAGCTGTGAAGAGATTATCGAAGAGTTCAGGACAAGGGTGTCAAGAATTCAAGAACGAAGTGATGCTTATAGCAAAACTCCAACACAGGAATCTCGTGAGGCTTTTGAGCTGTTGCATCAGTCTAGACGAGAGGATGTTAATCTACGAGTACTTGCCTAACAAAAGTTTGGATTGCTTCATTTTCAGTATGGCCTTTCCTTCTTTTTCCTCTTCATGTTAATCTAATTGTTGAAATGCCTCACCATTGGCATCGATTTCATGACATAACGGTCGGTGAATTCTTTTTTCCGGCTTTGGGTCACAGATGAAGCAAAAAGGACAACCCTTGATTGGAACCAACGTTTCAAAATTATTCTTGGAATTGCCCGAGGAGTTTTATATCTTCACCAAGATTCAAGACATAGAATCATACATCGAGACCTCAAAGCTAGCAATGTCCTACTTGATGCCGCAATGAATCCAAAAATTTCTGATTTTGGGATGGCTAAGATGTTTGCAGAAGACCAGATCCAAGCAAATACAAACAAGGTGGTCGGAACATAGTAAGTTATTTAATACTGCTTACCCTTGTCATCCAAGCACTCCATAAGGGAGAGATACAAACTAATTAGATGCCCAGATATTTTCATGTTCAATTTTTTGTAGTGGTTATATGTCTCCAGAATACCCAATGCAAGGATTATACTCAACCAAGTCTGATGTTTTCAGCTTTGGTGTCATATTACTAGAAATAGTCAGTGGCAAGAGGAACACTGATTTCTACAGTGACAGTGGATGTCTGAATCTCATTGCACATGTAAGGACATAGGACGAAAAATTCTTTCGCTCAATTTACCTTCTACTGCTTCTTGAAATCAAATTTCATTGCTTAATCTCTCTAAGATGTTGTTACCTTCAACTTTTGTAGGTTTGGAACTTATGGAAAGAAGGAATATCCTCCGACATAGTTGATTCATTGATGGCCCAACCCTATAACACTCGTCAGGTTTCAAGAAGCATCCAAATCGGCTTACTGTGCGTACAAGAACGTGCAGCACACCGGCCAAACATGATGGACATTGTCTTCATGTTGGGTAATGAGGCAGTTCTTGCCTCTCCTGATAAGCCTGCATTCATTCTGAAAGGAAGCGGCAACATTCTTGACCATCCACCCATTGCTGGAGCTTCTGCGAACGAGGTAACCATAACTGAGCTTGATGGTCGATAATTGTACTTGATGTGACCATCGTTTTATCATCCTACCTTTCCAGTCAGATAAAGGCCACAAAAAGCTCGAACCACCTTTAAGAAAAGGGTCCCTATACTGAATCGACAGAGGTTCCCATGTAGCCAAGAAAAAAAAAATACTAGGAATGCTCCTCAGATGCTAAGAAGTTGCCAGGTCAGTATTGTAACTTCTGCTAAAAAGGAGTTCAGCTATTCTAGGCAACAAGAGGAGTCAACTACTTGTCTCAACAGATTAGACATTAGTGATGGGAGATGCGGGTGATGAAAGGTTCAAATGAGTTTCATAATTTGTTCGGATTTAGTGCTTGTTTGAACAATTACATCGTACTGGTACTAGCTCATTTTGATCCAAAGAACGATTCCATCATTCCGTGCCCAAAAAAATGGACCGTTTGTACCTTGTAAACCTCAATATAGATAACGTATTTTTATCTACATTGCGCAAATAACCTTAATTCTAGCTTCAGGCTAGATAGATTCTAAAGCACGTGAATATTACATGCATGAACGCTCACCTTCAGTAACAGGAGAATAGCTAGCACAGTTACTCATCTATTTGGCGATATTGAAGAAATAGCATACTCACCTTTTAGTCCTTTGCCTCGTGCGACTCAAGGTGCTAATAGATTTTCACTCAAGGTGCCAATAGATTTTCTCATGAAGACAGCGGTACTCAGATTCCGCGACAAATAAAAACTGTATGGGATTGATTGAGACAGCTGTACAAATATAAAGGGGTGAAAATGCACTGTAACGGGAGATGATGGTGTGCGTTCCAAATGCTTTACTGTTAGCAAATTCGTGTCAAATCGTGTGAAAATAGGTCCCAAGACCGACTAGTTCGTTTCAGATAAATTTATAGTTATTGTACTTGCAAGCTTAACAATAGGAAACAAGGCTTTAGTGAATCCCGTGGAACTTGGTTTAATGATTGAAGGAATGGCCTTGATGTGTTGTTCAAGAATACGATACGGATTCGATTTCTCGTGTATTGACAAATGCAAATAAAGAAAAGAGTTTTTTAATGAATCTTTTCAAATAGGCAAAGACATGGGTTAATGGGCTTGTGCTCTTTTTGTACACACAATAATCTTAAAAGTTTTGAACCCAAGGATGTAGCTGAAGACACCTGAGTACTAAACCAAAGGCGCGGAGTATTTTATGCATTGCGTCACATAGCTACTTAGTGAATGTATTATGTTTACTAAGTTGAATTTGAATAGTTAGATTTTAGAAATGATTAGATGACAGTCTTTAATTTACTGTAAGAATAATAATTTATTAAAACCATTAAAAATCAAATCACAAATAATTATAAATTATTGTGGGAAATATTTTTTAAGAATTTGTCACTCACAATAGATCGTTATTCTCATGATATCTCAAAAACTTTTATGCTAGTAAAGCTCATTAGATTTTATGGATTCGCATGGGACTCACATTGTACCCATCTGATTAAACAGCCAACATGTGTTTAGTATATGTACTCCACTCATCAGATACTTGCATGCGTAGGATGAACATGACATAACGACCCAAATGGGAGCTACAACATTAACATATGACAAAGATGCCAAAATCACACTCCATATATGAAAATTAATGATGAAAGAGTGGGGCGGGAGGGAGGGAAGGAGGGAGGGAGTTATATTTTTCTTTTGCACATGTAAAAAAATTAATTTACACTAACAAGTTGAGACAGTGTTATACATGCCATTTTATACTATTGAATTCCTAAAGTAAAATCCCATTTGGAGTCATGCAGATCCTCCTTGAGCATAGTTAAAACAGAAAAGAAATTGCGTTTGGAACGAGACCTAATGGAGCGGATTCAAAGGTGCAAAGAAAAAGATAAAACCTTTTTTTCAAGAAACAAGCTTGCCGTAGAAGCTACAAACTCAGCGTTGTTATGCCACTGATTAGCCAAGACAAAGTAAAGGCAAAGTCTCTCCTAACAAAGCATATATAATTATAGCTGCCTGGACAGCGACTGTGAGTCCTACTTTATTTAACACGACAATGATACCAAGATGCTGCTTCTTTCCCCCCTTTTCATTATTCTTTCTTTAAATCATCTTTTCATTTAATTAGACTAGGAAAAAAAAAAGTCTCAATTCTCTTAAAATGCATCAATTTTAGATTGAATTCCAATTCTGACCTAAACTCTTTTTGTTTCACAAAAAAGTATCAATTTTAGGATGGGTCCCCATTCTAACGAAACTTTTATTCGTCTTATAAAAAACAACATTACAATGGATCTCAATTCAATTGATACCCAAATCCAGCTCTCGTTAAGTGGAAACACACGTAGAGAGAGAGTGTGTAATGCCTGTAAGAACTTAAAATGAAATGTTGCATTTTAAGTGGCATCAACGCCACTAAATAGTAATGTCATCCACGCCACAATGGTCGTACCTTGTAGGATGTTGGCGAAGACTAAATAGTAACATCAGCTATTTCCAATCAAAATTGGTGGAAATGATTATATTGATAAATCATCAAAGGATTTGAGACAATATTGTCCAATGTATCATAAGTTTACGACTTTTTGAACAATTTTCCCAATAGAGCATATGACACTTCAATTCAAGTTTGTATGATTTCACACATTTCGATTCATAAGAACGACTGTTTCACTTGAATTTTTACTTCATTTTGAGTGCCCAAAACTTTTAAGAAGTAATATTTAGAGGATAGTTCATCCCATTACCGCTATTTTAAGAAGTTATATTTTATTTCATGGCTATTTTCGCTTCCACGAAGGGTAAAAAGAAAGGAAAAGAAAAGGTTCTACATAAATAAAGACAAGGATAGACCAGCGAAGCTTGCCAGAGAGACTGCGAGGATTTACGAAAGAGACGATCGAGAAGAGGGTCTCGGAGGAGGTGAGGAGATGGGGAGCTTTATGAGGAAGAAGGCGTTGAAGTCCAGGTAACGCTGTATTTTTCTCATATCTGAGCGAGGGCACGCCCTAGCTGGCCACAGGCAAGGTTATTGGCCACAAGGGGAGAGGAGCTGATGATTGAGGTGAGGAGGTGCTAGACTCCGGATTTGGGTTTAAGGTCGAAGAAGAATGATCAAGAATAAAAGGAAAAAAAATGTAAAGAAAAAAGAGAAATAACATTCAGAAATTTTTTTAGAAAATTACAAAAAAAAAAATTAAAACTAAATTGACACATGTATAGTCGTCTTCTGATCTCAAAAATGCACATTCACACTTTGAGAATATACGAATTCCGTCCATTCTATCAAATTATTAATTTGAAAATAAATCAACATGATAAATACTTGGCAATGACGGTGAAGAAAATTCGGACATTGAATGTCACTGATTTGTTAGTGTCAAGGACTATACTTGAGCTCCACGGCAAACTCTTTCAAGGTTCAGTTTATTATTTTGACTCTTAATAACCGCAAGGTCGTTCTCTTTAAGTGTCTCCAAAAATCTCCATAGTCATTTCAACCGTCACTTCGGGAAGGCGAATGTCTCCAGTCACTTCTCTCTCGTTAGCTCAAGAGATCATGGCGAGTCAAGCACGACAACAGTGATCGTCCGGGATGGGACCACGACCTCAGTAGTCAGAATCACATTTAAGGAGCAAAATTTGTCTGATTTTCGGAATAGTCCTGCTCATAGACTTATTAAGATAATTGTCCCATTCAATTCTAAAATTTTGAATTTTACCAATTTAATCCGAAAGCTTTGCAAGGTATTTCAATATAGTTCTTCCCATCAATTTTCTCTAAAGATCACTGATGTGAGAATTCACTAATCACTAGTCATCCTACGCAATACATAGCCACATTAATGATTTTGGAAAACCTAAATGATTATGTTCAAATTTTGCATAAAAATCTAGAACTATATTTACAAAATTAGAAAATTTATGACTTAATTGATCTTTATACAATAGGTGTATGACCCATTTGATAATTCTCCTTACACTAATTTGTATGGCTTCATGTATATTCTTGAGCTTGAAACATGTTAAAAGGGAAATAACAAAAGAATCTCGGAATATTCACTAGAAATATCTGATTTTTAATTCCTTAAAAACCATTCCACGTGACTTTGAAAATTGCTACACATACATTGCCTTGGTTGTCGGGTGCTGCTTCGACCACATACCGGATGTGAGTACGAAGGCCCCCTAGGCAATGTCCTTATCTCACTTGTGTTATGGATAGCACAGATTCTTGTCACAGTTATAAAAGAAAAATAGGGTTTCACGAATCATTCATAAAAATGATGAGGCCTACCTTATTTTGAGTATTGAAATATCATCCTCTTATTTAATAAGCAACTATTTATCGCACACATCACTTTTATGAATCAATTTATAAATCGACCTATCATCAACTATTTATAGCTTCTAGCAGAAACACAAATATATTAATGTTTAAGTTATATACTTGCTGTCTTTTTCATGGAATTATTTTCCTAATGTTTGACAACCTTTTATCGGGTCAATTTTTAGCAATCGTATAATTAGGGGTTACTCTGAGGCCTAGTTTCAAAATGTAGGATGGAGATTGTTAGATGTGACATATGTGTCACAATATTGTCAAAACCTCCTTTTTGAATTGTGCCAAATACTTTAATATCGCCTGCGTTGATTCACGTGGTGGAAGACTCAGTTAATTACAATCGTATGCCTTGTCCCTCCAAGTACTTCGTGGTAAAGTCGCTACAATTTAACATTTCTCAATTTTCATTTGTTCGAGTACATAAATAAATCGCAAATAAATTCCAAAAAATAGATACTTGAGTTTTCTTTGGGTCAAATTCCAATATAAACCCCATGCCTTATTAGCCCATACTGCCCCCAAGGTAGTGTAAGTTGCTTTAGCATCTCCCTCTTGGCATTCACCCGCAAAGAGCTGCACCCTGAGGGGATTTGTATGAAGGAAGCCCGGATGGCGTCTGACTAATTGGCTCAATCACTAGAGGCGCGTTTGATAGCCATTCTGTTCCCGAGAACAATTTATGATTAGAAATGATTATTTTTTATTTTGTTTCCGGAATAATTTATAAGCATTTGAAAGTGTTTGGTAACTACTCAAAATTTCTATTTCTAAAATAGAATCACCTTTGACACTATCTTAAAAATTTATAAACCAAATCATTTTCTTTTAATTTTTTAATAATTTTATTACTCTTTTCTTTTCTTTTCTTTCTCTTCTTCTTCAAGCTTTGGTCGATCACTAGCCTCGAGATGATCGACGATCAGCCAAACAAGAGTCGGCGACCTTGCTGGAGCATCACCAACCCCCAATGAGGCCGTGCCTTGTTGGCCGAGCCTCGTCTAGCCAGGCGAGGCATGCCAGTGGCCAAGGGAGGCCCCATCAAGGCTCACTGGTGACTAGCGGTGGTAGATAGTATTGGACGGCGGTGGAAGAATGAGAGAGAAGGAAGAAGAATAAGAAAAAATGAAGAAGAGAAGAGAAAAAAGATATTTAGGCTGACTTGATTTTGGAATTGTTATCGAGAACAAAGAAATAACTTTTTTTTACTCTTTGATTCTGTTTCAAATTGGTTACCAGAAATAAAATATTAACCAAATAGATTTCTATTCCAAATCTATTTTCGGAAACAAGAGAACATAATCAATTACTATTTAGTAAGTTGTCAAACGCTCTCTGGACTGCTCGTGCCCCATCTGTACCAAGGATTAAGGCAAAAAGGAAATAGGTGTCCATGGGGTGTGGTCGAGAAAAAGGGATAACCTATCCAATTATCAGCCGTCAAGTTTGTGAATGGGAACCAAGGAAGGTGATATAAATTTAAGTCATTTGCTGTTGCCCAAAATATGGGATGGAGTGTATATAATCATCTAGTTCTGTCTGCGCATGACATTATTTTCGTTGGGAAATTCGCAATCAAAGAATGTATGTACCGGTCAACCCCGGAGTGGCTCAATTTAGCTAGGACGAGATGTGCTCTGTTAAAATATTGTCCCAAGTTGAAGTGCGTCCGAGAGAGAAGCCATCAAGATTGACAATAATGAAAAGCACTCATCTTATTTTGCAAAAAATAAAAAAGTAATTGATAAATAACTAAAGAACTTAATTTTTTTGCAGTAAAGATAGGTTCAATTAGATAAAAAAAAAAAATGGGTCAAGTCGTTTGGTAAGGAAAAAAGAAAAAAAAAAGTAAGGAAAAAAGAGAAAAAAGATCAGAAAAACTTTTAAAATTGCGTAGGTCATTCATGCCACCATCGACCGTGCCTCATAGGATGGTTGGCAAAGACTAAACAGTGACGTCAGCAATTCTTAGCCAAAATTGATGAAAATTGACTATATTGAAAAATAAGCAAAAAGTTTAGGACTATTTTTCTAATAAGTTTCTGACTTTTTGAAAAAATTTCCTTTCAGATCACGTGACAGATTTCAATTCATTACTTGATCTTTTCGCATATGAATAGTTTGTCTTCCCATAAATGCACATTCACACTCTGAGAATATACGAATTTGGTCCATTCTATCAAATTGATAGTTTGAATAATAAATCAACATAGTCAATACTCGGCAATTACAATGAACGAGATTTGGACTTTGAATATCACCGATTTATTCGTGTCAAGGACTATACTTGAGCTCAACAGCAAACTTTTTAAGGTCATTCTCTTCAACAGCCTCCAAAAATCTCCATAACTACCTCAATGGTCACTTCAGGTGGGCGAAAGTCTCCGGTTAATTATCTCTCGTTAGTTCAAGAGATAATGGCGAGTCAAGCATGACACCAACAATCGTCCGGGATAGGACTACGATCTCATTGGTCAGACTCACTCTTAAGAAGTAAAATTTGTCTTATTGTGGGAGAAGTCCTGCTCGTTGAATAATTAGAAAAATTGTCCAATCCATCGTAAATCTACTATACAAATGTCAATTCAATTTTTAACTTTTGAATTGTGCCAACTTAATTTGAGTTTTTTGCAAGAAGTTTCAATATAATCATTTCTATCAAATTTCTCCAAAGATCGCTAATGTGGTAATCCACCAATCACTAACCGTCCTACATGATACACTACCACATCAATGATTTCAAGCGAAAATTAACCTAAAGGACTACATTAAAATTTCACGTAAAGGTTTAGAACTAAATTAACAAAATTAAAAAATTTAGGACTTAATTGTTATCCATACAATAGATTCAGTATTAATTTGACAATTCCCTCCAAACTAATTCGTATGACTTATATGCATATTCTTGAACCTGAAGCGTGTTAAAAGGAAAAAAAAAAACTCAAAACATTCACTACAATATCTGATTTTTGGTTCCTCAGAAACCATTCTGCATGACTTTGAAAAATGCTACCCATACATTGCCTTAGTGGTTAGGTGTTACCTCTACGGCGTACCCGGTTAGAGTTCAAAGTCCCCCTAGGCAATGCCCGATCTCACTTCAGTTATAGACAGCGCAGATTCCCCTCATAGTTATAAAGGAAATATGGGTTGGTGAATCATTCGTAAAATGATGTGGCATGACTTGTTTTGATTATTCAAATATCATCCTCTGTTTTTAACAAGCAATTATTTATCACGCACATCATTTTTTTAATCAATTTTATAAATCAATTTGTTATCGACTATTTGTACCTACTACCAAACACACACACACACACACACACACACACACACACACACACACACACACATTCATGTTTAGGTTAAATACTCGCTGTCTTTTCTTGCAACCATTTTCTCGCTGTCTTTTCTTGCAACCATTTTCCTAATGTTTGACAACCTTTCATTGGGCCAATTTTTAGCAATTATATAATTAGGAGGGTTATCCTGAGGCCTAATTTCGAAATGGAGGATGGAGATATTTAGATGCGACATGTGCCACAACATTGGGGAATTTCCTCAAGAGTGTTGGGTCAAAAATCCTTTTTGACTCGTGCAAATTACCCTAGTATTTTCTGCGTTGATTCCCTCGGGGAAAGACTTGGTTGATTACAATCGTGGGGCGTGGGCGAGAAAAGCTTACATGCCCAGATTTGCAGAGTCAATTATCTAAATAGGTTAACATCCCAAAAAATTTCAGATCGATATATCTATACCATATTTATTTCAAGTTAACTTTGGTATCATAAAAACTCTCGAACTAATGTATCCATGTAATATTTATCCGAAACTAATTTTTATATCACGAAAAACGTCAAACTAGTACATCCATACGGCACGAGTATACCAATTTGTGATATTTAATGATACAAAAATTAGTTGAGGTAAATATGTCATGATTGTATCAATTGATCTTTTCAATTGTATTAGACTTTTTGAATTTGTGGTAATTTGTTTGAAACCATCGAGTCATAATTATTGGTAGCAATCTAACTTTATACATCAAAATTGGTTTGTAGCCATCGTAACTCATTTGCACTTATAGCTAGTAATTTACCTTTATGGGTGGTAATTTGATTGTAGAATTCATAACATGAAAATGCTAGCACTTAGTAATATGCCTTAAATTTCTGTAAATGCTAACGCTTAGTGATTAACTAATAGCACATGTGGTCATTACTTATGTCTCGTAAGGTTGAATATCCTAGCATTTGTAACTTTCTATGGGAAATCGTAAACAACCTAAATCTATCTAGATCTATTTTTCTAATCTTAGTGACTTATATGGATTATGAGAACATCATTTCGCGGTTTGTAAACTTAAGGCTTTTTTCAGTTAGTAATTATTTTCATATGTCATAATTTTTCTTACACATTAGTGACATTGATAATCTTACAACCAATAATTTTCCTTGAATGTCCATAAGTAAATATCTTTGCAAAATTATCCAACAGTCGAAATTCATACTATGCTAGACGGTTTCTAAGAATTTCCTATGATGTTTGATGGATTGTTAATTGGAAAGGCCACTCGCTTATCCTCCATGTGTGTTTCCATAGACTAGAGGGATTGTACGTCGAGATTGTGAAAGCTGATGTGTGACATTATAGAGGTGGGTTTGTTATGAGTCAAAGTCCGAGATGACGGAATCATGCAAGAAATGTCAAATATCCTATTAGATGGAGTCCCTCAATTATGTATTCATTCAAAGCCACTATTTCTTTTTTCTTTAAAATGAGAAACTCTTGTGAACTACTCGAGTAACTCAATTAATCTGATGAGATATGAATAAAAATCAAGTTGACTAATTCAAACAGGAGACCATGATGTCCCAAAACCAAAAGATTGGTCCGTTCTTTATCAACGAAGCCCATAATTAATAGGGTGATTGATTTTTTGAAGATAGAACCAGGATCTGGACTAATTAATACTAAGACCAAGAACCAATCGGACCGATCCATTCAATTTTGGTCCGGTCTGCGGAACTGGTCAAATTTTAAAGGCTAAAGAGGGTGGCGCTTGACAAAAAAGAGAGCAGCGTGGACCCCACTTCCAGTCCATGTTTGATGTTTGACATTGGGAAAATGTCACAAATGGTCCCTATATTTTTACTTAATCTGCAATCTCGTCCCTAAGCTTTCGATTTACTTAATTTGGTTCATGAACTATCAATAAATGTCCGATCTAGTCTTTCCTTTATTGTTTTTCCTTTTCTTTTTTTTTTCTTCTTCTCTCTTCCCTCCGCTGGCCATGGCGGAGCCAGTGGAGGGAAGCCAGCGTCTGGCGAGGGTCGGCCTCGCCTAGGTTGGCTAAGGTGGCCCTCGCCGGCGTCGGGCAAGGGGCTCCCTCCCTCGCCCCACGCCAGTAGGGGCAGCCCTCGCCAGATCTGGCAAGGGAGGGAGCCCCTTGCCCGACGCCGGTGAGGGATGCCCTAGCCAGCTCAAGTGAGGGCGACCCTTGCCGAACGTCGGCTTCCCTCCGCCATGGCCACGGAGGGAAGAGAGAAGAAGAAGAAAAAAAAAAAATCAAAATGCCCAATTCCATTAACTTTAACTAATGGAAGGATGAAATTGGTCAATTTTCAAATAGTCAGGGATAATATCGGACATTTATTGATAGTTCAGAGACCAAATTTAGCAAATCGAAAGCTCATGGACAAGATTGCACGTTCAGTATAAGTCCATAGACTATTTGTGACATTTTCCATATGACATTTAATTTATTTCCTAACAAGTCTCTATCCCATTAAAGGCATTTACTTTTGTTCAATCTCTCTCTCTCTCTCTCTTTCAGTCATTCCCTCCGGTCCCATCTCCATATATCTCTCTCTTCTTAACGCAAACCCACTTCCCCTCCCCCTTCCGCAGAAACCACCGTGAGGAGTCCTCCATTTTAGAGAAACGACGAAGACACTTCCAATTCGCTCCGAGCTCCCTCTCAACACAAATCCAGTTAGTGATTAACTAATATCATAGTAATATGCCTTAAATTTTTGTAAATGCTAACACTTAGTGATTAACTAATAGCACATGTGGTCATCACTTATGTCTCGTAAGGTTGAATATCCTAGTATTTGTAACTTTCTATGGGAAATCGTAAGCAACCTAAATCTATCTAGATCTGTTTTTCTAATCTTAGTGACTTATATGGATTATGATGACATCATTTTGTGGTTTGTAAACTTAAGGCTTTTTTCAGTTAGTAATTATTTTGATATGTCATAATTTTTCTTACACAATAGTGACATTGATAATCTTACAACCAATAATTTTCCTTGAATGTCCATAAGCAAATATCTTTGCAAAATTATCCAACAGTCGAAATTTATTATTTCTTAATCTAGCGACTAATACTATGCTAGACGGTTTCTAAGAATTTCCTATGATGTTTGATGGATTGCTAATTGGAAAGGCCACTCACTTATCCTCCATGTGCATTCCCATAGACTAGAGGGATTGTACGTCGAGATTGTGAAAGCTGATGCGTGACATTATAGAGGTGGGTTTGTTATGAGTCAAAGTCCGAGACAACGGAATCATGCAAGAAATGTCAAATATCCTATTAGATGGAGTCCCTCAATTATGCATTCATTCAAAGCCACTATTTCTTTTTTCTTTAAAATGAGAAACCCTTGTGAACTACTCGTAACTCAATTAATCTAATGAGATATGAATAAAAATCAAGTTGACTAATTCAAACACGAGACCATGATGTCCCAAAACCAAAAGATTGGTCCGTTCTTTATCAGCGAAGCTCATAATTAATAGGGGTGATTGATTTTTTGAAGATAGAACCGGGGTCTGGACCAATTAATACTAAGACTAGGAACCAACCGGACCGATCCATTCGATTTTGGTCCGGTTCGCAGAACTGGTCAAATTTTAAAGGCTAAAGAGGGTGGCGTTTGACAAAAAGGAGAGCAGTGTGGACCCCACTTCCAGTCCATGTTTGATGTTTGACATTAGGAAAATGTCACAAATAGTCCCTATATTTTTACTTAATGTGCAATCTCGTCCCTAAGCTTTCAATTTACTTAATTTAGTCCATGAACTATCGATAAATGTCCGATCTAGTCCTTCCGTTACTATTTTTCCTTTTCTTTTATTTTTTTCTTCTTCTCTCTTCCCTCCGCCGGCCATGGCGGAGCCGATGGAGGGAAGCTAGCGTCCGGCAAGGGTTAGCCTTGCCTGGGTTGGCTAAGGCGGCCCTCACCGGCATCGGGCGAGGGGCTCCCTCCCTTGCCCAACGCCAGTAGGGGCGGCCCTCGCCAGATTTGGGGAGGGAGGGAGCCCCTTGCCCAATGCCGGTGAGGTCCGCCCTAGCCAGCCTAAGCGAGGGCGACACTCGCCGAACATCGGCTTCCCTCGGCCATGGCCGCGAAGGGAAGAGAGAAGAAGAAGAAAAAAAAAAGGATCAAAATGCCCAATTCCGTTAACTTTAACTAACGGAATGACAAAATTGGTCAATTTTCAAATAGTCAGGGATTAGATCGGACATTTGTTGAAATTCAAAAACCAAATTTAACAAAGATTGCACGTTAAGTAGAAGTCCATAAACTATTTGTGACATTTTCCATATGACATTTAATTTATTTCCTAACAAGTCTCTATCCCATTAAAGGCATTTACTTTTGTTCAGTCTCTCTCTCTTTCAGTCATTCCCTCCTGTCCCATCTCCATATCTCTCTCTCTTCTCAACGCAAACCCACTTCCCCTCCTCCTTCCGCAGAAGCCACCGTGAGGAGTCCTCCATTTTGGAGAAACGACGAAGACACTTCCAATTCGCTCCAAGCTCCCTCTCAACGCAAATCCACTTAGTGATTAACTAATATCATAGTAATATGCCTTAAATTTTTGTAAATGCTAACACTTAGTGATTAACTAATAGCACATGTGGTCATCAATTATGTCTCATAAGGTTGAATATCCTAGTATTTGTAACTTTCTATGGGAAATCATAAACAACCTAAATCTATCTAGATCTACTTTTCTAATCTTAGTGACTTATATGGATTATGATAACATCATTTTGCGGTTTGTAAACTTAAGGCTTTTTCAGTTAGTAATTATTTTCATATATCATAATTTTTCTCACAATAGTGACATTGATAATCTTACAACCAATAATTTTCCTTGAATGTCCATAAATAAATATCTTTGCAAAATTATCCAATGTTCAAAATTTATTCTTTCTTAATCTAGCGACTCATACTAGGCTAGACGGTTTCTAAGAATTTCCTATGATGTTTGATGGATTGTTAATTGGAAAGGCCACTCGCTTATCCTCCATGTGTGTTGCCATAGACTAGAGGGATTGTACGTCGGGATTGTGAAAGCTGATGCGTGACATTATAGAGGTGGGTTTGTTATGAGTCAAAGTCCGAGACAACGGAATCATGCAAAAAATGTCAAATATCCTATTAGATGGAGTCCCTCAATTATGTATTCATTCAAAGTCACTATTTCTTTAAAATGAGAAACTCTTGTGAACTACTCAAGTAACTCAATTAATCAAACAAGATATGAAAAAAACCAAGTTGACTAATTCAAACACGAGATCATGATGTCCCTAAACCAAAAGATTGGTCCATTCTTTATCAGCCAAGCCAATAATGAATAGAGGTGATCGAGTTTTTGAAGATAGAACCAAGAACCGGATCGAGAGGACCGGCCCCTAATATTGGGAACCGGGGACTAGACCGATTGGGTTTAAGACCCAGAACCAACCGGACCGATCCGTTCAATTCCGGTCTGGTCCGTGGAACTGGTGAAATTTTAAAGACTGAAGAGGGCGGCCTCTGACAAAAAAGAGAGCAACTCCATGGGGGGTTAGATCATCTCCAACTCCATCCTCATCGCCCTCCTCAACTCGACTCCCACCAGACCAAGCTCGTTGAGAAGGCCTTCCTCCTCCAGACATTGGAGGATGCTGTCGTCTGCCATTGAGAGAGGGAAGGAGGCCTGAGAGCCAAGGGGGAAGAGTGAGCACAAGGAGCTGCTGTTCTTCGAAGAATTTTAAGAAAAAAAAAAAGAGTTAGTCAGGTCCGATCTGGGCGGTTCCACCCCTGAAACCTGAAACTGAGAACCGGACCAAAAATCACTGGTTCCATTTTTATGAACCGAACTTGCCCCTCTAGGAATCGCCTAGAACTGGCTGGTTAGGTCCGGTCCGGGTGGTTCCCAATCCGGACAGGCTTCGTTGCTCACCCCTAATAATGAACCTAATCAAGATTGAGCGGAGAGAACAAATACAACAGGAGGTCAACCCTTGATGCAGCAAATAGTTTCTTCTTCTCAATTTGCTTCTCTCACAAAAGTGATCACCCATTAGAAGAGAGGGCAAGAAATAGCGAAATCCCCATCTAGTACTGCATTTTGATTCACGCTATTGTCTACTTTTTCATATTCTCATGTGGCCTATCAATCTTCTCCATTTAATTATATCAGCAGTTCTTTATAGGGAGTGCATTTCCACTGACCTGATTACTAGAGAGAGCTCTATCAGAGATGTCGATGTGTTGATCTCCAGTGGTGGAGATTTTGCGCTTGGCTTCTTTAGCCCTGGCAATTCTAGCCATAGGTACTTAGGGTTATGGTACAATAAAATTCCCGAGAAAACGGTGGTGTGGGTCGCCAACCGGGACAACCCCGTCAAAGATACTTCGGGACATCTCAGTATCGACAATCTGGGGAATCTCGTACTCTACGACACAAAGAGAAGAATCTTTGTTTGGGGCAGCAATCTTTCGTTATCGTCAGTGGCAACTGAGTGCGTAGCTCAACTTTTGGATTCGGGTAATCTTGTTCTGTTTCAGGATGGCAAGAAAAGTTCAATCCTATGGCAGAGTTTTGACCATCCGACCAATACTTTTCTCCCCTCCATGAAACTCGGGCTCAACCGCACCAGTGGCCTAAATAGAATCCTTACATCTTGGAAGTCTCAGGATGACCCCGGAACAGGAACGACTTATTTAATGATCAACCCCAATGGTTTTCCGCACTTAACCTTGTTCAAAAATAAGGTTCCGTTGTGGCAACCGTGCCCCTGGATCGGCGTATGGAGTATGATCTCATGGTTAGAATTTATTTTCGTAATTGATGCCAATGAGGTCGTCCAGACGTCAAATGTAATTAACTCGTCGATCTTTGTGAGGGCAGTGATTCAAGAGTCCGGAAGCATGCAACTGTTCAGGTGGGCCGAAAATAAGAGCGAGTGGGTCAATCTTTTCACCAAACCAGTGGCCCAATGTGACTTCTATGGGCATTGTGGAAACTGTTATTCTGATATTGCGTGCAGGTGCCTACCCGGGTTTACCCCTAAGTCCCCGAACGATTGGAGCATGAGAGACAGTTCAGGTGGGTGCATCAGGAAGAATCAAGAATCAGTTTGCCAGAATGGTGAAGGGTTCGTAAAAGTAGCTGATGTAAAAGTGCCAGACACTTCAGCCGCATCTTTTGATATGAATATGACTTTGAGGGAGTGCGAAAGTGAATGCATGAGGAATTGTTCATGCACGGCCTATGCAGATGCAGATTTTACGAGAGGAGGAAGAGGATGCTTGATGTGGTATGGAGACTTGATGGATACAAGAGAGTACCCAGGTCTAGGACGAGACTTATACGTGCGAGTGGATGCACTTGTATTGGGTAATCCTAAAAGGGAAAATCAGTTAACATTCTAATTTGCTTAAATTTTTGTCACTGCTATTATGTGATTGCAGTCGCACAATCTCATATGATAGATTGACTAAAAGTTTCTCCTCTCAGCTGAGTTTCAGAAGAATGGATTTCTTTCGAGGAAAAAGGTGTTAGCCACCTCGATAGGGTTAGTTTCTGCTGCAGCAATAATCTCTCTTGCGGTATCTATTGTGCTCGTGAAAAAGACAAGAAAAGGTAAGAATAATCTGCATTTTTCTCTTATGTCCATACTACAGACCCTTCTTTTGCCTTTTTTAAAACCAGATATATACATGTGTCGCACTAAACTTCTGGCGCTTTTAGCCACTTGAGGATTTGGGTCTTATGAAGCCACAGACGCTTGTCAGGACAAATGACAATTAGTCTTGAGTCATACTGTTTCAAAGTTCCTTTGTGTGACAGGCTCTGAGGTTGGAAAGGAGCTAGAAGGAACAACAGAAGATCAAGAATTACCTCTTTTAGATATCACCACAATTAAAGCTGCCACAGACAATTTCGCCTCAACGAACAAGCTTGGACAAGGAGGATTCGGTCCAGTCTACAAGGTACTATACCATGTCCTAACACTAAACTCATTTAATCTCCCTTTCTGCTTTAGTCTCAGTTGTCCAAGATGGTTGACGTATGAGGTCAACAATTGGGTTTCCTTAAGAAAGCCTGAACTGAGAAACAAGGTAACAAAGTAGTTTTCATGGATATGTATTAAGGCAAGACGATATTTCGGGGGCGGTTGGCCAGTGGACAGGAAGTAGCTGTGAAGAGATTATCGAAGAGTTCAGGACAAGGGTATCAAGAATTCAAGAACGAAGTGATGCTTATAGCCAAACTCCAACACAGGAATCTCGTGAGGCTTTTGAGCTGTTGCATCTGTCTAGACGAGAGGATGTTAATCTACGAGTACTTGCCTAACAAAAGTTTGGATTGCTTCATTTTCAGTATGGCCTTTCCTTCTTTTTCCTCTTCATGTTAATCTAATTGTTGAAATGCCTCACCATTGGCATCGATTTCATGACATAACGGTCGGTGAATTCTTTTTTCCGGCCTTGGGTCACAGATGAAGCAAAAAGGACAGCCCTTGATTGGAACCAACGTTTCAAAATTATTCTTGGAATTGCTCGAGGAGTTTTATATCTTCACCAAGATTCAAAGACATAGAATCATACATCGAGACCTCAAAGCGAGCAATGTCCTACTTGATGCCGCAATGAATCCAAAAATTTCTGACTTTGGGATGGCTAAGATGTTTGGAGAAGACCAAATCCAAGCAAATACAAACAGGGTGGTCGGAACATAGTAAGTTATTTAATACTGCCTATCCTTGTCATCCAAGCACTCAATAAGGGAGAGATACAAACTAATAAGATGCCCTGATATATTCACGTCGTCCAATTTTTTTGTAGTGGTTATATGTCTCCGGAATACGCAATGCAAGGATTATACTCAACCAAGTCTGATGTTTTCAGCTTTGGTGTCATATTACTAGAAGTAGTCAGTGGCAAGAGGAACACTGATTTCTACAATGACAGTGCATGTCTGAATCTCATTGCAAATGTAAGGACATAGGACGAAAGATTCCTTCACCCCATTTTACCTTCTACTGCTTCTTGAAATCAAATTTCATTGCTTCATCTCTCTAAGATGTTACCTTCAACTTTTGTAGGTTTGGAACTTATGGAAAGAAGGAAAATCCTCCGACATATTTGATTCATTGATGGCCCAACCTTATAACTCTCGTCAGGTTTCAAGAAGCATCCAAATCGGCTTACTGTGCGTACAAGAACGTGCGGCAGTCCGGCCAATCATGATGGACATTGTCTTCATGTTGGGTAATGAGACAGCTCTTGCCTCTCCTGATAAGCCTGCATTCATTTTGAAAGGAAGCGGCAACATTCTTGACCTTCCACCCATTGCTGGAGCTTCTGCGAACGAGGTAACCATAACTGAGCTTGATGGTCGATAATTGTACCTGATGTGACCATCGTTTTATCATCCTACCTTTCCAGTCAGATAAAGGCCACAAAAAGCTCGAACCACCTTTAAGAAAAGGGTCCCTATACTGAATCGACAGCGGTTCCCATGTAGCCAAGAAAAAAAATACTAGGAATGCTCCTCAGATGCTAAGAAGTTGCCAGGTCAGTATTGTAACTTCTAGGCAACAAGAGGAGTCAAATACTTGTTTCAACAGATTAGACATTAGTGATAGGAGATGCGGGTGATGAAAGATTCAAATGAGTTTCATAATTTGTTTGGATTTAGTGCTTGTTTGAACAATTACATCGTACTGGTACTAGCTCACTTTGATCCAAAGAACGATTCCATCATTCCGTGCCCAAAAAAATGGACCGTTTGTACCTTGTAAACCTCAATACCGATTGTTGATACCTAAAAATTTAATTAGATTATTAATTTGGCTTTAGTTTCTTTATTTATTTTTCCTTTTTTTTAGATAATAAACAAAGCAAATAACAAAAACAACAACAAAAAAAAGAAAATAAATAAAAAGAAGAAGCAGCCCGATCGCGCCCAGCCCCCTTTTCTTTTTCTTTCCCACGTAAGCCCAGGGCCCGGCTTTTTCCCCCAGCCCAGCCCCTCTCTCTTCTCCTCTTCTTCTTCCTTCTTCCCCCTTCTTCCCCCTACGCCTCTGCAACTCACGCAACCTATGGCCGAGGAGGGTAGGCCGACGTCGGTCGGAGATGACAGATCTCAGGCGCCATTAATGGCTGCCTTCAATGCCGAGCACGCTTTGTTGGAGGAGCGAGGATGGGACGCCGGTTCGGCCGCGGGCGTTCGTTCGGCGTGCGAAGACCGGCGGCCGAATCCCCATCGACCGGTTGCCCCCTCTCCTATAAATAGCGAAGCACCACCTCCGTCGAAGAACACGGCGAACTCGGAGATCTTCCCTTGAGAGACTTCAGGGAGAATCAAAGAGCGAGCACGCGAGAGATCGGGTCGCGAAGCTCGAACGACCTCCCTCTGAGAGACTTCGGGGGAGGCCGACGGCAAGCGAACCCGAAGAGAGAGGGTCGAGGTCCAGATCTGAAGATCCGAAGATCTGAGGGCGAGGATTCGCGGAAGGGCCAGATCTAATCGGATCCGGGAGACGACGCCGCTTCACCGAGCCATCACAGGTCCAACGCCAACCAGCAAAACCCCCGCGCCGTGCTCCCTCTACGAACAGGTATTAACCACCGCCCGCCGTTGCTTTTTTTACCCGAAACCCAGGTCGCCGCCCCTGCCCATCGTTGATCGCGTTGTCGCCATCGCCTCCTGCTTGAAACCCTAGTCGCGTTTGCCGATTCCCCCCCGACGAGAGCCTCGCTTGCTGCTGCTCTACCGCGACGTCGCCCTCGTCGAACGGCCTGCCGATCAACGCAACACCATCCCCGTCAGGCGGCCAGCTGCTGTCCTCGAGCCCGTCGTCGCTATCATCGTCGTCGTCGACCGCCCAGTAGTTCCTCGGCCACCCTCGTCAGTGCCGCGAAGATGCGGGCAAGAAGAGGGGCGCCTGTCGGGTCCGAACCGGGTAGGGTTTGCCCCCTTCCCCCCAGTCGGGTCGGACCCGGATTGGGCGTCCGGGTAGGGTTTCCCCCGTTTTGGGCTTGCGTGTGTGGGCCAGCTAATCCTTGGGTTGGATTTTCTTAATAAAGATGGGCCAAATCAGTGGGCTCTGCTTGTGTTAAAAAAAATAAATAAATAAAGAAAAGGACCCAAAAATCCGAGTCGGGCCCGCACATTTGGATCGCCAGCCCGGGTCGGACCCAGCCCGCGGATCCGACCCGGGTCGGCTTTTCTTTTTTTTTTTTTTAAAGTTTTAATATAAAATAATATTTTTAATAAATAAATAATAAATATTTTATTTTCCGAAAAATCAAAAAAAATCAAAAAATGTTTTATTTTAAAAAAAATTTAAAAAATGTTAAAAAATGTTTTAATTTCCAAAAAAAATGAAAAATATTAAAAATGATAAAAATATTTTATTTTCCGAAAAAAAAAAAAAAAAAAAAAAAAATATTCTATATTTTCCAAAAAAATGCCAAAAATTCATGAAAAAGCCAAAAAAGTCAGAAAAAGCCAAAAAAAAGTGATTTATATTTTCAGAAAAAGATTAAAAAATCCAAAAAAATGCTTTTTATGTCCAAAAATTAGAAAATGACTCAAAAAATGTTTTTCCTCCCAAAAATGCATGGAAAATCCCTCCAACATCCAAAAAAACCTCAGGGTTTGAACAAGATTAGGTACCGAAAGGGCATTTAGTGATTAACTAGTGTAATCAAGTCCCCGATCCTAATTTCTCTGGTTGCGCAGGAGCAAGTATTTCTCCCGATACTTCGCTTGGGTTTCTAATCAACCCACCCCAAATCGATTAGTGGCGACTCCATTTTAAAAATTGATTCACAGGTTAAAAATTTAGACCATTAAGTCGTGAATTGGTGGACTTGGGAGAGTCCGGGCTTAATAAATTCAGCCGAGCCATTAGCCTCCTTAGGCGCCCGTACCTGAATGCGGGCGCCGAAAAAAGAGGTCGCGACACCGATAACCTATTTTTATCTACGTTGCGCAAATAACCCCAATTCTAGCTTCAGGCTAGACAGATTCTAAAGCACGTGAATATTACATGCATGAACGTTCACCTTCAGTAATAGCAGAATAGCTAGTGGTACTCATCTATTTTGAGATATTGAAAAAATAGCATACTCACCTTTTAGTCCTTTGCCTCGTGCGACTCGAGGTGCTTATAGATTTTCTCATGAAAACAGTGGTACTCAGATTCCGCGACAAATAAAAACTGTATGGGATTGATTGAGACAGCTGTACAAATATAAAGGGGTGAAAATGCACTGTAACGGGAGATGATGGTGTGCGTTCCAAATGCTTTACTGTTAGCAAATTCGTGTCAAATCGTGTGAAAATAGGTCCCAAGACCGATTAGATCGTTTCAGATAAATTTATAGTTATTGTACTTGCAAGCTTACCAATAGGAAACGAGGCTTTAGTGAATCCCGTGGAACTTGGTTTAATGATTGAAGGAATGGCCTTGATGTGTTGTTCAAGAATACGATACGGATTCGATTTCTCGTGTATTAACAAATGCAAATGAAAGAAAAGAGTTTTTTAATGAATTTTTTTTTATATAAGGCAAAGACATGGGCTAATGGGCTTGTGCTCTTTTTTGTGAACACAGTAATCTTAAAAAATTTTAACCCAAGGATGTAGCTAAACACACCTGAGTACTAAACCAAAGGCGCGGAGTACTTTACGCTTTGCGTCACATAGCTATTTAGTGAATGTATTATGTTTACTAAGTTGAATTTGAACCGTTAGATTTTAGAATTGATTGTGTGATAATCTTTAATATACTGTAAAACTAATAGTTTATTCTAAATCACAAAAAATCAAATCACAAATAATTATAAATTGTTGTGGAACGCATTTTTTAAAAATTTGTCACTCACAATA
Organism: Eucalyptus shirleyi; assembly: GCA_017140165.1. NCBI lineage: Eukaryota > Viridiplantae > Streptophyta > Magnoliopsida > Myrtales > Myrtaceae > Eucalyptus > Eucalyptus shirleyi. The sequence continues at coordinate 45,755,884 of CM029450.1, forward strand.
GTGTGTTATTCTCACGGTATCTCAAAAACTGTTATGCTAACAAAGCCCGTTAGATTTTATGGATTCGCATGGGACTCGTATATGTACTCCACATGCGTAGGACGAATATGACATAACGAGCCAAATGGGAGCTACAACATTAACATACGACAAAGACGCCAAAATCACCCTCCATATATGAAAATTAATGATGAAAGAGTGGGGTGGGGGGAGGGAGTTATATTTTTCTTTTGCACGTGAAAAAAAAAAATCAATTTACACAAATTAGTTGAGACAGTGTTATACATGCAGCATCAGAATTTTTAGAAATATTTACACTTCTATTTTATACTATTGAATTCCTAAAGTAAAATCCCATTTGGAGTCATGCAGATCCTCCTCGAGCATAATTAAAAAAAAATGTGTTTGGAACGAGACCTAATGGATCAGATTCAAAGGTACAAAGAGAAAGATAAAACCCTTTTTTCAAGAAACAAGCTTGCCGTAGAAGCTACAAACTCAGCGTTGTTATGCCACTGATTAGCCAAGACAAAGTAAAGGCAAAGTCTCTCCCAACAAAGCATATATAATTGTAGCTGCTTGGACAGCGACTTTGAGTCCTACTTTATTTAACACGACAATGATACCAAGATGCTGCTTCTTTCCCCCCTTTTCATTATTCTTTCTATTAATCATCTTTTCATTTAATTAGACTAGGAAAAAAAAGTCTCAATTCTCTTAAAATGCATCGATTTTAGGTTGAATTCCAATTCTAACCTAAACTCTTTTTCTCTCACGAAAAAGTATCAATTTTAGGATGGGTCCCTATTCTGACCGAACTTTTATTCGTCATATAAAAAATAACAACTTTGCAATTGATTTCAGTTCAATTGGTATCCAAATCCAGGTCTCATTAAGTGGAAACACACGAAGAGGGAGTGTGTGTATGTGTGTAAAAACTTAGAATGAAATGTCACATTTTTAGTGGCGTCTGGTAACTTGATGTTGGCCAAAATTTGGATACCAATCAGAAGTTTGTGCTTTTTTTCGTGAAAAAAATTTGGGCCAAAATTTGTACGATCTAAAGTTGATGTTCATGACCTGATCGAAAGTTGATGTAAGGGAACTATGAAAAAAGAAAAAGAAAGAATTGAATTCCGTGAATTGCACTACTCGGAAGAGAAAAGAAATACTGATCCCGATGCTTTAGACAGTAATTAATTGTATAAAAATGATAGGTCGTTTAATGCCAAAAGTCACCCCAAAAAGAGGGGGGTGGGGGTGATGATAAAGCTGGCGCCGGAAGATTCTAATAAATAAGATATTTTAATAATTATTTGATGTTCATTATTCATGATTAGTCACTTGTCAGTTGTCTCATTTGAGTCTTCTATTTTAAGCTTCTTCATGGACTTAAAGTGTTTGCTCATATGTCTAATCTTTGGCAATCTGTATTATATGCAGCAATTAGATTTATTTATGATAGGTCCATGTAAAACAAAGAATAAAATCCCCAGAAGCATCGTTACTTGCATCAACATGTGCAAGCAGTCAGTTTCAATAAGACAACACTTACGTTGACAAACGATGATCGGAGAATAAAAATACACTTATAGATTAGAGGCGTTATTTCAACCCCATTTACTATTAAAATCACCCCTTTGTAGGTAGTGGGCCAAAATAGCCTTAAATTAAAATTTAAACTTTTTAACTGTCTCTCTTTATTTCTTCGTGGCAATATTTCACTCTCCCAACGTCATTAAGTTGAGATCTTTTGTTGCAACTTGAAGTATTTTTTTTTCTTTGGCTCGACCAAAATGAGCAAAGATGCGCATAAGAGAACATGGCTCCTCAAATAATTTTCAAACTCTCTTGATACCTCAAAGCTTCAAGTAGACTCGTCCTTGCCCCTAACCCATCCGAGCCCACCATCGCATGCTGCCACCATCTTGACTCTCACACGGTCTCTGCACGCATCATGCTTCGGATCTAAGGGAGAATAGCAATCGTCGTGTTGTAATCGTAGAGGCGAGGAGAAGAGTGGTCATGCTGTGACGATGGAGGCGAGTGATTAAAGCGTGAATTTTGCAGTGGTGACGGCGTGTGAAAGTCGGGGATGGTCGTGCCATGCAGTGGTGGGCTCGACATGGCGATAGGGGCGAGGACAAGTCTGTTGGAAGCTTTGATTTATCAAGAGTCTTGTAATTGTTTTAGAAAACATATTCTTTTATGCTCTTCTCTACTCATCTGGGAGGAGCAAAGAGAAAAACGTCAGTGCTCACCTGAATAATAAGTTTGGTGTAGTTGTAGCTCAACTGTAACTGTGTTAACTTTACCAAAAAAAAAAAAACTGTAACTGTGTTAACTTTACCAAAAAAAAAAAAAACTGTAACTGTGTTAATATGTAGTGGTACTGTGAAATGCTCTAAATAATAAGTTTAGTAATACAGTTTTTACAATTACAGCACCTCAAAGATCAATGAGGCAACCTTATAAAAATTGCTATAACTTTGGATATTTTGTAATTGTTGAGGTGTACGTTTACCAAACAATTTGAAAGCTACAACACCCTTTATCACAACTTAAGCTGCAAAGAGAAATCTGTACCAAATAGTCTCTAAATAATTCAACTAAAATTTATTACCGAGTGAACATTGGAACTTGCCTTGAAAGTGTAATGACTCAGCCCAATGAGAGTGGGGAATGGCCGCTGGAGGAATGATCGCTAGGGCAGAGGGCCTAGACAAAGAGTGACTCATGACAATCTTATAGAATAGTGAAGGGAACATAAATGAATCCATCTATCACCAAACAGAAGGAGAACGATTATGAGATATAAATGGAAAAAGTGAAATTAACTTACGGAGGTGTCTTTTAGCAAAATGGCAATATTTAACTTTGGAAGTTCAAAATTAAGCATGCTCAAGTGGGAGCACTCCTAGGATGAGTGACCCACTGGAAAAGCGTTTACCTGAACACCAAAAGACAAAATCATGAGTCTTACTATGGAATAAGCCAAAGTAAATAATACCTCAATTGAGTTAATTTAGGGATGTCATAATATGATATTAGAGCAGAACCCCCTCTTTTAGGTGTATGGTTCAAGGGCAAATCACGTAGAAGCTGGTGGACCTATAATGACCCAATCCGACAAAAACAAGGAGTGGTCACCAGAGCCAAAGGATAAGGAACAACTCTTGGTAGGTTTCTAGGATGGCAAAGGGGGTAAGAATAAACTAAAGTATGCATTGACCAGGGATGGCATGATATGGTCTGAAAGTGAGACCCCCTCTTATGGGGGTAAGTACAATATCAGTGTCAAAACTTGTGTACAGCGCTTACTTTGGTGCAAAAACTTTATTTTGGATCACTTAAGTGTTAAATTGGAAGAAAAACGATCACTTTGATTCCACCGGCAAAAAATTTCAACCAAAATGATTACGTGGCTTTTATATTAAAAAAAATCGACATGCCTTTTAAACAACGTCGTTTTCCATCCTCCTTAAGAAAATGACATCATTTTGCCGTCCTAAGTGGATGGCTTGACAAAACGACGCCACACAACTCATTTTTGGATTTTTTTTTTTTTTTTTGGGATTGAAATTAGAGTTTTTTTGTCCGATCCTTGCCCAACGCCGACCTAGCTCGCTTGGCCGCCGTCACTCGGCCTCCGTCATAGTTCATAATATTTCACTAGCTTCAACGTCCTCAATGACTTGCGGTCGCACTTGAGCGTGAGCTTTGTGACAGAGTCGAACCACGGGAACAGCGCCAAGACCACGTCCAACAGCTCCGAGTGGGCATGGAGGGCAAGCCTCTAGTGGCTTTGGCCTTCAATCATGAGCTAGCGGCAGCACATGAGGGAGCACCAACCCCGATCGCCGGAGCCTAGGTACTGGAAGACGCAAACCAAGTACTCGTCAAAGAGATCAAAGATATCGAGGGAGAGATCAAAGGCAACACACTCATCAACAGCCTCCCCAAGCACCAACTAGATCACAGCCTTCAACTTGGCTGCCGAGTGGCCGTCGTTGGGGTCGGGGTTGGGGTCAGAGCCATGACCGCTAAGCACAAGGACTATCGAGGACGGCAACTGGCCCATTGCTAGCGAAGGCGGAGGCGAGGGATGTGGGCGGTTGAAGGGCGAGGAGGAGGGAAGATTCAGGTGGCTTATCCTCTCTCTCTCTCTCTCTCTCTCTCTCTCTCTCTCAATTTGGGGATTTAGGGTTTTGAATTAGGTGAGAGACACCAAATGGTGTCGTTTTATTGTTTAAATACTGACTGTACTTTCCGAAGAGTCACATCATTTTCAAAAATTAATAAAAAAGTGTCACGTAAGATTTTTGGCCAACCAGATTGGTGTTGGCATTGAAATGATCGTTTTTCAAAAGTTTGGGCACTTAAGTGACCTAAAATAAAGTTTCGGCACCAAATTGAGCGCCACACAAGTTTTGGCACCGATAGTGTACTTACCCCCCCCCTCTTATGGGTGTATGGTTTAGCAACAAACCATGCAAAAGCTAGTGGGCTTATAACAACCCGGTTTAACAAGGGCTAGGATTGGGCGATGGGGTCATGGGATTTGGAAAGGAGCAACTCCTAATAGTCTTTTAGGATAGTAAAAGGGGCAAAAATGAACCAAACTGCGCACCAAATAGGGAAGAAGGGTTTAGAGATATATATATATGTGAAAACTAGAATTAATTCACCGAGACGGCTATTGACATAAGGGCAATTCTTAACTCCGAAGTTAAGTGTGCTTAGGTGGGAACACCCACAAAATGGGAGACCTCTTGAGAAGGTATTTACTTATACGCCAGAGGACAAAATCATGAGGCTTGACATAGGACAAGCCAAAGTGGAAAATATTTCAAGTGAGTTAATTTAAGGATGTCACAAAAAGTATGTTCTTTTTTATGGTTGGAGGCATATTATCACATCATTGCTCTAAAAAATTAGTGTAGGGAAAAACCCTTTCTAATACATAGTAAGGGTGCTTTTGTTTGAATGAAAAAATTTCCGCAAATTAGTTTTCCGCACTTTTATATATATTTAGTTTACTAAAAATAATTAGTCAACAAAAAATCATTTCCAATCAAAGAAAATAAGTATGTTTAAAGTAAGGTTAATGAATTTCCTATCTAATGAAAGAATAACAATTTCCTTAAAAATTGATTTCCACAAAAATATTTTCCTTTATTATGAGTTTTCTACAAAACAAATATACCCTAAGTTTGCATCACCTTATAAAGTAGTTGTAGTCCTAAAGCTAGGTCGATTTTGGGTTTTTCAAAAATGCCTTTTTTATTTGAATTCTTTGTCCTGTATTATTTATAATTTTGTAGAGATATATTCACTCTAAGTCCTAAAACTTGTCACGAAAGTATAATTGAGTTCTAAAATTTAAAAAAGTGTAATCAAGTCCTAAAATTTATTAAATCAGTACAATCAAGTTCTTAAGTTAATACCGTCAATTTGACTAACGAAAAATACTAACATGGCTTTTTTTTTAATATTTTCTCTGTCCTATGTGGTGATGTTGCGACTAAAACATGAAATAGTAGGCTAAAACAATGTCGTTTTAGATTTAATTCTAATTTTTCTGCCCTTGTTGTTGGCCACCCCCATCATCGGAAAGGGTCAACAAGGGCTCGACGAGCACCAACGGGTGTCGCCGGGGCCTCAACTTGGGGCCAACAAGCCTTGCTGATGGCAAGCAAGGGCCCGGCAACCCTTACCCAAGACGAGGGTCACAACCCTCCACCTAGATTTGGGCGAGGGTCACTAGCCCTCGCCTAGCTATGGTGGCCCTTGGCAAGGGTCACTAGATCGTTTTGAGACCATATCTGGGTGGAGGGCTATGACCCTTGCCTAGATCTAAGCAAGGGTCATTGAGCCCTCACCTGACCCCTGTTGGCCCTTTCTAGCAAGGGGGATGGCATCAACAAGGGCCTACCACCCTTGCCCATAGCTTAATTTTTTCCTCCTTATTTTTTGGAACACTTTTTTTATTTTATTTTATCAATATTTTGGTTAAATAAATTAGGACTTAAGCTATGTTATCGTCACGTAGGCAAGAGAAAATATTTGTAAAAAAAAAAAAAGCCATGTCGGCATTTCTATTATTCTAAATGGATGGAGTTAATGGAATGACTCAATTGTAACAATTTAACAATTTTTAAGACTTGATTGCAATTTTTGTAAGCTTTAGAACTCAATTGTATTTTCATGATAAATTTTAAAACTTGTAATGCACATATCCCTAATTTCGCATATAGTTGTTCCTGAGTTCAAGTAGGATCATGCTTGAAGATCTTCATCTTTGGATGTGTATGTTTGACTGAAAAAAAAAAAAAAAAAGAAAAAAAGGCGTGATTAGTTCTCCGGACTTACATGCGTTTGTCTCACTAAAATGATCCAATCAATAGAAAATTATTTATGTTAATAAAATAAAAAAATGCATGCTTAAAGTTAGGAAAATGAATTCTCTAACTTAAAAGTTAAAAAGAGATAACATTTTCTTAGAAAATGACGAAGTTTTCTCCAAAACAAACACACATTTGATGAATTGATCCCCATTTGACGTGTCCCTCTGGGGATGTTCATGATATAATAATATTTCGTGACATCAAAGCGAAGCTTATTCAATGAGACTTAGTTTCGCCCTTTTACCTTTTGTGGCGGGTCTCGATGTTCACAGTTGTGTCCTTATTACGACACTTAGCGACCTATAATCCATCAATCTTATATTTCTTAGATTGTCACGCCGTAAGATTCTGAAAAATGCACGGTGCCCAAAAGAAAATGGTACATATAAAAGGGCGATCAAATGAAATCTAAGACATTAAAATCTCACGTGTCTACAATAATTTCCCAGTTGCCTATAACTCGACTAGACATAGATGTAACGTTTTATTGGGATGTTTTCTCATTGTGATGCTTCCAATCCTCCATCAAAACCACACTTTGCATGCTTATCACGTTAAAATGAGCAAAAAGATATGTACAAGCGCATGCTTCTCATTGTTATTTCTGATATTATCAAGAAACCCTAAAAAGTAAGGCAGAAGTGGCCCGTCCTATGACTCCCACCATCACATTCTAGACAATTATAGAGTTAATTTAATGTCCGCAGTTCACTCCTGATTATCTTGAACTGAACATTTGAATATGCAATCATATGGTGGCTCCATCTCATCTTCTTTCTTAATTTTTCAAATGAAACCGATTAATTAAAGGCGGTATCAAAGACAATTGCACAAAAGATGTGAGTAGGAACAAAATAGAGGCACATCAATAGACCCCATTTCCTGCTTAAATTCAGCTTCCCACTATGAACATTTGATTAAAGCCAATAATATTAACAACTGCAATATTCTAATTTCTTTTGCAATAAAGGTCAGCTTTTCTGGTTGAAATCTAACACCTGTTCCTGTTCCTAACCACAACTTTTTTCAGCAATATTCCCCTCCTCCTCCTCCTCCTTTTGCTTCTTCTAGCTCTCCAATGGTTGCTAATCATTTCATGCCTCCCATCATTCTCCTCTTTTTTTGTGGACCATCACTGTCTCTTTATTATCTCTCTTTCTCCCTCTCTCTCTCTCTCTCTTCGGTTATTTATCTTTTTGCACATTTGTTTTTGCTTGTTTAGCTTTTTCTTTGTTTATGTTGTTGTGGGGTTTCCCGTATCGGTAGAGCCAAACAAAAGCAATGCAGCTTCTCTGTCTTTACTAAAACTGAAGTTTATGTATACACATCTTTTTCGAACCCTTCTTTTTTGTCGGGGTTGGGGTCAGATTCTTCCTTGTTGGTCTGTTGAGTCAGCTACCCATGTAACGAGTCAACTCGGTGCTTGCTTTCTCTTCTTTCTCTATCTCTATCTGAAACTTCCTCCGAATGTTGGAGTCCAAAAATCAACCGGGGTCTCATGAGCCACTGGGAATGTGCTTGAGATTGGCACTAAGCATAGCCCTCGGCTCTTCAGGTCTTGCTTTGGTCCTTCTGATGCATAATCTTTCAGTTTATCACAACCCTGCAAAAACCATATAATATGCATGTGTTACTGGAACTATTCATTTACTCCATGGTCTGATAAATCTTTTGAAGAATTGAATGATCGGACGAGAATAAAGATAGCATTTTAACCCCCACAATGGAAGGGAATGCCAAAGGACCCCATCGAATTATTTTAAATTCCTCCATGGTCATACAAATTAATCAACTATTTGGAACGATAGAGAGGAGAAAACGTGGCAGAAGAAAAGCTTTTCGAAACCTGTGGCACCCCTATTAAATATTGTGCAACTTATTTGGGCATAGGTAGTGTACACCAGACTAGATAATAGAAAGCTCATAAAGAAATTAATGTGAAATTTAATTATCCTTGCTAATTTACCTGTTGATGTTGAATGGAAGCTCCATTTCTCATGTATGGAGTACTCAAAACCTGAAAGTACAGACACACAGGACCAACCATCAACATTACTTGGCTTCGAATGTATTTTTGTCAAAGCTCCATGTCCAGTTTAAGATTAACTTCTAAAACACATGAAAGGAAAAGGAGTTACTGTACTTACATGGACTTGATCATGTAAGAACTTGATGTATTCGATGGCTTCATGAAGAACAGATGCCGTATCAGTCTGCACATTCACTGAAACATCAACTTTTTTTCCAGCTTAATGTACTTAACCAAGAATACAAATCCAGCACAAACAATTAAAAACAAAAAAAGTGGAGGAAAAATCCAATAATTCACCTTTCCAAAAGGTGAAACCAACTGCTGCAACGCAGTGATTCGGTCCCCTAGCTTCTCTTTCCGAACCTGATAACAAAATGCGATAGTAACTGGTTACCTCCTCTTCACTTTCTCGTGCCAACAAGTTGCAGAAATCTTTCCCCATAAATGAAAAAGACATCACTTGCAAGCTTGGCTGCTCCTCCAAGAATAAGAACTTCAAAAATCAAGAAAATTATCATCTCACCTTAAAAGTCGGCAACGGTGACGGGGTTTCAATTCTAGGCCTTTTGAACCCGGGTTCAGTAGAGCTGGATTTCTTTACAGCGGAATCCACTTCCCTTGCATCGTCGCAATTTCGCTACATGATCGGAAAATAGCTCTAGCCATAAATATAAACCCTGCTGAAGAGTATATAATTTAAAAAACTTCCGGATCAAATGGGTAAAGATCTGTACCTTGGTGTTTGGTGTAGCACGGCTTGGTTTTTTATCATATATCGTAGGAGGTGACGCAGTGGTCCAATCCAAGCTGTTCATTGGCGTCGGACCCATGGCGATGTCAGACAACGGCAACCTATTAGGTTGGCGATTCACCGACGATGGTTTCAAGAGGGACGACAGTTTGGCAAAAGAAGGGGGCGATTGATCATTGGAGTTCATGGTTTGAGAGAAGTTGTTCACCGACCGTGCTGCGGTGGTGAGGAGGGATTGATGTTGGGGTTGAAAATCCGAGGGTTCGTCAAGTAAGCTTTGTATCAAAGGAAATCCATACAACCCCCCACCGGACAGTCCTGATCCAACTGCAAACTCGGCTGAGAAACCCTCACAGGTGGCCGCGGTGGTCGAGCTAGTTGTGATGGAAGTCAGTTCAGATTGGTCCGAAGAGAATTCTTGATTTATTTGCTTAAACCCATTCATGGAGGAATCTTCAACCACACAACTTGAATAGCTTTTGGGGCTCCAATCCTTCTGGATTCTTGAACTCATTTCTTCGTTCAATATTGAACCATAACTGCTCTGAGCAAATTTTCCACCACCACCACTGCGAAATGGTCACAGATTATAACATAAGTTCTTCTTTCTATTAGTTGAATCCAAGTTGGCCAGCGCTTGAATAGTTATGAGCTAAATCAATAGGAAAGAACATGCTTGTGTTGACTCATATGTCAATCTAATAATGGTATGGTTGAAATCAAACGATCTCATGAGATAACTTTCATTACAAATTCGACTCTACTTAGTGGAAATCTAAAAAAGCATCATGACAAGAAGATAAACTTACAGTAAAGCTTGGTTCCAATCTGGCGTCGCTGGCGATGAAATCCCGAATCCCGTGCCCAGCAAGTCAGGGACGACCAGTTCGCTTCTGCCGCAGCCACGCACGGCGCTCCGTGGCTGAGCCTTGTAGTTGTTCTCGAAGACCATGGAGCTATCGGAGAGCGAGTAATCATTGTGCTCGGAAGATCTCGCTTTGATGTTGCTCATTGCCATGTCGGCTCCCGTCCAACCAAACCCTCCCCCATCGTTGGCCGCCGCCAAGCATAGTGATGCACCACCTGCGAAAGGCATGCCCCTGAGTGAGCTCCACCAGCTCTCGCCGCATATCCCGGCCTGGAAATTCTCTGCCATCGCGGAATTTACGTGATGAATATAGGACTAGGATATCGACTAACCCTTGTGGCTGTCTATATTGTTATTCCTTTCCGTCTCTCTCTCTCTCTCTCTCTCTCTCTCTCTCTCTCTCTCTCTCTTCTTGACTGTGTATGAGAATGAATTATGAGAAGGGTGAGGGACTATTTATATAAGAAGAGAACGGTGAGGAGATATGGTGAGAGAGCGGACATTGGAAGAGAAGAGACCGGACCTGGTTGACATTTCAGGGGGACGATTGGACAAGTGAGAGATGGAATTTTTGAATCGGAACAATTTTTTTTTCTCTCCCTCCCCCTTTAATTGTGCTAGCTTTCCATATTTTACTCTCTCTCTCTCTCTCTCTCTCTCTCTCTCTTTTTTGGTTTGTACCTATCTCATTCTCCTGCTCAATTGTTTATTATAACTTCTTGACTATATTGTTAGAGCGGCTCATCCCATGTGTTTAGATGTGTATGGTCAATACTGTGCCCATTTAACTTTTATAGACACTCACTGTGCAAAGTTTGGCCCAATTTGACCATACCCAAACAAGTACCTCCAATTACATAGAAATAGAAATAGGAGTGTTGGACATCTCAAGTGCCAAAATTTACACGTGGATATTTAAATGCCAAAACTTCCAAAATGTATACTTATGTACAAAAATTAGAGAATAAAGAAACACCTAAGTGCTAACCAAGAGAATTTCCGACCAAATTACTAATATAGCATTTTCTAACGTGGCTAAATAAGCCTAAAGCAACGTTGTTTTGACCTTAAATTTGATTTTTAAATTAAATTTAACTAAAAAACTAAATTATTAAAAAGAAAAAGGCAACATTCAATGAGCACCTCCACAACTCTCATCGCCATCGCCCCACCTTGTTGAAAAGTGCTAGCCACAGTGGGATGAGGGTTGGCAAGTGTCATCGAGCCCCGGCCAACAACCTCGGCCGATCACAGGCGAGAGCTTGCAATTCCTCACCCAGATCTAGGTCAAGGGGTTGCAACCCTCCCCTAGGTTTAGCAAGGGTTGTCTATTGTCCCCCAGTTCAACCAAGGGTCATTGTTGGCTGGGGCAAGATCACCACCATAGCTAGCGGTGGCCCTTGGCCAATTGGGCAAAGGGCCGACAACCCTCACCAAATCTAAGGGAGGGCCGCAACCCATTGCCTACGATTGGTCAAGGTCACCGGCCACTAGTCAAGGCCCGGCGACCTCGCCCAACCATCACCCCACCATTGCCAACCCTTTCCGATGATGATGGGGCAGAGGCAGCGGCTGCGACGAGGGTTGTAGAGGCCCTCATTGAATGCTCTCTCTTTCTTCTTTTTTTTTTTTAAATTTTTTAATGAATATTTAATTAATAAATTTGGGAATAAGACAATATCGTTTTCACATTGATTGCTGAGTAGACATTCCGAAGGGCTAAGTAGACCACTTTTATTATTAAAATAATGCCACATAAAATTTCCAACAAATCTCACTAGAATTGGCACTTAAATATTCAATTAAAAAAAACATTTAAGTGTCCACCCTGTCAAATTTGAACACTTTCAGTGTACTTTTGCCCATAAATAAGATAAGAGAACTCGCAACAAATGCTATAGATATCAAACCTTACGGATTCACAATCTCTTATTCTCTTCAAACAAAAAAGAAAAAGTCCATTATTCCCAATGTGACAAGACTACTTCACTAAGAAAGTCAAAAACTTAAATATATGATTGAGAAGCTAAATAGGATATTGAGAAAAATTTTAGATATGTAATTTGCTAACTTCAATACTGTTTTAGTTTGTCTTTCTTTGGCAACTATCTCTTGCAAAGCACCACTTGACTTGGGGTGAGGAAAACATTACCCTTATTTTCTAGGCTCCGGCATTTGGATCGTTTAGAAAAATAAGCAAACAAAAAATTTATCAAAGCCAACGAAAAACTTATGCTTAAATTAAGAAAAATAATTCTCTATTAAAAATTAGAGTTTCCAAACTACAACTATATATTACCACTTGGATTAGAGGCATTGGCGTTTGGGTAAGGGAACCTCAACACTTGTGCTTGAGTCCTCGATGATCGAGCGTGGGTCCTAGAGGCTAGGCCCGAGTGTCTCAAGGTCAAGCCCAAGACCTCAATACCCATGCCAAAGTACTTAGCTCATTCGCCCAAGTCGCGAGTCCCTACACTAAGAACTATCAAGATCAAGCCCAATTCCATGGAGGCTGGCTCGGTCTCTCAAGGTAGGACTTGAGACCCTATTGCCCATGCTTGAGTCCCATGGGTCCTCGGCAACCATGCGCAGGTACCCGACTCCTGCACCCAAGTCACTAGTGCCCCAACCAAAGTCCATCGAGGCTAAGCCCGATTCCTTGGTGATCGAGTCTAGGCACATGGGGTTGGGCCCAAGTCCCTCAAGGTTAGGCCAAACTCAATGCCAATGGTCGGATCCCCAACACATGTGCCTAGGTACTCAACTCCCACACCCAAGCCCAAGTCCCCAGTGCCCATGCTCGGGTTCCTAGTGGTTGGGCTTGAGAAAGCCTAAGACCTAAGCATGGGGATCTCGACAGCTGGTCCCAAGTCACTCAAGGCTAGGGCCTAGTCTTTAACACTAGGGTCAAGGTCCTTGGCCCGAGTCCCTTGAGGCTGGGCCCAATTCCTCACACCTATGCTTAGGTCTTCAGTGGTCATGCCCAAGCTCTTGGGACCCAAATGGCCAAGACCGAATCCCTCGTGGCTAAGTCTAGGACCCTAATGCTCGTGCTTGAGAATCCCAAGGCTAGGCTTGGACCCGAGAACCCAAGTTTGAGTTCCATAAGAGAAAATTAATTTTTTTACAATATGTAAAGGTACTTAGGTTATGAAAATGTAATTTGAAAATCATTTCTTCAAATTTGGTGATATAGCATGTGTAGCCCTTATATCACATGAATGGTACATCTCTTTAGAAAAATTAAAGTAAATTTTCCTTTCCAATCGACGGAAAATAATTGTCAGATTATTATTAGATTTCAACCAAATATCAGAGAATATTGTTGGTTTTTGAAAAGTATCTTCTTGAAAAATGTTTTCTGGAAATATCAAATTTTTCACACAAAAAAATAAAATAAAATGAAGCATTAACCTTATGTCTTTTCCACTTCCGCAAGCCAAGAGTTTTATAACTTTGGTATTCTTTTCTTTGTCATTTTATAAGTTCAAAATCTTGTACTTAGTGCCGACTTGTAGAATTCTTCAAATAACTTTAGTGACAAGGACTTGCTTGAGCCATCTATATTGAGGGTTTTAAATTCATAGATTGCTTATTGCTTGTTCTTTGCAGTTCATATTTCCTTTTCTGTTTTTTTTTTTTTAATTTCACTTTCTAATTCCAAATTAACTCCCAAAAAATTCCTAATCACAGGGCAAAGTATGTTCCACTGTTTGGACCCGGTATAAAGAACAAAAGTCTACCATTTTGTGCTAAAGGGAAAGAGTAGGTTGGGAATTGAGGAGCTATTTACTTCAGGTCAACGCATCAACTTCAATCTCTGTCAATAAGATAGTCAGCACTCATCATTAGGGCCAAGTTGGGAAGGAATATGTTAGGCTCAGCAAGTATTAGGCCAGTCCAATGTATTTCTATAATTAATATTAATCAATGACCTTGTTAGGCATAATAGTCCACTGACACTGGCGTCTGATTAGGATTAGTGTCAACTTAAAGAAACCGAATCACACTCTATTGTTGACTACTTATTCAAATTGTGGAGACCCCATAGATGAGTTAATCAAACTCTCACTAACGAATTTATACATTATATTAGGTCCATCGACAATGAAGAAAGTATCAATTAATTTCCTCACACATAACTTATTTTGGTGATCAAACAAAGTAATATTGGTAAGATCAACAGTACTTGTGTGAAGAATATTATTTTAGAAAATCGGCGTATATAATATAGCCATCCACAGACAAAATTTAATTTAGAATGAGACTTGGGCTAATTACAAGCATGCCTAAAGAAAATATTAGGAGACATAATTTGCATACCCATTCTTGCACTTTTGGCTTTTGTTTCTCATTATTTTTATTGATGGAAACTTTGAGGATTGAGATAGTTGACCTCGAGGCATTAAAAACTAATAAGCAAGTTAGGTGAAGTGCAAATAAGCGCTGCTTTTTCCTGGAAGATGCAAGGAACAAGACACTCCATAGACTAAGTTTAACACCCCAAACTTTGACATACGCACACTCTTTTTCAACTCGAAGGAAATTTGTCAACGGTTGCCGTGTTGAAACATTCGAAACTAAAGTCATTGCTTGAAATTCTCACGAAATAGCTATAAGATATCATAGGATATCAAGGGGGAAGAAGGTCAATCTACACCCAATTCGTCTCAAAGAAAAAGTTAACATGGAGCAACCAACTTGATTGTGTCCATTTTGGCTATCATCTCTATTTTTATTTTTATTTTTTGTTCTCATGCCTATTCTTATTAAGGCAACATCATAAGTCAATTTAGAGTAGATTTAATCGATGGTCGGGTTGGACGGGTCAGGAAAAGCTGATCCCCAAAGCCCTTATTTGATAAGAGAACGATAATAATTCGAACAATATTAAATTAACGCAGCGGAATAAAATAATCTCCCATCTTGTGTAAACTTAATAGGAATCGATATAGTAGAGTAAAATAAATACCAAGCACGCGAACACAAGACCATTTTTTTTTTTATGTGAAAAACCCCATCGATGTGAGAAGATCAAAAACCACGGGATCGAAGTCCACCCGAAAATCTTCACTATCAACAAAATTGGGTAAACAATGTTCTTCTCTAGCAAATACTAGAGCTACAAAGCAGCAAAGATCTCAAGAACATAATTCTTGGCATTACACATGAATTTCACAAAAGATCAAGGATAAATCTGATAAAAAAAAATCCGCAGGTTTTGATCAATCCACGAAAAACCTGATGTAGGGAGCTTTAAATGAAAATCAAACCGTTCGGATTTAAGAAGATTGTGCCACAAACATGCTGACAAAATTTCAACTCAATTGGACCACGAATTGACCTCCGATGTCAGCTTGATGTAAATCAGACTTTGTCCCAACCCCAGATTTTCTGTTTTCTGTTTTTCTCTTTTTACTACATCTTTTTGCAGCTACCACTTTAAAGATAGTGATAAACCTTATTTCTCCATATAATTTATCATATGAGCTCAAGCCATTTTTGAGCTTGCAACTCATTGAGCTTCCTTTACATAAGAATAAACCTAGCTAATATTATTTAGACCTAGGGGTGATCGGTCCAGGGTGGGTAAGGTTTAGACCTAGACCTTGTAACCAACCCTATTATAACCGGTTTCTCTTTTCTAGACCCTATACCCAACTCTATTTGTATTGGACCCTGTACCCAACCCACCATATTTTTCCGATCTGGTTCCAGGGTCAACCCTATTTCTATTAGAACCTATTTTGCAATCTCCCGATATCTTATACGCCTTTGAATTTTATATTAATACACAAGAAAATAACGTAATCTTCCTAATTTATATTGAAACATTAAACACTTGTAATAAATAAATACATAAACTTTTTGACTAAACAATAAATTAAGGATCCACAAGGCTAATTATAATAAATAAAATCATAAGGTAAAAAATTAACAACAAACATGGGTCTAATATTAGTCTTACTCACACAACTATTATATGAAGCTACTCACTTATGCAAGCATGACTCCTCCTACAAAAGAGAAATTAGACGAGCTAATCCATGTGATACGTAGTGACGAACATCATCAGTCCATCGGACGGTGCAAGAGAGGGAGCCGATGAGGGAGGGAAGCAAGTGAGGAAGATAAATAACAAAGGAGGAGTGCGTGCATGTTTGAAAGAGCCAAGAGTAAAAACATCGTGTGATTGCGGGGTAAGAATAGAAATCGAGGGAAAAAGAAAAAGGGTTTTGGACATCTACTTACAAAACCAATCCGAGAAACGGTTCCAAAATCGGTCCAAGAACTAGTTTCCGGGTGGGTAATCATTCGGAATCTGTTTCCAAACCGGTTCAAACAAGTTCCAAATTTTGAAAACTGGTTCCCGGACCAGTTTCAATAGGAACCAGTTCCCGACCCTATTTTTCGGGCGGGCCGGTCTAGGAACCGGGTATATCCAGTCTGGTTGCACACTCCTATTTAGACCTATCCATTATTAAAAAATCATATTGCTTTATTCATAAAATGGTTGGGCCTCGCTAACTCAGGCGAACCTATGCGTGCCCAACGACAAGTCTACCTTAGAACACCATACTTATTTCAGATCATCCGTGTGAGGAAACACGCTAACTAGTAAGAAACACGATATCTTAAGTTCTTCAAGCTCCAAAATCCCGATCGCCTCATCGACTCTCGACTAATGCCACGGGATTTTTTAGCTTTTAAACTCGCGGACAAATCCTTCAACAGCCACACACCTGTTGCTAAACATTATCTAAATATTTGTTCATTTTCTTAACTTAACTCGTCACGTCGTGGACCATCACCTAATATATATATATATATATATATATATATATATATATATATATAGCTGCGGAGAGATTGGTTGAATGATGCAATAGAGTATAAAATCTCATATCTCGCGGGTCAACTTTCTCTACCTCTTCCGTTGAAGACATCAGCCATCGAGAAGACGGATTGGGTAAGACCTAAAAGGGTCAATACCGACTTTTTATTGGGGTCAACTTGTTAATGTCCAATCTCCTCAGCCTAACATTCTATTTATCTGATTTTGAGAGGTCAGCACATAACAATTTTGAATTAACCTTTCTTTAAGGTGCATTTTCTTCTTCTTTTTTTTTTTATTTCCCCCTTAAATCAACGCGTTTTAATTTTTGTCGTAGTAGGAGTTTTATTAAATTATAATTGACTATCTAGAAGCCCAACTAGAACAAAAGCAAGAAAGGTTTCGTCATTCTACAAACAACTACACCAGTTCTAAATGTCATCAACTTACTATTAAAATAAATTCATGTTCTTATAATATGGTGTTTGTCGAGATAGGTTGTATAGATACTATTTCGGATAGGGTTAGAAGGTTGGAACAAATAGTTAGAGACATTTTGTCTAATATGGTATTAAAGTACGGGTCAAGAGCTTGAACCCCGACGCTTCCTCTCATCTTTCACCGACTTGTAATTCTATTATTCTGCATGTTTTCCTATCTCCGGTTATCTTTCGATGTACCATATCCAGTTTTCGAACGTAAGTTGGTCTTACACACATGGGGGAGCGCCAAAAATATGATACACATACATTATTGGCCCGTTTTTAACAATTTATTAGTCTTTGGAAATTTTGGACTTATCTAACTACATAAACTTTTTCTCTATCCAAGTTGTGCTCCTTTGTGAGATATGGGCTTATCAAGTACAGATGAGATTTCGACCAAGAAAAAACAAATATACAGATGAGATTAGGGTTGCGAAATATATAATGAACTACATAAACTTCCATATGAGTTGCTGGCAAGATTTATATATGAAATGCTGGCAAGATTTATTTGGCTCTCTTGGTTTCTCAATTTAGATATAGATCTTGCTAATCGAGCCATGCATACTCTTGTTCCAACGGGAGATGGGAGCGGAGGATGAAGAAAGCCTCTATCTAGCCAAGTCATGCTCTCTTGTGAGATTCAAAATATATCGAGTATACACGAGGTTAAAGTTGCAAGATATTTAATGAACTGCATAAACTTCTGTATGAGTTCTTGTCCAAAAAAAAAAAACTTCTGTATGAGTTACCTTGCAAGATTCATTTAGGTGTAGGTATTGATAATCGAGCCACGCATATTCTCTGTTCATATTTTACCGACTATTCTTTTGAGATCACATCCTCTAGTTATCACTCATGATCTGATAATCCTAATAAAAATAAAAAAAATTATCGCCGTTATTTAAGGCAAACCCTTGTTTCATGAGAGACCCTAGACAAAGGAGAAAACAAGCAAACAAGTGCCCAACACGAAAGAAACGAAATTCCCCACAGACTTGAACTTTGACAACCTTGGAAATTATTGAGATAGTGGTCATGTCCATCGAGTGAAAAAAAAGAAACGAGAAGAAACCCATCGAAGGCAAGAACAACATGCGTATTGACCCCTCCCTCCCTCCTTCGATTGCGAAAGGCTCGCGAGTCAAACGTAGGGGCCCGGGGGCGGCGTGCACGCGTGCCGCGGCCGGGCGGGTCCCGTCCCGGTGTGAAAGGGGGACTCCCCCTGTCAAACGGCGACCGACCTGCGCGTGAAGGCAGCCGCCCGGAAGGTTTTGCGGCCAAGTTTTGACGTGTCCCCCTCCTTGCATTCTCAACCACAAGTTCATTTTGCCGGGATTTGTTTATTCCCACCCATAAAAAAAATGGGGGCAATTCTCTTCTTCTTCTTCTTTTCATTTTTTTCATTCGTGAAAATTTAAAATAATTTCTGAATTTTAAGAGTCGCGGAAAAATTATGTGTGAATTGATGTAGCGACGGTATATGCCTTCGGTGAAAGTTTCTAATCGTTCGGAATTAAGAAAAATTAAGGATTGTGCATCACAGAATCTGATGAGGAAATGAAACGAAAAGGCAAAAGTAAAAATCAAATAGTTAAAAATATTTTGAAGGTTGACATATCCAGCATCTATATAGAATTTCGATAGACAGAAGTCAATTAGGGGACTTCAATTCTTTCAGCTCATTTTAAATTCAAAAATGTGAGATTGACAAGCATTTGATCAAAATTTCATTGACGTGCCGCTAAAGGTCTCTTTGTGCGAGATATAGTAAGTGTTCACAAAACAAATAAGTGAGAGGTTCATTCACAACACGTCTCTCTACTGTATTCTCATGGTAAATGCAAGTGCCTTCTTTCCCATGGTCATTGCGCTCTCACGTTGATGATCGTTTGTTTACTTAGAAAATTAACTATGAAAATGACGTGTTTTTTTTATCTCATATGTGGTTTCAGTATCTCCACCACATCTAAAAAGGCTTAAAATATGTGGATGAAATGCGTGACAGGTGGAACGACTTGTTAATTAGTTAAAGAGATGTGTGGCCAATCAAATTCATGACTATAACACCACCCAGCCACTTGACCTATGAAATTTCAGATTAATAGCTCATGAAATACTCCTCTCTGAATCTTGTGGTTAGATCATGAAATACTCCTATTTCGATAATATCCATTACTCTAGTGACATTTGACTCGAGATCTCACATGTTTAAGGGAAGGGGAACTCTCGATTTCACGTATATTTTTTTTTAATGTAATAATACCCAATTATAGATAAAATAATTGTATAATTCTGACGGATTTCGCTTCATAACAAAAGGTTTTTGCATTGTCTCCTATAGGGACTAAAGCTCAAGGAAATAAAGGGTAATAATTATTTATATAGTATAATGGACAAATTTGCTTCCTCGAGATAACTTATGTGTTTAATAGCTACTATTATCAAATTATCTAGTTAATATTCCAGGTGATAGTTCCCTGCATGAAAAAAACAACTAATCAAATCATAACCACTCATTCATTAAACCAACCATACATCCATCCAGCACACGGAGTTTGAATAAATTATATTTTAAAGCGAAATGTTCATAATTTGTGGTACCATTTGTCATTTCGCTAGTAAGAAAGTGTCCAGTACGAAATGTACTTCTTTATATTTTTTTAAATTTATGCCACTAAGTTGTGTCGTGCCCACTACTTGTTATTTGTTAATTAATTATGCTGAGCTTGCACGTTTTAGTTTCACAAGCTAAGTACGTGTACCAAGGCGAGCGCGTTAAATTCATGCGTGATTTTTATGTGAAATAATGACTATATCAAATATTATATTTTCCTAGCTTTATCTGCTCTTACCAACAAAGAGGATATATTTTATATGACCCTTAAGCATGAACTAAATAAAGATGTAATTAGAAAAATGCGTAGAGACAATCTTCTCATCCAAATACATGGAATGGGGATGGGAACCCTAGCTTTTAAGAAAAATAATGCTTAGTCGGTTTTGATATATAAAATACATTTAGACGATATTTATTTCTATTTGCTTCCATCCATATATATATATTCAATGCAACTGGATGATAATTAGGTGTCTCCATCCACTACTTGGATCTTCTACTTGTCTTGTTGTGCCCAATGGAATGTTGCCTCCTCACAGAAATTGACCATTTTGTCCCTTACTTGGTTGCTCTTGTCATGTTTCATGACTCCTCATACCGTCTCCCAAGGGAGAGTTGTTCAGCAAAGCAATTATGTGGAGCAAAGACTCATAAAAAGTAAAAGAAATCGCCCTTCTTTTAAGGACAATTCTCCACCAATTTTTGTCCTTATATGTACATATATACCATTTCTTTCACTTCAAAAATCACAAAACGAATGAATATTATCTTAGTCTCATGCTTCATTTGTTTCACACAAAATGAATAATTTACAAAATATTTTTTTAAACATAATTGTATGTATCACTTGAAATAATTAATCAATGATAATAATTTATAACATTTTCGCGGATGATAAAGATATTTTTGCATTTATTTTTGTAAGCGGTACATATAATCATTTATAGGAAATATTTTTTCAAATCACTTATCAACCTAAAATAAATGGTGCCTTGGTAAAATCACATTGATCCTATAATTCAAATGAATTTGCATATCAGCACATAAAAGGTTTTCTTCAAATGTGTCAATTTCAACATCATTAAGAGGGAAAATGGTTTGAAATTCTAGATCCAGTTGTTTGGGTTGGAGATGAATAAAAGTACTTTTATGATTTATAATAGGCACAAAGGATATATATGATTGTTTCTATACAAGACCTAACTTTACGATTGTATTAGATAATAATGGTAAACTTTATAAGTAAGTACACATCTAGATTTATGGTGATTGAGATAGATTGAGTTCAATGTATAAACCTCTATCTAAATGTCTAAATGAGAATCCTTTTCTGAGAGGATTTTTATGTCATTTTAACTATCGTTGTAAATAGTAATGATAGTTATCATGCATTCCCATTTGAATTGCAAGTAATAGATTCATCTCACATCATAGAATCATAGCCTAATTACTTTATGAAATTGATTTTTCTAAAATCTAAATGAGTGGGTGAAGTTGGAAGATCTATCTCGAAATTTTGAAATGTAGCATCCATTCAAGAAGAAAGTATTTATGTATAAGTTATATCACTATGTCAAAATCAAAATAAGAGTTTCAAAACTAAACCACACAATCTTCATATCATAATGCACAAATTAATTTCATTTAGGAGTGATTAATTTTTGCAAAAATGCAGTTTTACTACCTCAATAAAAAGAATTTCGGATGAAAAAAATAATGAGGTAATTACAGGTGAACCTTAAGATTTTTCAATAATGAAGTCATGCTGGTGTCATCATGAGGTGTGGGAAGGTGACAAAAAGAGGGAGACACGTGTAGGCCAGCCGGGACTCGCGG
Source organism: Eucalyptus shirleyi (assembly GCA_017140165.1). NCBI lineage: Eukaryota > Viridiplantae > Streptophyta > Magnoliopsida > Myrtales > Myrtaceae > Eucalyptus > Eucalyptus shirleyi. Next base: position 45,777,718 of record CM029450.1, read on the forward strand.
AGGAAACATACTCACGTGCCAATAAAAAGTAGACAAAAAGGACACGTGCGAGGAGGGGCAAGGGGGCACACGAGTGTTATTACATGTGGCCGCGGGTTGACCATGCGAAAATGTGAAATGCAAAACTCAAGTTGTTTTTAAGGTTAGGACATGTATTATGATCCACATGTTTGTAAAACAGAAAAAAGTTTTCACGAGAGGAATGATTGCAAATAAATGGAAAATACCCACTCGAGATTAAAATATGAGAGAAAAGAAAAGCAAGGAAAAGTTGCCGTCCACTTTTTTTATTTAATCGCAAAAGGGAAAATCGAGGACGCTTTTGAGATAAGCGGGTCGGTTGTCGTTCGTGGATTTACTTCCAATCGAATTGTATTTTTGATCATTTTCGCTTCCATTTATGAAGTTTTAATGGCCCTCAATTAGGTGATTTCGAGCTTCTGTTGTATAATTATAGCTAATTTTTTATTGCATTGTAGCGTGACCGCGATGTAATTGTAACTTGTATGTTCGTTAATGCATGTATTACAATTACCGTCTGCTAAAACTGGGTGTGATGGTTTCTTAAAAACTGCTGTAAGCTATTGCTGCTTTGGAGATATTTTGATCATAAAGTTTTTGCCCGACACCTTATAAAAAGTATGTTACTCTTTTCAGTGTTAAAATTGCTAGCAATCATCTTACAAGTCTACCACCCTTGAAAAAATAAATTAATAACAACTTGGCATGTCAAAATGCACAAATACAATTGAATTGTCATGCTAGTTTCTACTAAGTATCATGGGAAACTTTAAATATTTTTCGGTACAATGAGTGACCTGATTGGAATGTTTTGTTTTATTTATTTATAGAAAACGACTACTTTAGCTAAGTGAGTCTAGGGTTCATCATTCGCTTAGTTAAACAAATAGTTAGATAAAACGCATGTCCAAATACCATTTATTATCCATATATGAGATTTCTTTGTGTTTGATCAGTTATGTTTTAGTTTATTCCCTGAAAGTATGTACGCGAATGTATCTCAAAGAAGTGGAAATTGACAATAAGTTAGTAATTTTCAGCCTAATGAAATACTCTACGAACTTCCCAAATTAGGTAACATGCTAGCTGAAATTTGATTGAGTAGCTTGAATGTGAAATTATATGTATTCGAAGACTTTTGGGCAGATCAATTAGATAGCGATAAGCTTAACGCGTTTGTTTTAAATGTTCTTGAGGCTGCTCCGTGTAGAAATGTTATTTTCAAAAGAATGTTTTGTTGAATATTTTTTCTAATAGAGAATACGCACCGGACGGTTCCGTGACATGACTAGCTTTATGTTCTTAAGCTAGCCAGCGTGATAAGTGAGGAAATAATTAAAGATGGGATTAAAAGGTTAGCAAACTTGCCTTTCTCGCATCCTTATCTCCCTGCCCTATTTGTTTTGGCAGTTATTATTGGTGTCTAACTCTTCATCATTGGTCGCCTGTTGAAATCCTTATCAAGCTCACCTACTCTCTCTCTCTCTCTCTCTCTCTCTCTCTCTCTCTCTGCAATTTGACTTCCTAAACTTCAAAGTTTGCAAAACATTTTCCGCCCAAGAGAGAGGGTCCATCTTCCAGAGAATGACAAGTCATTGAAATCATTAGCTTAGTGGAACTTGTGGAATGCGTCACCACCTAAGCAAGTCTCTTCCCTCCTTGGTAGGGTTGACAAAGGATGTGATCGAGTACTAGCATTGATCACATCGTGCAATTTCTTAATTCCTCCTGAATTGGGGGGGTCCCACATCTCATGATGTCCCACCAAGAGAATTCCATTCCTACTAGGTTCGAAAGGTTTTTGGGACATTTGAGTGTGAGCGTGGGTCATCATATTCCCTCTATGCATAACCTTAATTATGTTGCTACTTCGATGAATAATCAGGGACAGACCCATCTGTCTCCAGTTTGGTAGTGTTACTTGATTTCGGCTCTTCTTCATTAATATAGCTTTTCAATAGGGGTGGGGCTTTGATCATTCTGTTGCAATAAGATGCCCATATAGGCATGTTAAAGTCATGGATTGATTGATTCTAACAGAATTAAGTGGATCAAACCAAAAAAACCATTCACATAATCAAGTAATATAAATGTTTTTAATTTTTCAAATAGTAACTACCGAATCATAAAAAAAGTGAGCAATGTTATTTTCTCATCACATAATGAACTAATTGATTTATATATTGTCACAACTTGATATCATACTCCAATAGCTTATACTATCTATTTTTCTCAAGCCCGCGCGCCACAGACCCTCATTATACCGTTGCTTGGTTCAGTAGAGCCATAGCTGGCCTCAAAGCGCACGACCACCATTGTTGTCACTTGTCCCTCCACCTCCTCCCCTCGTCATAGGTGTTTCTTTCTCAGGCTAACCAACCACTCTCTCTCCTCCTTCTCTCTCTATGTGCTTCTCATCACCTTCCCACTCAATCACTAAGCCTTTATAATCTCAAATTGAAACTAATCCAAGGTCATGAGGGTGTGACCACGAAATTTTTTTTTTTTTTTTTTTTTTGTCATAAAGATAGATTTCATTCAAGTAACAGTAGATATACACCCTGCTCGTAAAGCATCGATCAAAAGAAGTTCAAACAAAATGGGGGGAGGGGGAAAGGCCCAAAGTGATTTCAGAGACCCGCGATAATGAGCCCTTGCAGCCCAGTCCGCTAGTGCATTGGCCTCACATCGGCAAAACCTAATCTAAAGACAAGAGAAGCAGGGAAGGAGAGCGGCCATTTCAACAAGCAACGATCTTCCTTCCCAAGGCATCTTCCGTCGGTCAGTTACCGCCCGAACCACCTGGAGGCAGTCTGTATCGATGATGAGGGGATCGACAGACTTACCGATCTGCATAAGATGCCTCAGAGTGACATTTAGAGCTTGGATTTCAATCTACAAGGGGGTGGATGCTTCAGCTTCGCAAGTAAATCCTTCTTTCAAATGACCGGTATGGTCGCAACATATATATGTTGTTGAGCCGGAGTGACTGCCGATCTTAAAGGCTCCATCAATGTTGATCCGCAGCACACCAGGGTTGGGGGGCCACCACATAGAACCTAGATCAGTGTGAGATAGGCTCGCGCCTATTGAGGTGCAAGACAAATGCTTCACCAAACTAGAGGTAGCAAATGCCGCTTCAACGACAAATAGTGGATTTGGTGTCTGGCGATTGAAGATACAACGATTTCTTTCTTTCCAGACTTGCTAGAAAATAGCAACAACAGCTTCCATACCGGGTGAGTGGTGTCTCTCTACAAATTTGTTTGCAAGCCAAGATTCAATGTGTGTGATGTGAGTAGGTAGGATAGATATGTTAACCCGAGGATGAGACCAGATGGTCGAAGTCCAAGGACAGAGAAAAAATAGGTGCTCCATCGTTTCTAGGGTATGGGTTGCACATACACTGCATTCTAGATTTGCGCTAATGTGTCTGCGGAATAGATTCACCTTAGTGGGAAGAGTATGCTGACAAATTGACCAGAGAAAGAACCTAATTTTAGGTGGGACTTTGAGTTTCCATATGCTCTTCCATAGGATGTTAGGTAGTTGGAAAGATGACAATGCTTTGTATTCATTGTTGGGGATGGCTGCTTGTTTGATTGATTGATAGCCACTCTTCATGGTGTATTGGCCATTACTATTTTCTGTCCAGATTAGCTGGTCATCGGTATAATTTGGTCTCACCAAGATGTTGAGTATTTCCTTTGTGGTTGCTTCATCAAATAATCACTGAAGAAGAACCTCATTCCATTTGTTCTGTTATGGTAATATTAGTTTTGCCACCATTCGGGTTCCTCTCTATCCATCGGTCCTCCTATAATTCCCCTAGGCAGCCAACAATCCTCTTGAATGCTGATTTGTGATCCGTCCCCAATTGACCATTGTAGCTTAGGTGAAAGTGAATCCCACCCTTTAGTAGCACGCAGAAAGTCTTGTGAATGAAAATAGAGGCCTTTACATAGTTGACTCCTTAAAGATAAAGGACAGTGAATCAGTCGCCACGATTGTCCAAACCAATGTGATTGTTAAGTGAGTGAATGAAGTAAATGAGGTACAACAATGATTACGGAACCACACCCCCCCCCCCCCATCTATGATCTGAGCATCATATTGAAAAGGGTGAAATGTTACCATTGATTTTTGTAATTTTTCCAAAATAAAAATTGTCTATCTACATGTATTTTGTTAAAAACCACCATAATTTTTTTAAAGAGTGTTACTGGTCATCCCTAGATCAGTCAAGCAATGGAATTTATTGACATGGCGTCAACACCATTAAAAATGAATCAACGTAACTTAATACTACTACAAATTTATTGACATGACTTTCCGATCATTAATGAGTTAGTAAGTGAGGAAAATTTGTCCAAAAAGTCCTAAACCTATTACACTTTTGCAAATTCAGTTATAAACCTTTTAACTTTCCCAATTGAATCATAAACCTTTTCACTTCTTGCCGATTTAGTCCATCCAGCCAAATTGGCCGGAAAATGCTAACGTGGATGCTGGCGGTGTCACGTAGGATTGCTAGCACTGACGTGGACAATTTTTAATGATTTTTTAATATTTTTTTTAAAAAAATTGAATATTTTTATTTTTATTATTTTTTTCTGTTTTTCCTTCTTTTTTTTTTTTTTTGGCTTCTTCCTTGGCCTTTTCTAGTGGCTAGCCACCGGCCACAAGCGACGGCTAGCTGGCCTCACTCACCATAGGCGAGGCGAGGCCGAGCGAGGAGGAGCACCAACGAGGGGAGCCCTCGCCTAGACTAGGGCGGCCTCGCCTGGCGTCGGCCGGACGACACCACCCTAGCCCCGGCGAGGGCCGACCTCGCCAGGGCTCGCCCTCGCCCAAGCAAGCGTCGGCCTCACCCCTAATCGGGCGGGTGACGGTCGGTCACCAAGCCATAGGCCGATGCCCGCCCGACCAAGGGTGAGGGCCAACCTCGCCAGATCTGGTCTGGCGAGGGTGAGCCCTAGCGAGGGCTCCCTTAGCTAGATCTAGCGAGGCCGACCCTCGCCGGAGCCAGGATAGCCTCGCTTGGTGTTATCGTCACTCGGCCGACACTTGGCGAGGCCGCCTTGGCCTAGAGGAGGGTCGGCCTCCCCCAAGCAACCCTTGTCGGGCCGCGCCTGGGCGAGGGCTCCCCTCGCCGATGCTCCTCCTCGCCTAGCTAGGCCCGCCGGCTGGCTATGGCCGATGGTCGGCCGTCGCCTGTGGCCGGTGGCTGGCCACCGGAAAAGGCCAAGGAAAAAGCCAAAAATAAAAAAATAAAAAAAAAGGAAAAAAAAAAAATAAAAATTCAAAATTCAAAATTCAAAAAATATTCAAAAAATATCACTAAAAATTGTTCACGTCAGTGCTAGCGATCCTACGTAGCATTGCCGGCGTCCACGTCAACATTTTCCGGCCAAAATTGGCTAGATGGACTAAATTGGCAAGAAGTGAAAAATGTTTAAGACTCAATTGGCAAAGTTAAAAGGTTTAGGACTGAATTGGCAAAAGTGCAATAGGTTTAGGACTTTTTGGATAATTTTCTTGTCAAGTGATGGAATTCAATAATGTGGTGTTAACACCGTTAGAAAATTATTAACATGACTTAATGCTCCTACAAATCTATTTACTCGGATTTTTTAATATATTTTTCAATGTCGAATCTCTCTTTTATCTCTCCCTCCTTGTAGTGTCTTCTTCTTCTTCTTCAACTTAAAACCTACCAAATCCAAACCAAAACACACAAAGTCTGACATATCAAAAAATGCAAAACCTCAAGTGGCTATCAGTATCGACCAAAAAAAAACAAAAAGAGTGGCTATTAGCGGAACTCAAAAAGCTCAAGCCACCATGGCCAAGAACCGAAAAAACGAGAGCACACATGGCCCCGGGCATGGAAAAGCTCTAGGCCCCCGTAGCCAAGCTCCATGAAACTCGAGTGGCCATGGCCACGATAGAAGAAACTCTCACCATGGCTGAGAGCTCAGTGGAGCTCAAAGAAGCTCCATATACCCTTACAGCGAGCTCAACAAAGCTTGAATGGCCGTCATAGAGTTAGACAAAGCTCGAGCAGCCACGACTGATTTCAAAGAAGCTCAAGCGTCCATGGCCCTGGGCTCTACAAACTCGAGCGTTTTCAATTAAAAAGAATAGGGACGATTTTGAATTTGACAAAGTTGAGGGGGACGGTCTTAATTTTCAGGTAAAAATAGATAGACCAACTGCGACATTTCGTCTATAATAAGTGCCTTAGGCTATATCCACAATTATTAGCGCTAGTCATACATATATATATATGATAGACGACCTTCTAATTGGTCTTATGTCAATTTTCTAAATGTTTTCAATATGCAAACAAATGGAAAGTGGTGACCCCCTTTGATAGCCATCTGGCGTTACCATAGGAAGGATATTATATGCAATTGACATTGTTTATACGGTATTTCCCACTAATTAGAGTGTCCACTTTTGTTAACTCAGTATTTAACTCCACATTCATGGAAGTTAATGATCACTTCACAATCAAGGAATGAGGTCACTGGACATGCTGATACATGGCTAACTAGTCACAATTAATGACTTTCCAAAGGATTGGGTTTGGAGAATTTGGTGAATTTGGGATGATTAAGTGAACTTGCTCTATTCAACAATAGAGACATACAGAAACAAACGTAGAGTAGGGATATGTTTAGCAACTTTTTTGTACTATTGCGACTCAGCAATATCTCATGAAGTGATAGAGAGGAGATATTTCTGTCCCTTCAGGTCAACATTACCTGACATAACTGCTGATCCAGTTATTAGAGTCAAATTGCTTCCCTCCAAGAGCAATTTTCCAAGAGACCCACAGAGAAAAAGGTCAAAACTGCTCTTGTGATTCCAAAACATTGATGAAACAGTTGAAATTAGGGTTAGGGGTACCAAATGGTTTGATTAGAACACTTTTATCAAGTCAGAACACTTTATAGTTGTTGGATTAATTTAGAGTAAAAAAGTTTATTATGAAATTATAAGCCTGAAAATCTATAAATAATTGATTAAGGAAATGATGAATCATGTATACACCCGAGACCTTTAGTTTTGATACCATCTCGAAAAGACTACAACATGATTAAAGTTAGATTTTTTCTTGAAATAATCGACAACAAAGCACTCTTGCAAGTTATCTGTTTTGGTTAGCTCCCTTAATTTCCTGTCATGGCATGGCTTCTTTTCATGGCTCTGAATATATCACCCACAAAAAAAAAAAAAAAAAGGTTAAAACTGCTCTTATGATTCGAAAACATTGATGAAATAGTTGAAATTAGGGCAAGTTTACCAAATGGGAACACTTTATAGCAATTGGATTACTTGAGTGTAAAAAGGTTTATCTGTTATATTATAAGCGTAGAAACCTATAAAATGTTATTAGAGAATGTGATGAACCACATATATACAAGACATTTGGCTTTAATACCATCTCGAAAAGACTATAGCATGACTAAAGTCAGATTATTAATGAAGCTATTCATGAAATAATTGACGACAAAGCACTCTTCCAATTAGTTTTCTCCCTTCATGCTGCGTGGTTTCTTTTCACAGCTCCGAACACATCGTTGACGTACCTGTAGTTTGATTATGCATAAATTTCTCGATCTGCTTAAACTATAATTTCGTACCCTTCATGTGATGCAATGTTCACCTAATCTTGTCCGTGCTCAACCGTGCATGCAGAAGAGGTTCGGCTGAACGCATATTAAAGTCCTCTCTCAGACATTATTCGTTCCCGCGTGTGAATTTTCCAAGGAAAAGATCCAGGATTTCAGATATCAATGCAGGAGATCGTGGAAAGAAAGAAACAAAGGGGGCGTTAGGTGGTGACTGTAGTTGACTTATGCAGAGAACAGCTCGGATCATGTTTGCTCAGCCAATACGTAAGCGGCAATTCCCAAGAATCTGTAATAATATGTAGAAATGGTACTGATTTCTTGTCTGCAGCAGTTAAGGCTAACCCAACACAATCGTTGGGACGGTTATTTAAGTTTATATATACATTTTTTTAATTATTTTATGTTAACAGCACGTCATAAATGGTATTTTGAGATGTCATCAAAACCATATATTTATCATATATATGTGGGTACACATGTACATAATATTATCATGCCCGTAATCTGGCCAGTTCAACAAGGGAAGCAAACCAAACTTCCCTTAACTAGTGGGTTCCAAGCCAATTCTCATGGGGACCGATTTAGTTTGAAGGTAAAAAAATTGGGAATCGGCCTTGATGGGTTTGGTTCTTGTTTCTTGGCCTTGAATTGGTCGAATCTACCGGGGACAAGGCCGTTTAACTCCAAACTCTAAAATTTTCTTCATTGACAAATTTTGTTAAAAGTAATGAGGTTGAGCATTCCAAAATAAACAGGCCATTATGTTGTCATAACTAAGAACTTTGCAAAAATAATACACAAGAAAGAACAATTAAATGAGAAAATGAAACAGAAAAAAGAAAAAGAAAAGAAATAGGCAAATTCCTAGGTGATCCAAGATCTAGCTGATTTGATTCCAAGCTGGTTTCAAGGTCGATGGATTTGATCCTCGATTCTAAAAATCAAGAACCGACTCTTTCTGGAATGTACCCACCCTAGAGCCAATTATTCCAATTTTGTTTATGTACAATTTGATAGTTGATTTAGCCAATTTAATTGTTGCATGCACAGGACACAATTAATGCGGATAGCCATTACAAAGCTCATAATATGTAAAATAAAGTTGGTCCAAGACAAAGGAGATCAACTCATATTACGACTACGTGGCCCGGCCGAGAAACTTGGAAGGCCTAAGAAACTTGCCCTTGTCCTCCCAAGTATTGGGCTTCCCAGCTGGCTTGTCATCCTTGCTACTTCAAGGCCCATTATTTAACCCCGAAAATGGATACATTTATAGCCCAAATGAAATCGTCGGAAAATGTTTTCCTCACTTTCCCGTCATTTTGCATAATTGGAAAAGAAAGATTATTTTTATCGTATGTTGGTTACAAAATTCTGTACAAACTATTATTGAAAGTTGAAGGTGGCTTACTTGGTTAACTACTCATTTACATTTTGTCACGTCATCTAATATGCCAATTTCGTGTATAGACCTAAGTATACCTAGCATTGCTCAAATGAAAAACCTAAACTTTGGCGGAGACATCATTTTCGTCGGGTCACAAAGTTTATGGATTGAAGTCATTCAATAAGGGTTTGCTTATTTGACAAAAGGTGCTTCTCAAAGAACTTTTTTCCAAAGAAAAAAAAATGATTTGAATTTTCCATATTCAATTAGAATTTTCAAAAGAGTTTAGCAACTGTCTTTCAACATCTATCATTGAAAAGCTCAAAACCCATTTTTGAAAAATGGACTTAGGCACGGTGCACGACCCAAGACTCCTCGACATCCGGACCCTCAATCGGACTCCACGACCCCCCTAGCTCGGGGAGGAACTCCTTCCCTCGACCCGGATCAACAGGCATTCCCCCCTCGCTTGGACCTGAGACCTCAACCCGATGACCCAGGAACCCGACCCGACCCGGCCTTTTTCCAAACTTCCATTTCTGCCCAAGCCCGGCCCATACAAAATGGAAGAGAGGAAGCAGCTCAACCAAAAAACAAATATCTCACCAACGTCAACGGCGCTTCCCCTAAAAAACACACAAAGCCTTATCTCCTTCTTCCATCCCTCCCAACTCCCGGCGGCAATGGCGACGTTCACCGGCCTCTCCCTCCCTCCCAAAACCCTAACCCCTTCCTCCGCCCCGCGCCCGCCCCTCGTGGTGGCGGCGGCAGCGGCGGCGCTCCGTCTCGGCTCTGGCGAGCCGGGGCTCTGCTGGGGGCGCCGCCGCCGGCTGGAGCTGCGGAGGCCGCGGCCGCTCGTCGGCGTCGCGGCGGCCGTCGATGGGGAGTACTCATCGAGGCGGAGCAGCAGCAGCGAGCCGAGGGAGACCATCATGCTGCCCGGGTGCGACTACAACCACTGGCTCATCGTCATGGAGTTCCCCAAGGACCCCGCCCCTACCCGCGAGCAGATGATCGACACTTACCTCAACACCCTCGCCACTGTGCTCGGAAGGTCTCTCTCTCTCTCTCTCTCTCTCTCTCTCTCTATGGATGGATGTGCTCGTAGGTGTTGCATTTGGGTTTTGTTCCTGCGGTTTTCTTGCGTCTGCGATTGATGGTAGGAATGTCATGGGCATTTGGTGGAGGGTTTGGGATGTTGTGGATTGGAATTTGCTGAATGCTGATGTTTATTTGATTGGTGCTTCGAGTTGAGTCTAGACGATTTACGCCACAGATGAATTTGGAAGAATTGCTACATAGAAGGAAACGTAGGTGACTTGTTGTGGGAATCCGGGGAGTCGCCAATTCGCAACGAACGCATTTGTTTATAGAGAATTTCACTCGCGAATGACTGGAAAGGCTGTGTTATGGATGTTTCATCATATGGGTGATTAATGAGGGAAACATAAGAAATGGGATTTATTGAATTACTATCGTTTTGAGTGTAGAAATGTATACCTAGAGAATGGTTCTGCTTGGCTCCTCCTTTTGTTATGAGTGGCTACCGCTTCAATATAACACCAAACAAGAGGTTGTGATTAATTTGCTGCTTATCGTTCTGTAATTGCTCTTGAGTGTGATTATGGGATATCATTCCACTTCCTCTTTCGATTAGTTTTGAGTTCATTGATTGAATTTCGATAGATTGCTTTTTTGACTCTTGGCAATTACATCGTGTCATTTGTTTCAGCATGGAGGAGGCAAAGAAGAATATGTATGCATTTAGTACCACAACCTATACTGGGTTTCAGTGTACCGTGGATGAAGCTACGTCTGAGAAATTCAAAGGTGGGGAACTAGATTTGAAACTGTGTGAAGTAGAGCCTTAGCATTTTCTTGGGCTTTCCAATGTAGTTATTGCTGATTTATGATTTCCATGCTTTGTAGGTTTGCCTGGGGTTCTGTGGGTACTCCCTGATTCATACATAGATGTGAAGAACAAGGATTATGGAGGTTCACTACTTTACACAATCTTTTCAATCTTGAGATGTTATTCATTATGATTGTTTGTGCCTTTTTCCTTTTCGAGAACAATGTCTAGCTTAACATTTTCCTCTATAATTGCTGTACTGATTTCAGGGGATAAATATATCAATGGAGAGATCATTCCTTGCCAATATCCCACTTACCAGCCAAAGCCTCGAAATAACTCTAGATATGAGAGTAAGAGGTATGAAAGGAAGAGAGATGGGCCACCACGTCAAAGGCCAAGACCTAAACAGGAGGCATCCAGCACTGACTCATCATCCTCGTGAGGTAATGTAGCATATCAGCCATGTTATCTCCGCATTCATTAGATACTTGGCGTTTGCCAATACTTTCCCTGCTTCTTCAAACAGTCAATTGTGAAGTTTATTGCACATTGGATTATTTTGGCAAATCATATTAATTCATCTTTTCTTTGTTCATGTTTTCCTTCAGGTGCATGGAGTTTTTGATTTCCAGAGGAAACGGCCTGGTTATAATTTGTTGTGCATCTTTCATGGTCTTGAGCTGATAAAGGATGATGCTCGGTCTGTGGGCCTCATACTAGAAGATCATTTTATGTGGAGCAAGTATTGACAGATGCATGCTTTGTGCACTTACAAGACTGTAGAATGGTCCCATCTAAGGAACATGGCATTTTGTTCTTGTGTTCCTCCTGCTGAGTGTGGACAGAGATTAGTTTGTTGTCATTTCCAATGTACTTCTTGCATGTCTCCTTGTAGTTGACATCAGTAAGATTTTCAAATTGCTCTTATCTTAGTTGCATTTGTTATGCTTGCACGGGTATCTTTAGTGTCAGATACCCTGGCTGGCATTTGGCTCCTATATTGTATACTTTGACGGCGACTGAGTAGATTGGTTCTAAGCGGTGCTGTAACGAAACCCAGCCGGTGGATGGGGCGGCAGTGTTGGAGGTGGTAACTGGTGGAGAAAGGTGAAGGGCGTGGATTATTCATTGTAGTTGTGGCTTCTGTTTGGATTAGTATATGGTGTGGGAGTGATGGCAATAAGGACTGACAGTAGATGGAAGTTGTATCTGTCCTAGGCTGACTGATGGGGGAGGCAGTAGGGGTTCGGGGGTTGACGATGGCAAACAATGGCTGCTGGCGGTGGCGATCGAAATTGTTCAGCAGACCCAAAATTTTATACTCGGGGGAAGAAGCGAAGAAATTTGGTAAAATCTCGGGGCTGGTTGAGAAATCCTAAATAGGGGTGTTAGGAACTGAACCAAATTGAACAAAAAAATTCGAGTTTTTTCGGTTCGGTTCGGTTCTCATTAAAAATCAATTTTTTTTTTATTGGTTCGGTTTTTATCGGTTAACCGAACGGAATCAACCACAAACCAATAAAATCAAATTATTAAAATTTCGATTTTATTCTCTCCCGACTCCCATCTCCTTTGGCTCTCCTTTGGCTCTGAGTCCTCTCCTTTTGTGTCTTGTCTTGGTCGTCTTGGAGGTGCAACGGTGATGGTGATGGCGACTGTGACAGCAACCAGGGGGAGGGGGTTACTCCTTGGTCCTCGTTTATGCTCATGTTTAATGTGAAGGAATCGTTTATGAGTTGACCTTGAGCATTTTTTGTTTGCTGTATGTTGATTTTGGCTTGAGTTCTTTTAAGCCTTAACGTTGAAACAAGGAAAAGAAGAAGAAGAAGAATAAGAGAGATTGATATGGACTGTGTCCGTAGGTTTTCTTTGATAATCTTTCATCAAATGCTTGAAGGACATAAATGATTGGCCGTTGTCCGATCCTTTGCCGTCATACGGCCATGGGAAGGAAGCACCGGGAGGGAGGTACATGAGTTTCATCCAGCCAAAAAATGAAAGAAAAGAACCGAGAAAAAAAAAACAGGAAAAATCCAAAGCTGAAAATCAAAAATCGAAAAATTAAATTGAACTGAACCGAAATTTCGATTCGGTTTGTATTTGGTTCGGATCTCATTCGATTGGGTTTAAAAGTTTTTTTCAACGGTTCGATTCGGTTCGATTTTTCAAACTCTTAATTCTAAATGCAACCTTGAAAAACAGGTTAGAGAGTAGTCGAGGGCGGTTCTCGGATCTGCTGTGACCGGTGGTGGTCTGAGCAAATTTTGATAGAAATGAAATTGGTTTTCCCATGTTTACTCGATTGAAAGTTGAATTTCCTTTTTTGCATGTGTAGCATGAAGTTTTGGATGAGCAGATCACTGGGAAAATGCAAGTGGAACTTATACAAAATTCTAGAGTCGAGTTGGTGGCCTTTGTCTTTTGGCGAATTTGGCACGCATCGTACGCAAAGCAACAAGGTTGTCGAAATAATGGATGATCGAACGTGGTTTTTTGCGCCTCGGAAGTTCATTGGCACCCTTTTCAATGTCAGTCTTATCTCATCCCCTTTCGTTGTTGAGTGTTCCCCTCAAAAGCAAATTTTTGCGGATCTGCCAATCAAGATGACGTTGAAACTACTTTGTCTTGTCATATCATCACATTTAATAACCTTCCCTCACCGTCGCTATGATTCCCTATTTTCTCATGCGACACATCACATGGAGGCAAACCTCCACCTGCAAAAATTTGTCGAAATTGGCAAGAGATTGTCTGACGGCATGTCCTGGGAGTATCTCTCTCTGAAAATGAATTTACAAGATTGCTTCAATTTGATTTTATGCTAGGATCAAGTTAATGCAATTCTATTTGATTGGCATAGGAGAAACTCGATTCTTTTTGCTTAGGGAGATCGGTAAGAGGGAGTTTTTTAGTCGGAGCCATCAATTTGTCCAATTGGATCTTCGTTCAGTTACAAATTTAAGCCGAGATGAGCCAACAAGTACGCCTCAACAAATCTCTCCTTTACATATGAGATTCTTGTGTTATGTGTGCTCTCCTTCAATTTGTGTACCATTGCCCTCTAATACTTTCTCAACTTGAATCTCCAACACGTGTCTTTCAATCTCTATCTCAATCACCTTTAGGGCGGCTACGTCTAGTGATGACACCATTTGCCACCTCTAATTGAGGAGTCATATTTGAAATTCCTTTTTCGATATACTTAAATTTCTAAAATGGACTTGTGTCTTGAAGAAGCGAAATTAGTATTCAGGTTTTTATTTTTTGGCCGAAGTTTCAAAAGTCAAATGCGCATGGTTACTCGATTGAAAATTGTATTTCCTTTTTCATGTATAGCACGAAGTTTTGGACGAGCAGATCACTAGGAAAATGCAAGTGGTATAACCCAAGCTCCTACTCAGTCGGATGAAGGCCTACCTTTACAAGATTTTGGAGTCTAGTTGGTGATCTTTATCTTTTGGCGAATTTGGCACGCCTCATACGCGAAGAAATTGAAATAATTAATGATTGAATGTCGTTTTCCGGCGGGGAAGTTTGTTGGCACTGTTTTTTAAAGTCACTCTTATCTCGTTCCCTTTCATTTTGAGTGCCTCAAAAGTAAACCTCACCAATCAATATGACGTTGAAACTCCTTTTGTCTTGTCATAACATCACATTTAAAGTGCCTCCCTCACTCTCGTTATGATTCCCTACTTTCTCAGGAGACTAAACCACGTGGAGGCAACCTCCGCTGGCAAAAATTTGTCAAAAATGGCAAGATATAGTCTCACCGTATGTCTTGGACCGCTCCAATATGGTCTTGTTTATACTAGGATCAAGTTAATGCAATTCTTTTTGATTGGCACAGGAGAACCTCGATTCTTTGACATAGGTAGATCGATAAGAGAGAGTCTAAATTTGAACCATCAATGTATTCAATTGGATCCACGTTCATTTATAAACATAAGTCAAGATGGCCAACAAGTGCATCTCAACAAATCTCTCCCTTAGTTGCGTCCTATGTTTTGTGCGCTCTCCCTCAATTCATGTACCATTGTGCCCTAACGCTTTCCCAACTCAAATCTCCAACATATGTCCTTCAATTGCGAAGTCACATTCACATTTCATTCTTTGAGATACTCACCAAATGATGATTATACATGTTGGGCTCGACCCATTCAAACCATCAGCTATCATATTTATTAGGTCAACACAATCAAAGTTCAAATCATTTGCTAGAAGAGATTGTTAAGAGAAAACTCAAATCCGAACCCATTAATATATCCAGTTTGACCACCTTATACTAGAAATTTAAAGTAATGAGTCATGAGCCAACCCTTCTTTGTACAAATGAGACTTTTTTCACTTAACATATCCAAATGTGCACTCAGACAAATTCAGATGATGCTAATCTATATCCAGTGGCAATAGATAAGTATTGGGTGGTGGGTGAAAAAAGACAGAGTAGACCCAATTTTTAAAGCAAGCTGAGACATTAGCAAAGCAACCGGTTACTTTTGTCTCTCGAAGAAAGGTTTCATCATCTTTTCTTCAAGAACATAGTCTCAACACCAGAGGCAGTTCCTGATCAAGCTGATTCCTGAAGAGACCTGCAGAAGCTGAGCAATTTCTGATGAATTTCTACTACTCCAATTACTATGACTCAGGCCATGGCGATGGCGGGTATCATCCAGATTCTTATGATTCCTCCAGCAATTTCGGTTCTTACTATGACTACAAGCTCAATGGCGAGCCCGGGTTCCTCGATCAAGTCCCGGTTTGGCACTACACATCTTATGACTATGTTCCTCCTCAGCCCACGATTTCATACTCTGCCTCCGCTTTCAGCCACTCCGACTTGATCACGGTCCACCCAAATGCCTATTACAGCAGTAGTTATGATCCGAAGTCGACCGGTTTTGTGATTAGTTACTCGACGGTGGAGTTCGAGCCTGATTTTGAAGAGTATGATCCGACACCTTATGGCGGGGGTTATGACCCTTCTCTCACTTATGGGAAACCCCTCCCACCATCTGCAGAAATCTGTTATCCTCATTCCACAGGGGTTCAAGATGTGCCGTTGCCAGGCGGTGTTCGAGACGGAATTCCCAAATTGCCTATTGCTGAAGCAGAAGATGAACAAGCAAGAAAACCTGAAGCAGGAAACGAAATTGTACCGGCCAAGATTGATCAGGAGGTGCAAAACTCTTCCCATCAAACAGAAGAAGAATCAGGCGAAGATCGTGGAGAGAGCGAGCAAAGTCACAATGAGAATTCGGGCTCCTCTCCTTGGGATGGTTATGGAGGTGGGTTCCAGGGGATGGCACCCCCGGCTCCGCCAGGATGCGGGTTGGATGCTTGGGATATATGCGATGGTATATTTGGGTATTGGCCTTGCTTGTCTAAGGACTACAGGAGAGGATATGGAGTTGAACGAATTGATGATAGAGAATGTTGCAGAAGGAATGAAGATCAGTGGCAGGGCACTGTTGATTGTTTGTTTGGAAGCACCAACCCTTATGCCGAACGAAGGTATGATCCGCAAGTGAGTTCTGGGCACTACTCTGTGCATGCGTATGAAAGGCAAAGCGAAGGTCAATTGTCCTATGAACAGGTTGAGTATGAGAATTATGGAGATTCACATTCTTGGTAGGTCAAATATCAGGATTGTCTCTGCAGATCAGAACAATCTGAAGTGTTAATTTTGTGGGTTCTGTGATTAGATCCGTCAGGATGGCCGCCATGAGGTCTTACTGTCATGTTTTCTTCTTTTTTCTCTTACAGCTTAAGCTTGATGCGAATGGAGTAGTAGAACAGAATTGAGAATGTTCTTATTGAAAGGGGAGGTGAAAATTCACAGACCTGTGGTCTAGAGATATGACATCCTAAAAACTTTGTCTTGCTTTTCTTATTGCAATCTTTAGGAGAATTGATGGCGCAATGAATCAGCTGGAGGAACTTCCTGTCACGTACTCTTTCATCCAACTTATGATTGGCCCCTTTTTCATTTTCCACTTTTCTTGAAGATGCTCTCAAAATCAAATATGGCCTCAATTTATCACGTTTTCTGGTGATTGCAAATAATGATCTGAGCTGTCCCACCATGAATTATGTCTTGCGATTGCTTTGCTGTACAAGACTAACATGGAAATAAATTTAGGTGGTGGAGACGGTAGGGATTCAGTAATATTTTGGCAATGAAGCATCTCGAGCACATTGTTTTGAATCATGAAAGGAGGAGGTTTATATCACAGCTTAAACTAGTTTTAAATGCATCACCATTCACCATAATGTGGAAATGAGTATTGTGCTATTTTTATATTTTTATGTGGAAGAGTACATAAACTAATTTATAAACTTTACAATATAACTATTTGAGATAACAAGATATTATAATAACTATTATAATCAATCATGATCAATTAGGGATACACGCAATCAAGAGAGATGACACCCAATCCTATGACATGATCTCTAACATTAAAAAAGACATTTGAGTTTGATCAAATCATTTGTTAAAGTGATTTCTCTTCACATTTCTTTTCTCGTACGCTACACTACGTCTTGGCACACGATACATATCAATTTTGGGTACCCCGATTGCCCCCAATCACTTGATCGTGATCGGTCTTTTATTTATATTAAAAAGTTTAGAAGTAAAGTCATGTGAATCCACCAGCAAAAAATAAAATAAAAAAGGAGAAAGGGAAAGAAGAAAGAAATTGGACGCTTTAAGTTAAAAGGGGCCAAGACGCACGAAAGGTAAACAGAGAGAGAGAGAGAGAGAGAGAGAGAGAGAGAGAGAAAGGAGATCAAGAAAGAGAAGGACAAAGGAAAAGAAGAGGGGTACTCGCCACGGACTCCTGGCTAAGTTGATTCAACTTTAATTTGCAATCAGTGCTCGAGTGCCCTTCATACATCTAATCAGAATTATTTGGGATTAGGGCACAAATTTGAGAATTTATAGATTTAAATTACAAGATTCAATTGAGGAGTTGATGAGCTATGATATATATAAATGATAATTTAGGGGTTGTGGAGTCATAGGATTTTACATAACTCCATTTGAACTTACGATTTGCCCGAAAATAAAAATTTGAAATTGGCTAGGAGTAGAGGTGTTAAAATGGGTCATAAACCCATTTATGATCAATTTAAATCTTAAATGGGTCATAAATGGGTCACTTATTTATAACAAAAGATAGTTAAATGGGTTTCACGATTAAATGTTTAAGATAGGTGGGTCTTAAATGGGTTTTTTAATGGGTTGGGTTGAAAACTTATCTTTAACAAAAACATTATAATTCCTCCCGTCTCTCTTTAACTTTATAAAAATCGAAATTATAATTTTTTTATTTTTATTTTCTCTTTTTTTCTTCCTTTTTATTTTTCTTCTTTTATTTTTTTTCTTTCTTTTTTTTTTTCTCCTTCCTCCTTCCGGTCGCCAGCGAGGCTCGAGCCTCGCCAGTTCCGGCGAGGGGCGAGCTCGAGCTCACCCGACACCGACGAGCCTCGAGTTCGCCGGATCTGGCGAGGCAGAGGCCTTGCCGGCATCGGCGAGCTCGAGGCTCGCCTGTGGCCGGTCGCCGGCCGTCGTCATGGCCGGCGGCCGGCCAAAGAAGAAGAAGAAGGAGAAGAAAAAAGAGAAAAAGAAAAAAGAAAAGAGAAAAAGAAAATTATATTTTAAAAATAAAATAAAAATAATTAAATTTTAATTTAAAAAATAATTAAATTTCGATTTTTTAAATAATTATTTTAAAATTTATAAAAATTGTCCATTAAATTTATATTGTATAAAACTATTTTAGCAATACAATTTTTTAAAAAATAATATATAAAAAAGCTTGGAAGTATTTTAATAATATAATCTTTAAAAAAAAACATAGGAATAAGTTTTTCTAAATTTTTTAAATATGAAAATATTTTATTAATATGAGTTGGGTCGGGTTGAGTATGGGTTTGGTATGGGTCGGGTCGGGTTTGGGTTGAAAAATTTACATTAAACATAAATGGGTCATAAATGGGTTAATGGGTTAATTTAGGTCAAACCATTAATGACCCGACCCAAACCCAACCCGACCAACCCGTTTAAGAGCTCTAGCTAGGAGTGACAAACATTACGTGACCATTGGCTTTCGGGTTGAATTTCATTAGTTTTCAGCTCAATTTTGGGTTAGCCAAGTTATGGGTCTTCTAGTACTTTGAAGTACCTTTCTTTTGACAATAAGATTGCTTGAAATGAGATTCGATGGAGATGGTTATGGTGTGTTCAAGTTTCATTCAAGCTCCGCATTGCGGATAACTTTAAATATCCATTTCGGTTGATAGTTTTGGCAATATGTAGAAGTCATTTTGCTAGCATAATATAGCCATTTCATAGTCTATATATTATTTTACTC
Source organism: Eucalyptus shirleyi (assembly GCA_017140165.1). NCBI lineage: Eukaryota > Viridiplantae > Streptophyta > Magnoliopsida > Myrtales > Myrtaceae > Eucalyptus > Eucalyptus shirleyi. The sequence continues at coordinate 45,797,002 of CM029450.1, forward strand.
GATTTTGACATTGTTTCTCACTCATTTGATAGAATCGCAAAATCGATGGTTTAGGTAACGTTTATTTTTTTGTTTCTAAGCATTCCTAGGTGAATGATACCGATATCTTCTTTAATTTTGTAAAACTCATGTATTGATATAACGTTAACTTGATATATACACATTTGCTACGTAAAGCTGGATAGAATGTTTACTATTTTCGGTTTATTGTGGATGGTTTGATAAACTTTTTTTAAAAGGTTATGCATACTACTTCGTGCGTTTAATTCATGAGATAACTATTGAATATATTATATGTTTTGGGTTGTGAAACCTATTGCGATAAGAACCAGTAAAAGATTAAATGCTACACAATAAAGTAAATTCATAGGAGCCACCTTTAGAGCTTTGTAGTTAAGGGCTAAGTGCCGCATGGTGACTTGAATCACATGAGAGCCTCCTCTAGAATTTTGTACTAATGATATAGATTAATCAAGAACTAAGTGCTATACAATAAGGTAAATTTGTGAGTCACTTTTATGGCTTTGTATTATTGATATATGTTGATCAACAACTAAGTGTTATATAATAACGTAAATTTGTGAGAGTCACCTCTAGAGTCTTTAGTTAAATATTAAGCATGAAATATACCATTGACATGAGATTTGATTAATTTGATTATTGAGTTAAGCTAGCGATACTTGTTTTGATATTAAGGATGAAGGGAAATTTTGCTATGGATATAGCTATGTTGAATTAATAGATAACTCATTTTATTTTTGTGAGTTTGTTGTATTTTGAATTGGTATAAATGAGTTATGTCTTTTAGTTTTAAATGTGTATCATGAAGGCTTAATTCACTGGGTTATGGTTGTTCATTTAATTCATCTTTCATGTTTTTTTTTTCAAGTCCTTTGGCTAGCGACAAATAGGGCAAGAGCGCTATCCGTGGGGAATTTTTGGTAGTATTGTTTTGGGGCATGAGCTTGGCTAGCTGTTTTCATTGTTATTAGTTTGTTGGGTTGGCTGAGTTCTAAGTTCACATATTCTTTTGATGATAATAGAAACTATGATGTTGTAACTATTATGTTGTTTTATTATATGTGTTTATAGATGAAATTACATATGTTGATAACATGCTGTTTGTTTTTATTTGAGATTGCATATTTCGGGTTAAAGGACGGTTGTGTTATCCCCTATTTTGTCGGTTTTGGGGTGACAACTTAAACTTGCTAAATTCATGCCACACATAAATCGTTTCCCGTGTCACAAAAGCTACATCGCTAACCTCTATTCATGTGCGAGTTATCACAAGTCAAATTCTGGCACTTTAAGGTGATAAATTATGGCAAAAAGGAAGCTAGACGCGCCGATGCCTTCTGCAATCGACGAACTACGGACCCCATCTTGTCTAAAGAAATGACGGTCCACCAGGCTCGAACCATAAATTGGGCACCAACCATTTCACAAATTGTAAATTTAATATTTCCAAATCATGAACAGACCTAGGCAAGGACTTTCAGGCCCGGCCTCGAATTTCCACCGGGCCATCAATCATGCCCTAATGATCAGCAAATCTGCCTGACATGATCATAGTACATGGCCCAAGTAAGCAACCGGTGAACCAAATCCTATGCTTGATTCTTCAAGCCCAAGCCCTCAAACCTTAAACCCCCCGAAACCCCAAAACCCTCGCAAACCTTTGCAGTTCCGAAGGTCACTTCCATTCCCACCGTTTGCTGCAGAGCCCCAAAGCTCAGGCGCAGAAGAAAATGGCTGCGCCCTCCTCCTCTTTCCGCCTCCTCAGGCGCGCATTCTCCACCACCCCGCCGCCCGCCGGCGGCCAGGCCGCCACCCTCAGGTCGGCCCACGACTTCCTCTACAAGGAGCGCAGCTTGAAGCGCCTGGTCGCGCAGTTCAAGAAGTCGTCGGCCTTCGACCACTTCCGCACCAAGATCGGCACGTACCAGTACGCCGTCCGCCGCCTCGCCTCCGCCAGGCGCTTCGACATGGTCGAGGAGATCCTCGAGGAGCAGAAGAAGTACAGGGACATAGCCAAGGAAGGGTTCGCGGTGCGGATCGTCAGCTTGTACGGAAGGGCGGGCATGTTCGAGCATGCCCAGAAGCTGTTCGACGAAATGCCTGGGCTGAGCTGTGAGCGCACGGTGCTGTCTTTGAATGCCCTCTTGGGTGCTTGTGTTAATTCCAAGAAGTTTGATAAGATGGAGGAGCTGTTCCGCGAGTTGCCGGGAAAGTTGTCGGTCGACTGGGACTCTGTTTCCTATAATACTGTTATAAAGGGGTACTGCGCGAAGGGTTCTTTGGATTCTGCGATTTCAATGCTTGATGAGATGGAGAAGAAGGGCTTTGAGCCAGATTTGGTCACGTTCAATACGCTCCTCTCCGGGCTTTATCTGGGTAACAGAAGTGCTGATGGGGACAAAATTTGGGCTAGGATGGAGGAGAAGAACATAGTTCCTGATGTCAGGAGCTACAATGCAAAGTTATATGGATTGGTTTCACAGAAGAAAATGAAGGAAGCTGTTGAGACGATTGAACAAATGAGGATGAAGGGAACCGACCCAGACATTTTTAGCTTCAATGCTTTGATTAAGGGCTATGCTGAGTGTGGTAATCTGAACGATGCTAAACTGTGGTATAGTGAAATAGGAAAGAGTAATTTTGACCCAGATAAGACTACATTTGGGACGCTAATTCTGCTTGCTTGCCAGAAGGGAGATGTTGACTTTGCATATGAGCTGTGTGAAGAGATTTTCAAGATTCAATGCCTTGTTGATGGGGCAGTATTGCAGCTTGTTGTTGATGAGTTGGTGAAGGAGTCAAGGATTGAGGAAGTGGAGAAGCTTGTGCAGCTTGGGAAGGTAAATAAGTACCGCCGTTATAGCTTGCAATTTCCAGCCAGCAAGTAAACGTGGCTGTAGGTCTCTTGGTTTTTGCTTACTTGATTTGAAGTCAATAATCTCAGTGCAAATTTTAAGGCTGAAAAGGAATTTCTCGGCGCTAACATCTCGGTGGTTTAGCTTCGAAATGAAGTTCGGTGATCCATCCCTGTACTCTTACTTAACATGAAGTATTCAATACTTTGATGTTTTTGTATCTATCCAATGTAATCTCTTTTTGAATTTCGATAGTACTAGGAGCAAGTTATTTGTTACTGTGATATTAAGATTACAGGCAGTTGGCCAAGATAGTGTTTCATTGCTTCTTAGTTGGCAACGGTTGTTCCTAGTGGTTGCTATTTAGTTCCAATGCTGTCATTAAGTATCATTCCTGTTACTTTACAATTTTGAATTGTGTATCTCCTAAATGAGGTTGAGTCTACATATATATGTAAGTATTGTCTATGTCATAAATTGCAAAATCTAATCTGATGTGGACTCTACTTATCCTCTATAGGTTCAAAGAATGTTCAGAACAGGATTGGTTTTAGTGCCCATACTTTGCAGACCAAATTTATTGTGCATCTTGAGCTGATAATAGGTGATCCTTTGTTGGCACATCATAATGTTTAGAAGATTTTATTGTGGAGCAGGTATTAACATATCCATAGCTTTTACTTAGAAGACAGTAGACCGGTCCCATATAGGGAACATGGCATTTAATTCTTATGTTCCTTCACACAGCGACTGGTTCAATGCAAATTCTGACCTGAACCAGCTAGCTCCACCCAGTGACTGGGGCTGGTTCCAAGGTAGAACCAGTTTTGAACTTACCCTGATAAAATGCCACATCTCTCCTTCACACAGCGACTGGTTCAATGCAAATTCTGAACTGAACCAGCTAGCTTCACCCAGTGACCAGGGCTGGTTCCAAGGTAGAACCAGTTTTGAACTTACCCTAATAAAATGGTGGCTTCAATGCAAATTCTGACCTGAACCAGCTAGCTTCACCCAGTGACCGGGGCTGGTTCCAAGGTAGAACCAGTTTTGAACTTACCCTGATAAAATGCCACATCTCTCTCTCTCTCTCTCTCTCTCTCTCTCTCTCTCTGTGCTTTGTGAAGCCGAGACTGCTCTTGTCATCTTCTCCAATAAAGGAAAGCTGTATGAGTTTGGAGTAGTTTGAGGTGTCAGATTATCTCGTATAGCCTCCCTCCCTAATTCTATTTGGTTATCTTAGATTCTCCAGGTTATGTTATGTTATGTTATGTTTTTTTTTTTTTTTTCCAGTTCGTCTTATTTGGGACAGTTTTGATGGGTGTATGGTTCCTCGCTCTTTCCAGTCTTCTTTGAAAATTCAAAGGAAATGAAGATGCTGTGTCTTTGTTCCCCTCTCTTTGATGTTCAGGATCGAGTGTTTTACTTTGTTTCAGTTTTAATAGATGTTCGGCATTTTCGAAGGTTGAGTTTTGCTTTGATGTTAGATCTGCAAAACGGGAACCATGGAAAGAAGCTACTGAGTCTTTTGTGGCTCCTTGTTTCGTCTGGTTATTTGCCTGAAACCAGGGATTAAAAACAAAAAGAAAAGCAAGCCAGTTTTGGGTCTAGGTGGAATGTGGAACCATATGGCTGGCTCAGTTCATAGATCGACTTGTTTGGTTTCTGTTCCAAAAATTGGGAATTAGCTCTGATTTGGTAGGTTCCAGGCTTGGAACTGATCACCTCTAATCTCTCGCATTTCCTCTATTGGCTGACACTGGAATTGCATTTCCTCTATTGGCTGACACTGGAATTGTCATCCTTTTTGAAGACCCACTTGCATCCCACTATCTTTTGCTCCTTTAGGAATGCTACCGATACGATTGACTCCTCCATCTCCTCTCCCATAGAACCATATGCTACTGAGCCTCTACACAAGATACCACCTCTCAATGTGAGAGCGGTTCTCCTTCTCCACTGCAGTAGAACCACAAGCAACACTATTAGAAGTAATGCAATCTCCAAAACCATATCTCTTTGGTTCTCTAATCTCTCTCATTCCTTGTCTATAAGAGTGGAATATGACATCTCTACGAGCTCAACCTCGCCGCTAGCACTGTCCTCTGCACTTGGTGAAGACGTGTTTTCTTCAACACTTGGCTTGGGACCTATATCCTCACTACATGTGTGTGTTATCTACTGAGCATTCGCTTGAAGCTCCACTTGTCTCTTGGCTCCATGATGTCTCTATTGTCTCCATCATCTCAATCTTCTATTGACATCTAAATTTTGACTATCTTGATTAATTGTTCATCATATAAGAAAAAATAGGGACTGATCTTGAATCCTAAACCAAAAATATTAATTGTATGATTCATCTTAGTATTGCATTTCATGCATGGTACATTCACTTGCATTTAGGATTATTTGAGTCTCAGGGAGCTAGAGATGAGATAAACAAGTGAGCCGGAGAGGCAATTCAAGGTCATGGAATGAAATTAAAATCAAAAGAGAAGTATTCCAACATTTTTAGAACCTGAATTAAAGATAAGGTTGAAATTTGAAATTCCAAGAATCTTGGAGTTCAAACTTGAACCCGAGAAGAAAATCGGGCCCTAAACCTAAAATTCCAACATCGTGAGAGCCTGAGACAATTCGATGAGCTCAACAATGCATGTTCCAAAAATCTAGAAGGGGATATGGCCGGCCATTTGAAGAAGATTCCCAAATCCACACTCAACTTCAAAAAATGAAATGCAATCTCTAGTGGTTATCTCAATCGGATAGTTATCGACAGTCACCATTTTATCTGCATTCTTGTGAGCCATTGTATTGATTTGAAATCTCACTTTTATCCTCAATGATGGCCAGCCACATGAGGAATTTATCTCTAAGTGCGCAATAGATAGGGTCGGTAATTATCGGAATCTTGCAAATCAGTTATAACTTTTTTGTCACTCTTAGGGCGCATTTGGTAATGATTCTATTCCTTGGAACTGATTTTGATTAGAAATGATTATTTTTTATTTTGTTCTCGGGAACTGATTCTGAGTAAAAAAACGCGTTTGGTAACTGTCCAAATTTTTTTATTCTGGAATAGAATTGCCTTTGATACCGTGCTAATTGATTCTATTTCAAATTCATTTCTTTTGATTTTTAAATCATTTGTTTTCTTTTTTTCCATTTTTCATTTTTCCCATTTTTTTCATTTTTTTCCCTTTTCTCCTATTCTTCTTCTTCTTCATTTTTTTCCCTTTTTTCCTTTTTTTTTTTTTCATTTTTTCCTTTTCTTTTCATTGGAGTGTCGCCGGTCCTCAACGAGGTCGGCCCTTGTCGGTTGAGCCTCGCCGGTGGCTAGGCAAGCCTCGGTGGGGTTGGGGTGAGGCCCGCTTGGCCACTGGTGAGGCTCGCCCAGCCCCACCAGTGGTCAGGCCGGCCTAGCCATCGGCGAGGCTCGACCTTGCTAGATTTGGTGAGGCCGAGCCTTGCCGGTGGCTAGGCTTGCCTCCGGTGAGCTTGCCAGACCTTGCCTTGCCTGGCAAGCCTCCGGCCATTGGCGGCGGGTGGTGGTGGATGGCAATTGTGGGATGACAAAAGGGAAGAATGAGAGTTTCACTGTTTTGATTCTTTTTTTGGTTCTCAAACGAAGAATTATATATCATTTTTATTCTCAATTCTCTTCCCAATCTGTTCCCGGGAACAAAAATTTTACCAAACGCGATTCTCATCCCAAACTGATTCCGTGAATAAAAAATCAAAATCATGCACTATTTGGCACATTGCCAAACAGACCCTTATTGCATGATTTCTTAATTATATTTGAATGAGACTGAATTGGCCTATAAATAGACCCATTCATCAGCTAAAGGGAGATATATGTTCATATTCACACACAATCGGCACCTTGAATGAAAGAGAGACACGTTGAAGGCGTAATTTAGAGTATTATGTATAGATGTACCGCCACATCTCGTGTCTATGTCATATGACCTTACAAATCAGTCAAGGTTGAAATTGTTTTAAATGGTCAAATCTAATAGGAAGGGAAAAGTGTCCAAAAAGTCCTACATCTTTTGCATTTATGCCAATTTAGTTCTAAACATTTTATTGGTTTCAATTTAGTCTTAAACATTTTCACTTTGTACTATTTTAGTTCTTTTCGACTAATTTTGGTCAAACTTTGCTGACTAGGCATCGGTTGGCTAACGTGACACGATCGGCGCTGACGTGGATAACTTATGATAATATTTTAATATTTTTTGAGTTATTTTATTTTATTTTTCTTTCTCTGGCGATCGGCTGGAGTAAGGACAAGGAGAAAGAAAAAAGAAAAAAAAAGGAAAAATAAAATAAAAAATTCAAAAATGTTAAAATATTATTAAAAATTGTCCACGTCGATCGACGACGCCTAGTCAGCAAAATTTGGCTAAAATTAGTTGGAAATGACTAAATTGGTACAAAGTGAAAATGTTTAGAATTAAATTCGCATAAATAAAATATTTAGGACTAAATTGACAAAAATGTAAAATGTTTAGGATTTCTTTGACACTTTATCCTCTAACAAGGTGTTAATAAGTTGGTGTTTTATTGCAAAATACTTATTGTGGGAAGAAGCCATTCTCTGCTTCCCTGCAACATTTTTTTATATCCAATTTTGGCTTCTTATTTTTTTTCCTCCTCTTTTTATTACCTATAGGACAGTGATGAATCCAAAGTGGCATTTAGGTAAAACTGGCAATTCTTGTCATCACCCGTTTTGTTAGACATGATACTTAACCGTACTTGGGTTTCAGTTTGGCATAAACGAGTTCATGTCATAAATGGGTCAATCTATGAAAAATCATGTCTTAAAAGGATACTTTTCACTGATTTAATGTGCATAATTTGGAGTTTTACAACGTGCCCCATTTGTGAAAGTACATAATTACTCGAAAGTACACGTGCCATGATCTAAAATTTATTCGTGAAAAGAATACTTTTCACTCATTATATTTCTCTCATATAAATCCGTATGATTTTGCGATACAGCATACTTGGGCTAAGCTTTTTCTTATACAATCGGTCCAGAATTTAGTGGATACATGCACGAAAATTTCGAAACCACAGTCGTGCAAAGACAAAAATACTTGACCTCATGTGTTTACTAGATTATATCATGTCATAATGAATTAAACGGCTCTAACTCTATCGGTTTGCAGCTGATTTGATGTTCTTGATCTGTCGTATGGGAATGCATCACCCGTTTGTAAGAAGACACGAAAATACAAATAGGTTTGGATTTGACATTAACAAGTCCATGTCATAAAGAGGTCAATCTATTTAAGGCACGACAAAATCACGTCTTAAAAGTTGCACCTACTTAATTTTTTTTTTTTTTTTTGAATTAAGTAGGTGCAAGTAGGTGCATGTAAGTAAGTGCATTAGTGGATACATGCACCTACTTAACTCATTTAAACAGGAATTGACGTGTTTAAGTTAACATCTTAATGTGTCATTTTTTGAATGCTATACGTTTAGGCATGTGTCATACTCATATCTAAAGAATTTTGTTCTTAAAACTATTTGAAGATAGTACGTGTGTCAAAAAACAATGAAAGGTACTAGAAAACATATTTAAACATACAAAAACAATATAATATGAAAAAAAATAATTCAACAGTATAATTAAGCACTATTGTAAAGGGAAATTACTCATGCTGTTGAGAAACTCGTTGCAATGTAACGTTTTTACACATATTGTTGTGGATAAATGTGGTTTATGTACTCTCTTGTTGTATACTGGTTATAATATTGCATTTTGTCAAAACAAAATTACAATAACCCACTTGATAATCGTGTTAGTTGTGTTATGTGACATGTTTTATTAAGTTTACAGTGTTTGTGTTGAGACATTTTGACATATTCAATGAATGTGTAACATTCAGATTAGCCTCATTGGTATCACACTCCCCTCTTGATACAACATGATTAACACGACACGATATGAATTTCCAACCCTAGATAGGGCCACTGAGCCCACAGCATGAGATAGGTGCTAAGTAAAAATTGAGTAATTATTTTCCATAATATGTCGGGCAACAATGCATGTTTTTATTTATTTGTGCATTGAGAAAATCATCCTTTAGAGCGCACATCATGCCACTTTAGCTGTGGCTAGAATCGGTCTGACACTGAGGAAATGAGAAGCAACGACCGTACATAGTGTCTAGGGAAATGAGGAGCAACAACCCTACGTGGTGTCTAAGTTAGTGAACAAAGAGACAAAGCCCTCATAAGTTTTGTTATTGTAATTAATTACACATTAGATATGATATAACGAAATCCTTGGATATCATATAATATCTTATCTAATCCTATTTTGGCTAGAAATCCATATGCCTAAACATAGCCATATGGTCGATGATAAAGATGCAAAGCCCTTAGAGGGTAGGGCCTTGAAAGAGCAATGACTTCATGTGGTGTTCAAGGAGAGGAAGTGAATGGTTGTCGTCGTAATTGTACATCAGCGGGACCATCCTGGCTGTGTTCAGGGAGGCCTTGCTGAAGGACTTGGTGAATGGTTGAGGATAGAGACATGCCTTGTTGAGCCTCTTCCATGCCTCCGAGATCATCTTCTTCACATGGTCTCGTGCCGCTTCTTCTGAAGAGCCTTGGAATTCTCGCTTGTAGCATTCCACATATGACCCATCTCGGCCATCTTGGAACTCGTCCTGTCACCATTGTTAATTGCTCAGATATTAGTGGAATAATCCTCAAAAGGGAGGGCAAAGAAGAAAGAAGAGAAAGCATTTACAACTATTGTACCTTTTAACTCTATGCTCGATCAAAGCCCATCAAATACAAAACAGAAATATTTATGTGATTATCTTTAATCTATTATGAGAATAATAATCTATTTTTTCCACAAAAAAGTAAATAACAAATAATTAGAAAATATTATATGATCAATTTGTACAAGAATTTGTGGCTCATGATAAATGAAGAGAAATGATTTGGTAATAGTTTTTAATCTACCTGAGAATAACCACCGTCTGTTCTAAATCACAAAAAATCAAATAACAAATTATTATAATATGTTGTGAGGTCCACTTGTTCAAGAATTTATGACTTACAATAAGTTGTTATTTAATTATGTTAGTAAAACCCATAAATGAATTCACCCTAAAAGAGAGAAGCTTTGTTAAAAAGGACAAGTGCACGATATTTTCATAACTCACCTCGGCACTTCCCAAGTCGTCCCAAAGACGAAGAATTGAAGCTGTGGAAGATACAATTTCAGGTAGATTTTCTATATGATCAACACTTTCGGGGGTGATTCTCTCACCCAAGATGAAGAATAAGTGGACCAACAAGACGTGCACTCCGGAGCTGACAATTGCGTTGTCCAAGTAGTCTTGTGTTGTCGGGGACTGACCACTCGCAAGCCATCTTGCCTCCACCAAGAAGGAATTTATCAGGCTTGCCCACTGTCCATGAATTGGAGACAAAATATAAAAACGAGGATGCGCCATTTTATTATACGCGAGTCCACGTGAATTTACGTGCTAATATTTACATGTCGTAAAATTTTCAGGTTCCTTGATCAATGCAAAGGAAAACATGTGCGCCGTAAAATTTAGATTAAGTAAAAAGTAATAAGTAAAAGTCAATTCAATCATCCTAGGATTCATCCATGCTTCTAAGAAGTAGTCAAGAGAAGAAAAAGAAACGAAGAAATGTGTGGTTTTTTTTTTTTTTTTTTGGGGGGGGGTGTGAAAAGTTGTACCGTCTTCCTTAAGGAGCACAATGGGTTCCACCCATGATTTTTGTGCACCGCCAAGCTGAATTCATTGGTAATATCATCCAAAGCATGAAAGCACATCCTCATGTAGTCTGGTATGTTGTCTTTCTCAGTGCATTCCCATCTGACAGATCGAGAAAACCAAATCAGCAACAAACCAATAGAATTAGACATTACATCATGGACTTATCTTGTATACACGTGACTTCAAGAATTTTTGTCCCTGTCCAATTTGCGGCTTTAAAATTTTCACGCACGTGTCCACAGGACTTGGGACCACTTGTGTAAGAAAAACTTCCAAGTATCCTAGGATAAGTGAAAAGTACTCTTTTCACGTACAGGTTTGAGATCAGGCATGTGTACTTTCGAGTAGTTATCTACAGTGAAAATACATAGGCATGCTAGGATCGATATTGTGTGTGCAAAAAGAGACTTTCACGGATGGCGCTCAATGTAAAACTCCAAATTATGTACCTGTTGACAACATCCGTGAACGCGGTGAGATCTTCGATCGTGCCATAGACGTCAAAAATGTCATCGATGATGTAGATGAATGAGATGGGTTTGGTGACGAGCACTCTCTCCTGGGACAAGCCTGTTTCGGTGAGGATGGCCATTGGCCACATGTACCACTTCATTGGCTGGTTCCTCGCGTATTTCAGTTCCTTTGCCATGCCCAGTTCTTTCCACCAACTGCTTAAACGTATGAGAATATTACTCAAGCTAGTCACTTCATAAGTAAAATTGTTGAGGAAATCTAAGGGAGATGTGATGGGTGGCCACATGGTATTTTTAAGCTGTTATAGCCACAACTCTTGATAGAAAGTTTGGATCATATGTACGTACTTCGAGACTTGGAGGTTTTCCCGTTGATGCACGGATCTTACAATGTTCGTGTCCAAATGGGCAAGTTCCCCTAAATTCTTGGTCCAGCTATACGAATGTCCCACAAAATTCCTCAAAAAATCATTAGCCGTGAACCTGGCCAAGCTCTTGTGGAACGGATTGGCAAGTGAATTTCTCACGAATCTAGCTTGAACATGGTCAAGATCGGCCAAAGATGAATGGAGGCGTAGACGGGTTGATTCTCCTACTTGATCGAGAGCATCTTCTCCTTCAATGCCAAGTTGGGAAGCTTCAAATAAACTTGTCAACCCCAAAATGTCATTGCCCTGTGGCTTTTTATTCTGAGTCCCATCATTCATTTTGTGTAGAAACCGTTGAAACACATCTGTATATTAAATGTGGAAAAGCTAAATTATGTTAGGATTCTGGTAGTAGACGGGAAGTAGACATTGTGTCCCCACCCTCTTGACATCCGGGTCAAATTGTAAGAAAAAGTTAAGGCAAAGAAGCGAGATCTATTTTGATACTACTTCTGTGAATATCTTTCGAATTCTCCCAGCAGCCATCGCATCAGTCAGGAAACAGTATTTGAAATCATCAAGTGAAGGAGATTTCATTCACCTGAAGGAACAGGATAGCCTCCTTGCCTCAAGAGCCGGAAACGAAGTGCTGCCTCATGCAGATTATCAGCATCAATGGGACGAGAATGAGATTGCGACGTGGAGATCAAAAGATGCCTCTGCAAGATCGCCTCGATCTCATCCTCAAAATGGTAGTCAATGGCGAGATGTTGGAGATCATCCACCATCACCAAACTTTCGAGCGAGTCTCCTCTTACTTGCTTCAGCAGTTGCTTCACTTCTTCTAATCTCCTCTCATGCCGCCCTCGAATTTCTTCCTGAAACACAAAGATAAGGATATCATGTCTTTACATTTTCCTTTCAAGATTCAAATACAAGATGAACCTATTCAAGTGTTTCTTGTCCATTCTAATTGTCGATTCTAATGATTAAGTGATAGCAAACGAGTGAAACTTTTAAAATCGTCGGTGTGCAGAACAAAAAGAGTTACATTAGAAGAAGGGACAAACAAACCTCGGTGGCAAGGTTTCTCTTTCCAGTTGGGCGAGTATGGTCCTTAGAAGGAGTAGAAACCAAGGTCTGACGTGAGGAAATACTCCATTTGTTGTTCGTTGAGGAGAGCGCATTTGCATTTTGCAGGTGCTTGTTCTTGTCTGTTTGAGAAGTTCCTTTAGAAGCGAATGGACCATGCAAGAAAGCGAAGGTTGCTCTTGACAAGGCCATTATGGCTGAGTATAGAGAGTCCTTCGAAGAGAGGGATGAGTGAGAATGCGAGGGGGATTACTTATTTGTTCATAATGATCCCATTTATCCACTATGTCCTATTTATAGGCAAGTGGAAATGTTCAAAGTCCTTCAATGCGATGCACCTATATAACGTACCACACGTGTATGGGACCCTAGAGTTTGCTTTTCATAAACAAGTACATGTGTGCCCAACACAACTGAACCGACATATGCTTTTGATGTGTGCGACCCATATGATCTAGAAATGTATGATATCGCCTAGCACATAGAAAAATTATTCATTTTTTAACGTGATTTCAAGTGAATTTGCAAGGTTTCTAATGATATTGAGTATTAAAATATATCTCAAATTTGAGTTCATAAACAAAACTTGTCCAGTGATGAATTGTAAGTTGCGTTCTTAAATAGAAATTAAAAATCAAGCAAAGTTGAACGAGTACTTGCATGTGCACTACAATTGAATTGGTTATTTGTGACCCATATGATCTAAAAGCATATGATATCGCCTTGCACATAAAAAAAAAATTACAAATTAACACTTGTTTTCACATGATTTTCGGGAGATTTGCATAATTTGTAATGGTATGAGTATAAAAATATGTTTCAAATTTGAGTTCATGAAAAAAATTTGATTAGGGATGAATTGTAAGTTGGATTCTTTTTTTGGACATCCGAAATCAAGCAAAGTCGTATAGGGCAACTATTTCTACGAATTGGAGTAGGCAAACTGTTAAATTTATGACTCGAGTTTGATATTCACTGGACTCGCGACGGATTTACTAGAGAGAAAATAAAGTTGAAAAAAGGAATCTGGCCGTGGGCCCAAGTGGGCACATGTATAAGAAGCGAATTTCCTCATGGAGTCTGCACGTGAAGAAGAAGTTGGTGGGGGCCCAAGGTTGCGCACACACACTCCACGTTGATGGCTGAATTCCACTGCACCTTGGCGTGAAGTCTTCTGCTTGTGTAAGAATCCAAACGTGGTGGTGCGCCCAAGTCAAACTTTGACCTGGGCACATATAAAAACAGATATAATTTCCTTCTTTGGGTTTTTGGCATGCGTGGTAGAAAGAAACCCAATGTAGAAGAAGTGAGCGTGAAGCCGCACGTCCGCCGAGCCAGATTCCGCGTGAAGCTTTGAAGAAATATAGAGTGTATTGTTTTGAGCTTGAACGCGCGGTAGTTTTGTGCCGTGAGTTGGGTTTGGGATTAAATTGGGGTTTGGGAAACACCGAGAGAGTGTTTGAATGACTTGAGTGTGTAATCTCCTTGTATTGCTTGATCTATAGTGAAATTTACTGTTGCTCTCCCGTGGACGTAGGTCTTTACGACTGAACCACATAAATCTGGTCTGTCTATATTATTGTTTGATCGCTCGCCCTATCACAACAAGTGGTACCAGAGCTAGGTTTGGCTAAGTTGAAGCGAATAGATGGCGACAAAAGATGTAAAAGTGAGAATTAACAGATTTGATGGGAAGGATTTTAGTTTCTGGAAGATGCAAATTGAAGATTATCTTTACCATATGAAATTGAACTTGCCCCTGTCTAGGGAGAAACCAGAGTCGATGAAGCAAGCTAATTGGGATTTGCTGGATAGATGAGCTATGAGTGTTATTCGGCTGACGTTGGCTCGTAATGTCGCGTTTAACATCTTGAAGGAGAAGACCACTGTTGATTTGATGCAAGCCCTGTCGAATATGTATAAGAAGCCCTATGCAATCAATAAAATCTGTTTGATGCGACGTCTGCTTAATTTGAAGATGAGTGAAGGTGAGTCAGTTGCAGATCATATCAATGAATTCAATGTGATTGTTAGTCAATTGAGTTTAGTTGAGATTGACTTTGAAGATGAGGTACGTGCTTTGATTCTACTATCCTTATTGCCTAATAGTTGGAATACTACTGTTACTGCTGTTAGTAATTCCTCTGGATCAACAAGTTCGACATTTGATGGGGTTTGAGATTTCATTCTGAGCAAGGATATTCGTAGAAGAGAATCTAGCGAACCTGTATCTACTGCTTTAATAGGTGAAAATAGAGGAAGATCTAGAATATGTGTGGGTAACAGTAGTACTAATATGAACAGAAGTAATCAATTTAGGACTGCTAATGTTGTCTGTTGGAGTTGTGGCAAGAGGGAGCATCTTAGATTGGATTGTCTTAAGTTGAAGAATGAGAAGGGTAAGGGAATTATGATTGATTCTGCAGATAATGTTGCAGCTGTAACAAATAATGCCGATTATGTCTCATCCGTCACTAATGGTTCATTGCTTGATGGATGGATTATGGATTCTGGTTGTTCTTTTCATGTCACACCAAATAGAAACTGGTTTATCACTTATTAGTGCACGAGTAGTGATAAAGTCCAGTTAGGGAACAATGCTGAGTGCGATGTTGTGGGTGTTGGTGATGTTAAAATCAGAATGCATGATGATATTGTGAGGACATTGACTGGAGTGAGGCATGTTTTAGAATTGAAAAAGAACTTAATTTCCTTAGGTGCTCTAGATTCAACTAGTTGTAGGTATTCTTGGAGTTCTGAAGGTTGTTCGAGGTGCCCTGATGATAATGAAAGGAATCAAGCATGATGGCCTGTATAAACTTCAATGTGAGACAATGACAGGTTTCGCCCTGGAGACGTCGGATACATATGTTCGAGAGTCTTTTGACTGCTCGAAGAAGACCTGGAGATTTGTGCCAATGCACAAGTTTGATACTAGTGTCAGGATCTTGCAGTCAAGAGCTTTGATCGAGATGGAGATTGGTAAGTCGACCAAGTATGTGCAGACTGACAATAGCATGGAGTTTTGCTCGGAGCTAACAAATAATTCTGCATGAAAAAGGGCATAGTGAAACATCGCACTAGTGCCAGTAAATCACAACAATTTGTAGAATTGACAAGCAGAACATTACTAGAGATGACTCGGAAAATTATCTCTAGTTCTAGTATGGCTAGGAGATTCTTGGTTGATGTGCTAAGTATGGTAAGCTACCTGGTGAATAGATCCCCATTAATTGCTATTGAATGGTGGACTCCTGAAAAAATGTGGTTAGGTAATGTTGCTGATTATTCTATTCTTAGAATGTTTGGTTGCCCGTGTTATTTTCGAGTGACCCGGAAAATTATATCTAGAGATGACCCGTTTGCAAAATTGACGAGCAGAACATTACTAAAGATGATCCGGAAAATTATCTTTAGTTCTGGTATGGCTAGGAGATTATTAGTTGATGTGCTAAGTACGGTAAGCTACCTAGTGAATAGATCCCCATCAACTGCTATTGAATGGTGGACTCCTGAAAAAGTGTGGTCAGGTAACGTTGCTCATTATTATATTATTAGAATATTTGGTTGCCCGTATTATTTTCGATTGAGTGATGGTAAGCTCGATGGGAGGGTAAAGTGCATATTCCATGGTTATGCACAAGGTGAGCGAGGCTATCGGTTGTGATGCCCAGATATAAATTCACCTGTTAACAGCAAAGAAGTTATTCTTGATGAGTCTCCAATACTTCTGGCTAGGAGTGTTTGTGGCAGTGTTCATACGGATCTAGACGGTGTTCAGTTTAAGGTGGAGTTACGACCAGAAACTCCTGAGGTAGCGAGTACGAGTACTAACAAAGTAATCGACACAAATAGTGCTTGTAGCGAGGTGAAGCCTATAGAGCCAATGGTTGCTGTAATTGCTGACATATTGACAAGGTATGTATTCGATCTCTTGACAGATATGGATGCAACAATTGTTTTGCTTTATCTGCGGTTAAACAGGTTGTGTCAGAAAATCCTTGCAGAGCAGTTAAAGGTGTATGTGGAGTTAGTATTATGATGATGTACTCGATTATGGCGAAGTTCAAGCGAGGCTTGGACTTGGATAATATCTGTGGCGGTTGAGCTCATTGGGGGTTATGGGAAAGTAGTAGCAGAATTTGAATTTTTATGAAGCGATTGTAATTTGGCTCAAACGTCGAGCCAATGTGGAGATTGTTAAATTTTATGACTCGAGTTTGATATTCGCTGGACTTGCGACGGATTTACTAGAAAGGAAATAAAGTTGAAAAAAGGAATCTGGCCATGGGCCCAAGTGGGTACACGTATAAGAAGTGAATTTCCTCATGGAGTCTGCACGTGAAGAGGAAGGTGGTGGGGGCCCAAGGTCGCGCACACACACTCCACGTCGATGGCCGAATTCCACTGCACCTTGGCGTGAAGTCTTATGCTTGTGTAAGAATCCAAACGTGGTGGTGTGCCCAGGTCAAACTTTGACCCGGGCACACATATAAAAACTGATATAATTTCCTTCTTTGGGTTTTTGGCATGAGCGGCAGAAAGAAACCCTACGTAGAAGAAGTGAGCATGAAGCCGCATGTCCGCCGAGCCAGATTCTGCACGAAGCTTTGAAGAAATATAGATTGTATTGTTTTGAGCTTGAACGCACGGTAATTTTGTGCCGTGAGTTGGATTTGGGATTAAATTGGGGTTTGGGAAACACCGAGAGAGTGTTTGAGTAACTTGAGTGTGTAATCTCCTTGTATTGCTTGATCTATAGTGAAATTCGCTGCTGCTCTCCTCATGGACGTAGGTCTTTACGACTGAACCACGTAAATCTGGTGTCCGATTTATTTTCTTCATCTGTCTATATTATTGTTCGATTGCTTGCCCTATCGCAACACAAACAATAGTAGAAAAGTCCCACTTTCACTTTGTTTCCTATCTCGACTCGATTGCTCTTCTTGTATCGAGCTCAAGCTTCTAACTTCTTCCTCAGGAGTTGGTATCTATGTAATTATCATCAAGGTTTGTTTTCCATGACTTGTGAGTTCATTAGTCACTTGGGTCAAATCGAAGCCCAGTTGATGTGTGCCGTGCGTGTTCAACATGACGTGACATCCAAACGTCCAATTTCGTGATTGCGACTTGGTGGTGTTTGTGAGCCGCATCCAAGAGACGAGTGCAACTTGTGTTGAAATTTGTGAAAGTTCTTGCATGAGGGCTAAACAATGTGGAAGGTATTGGATATAATTGGAGGCTGTTAAATAATGAGAATGTTTAAGTGATTTAAATGTGGTTATAATCTCTATTTTATCACTTGATCTATAATGGAATTTTCTATTATCCTCTTCATGTGGTAGATATTATCGATCAAATCACATTACTCTAATGTCTAATTTATTTCCTTGTTCTATTTATTTTATTGTTTGACCGCTAGTTTTCGACCATGAGAGCTTGGCTTGTCTAAGTTGAAGCGAATTAATGATTGAAGAAAGAGGAAAATTGAAAATCGATAAATTTGATGAGAAGGATTTTAGTTTGTGAAAGATGCAAATTGAGGATTTTTTTACCAAAGAAATATGTGCTTACCCATTTGAGAAAAAGTTGGATTAATAAAGGAAGTTGATTGCAATTTGCTGGATAGATATGCATTGAGCATTTTGAAGATGAAGTTGACGTGAAATAGAAGATGACACATTTAACATCGTGAAGGAGAAAGATCATTGTGAGAATGACAAATGCCACATTGAACACATACAAGAAGCCATTTATGATCACTAAGGTCTATTTTTTTTTTTTTGGTCAATTCTACTATATTCCTACTCTACATTCACTCTCAGACTTTTGCCCTGCCTCTTGCAGGGTATGGGAGTCGAAACCCACTCCTGAAACTTACGCGTCCCTCACCCCATCCCCCCTTGAGAAGATGGGGATTTGAACCCCTCACCTCCCCCTTCCACGTTGGAAGAGTGGCCACTGAGGCGAATCCTAGTGGTTATCACTAAGGTCTGTTTGATTAGACATTTATTGAAAGTTTATTTCACAATATCTCACATAGTTTCCACTCTAAAATTAATAAAGGCGCTGCTATTCAAAGTTTTCCACAGTGCTCACGAAAGCAGAAACCCAAAAGAGGAACCAAAGGATAAAAGTGCCTATGACTTTTAATAGACAAGCCACAACTTTCTTTTGTCTTCCTTGTATGGGTCAGCATTTGTCTGCAAATTTCAGAGAAGCAAACGGCAAGTCTGGAAGAAAAAGTTTGAAAAGATTAAAAAGCAAAAAAAAAAAAAAAAATTTTCTAATGTAAATAAAGGGCTACAAAAATGTTCTAGTTAGCTCTGCACGATCCAGGACTAAATTGATAAAGTTATGAAATTTATCATTGAATTAGATTCGTACAATAGGTTTAGGACTGATTGGATAATTTTCTCAAAAAAGATTGAGATGATTATCGAATGGAATATTAGAGGAATGCATGATCTCATGATTGTGTAGTATAAGTAGATTCTCAACATATACCATAGTGATATGTCTCTGCGCTCATATTATCAAAAGAAAGGGGAATATCATTAAATTGGACGGTCCCTGACTCATAATCATGGCCAAATTAGCTGGACCACTTTTCGTGCGATTTAATGTTGACATGCACTAAGGACCACAACGTAGCCACGTACCATGAAACCCTCCTAAGTTCTGCTGCAGATTTTTTTGCCCAAGAAACTTTCTCTATCGCTCCAGCAGATCTTTCATCTTCACTAAATTTTCTTTCTTTTTTCGAAGGGGACTCTAAATGTTGGCCGAAGGATATTTCTACAAATATGAATTAACATATTTATTTGAATTTGATAAGGTACTCTTTTTTTTTTTTTCCATAACTCGGCTTTCATCTCAAATAATTTGAAATATTGGCTAACTATCCAACTTAAGACAGTCGTCCCATCACATTTTGGAAAGTGACAATTTGTAGCACATAACCATTGGATGGGATTGGATAACTTGCTCTTCCAGTCGGAGAGAAGTTATGACCTTTTAAAACACTAAATCGCCAACCAGAAGGTTATTTAGTCTTAGGTTACAATTAATTAAGCAAAAGTATCTTAAGGTCATGTCCAACATACCTTCATATCAATATGCAAATTAACAAATTTGTGTCGTGTAATTAGGATTACGTGCATTCTCAATAACATCATCAGTAAAGCACTTCAAAGCATAATATTCCACATCATCATTTAATTACATGAATTGCAATTCACGGAATCGATTCATCATGTTTTATTTCATTTGAAACTAATAATTATATGAAAAAAAAAAAAAAAAAACAGTTTATCTCACCCTTTGGAATAATTCTTCATATGTTATTGCTATTGACTCCAAGTCATCTCATATAGATATATCGATATCAAATATTAAGTTATTGAATTAAACTACATGATTGATTTCCTTCTAGAATACAATTTCTGCAATCTTCTACTAATTTATCTTGGAATGAAGACACCAAAAATGCCATAATTTTCGTATAACGCTCACCGTGATACATTTGGTAACCATTTTGATCCTAAGAATAATTTATCCTTAGAAATGATTCTTTTTAATTTTATTATCTAGACCAGTTCTGAGCATTTGAAGGTATTTAGTAATTACCCTAAATTTCTATTTCTAAAATAGAAATGAATTTAATATGACTCTTAATTTTTTTTTGTGACTTAGAATTTCTTTTAATTCTTTTAATACTTTTATTATATATTTTTATTTTTTATTGTTTTTTCTTTTTCCTTCCCTTTTCTTCTTCTCTAGTTGGTCAATGGCTAACGATTAGCTGGGTAAGTTTTGGCAACCTCGCTGGAGCCTCATTAGGCCAAGGCGAGGTTTGACAAATTCGCTGAAGCCTTGCTAGCCAAGGTAAGGTCAAGCCTTGCTAGTAGCCAGGCGAGCTTGCCAGACCTTACTCTACTAGTTGTTGGCCATCACCGTGGTCGTCAACCAACAATGAAGGATAAGAAGAGAAAAGGAAAATAAATGAAAAGAGAAAAAAGAAAAAGAAAATGATTTGCCTTGATTCTGGAGTTGTTCTTGAGAACAAGGAACCAACTTTTTTTATTTTTATTTTTTCATTTCTTGATTGTGATCAAAATCTATTCTCAGGAACAAATTGCTCCTAGGTTTAAAAGAGTTACCAAATGGATTTCTGTTCTTATTTTATTTTATTTTATTTTATATTTTGGGTAATAAAAGAATATAATTAGGTATTATTTGACACGTTACCAAATATGCCCTTAAGTGCTATAACTATTTTTTGATCACTTGAATTCCATAACTTTGAAAAAAATAATCATTTGAGTGCTATAACTTTCACTCGATCACTCAAGTGCCAAAACTTTTAAAAACGTTCATCTAAGTGTTAAAAATCGGATGTGGTATAACACTTACGATGAACATTCTAAAAAAATTATAGCATTCAAGTAATCAATTGAAAATTTTTAAAGCACCGGGTAATCAGAAAAAAAAAGTTATAGCACTAAAATGAGCTTGTACATAAATTATTGCATTTATGTGATAAAAAAAACTGTAGCACTCAAGTGAGTGTTGTATAAAAATTATGGCATTTGTGGTGTCAAACTCATTTATCTTAGCTAAAGAGGTGAATTTGGGATTTCTAACCCTATTTCAAACTTGAAACTGACCGGTGATAAATAAAAATCAAGTCCGCCATAAATCTGAGTTGGTTTTCAAATAGGAATCTTGAACACAGCCCACTCAAATATGTAGAAGCAAGAAACTTATATAATTTACTTTCTTTGTATATCTGGAATAAATAGTCATACAACTCACATATATATTACTACTAAAATAATTAATTGCCCGACAACTAATACCCGAAAACGAACTCTATCCTTATACCCTACACGGGCAATATAATTTATTTTTCTTGTTTTTACAAAATTAATAATTGCTTTTCCGTTTTACAAAGTAGCCTTTAGATTGCAAAGGAGTAGTTACCTAACATAACTAATGGTCATAATTAAAAAAAAAAAAAAAAACTAATTATGTAGAGAAAAAAAAGTACAGCGACAATGCATTGGTGCTTATTAAATAAGTAAACTTTTATTAGGAAATTTACCAAAAACACATCCTAAATTTATTACACTTGTGCTAATTCAGCTCAAAACATTTTAATTTCTCAAATTTAGTCATAAATCTTTTGATGATTTCTCAATTTAGTCATTCTAGCCAATTTAAATAAAAAAAAATCACTAATGGGAATGCCAATTGTCCTATATGGTACATCTAGTGTTGAAGTAGACAATTTTTATAATTTTTAAATAAATTTCTGAATTTTTTATATTTAATATATTTTTTTCTTTTCTTTGTTTTCCTTCTTCCTCCACCGATTGCTGAGCCTTGGTGATTGCCTTAGGACAAATCATAAAAGACTAAGCCTCACACTATTTCTTGGTCATCATAACTTGATCACCACTAATCTATCGATAAATCAATCTAGTAACTTAGGACATGTAATATAATGGAAACCCAGCATTACCATCACTCTATTATCTATTTGTTATCTATAATTAAGTTGAAATTTAGAGAATGTTCACTCTTTTAAAGACTTTCTTTTTCTCTTTTTTCATTTGTAATTGTCACGTGGCCAAACCGATGGCACAATGTTGCCAGATAAGTCACATTCGACTATTAGGTTTTAGGTTATAATCTGTTATCTTGGGACTTCTATCTCTTCTAGAGCTTATACTTGAAAAAAAGAATAGATAAGAAGAAAAATCATCAGTTATGTGTTTTTATAAGATTTTTTTTACTTAAAAATTTATTATTATTATTATTAATTTTCCTTTTCTTTTTTATTTTCTTTCTTTCCAATTTGGGCTAGCAAGGTTGCTGGCCAAGCCTCGCTTGCTTTGGGCGAGGGTATCGTGACCCTCAACAAATCTAGGTGAGGGTCGCCTTGCTTGTGTTCGGCGAGCGCCTGGGTTAGGCGGCCCTCACCAGCAGACCCCAAGGGCTGCAACACCCTCGCCCAAACCAAGTGGTTTTCATTGGCCCCGGGTTGGAATAAAAAAGAAAAGAAAAGAGAAAAAGAGGAAAATATAAGAAGAAAAAAAGAAAAGACTTAAAAAGGAAAGAGAAAATTAACAATAAAGTATTTAGAGTAATAAAACAAATTGCAAATTAAAGGCAAAGGTTTAGCACTAATTTGGCAACATTGGAAAGCTTAGCACTAATCGGCATTCATATAATAAGTTTATGATTGATCAAATAATTTTCCCCAAAAAGGAATGAAATGATGATAATATTAGACATTTAGAGGAATGAATAATCTCATGATTGTGTAGTATAAATGATGCTTAACATACACCTAGCATTGTTCAATCCATAGTGATATGAGGTAATAATACCTCGTCTCATATAATTTCTCCGCGCAGATATTATTACAAGTTTTTTTTTTCCATATTATTACGAGGTTGAATATAGGCAAAAAAAAAAATGAAAATAAAAAATCAACCAGCCAGGCGGTCCCGCAAGCCGTAATGACGGCCGGATAAGCTGGACCCCTCGTCATGCCGGTCTTTCTCACGTGCTTCCAAATTCATTCGTTTGAACAGCGACGTAGGAGCGTCTCATGAAACCCACTCCACATAGTTAAATATCCCGGATTGTGAGGATCGGAATATCTTCCTAAACTTGTGGCGTGAGCGAGACATTGTTGTCGAGCTAAACATAAAGCATGATAACCGTGCAAAGTTCAACCAGCTTGTTTTCCATCAATCAATGTGTCAATTCACCGATTAAAGATATAGAGATGATCTACGTTGATATTTAGGTAAGCGTGTGTGTCGGTAGTGTCCGTAATTTGACTGGCCAATCAGAGCCATGATTGGAAGGATTTCCACCGGCCAAAGACGAATGGAAAACAATGGCAATTTTTAAAAATGAGCAACAGAAAGTGGTGATACATAGTCAAAAGACGGTGGACTTGGTATGGTGGCTTGACATCGACTTGGTTAACATTGCTGCCACTAACGTGGAGAAAAAGACTTTCTTCAAACAGAACTAGCTTTGATAAAGAGATTAAATATGCTGATATAGAATTGAGTAAATTCTATATATTGGGTAATGAAGAATAAAAGAAATATTTGTAGATTGTTCAAGTGGTAATCTAAGTTAAGACTATCTTACTTCTATCATGTCCTTATTTACGATATCAATTACAATTACCATTGAGGTAGTTGTCTATATTGGATAAGACTTACTCCCATGTATTTTAAAGGTGCCTTGGTCACAAATTCGTATCCCCTTATCATTCATCGATCTAAGGAAATTCCTATTTATCCATGGCACAAGTTCGACAAGTGCACTGGGCATGTGATATAATTTGAGTTGTATTCCAATTTACATTAGATCATGCAATGTTGATGGTTTCGCTCACAATTAAATGATTGTTATGATTTAAACAGAAGATTTCAATCATGAAAGTGGAATTCTTATGATAATGTTTTAACAAAATGTCGGCCACGCTAGTTGCTCCTTCTCACCTATTTTTTAATTATAAAAATGTAGTGTCAATTACAATAAATCAAGTATAAACATAATGAATGAAAGATTGATGAATCTCTAAGTGTCCCTAAATAAATAAACAAGAGCGCTATCCACCTTTTTTTTATGTTTCACATGATTCTAAATTGGACCGCCTTTTGCTATCCTCAAATTTCTAGTACTAATTGAAATTTTGTACTTTTTCCACATGTGAATTATGTTTTGTTTGTCCATATGTTCTTCCAGTATGTGGACGTCGTTCCAGTTCTGCCGCAAATTTCTTCGGCTGATCCTCTCCCACTGTCATCACGTGATGTGAATACTAACTAAATGACATGAGGAAAGAGCCGACGAAGATGAAAAGTCGTAACAACAGAAAGCTAGACGCGTCACACGTTTGTCGGATACGTGATACTCAGTCTTGCTGCATAAAAGTAAAACTGCGTCCCCGGCGAATGCTTATCGAGCTGTGTGAATGGAATCTGCCGTGCCAAAGTACTTCGATAGAAGACATAGAAAGCATACTTTTTACTATTCGGTCTAATTCAGACGTGAAAAATAAAGATTCCCTCCGGACAATATAGTTTGCCCGTTAAACTCCAAAGCTGGCATGGTCCCATTACACTTACGACGTCGAGGTTGCTCTAACAAAAGGCTGCTGAGTGATTCTTGGAATTGTCGAAAGGGCCGAAGTACCGACGTGTTTGCCTTCTCTATCACTCCTGTTGCATTATTCGACCGTGATTTTGAGGTGACACAAGATACCCGTGCATGGATTAGCTCTGTTTGGAGCTTAATGACAGCCAATGTGATTTTTAGGATTTGATAGTAGTCGATATAATTTTTGGGTCATGTCACTTGATGAAATGTGATTGTAGAATATTCCACATGAGAAGTTGAAATTGACATGTAATTGCTATAATACGTGATTTATGTTGTGATGTGTATCACATGACTCATGGATTAGAAAATATGTGTTGGAGTTGCTTTCATGGTGCATGTTGCCGCATCCTACTTTTATTATTTTTTTCTTCATGTCTTGATTCCAAATGAGAAGTTGAATTTGACATATGACTGGCTATAATATGTGATTTACGTCGTGATGCGTATTGCATGACACATGGATTTGAAAATATGTGCAGCATGTTGTCACATACTTCTTTTATTATTTTTTTTCATCATGGCTTACCTCATTGAGCTATAGATTTGCTCACTTATTTATCTACTATTCCAGATTCCGAACATGAGTAGTTTAATCGAATGCACGTGAAAAGTGATTAGAGGTTTATTTTAGACTAATTGAATAATTTAATTAGATCAGGGTTTATGATTGTATAGTTTTTGTTAATTCATGATGGACAAGATTTTATTATAACTTTTATTCAATGAAAAGTTTTATTCAGACAATATGTTTTCCTAAAATGACTAGCTTTGGCTCAAGGTTTCATCCTTTATGTTGGATGTGGATTTAGGATTTGACGCAAACAATTTCCATCCATGATTGTGATCCACTAATCAGAAAATTTTCTTGGAAAAATTATCCTCACATCACATATGCACGAAAATCTGGCCTGCTATGTAAATAATTGTGCATATTATTAGAAGAGAAAATGATTTGACACCTCACCTTGATTTACAACATCTGATGGGCGGCAATAATTTTAACTATACTGAACTTTTATTTTCTTGAAGGGGACCCTTAGCCGGGTTTAAGATTAAGGCTGTGCACTTCAAACAAATAACTTGATAAATTTGTGGCAAGTAAACGTCAACGTTCGTAAGACAGTACGGACCTTCGGTCTTTCTTAGATATATCCTTTGAATTTAGCAATGGTTTTGGCTTGCAGTTGTTTGAATTGATTTGCAATGTTTTCCGCATGAACTTGATGGATGCTTCCCTAAGGGGTGACGTCCATAGCATTACGTTCAAAAAGCTCTTATCCTTTGCGACAGCCGGGTTTAAGATTAGGGCTCCACACTTAATTTGACCCGACTTTTAGAAAGATCACGTCTATAATGATTTAAAGGAATTTTGTAATGTGAACGTGCGCTTTGAAGGTATTTTGCACTGTAAAATAAAACAATTTGAACTTCGTTTTGTCCCCTCCCGGTCGAAAACAATGTTTAACATATGATATCAAAAACACAACAGGGATTTATCATATACATAATGTGACAACTGATTGGACCTAAGCACATTTTACATGCTTGGCATTTGCTAGGGAGAAGTGTTAAAAAAGTCATAAACCTTTTATATTTGTCCTAATTTAGTTCTAAACCATTTTTTTGGAGCCAATTTAGTCTTAAAATTTTTTACTTTGTATTAATTCAGTCCTTTCCAATCAATTTTGGTTGGATTTTGTTGACTAGGTGTCGACCAGGTTGACGTAGACAATTTTTAATATATTTTTAATATTTTTTAATTTTTGAATATTTATTTTATTTTATTTTATTTTTTCCCTTCTTCTCCTCCTTTCTCTAGCTAGTCACTGGTCGACAATCGGCTAGAGGTAACGGCCAGCGAGGTCGAGGTTGACCTTGACGGCCACCTCGCTAGTGGTCGTAAGGGCGAGCCTTGCTGCCCAGTGCCAAGCCAGCTCGAGGCCGCCCTCGCAACCATTGGCGAGGTGGTCGTGGAGGTTCGGTGATCGACAAGAGGAAGGGGAGGAAAAAAAAGAAAAAAAGAAAAAAAGAAAGAATTCAAAAATATTAAAATATTCTTAAAATTTGTCAACGTCAACACCGACTACGCCACGTTAGTCGGCTGATGCCTAGTCCGCAAAATTTGGCCAAAATTGGTTGAAAAGGACTAAATCGACATGGAATAAAAATGTTTAGGACTAAATTGATACGAATACAAAATGTTTATGACTTTTTTAACACTTCTCCCGATTTTTTTATTTATGTTGAATTATTTAACCACAAACCAAATGGTTGCCAACTGAAAAGGACACATCATAACGAACGGATTCTAATAATTTATGATGTTTTCCAAAAGGTTACCACTTTCCTCGTAATGCATGCAGTTAAAAATGTTACTTGTATTTTGATATTCTAATTGGCACACGTTATCCCAAAACTTTACCTCACATGATGTTAGAAATTTCATCTTCGTTCGATTAATCCCACCAGAATTCTATGTGAAGAAGAGTCATCCCTAGCTTCTTGGGGTTGGTTAAAAACCAAGTGAAATATATATGTATATCTTACTTCTTACGCAACCGGAGATTTTGGAGTTGGGGACTTTATTACAATAGTTATCCAACTAGTGTCATTTTAGTCACATGCAATCTTTT
Organism: Eucalyptus shirleyi; assembly: GCA_017140165.1. Classification (NCBI taxonomy): domain Eukaryota; kingdom Viridiplantae; phylum Streptophyta; class Magnoliopsida; order Myrtales; family Myrtaceae; genus Eucalyptus; species Eucalyptus shirleyi. The sequence continues at coordinate 45,824,429 of CM029450.1, forward strand.
TATCCAATTAGAAGTCCTATATTTTTTCTCCTCTAAGCGTCCGTGCAATGTTTTTGTATTTATTGTAGTCCTAAAACGTAATCTAACTAGTCAACTAAAAGAAACAAAACATAACTTAGAAAAGTAATATAAAGGAAACACAATCAATTGATCTAAGAAAGCATTGAAAGAATAAGTAAAACGTAAAGTGCAGTAAAGTAACTTGATATGAGTCAGACAAAGAATATAACATGGTCTTGTTATTAAGGCCTTGCACAGCAACCTCTATGAGCTTGACTTTAGAGACCATCCTATCTTAACATGGTTAATGTGGGTTATCAAAACTTTTAGAGTAAAGTGAAGCCCCAGGTCGGTACTTTGTCATCCTAAGTTGGGGTCCCAATCCAGCTTTAGGATATCACATATTTATTTGGTCACCCCAAGTTCTTGTAGGTTGTGAGACTTCTACATCACCCATTCAATTATTTGAAGTGAATCTTAAATTCAACTAAGCTATGTTCTATGATTTTATATTCTTTAAAATAATGTTTCTAATCCATTACATATATTTAAGTTAAATCTATTTCATTCATTAAACTAATCAACTAAACTAATCCTACGTGATCTTCAACTAAACTAAGAATCTAAAATCTAATAAATCATGAACACGCCGATCATCAAATCATCAAATAAAAGCATGAATTACACTAAAATTCAAGAAATGGAACTTTTCTAAGTATGTTAATTCTAAATGAAACTAAGCTAAGTCTAATTTAAACAATCTAATAACCTAATCAAATCCTATTTTTCTAACTAATTTTCCATTAATTAATTAATTAATTAATTAATTATTACATGTTATTTATTTTTATTTATGAAAAATGGGGAGTCAGGCCAGGTCGTTAGGCCGGATCCAATCATGGGCCAACTCAAGTCTCATGGGCTTCGGCCCTAGACAGGCACAGCCTCTTACCTCAAGCCTTTTTAAAAAATAAACTGAATGAAACATGTTCTCTAAAAATCCCTTCCGACAAATTTGAAGGCCTGTTGAACCAAGATGAACCAAAATTCGGAGAGTGGAAATCACAGTCGACCGTGAAAATTTACAATGAGGATGTGGTGCAGGGAGTACTGGCAATCCCACCAGAAACGTACGCCTCGGAGGACACATTGGTATGTACAGGGAACAAAAGAGGAGCCTATTTGGTCAAAAGTGGCTACAATAGATTATGCTTCCAGATCAACAAATGAATCATGCATCATTATCATCATCGTCGTCGTCGTATCAGCCTCCCAAGAACTTATGGACCAAAATATGGCAAATCCCAGTGTACCCCAGAGTTCGCTACTTCTTATTGAGCATATGCACAAATGCTACCGACAAAATAAAATCTATTGAGACGAAAGCACCCCATCCTCTCAGCTCGTTTTGCTGCCAATTCCTGGAGACTTCTGAACACCTCCTCCTCTGTGAGTAGACGAGCAATGTTCGGTTAGACTCTCGGTTAAATCTGGTCACCTCACCAACCAAAGTCTCTAGAACGGACGAGTGGCTTGCGGATTACTTGTCGTCGAGCGACACCCTATCCTCGCCAGCGAAGGGGAACCTCAAATTGAATGTCAACGGGGCTTGGTGCGGTGAAACCCGCAAGGCTTCAGCTGCGGGAGTCCTCTGGAACCACGACGGACTCTTGATCTTTGGGTTCGCGAGGATTTTTAAGCCCCATTAGCTAGCGCGGCGGAAATCCCTCGCTTTACGCGAAGGGATCTCTCCTCTATTGTAGCTTCTAAGTCAAAAAGGAAAAGCAAAGTGATCTGCACAGTGGCTTCTCTGATCTGCGTGTGGAAGTGGAATCTAACAACCAAGCGCGCGTGAGGTGGGTTTTGGGCGAAGAAGAAAGCCTCTGGATCGTGTGCACGGTGGTGGAAGACTGCTGAAAAGTCATGGGGCAACAAAAGGGGTATCCTTAGCCCATCGCCCAGAAATGCCAACCAGGTCGCAAATGGGGTGGCTAAGACCCATCGTACCGATTTCTTAAGTCCAAAATGTGTTGAATTATGTCTTAAGTTTGAATCTATATATGATACCCGCTATGCACAAAACATTTTCATGCCGAAATGAGAAAAGAACATGCGCGGAGTGTTTGATGAAAAATGGCGCAGGATAGGAGCCGAAAGGATCCCGCCCTCGATCTGCGCTTCACGTTGGAAATGAAGGCTACAATCCATGAGATTCTTCTCATTTGTCAGCGTGAAATAAGGCTGAAGGGTTGATCGTCCAATTTCTTCTACTTCATTAAATGCATGCACATGGTCATGTGCATGCATGCTCGTAAAAAAGAGTTAGTCAAAACTTGCTGCTTCAGAAGCCTATCACGTAGGCGCCGAATTCACCCTCTCTTCTTGGTCATGTTTTGTGGGCTTCTCTTGTTTTTATTAATAAAGAAAGAGGGAAGGCAGAAGCTATTCTACGCGTGTCAGTGCATGCTGGTCATTCGCTCACACACTCTCATTAATTGCATGGAGGCGCATGCTTTGAAGATCGGCGCCGTTCTGACAATTCTGGAGTACAATATTATTTTGTTTCCTTTCATTCCTCCGATAAAAGGAGAAGACGTGTGGAGCTCGAGAAGCAGCGAAATAAAAGAGCTCGGCAGAGAGCGAGAGCAAAAGAGCTCGAGAGAAAGTGAGAGGCTTGAGCTCAGAGAGGTTGGTGCGGAAGTCGAGTTCATTAAGTTGTATTGTTAAATACCGTGGGTATCGGGTATAAAGTAAGGCTGAAAAACACTTAAATATATGTGTGATTATAATTTTATAATTCTCTAATTTATAGTGAATTAATTTGCTCACTCTTTCCGTAAACGTAGGTTTCGATATTCGAATCGAATCACGTAAATTTCTAGTGTCCTTTATTTTATTGTTCCTCATTTTATTTCGGTCGATTTCTATAACTCCCGACATAATTGCAAAAATATACGATCCGCTTCCGCTGTAACCCCAATTACAACAAAATGGATTTCTAAACCTCCCCATCTCCTCTAGTCTTAGTTATGTTATGATTGTGGAAACTCATGTGGGTCATGTTCAAAGGTTTAATCGTCCAAAAAAGATAATCGAATTAACTAAGCAAACCCAAATTTTCTAAGTTGAAGTAAACCCACATTTATCAAACTAAGCTAAGCCCAAGCTCGTTAAGCAAATTTAAGTCCAGTTATAGTATAACTCATTAAACTCATTGTTTACCCCCTAATTCTAATGGATTAATACTAAGGAAAACTTCAAATTAGTACAATGGTAACAAATTTACCTTAAAGTAATTTTTTATCACCAAAAGTCTTAAATTGATATATTTATGACATCCTAAACTAATTTTTTTTTATTACAAAAACCTAAAATTAATGCATTTGCGATAAATTTATCTTCTGTTAATTTCTGTGAAATTAGATTAATATCACCAAAAACTATAAACTACATAAAAGGGCAAAATCCTAAATTGATACACCCCACAGTTGTTATATGTCATCAAACTCAGCAATTTAACAGTAAAATTTAACGGAAAATACCGCAAGATAAATTTGTCACAAATCTATCACAAATCTATTAGTTTAGGGTTTTTATGAATAAAATATTAGTTTTAAGATAAATTTGTCATGTGTGTATTAATTTGGGGTTTTCATGACATTAACCCAATTCTAATTGGCCTACACCAAGTCCAATTTCCATTATCAATTCCACACTAATCTCATGTTAAACCCATTTTATCTTTATCTTAATGAATTTTTTTTATTCTTTTCCTACTGCTTTAAATTTTTCATCAAATTCTTCCCATGAACTCCCTCGAGACACACTCAAAAAACGTAAAAGAGGAGCCGAAATTCACAAAACCAAGGGCGTTAAAAATCAAAGCTCCTCACGTCGTTTCATCAGCAAAATCTAAAGCGTAGAGACCCCGAATTTTTATTAACTAGAGGAAGAGCGAAGATCAGAGAAGGTGAGCGTAGGAGAAGGCCAAAATCTGAGAGCGAGACCCAAAATCTAAGAGCGAAAACTAGACATCCAAAGTGTCCGAGCAGCAACTAATGTTGGCGCAGCAAAATCTGAAAGCGAGGGCCAGGGACCCCAAATTTGAATTAATAAGAGGGATAGAGAAAGCGTTTACTCCTCCTGTTCAGAAGGAAAGAATGAGCAGAAAGAATCTCGGTTTAAAATGGTGAATTTTGGACATGGACCATGCGTACTGGTCTGGGCAGAACATAATGGGTCGAAGCAACAACAAGGCTCATCCGTCGTATTATTGCACATAAATGAGGACTCATAAATTCGAAAGGGTGAGCCCCGGAGCATAGCATTTCGCTCAGAAGTGGGAGAAGTAAGTCCTATTTTTCTTCCTAAAAGTAGGGTATTTAGCTATTGACTCTCTGCAAAGATTGGGAATCCAAAATTTGCATGGGATTCTATTTCTAATTCTGGTGCTTTGTCACTATTGCACATACCGCTCGCCTCTTTACCCCACCACCTTTGGTATCGACAATCGATTCAGCTAACATCAGAAGACAAAACAACTAAGAGCGCAAAGAAGAAAACCATCAAAATATCACCTTGGACTATCATTACACACCAATAATCAAAGACCCCTAAACTTGACCAGCTCTTCCACTTAAATAAACTTCACAGGACTCAGGAAATGAGCAAGACACTCCATGATACGCTTAACGAAAAAGCAACTCAAGAGCGAACTTCGTCAGCCAGAGTTTTTGCAGGCAAATCGGGGAGAGAACCACAAGACGGAGCAATGCAGCACTAGTAATTGAGGACCAAACTTCTTGCTCGGCCTTCACGAGCACAAATTGTTGAAGACTGTTGCACTTGACTTTTTCTAATTGATTCATCAATGGGAAACTAGAATATTTTATAGTTGAGAATCTGATTCTTTTTATTCTCTGTCTTTAGAATATTTTTCTCCTTAATTAGGTTGACCATATGTATTATATATAGGGCTGTGATTGTATAATGTTATAAGTAAGAAAGTAATATATATCTTATTCCCAATTCTCAGCTCCTTTCCATCCCTTAATATTTTCACATGGCATCACAGCGTTCTTTCTCAACCTAGCTTCCGCATTACTCTGAAAATCAAACTCCCTTCCTTCTTCTTTTCTTTTCACACACAAAACTTATGACAGTTTTTTTTTTTTTTTGGTTAGAACCTATCAACAAAGGGAGAAATTATGCCAAAAAATCAAACCTCAAAGTTGGGGATGTCCAATGAATCAGAAGGATTTTTTTTTTTCCTCAACAATCAAGGTTTCGAAAACTTACCTTCGGATCCTCGACAAGTTCTGGAGAAAGAAAACTAGACTGATGAACAGGGCCACATACAGCCTAATGAAGGAGGATAGGGCCCCATTCAACCCAATTCAGGCCCTCCTCAGCCCAATTCAAGGCAATTATTCACAGTTTCGTATGTCCAATGGATTTCCGTCCAAGTCCAACCTATCCAAACTACTATGGGCTCTATAGAAAATAATGGGCCAGGAGGAGGGCCACCTTTTACCACTGAGCCTAATCCAAGACATGGAACGGGTTGGTCCTATTCGAATCAAACTAATCCAGGTCCATCGGGTTTTTCATGATGATTTAACGGTATTTAATTTGACCCAATACATCTATGATGATTTAACAGTATTTTACATTGTCAATTTGTGCTTTACAATATTGTATAAATATTCACAAATATTTACTGCTTTTCGTCGTAACGTATTTCATAATGGTCGGAAATATTTAGGTATCTTAAATTTCTTTAGTTTACAATGTTTTTCTCTTATAACTCAATGAACAATGTCACATATATTTAAGTATCCTAATTTCTAGAGAAATTTTATGCTTTTTCTAAGGCTAGCGATATTTTTTCATAACAGGGTTCAAAATACGATAAATATATATATATTATAATATTTAACAAATTACTACAAATGCTCACGCTATGTTTTCATAAACCAATGGAAAATGTCATAAATACTTAAAGGATAACTTCATACGCAGCGTTAGTGTGAAAAAAACAGTTAACACAAGCAGCCTCATACAACATTCATTAGAGATAATGCATAGTTATAATTCTCAAGTCAATGATGCATGGGAACCCTTGAGAAAAAATTTCTTTACAAGCAGCCTCATACAACATTCATTAGAGATTATGCTCTTTTTTTTTTTTTTTTTTTTTTTTTTTTTTTTTTTTTGGGGGGGGGGGGGGGTTCATATTAAAGCCTTACGACATTTTGTCAAAGTGCAGTAATGTTCAAACTTCAGAAAATGTATAGATGCACATAAGATAGTTTTAAGTTAGATTTTTTAGTGTTCTGTTGACAACGCATCATAAATATTGCAGATGTTCTTACTTTAAATAGTTTCCATAAACACATGCCATACTTTATTTTAAATTTTAGTATCTCCTTACATTTTATGATGTTTTGCACGAATAAAACAAAACATGTGCCGATGTAGTATGTTTGAAATAGTAATTAATTTTTCTGCTCATGTTAAATTCACATTTTTTTTTTTTTTCATTTAGATATGCCAACAAATATTATTGCCACTTATGATGGAAAGCACTTAAAACAATATATAGCTGGAAAAAAAATACTGCTTAGAAAAAGAAGGCAACTTTATTGCAATTTAAGGCGACCGTAGTACATTATACCCAAGTAATCAAGCATGAGAGATGAAAACATGAAAAATGATGCTAAATTGTCTCGTGATCACAGGTCATCGACTTCATATGGTCTTGTAGGAGTCCAAGACCATGTTTGTCTTCATAGTTGTACATCAATGAAACCATCTTAGCAGCATTCACGCAAGCTTCAAGGAAAGGCGCAGAGAACGGACATGGAGAGAGGCATTCTTTGTTGAGCAGCTTCCACAATTTCGATATCAACTTCATCACATGCTCCCTTGCGCTTTGGTACGAAGAGCCTTGATTTTCCCCCAAATAGCAATCCACGTATGACCCGTCGTAGCCATTTTGATTCTCGTCCTTCAGGGAATCGAATCCCCCCGAGTAAAAAAATCATATCAATAAAATAATGACAAAACGCAAATAAAAAATGAATAAAACCCAAATATTGGCCAGCACGAAACCATGAACTAGTGTACCTGGGCACATCCGAGGTCATCCCAAAGGCGAAGAATTTCAGCGATTAAGAATATTACATTTGGCAGCTGCACCTCTTCTTTCTTTGAATCCATACTTTGGTTGGCAATGTTTTGGCCCATTAGAAAGAACAGGTGAGTTAGCACCAAGGGCACACCCGAAGTGATAATCGCATTCTTCAAGTAATCATCTGCCTTTGGCAATTTCCCAGAAGCGTTCCACTGAAACTCCACCAGGAATGCATTGCACAAATTCGCCCACTGCAAGATCAAATATTATCTGACTGATCGAGGATCATCTAAAATATAGTCATAACTCAAAATCTTGAGTTTATTGAGCTTTCGTAGTAGTCATAAATGACAAATCACTAGGAAATCTGTCTCTCTCTCTCTCTCCCACTCTCTCTCTCAGAGAGTAAGGGAACTCAATGCTGCACTGAGCTCAATTTTATTGCTAGGAAGCCAGGGCACGGCTACAAGATCTTGACAGAAACGCCTAGATCTCGCCAAGATTTGTGTGTGAGTGTGTATGGGAGAGGGCGGGAGGGAGGGAGGGACGGTTGCAGCTTAACCCTATCAGTGATAAGATCTCCGTGTATGGCATTATAAGGAATTCTATAAAAGAGTGAACGAAACTCGACGATGATGAAGCCGGCAATTGGTTTTTGTGGCTTTAATTTGAAGAAGTGAACACAAACTTCAAAATGATGACCAAAATATTGGAGGGTGGTGAGACAAAGAGTGGAAAAAGGGACGAGGATATGGTCAAGGTTGAGTTTTGGTTCAGTGCAACGAATCTCCAATTAAGTCACGTTCATTTAGAGTTGAGATAGGAGTTAGCAACATTGTTGCGAACATAGGTTCTTATCAATAATAATTTTATATTTATACCATCTGTTTCAAGAATCTTGTGGGGTTCCATCCATGCTTCTCAAAGATGATTTTGCCAAAATCATTTGCAATATCATTGAGAACCTTGAAGCATATTTTCATGTACTCTGGAAGCTGCTCGGCACACGCATTATCCCATCTGAAGGAAAAAAAATTGCAAGAAATATTTAAATTGTCAACATAATATAAATGTCGAATGTAGTTTTTTTTTTTTTTTATGTAATAGTTGCAACATAATAGGTAAAAAGGGATATCTTCAATTGTATACCTTTTAATGACTTCTGTAAAGAGAATTAGTTCGTCAACTGTGCCATGGACATCAAATATGTCGTCAATAATGTACACGAGAGAGATGGGCTTAATGAGCTCAACCCTAAGCTCAGACAAGCTTGGATCTGGGAGAATTGCCATGGACCACATGTACCATTTTAGTGGCTGGTCTCTAGCAAACTCCATCTTCTCTCCCAATCCCAACTCTTTCCACCACCTGAAATATAGGATATGCATGAGGAAAAACTAAAGCAACAGTACATAATAGTATACTCATTTAAATGAAACAAATTATTCATTTGAAAATTCTATTGATCTCATGACATAGAGATTTGAGAAAATGGAGATATAAAGTCCATCATTTTCCTTATAGTTTTTGGTGAAACTGGTTTAAGTCATGCCTCAAACTGTGATTTGTGAGTTTGATATTAGTCTGAACCTAAATGCCAACTCCTTAAATACATAAGTTTAAATATAGCATCTTATTTAAGCATTGATATACTTGTATTAGGCCCAACTATTAAGATTTCGCCTACTATTATATGTTGGTCATCTATAGTCCTTCAATTGAGCATAACTTTGCGTAAGTAGTTAATTAGTTACTCACTTATTAATTTGGTGAATCTCCTTCTGGTGCACATATTGATCAATTCTTCGCTTTCTGTTTGCCACTTCTAGCAAGTCTTCCATCCACGAGTTCACGTCTGGCATATCGTTTACAAAACTTTGAGGAGCTAGCAATCTTGCGAAGCTCTTGCGATATGGATATTGCAATGTACTTTCTATCATTCTTGCTTGTTCATGATCAAGATCACACGTCAACAATGCATTGAGACACTTGCTGCTAAAGCATCCGGCTTCGTCGAGTATATCCTCTCCTTCAGTGCTCATTTGTGACGCTTCGAATAATTCCATCATACCCTTGATGTTTCCCTCCAGTTTCATGACAAAACCTTTCCCCTTATCATTGAAGTATTCAAACACATCTGCATAAAAAGCACAAGGGCTCTAATACATCAAAAAGCATAGTCTGATATCTAATTTATAAGTTGCTTCACTCATTCAAAATTATGATGTGCATACTTTGGTTTCGAAAAAAATCCTAAATTGGTTAAAACTATTTCATCTCATGTAAATTTTAAATTTTTTAATGTAAAGAAACTAAAAAAGAGAACAAATGAAGGAAATGGGCATGTATCTAGGTTTTTTCAATTCCATTTTTGTAATATGAACAATTAGTTCTTACTTTCCATTTTGAACAAAACTCCAGAACACTAATGCATTGCTTAATATCTGGCATAAGTCCACGATGTAACATGCATTGATGGATATCCATTGGAGAGTTCATCACAATTAAACATTCCCAGTTCTTAAACCAGCAAAATATTTAAAAAAATCAGCTTGTACTCTTGTCCATTTTCATCCTTAACAATATACTGGAAATTTTAGGGCTTCCACGTAACTGGACAAAACAACAACAAAAAAGTTGTCTTCTTTTGTTATGTATAAATAGCAACACTGTAGTTCGCTATTGCAATGGACTTGAAACTCATAGGAACAAACCTGCAGGCACACGATAACCTTCTTGCCTTAAAAGTCGAAACCGGAGAGCGATCTCATAGACATCATCTTTGCCATGATTCAAAGAGCTGAAATGTGTGTATTGCCACGTTAGAATGGCTTTAATCTGTTCTCGGAATAGGGATTTGACTCCTAGTCGCTGAATCATGTCGACAATGATCAAACTTTCTACCGGCTCATTCACCACTTTATTCAGAAAATCTATGAGGCTCTTTGTTTTTTTGTCACGTTTGATCCCGGAATCATCCTACATCATGGAAATCCAGAGTTACAAGTGAGGTTGATGTTATAATGAAAAAAAAAAAAAATTAAGCAAGAATGAACTAAATTGGCAATATTTTTTCTCATGTAATTTAACAAAAAAATTATTGTAATGAAGCAAAAAATATTAAATGAGCAAAATTTCAAAAGAGCAAAGACAAAAGCACAACCAATGAAATAATCAACTGATAATTTTTCATAGTAATATATGGTAATTTAGTATGAGATTGTTAAGGTTTTCTGTTGATATTAATTTTATGCTATTAAAGCTTGGTATGCTCATATGCACAAGGTGATATATGACCTTACAAGCCAGTCCAGTTGAAATTGCTTCAAATGATCAAATCTAACTGGGAGTTAATAAGTTGGTTTTTTATTACAGATTCCTTTATACTGAGCCTTGAAAGAAAACATTCTTGCTTCCCTGCGTATATTCGGTAAATAAGCTTCCTTGTTATCCTAGATTGGTTTTATTTTTCTCCTCTTTCTATCACCAATAGGCCAATGAAGAATCCAAAGAGGTGTTGGCATATAACTGGCGATTGTCGACACAACCCATTTATTTCACATGACACATTACTATAACCAGATTTGGGTTTGGCATAAACGGTTCATGCCATAAATGGGTCAATACGTTTAAAGCAAACCAAAAATTGTGTCTTACGATGGTTCCCCCTTAAACCATATAGATACGAATTGAAATATTTAAATTTACGTGTTAATGTGTCATTTTTTTTAATACTATACACTTAGATATGATTCATATTCATACATAAAGAATTTTGTTTCCTTAAAAAAATATTTAAAAAAATCCACATGTGAATAATAATAAAATTTAAAACAAAAACATATTTCATACAATAGAAACATAAAATTATGGTGTGCTTGGTAAAATTTCTATCATGGGGAACAATTTCTTGTGAGAAATATATTTTTTATTTCCATTCCCCAAAACAATATTTGAGTAAAATATCACACTTGGTAACTATATAAAATTTCTATTCTTGAAATAGAAAAAGAACATGAATATGTTTGGTATGACCCACAATTTTTTTTTTTTGGTGCCATAAAATTTCTTTTAATTTTAATATTTTAATATTTTTTTTCCAGATTTTTCTTTCTTTTCCTCTCTTCTTTTTCCTCCTCTAACTGGTGATGGCAACGGCAACCAGTGGCTAGCGAACGGTTGCAGCAGTGGACAGCAAGTCTCTACTGACAGATTAGAAGAGGAAGAAGAAGAAAAGAAGAAAAAAGAAAAAAGAAAAAGACTTATTTTTAGAAATTGTTCCCGAGAACAATAAACTACTTTTTTTCTACTTTTTGTTGTTGTTCCAAATCTATTCCTCGGCCACTTTTTTATTTCAGAGAATAAAAAAATTAATTGACATTACCAAACAAATTTCTATTCTTTTTTTTTTATTCTAGAGAAAAAAAAACCAGAAAAAAGAAGAAGAGAAAGAAAAACGTTACCATGCAGACCCTTAGTAGATAAATTAAAAAGTACATTTTAGCTATAATGAAAAGTGAAATTATACTCACATTATCAGGGAACTCGTTGAAATGTCCTAAAAGCGTTGACATCGTTGACATGCATTCTTGTGTATAAATGAGTTCTATGTACTTCATGGTTGTAAATGAGTAATAGTATTTTGTTCTTGTATCGACAAGAACACGGTGACCGCTTAATAATCATTTTTAGCCATGTAAGCCGTGTCGTGTGACATGTTTTATTAAGCGTATTGTATTCGTATCAAGGCATTTCGACACATTTAATAAACATGTCATATTTGGATTAGCTATATTGGTATTACACCCTATCCAGTATCCACACAACACAATTAGCACGGCAAGACACTAATTTCCAGATCTAGAAGAGGCCACGGCGTCCATAGAGCTGGGTGATCAGGACAAACTTGGGTAATTATTTGCCATAATGTATGAAATTCTATGCGAAAAGATTATGTAAAAGTTTATGCATCAGTGGATTCTCCTCTTTTGTTTAAATGGTAATTATTTGCCATAAAACTTTAGATATAATATATCTACAGTTTTGTGCTCGCTGAACCAGGAGACATCCCAATAATCATTAAAGATGTCATATATGCCCTACGAAATAATGCTCGGAGGCAAACACTACGTCTGCGATTTTATTTTTTTTTCACATTAGCTAAGGAAGGAAAAGGAAAGTTGAAAATAAAAGGCTAAGATCAGTGGATTTACCGGATAAGTTTGCTCCTTGGCAATGCTTGATGATTGCATTTGGTTAGGTCGATCCATTATGAAGCTGGAATCGGTGGCCAACCCTTTCCCAGTCCTAATCACGGGGAGAGTAGAAGTGCGAAGATTGTTAAGAATGATAGGAGGTTGATTTGCTTTAGATGGCCTATTTATAAGTGAAAAACAGAAGGTGCCTAAAATATATTGATAGGGAACGTGCTGCACACATCTTTCGTAAGTTTCTGCAGTTGCAATCTTTGTTATGGGCGAGAAACTTGGGCACGTACAATTGTCGTTTTCAAAACCCGATTGGAGGCAACATCGTCGTTGAAAGCATACATCAATGCATATACATTTCGGAGAGGTTTCGAGTGTCAATGGTCTTCAAGAAATTAGAAGCGCAATGATCGCAATGTCTAAAAGAAAAGGACATGAAGGGCTTTTTCGGCAAACAAGGAAGACCACGTACTCGGATTTTATTCCACTGTTTCAGATTTAGCTCATATCTTACGGGATACACGAGGAACACATGCTTGAACTTGAATTCTCAAAACTTTGTCCTATGGGGATCACGTTTTGCTCCTAAAATTTGTGGTCCTGTCCTCCATAATAAGTTCGGCTCTCTGTGAAATGAGCGTATGTGCGTGCGACAAGCAGAAGAGTTTACAGGCCAGCGAGGGTGAGAAATTATGTTTAGTCATCTTTGGGATGTTAATGTGTGGAGCAATTATCCATGAGCTTGATATATTTTACTAAACTAAATTTGGACCATTAAGAATTGTGAATCATCAGTTCGACTTTGATTTAGTACACGTTTAAAGTTTACTCAATAATTTCTCAAATGTATGTGAGAGTGAGGTGAGAAACAGGAGAAGAAAAATTGTAATGTCAGATTGTCCTTAAGAGTTGAGAGGCATAAATGTTGTCTTATAGTACTAATGTGGGGTAGCGTCATGTATTGTTTTTAAATATATATAGTGCTGACAAATTGGGTTCAAAATCAATTTCTTAACTCGAATTCAATGAGCTACGTCAAATATGGGTTGTCTGAAAATTTCAAAACGGATTAAAGTGGGTTTCCAATGTCAGAGGCAAAACACAACTAGATATGAATCTTAGTGGGTCTAAAGACAAACTCACTTCTAACCCAGTTAAGCTTAAAAAGGTTATTAGATAAAGAAATATTAAAAAATGAATAATAAATAATAAAGAAAGAGAAAACTATGATGTCGAACAAGAGAGGGAGCCGCCCCAGAGAGTACCCCTCCGTCGTGGGCTGTGTCACCAACGACGGCCGGTCACGCCTCCGCTGCCCACCGTGGTCGGCGGCAGCCATCCTCATGCTTCTCCTAGTCAACTCACAAGGCAACATATAAGGCGTTTTCATCATTTAGTTTTTTCAAGTTTCGTTCAAGACCAAGAAAACAGAAGAAGATGGTTTTTTATTTTGCTAACCTACAAAGTCTTCTTATGAAAATGACTCTGCACCAAAGAATCTAGATCCAAGAAACCTCGACAACCACGTATTCCTCCCAGTCAACAATTGGGAATACTATTTGAGAGCAAAGTGCCCCTTTAGTTGATCCAAGAGACATGAAAATGACACCGGAGGAATAGTTAGACTTCCTTTTTTCCATGAGAGAGGAATTACGTTGCTTTTTTCTTTCCTCATTCAATCAAAATTGTACTTCTGGTATTATTTTAGGCATTAGGCTTTAGTTAAAATGTTGGGCTATATTGTCCTCTGTCCCTAATCGGAGGATTTCTTATAATTAGTCTTCTGGTTGATAGCTTACGAGCGTGTAGACATCACTTGCATTTCAATTTTAGATAAGTTCGGTATAAATGATGTCCCACAATAACATATAACCACCAATCAGAAACAAAATTGTGGGGAAACTTAGTGTTCGAATATTTAAATAATATAATACACATTTATCTAATAACTTAAGTTTTTAGAATAATTGATAGTGGTCCTACAAAATCTTACATGATATCAAAGCTGAATGTATTGAGTTCGAATATTTCTAAGTCCCATTTGCCTCTAGAATTAAATTTCCATGCTTAGTACTAGGCAAAAAGACTAGACCAAGCATGGGGAGGAGTGTTAAAATATTTAAATAATAAATCATACATTCATTAAACAGCTTAAACTTTTAGAACAGTTGACAGCGATCCCACAAAATCTCACACTTAGCCTTATATTTATTTTGACTTAATTTTGCAACATGAGTTAATCGTATCAAAAGGAAAACATGAACGAGCTAAGCTCTTCGAAAATCATACATCAAGGATGAAGATCCTCTGCTGTTCCAATACGACATTTGTCTACCTCCTTTGTGAGATGGGGACATGTGCCTATTTTTAAGGGCCATGTTATCCCCGTTCCTAAATCAAAGAAGTTTTTTCAATCGAGTCTCTTATTGATAGGTTACAAGTTATGCAAGCTTAAATTTGCATATGGCGATGTCAATAATTTATGATCTACCAATCAATGACATGACTGGACAGAAATATAACCCCTGCTTTAGTTAGTGTTAACTACACGTGAAAATCCTCTATACTTCTCAATATCTCTGACTTGTCAATAAATCTTATTTGCTAACACATTCAGTGATAAATTTTCTGATACATTGTTCAGATAAATTATTGGTTTAGCTAAATTAGACACAAAATGAGGACATCAAGCGTGGTGGAAGATCTCATCCCCCAACGGATGTGTAGTCTATATGACCATGTATTGAATGGGAAATCCTCCCACAAAGCATAGATTGTGTCCTGCCCAGACTTTCAGAGATTGTGTCCTGCTCAGACTTTCAGGACAATGTCAAACATTGGACTTACAATTTAGCTAAGCAATGTATTGGGAAAAAGCTACCAAAATCTCAAATTATGCCCACTATAACAGATTTATTGAGAACTTTTTTTGTGAAATTAAAAATTCTAAACCATATCTATTGTGATGTATAACTTATAACATAAAAAAACTCCAAACTTATACCTATGTAACACATTTACCTTCCGTCAAGATTTATGTCGCGACCTTCTTTTTTTCGGCGCCCGCTATCGGGTACGGGGACCTAAGGAGGCTAATGGGTGGGCTGAATTTATTAAGCCCGGACTCTCCCAAGTCCACCAATTTACGACTTAATGGTTCAAGTTTTTAACCTGTAAATCAATTTTTAAAATGGAGTCGCCACTAATCGATTTGGGGTGGGTTGATTAGAAACCCAAACGAAGTATCGGGAGAAATACTCACTCATGCGCAACTAGAGAAATTAGGATCGGGGACTTGATTACACTAGTTAATCACTAATGCCCTTTCGGTACCTAATCTTGTTTAAACCCTGAGGCATTTTGGATGTTCGAGGGATTTTCCATGCATTTTTTGGAGGAAAAACATTTTTTGAGTCTTTTTCTAATTTTTTGGACATAAAAGGGATTTTTTTTTGGATTTTTTGGTATTTTTGGAAAAATACAAGTCTTTTTGGCTTTTTTTCTGAATTTTTTGGCTTTTTCATACATATTTTTTATTATTTTTTATTTTTTGGAAAATAAAATATTTTTAAATATTTTTCAAAATATTTTTGGAAAATAAATTATTTTTGATTTTTCTCGATTTTTTAGAAAATAAAACATTTTTCGACATTTTTTAAAATATTTTTCGATTTTCTGGAAATTAAAAAATTTTTAATAATTTTTTTAAAATAAAACACTTTTTGATTTTTGAAAATAAAATATTTATTTTTTATTTATTAGAATATTATTTTAAAATAACAAAATAAAACCGACCTGGGTCGGATCCGCGGGTTGGGTTCGACCCGGGCCGGAGACCCAAACGTGGGCCCGACTCGGATTTTTTTTTTTTACTGAAATGGCGCCATGGCCGAGCATTCGGATATGCCCAGCCCGGCCCGAAAAATCGGCTCCGCGACCCAACTCCCTACGAACCCTACCCGACCCGGCTCTAGCACCCGGCCCCACTCTCGCCACCTGTGGATCGCGAACCCTACCCGATTTTCCGAGTCATCGAGTCCGGATCCGCTTCGCAACCCGGAAAATTGCAAACCCTAGGGTTTGCGAATCCGCGGCGCCGGAGACGGAACCTAGGCATTTCGGCGGTGACGGTGACTACGGTAGTGGCGGCGGTGATGACTAGGACTATGGAGAGGAAGATGGCGATGGTGACGGGGACATCGTGATACCTACTCGGCGATGGCGTGATGAGGGCGAAGATGGCAACCGCGAGACCCACGCGAATCCCTTCCCCTCCTGCGTCTCTCTTTCCCTCTCTATCTCTCTCTCTCTACTCTCCCCTCCGGCGAGGCCCAGATCTGAGGCCGCGAGCCCTCGGCCCCCTAAGTCTCTTAGTGGGGTGTCCAAGGGCTGCGACTCAATCCGGCTCCGTCTCTCTCTCTCCATCTCCCTAGCAGAACTTCTCCCTCTTCGGCCGCGAGCCTTCGGATCTGGGCTTGCTCGACCTCAGCTCCCCTTCTGAAGTCTCTCAGCAGGAAGCTCGAAGCTTTGCAGCCTTCGATCGTTCTCGGCCTCCTTTGCCATCGTCGGGGGAGCCCTATTTATAGGCGAGGGGGCGGTCAGTCGATGGAGCTTCGACCGCCGGTCCTTGCGTGCCAAACGGCCTTCGTCGGTCGAGCCGGCGTCCCATTTGCCACCTGCCCGTCCTTTAGCACATGGCCAGCTCCCCCATGTGCATCGCTGCTCCTCTCTCCCGCTCCGGCGTCACGTATCCAGTGCGTGAATTGCAAAGGCGCCGAGGAAGGAGACGACCGAAGGGGGGCTGGGCCTTGCGCCTAGGCCGTGGAGGCCCACAAAGGGGGGCTGCTGCTTTTTTTGCTTTTTTTCTGTTTTTTTTTGTTGTTTTCTCTTTTTATTATCTATTTATCCGAAAAAGGAAAAATAAGATAAAATAAAATAAAATAAAAACCCTATTAATTAAAAAAGGGAAATTTAGGCATCAACAGCTGCCCCTCTTTGAAGATGAGTTCGCAAAGGTTGCATTCAAAGACAAACTGATGCCTAAATTTTATCCGTATATGCGTAACAGATTATATTTTATTTGGGACTTATTATCCTATGTAAAAAGAGCAATATAACATTACATATACTAAGATAGATAAGAAGATACCTATAGTTACTTACCGGGAGTGAGTGAGATAAGGTGTGAGCCCCGAGTTTGGCAAGTAACAAGGCGTCATCTTACCTGGTGATATGAGGAGGTTGCTTTTCCAAGGTTCGAACCATTCTTCGGTCGCCTGTTAAAACAATAAATGATTTGTCTAGGACCCGAACCTTTCTTCGGTCGCCTTGACGGGAAATTGCTCATCCATGACCCGAACCATTCTTCGGTCGCTTGTTAGAGCAATTAGTGGTTTGTCTCGAACTCGAACCATTTTTCGGTCGCCGTGACAGGAAATTGCTTCTCCAGGACCCGAACCATTCTTTGGTCGCCTGTTAAAACAATCAATGATTTGTCTAGGACCCGAACCTTTCTTCGGTCACCTTGACAGGAAATTGCTCCTCCAGGACCCGAACCATTCTTCGATCGCCTGTTGGAGCAATTAGTGGTTTGTCTCAGACCCGAACCATTCTTCGGTCACCTGTTAAAACAATTAATGATTTGTCTAGGACTCGAACTTTCTTCAGTCGCCTTGACGGGAAATTGGTCCTCCAGGACCCGAACCATTCTTCGGTCACCGTGATGGGAAATTGTTTCTCTAGGACCCGAACCATTCTTCGGTCGCCTGTTAAAACAATCAATGATTTGTCTAGGACCCGAACCTTTCTTCGGTCACCTTGACGGGAAATTGCTCATCCAGGACCCGAACCATTCTTCGATTGCCTGTTGGAGCAATCAGTGATTTATCTCGGACCAAAACCATTCTTCGGTCGCTGTGATGGGAAATTGCTTCTCCAGGACCCGAACCATTCTTCAGTCGCCTGTTGGAGCACTCAGTTGTTTGTCTAGGACTCGAACCTTTCTTCGGTCGCCTTGACAAGAGATGCGCTGACCTTTCTCAGGGCATCTGCTTGTTGGGAGATAGTATTTGGATGATCACAAGTACAAACTCTTGGAGGATATCTTGGATATTCATGAAGGTCTCTCACCTCCTGGTAGTTGGGAATATCGAAGACGTACCTGAGATATTCGTGAAGGTCTCTCACCTCCTGGTAATTGGGGATATCGAGGACGTACCTGGGATATTCGTGAAGGTCTCTCACCTCCTGGTAGTTGGGAATATCGAAAATGTACCTGAGATATTCGTGAAGGCCTCTCACCTCCTGGTAATTGGGAATATCGAGGACGTACCTGGATGGCCGCAGGCACGTAGGTGTACAAAGTAGTAGCATACTTGGATGAACACAAATATTTAATGATATGATGAGGGACCACTCCACTGGTCCAAGTGTAAGAAAGCATACCTAGGTAGTCGCGAGCGCATAATGTGGCGGAATACTTGAGTGGCTGCTAGCATTCAATGGCATAATTTTGAGGACAACTTTGACATGTTGAGTGTCACAGAAATGGGGTATTTGAACGGTGGTTGATACTTAAGGACGAGAGGATACTTGGACAGTCACAAGCATCTAAACTTTAAAGACAACATGAATAGGTCGAATGTCAACAGAAGGAGCACCTAAGTAGCGGCAAATACTCAAAGATTATAAAGCTTTGGGAGTAGGAATGGGGGTATGCTTTTCTGGTGATACCTCTGATCTCTAAGAGTATGCTTGCTATTTGCACAATATGCACACATGTACACAATGATTGTATATGCTGTAAATTTATAAATTCAAAGGTGATTCATGCATGACAATCTTGTCAGTTTTGTATCATTTGAATTCCACTGGGGAAGATTTTGAAAGACAACATTCATTTAGAATATAGATGCCTTGAGCATACCAGATGAGGGACTTTCAGTCTGAAAGGACTTTCCGCTCCCTCTCATGGAAAAGGCTATCCTGACCATTGATGCATGATTTATAAGGACCACACTACCTCACTATCATCATGTCAACAAGGGTCTGAGTATTCTCGCAAATGGTATGACTTTACCAATGTGAGAGGTCTTTGTTGAAATTGTGATGAAGACTTGGTCAACAGCTCATCAAATGGGACCATCGAGGTTAAGGCTCCTGAATGAAGTGCCGCACGATCGTCCTTAGGTTTGCAAGTCAAGAATCCTACGAAAAGAGATAGAGTAATCTTGCTCGTACTTCTTCAAGCGATGCTTATAGACATATAAAATCCTACGCTAATTGAAGTGCCCCTAATCTGAAGAGACCTTTTACAATGGGATGCAATGTAGGCTTGACTCATGTATAAAAAAGTAAGAGCTGGCGATTGTCTTGGCATTTGTCACTAGTCTTTCTTCTCACAATCCGATGAAGGTTCCATCAATCGAACCACAACAGGAGATACAAATGGCTGTATTTTTTGTTTGGGGCATCGGCCTTGCTTTTACTAGGCACACTGCTTTTTCATGCCCCTATTTCTCTTTTCAATATTTCATTCATGGGCATTGACCTTGCTTTTACCAGGTACACTACTTTTTATGGCCCTAATTTCTGCTTTTGTTGCTTGAGGAACTGATCTTGACAAGTTCAAGCAAATGCATTTGTTAGACTATTGAGTTTTCATCTTTTGCTGGCGTTTCTGATTATACTGCTTGAGTGGCAGCAACTTCTGCTTTGCCTCCATGTGAGGGTGAATTTACAAACTCAATTGGGTCGTACAATGGATACAAGTGCGTAAAGAAAGAATTGCTCTTCACGACTCTAGGACACTTAAATTAACGTGAGTGTTCATATGCAATAAAGACACTCAAAGATTGATGCAAGTGCAAGCAAGAGAATTTCTATCCCTTTTCCCACCTCATGATGGTGACTTGCCTTCAACTTGCCCCCGTGTGCGGTGGTTCTTTGATGAGGGGGTAGGATAGAAACCTCACCAGTGTAAGGAGCTCAAAGTGAGCAATGAAGTGCCTCTCATTGTCTTGGTTATCGTACCATTCGCGAGTGAACTCTTTACCCTGTAGTCATGGAATTTTCTGCACTCATCTCATAAGTGTATAGATAGGGGACTGTGGGTAGGATATGGTTCGCCTTTCATCATTCTGATGCACCTCATCCAACATGCTCAATTAATCTTGTATTCTTCACTTAGCTGTCTATTCTAATAATCCTTAACGGAATCAAAGATTTAGACGGACAAAATCATCATGCAAAATTCGCCTGGAAAAAGGTATGCAGTGTATGATGTGATGGAGTTTGTACTCTCAAAATAAATGAATGGCTTTTTACTCAAGAAAAACTTATTAACAGCTTTAGGGGTGTTTACTTGGTGGAATGGTATTCACAAATGTGTTGAAATTTGAACATTAAAAGAGTTATTTACAAAAGGGTGTCGATGGTTGCCCCTATTGACTAGGGATATGACACATGAATGATCAGCCAAGGATTGGGAATCTAATCATTGATTTGATGGGCTTTTTTTTTTTTTTTTTCTTTTGCCCTTTGGCGATATTTGAGATGCCATTTTGTTTGGGAGAGTTTGTCATGCCTCTCATTGATTTATTATCTGTATTTTTGGTAGTCAGGTGATCCTGCAACAAACAAGAGGGAGTGCATTAGTCATGAACTCTTTCAAGAGTCAAATAATTGGAAGTGATACAACTTTACCCTTCACTGGTCTACAAACGATTGGGTGAACCTGAAGTGAGAGGGGGACACGAAGTCCTACATCCCTTGCTTCGTTAGGTCAATTATTGGCTCCTGGATGACACGTCATTTTACATGAAATCAGGTGAATTCGATGTGGGCCATTTCCACGTACTAACTTGGCCAATATTGATTTGCCAAATCTAACCATCAAGTTTGGCTCTTGAATCCCGATGCTTCCTGTTAATAGGGAAAATATGTCAAAAGTGGGTTCAAATAGTGGGAGTATTGGAAATGATACCAAGTTACCCTTTCCTAGAGTTTGTATTTGTTGATTCCTAAGGATATTTGAATGTTGATGATGGCCTCTTTATCTTGACATAGTTCAATGTTTCCTTCAATTGGCCTTCCTCATTTGTGACCATGTATGCATGATTGCTGGTCGCTGATTCATCTTCAATGCATTCCTTCTATGGAATTTCTCCTTCCGTCTTTATCTATAGCATCAATGGGCAAAAGTCATGTACCTCAAGCTTCTATGGAATTTGAGATAAAAAATTTCAAGCTTTCTGATGGCAATTACTCCTTGGAAGAATATGTGTCTGGAGTGGAGCTTCTAGATTCCAAAGTTATTGTCTAGGGTGTGGGGCTATAGATCGCCTTGACTGTCTAGGATTTTTTTTTTTTTTTTGGTTGATAGTAATCACTTCAAAGGAAAAGAAGGAACCTCTTCCTTATGCTTCTGGGCTCGTCGGAGTTGAAACTATAACATCT
Source organism: Eucalyptus shirleyi (assembly GCA_017140165.1). Taxonomy (NCBI): domain Eukaryota; kingdom Viridiplantae; phylum Streptophyta; class Magnoliopsida; order Myrtales; family Myrtaceae; genus Eucalyptus; species Eucalyptus shirleyi. The sequence goes on from CM029450.1 coordinate 45,846,227, forward strand.
AGTTGTTTAGGCGTGTCGTGCGACAAGATAGTCTTTTGGCTTAAGATGGAGCTGGGCAGGAGTGAGGCATGTCATGGATGCTTCGATTCAACTATATGCATGTACCTATTATGTCTCACCTTTTGTATCCTGAAAATAGAAGAGAGGCGTTGTCATTCTTAATATCATGTTAAAAGAATAAGACTTACCCCTTTTTTGAAACGGTATGCTCTTTTCTGTTTGCCCCCGCTTTCTTGAAAATGTGTTCTCGAGTTTGGTCTGTTCACACGATGTGCTAGTTTCAAATGCCTTTTGTCATACTAAATCAAAGGGGATGATGTTCTGAAACATAAAGAGAGAGGGTTAGAAAGACAAACGTGCTTAAGTTTATCATCTTGTTTTGACAAAAGCTTTTGAGGGATGAAATATTTTTTATTTTCAAAATACGTCTTTGGGGGAGAAAAAGCATGAGGAAGCCCAGCCCTCAGTATTCTCCTTGGATGACATTTTCTTTTCATAGTTGGATAGCATCACTAGGCTGGTTTGGAGTACCGCCTCATGCTCTTAAAACAAAATATTAGAACTGTACAATAGAGTACTTGGAATGGAAAATACAACATAGCACATTAGATAAGAAACATGAAATTATAAAAGAAGTAAAACCCATGAAAACTCCTATGTAAAAGAGTGCTTTGATAGTGTGGGTTCTGAAATCAAGCGCCTGAGGGTTCCTCGCCTCCGGTAGACTCAAAGTATTCGCATGAGAGGACCACTTCATTGAAACTACGGAAGTGCAAACCATGTAACCAACAACGATGCTTGCGAGGTAAAGCTCCTATGAACAGCTTTATCATTTCTTCTTCGGCCAGTTGAAGGTAGATTTGCATCATAAAAGCCTTCCACCTCCTTGCATATGTTCGGAAATCCTCCATTGGTCTTCTTCTAAAGTGAACCAAGTTTTCGCAAGGCAGTTCAGTTCCAATCTGGCTTTGATACTGAAGCAGGAATGCACAAGACAGCTCATTCTAATCTCTCATGAGGTAGATATCTGCTGTGATGAACCATTGTAATGCAGACCCCGTAAGACTTTCTTGAAAGGCTTGAGTTGCAAATGACATCGGGCTATAGTACCGACTCATTTCAGCATGGAGATATTGCAAATGAGCCACGGGGCAAGTTGTGCCATTATACTTATGGAGATTAGGTATCCACATCTCTCTAGGGCTCATGATCCTATGAGCACAAGACGGGCTTGATGTATCCTGGTTAGGCCACTGGTTTTCCCATTGCATATTCGTTGTAGTGGTGAATTTTTCTGTTTCGGGAAAGTTGGACTCTGCCGAGATTACCCCATTGCTTTCTTCTTGGTCAAAATTTCCGAATGAGGATGAAGTATTGAAGCTATCCTCATGGTCAGAGGACAAGCTTAGTACTTTGTTAAGATCGTAGTTGATAAAGACGTATGCTTCCTCTTTTGACGGGCCTTCATCCTCGGGTGAGAGTAGGAAACAGTTATACGATAAATCGTTAGTTTCATTGTCGAAATAACATTGGAAGTCCTTGGGATTGTATTCTAGGAGATGGTAGCCTTCAAAGCTGTATTCTTGGGAATGCTCGAAGCTTTGGTGTGGTGGCTCGTCGGCAAATGCTACATTGATTTGCTTAGACTTTCGTTTCTTGGCTTCTGGTCCAGACCTTTTGAGTGAGGTCCTTCGTTTTGCCAGCTCGATTTTGTCAAGGGAAGCGAGAGACATTAGAGTTTCACTGTCTGATTCACTTTCCAAGTTGATAGGGGTTTGTATTCCTAGCTCTTGGAGTGAGCTTGGGGAGTTGTCCAGTCGTGCCCCACTCTTGAATAGGTTCTGAGCCCATGATCTCATACAAAGGCTCATTGCCTTTCCTAGTGGGAATTTTCCAGTAACAAGATGTTGCTCAGCTACCCATTTATCATGCAAGGCTCCATTGACATCTTCTTCTCCTATCTTAGCAACTAACGGCTCCTCGTGCTCCGTGATCATCGGCTCTTCGTAGGGCAAGGTAATGTCAGGGGTGATGTCAATATTATACTCTTAGTGAAAAACATGAATTAGTTCCCTCCAGGTTTTAAGGGGACTAATCTTCCTGACAATGTACCATCGCAAGGCAGGGCCAGTCAAGCTCGAATTGGTACGATTGAATCATCCTTTGGACCAAGTAGGCCTGCAAGTAGGTCTTCGGGTAGGAGGTATCAACATACCTTTCACATTTAGGTGCTTTGAGTTTTTTAGGGATCTCAATGCCGGTGTAATTGGATAGATCCATGGGATCCTGCTCCTGCAGCTGGCTTAACTTCTTCATGATCCTTTCAAACAGTCTATGGTACTGGCTATTTTCTTGCAAATTTGCGGATGTCATGATGGTGTTTGAGACAACTATAGAGTTAGGGCTCAGCTTGAGTGGATTTCATTTGTCTCGAGTGTTGCTGAAGGACAATGGACATTTGTCCTACGCCGTCTTCAATGTTAATGAGGCGATTTTGTACATCATTCTGATCGAGTCCTATTGCATGAGGCCATTCGTGGCGATTGGTGGCCGGCGATTCATAATTACCTGTTCGTTGCAAAAACAATGAATAAGCACGAAAGTAAACAAAGATTGACCCATGGCAATGGCTTAACTACTTTTTATTTATCAAAAGAGGATTTTATAGACCGCAGACTTCTGACATCTAAAACTTGAAATGACAGAATAAAATACTAGATATTAAACAAAAGTCCTTAAACAGTGGGACAAAACTTTCCCACTATTAATACTAAGGGGCACATGATTGCCAATTTATATGCGACGGGGAGTCTTGCGCTTGCGCAGAGGCTTGCTTTCTTGGACCGGCTCTGAGGTGTGTATCCAGTCCATTCCCAAATCCCCCTCCATGAGCTCTGCTGGCTTGTGCTGGCTACTCTTGCTGATTAAGTGAGGGACTGATGGCTTCCATTTTGTCGGGATACGATAGTTGTGGATGTAGGACATGGAGGCATGGTGGGCTTTTTCTTCTCCCTCAAGCCCTTCAGGTACCACGATCCTTTTGCAATGGCATTTGCTCCATGCTTCCTCGATAATGTCAATCTCGAACGTGTATTCAAAACTTTGATGGGTGAAAAGAAGTGGAGGGACCCTCTTCTTGAAAGATGGCGGGATCTCCTGAAGGGCTCCATATTGTCGTGCCACCCTTTGTGGGAAATAGGAAATGGCACCGGTGAGGCCGAGTAACGGAATTGGATAGTGGCACTTGAAAGCAAAGTGAGCTCTCTTTTCATAGAACCAACCAACACACCATTGGAATGCCTCTGGAACCGGGTCTCTTAGGAAGTTTATCTAATTTAAACAACTTTGATTGGGAATGTATGGTCCTAAAACCATAAATTTTTGTAATGGATTTTCGAAATCATTCATTCCAGACGATCGCATGAAGCCTCGGAATATACTTCGGTGAGAAAAGAACCAGACTTGTAAAATTTCCGGAGAGACCCGCATGATTTTTTCCGTGTTTTCTTTAAAACCATTAAAGGACAAAAATGTTTCAGTTAAAATCATGTTGACATAATTTTGCCCCCTCAAGATTTGATCAACTATCCATGCCATCTTAGGACTTATGACATTTCTTTGATGGAGGAAAATGATGAACCCAAAAAGGCCAGGAGGAAAATCTCGCTTTTTTGGGTCATAGGCTGATTTTGAAAACATGCATTCATGAATTCCATTGGGCAGGTATTATGGTTGTTTTCAAGAATTTGTCTCATAACGTGGATTTCAGTTCCTAAAAGCCGTGCTAACCCACCCAACGGGATAATGCCCATTGATGGCCTAACAAGCTTTTTCTCGAGAGGCATTCCAGTGATGATGATGTATTCTTCGAGAGTCGGGGTTAGCTCAAACCCACCAAAAATAAAAGTAGTCGTCTTCGGGCACTAGAAATGTGCCATAGCCTGTATGACTTCGAGACGAACAGTGATTTGAATCAACGATAGGAGATAACCGACTTTGGCTTTCACGCGCTCTTGGGCAAACTGATCCAATTGACCCCACCATATGAAGAGTTCCGCTTTAGGAGCAAGAATGAATTGGATATCATCTTTCCCCATCGCATATAAACTGGGACTTGAAAAGCTTATCCTAAATTGCCATGGGCCAATAAAAAGACTGAGTAAAAGTAAAGAAATCAATTTGCTTTTAAATAAAATGACAAGCACAAAGACATACGCATGAGATGTGCGGCTCAATTTCTAACTTAGAAGGCTTGTTGAAATTAAAAGGGTATCCACGCATCGTAGTCTCGCGTTAGCAGCATACCCCCTTAACCTCGACTAAGAAATTCGGGGAAAAGAAAGGCAACCTCTACATCACAGTCTCGTGTTCGAGGTCGTATCTTTCTTAACACCATCCTAAAAATCCTATGGCGGCCCAGGTCCGACAGCCGGGTTTGTGTGTGCCATGTGTAGTGCTAAAATAGTAAAGCATGCACAACAGTTTATAATCACAAAACAATTTATTTAAAAAGAAAATCTAAGATACTAACCTGCACAAAAGCAAAAAAAAAAAAAAAAAAAACCCAAGTCAGTAAAGCATTTAAACAAAGATAAAATGGCCTAAGTCCTCAAATATCCCCAGCGGAGTCGCCAAGCTGTCGAGACCTCCTTTTTTTCGGTGCCGCTATCGGGTACGGGCGCCTAAGGAGGCTAATGGCTGGGCTGAATTTATTAAGCCCGGACTCTCCCAAGTCCATCAATTCAAGACTTAATGGTTCAAGTTTTTAACCTGTAAATCAATTTTTAAAATGGAGTCGCCACTAATCGATTTGGGGTGGGTTGATTAGAAACCCAAGCGAAGTATCAGGAGAAATACTCATTCCTGCGCAACCAGAGAAATTAGGATCGGGGACTTGATTACACTAGTTAATCACTAATGCCCTTTCGGTACCTAATCTTGTTTAAACCCTGAGGCTTTTTGGATGTTCGAGGGATTTTCCATGCTTTTTTTGGAGGAAAAACATTTTTTGAGTCTTTTTCTAATTTTTTGGACATAAAAGGGATTTATTTTTGGATTTTTTGGTATTTTTGGAAAAATACAAGTCTTTTTGGCTTTTTTTTTGAATTTTTTTTGGCTTTTTCATGAATTTTTGGCATTTTTTTATTTTTTTTTTATTTTTTGGAAAATAAAATATTTTTTAATATTTTTCAAAATATTTTTGGAAAATAAATTATTTTTTATTTTTCTCGATTTTTTAGAAAATAAAACATATTTTGACATTTTTTAAAATATTTTTCGATTTTCTGGAAATTAAAACATTTTTTAATATTTTTTCGAAAATAAAACACTTTTTGATTTTTTTGAAAATAAAATATTTATTTTTTATTTATAAGAATATTATTTTAAAATAACAAAATAAAACCAACCCGAGTCAGATCCGCGGGTTGGGTCTGACCCGGGCCGGCGACCCAAACCCAGGCCCGACTCGGATTTTTTTTTTTTTACTGAAACGGTGCCGTGGCCGAGCGTTCGGATATGCCCGGCCCGGCCCGAAAAATCGGCTCCATGACCCGACTCCCTGTGAACCCTACCCGACCTAGCTCTAGCACCCGACCCGACTCCCGCCGCCTGTGGATCGCGAACCCTACCCAATTTTCCGGGTCGGGATCCGCTTCGTGACCCAGAAAATTGCAAACCCCATGGTTTGCGAATCCGCGCGCCGGAGATGGAAACCTAGGCATTTTGGCGGCGACGGTGACTATGATAGCGGCGGCGGCGATGAACTGGACTATGGAGAGGAAGATGGCGACGGCGACGGGACAGTGCGATACCTGCTCGGCGACGGCATGACGAGGGCGAAGACGGCGACCGCGAGACCCATGCGAATCCCTTCCCCTCCTGTGTCTCTCTTTCCCTCTCTATCTCTCTCTCTCTACTCTCCCCTCCGGTGAGGCCTAGATTTGAGGCCGCGAGCCCTCGGCCCCCCTGAAGTCTCTTAGTGGGGTGTCCAAGGGCTGCGACTCAATCCGGCTCCGTCTCTCTCTCTCTTCATCTCCCCGGCAGAACTTCTCCCTCTCCGGCCACGAGCCTTCGGATCTAGGGCTTGCTCGACCTCGGCTCCCCTTCTAAAGTCTCTCAGCAGGAAGGAAGCTCGAAGCTTTGCAGCCTTCAATCGTTCTCGGCCTCCTTTGCCGTTGTCGAGGGAGCCCTATTTATAGGCGAGGGGGCAGTCGGTCAACGGAGCTTCGACCGCCGGTCCTTGCGCGCCGAACGGCCTCCGTCGATCAAACCGGCGTCCCATCCGCCACCTACGCCCGTCCTTTAGCGCGTGGCCAACTCCCCCATGTGCGTCGCTGCTCCTCTCTCCCACTCCGGCGTCGCGTATCCAGCGCGTGAATTATAGAGGCGCCAAGGAAGGAGATGACCGAAGGGGGCTAGGCCTTGTGCCTGGGCCGTGGAGGCCCACAGAGGGGGGCTGCTGCTTTTTTTGCTTTTTTTCTGTTTTTTTCATTATTTTTTTGTTTTTTCTCTTTTTATTATCTATTTATCCGAAAAAGGCAAAATAAGATAAATAAAATAAAACAAAAACCCTATTAATTAAAAAAGGGAAATTTAGGCGTCAACAATTTAGTTATATGATTTTTTAGCTAAAATAACTTTGTTTTTATTTCACTTAAGTCACATAAATACCATATCTATATTGTTTGCTTACCGGCATCCATGTAGGTAAATTACTTAACGGTGCCCCGATGAAACCTTGATGGAGGATGAAAGTGTCACACATAGGGTTGATTAGTTCCCGGTCCAGTCCCACCCAAGAATAGGATTGGTTCCCATTTTTTGGAATTGGGAATCAGCTAATCGGTCCGGTTCCCAAGCGATCTAATGGAATCAATGATACACAATAATTTCAGTGACCAATGGTTTGAAAAAAACTAGGAAGCGAGTAATGACCACCTCGACTTCGGAAAATAGATGGAATATAATGAAGAAACTCTTAAAAAAACTTGCTTCATCATTGTGGACGGTACAAGAAATCGAAGTGAGAAACGAAAAGGCAAGACGATAGAAAGGAAGTAAAGAGGTTATTCATGGAGCAAAATGAATCCCACTCATGAACTACAATCAAGGAATTCACCAACTGCTTCAATTTCGAATTGATGCCGACGTAGAAGAAGAATCAAAAGTAGAAGAACATTATAGTAGATGAAATACAAGGACATTCTTAGCCTTTTCATGGCTGAAGAGAGAGTTTCAAATAAGGGCCTGGCCTCATTGATTGGTCAAGGGTATTTTGTTCTTTACCTTTTTGATTTACTTTCCTTTCCTTTTTCCTTTTCCATTTTTTTTTTCATAAAAAAGACAAACTCAAAAAAGAAAAAAACAAGTAAAACTTTAAGAAAGAAAAAGAAAAAATTACAAGCAAGAGGGCTAGTCCCAGCCCTCTTGCCTATGGCCATCGCCCCATCATCACATCAAGGTGTTGGCTATGGCCGACAAGGTCCTTGGCGCCTTCCGACCCTCGCTAGAATCAAGAGAGAGCCGTGACCCTCTCCCAAACGTAGGTACCCACATGAAAATGGTGAAGCAAGCATTCGAGTAGTTTTGTGGTGGGACTCATATTCTTCGTCTTCAAGTTCTTGGGGGCTTTCAGATTTCATTGCTAACCATGACCTTGTAGTTACTCTGCAACGTGGAGTTCTTGCAATGAGCGATCGCACCTTGAATCATTCTCTACAACTCCTCCATTGATTAGGCCTTCGAGTGGCAACCTCCTCCCGTCCAGACCCCTCCTCCTCCGCCACCAAACCCGCTCTACCATAGAGTCGCAACCCTCTACTAGTTCTAGTGAGGACTAGCAAGACTTTACCTCGAGTGGGCGAGCCGACCCTTGTTGAGACACTGGCAACCCTACTAGCCATAGCCAATGCCTTGTCTTAAGAAGGGGCAGTGACCATAGGTAGGGTTGGATTTTTTTTTCTTTTTTGTGTTTTATTATTTTAAGTTTTAACTTTTTCTTTTTTAAAATTTGTCTTTATTAAAATAAAATTAAAAAAAAAAAAAAGAAGAAAGAGAAAAATGAAAGAACATTAAAAAAAAAAAAACTAAAATAAAAAAAAAAACTGAAAAGGCCCTTGATAAGGTCAAGCCATTCTTTGAAACTAAAACGGCCATTTCAGAGTCTTATTTGAAATAAAACTCCTTTCACGTCGTTATTTAAGAAAATGATGGTGCTCCATGCCCTTATTTAAAATAACATCCACTCCAAACCCCATTTTTTTTAAAAAGAAAAAAGAAAAATAAGCATAATTTCTCCCAAAAAATTGTAGATACACTAGAACGTGACATTGCCGTGGTAATAAATAACTGAGCAAATTCCTGAAAGACTGATTGTAGTTTATATTGAATAAATATACATAGAACAGAAATACTAAAAGAGAGTGAAGTGACGATTGTATTAGATAATTAATTATTTCAAATAGATTGTTACAATAAACCTAACATCATTCAATCCATATTATTATCGGGTTGAATATAGGAAAAAACACAGGAAACAAAACTCAACAAATCGGACAGTCCCCAAGTCGTAATCACGGCCAAATAAGTTGGACCACACTTTATGAGAGTTTCTTAAAATATTCCCACGGGCAAAATAACGTATGCTATTTTGTGTTGACTGCACGAAGAACGCCAACGTGAGAGCGCCCCGTCGCTAGAAAATATACCAGATTGTGTGGATCCGAACATCTTCTTAAACTGGTGGCGTGTAGGCACTGTCCTCAGTCTAAACTTTAAGTACGATAACGATGCCCATGTTTGGCCGGCGGTCTTTTCAGTCAATTCATGCGTCAATTGACAGGTCAAAGATACAAACACGATCCACGTTGATATTTAGTTAAGCTTATACGTGGATCATGTCCACAACTTGTGACTCACAAATCATAAATATGACTGGAAGAATATTCCACTGGCCAAAGATGTAGGAAAATTGATGACAAATGTTCAAAATGAGCAATAGAAAGTGATGACACATCACCTAGAGGTGGTGGATTTGATAGGGTAACTTGACAATGACTTGGTTGATATTGTTGTCATCTCGATTGAACATTTCCAATTCCTAACTCAACAAAAAATTCAAAAAAAAAAAATCAGCTTATATTATTTTCCATTTTCATCCTTAGCGAAAAAATAAATTTGGAAAACTTGGGGTTTCCACTTGGCTGGTCAAAACAAAAAACAAATTGCCTTCTATTCTTATGTATCAACATCAACATTGTATTTCGCTATGGCAATCAACGTGAAACACATGGGAAAAAAACCTACAGGCACATAGTCGAGGAAAAGACTTCTTCAAATAGAACTAGCTTTGATACCGAGATGAAATATCAAAGATAGAATTGAGTAAGTTTTATATATTCAATAACGAAGAATACAAGTGATATTTGTAGACTGTACAAGTGGTTAATGATAATGAAGAATATAAGCGATATATGTAGATTGTACAAGTGGTTATCCAAGGTAAGAATACCTTACTTCTATCCAATCTTATATATAATACCAATTATAGTTACCATAGAGGTAGTTGTCAAAATTGGAAAAGACTTAATCCCATGTGGTTTAAAGGTGCCTTGATCACAAGTTCCTATCCCCAAATGACTCATTGATCTAACGAAATTTAGATTCGTTGTGGCATAGGTTCGACATGTGCACCGGACATATAATATAATTCCAGTTATTTCTCAATTTGCATTAGATCATGCATTGTTGACGGTTCACTTAGAATTAAACGATGATTGTAATTCAAACAAAGCATATTAATCACAAAAATAAAACTCTTAGAGTTATTGACACTGATTGCTCCTTACCAACTTTTTTAAATTAAAAAAAAAAAGAGTATCAATTCCAATCAATCAAGCATAGACATAATCAATGAAAAAATTGATAGATCTGCCAGTGTCTCTAAATAAATATAATTTAAAAAACTGTGATTTGAAATTAAAAATAATTTAATCGCTGTGGTGAAAGGCTACTACTACATTTAACAAGTGCAAACAAGTGGAGTCTGTTCTATGTTCATGTGATTCCAAGCTAGACCAACCTTTTGGCGTCCCTAAATTTTTATTATCAACGGAAAATGTGTACTTTTTCGAAATGTGGATTACCTTTTGTTTGTCCTTAGCTTATTACGACATCTGGACATCGTTCAAGTTCTGCCGCAGTGTTCTTGGGCCGATCCTCTCCCGCTGTCATCACGTGATGCGATGTGAATGTTGACCAAATGACATGAAGTGCAGACCCAACGAATGTGAGAAAGTTCTAAAAACAGAAAGCAACGCTGGCAGACGTTTCACATGTTTGTTGGATACCTAATATTTTGTCTTGTAGCACAAAGTAGAACCGCGTCCCTGCCAGATGCTTATCGAGCTTTGAGTATGGAATCTGCTGTGCCAAAGTCTTTCCTCAATGAAAGACTCAGTAAGGCATATCTTTTACAGTAGCAGAGTACCAGTGTACGTCAGAACTCAAAAATGAAAGATTCCCTTCGGGCAACATAGATTGCGCGTCAAACTGCAAGCTGGCATGGTCCCATTTGCACTTACGACGTTGAGGTTACTCAAGCTGCTGAGTGATTCTTGGAATTGTCGCAAAGGCCGAAGCACTAAATTTTTTGCCTTCTCTATCAGTCCAGTGCATAATTCAGCCAAGTTGTTGAGGAGACACAAGATACATGTGCATAAGTTAGTTGTATGTTAACACCTAAATTTTGATTAAATAATTAGGGTTAAATTGCGTAGAAAATCAGATACTGACTCGGCCCTAACAAAAAAAAAAATTTCACATCGCATGGGCATTAATATTATTTGCATCAAACCCAACCATGGGCAGCTGTGTTGGTATTAATCTCTCCTTCAACACTAAGATCGAAAGTTCGAATCCTTGCGTTGCTAACATAACTTAAGTGGGGGGCTATGATGTTAGGGTCCCGTGCTAGCCTCTCTCTAGGTATAATTGGTGATCTTCATTGGGCTTGTCGGGCTGGTGGCGGCCATGAGCACCCAATAAGGTGTGCTAGGCTGGATCTTGGATTAAAAAAAAAAAAAAATTATTTGCATCAACTAAGTTTTATTTTTATTATTTTTCCCTTATTTTATCTTATTTCAGATAAATAATTCTTTTTTAAAAAATTATATTTTTATTTTAATAACAAACGAAAACAAAAAATTTAGGGGCTTGGGCCCTATGTAGCACCGACACGGACACACGACACGCGACACGACATGACACGATATGCTACACGCGACACGACATGACACGATATGCTAACACGTTATTTCTCAAACAATAGAAAATTTCGATACGTTATATATTAAATATATATTTATATATATATGCAAAAATAATAATAATAAGAGTATAGAATTAATTTATACTAAAATTATTAATCCAACATTTGTTAATATTAAATATTATTTTAATTTGATAGAGATTGAATGAGAAATTCAAAAATTGCAAACACAAAAGAGTAAATTTGAAGGTGTTAGAAAAAACTCATTTATTGTTTTAAAGTTGACAAAACCTTTCCAAAAGACTAGTCTGAAGACTTGCAAACTCAAGTGTTATAGTCAGAAGAATTCTAGACTCTACTGTCACAGTCTGAAGACTGCCATACTCTAATTTCAAACTCTGCCCTCACTGAAAGTTGCTAGACTGAAGAATGAAGACTTATCCAGATGCGGGATTATCTTCAAAGATTCGATTTGTATGGTTTTTGAAAGACCTTATACTTGGATATAGCACCTATATGATCAATTATCCTTATTAGAATCAATTCGGATAATCAAATCTTTTGAATGGCGAGTATATTTGGAAAGTTCTACTTATGGAAACCAAGATCCTGATTGTATGGGCGAACATGATTGACGGGCTTTCATCTCGATTTTTAAACGATTCGAGAACTCCTTAATTGATTCTGTCCAACGGGTAGATTGGAAGAATTCCTTTGGAAAGTGCTAGCGGTCGTTTTGATATGAATGAGTATTTAAGGCAAACTTGCTAGTTGTTCGAGAAAGAGCGTGAAAGAAAAATTTCAAAGTCTGAAACTTCCTAATTCTTTGCTATTTCAATTGTCGAGCTCAATTTGTACTCAAAAGAGAAAGTAAATACTTGTGAGACTTCGCAAGAGTGTAGTAGAGTCTATGCACTGTGAAGCTAAGATCGTGAGACTATAAAATCTCTTTTAATTCATAATGGATTCCAGCTAGTAGGCTGTTAGTACGGGAGAGTGGACGTAGGCTTGATTTAAGCCGAATCCACTATAAACTCTGTCTTCTCATTCTCTTCCTTGAACTCTCTTATTCATTCTTAAATTTATTTAATTGTTAAACTCACTTTAGTCCACTACTTTGTAGATTCCATTTCAAAAGAAAAAGTGTGTATAAACATTTTCGCAAAAATTTCTTTTAACACATATTCACCCCACTCTAGGTGTTCATACTAGGCCTTTCAATTGGTATCAGAGTTTGTGTACTTATTTCATTTGAAGTGTTTATTACTTCTTAAGCTAAATATCTATGGCTAGTATTTTGGCTCCAAGATTGGTTGAAGGATAAAGCAACACTAGACCTCCATACTTTGATGAAAAGGAATAGAACGTGTGTAAAAACAAAACGAAAGCATTCCTGAGATCGAAAGATCCCCTAGAATGGGATGTTGTGGAAAAATGGATCATTCCCAAAACTACATCAACCTCAGAAAGAAGGAAGGAAGTTGAAGATACTGGCAAATTATCACAAGCAGAATTGACCAAGAGACAAGCTCTTGATACTAAAGTCATCTACTCCTTATACTGTGCTTTATCTCCTACTGAGTATAACCAAATTTCATCTTGTGAAACAACAGAAGAAGTTTATGATAGATTGCACGTTACCTATGAAGGAATTGATCGAGTAAAGGAAAAGAATATCAATATTCTACTTGGACAATACGAAGCCTTCAAGATGAAGCCTGATAAATCCATCACTGATATGTTTAGTCGCTTTAAAGAAATCGTAAATGGCCTGGCATGTCAAGGACAACCAATCTCATGACCAATGAAGGTTAATAAACTGCTACGTGGACTATTTAAAGATTGGAATCACATGAAGATATCAATTAGAGAAGCCCAAAGGATCATGCCTCTTTCAGTAGATGAACTGGTTGGCACACTTTAGTCATATAAAGGGAAGCAAATCAATGAGGATGAAGATTCTAAAGGTAAGAAGTCAATTGTTTTGAAATCTAACAATGATTCTGATGATATAGATTCTGAAGATGATTTGAACGATGAAGAGCTAGCACACATGATCAGAAAGTTCAGGAAGTTGAACATGAAGGGAAGAAGATTTAACTAGAAGAAGCAGAGCATGCAAAAGTTCCAAAAAAGATCAGCTGAGGACAATGAAACCAGCCAAGATGTGATTTGCTTCGAATGCAAGAAAAATGGACATATCAAACTTAACTGTCCTCTATTAAAGAAAAGGAAATGAAAAGTTGAGAAATACAAAAAGACTCTTAAAGCTAAGACATGAAGTGATACGAAATGTAAGGAAAGTGATGAAGAATATGCCAATATCTGTCTAATGGCAAATTCTAAATCGGATACAAACTCTGAAACAGATTCAGATTCAGACTCAAACTCAGACTTAGACTCAAACAAGGAAATTGAGGTAAGCAATTTAAAAATTCCTGTTAAAATCTCGAAGTATATAGATGAACTCTGTCTTAGTCTCAAAGTTTCTCTTAAGAGAATTTCCGAACTAAAAAGGGAAAATTCCAAACTTAAGTAACATGAAACTCATTGAAAGAAAGGTTTGAAAATCTAGATAAAAGTTTTGTTGATTTGAAGACAAACTTTGATTCTCTTACAAGAGAGAATGCACTTTTGAAAGAAGACATCTCAAACATCACAAAAAGATTTTTAATAGGATCCGAGAAGTTGGAGAAAATTCTTTCAGTACAAAGATCTTAGTTTAAGGATGGTAGGCCCCCATCTTTGCTTCCCTCTCTCCCTCTCCTCCAAGGCTGCCGTCCACCCCACTCCTCTCTCCCTCCATTTGCCTTGTGCGATGCCAGCAAGCTAGAACAGAACCAGCAGTAGCCCATCGCACGCTGGAATGCCGTTGCCACCGCACGCCCTTGCCGTCACGCTGGAGCCGCGCCGCCTAGCCCATTCGCATCGCTCACCCTTGCTCGCCCCTCACGCCATTCCAGCCTTTGTCCAGCAGCCTGTAGAGCCAAATTGGAGCTTTTCCAACCACCATGAGCCGCCGTGGACCGCCCTTCAAGCCACTGAAGCCCCCCCACCGGTCCACCGGAGTCCTCACCGTGCCAACCTAGCTCGTTTTCTTCTATTTTGTAGCCTCAAACAAAAGTGGGTTTTGTGGGTTTTCAACACTATTCCAAGCCCGTTTTGAGGTGTTTCCGAGCCTTGGATCCTAGGCTCACTTTGGAGAAAAGCGACCATCGTTTCGTTCCCGATGTTTCGATCTGAACGAATTGTTAAACGAGTGAGTTTGGCTCACTAATCCTTGCTTAGTATGCTAATGATGTTTAGGAATTGATTAGATTTAATTAAGTGCAATTAGGTGGATAGATTAGATTATAATAATTAATTAGGGATTTACCTATGCATTTTAGGCAAATGGTAAGTGTACTTAGCAAGAAGACAAGCCCTATTATTTATTGAATGAGTCTCGGTAATTTTCCGGACTCGTTTCAGCTTCCAATTAGGTATTCCGAGCCTAAATTGGATTTATTATTATTTATTTAATATTTTTATAATTAATTATTTATTTATTTAGTTTCCAGAAATTAGGCTAGGATAGTCGATAACCAGAATTTTGCGCTGATCGCAGTGGTGATCTATGTTTATTAAATTGAGTACCTGATTGTGCAAATTGAGTGAAATTGTGTGGATGACTATTTTATTTTAAAATTGGTTAATTTTGGCAAGTAAATGTGAAATTGATTTCATTGCATCATGTCAGCTCGATGACTGAGGATGTCATCTAGGAGAAAGATATAGTATTGGCTTGATGATTCAATCTACCACTTTGGAGAATGCACGTGGCTCGGTGATAAGATATATCGCATCAGAGAATGCACGTGGCTCGATGACTAGATATATGTATATTATCTCAGAGAATGCATGTGGCTCGGTGACAAGGAATATTGCCTCGGAGAATGCACGTGGCTTGGTGACAAGGAATATTGCCTCGGAGAATGCACATGGCTCGGTGATAAGGAATATCATCTTGGATAATGCACATGGCTCGGTGATTGGTTCTCTTGGTTGAGACTGGATAGTAATGGTTAAAATGACTGGGAAATGGTCAGATTGACATGTAATTGACTAGGTTAATTGATCGATGTTTCGATCTGTTGCAATTGTTGGGTGCCTATTGAATTGTATTGATTTGCAAGTGGAATCTGAGGCCAAGGTAAATCCTCTTACTCGTGTTGTGCATAGGCAATCCTCGTAGTGTATTGGCCTCTTAATTGAGTCTTAGGGGGTAGAACTCACTAAGATGTTGTCTGAGTGATTATTGTATAACCATTTCAGGCCCGTCGATGGCAGCACCTCCACCTCATTGTCCTCCCATGCATTTTGGCATTCTTGAAGAGATTACTGAGATAGGGTATCATTTTCCGATTGACCTTACCCAAAAAGACTAGAGTACGTTCTGATTAAGTCGACTATTTGGATTAACGTGGGTAAAGATGCCCTGAGGCCCCATGAGTATAGGTCATGGTATCGTCACTACTATGACGGGTGAAGAGAGGGCCCACCACTAGAAAGTGATGTGCTTATGTTCATTTTGGAGGCAGCATTCGGAGAGGGGACGACTAATCATAAGGATGGGCCAGTGGTCAATGCAAAAGACCCTAAGCTCGAAAGTAACATTGACTCTCCCAAACAATCAGCAGTAGACTCCAGTTGGAGCATGCCTGAAGGAGAAATTGATTAAGAAGAGGTGTACCTAGAAGAGAACTAGGAGGAGGAACCCTGGGAGGAGGAACCCTAGGAGGAGGAACCCGAGGAGGAGGAACTTGAAGAGGAGGAACCTAGAAGGAAGAACCCGAAGAAGAGGACCTCGGTGAGGAGCCGGAAGAAGAGTCAAGAGAGAATCTCGAGGATGATCTATAGTACAACCCGAATGAGGACTAAGGTTCCATCCTGTTTGCAAACCCTGGGTTGGGAGCTGTTATGTGATAGATCAGACTTTGGTGAATAGTATTGTAATATATACTATGTGGTTTGCTTGTGTAAAAGTATGGTTGTGGTTTTTCAATCGTGAAAAATATAGCCCTACTTTTATATCTCATTATTTTATTGTCTGGGGATTATTTCATGCTTCCTCATGCATATTAAAATAAAAAGGGTCGGTGATGCGTCTTGGGACGTCACTATTAATCGACCAGGTAAGAGATGGGCACACGTTCGAGGATTGGGATGTGACAGCTGGACAGTTATTTATCTTGCAGGATTAACATGTTTTTTGTGTTTGTATAATTGATGCTATCTAGGTCCTAATCAACTTATTTTTATAAGATATCACGTTTTACTTAAGTGTTGTTTTGCAGGTCAAAAATTTTCAAATCCGTAGGAAAATTTTGTCACCATCAAAAATGGGGATATTGTGAAAGAAAACTCCTTTATTGTTTTGAAGTTGACAAACATTTCCAAAAGACTAGTCTGAAGACTTGCAGACTCAAGTGTTATAGTTTGAAGAACTCCAGACTCTACTATCAAAGTTTGAAGACCGCCATACTCTAATTTCAAAGTCTGCTCTCACTGACAATTTC
Source organism: Eucalyptus shirleyi (assembly GCA_017140165.1). Classification (NCBI taxonomy): domain Eukaryota; kingdom Viridiplantae; phylum Streptophyta; class Magnoliopsida; order Myrtales; family Myrtaceae; genus Eucalyptus; species Eucalyptus shirleyi. The sequence goes on from CM029450.1 coordinate 45,863,054, forward strand.
CAGACTAAAGAATGAAGACTTATCTAGATGCGGGATTATCTTCAAGGATTTGATCTGTATGATTTTTGAAAGACCTTATGGTTTGATATAGCACCTATATGATCAATTATCTTTATTGGAATCAATTCGGATCATCAAATCTTTTAAATGGCAAGTATACTTGGAAAGTTTTGCTTATGGAAACCAAGATCCTAATTGTATGGGCAAACATGATTGACGGGCTTTCATCTCAATCTTCAAACGGCTCGAGCTCCTTAATTGATTTAGTCCAACCGGTAGATTGGAAGAATTCCTTTGGAAAATGCCAATGGTCGTTTTGGTATGAAGGAGTATTTAAGGCAAACTTGCTAATTGTTCGAGGAAGAGCATGAAAGAAAAATTTCAAAGTCTGAAACTTCATAGTTCTTTGCTATTTCAATTGTCGAGCTCAATTTGTACTCAAAAGAGAAAGTAAATACTCGTGAGACTTTGCAAGAGTGTAGTAGAGTCTCTGCACTATGAAGCCAAGATCGTGAGACTGTAAAATCTCTTTTGATTCATAGTGGATTCTAGCAAGTAGGCTATCAGTGTGGGAGAGTGGACATAGGCTTGATTTAAGTTGAACCACTATAAACTTTGTGTTCTCATTCTCTTCCCTGAACTCTCTTATTCATTCGTAAATTTATTTAATTGTTAAACTCACTTTAGTCCATTACTTTGTAGATTCCATTTCAAAAGAAAAAAAATGCTCATAAACGTTTCCGCAAAAATTTCTTTTAACATCTATTCACCCCCCCTCTAGGTGTTCATACTAGGCCTTTCGAAAGGAACATGTCCTATTTGTTTACATTTGTCGGAAATTAATGAGATTTCTTATAGTCCTAGACCGAGTTCGGAGTTCATGATATAGATTGACTTGAGCTCCTATGCAAAACAAGGTTTGAGAAAAATGAAAATCTAGGAAAAGAACTCTCAAAGTACTACCAAAAGAAAAGGAAATAATTAAATTTGCCATGGAAAATATGACCGAAAGAGATAACTCGCAAGTGACGCCTACGAGAGGTGGAAAGAAGTAAAAAAAAAAATCACAACTTTAACTCTGCAGGGGTAGTGGAGCGACACCAGCAAAAAGAGGGGTGTTCCATCGTCACTCACGGGAAAATCAAAACTTATAAGTGAGAAGTTTGAGAGTGAAAATTTTCTTATTTCCCCTTTATTTTTGTTATTTTCATTATTTTTTCATATATTTATATTTTGACCCCTCAAGTATTGAAAATTTTTAAAATTGACCCTGTATGTGTCGAAGTCGCGTGTCAGAATTTCGGAGTCGCGTGTCGAAGCGTGTCTGGAAGAGTTGACTACGTGTTGGAGCGTGTCGGACACGTGTCGGAGAGTGTTGGACACGACACAAAGGCTTCCGAAGAGTGTCGGTGCTTCTTAGCTTGGGCCTGACCCTAGCCCCCTCTCCTCTTCCCCTTCACGAGCATCCACTCCTCCTACCTGCCCTCCTCCTTCCCTACATCTCACAGGCGAGGAGGACACCTACGCAAAGCAGAGTGGAGTAGCCGGTGATGGATGGGACAAATGGGCAAGCGCCTTCAAAGCTGCCAAACGAGCAGGGCAAGTTTGGCCAAGGTAGGGCCAAACTTCCCACGGAAGGGACGGGGGATTGTACCTCGGTTCAGCTAAAGCAGCGCCAGTTGCACGCCCAAATCCAGTGGCCAAGCCACGATTGTCGACCGAGCTCCTCACCTATAAATAGAGCAGCCATGAGCTCGGCTTGAAGGAGGGGAGTTTAGGAAGGCGAAGGAGAGAGAAATTGGGGGGGGTGTTCTAGGGAGAGGCCGAGAGAGTAGGAGAGATCCAAAAGGGAGAGAGTGAGATCTGAGAGAGAGAGAGAGAGAGAGAGAGAGAGAGAGAGAGAGAGAGCTAAGAGCAAGGCTGAGAGCGTGAGAGTATTCTCTGGTGACAAATAAACTCAAAACCCAACTTCCCGAACCAAACCCAATTTTGTTTGTTGGTTGTGCTGACTTGCGGTCAACTTCCCAAGGATCTCGACTAATCTATCGAGCTCATTCGCTGTTCGACGCCATGGGCTGGGTAGGGACTCTCGACCAGTCGCCCCATTTTTGTGTCTTCTTTCCCTACCTTGTTTCAGGCTTGCCCGATGAAGCCGCCATTGTTCGGTTCATGCGAGTTTCGGCCTTATCAGTGTACATGTTGCAATTGTGAGGTCTTCGATGTCGATTGTTTTGAATCTTGGCTTGAGTTGCAGCTCGAGCTTGTGCTTGGTCATCTCCGTTTCTCACCCCTCAGTTTGCGCCTACAAAATATTCGATAAAATGCCTAAGCTAGACTGGAAGATTCAACTCAAGGTGGTTCCGACCCGTTTTTTATGATATAATTATTTTATATTAAAAAATAGAAAAATCCCCAAAAAATATTTTTTTTCAAAAAAATCAAAAAATGCTTAAAAATAGTTTTTAAGTTTTCTCTTAAGATATGAGGAGAACCTTGAAGAAAAGTAAGACAGTTACAAGTTTTTGGGAACAAACCTTAGATTGTTGTTTGCACACTTCCCCTATTTCTATTGCGCCTTTATAATACATGGATTTCTATTTCCCTAGCTCAACTAGGAATTGAAACTTAAGACTTATGATTGGTATAAAATGCTACATGAATATTGCACTTGATGTTTAAACAAGATTAGGTATTGAAAGAACATTAATTGATTAATTAGTGTAATCAACTTTCAAATTCTAATTTCTCTAATTGCGTAAGAGTAAAATATGTCTCTCGATATTTTGCTTTGATTTTTAATCGATTCATCACAAATCGATTAGTGACAACTCTTAAATGAAAATGATATGCAAATTAAAAACTTGAATCATAAGTTGTGAATTGATGAACTTTGGAAATCTTAGGCTAAGCCTAAGCTTAGCAAGCCATTAGCCTCTATGTGCCCGTGAGAGGGCTCTCAAGGAGGTTGCGACATTCTATTTCGGAGGGCAAATGTGATTTTCAAGGTCCAATCATAGCCATGTTGTTTTCAGGTCATGTCACTGGCGATGTTGTAGAGCATTCAAAATAAGTAGTCAATTTGACATATGGCTGGCTATAATACATGATTTACATGATGATGCATATTGCATGACCCGTGGATTTGAAAATATGGGTTGGAGTCCCTTTCATGGTGCATACGATCGCATACATTTTTATTAGTTTCTTTGTTCATGGCTCCATTTTATAAGAATGGTAATTGTCACTTACTTAACCGTATCTTTGCTCATTTATTTATCTACCATTTGAGATTCTGAACACGAGGGGTTTAATTGAATGCACCTGAAAAGTGATTAGGAGTTAGTATGGGACTTTATATTAGACTAATTGAATAAGTTTATCAGATTAGGATTTATGACCGCATAGTTTTGGTTAATTCATAATAGACAATATTTATTATAAGTTCTATTCAATAGAAGGTTTTATTCAGTCAATAGTTTTCCGTTAAATGACTAGCTTTGGCTAAGGGTTTTATCCTTCACGTTATAATAGATTACCGATCATTTCTTAAATTCTGGATCTGGATTTAGGATGAGACACAGACAATTTCCATCTATGGTTGTGATCCACTAATCAAAAATCACTTGGCAAAACGGTCCTCGCACGAGATATGGACAGAAAATCTGGCCCGCTATATAAATAATTATGCATATTATTAGAAGAGAAAATAATTTGATACCTTACTTTGATTTATAACATCTGATGGGCGGCAATTATTTGAACCACAGTGAACTTCTATTTTCTTGAAGGGGACCCTAAATTATTACAATAAGAGCTTTTCGAACGCAATGCTACGGACGTCACCCCATAGCGAAGCATCCATTAAGTTCATGCGGGGAAAATTGAACATCAATTCAAGCAATTAGTTCGCATTGATCTCACTTTAATTACAAGCTAGAAACGTTGCCACATTTAATGGAGATATCTAAAAAAGACTGAATGTCCGTACTATCTCGTGAACGTTAACACTTGCAACTAATTTATCAAGATTTATTTGAGTTTCATATGGGATACTTTTTGGTAAAAGGTAATAAAAATATTGAGGAAATGCCAAATATACAAAAGATCCTGTTACCAGAAATGGGACTTTTTTTGTACTAGGAATTGGACCAAAATCCACCGATTCTAATTTTATGGAACCGTGAGCTAGATCAGCATCCCCTAAAACCACCTAAAATCAGTCGGTCTGGTCTAGTTTGGACGTTTTCCAGCTCAAGTGGTCCTCTATACTCATCCCTCGTCACACAAGTACAAGTTTTGGATAGGGTAAATGTGTCACCACAGGAATAATTTTGAGCTTTTCGTGACTTTTTTATTAATGTAATTGCTTATTTAACTTTCAGGAAAATGCCAAACATTTAATCATAGCAGTGTCATGATTCGCGAGCAAATTTCTCCAATCATAGATGGAGAAAATGTCAAACATTTGAATGGGATCCCCCTCCATTGCTTCCATTTCCCGTGAGAAAATTTCTTTGATATAGATGGAGAAAATTTTTCAACCACGAGTACACGCAACATCCAATATTTTGCAATTTTAATTATTTGTTTCATCTTTCCCGAATGGGGTCAGCATTTTTCTTGAAGAGCTGCACAATGTCTTATCATGTTTAGAAGACAAACTGACAGATAATGCAGATCATGATTTCAATGCTAATCAATGAACCTGATAAGCCAAAGAGACAAAGCTTTGGGAGGGAAAATCATGAAGAAACACACTTCCTAAACCCACAGGCACTATGCGTTCTCAGCAAGCTATGAGTACATGGATCAATTAAAATGTGAAAATAGTGATGGACATCTTAGACACATTTCGCTTTAGAAGAGCACAAACATGATGGGCAATACTCTACTTGTGTAACATAGCACACCATGTCATACATTTATTATTGACACCAGAACTATCCAAGTGAACACTTCTCAATTATATTATAATCTTACAGAACTGTACAAATGCAAAAATTCCATCAGGTAGGCTGGAGCTCAGTTGTAAGTCAAACTTGAATTTCCTTAAAACTAAAATGAAATGGCAAATTGTAGTGCACACAAGAAGGAATTGTAGAGTCTTACATAACAGTCTTTTCCCTCTTTGCGGTAAGTTGCCTCTCTAAGATCCGCCACATTGCGTCTCACTTGCTCACCATGGTATTTAGCAACTGTTGACACCTAAATTTTGGCGATCTAGTCATTTATTAATTGCATAGAAAATTAGGGGTTAATTTTATCCCTAAAAAATAATCAATTACATAGCATATTAATTTAGGTGCATTTATTTTTAATTTGCATTTTATGTTGGACCGGTGGTTCTGAGCTTTAACTTGACAGACTGCGCTAAGCCCGCAAATCGGCCCGAGCCCGCATTCTCGGAGAGATTTTATGAATTTATCTTTGCGAGATTTCAAATTTGAGAAGAACTCTTTTGCAATCCTAAATTTAGGAGGTGATCTTTGTGGATATTGACTTGAAGTAGGAAACAAAACCCTAATCTATTCGGTTATAAATAGGTGGCTATATTACAGAAGGAAGGGGGGAGACAATTGAGTACACTAAAAATTGAGAAGACACGGGTGAGAAATTGAGAGGAGAAGGCGGATCTCGGAGACTCCTTTGATGTCAAAGATCTCCATGCTCTTCCGTGGTGTTTTCTCGGTGATGCTATTGTGTTCGTTGAAGGACGCCTAGTTATCAATTGCCGATGTTCCAGTTGCTATACCACGCCAGGTGTCTTGTGGTGTCCGTGAGCCGCCCCCCCAACTTCACCAGCAAACGCTCGGATCTCTAAATGCCAAGTGCTGCTCCCGCTGATCTGCCACGCTAGGCGCTGCTCCCGTTGCTCTGTCACGCTAGTCTGTGTCAAGAAGGATCGAACAGCATCTTCTCCAACATTGATGTGGACTTTCAAACATCCAGCAAGTCATCCGCAACTTCTTTCGGTGTCCAGTATTGTGTCCGTGAGAGGCGCTAGTCCAGAACCTGCTGGTCTTGCTGCATCAACGTTGTGGCTTCCTGCTCAGCAACACCGTCAAACTTCCCGACGAATTATTTAAACTTTCGATAGTTTTTGCAGATTTCTTGGTGTCCTAAACGATAGCCCATTGAACTTGTCGTGACTTTGTCAAGCCATGCCGAGATACCGCCACAACCGTTGCCCTAGAGCCGAGCTGTGCCATGCTGCGCCCACCATTGGTCCATTCTACCGATTGGGTTTTTGGAAGAAATTCAAATTTAGGTATAGATCTATTTTATTTTATTAGGAAGATTTAGTAGATTTAATTTCTTAGGTAGATTTGTTTATCTTGTTTTAGTTTTTGAGTATTTTATCTCTTTGTTTGAAGTGTTTTCCAATGCATGATTGAAATTCTCTGATGTAGCATCCAAATCGCAACCGCACGAATTTTTATTTTATCTATAAGGCTTTAGATGGAATAATTATTCATGCGGGAGTAAAATTGATATCTTGATCTTTAAGGCTTAAGATCAATTTATTGATTTTATTAGCGAGATAGTCAAGTTTGAATTTCAATTTGAATGGTGGATAATATTTTCGATGATCATGGATGATTTAGTGTTTATCTTTTAATTATTCCATTTATCCCAAAAATACAAAAAATTGCATTCACATCCCATGTAGATTAGGATTGATTGCATGATAGGTTAGTTTTTTTAATGCATGTTTAGATGATATCTAGCTTAGATGATATCTTTGAATTAGATTGCATTCATCTAGGATGTTAGTTTTAAATTTGAATTGCATGTTTAATTATTTGGCCATTTTAATTTTGAATTTCATAAAAGACAAAAAAAAAATTAGAATTAGGGCATTCTTTGTATGTCATTGCATATTAGGATAGATTGCATGCTTATTAAGAAAATAAAAAAAAAAATCATATGCACGTCATATAGAATTGGGTTCATGAAATGCACGTCATTTAGTAATTGCTAGGTTCATTTAATTAGAACTTCCTCGTCATTAGAGTTAGGTCATTTGGTTAATTTAGATTGCATATTTAATTATTGCACGTTCATTTAATTAGTGCATGTTCACTAAGAAAACACAAAAAATCATTTTTTACTTATGTCATATAGTTTCGGTCATATTGCCATGCCATATCATTGCATGTTAGATTAGTAACATTGCATTGCATGATTCTCATTAAAACGAAAATAAAAATTGAGTGATTGCGTGTTAATTAGAAATCATATCTAGGATTACTAATGTGAATTCTGATCTAACAACGCAGATATTTTCGTTACTTTGAGATAAGTCCGGCAATTTATTCACTACTTTATCATAGTGTTAAATTAGTGGTTTGCGCACTCATATGATCACCTCACATGTTAGGGAAGTGAATTAAAATCCATTCGAGCTGCTTGGTAAACATTTTTTCAAAAATAAAAGAGAAAGGTACCGAAAGGGCGTTAGTAAAAGCTAGTGTAATCAAGTCCCCAAACTCATAAATCTCTGGTTTGTAGAAGTAAAGTAAATCTTCCGTTACTTTATTTAGGTGTCTAATTGACCTATCAAAATAGATTAGTGGCAACTCCTAGTTAAAAAATCATTTGCATGTTATGAATTTCAACCTAAGTCGTAAATTGATATGGGCTTGGGAGAGCCCGAGTTAAGTCTAGGCTTAACAATCCATTAGCCAAACCCTAGGTGGTTCACCCGAAAATTTGATCGCGACAATAACCTATAAATGAACAAGTCTAGTGTCAATCTCATGTCACTTTTAAATAGGCATATAGCACTGGTACTTTAATATGATTTCTCAGATAGAGCTGAAAAGAGCACATCATAGCAGAGGAGACAGGTCTTGGGGAATAGCAAAACATAAATAAGATGTACCCAATCTTCTAAGGCCTCTATAGAAACTCCACTATTTATGATAATGAAAAAACGAAAAACATTGAGAACAATATCACAATTCCATTAAAACTGGACTCAGTCGATAACCGCAATGATTTGAGAAACTCCAACTAGTCAAAAAGAAAAACGAAATCACATAACAAGCATTCACCACCACACCAGGTCAACTCCATTACGCTACCCAACATCCCTTTGTCATGCACCGACATAAACTCAAGGAATGCGGAATCAGAGTTCTTCACACCTAAAAGGCTAAAATGAGCGATCTTAACTTTGACGAGCTCAATAAGCAACATTCAGCACGCAATTCATCTTTCCGATTTCATCTCACAAACTTTAAATGTATGAACTCTAAGAAAGCATAATCATAACGACCGATCATCCTACACAACAGCATTCGACTTGCCGAACGGAGCCAATGCTAGAACCAAAATGAAACCGCATACACACAAACACCCGCCGCAAGGCCGTGTTATAATGAGCATGAGCACTGCCCTAGCCAACGGGGGGGAAAGACTAAGGGCATTCGACTAGCTGAATCGGAAGGAAAGACAGAGAGAGAACACTCACAAGAAGAGGTCAGCGGTGGCGTCGAGCAGAGGTCAGCGGTGGCTCGCCAAGCATAGGTCAATGGTGGTGTCGAGGGCGAGTGGCGGTGGCGTCGAGGGCTAGCGGAGAGCTGCAGTAGCGTCTCTCAGGGAAAGCTCGGAGCTGGGCGAGGGCGCTGCAAGTCGTGGGCTTCAAGGCACGACGAAGGCAGAGCAGCGGTGTCATGGGATCATAGCGATGGGGGTGAGTAGCGGCATTGGGCAGCAGCAGCAGGCGGAGCAAGAGCGACGTCGGGTCATCGCGGGTCGATGTGGGCTGCAGGCAAGGCTGATATTGCTAGTATAAGTACCTAGAGGGGGGTGAATAGGTATACAAAGAATTTTCTTGAAGATTGCACAATACTTTAGACAGTTGAAGAATTTGCAATAATTAAAAATCAATCGTGAGACTGAGTAAGGGAAAGAGAGAATTGAACACTCGGTTTATAGTGGTTCGGCTTGATTCAAGCATACGTCCACTCTTCTGCACTAACAGCCAATTGGCTGGATTCCACTATGAACAAAGAGATGTTACAGTGTTGATCTTCCTTGATTTCTCGGTGTAGATGATCTACCACACTCACTCAAGGTATCATCAAGTACAAACACTCTCTGTGTATACAATTTCGCTCGAACTGTCTCGACTAACAATCAAGGGTCTTCAGACTCTGGAATTTTTCTATCAATCACACACTTAAAACAACTAGAACGTCTTCCTTTTATACTCCTTCATGCCATCATAGCCGTTGGCACTTACCAAAGGAATTCCTCCAATCTACCCGTTGGACGGAATCAATCAAGAAGATCATCCGAGCTATTTAAGGAATCGATGATAGCCCATCAATCTGTTCGCCCATACAATCGGGATCTTGGTTTCCAAGAATAGAACATTCCAAGATTATTTCGTCGACCATCGGATCTTCAATCGATCTTAGATAAGAATTAAAGAATCCGAAATGATTATCCAACCAAAGAATCTATTCCAGAGGATAGGATCGAATCCTCAACCATAAACCTCGGCTTTGGATTTCCTTCGTCACTGGATTAGAAAGACTGTCAGTGAGAATAGACTTAAGTCTTGAGTCTTGAGTCTTGAGTCTTGAGTCTTAAGTCTTGAGTCTTGAGTCTTGAGTCTTGAGTCTCGAGTCTTGAGTCTTGAGAATACAAAGTCTTTAGACTTTAAACTGTCGGTCTCCGAACATCCAGACTTAGACTGATAGAAACGTTTTGTCAGCTTCAAAATATTCTGGAAAGATTTCTCCAACAAAGGCGCGGCAGGGCTTGGGATCTGCTACAGAGGGCTTCTAGTGTCGGTGCGAGTGAGCAGGGGGTCACTTGGAGTTGCGGCGACTGGTAGAAGTGCAGAGCAAAGATGCGGCAAGGGAATCTCAGGTGGTGTCAAGCAAGGGCAAAGAACAGGCGAAGAGAGAACTATGAAATTGTGAATTTGAAAGTGTCGTATATGAAAGTGAAAGTCAATTTGGGGTTTTTTTGAGCCCTAACCGGACCGGTTCGGTTCCCTAGAAAAGGGGAACCAGGAATCGGAACTAGTCCCTTTAGAACCAGAATAGTTCCCGGTTCTACCCAAGAACCACGCTCACCCCTAGCCTTCTCTGGTCTGCGTGTGGAAGTGGAATCTAAGAACCAAGCGGACGTGAGGTGGGTTTTGGGCGAAGAAGAAAGCCTCTGTATCGTGTGTACGGTGGTGGAAGACTGCTGAAAAGTCATGGCGCAACAAAAGGGGGTCTCCTTAGCCCATTGCCCCATAAGTGCCAACCAAGTCGCAAATGGGGTGGCTAAGACCCATCGTACCAATTTCTTAAGTCCAAAATGGATTTCTAAACCTCCCCATCTCCTCTGGTCTTTGTTATGTTATGATTGTGGAAACTCATGTGGGTCATGTTCAAAGGTTTAATCGTCCAAAACGAATAATCGAATTAAGCCCAAAACTCATATAGATCAAGCCCAACCCGGATTCACTCAGACTAAGCAAACCCAAATTTTCTAAGTTGAAGTAAACCCACATTTATCAAACTAAGCTAAGCCCAAGCTCATTAAACAAATTTAAGCCTAGTTACATTATAACTCATTAAACTCATTGTTTACCCTAATTCTAGTGGATTAATACTAAGAAAAACTTCAAATCAGTACAATTGTGACAAATTTACCTTAAAGTAATTTTTTATTATAAAAAGTCTTAAACTGATACATTCATGACAAATTTACTTAAAACTGTTTTTTATCACAAAAAACCTAAAAGTAGTGCATTTGTGATAAATTTATCTTCTATTAGTTTCCGTGAAATTAGATTAATATCATGAAAAATCATAAACTATATATAAGAGCAAAATCTCAAACTAGTACATTCGAAAATTGCTCAGTGATTTAATAGTAAAATTTAACGAAAAATACTATATGATAAATTTGTCACAAATATATCAGTTTAGAGTTTTTAAGAATAAAATATTAGTTTTGAGATAAATTTGTCACATGTATATCAATTTGGAGTTTTCCGTGACATTAACCCAATTCTAATTGGCCTACACCAATTCCAATTTCCATTATCAATTCCACACTAATCTCATGTTAAACCCATTTTATTTTTATCTTAATGAAATCTTTTTTTTTTATTCTTTTCCTATTGCTTTAAATCTTTCATCAAATTCTTCCCATGAACTTCCTCGAGACACACTCAACAAACGTAAAAAAGGAGCTGATATTCACAAAACCAAGGGCGTTAAAAATCAAAGCTCCTCACGTCGTTTCATTAGCAAAATCTAAAGCGTAGAGACCCCGAATTTTTATTAACTAGAGGGAGAGCGAAGACCAGAGAAGGTGAGCGTAGGAGAAGGCCAAAATCTGAGAGTGAGACCCAAAATCTAAGAGCGAAAACTAGACATCCAAAGTGTCGGAGCAGCAACTGATGTTGGCGCAGCAAAATCTGAGAGCGAAGGCCAGGGACCCCAAATTTGAATTAATAAGAGGGAGAGAGAAATCGTTTACTCTTGCTGTTTAGAAGCAAAGAATGAGCAGAGACAATCTTGGTTTAAAATGGTGAATTTTGGACATGGACCATGCGTACTATTCTGGGCAGAACGTAATGGGTCGAAGCAACAACAAGGCTCATCCGTCGTATCATTACACATAAATGAGGACTCATAAATTCGAAAGGGCGAGCCCCGGAGCATAGCATTTGGCTCAGAAGTGGGAGAAGTGAGTCCTATTTTTCTTCCTAAAAGTGGGTATTTAGCTATTGACTCTGTGCAAAGATTGGGAATCCAAAATTTGCATGGCATTCTATTTCTAATTCTGGTGCTTTGTCACTATTGCACATACCGCTCGCCCCTTTACTCCACCACCATGCTTCAGTATCGACACAATCAATTCAGCTAGCATCAGAAGACAAAACAACTAAGAGCGCAAAGAAAAAACCATCAAAATGTCACCTTGGACTAACATTACACACCAATAATCAAAGACCCCTAAACTTGACCAGACTCTTCCACTTAAATAAACTTCACAGGACTCAGGAAATGAGCAAGACGCTCCATGATACGCTTAAAGAAAAAGCAACTCGACAGCGAACTTCGTCAGCCAGAGTTTTTGCAGGCAAATCGGGGAGAAATCCACAAGACGGAGCAATGCAGCACTAGTAATTGAGGACCAACCTTCTTGCTCGGCCTTCACGAGCATAAATTGTTGAATACTGTTGCACTTGATTTTTTTTAACCGATTCATCAATGGGAAACTAGAATATTGTATATTTGAGAATCTGATTCTTTTTATTCTCTGTCTTTAGAATATTTTTCTCCTTAATTAGGTTGACCATACGTATTATATATAGGGCTGTGATTGTATAATGTTATAAGTAAGAAAGTAATATATATCTTATTACCAATTCTCGGCTCCTTCCATTCCTTAATATTTTCACATGGTATTACAGTGTGCTTTCTCAACTTAGCTTTTGCATCACTCTGAAAATCAAACTCCCTTCCTTCTTCGTTTCTTTTCACACACAAAACTTGTGAAAGTTTTTATTTTTTGGTTAGAACCAACGGAGAAATTATGCCGAGAAATCAAACCTCAAAGTTGGGGATGTCCAATGAATCAGAAGGTTTTTTTTTCCCCAACAATCAAGGTTTCGAAAACTTACCTTCGGATCCTCGACAAGTTCTGGAGAAAGAAAACTGGACTGATGAACAGGGCCACATACAGCCTAATGAAGGAGGATTGGGCCCCATTCAACCCAATTCAGGCCCTCTTCAGCCCAATTCAAGGCAATTATTCACAGTATTGTATGTCCAGTGGATTCCCGTCCAAGTCCAACCTATCCAAACTACTATGGGCTCTCTAGAAAATAATGGGCCAGGAGGAAGGCCACCTTTTACCACTGAGCCTAATCCAAGAGACGGAACGGGTTGGTCCTATTCGAATCAAACTAATCCAGGTCCATCGGGTTTTTCATGATGATTTAACGGTATTTAATTCGACCCAATACATCTGTGATGATTTTACGGTATTTTACATTGTCAATTTGTGCTTTACAGTAGTGTATAAATATTCACAAATATTTACTACTTTTCATCGTAATGTATTTCATAATGGTCGGAAATATTTAGGCATCTTAAATTTCTTTAGTTTACAAAGTTTTTCTCTCATAACTCAATGAACAATGTCACAGATATTTAAGTATCCTAATTTCTAAAGAAAATTTATGTTTTTTCTAAGGCTTGCGATATTTTGTCATAACATCGTTCAAAATACGATAAATATATATTATAATATTTAACAAATTACTACAAATGCTCACGCTATGTTGTCATAAACCAATGGAAAATGTCATAAATACTTAAAGGATAACTTCATACGCAGCGTTAGTGTAAAAAAAAAAAAAAAAAAAAGTTTTACACAAGCAGCCTCATACAACATTCATTAGAGAGAATGCATAATTATAATTCTCAAGTCAATGATGCATGGGAACGCTTGTGAAAAATTTTCTTTACATCGGCAGAATATGCTCTTTTTTTTTTTTTTTTTTTTTTTCATATTAAAGCCTTACGACATTTTGTCAAAGTGCAGTAATGTTCAAACTTCAGAAAATGTATAGATGCACATAAGATAGTTTTAAGTTAGATTTTTTAGTGTTCTGTTGACAACGCATCATAAATATTGCGGATGTTCTTACTTTAAATATTTTCCATAAACACATGCCGTACTTTATTTTAAATTTTAGTATCTCCCTACATTTTATGATGTTTTGCACGAATAAAACAAACCATGTGCGGATGTAGTATGTTTGAAATAGTAATTAATTTTTCTGCTCATGTTAAATTCACATTTTTTTTTTCATTTGGGTATGCCAACAAATATTATTGCCACTTATGATGGAAAAGCACTTAAAACGATATATAGCTGGAAAACAATACTGCTTAGAAAAAGAAGGCAACTTTATTGCAATTTAAGGTGACCGTAGTACATTATTCCGAAGTAATCAAGCATGAGAGATGAAAACATGAAAAATGATGCTAAATTGTCTCGTGATCACAGGTCAATGACTTCATATGGTCTTGTAGGAGTCCAAGACCATGTTTGTCTTCATAGTTGTACATCAGTGAAACCATCTTAGCAGCATTCACGCAAGCTTCAAGGAAAGGCGCAGAGAACGGACATGGAGAGAGGCATTCTTTGTTGAGCAGCTTCCACAATTTCGATATCAACTTCATCACATGCTCCCTTGCGCTTTGGTACGAAGAGCCTTGATTTTCTCTCAAAAAGCAATCCACGTATGACCCGTCGTAGCCATTTTGATTCTCGTCCTTCAGGGAATCGAATCCCCCCGAGTAAAAAAATTATATCAATAAAATAATGACAAAACGCAAATAAAAAATGAATAAAACCCGAATATTGCCCGGCACGAAACCATGAACTAGTGTACCTGGGCACATCCGAGGTCATCCCAAAGGCGAAGAATTTCAGCGATTAAGAATATTATATTTGGCAGCTGCACCTCTTCTTTCTTTGAATCCGTACTTTGGTTGGCAATGTTTTGGCCCATTAGAAAGAACAGGTGAGTTAGCACCAAGGGCACACCCGAAGTGATAATCCCATTCTTCAAGTAATCATCTGCCTTTGGCAATTTCCCAGAAGCGTTCCACTGAAACTCCACCAGGAATGCATTGCACAAATTCGCCCACTGCAAAATCAAATGTTATCTGACTGATCAAGGATCATCTAAAATGTAATCATAAATCAAAATCGCGAGCTTATTGAGCTTTCGTAGTAGTCATAAATGACAAATCACTAGGAAATCTCTCTCTCTCTCTCTCTCTCTCTCTCTCTCTCTCTCTCAGAGTAAGGGAGCTCAATGCTGCACTGAGCTCACTTTTATTGCTAGGAAGCCAGGCCACGGCTACAAGATCTTGACAGAAACACCTAGATCTCGCCAAGATTTGTGTGTGAGTGTGTATGGGAGAGGGCGGGAGGGACGGAGGGACGGTTGCAGCTTAACCCAATCAGTGATATCTCCGTGTATGGCATTATAAGGAATTCTATAAAAGATTGAATGAAACTCGACGATGATGAAGCCGGCGATTGGTTTTTGTGGCTTTAATTTGAAGAAGTGAACACAAACTTCAAAATGATGACCAAAATATTGGAGGGTGGTGAGACAAAGAGTGGAAAAAGGGACGAGGATATGATCAAGGTTGAGTTTTGTTTCAGTGCTGTGAATCTCCAATTAAGTCACGTTCATTTAGAGATGAGATAGGAGTTAGCAACATTGTTGCGAACAGAGGTTCTTATTAATAATAATTTTATATTTATACCATCTGTTTCAAGAATCTCGTGGGGTTCCATCCATGCTTCTCGAAGATGATTTTGCCAAAATCATTTGCAATATCATTGAGAACCTTGAAACATTTTTTCATGTACTCTGGAAGCTGCTCAGCACATGCAATATCCCATCTGAAGGAAAAGAAAAATTGCAAGAAATATTTAAATTGTCAACATAATATAAATGTGGAATGTAGTTTTTTTTTTTTTTTTTTTTTTGGATGTAACAGTTGCAACATAATAGGTAAAAAGGGATATCTTCGACTATATACCTTTTAATGGCTTCTGTAAAGAGAATTAGTTCGTCAACCGTGCCATGGACATCAAATATGTCGTCAATAATGTACACGAGAGAGATGGGCTTAATGAGCTCAACCCTAAGCTCAAACAAGCTTGGATCTGTGAGAATTGCCATGGACCACATGTACCATTTTAGTGGCTGGTCTCTAGCAAACTTCAGCTTCTCTCCCAATCCCAACTCTTTCCACCACCTGAAATATAGGATACGCATGAGGAAAAACTAAAGCAACAGTACATAATAGTACACTCATTTAAATGAAACAAATTATTCGTTTGAAAATTCTATTGATCTCATGACATAGAGATTAGAGAAAATGAAGATATAGAGTTCTTCATTTTCCTTATAGTTTTTGGTGAAACTGATTTAAGTCATGCCTCAAACTGTGATTTGTGAGTTTGATATTAGTCTGAACCTAAATGCCAACTCCTTAAATATATACGTTTAAATATAGCATCTTATTTTTGCATTGATTTACTTGTATTAGGGCCAACTATTAACATTTCGCCTATTATTATATGTTGGTCATCTATAGTCCTTCAATTGAGCATAACTTTGCGTAAGTAGTTAATTAGTTACTCACTTATTAATTTGGTGAATCTCCTTCTGGTGCACAGATTGATCAATTCTTCGCTTTTTGTTTGCCACTTCTAGCAAGTCTTCCATCCATGAGTTCGCGCCTGGCATATCGTTTACAAAAATTTGAGGAGCTAGCAATCTTGCGAAGCTCTTGCGATATGGATATTGCAATGTACTTTCTATCATTCTTGCTTGTTCATGATCAAGATCACACGTCAACAATGCATTGAGACACTTGCTGCTAAAGCATCCGGCTTCGTCGAGTATATCCTCTCCTTCCGTGCTCATTTGTGACGCTTCGTATAATTCCATCGTGCCCTTGATGTTTCCCTCCAGTTTCATGACAAAACCTTTCCCCTTATCATTGAAGTATTCAAACACATCTGCATAAAAAGCACAAGGACTCTAATACATCAAAAAGCATAGTCTGATATCTAATTTATAAGTCGCTTCACTCATTCAAAATTATGATGTGCATACTTTGGTTTCGAAAAAAATCCTAAATTGGTTAAAACTATTTCATCTCATGTAAATTTTTAATTTTTTAATGTAGAGAAACTAAAAAAGAGAACAAGTGAAGGAAATGGGCATATATCTAGGTTTTTTCAATTCGGTTTTTGTAATATGAATAATTAGTTCTTACTTTCCATTTTGAACAAAACTCCAGAACATTAATGCATTGATGGATATCCATTGGAGAGTTCATCACAATTAAAAATTTCCAATTCTTAAATCAGCAAAATATTTATAAAAAAAAAAAAAAAAGCTTATATTCTTGTCCATTTTCATCCTTAACAAGATATTGGAAATTTTAGGGCTTCCACGTAACTAGACAAAACAACAACAAAAAAAGTTGTCTTCTTTTGTCATGTATAAATAGCAACATTGTATTTCGCTATTGCAATCGACTTGAAACTCATAGGAACAAACCTGCAGGCACACGATAACCTTCTTGCCTCAAAAGTCGAAACCGGAGAGCGATCTCATAGACATCATCTTTGCCATGATTCAAAGAGCTAAAATGTGTGTATTGCCACGTTAGAATGGCTTTAATCTGTTCTCGGAATAGGTATTCGACTCCTAGTCGCTGAATCATGTCGACAATGATCAAACTTTCTGTGGGCTCGTTCACCACTTTATTCAGGAAATCTATAAGGCTCTTTGTTTTTTCGTCATGTTTGATCCCGGAATCATCCTACATCATGGAAATCCAGAGTTACAAGTGAGGTCGATGTTATAATGAAAAAAAAAAAAATTAAGCAAGAATGAACTAAATTGGCGATATTTTTTCTCATGTAATTTAACAAAGAATTATTGTAATGAAGCAAAAAATATTAAATGAGCAAAAATTCAAAAGAGCAAAGACAATAATTTTCATAGTAATATATAGTAATTTAGTATGAGATTGTTAATGTTTTCTGTTGACATTAATTTTTATGCTATTAAAGCTTGGTATGCTCATATGCACAAGGTGATATATGACCTTACAAGCCAGTCCAGTTGAAATTGTTTCAAAAGATCAAATCTAACTGGGAGTTCATAAGTTGTTTTTTTTTTTTTTTTTTTTTTACAGATTCCTTTCTACTGAGCCTTGAAGGAAAACATTCTTGTTTCCCTGCGTATATTCGGTAAATAAGCTTCCTTGTTATCCTATTTTGGTTTTATTTTTCTCCTCTTTCTATCACCAATAGGCCAATGAAGAATCCAAAGAGGTGTTGGCATATAAGTATGCCCTACGAAATAATGCTCGGAGGCAAACACTACGTCGGCGATTTTTTTTT
Organism: Eucalyptus shirleyi; assembly: GCA_017140165.1. Classification (NCBI taxonomy): domain Eukaryota; kingdom Viridiplantae; phylum Streptophyta; class Magnoliopsida; order Myrtales; family Myrtaceae; genus Eucalyptus; species Eucalyptus shirleyi. The sequence continues at coordinate 45,881,036 of CM029450.1, forward strand.
TTTTTCACACGAGCTAAGGAAGGAAATGGAAAGTTGAAAAGAAAAGGCTAGGATCAGGGGATTTACCGGATAAGTTTGCTCCTTGGCAATGCTCGATGATTGCATTTGGTTAGGTCGATCCATTATGAAGCTGGAATCGGTGGCCGACCCTTTCCCAGTCCTAATCACGGGGAGAGTAGAAGTGCGAAGATTGTTAAGAATGATAGGAGGTTGATTTGCTTTAGATGGCCTCAAATATATTGATAGGGAATGTGCTGCACACATCTTTCATAAGTTTCTGCAGTTGGACTCTTTGTTGTGGGCGAGAAACTTGGGTACGTACAATTGTCGTTTTCAAAACCCGATTCGAGGAAACATCGTCGTTGAAAGCATACATCAATGCATATACATTTCGGAGAGGTTTCGAGTGTCAATGGTCTTCAAGAAATTAGAAGCGCAATGATCGCATTGTCTAAAAGAAAAGGACATGAAGGACTTTTTCGGCAAACAAGGAGGACCACATACTCGGATTTTATTCCGCTGTTTCAGATTTAGCTCACACGAGAGCACATACTCGGATTTTATTCCACTGTTTCGGATTTAGCTCTCATCTTACGTGATACACAAGGTAAGAACACATATTTGAACTTGAATTCTCAAAACTTTGTCCTATGGGGAACACGTTTTGCTCCTAAAATTTGTGGTCCTGTCCTCCATAATAAGTTCGGCTCTCTGTGAAATGAGCGTATGTGCGTGCAACAAGCAGAAGAGCGTACAGGCCAGCGAGGGTGAGAAATTATGTTTAGTCATCTTTGGGATGTTAATGTGTGGAGCAATTATCCATGAGCTTGATATATTTTACTAAACTAAATTTGGACCATTAAAAATTGTGAATCATCAGTTCGAATTTGATTTAGTACACGTTTAAAGTTTGCTCAATAATTTCTCAAATGTATGTGAGAGGGAGGTGAGAAAGAGGAGAAGAAAAATTGTAATGTCAGATTGTCCTTAAGAGTTGAGGGGCATAAATGCTGCCTTATAGTACTAATGTGGGGTAGCGTCATGTATTGTTTTTAAATATATATATAGTGCTGACAAATTGGGTTCAAAATCAATTTCTTAACTCGAATTGAATGAGCTACGTCAAATATGGGTTGTCTGAAAATTTCAAAACGGATTAAAGTGGGTTTCCAATATCAGAGGCAAAACCCAACTAGATATGAATCTAAGTGGGTCTAAAGACAAACTCACTTCTAACCCAGTTAAGCTTAAAAAGGTTATTAGCTAAAGAAATATTAAGAAATAAATAATAAATAATAAAGAAAGAGAAAACTATGATGTCGAACAAGAGAGGGAGCCACCCTAGATGGTACCCCTCCATCGTGGGCTGTGTCACCAATGATGGCCGGTCACGCCTCCGCTGCCCACCGTGGTCGGCGGCAGCCATCCTCATGCTTCTCCTAGTCAACTCACAAGGACATATGGGGCGTTTCATCATTTAGTTTCTTCAAGTTTCGTTCAAGACCAAGAAAACAGAAGAAGATGGTTTTTTTTGCTAACCTACAAAGTCTTCTTATGAAAATGACTCTGCACCAAAGAATCTAGATCCAAGAAACCTCTACAACCACGTATTCCTCCAAGTCAATAATTGGGAATACTATTTGAGAGCAAAGTGCCCCTTTAGTTGATCCAAGAGACTGGAAAATGACACCTGAGGAATAGTTAGACTTCCTATTTTCCATGAGAGAGGAATTACGTTGCTTTTTTCTTTCCTCATTCAATCAAAATTGTATTTCTGGTATTATTTTAGGCATTAGGCTTTAGTTAAAATGATGGGCTATATTGTCCTCTGTCTCTAATCGGAGGATTTCTTATAATTAGTCTTCTGGTTGATAGCTTACGAGTGTAAACATCACTTGCATTTCAATTTTAGATAAGTTCGGTGTAAATGATGTCCCACAATAACATATAACCACCAATCAGAAACATAATTGTAGGGAAACTTAGTGTTCGAATATTTAAATAATACACTACACATTTATCTAATAACTTAAGTTTTTAGAATAATTAATAGTGGTCCTACAAAATCTTATATGATATCAAAGCTGAAAGTATTGAGTTTGAATATTTCCGAGTCCCATTTGCCTCATGAATTAAATTTCCACGCTTAATACTAGGCAAAAAGACTAGACCAAGCATGGGGAGGAGTGTTAAAATATTTAAATAATAAATCATACATTCATTAAACAACTTAAACTTTTGAAACAATTGACAGTGATCCCACAAAATCTCATACTTAGCCTTATATTTATTTTAACTTAATTTTGCAACATCAATTAATCGTATCAAAAGGAAAACATGAATGAGCTAAGCTCTTCGAAAATCATACATCAAGGATGAAGATCCTGATATTGCTAGTATGAGTACCTAGAGGGGGGTGAATAGGTATACAAAGAATTTTCTTGAAGATTGCACAATACTTTAGACAGTTAAAGAATTTGCAATAATTAAAAACCAATCGAGAGACTGAGTAAGGAAAAGAGAGAATTGAACACTCGGTTTATAGTGGTTCGGCTTGATTCAAGCCTACGTCCACTCTTCTGCACTGATAGCCAATTGGCTGGATTCCACTATGAACAAAGAGATGTTACAGTGTTGATCTTCCTTGATTTCTCGGTGTAGATGATCTACCACACTCACTCAAGGTATCACCAAGTACAAACACTCTCTCGTGTATACAATTTCGCTCGAACCGTCTCGACTAACAATCAAGGGTCTTCGGACTCGGAATTTTTCTATCGATCACACACTTAAAACAACTAGAACGTCTTCCTTTTATACTCCTTCATGCCATCATAGACGTTGGCACTTACCAAAGGAATTCCTCCAATCTACCCGTTGGACGGAATCAATCAAGAAGATCATCCGAGCTATTTAAGGAATCGATGATAGCCCATCAATCCCGTTCGCCCATACAATCGGATCTTGGTTTCCAAGAATAGAACATTCCAAGATTATTTCGTCGACCATCGGATCTTCAATCGATCTTAGATAAGAATTAAAGAATCCGAAATGATTATCCAACCAAAGAATCTATTCCAGAGGATAGGATCGAATCCTCAACCATAAACCTCGGCTTTGGATTTCCTTCGTCACTGGATTAGAAAGACTGTCAGTGAGAATAGACTTAAGTCTTGAGTCTTGAGTCTTAAGTCTTGAGTCTTGAGTCTTGAGTCTTGAGTCTTGAGTCTTGAGTCTTTAGTCTTGAGTCTTAAGTCTTAAGAATACAAAGTCTTCAGACTTTAAACTGTCGGTCTCCGAACATCCAGACTTTAGACTGATAGAAACGTTTTGTCAGCTTCAAAATATTCTGGAAAGATTTCTTCAACAATCTCCCCCTTTTTGATGGTGACAAAACTTTCTTGAAGATTTGAACAACTTTGACCTGCAAAACATTTCTCAAGCAATATGGCTAACTCATAAAGATTAATAAAACAACCGAGACTCGCATCCACAAAATTGATTAGTCTTTCATGAGCAATACCATATAACAATACTTGATAAAAATGCAACCAGTCAAGCATCAAATCCACAAATCAATTCAGTCAAATTCACACCCAAGTTCAAGTTCTCAAGTCATACTCAAAAATAAACATAACCACAAAAGTCAAAGTTTAAAAGATGTTTGGTTCAAATTGGTTCTCCCCTTTTTGTCGCATTGAAAAGGGTGAGAAAGGAGTCATGTCTCGCTTGGGAATGCGCACGATCTGGAAATCCCCAATGGACTGGACTACTCCTTCGAGCTTCTTCAGGTCTTCTCGCAGATGAGCTACCTCTTCTCCCTTGGCATTGGCTTGAAGTTGCAGAGCGAGGTCTTTGAATTTATCCTCCAGAGAGACTGAAGATGCTTGTCCAGCATTCTTCAAAGCTTGGATTTCACAGTCCGGAACATATATCTGGCTACGCATTTCCAGAAGAATATTCATGATGCTACGGAAATCTGCAGAATCATCCGTCTGTGTACTGGCATGAGCTTTCTCTGATGGAGTGAATGCAGACGTTGGCGCTTTTGTATGGTCTGGCAGATTTGGAATCGACGTATCACCTTCTTCAGGCAATTGAGAGACCTGAACTTCTTCTGGGTCTTCTGGAGATTGTCTTAGATCTTCACTGACAGCAGCATGAGGTGTAGACCTCTCTTGCTCGCTAACTCCCCCTGTCTCTAGGACATCGAAAGGGGAAGAGTGATGATCATGCTCTTGATTTCCCTTCTCTCCAGATTTATCAGCAGACTGTTCTTTTTCTCCTTCTCCTTCTTCTTCAACTTCTTTCTCCTTCTCTCTCTGTTCTTCTTCTTCTCTGTTCTGCTCTTTTTCTCTGTTCTGCTCTTCGTCTTCTCTGCTCTGCTGAAGTTCTGTCGGATAAGACACAGAACGTCTTGTTCTTGTCAGAGCTTGGATAGTGGGATCTTCATCATCTTCATCTTCATCTTCATCCTCAAGGATGAGAGTTCTTTTCTTCTTTTTTGATGGGGCACCAATGACCTCCTTTCCTTTCCTTTTTGAAGCAGACTGGACTGGAGATTTCACTTTGAATTTCTCCATTGCCTTGGAGAGTTCTTGCAGACGCATCTTCATTAACATTTTCAAACCTACCACCATCTTATCACACGGTCGAACACAAAAAGTATGTGGCGGTTCAATGTTCATGTGTCTGAAGATCTTGGTCACCAGACTAGGATAAGGCAATTGTCCTTTGTCTTTTGACATTACTCTATACATATGGAAGAGAATAGTGTGCGGGAGAGAAAACTTCCGTCCTGAGTTGATCGCATACATCAACTTTGCTTCAGAAAGAGACACAGAAGTCTTTGACGTAGACTTCGGTCTGAGACAGTTGATCACAATCTTATGAAGCACAATGTTGATGGCATTCATCCTGGAATAGGTAATTTTCTTCTCTACGTCCCTATCTTTGACAAGATCCAGAGTAGTACGAGCAAGTGAGACTTTGATTGGGAGATAGTGTCCCCGTTCAACTCCAACTATGTCCGCCAACATATTCACATCTACCACGTAGACTTGGTCTCGAACACTGAATGAAATTCTATTCGCATCCAAAAAGCTAAGATTTGAATAGAAATAAGTGGTCAGTTGAGCATACCCGTCCGTAGAGTCAGAGCAAAAAGTCTCAAGTTGAAGCAAATTCAACTTCTCTCTTAAGTTCAAGTTGATGGTATCTAGGAAGTCAAAATCGACACTTCTAGGGTTTATCACCCCTCTTTTCAACAGCCTGAAATACGCTTTTTCCTGATCCTTGGATTTAAACAAATCCATCCGATTTCCTTTCACCATTGCTGCCACACCCATTCTAGGTTTAAATTCAAGGAACATTTTGTCATCATCGTTCCCATCAATCGATTTTGTCCTGGCATACGAGGATCACTGGGAATGTTCGCTAGAGCCTCCTCTGCCCTTCCTTTAGGAGCAATTCCCAATTCCTCCATTTTCCGCAGAAAAAGATACTCATTCCCATAATTTTTGTCCTTAAGGAAGTCATCCATATATTTTAACGAAGTACCGGTGCTTTTCAACGCACGATAAAGCTTATAGATAACGGAGGGTTTTTGTACTCTTACTGGGTCGGCATCCTCGATTATCTCTTCTTCCGGATTTGACTTGCACCTTGTGGGGCAGGAGACGATGAATGACGTGGAGGAGAGCGAATCGGACTTTGTCGCTGACTTGATAAGTCTTCTTCCTCAGTAAGATCGAAGTGAGTCGGTCCCTTCTCCATTCTTTGTGGTCCCTTGCTTGCGATTCTTGATGATTTCCTCGAAGACGACATCTTTCTTTGTCTATTGGAAGATTCCTTCACTTGCTTTTCCCAAGAAAAATGACCACTTTCTCGACGATGAACAAGAAGTAGAAACAAAAGACGGGAGGAGAGTGCCTTTTAGGGTTTTGAAAATTGGGCGAAGAATAACTCGTATATATATATAACTCGGATTTGAAAAGAGAAGTTTAATTGGTACAAGGAAAGTGTACGAACACTTCTTTTCAAAATCAATAACTGCCAAAATTAATTCCTTAAAAAAGATAAGTTTTCAAATTTCACACGAATTATATCTGAATGAAAGAACGTACCTTTTCGAGATAAAATAGCAACTTACAGTCTTTAGCCATGAATGATTGAGTCTCAGGATTTAAAGTCTAAGAGATCAAAGTCTTAGAGTTGGTGAGTCTCTAGACTTCAACTTCTTCAAGCTTCAAAATGTTGAGTCTTGAGCGGATAAAGTCGAATTGATTTTTCTCCAAAGGCTTTGTGAATATGTCCGCTAGTTGACTTTTTGAATCAACAAATTGAATCGAGATTTCTCCATTTTGAATATGATCTCTAATGAAGTGATGTCGAATCTCAATATGCTTTGCTCTTGAATGAAGGATTGGATTTTTGGTGAGATTGATTGCGGGTGTTGTCACATCTGATTTCGTGCATGAGTCTTCAATGCCAAAGTCTTGTAGCTGTTGTTTTATCCATAGAATTTGCGAACAGCAGCTTCCAAGAGCTACATACTCGCTTCGTCGTTGAAAGAGCTACGTGCTTTGCTTCCTTGAGAACCAAGACACCGTCCCCGTTTCCAAGCAAAGCTTGACAAGTTCCAGAAGTGCTCTTTCTATCGACTCTGCAACCGGCCAGATCTGCATCTGAGTATCATAGAAGATTAAAGTCTCCCATCTTTGGATACCAAAGACCGATGCTTGAAGATGAAGCAACGTATTTGATAATACGTTTCACGGCAATGAGATGTGATTCTCTAGGATCTGATTGAAACCTAACACAGATGCCAACACTCAACAAAATATCAGGTCTAGAAGTAGTAAGATAAAGAAGTGAACCGATCATGCTCCTGTACAGCTTTTGATCTACTTTCTTCCCTTCTTCATCCTTGTTTATCTTCTGAGAACATGACATTGGTATGTTGGTCTTTTTGCACTTTCCCAATCCAAACCTTTTGACAAGATCATTCGCATATTTTTCTTGATGGATGAAAGTTCCTTCCTTCATTTGTTTCACTTGGAGTCCAAGAAAGAATGTTAACTCTCCCATCATACTCATTTCAAACTCATCCCGCATAGACTTAGAAAATTTCTTGCAAAGACTTTCATTAGAGGATCCAAAAATAATGTCATCAACATATATTTGAACAAGTAAGAAACTTTTGTTTTCCTTTTTGATGAACGAGTAGTATCTACTTTACCTTTGACAAATCCGTTACGTAATAAGAACTTACTTAGTCTGTCGTACCAAGCTCGAGGTGCTTGCTTTAGACCATACAGAGCCTTTTTCAGTCTGAAGACTGAGTCTGGCTTCTTTGGGTCTTCAAATCCAGGCGGTTGTTCCACATAAACTTCCTCATGGATAAATCCATTTAGGAAAGCACTTTTGACGTCCATTTGGAATAACCTGAAATTTTTGTAACAAGCAAACGCAAGTAATAGACGAATAGCTTCTAACCTTGCTACAGGAGCGTAAGTCTCATCATAGTCTATTCCTTCTTCTTGCGTATATCCCTTGGCCACGAGTCTTCCTTTATTCCGTACGACTTTTCCTTTTTCATTCATCTTGTTTCTGAACACCCACTTGGCTCCAATAACAGTTTTACCTTTTGGTTTATATGTCAATTCCCAGACATCGTTGATGTTGAACTGTCTGAGCTCTTCTTGCATAGCTTCGATCCAGCTTTCATCAGATAAAGCTTCTTCTATGCTCTTTGGTTCAATTTCAGAGATGAGAGCAACAGCACTAGACTCCTCACGCCTTTTTGATCTGGTGCGAATTCCTTCATTGATTTCGCCAATAATGAGATCTTTGGGATGACTGGATTTGTGCTTCCAGTTACTGGTTGATTTGCCTAGTTGATGATCTCTTTCTTTATTTGAATCTTCATGAGCATCTTGATGATGGTCTTCCTGAGTCTGAGATGCTTCTTGAGTTGAAGACATTGGAAAGTCTATAGCAGGTTCAGACTCTTCATACTGAGACTGACTGGATTCATCTTGCGTAGAGTCTTGAAATTTGACATTCATTGACTCCTCCACCGTCTGGCTCTTCTTGTTATAGACTCTGTAGGCTTTGCTTGATGTAGAATATCCAAGGAAGATGCCTTCATCTGATCTTTCTTCAAACTTACCAACTCGATCATTTGCATTTTTCAAAATAAAGCATTTGCAACCGAACACATGAAAGTATGAAACGATTGGCTTCTTACCTTTGAACAATTCATAAGGGGTTTTCTCAAGAATAAGTCTTAGGAAGACTCTATTTATAATATAGCATGCAGTTGAAACAGCTTCAGCCCAAAATCGTGAAGAAATTTTACTTTCAATTAAAAGTGTTCTAGCCATTTCTTGAAGAGATCTATTCTTTTTTTCCACCACTCCATTTTGCTCTGGAGTATACGGAGAGGAAAACATGTGATTAAAACCAGATTTATCACAGAATTTCGTAAAATCTTGATTTTCAAATTCACTTCCATGATCTGTTCTTATACTTAAAATAGCATATCCTTTTTCATTTTGAACCTTTTTAGCAAACTTCTCAAAGTACGAAAAGGTTTCGACTTACTTGCAAGAAAATATACCCGTGTAAAGCGAGAGTAATCGTCTACAATTACTAGACAATATTTCTTACCTCCAATGCTCTGGGTTCTTGTTGGTCCGAAGAGATCCATATGAAGCAACTGCAGTACATGATTAGTAGATACATGATTTATTTGCTTAAATGAATTTCTTACCTACTTTCCCAGAATGCATGGAGTGCATAAGTCAGACTTTTGGTATGGCAATTTAGGTAGACCTCGAACAAGCCTCTTTGATGAGATTTTGGCTAATTGCTTCTTGTTGATATGGCCAAGTTTTCTGTGCCATAGAACTGCTTCATCTTGAATTGAGATTAAGCATTGTTCTTCATTTGGCTTTACATCAAGGAGGTAGATGTTTCCATGCCTTCGACCCATGAAAGACTGAGTCGAATCTTTACTAATTCCAGAACATATGCCTTCTTGAAAGGAAATCTTGAAACCGGTATCACACAATTGGCTAATGCTAAGAAGATTGTAATTGAGTCCTTCCACTAGAGAGACATTGCTTATTGTGAGATTCCAATTTTCACAGTTCCGAATCCCACAATACTTCCTTTGCTATTTCCTCCGAATGAAACTTTTCCACCATTTACTTGAATAAGCTTTATAAAACAATTTGAGTCTCCTATCATGTATCTTGAGCATCCGCTGTCAAGATACCATTTTACCTTCTTTTTGACAGAGACCTGCATTCAAAAGAGAGTCTCAAGCTTTCTTTGGTACCCAAATTTTCTTGGGTCCTTTGGTGTTAGTAGGATGAGCATTATTAGGTCATACTCTCTTAACAGGCTTCCAAACCATAGGACAGTCTTTTTCAAAATGATCTAGACTCGTTACACTTTGAACATCTTAGAGCATTTCGACCAACGTGCTTTACAAAAACTTTCTTGAAATGATTTTTGTAAGCTTCTCTTGATGGTCTTTTCTTAATTCTTTCTTTAACTTTCGGAAAATCAATCAAAGGGATTGTTTCAGCTGTCATACCTAGACCCGACTTATTGAAGTAAGGTCTTTGGACTGAAAGAACTTTTTCAAGTTTTTCCGACCCTATTGAAAATTTCTTTGAAATATTTGATAAATCAGTTTTCAAGAAAGCATTTTCTTTTGAAAGTTTTTCTTCATTCTCTTTGAGAGTAGAAACATTCAAGTTTAAACTTTTCACTTTTTCTTCAAAAATGTTTTCCTTTTGTTTTAAAACTGAGTTTTCCTTTTTAAGTTCGGAAATCTTTTTGAGAGAAGTCTTAAGACTAAAGCATAATTCATCAATGTATTTAGAGACTTTGACAGGAATTTTATAATCACTTACCTCAAATTCACTATCTGAGTCTAATCCAGAGTCTGAGTCTGATTGCGCCATCAGACACAGGTTGGCATATTCCTCATCACTCTCTTCACACTCTGTATCGCTCCAGGTTTCGGCTTTAAGAGCTTTTCGAGACTTCTCAGCTTTTCCTTTTTTCTTTTTCGGAAGAGGGCAGTTGGGTCTGATGTGTCCCTTCTTTTTACATTCGAAGCAAACTACATCTTTGTTTGGTTCCTCATCATCAACAGACTTGGTCTGCTGTCTCTGAAAACTTTGTTTCTTTGGGATGAACCTTTTGTTTTAAAACTTTGCTAGTATGAGTACCTAGAGGGGGGTGAATAGGTATACAAAGAATTTTCTTGAAGATCGCACAATACTTTAGACAGTTGAAGAATTTGCAATAATTAAAAACCAATCGAGAGACTGAGTAAGGAAAAGAGAGAATTGAACACTCGGTTTATAGTGGTTCGGCTTGATTCAAGCTTACGTCCACTCTTCTGCACTGACAGCCAATTGGCTGGATTCCACTATGAACAAAGAGATGTTACAGTGTTGATCTTCCTTGATTTCTCGATGTAGATGATCTACCACACTCACTCAAGGTATCACCAAGTACAAACACTCTCTCGTATACAATTTCGCTCAAACCGTCTCGACTAACAATCAAGGGTCTTCGGACTGGAATTTTTCTATCGATCACACACTTAAAACAACTAGAACGTCTTCCTTTTATACTCCTTCATGCCATCATAGCCGTTGGCACTTACCAAAGGAATTCCTCCAATCTACCCGTTGGACGGAATCAATCAAGAAGATCATCCGAGCTATTTAAGGAATCGATGATAGCCCATCAATCTGTTCGCCCATACAATCGGATCTTGGTTTCCAAGAATAGAACGTTCCAAGATTATTTCGTCGACCATCGGATCTTCAATCGATCTTAGATAAGAATTAAAGAATCCGAAATGATTATCCAACCAAAGAATCTATTCCGAGAGGAGAGGATCGAATCCTCAACCATAAACCTCGGCTTTGGATTTCCTTCGTCACCGGATTAGAAAGACTCATCGTGAGAATAGACTTAAGTCTTGAGTCTTGAGTCTTAAGTCTTGAGTCTTGAGTCTTGAGTCTTGAGTCTTAAGAATACAAAGTTTTCAGACTTTAAACTGTCGGTCTCCGAACATCCAGACTTTAGACTGATAGAAACATTTTGTCAGCTTCAAAATATTCTGGAAAGATTTCTCCAACAGATCCTCTGTTGCTCCAATACGACATTTGTCTACCTCTTTGTGAGATGGGGACAGGTACCTATTTTTAAGGGCCATGTTATCCCCTGTTCCTAAATCAACGAAGTTTCTTCAATCGAGTCTCTTATTGATAGGTTACAAGTTATGCAAGCTTAAATTTGCATATGGCGATGTCAATAATTTGTGATCTACCAATCAATGACATGACTGTACAGAAATATAACCCCTGCTTTAGTTAGTGTTAACTACACGTGAAAATCCTCTATACTGCTCAATATCTCTGACTTGTCAATAAATCTTATTTGCTAACACATTCAGTGATAAATTTCCTGATACATTGTTCAGATAAATTATTGGTTTAGCTAAATTAGGCACAAAATGAGGACATCAAGTGTGGTGAAAGATCTCATCCCCCAACGGATGTGTAGTCTATATGACCATGTATTGAATGGGAAATCCTCCCACAAAGCATAGATTGTGTCCTGCTCAGACTTTCAGGACAATGTCAAACAATGGACTTGCAATTTAGCTAAGCAATGTACTGGGAAAAAGCTACCAAAATCTCAAATTATGCCCACTATAACAGATTTATTGAGAACTTTTTTTGTGACATAAAAAAATTCTAAACTATATCTATTGTGACGTATATCTTATAACATAAAAAACTCCAAACTTATACCTATGTAACACATTTACCTTCCATCAAGATTTAATTATATGATTTTTTTAGCTAAAATAACATTGTTTTTATTTCACTTAAGTCACGTAAATACCATATCTATATTGTTTGCTTACTAGCATCCATGTAGGCAAATTACTTAATGGTGCCCTAATGAAACCTTGATGGAGGATGAAAGTGTCACACATAGGGTTGATTAGTTCTTGGTCTAGTCCCACCCAAGTATAGGATTGGTTCTCATTTTTTGGAATTGGGAATCAGACTAATTGGTCCAGTTCCCAAGCGATCTAATGGAATCAGTGATACACAATATTTTCAGTGACCAATGGTTTGAAAAAAAACTAGGAAGCGAGTAATGACCACCTCGAATCCAGAAAATAGATGGAATATAATGAAGAAACTCTAAAAAATACTTGCATCATCATTGTGGACGGTACAAGAAATCAAAGTGAGAAACCGAAAGGCAAGACGATAGAAAGGAAGTAAATAGGTTATTCATGGAGCAAAACGAATCCCACTCATGAACTACAATCGAGGAATTCACCAACTGCTTCAATTTCGAATTGATGCCGACATAGAAGAAGAATCAAAAGTAGAAGAACATTATAGTAGATGAAATACAAGGACATTCTTAGCCTCATGGCTGAAGAGAGAGGTTTCAAATAAGGGCCTGACCTCACTGATTGGTCAAGGGTATTTTGTTCTTTACCTTTTTGATTTACTTTCCTTTTCTTTTTCCTTTTTTTCTTTTCCTGATTTTTTTTTCTTTTCATAAAAAAAAGACAAACTCAAAAAAAAAAATGTAAAACTTTAACAAAGAAAAAGAAAAAAATACAAGCATGAGGGCTAGCCCTAGCCCTCTTGCCTATGGCCATCGCCCCATCATCACATCAAACTTAGATACCTCCGGACCCTCGCTAGAATCAAGAGAGAGCTGCGACCCTCTCCCAAACTTAGGTACCCACATGAAAATGGTGAAGCAAACATTGGAGTAGTTTTGTGGTGGGACTCATATTCTTCGTCTTCATGTTCTTGGGGGGTTTCAGATTTCATTGCTAACCATTTCCTTGTAGTTCTTCTGCAACATGGAGTTCTTGCAATGAGATATCGCACCTTGAATCATTCTCTACAACTCCTCCATTGATGAAACCTTCGAGTGGCAACCTCCTCCCGTCCGGCCCCCTCCTCCTCCGCCACTGATCCTGCTTTGCCATAGGGTCGCAAACCTCTACTAATTCTAGCGAGGACTAGCAAGACCTCACCTCTAGTGGGCAAGCCGACCCTTGTCGAGGCACTGGTGACCCTACTAGCCATAACCAACGCCTTGTCTTGAGAAGGGGCGGTGACCATAGGCGGGTTTGGATTTTTTTTCTTTTTTTGTGTTTTATTATTTTAAGGTTTAACTTTTTTTCTTTTGTAAAATTGTCTTTTATGAAAATTAAAAAAAAAAAAAAAAAAAATGAAAGAAGAAAGAGAAAAAGGAAAGAACAAAAAAAAAAAAAACTAATGGATGAAAATGCCCTTGATAAGGTCGGGCCATCCTTTGAAACTAAAATGGCCACTTCATACCATTATTTGAAATAAAACTCATTTCAAGTCGTTATTTAAGAAAATGATGACACTTCATGCTCTTATTTAAAATAACATCCACTGCAAACCCCCCCTTTTTTTAAAAAAAATGAGTACACTTCATATCATTATTTAAAATTTCTCTCAAAATCATAGATACATTGGAACATGACAGTGCCGTGATAATAAATAACTGAGCAAATTCCCGTAAGACAAATTGTAGGTTATATTGAATAAATATACAAAGAATAGAAATACTAAAAGAGAATGATGGGACGATTGTATTAGATAATTAATTATTTCAAATAGATTGTTACGATAAACCTAACATCATTCAATCCATATTATTACCGGGTTGAATATAGGATAAAAAACAGGAAACATAACTCAACTCCCCAAGTCGTAATCAGGATCAAATAAGTTGGACCACACTTCGTGAGAGTTTCTTAAAATCTTCTCTGGGGCAAAATTACGTATGCTATTTTGTATTGACTTGCGCAAAGAACGGCAACGTGAGAGCGTCCCGTCGCTAGAAAATATCCCGGATTGTGTGGATCCGAACATCTTAAACTGGGGGCGTGTAGGCACTGTTCTCAGTCTAAACTTTAAGTACTATAACGATGCACATGTTGACCAGCGGTCTTTTCAGTCAATTCCTGCGCCAATTGACAGGTCAAAGGTACAAACATGATCCACGTTGATATTTAGTTAAGCTTGTACGTGGATATGGTCCACAACTCGTGACTCACAAATCATAAATATGACTGGAAGAATATTCCACTGGCCAAAGATGTAGGAAAATTGATGACGAATGTTCCAAATGAGCAATAGAAAGTGATGATACATCACCTAGAGGTGGTGCATTTGATAGGGTAACTTGACAAGGACTTGGTTGATATTGTGGTCATCTTGATTGAACATTTCCAATTCCTAACTCAACAAAAAATTCAAAAAAAAAAAATCAGCTTATATAATTTTCAATTTTCATCCTTAGCGAAAAAAGAAATTTGGAAAACTTGGGGCTTCCACTTGGCTAGTCAAAACAAAAAACAAATTGTCTTCTTTTCTTATGTACCAACACCAACATTGTATTTCGCTATGGCAATCAACGGGAAACACATGGGAAACAAACCTACAGGCACATAGTCGAGGAAAAGACTCTTCTTCAAATAGAACTAGCTTTGATACTGAGATGAAATATCAAAGATAAAATTGAGTAAGTTTTATATATCCAATAACGAAGAATACAAGAGATATTTGTAGACTGTACAAGCGGTTAATGATAATGAAGAATACAAGCGATATATGTAGATTGTACAAGTGGTTATCCAAGGTAAGAATACCTTACTTCTATCCAATCCTTATATATAATACCAATTATAGTTACCATCGAGGTAGTTGTCAAAATTGGAAAAGACTTACTCCCATGTGATTTAAAGGTGCCTTGATCACAAGTTCCTATCCCCAAATCACTCATTGATCTAATGAAATTTAGGTTCGTTGTGACATAGGTTCGACATGTGCACCAGACATATAATATAATTCTAGTTATTCCCAATTTGCATCAAATCATGCAATGTTGATGGGTTCACTTAGAATTAAACAATGATTGTAATTCAAATGAAACATATTAATCACAAAAATAAAACTCTTAAGAGTTATTGACACTGATTGCTCCTTACCTACTTTTTTAAATTATAAAAAGGAGTATCAATTCCAATCAATCAAGCATAGACATAATCAATGAAAAAGTTCATAGATTTGCCAGTGTCTCTAAATAAATATAATTTAAGAAACTGTGATTTGAAATTAAAAATAATTTAATCGCTGTGCTGAAAAGCTACAATTACTTTTAACAAGTGTAAACAAGTGGAGTCTCTTCTATGTTCATGTGATTCTAAGCTAGACCAACCTTTTGGCGTCCCTAAATTTCTAGTATCAACTTAAAATGTGTACCTTTTCAAATGTGGATTACTTTTTGTTTGTCCTTAGCTTATTACGACATCTGGACATCATTCAAGTTCTGCCGCAATGTTCCTGGGCCGATCCTCTCCCGCTGTCATCACGTGATGCGATGTGAATGTTGACTAAATGACATGAAGAGCAGACCCAACGAATGTGAGGAAGTACTAAAAACAGAAAGCGACGCTACGTTTCACATGTTTGTTGGATACCTAATATTTTGTTTTGTAGCGTAAAGGAGAGCCGCGTCCCTGCCAGATGCTTATCGAGCTTTGCGTATGGAATCTGCTGTGCCAAAAGTCTTTCTTCAATGAAAGACTCAGTAAGGTACATCTTTTACAGTAACAGAGTACCAGTGTACGTCAGAACTCAAAATGAAAGATTCCCTTCGGGCAACATAGATTGCGCGTCAAACTGCAAGCTGGCATGGTCCCATTTGCACGTACGACGTTGAGGTTACTCAACAAAAGCTGCTGAGTGATTCTTGGAATTGTCGCAAGGGCCGAAGCACTAAATTTGTTTGCCTTCTCTATCAGTCCAGTGCATAATCCAGCCAAGATGTTGAGGAGACACAAGATGCATGTACATAGACCCACCTAAATTTTGATTAGGTAATTAGGGTTAAATTGTAGAAAATTAACACCTTAATTTTGAGTAAGTAATTAGGGTTAAATTGGGTTTGATGCAAATAATATTAATGCCCATTCGATGTGAAATATTTCTACTCAATTTAACCCTAACAAATAAAAAATATTTCACATCGAATGGGCATTAATATTATTTGCATCAAACCCAACCTTGGGCAATTGCGTTGATATTAATTCTCTCCTTCAATGCTGAGATCGAAAGTTCGAATCCTTGCGTTGCTAACATGACTTAAGTGTGAGTCATGGTATTAGGATCTTGTGCTAGCCTCCCTCAAGGTATAATTGGTGGTCTCCATTGGGCCTATTAGACCAATGGCAGCCGTAATTTCCCAATAAGGTGTGCTAGGCCGGATCCTGAATATCAAATATATATATATATATATATATATATATATATATATATATATTTTGTATCAACTAAGTTTTCTCTTTATTAATTTTCCCTTATTTAATCTTATTTAGATAAATATTTTTTTTAAAAATTATATTTTTATTTTAATAACAAACAAAAACAAAAATCTAGGGGCTTGGGCCCTATGTAGCACCAACACAGACAATCGACATGCAACATGACAAAACACGATACGCCGACACGTTATTTCTCAAATAATAGAAAATTCCAACACGTTCCGACATATTATAATTAAATATATATTATAAATTAATTCTATGCTCTTATTATTATTATTTTATTATTTTATTATTATTTTAATTTGATAGAGATTGAATGAGAAATTCAAAAATTGCAAACACAAAAGAGTAAATTTGAAGATGTTAGAGAAAACTCATTTATCGTTTTGAAGCTGACAAAACCTTTTCAAAAGACTAGTTTGAAGACTTGCAAACTCATGTGCTATAGTATGAGGAACTCCAGACTCTACTGTCAAAGTGTGAAGACCACTAGACTGTAATTTCAAAGTCTGCCCTCATTAACAGTTTCTAGACCGAAGAATGAATGCTTATCCAAATGTGGGATTATCTTCAAGGATTCAATCCATATGGTTTTTGGAAGACCTTATGGCTGGATATAGCACATATATGATCAATTATCCTTATTGGAATCAATTCAAATAATCAAATCTTTTGAATGGTGAGTATACTTGAAAAGTTCTACTTATGGAAACCAAAATCCTGATTGTATAGGCGAACAAAATTGACGGGCTTTCATCTCGATCTTCAAATGACTCGAGAACTCCTTAGTTGATTTTGTCCAACGAGTAAATTGAAAGAATTTATTTGAAAAGTGCCAGCAATCATTTTGGTAAGAAGGAGTATTTAAGGTGAACTTGCTAGTTGTTTGAGGAAGAACGTGAAAGAAAAATTTCAAAGTCTGAAATTTCCTAGTTCTTTGCTATTTCAATTGTCGAGCTCAATTTGTACTCAAAAGAGAAAGTAAATACTTGTGAGACTTCGCAAGAGTGTAGTAGAGTCTCTACACTGTGAAGTCAAAATCGTGAGACTGTAAAATCCCTTTTGATTCATAGTGGATTTCAGCCAGTAGGGTGTCAGTGCGCGACAGTGGACTTAAGCTTGATTTAAGCCGAACCATTATAAACTCTGTGTTCTCATTCTTTTCCCTAGACTCTCTTATTCATTCATAAATTTATTTAATTATTAAACTCACTTTAGTCCACTACTTTGTAGATTCCATTTCAAAAGAAAAAGTGTTTATAAACATTTCTGCAAAAATTCTTTTAACACCTATTCACCCATCTCTAGGTGTTCATACTAGGCCTTTCAATTGGTATCAGAGCTTGTGTGTTTATTTCATTTGAAGTGTTTATTACTTCTTAAGCTAAAGATCTATGGCTAATATTTTGGCTCTAGGATTGGTTGAAGGAAAAAGTAACACCAGACCTCCATACTTTGATGGAAATGAATATAACGTGTGGAAAAACAAAATAAAATCATTCATGAGATCAATAGGTTTTATTAAGTCAATAGTTTTCCGTTAAATGACTAGCTTTGGCTAAGGGTTTTACCCTTCACGTTATAATAGATTACCGATCATTCCCTAAATTCTGGATGTGGACAGACGATTTCCATCTATGGTTGTGATCCACTAATCAAAAATCACTTGGAAAAACTGTCCTTGCACGACATGTGGACAGAAAATCTGGCCCGCTATATAAATAATTGTGCATATTATTAGAAGAGAAAATAATTTGATACCTTACTTTGATTTCCAACATCTGATGGGCGGCAATTATTTGAACCACACTGAACTTCTATTTTCTTGAAGTGGGACCCTAAATTATTACAATAAGAGCTTTTTGAACGCAATGCTACGGACGTCACCCCATAGCGAAGCATCCATTAAGTTCATGCGGGGAACATTGAACATCAATTCAAGCAATTAGTTCGCATTGATCTCACCTTAATTACAAGCTAGAAACGTTGCCACATTTAAAGGAGATGTCTAAAAAAGACTGAAAATCCGTACTATCTCATGAACGTTAACACTTGCAACTAATTTATCAAGATTTATTTGAGTTTTATATGGGACACTTTTTTGTACTAGGAATCGGACCAAAATTCACGGATTCTAATTTTATGGAACCGAGAGCTAGATCAGCATCCCCTAAAACCACCTAAAATCAGCCGGCTGATCTAGTTTGGACATTTTCCAGCTCAAGTGGTCCTCTATACTCATCCCTAGTCACACAAGTAAGAGTTTTGGAATGGGTAAATGTGTCACCACATGAATAATTTTGAGCTTTTTGTGACTTTTTTCTTAATGTAATTGCTCATTTAACTTTCAGGAAAATGCCAAACATTTAATCATAGTAGTGTCATGATTCGCGAGCAAATTTCTCCGATCATAGATGCAGAAAATGTCAAACATTTGAATGGAATCCCCCGCCATTGCTTCCATTCCTCGTGAGAAAATTTCTTTGATATAGATGGAGAAAATTTTCAACCACGAGTACACGCAACATCCAATATTTTGCAATTTTAATTATTTGTTAGCATGTCTTATCTTAAAGAAGCAAACAGCGAGGGGAAAAAAAACAAAATTAGATATATGTTCATTTCAGTTGAGAGACCAAGACAAAAACTGCATTTTTCCAAAAAAAAAAAAAGGCTAAAAGTAGCCTCAATTTCTCAAATAAGGACCTAAAGTGGATCTTATTTTAAATAAGAGTTCAAAGTGTTTTCATTTTCTGAAATAAGGACTTGACATGAACCCTTTTTTTTTTTCCTAATAGGGGTCTAAGATGGCCATATCTAAGCGTTGGTTAAGAGTATTTTGTTCTTTACTTTTTTTATTTTCTTTCCTTTCATTTGTCCTTTTTTTGATTTTTTTCATAAAAAAGAAAAAAAAGGTAAAACTTTAACAAAGAAAAAGAAAAAAAAAAATACAAGCAGGAGGGCTCGCCCCAGTCCTCCTACTTGTGGCCGCTGCCCTATCACAAGGTCAAGGCATTGGCTATGGTCGACAAGTTCGCTAGCACCTCGGCCAGGCCCGATGACCTTCACCAAAACTAAGAGAGAGCCGTAACCCTCTCCCAAATCTAGGTCCTCACATGAAAATGATAAAGCAAGCATTCGACCAATCTCATAATGGGACTCATCTTCTTCATCTTGAGGTTCTTAGGAGGTTTTAGATTTCATTGCTGACCATGACCTTGTAGTTGTTCTGCAACATGGAGTTCTTGCAATGGGCGATCACACCTTGAATCGTGCTCTACAACTCCTCCGTTGACAAGGCATCCAAATTGCAATCTCCTCTCGTCCAGACCCCGTCCTCCTCATCGTCCTCTTCTCGCCACTGAACCCGCTCTGGCAGAGGGTCACAACCCTCTCTTAGTTCCGGTCATCGGCCCTTCCGGAGGGGCCGATGACCCCCCTATCCATAGTCAACACCTTGTCCCAGCAAGGGGCGGTGACCGTAGGTGGGCCTAGGCTTTTTTTTTTTTGTGTTTTATTTTTTTGAGTTTTAATTTTTTTTTCTTTTTTGAATATATCTTTTGTATGAAAAGAAAAAAAAAGAAAGTAAAGAAGAAATAGAAAAATGAAAGAAAATAAAAAAAAAAAAAGAAAAAATGCGCTTGACCAATCAATGAAGTCAAGCTCTTCCTTGAGACTAATATGGCCAGCTCAAGTCATTATTTGAAACTGAAAACCAACTTCAAATACTTATTTGAAAAAATGATAATACTTTATGTACTTATTTGGAATTTTTCCCAAAACCGCAGCTACACTAGAATATGACATTGCCTTGCTAATAAATAACCAAGCAAATGCTGATAAGACTCATTGTAAGTATATTGAATAAGTACACAAATAATAGAAATCCTAAAAGAGAAGAACATGACAATTGTGTTAGATACTTAATTGAATGCGCGGTCTCATGATCGTGTAGTTTAATGATTTCAAATAGACTCACATTTGATATAGCTAGTACGAATACCTAGAAGGGGGTGAATAAGTATATAAAAGATTTTTTGAATGATTGCACAATACTTAGACAGTTGAAGTATTTGTGATAAATAATAATCAACGTAAGACTGAGTAAAGGAAAGAGAGAATTGAACACTCGGTTTATAGTGGTTCGGCTTGATTCAAGCCTACGTCTATTCTTTTGCACTGACAGCCAATTGGCTGGATTCCACTATGAACAAAGAGATGTTACAGCGTTGATCTTCCTTGATTTCTATGTGTAGATGATCTACCACACTCGCTCAAGGTATCACCAAGTATAAACACTCTCTGTGTATACAATTTCGCTCAAACTGTATCGACTAATAATCAAGGTGCTTCAGACTCTGGAATTTCTCTATCGATCACGTTACAACCACAACTAGAACGTCTTCATTTTTATACTCCTTTATGCCATCATACCGTTGGCACTTACCAAAGGAATTCCTCCAATCTACCCGTTGGACGGAATCAATTAAGGAGATCATTCGAGCTATAAAAGGAACCTGATGATAGCCCATCAATCATGTTCGCCCATACAATTAGGATCTTGGTTTCCAAGAATAGAACATTCCAAGAATATTTTGTCGACCACTGGATCTTCAATTGATACAAAAAAAAAAAGAATCCAATATATTTATCCAACCAAGAGATCTTCTCCAGAGGATTGGATTAAATCCTTAACCATAAACTTCGGCTCTGCATTTCCTTCGTCATTGGATCAAAAAGACTGTCAATGAGAAAAGTCTTGAGTCTTAAGTCTTGAGTCTTGAATGCTGAGTCTGGTGATCAGAAAGTCTTCAGACTTTAAACTGACGGTCTGCAAATATCTAGACTTAGACTAACGGAAATGTTTTGTCAACTTCAAAATATTCTGAAAAGATTTCTCCAATAATCTCCCCCTTTTTTATGGTGACAAAACTTTCCTGTAGATTTGAACAACTTTGACTTACAAAAACATTTCTCAAGTAATACGGCTATCTCATAAATATTAATAAAACAACCAGACTCTGCATCCACAGAAAATTGGTTGGTCTTTCATGAGTAATACCATATGACAAAACACTTGATATAAATGCAGATAGTCAAGCATCAAAATCCACAGCCAATTCAGTTCACTCAAGTCAAGTCATACTCAAAAACAAACATAACCACAAAAACAAATTTAAAGTCAAGTTTAAAGTTCGTTCAAATTTCAATTCTCCCCCTTTTTGTCATCATTAAAAAGGTGAGAAAAGCGTCAGGTCTGCTTGGGAATGCGCACGATCTGGAAATCTCCCATTGACTGGACTATGCCTTCTAGCTTCTTCAAGTCTTCCCTTAGAGCGAGGTCTTTCAATTTGTCCTCCAGGGTAACTGAAGATGCTTGTCCAGCATTCTTTATGGCTTGAATTTCACAGTCCAGAGCATAGATTTGGCCACGCATTTCCAGAAGAACATCCAGAATACGACGAAAATCTGCAAAATTGTCCGTCTGTGTACTTGCATTTGCTTTCTCAGATGGAGTGAATGCAGACGATGGCGCTTCTGTATAATCTTGCAGATTTTGTGTTGACGTATCGTGTCCTTCTTCAGGCAATTGAGAAGCTTGAAACTCTTCTGGATCTGCTGGAGATTGTCTTAAACCTTCACTATTGGCAGCATGAGGTGTGGACCTTTCTTGCTCGCCAACTCCCCCTGTCTCTAGGACCTCAAAAGGGGAAAAGTGATGATCATGCTCTTCTTGATTATCCTTCTCTCCAGATTCGGTTGCAGGCTTTTCTTTCTCTTCTTCGCCTTCTTCTTCAGCTTCTTTCTCCTTCTCTCTCTGCTCTACTTCTTCTCTTAGCTTGGCTTGCTCCTCTTCTTCTATCTGTTTCTTCTGAAGTTCTGTCGATTGAGGCACAGAACATCTGGTTCTTATCAAGGCAGTGATTGTGAGATCTTCATCCTCATCTTCATCTTCCAAGATGAGAGTTTTCTTCTTTTTGGATGGGGCACCAATGGCCTCCTTTCCTTTTCTCTTTGAAGCAGACGGTATTGGAGTTTTCACTCTGAATTTCTCCATTGCCTTGAAAAGTTCTTTCAGACACATCTTCGTCAACATCTTTAAACCTACTACCATCTTATCGCACGGTCGAACACAAAGTGAATGTGGCTGTTCAATATTCATGTGTCTGAAGATCTTGGTCACCAGACCTAGATAAGGCAATTGACCCTTGTCCTTTGACATTGCTCTGTACATGTGAAAGAGAATAGTGTGAGGGAGAGAGAACTTCTTCCCTGAGTCGATTGCGTACATCAATTTTACTTCGGAATTAGACACATCAGTCTTTGATGTAGACTTGGGCCTGATGCAATTGATAACAATTTTGTGCAGCACAATATTGATGGCACGCATCCTTAAATAAATGATTCTTCCCTCGATATCTCTATCTTCGACAAGTTCCATTGAGGCACGAGCAACTGAGACTTTGATTGGTTGATAACGTCCTCGTTCAACTCCAATTATGTCCGCCAACATGTCCACTTCTACCACATAATCCTGGTCTCTAACACTAAATGATATTCTATTCGCATCTATAAAGCTGAGATTCGAATAGAAATACGCAGTCAGTTGTGAATAACCGTCTGTGGTATCAGTGCAGAATTGCTCAAGTTGAAGCAATTTGAATTTCTTTCTTAAGTTCATGTTAACGGCATCCAAGAAATCGAAATCGACACTCCTAGGGTTTATCACCCCTCGTTTCAGCAGTCTGAAAAACAAATTCTCCTGTTCCTTTGATTTGAATAACTCCATCCTCTTTCCCTTCACCTTTATAGCAATACCCATTCTAGGTTGAAAATCACTGAACATTTTATCATCGTCGTTTCCTTCAGTCGAATTAGGTCCCGACATACGGGGGTCACTGGGAATATTCGCAAGTGCTTCCTCTGCTTTGCCCTTGGGAGCAATTCCCAAATCCTCTATTTTTCTCAGAAAGATATACTCATTCCCATAATGCTTATTTTTGAGAAAATCATCCACGTATTTCAACGGAGTCCCAGTACTTTTCAACGCACAGTAAAGTTTGTAAATAAACGAGGGTTTTTGGACTCTTACTGGGTCTGTGTCCTCGATTATCTCTTCCTCTGGTTGTTGACCCGCATCATGTGGGGTAGATGGCGTTAAGTGACATGGTGGAGAGTGAGTCGGGCTCTAATGCTGACTCGATAATTCTTCCTCTTCGGTGAGATCGAAATGGGTAGGTCCCTCCTTCATCCTCTGTGGTCCCCTGTTCGCGATTCTTGAAGACTTCCTCGAAGAAGACATCCTTCCTTGTCGCTAAAAGATTCCTTTACTTGCTTTCCCAAGAAAAGATGACAACTTTCTCAAAGATGAACACAAAGTAGAAAACCGGATTGGGAGGAGAATGCTTTTTAGGGTTTTGAAGATTGGAAAATGAAAACTATATATATATAACTCAGTTTTGAAAAGGGAAGTTCAATCGGTACAAGGAAAGTGTACGAATACCTCTTTTCGAAATCAATAACTGCCAAAATTAATCCTTTTGAAAAGACAAGTTTTCATTTTTCACGGAGACTACAAAATAACTGAACGAAAGATCATACCTTTTCGAGTTTAGATAAAATAACAACTTACAGTCTATAGTCATCAAAGTCTGAGTCTGAGGATTTAGAGTCTGAGAGATTAGAGTCTAATGATCATCAAATTTCTGAGTCTGAGGGTTGGAGAGTCTCTAGACTTTAACTTCTTCGAGCTTCAAAATGTTGAGTCTGGAATGGATAAAATCGAATTGATTTTTCTCCAAAGGCTTTGTGAATATATCCGCTAGTTGACTTTTTGAATCAACAAATTGAATTGAGATTTCTCCATTTTGAATATGATCTCTAATGAAGTGATATCGAATCTCTATATGTTTTGCTCTTGAATGAAGAATTTGATTTTTGGTGAGATTGATTGCGCTGGTGTTGTCACATTTGATTTCTGTGCATGAGTCTTCAATCTCAAAGTCTTGTAGCTGTTGTTTTATCCATAGAATTTGCGAACAACAGCTTCCAAGAGCTACATACTCTGCTTTTGTTGTTGAGAGAGCCACAGTGCTTTGTTTCCTTGAAAACCAAGACATTGTCCTGCTTCCAAGCAACTGGCAAGTTCCTGAAGTACTCTTTCTATCGACTCTGCAGCCGGCCAGATCTGCGTATGAATATCCCAGAAGATTAAAGTCTCCCTTCTTAGGATACCAAAGACCAATACTTGTAGATAAAGCAACATATTTAATGATACGTTTTGCAGCACTGAGATGGGATTCTTTAGGATCTGATTGAAACCTGGCACAGATGCAAACACTCAACAAAATGTCAGGTCTAGAAGCAGTTAGATAAAGAAGTGAACCGATGATGCTCCTGTACAGCTTTTGATCAACTTTCTTCCCTTCTTCATCTTTGTTTATTTTCAAAGAACTTGACATTGGTATATCAGTCTTCTTGCAATTTTCCAATCCAAACATTTTGACAAGATCATTAGCATATTTTTCTTGGTAAATAAAAGTTCCTTCCTTCAATTGCTTTACTTGAAGACCAAGAAAGAATGTTAATTCTCCCATCATACTCATTTCAAACTCATCCTGCATAGACTTAGAAAATTTCTTGCATAGACTTTCATTAAGGATCCAAAAATGATATCATCCACATATATTTGAACAAGTAAAAAACTTTTATTTTCCTTTTTGATAAATAAAGTAGTATCTACTTTACCTTTGACAAAACCGTTCTATAATAAGAACTTACTTAGTCTGTCGTACCAAGCTCGAGGTGCTTGCTTCAAACCATACAAAGCCTTTTTCAGTCTGAAGACTGAGTCTGGCTTCTTTGGGTCTTCAAACCCAGGTGGTTGTTCCACATATACTTCCTCTTGGATAAATCCATTTAGGAAAGCACTTTTGACGTCCATTTGGAATAACCTGAAATTTTTATAACAAGCAAACGCAAGTAATAGTCGAATAGTTTCTAACCTTGCTACAGGAGCGTAATTCTCATCATAATCTATTCCTTCTTCTTGCGTGTATCATTTGGCCACGAGTCTTGCTTTGTTTCGTACGACTTTTCCTTTTTCATTCATCTTATTTCTGAACACCCATTTGGCTCCAATAACAGTTTTACCTTTCGGTTTAGATGTCAATTCCCAGACATCATTAATGTTGAACTATCTGAGCTCCTCTTGCATAGCTTTGATCCAACTTTTATCAGATAAAGCTTCTTCTATGCTTTTTGGTTCAATTTCATAAATGAAAGCCACAGCACTAGACTCTTCACGTCTTTTGGATCTAGTGCGAATTCCTTCATTAATTTCGCCGATAATGAGATCTTTGGGATGACTGGACTTATGCTTCTAGTTACTGGTTGATTTGTCTGGATGATGATCTCTTTCTTTATTTGAATCTTCATGAACATCTTGATGCTGGTCTTTCAGAGTCTGAGATACTTCTTGAGTTGTAAGCTTTGGAAGGTCTGGAGCAGGTTCAGACTCTTCGTACCGAGTCTGACTGGATTCATCTTGCGTAGAGTCTTGAAATTTGACATTCATTGACTCCTCTACTGACTGGCTCTTCTTGTTATAGACTCTGTAGGCTCTGCTTGATGTAGAATATCCAAGGAAGATGCCTTCATCTGATCTTTCTTCAAACTTACAAACTCAATCTTTTGCATTTTTCAATATAAAGCATTTGTAACCGAACACATGAAAATATGAAACAATGGGCTTCTTACCTTTGAATAATTCATAAGGGGTTTTCTCTAGAATAGATCTTAGGAAGACTCTATTGATAATATAGCATGCTGTTGAAACAGCCTCAGCCCAAAATCGTGAAGAAATTTTACTTTCAATTAAAAGAGTTCTAGCCATTTCTTGAAAAATTCTATTCTTTCTTTCCACAACTCCATTTTGCTGAGGAGTGTATGGAGAGGAGAACACATGCTTAAATCCAGATTCATCACACAATTTTGTAAAATCTTGATTTTCAAATTCACCTCCATGATCTGTTCTTATACTTGAGATAACACATCATTTTTCATTTTGAACCTTTTTAGCAAATTTTTCAAAATACAAAAAAGGTTTCTGACTTACTTGCAAGGAAATATACCCAAGTAAAACGGGAGTAATCGTCCACAATTACTAGGCAGTATTTCTTACCTCCGATACTCTGGGTTCTGGTTGGTCCGAAAAGATCCATATGCAGCAACTGTAATACATGATTAGTAGAGACATGATTTATTGGCTTAAATGAATTTCTTACCTGCTTTCCCAGAATACATGGTGTGCATGGATCGGATTTTTGGTATGGTAATTTGGGTAGACCTCGAATAAGCTGCTTTGATGAGATTTTGGCTAATTGCTTCATGTTGACATGCCCAAGCTTTCTGTGCCATAAGCTTGCTTCATCTTGAATTGAGATTAGGCATTGCGATTCATTTAGATTCATGTCTAAGAGGTAAATATTTCCATGTCTTCGACTCATAAAAGACTGAGTAGAGTCTTTACTGATTCCAGAACATATTCCTTCTTGAAAGGAGATCTTGAAGCCAGTATCACACAATTGGCTAATGCTGAGAAGGTTATAGTTGAGTCCTTCCACTAGAGAAACATTGCTTATTGTGAGATTTCCAATTTTCACAGTTCCAAATCCCACAATATTTCCTTTGCCATTTCCTCCAAATGAAACTTTTCCACCATTCACTTGAATAAGCTTTATGAAGCAATTTGAGTCTCCTATCATGTGTCTTGAACATCCGCTGTCAAGATATCACTTTACCGTTTTCTTGACGGAAACCTGCATTTAAAAGAGAGTCTCAAGCTTTCTTTGGTACCCAAATTTTCTTGGGTCCTTTGGTGTTAGCAGGATAAACATTATTAGGCCATACTTTCTTAATGGAACTTCCAAACCATAGGACATTCTTTTTCAAAGTGATCCCGTTACACTTTGAAGGATAAACATTATTAGGCCATACTTTCTTAACAACACCTTAGAGCATTTCGACCTCCGAGACTTTACAAAAACTTTCTTGAAATGATTTTTGTAAGCCTCTCTCGATGGTCTTTTCTTAATTCTTTCTTTTACTTTAGGAAAATCAATCAAGGGAATTGTTTCTGCATACCTAGACCTGGACCAGACTTATTGAAGTAAGGTCTTTGAACCGAAAGAACTTTTCAAGTTTTTCGGATCCTATCGAAAATTTCTTTGAAATATTTGATAAGTCAGCTTTTAATAAAGCATTTTCTTTCAAAAGATTATCTTCTTTTTCTTTAAGAGTAGAAACATTCAAGTCTAAACTTTTGACTCTTTCTTCTAAAATGTTTTTCTTTTGTTTTAGATCTGAGTTTTCCTTTTAAGTTCGGAAATCCTTTTGAGAGAAGTCTTAAGGCTAAAACACAGTTCATCAATGTATTTAGAGACTTTGATAGGAATTTTAAAATCACTTACCTCAAATTCGCTATTTGAGTCTAATCCAGAATCTGAGTCTGAGTCTGAATGTGCCATCAAACATATGTTGGCATATTCATTATCACTTTCTTCACACTCTGTATCACTCCAGGTTTCGACTTTGAGAGCTTTTCGAAACTTCTCAGCTTTTCCTCTTTTCTTCTTCAAAAGAGGACAGTTGGGTCTGATGTGTCCCTTTTTCTTGCATTCGAAGCAAACTACATCTTTGTTTGGTTCCTCATCATCAATAGACTTGGTATGTTGTCTTTGCAAACTTTGTTTCTTTGAGTTGAACCTTCTTCATTTTCTATTCAGTATTCTGAATCTTCTTATCATGAGAGCAAGCTCCTCGTTGTCCACATCATCTTCAGAATCTGTATCATCACAATCATCATTTGATTTTAATGCAATGGATTTCTTATCTCTTGGATCTTCGTCTTCATTAATTCGTTCTACTTCATAAGACTGAAAAGTTCCAATCAGCTCGTCGACAGATAGTGGCATAATTCTTTGCGTCTCTCTTATCGAAGTCTTTATATGATTCCAATCCT
Source organism: Eucalyptus shirleyi (assembly GCA_017140165.1). Taxonomy (NCBI): domain Eukaryota; kingdom Viridiplantae; phylum Streptophyta; class Magnoliopsida; order Myrtales; family Myrtaceae; genus Eucalyptus; species Eucalyptus shirleyi. Next base: position 45,909,499 of record CM029450.1, read on the forward strand.
TGGAGAGTCCACGCAGTAGCTTGTTCACTTTCATGGGATCAGAAATTTTTTGTCCTTGGTTCTCAAGACCATTGACAATATCTGTAAAACGACTAAACATGTCAGTTATAGATTCTCCTGATTTCATTTTGAAGGCTTCATATTGACCGAGGAGAATGTTAATCCTTGTCTCCTTCATTCGATCTGTTCCTTCATAGGTGATATGTAATATGTCCCCTACTTCTTTTGCTGTAACACAAGAAGATATTCTGTTATATTCAGTTGGTGACAAAGCACAATATAAAGAGTCAATTGCTTTTGCATTGAGTGCTTGTCTCTTGTTTATCTCTTCCTGAGTCATTCCGCTGGTTTCAACTTCTTTCCCTCTTTCAGAGACTGATGCAGCAGTTGGAGTGATTCCTCTTTCCACAACGTCCCATTCCAGAGGATCCTTTGATCGTACGAAAGCTTTCATCTTGTTCTTCCAGATGTTGTAATCCTTTCTATCAAAATAGGGTGGTCTGGTATTGCTTTGCCCTTCCACCAGCCCTGGTGCCTGCATACTAGCCATGGATCTTTTACTCTAAAGTAAGACACTTCAAATAAAGTAAGAACACGAGTTCTAATACCAATTGATATAGCTAGTACGAATACCTAGAGGGGGTGAATAGGTATATAAAAGATTTATCGAATGATTGCACAATACTTAGACAGTTGAAGTATTTGTGATAAATAATAATCAACGTAAGACTGAATAAAGGAAAGAGAGAATTGAACACGCGGTTTATAGTGGTTCGGCTTGATTCAAGCCTACATCCATTCTTCTGCACTGACAGCCAATTGGCTGGATTCCACTATGAACAAAGAGATGTTATAGCGTTGATCTTCCTTGATTTCTATGTGTAGATGATCTACCACACTCGCTCAAGGTATCACCAAGTATAAACACTCTCCGTGTATACAATTTCGCTCAAACTGTATCGACTAATAATCAAGGTGCTTCAGACTCTAGAATTTCTCTATCGATCACGTTACAACCACAACTAGAACGTCTTCCTTTTTATACTCCTTTATGCCATCATACCGTTGGCACTTACCAAAGGAATTCCTCCAATCTACCCGTTGGACGGAATCAATTAAGGAGATCATTTGAGCTATAAAAGGAATCTGACGATAGCCCATCAATCCTGTTCGCCTATACAATCAGGATCTTGGTTTCCAAGAATAGAACATTCCAAGAATATTTCGTCGACCACAGGATCTTCAATTGATACAAAAAAAAAAAAAGAATCCGATATATTTATCCAACCAAGAGATCTTCTCCAGAGGATAGGATTAAATCCTTAACCATAAACTTCGGCTCTGGATTTCCTTCGTCACTGGATCAGAAAGACTGTCAATGAGAAAAGTCTTGAGTCTTAAGTCTTGAGTCTTGAGTCTTGCCTCAAGTGATCGTAAAGCCTTCAGACTTTAAACTGACGATCTACAAATATCCAGACTTAGACTGATAGAAACGTTTTGTCAGCTTCAAAATATTTTGGAAAGATTTCTCCAACAACATTAACCTAGCATTATTCAATCCATCGTGGTATAAGTTAACAATGCCTCTTCTCGTATTATGTCTATGCGCTCATTTTATTACAAGACTGAATATAGGAATAAAAAAAGGAAACAAAAATCAACAAATTGGACGGTCCCCAGGCCGCAATCACGGCCAAATAAGCTGGACCACACTTTATGAGAGAGACTCTTAAAATCTTCGAAAGGGCAAACATATGTGTCCGATTTTGTGTTGACATGCACAAGGACAGCAACGTGGGAGCGTCCCATCACTTAAGCTAGTGGCGTGAATTATGACCATGCACATGTTTGATCGGCCGTGTTTTCAGTCAATTATTGTGCCAATTGACGGGTAAAGATATAGACATGATCTACATTAATATTTAGTTAATTTTGCATGTAAATTATGTCCATAACTTGTGACTCACCAATCATAAACATAATCGGAAGCATGTGAATTATGTTCATAACTTGTGACTCACCAATCATAGACATAATTGGAAGAATTTTCCACTGGCCAAAGATGTAGGAAAATTGATGGCGAAATTTCAAAATGAGCAATAGAAACTAGTGATACATCGTCCAAAAGGCGGTGGATTTGGTAGAGTAACTTGACATCGTCTTGGTTGACATTAGGTGTAAAGGGTTTAAGGTTTTGTACAAATTCCACATGAAATTTAGAACCGAACATGTTACTTATTTTTGGAACTTGGAACCTACCTACATATCTTAGAACCTAAAACCCACTCTGTCACAGGTTCTAGAGTTAGTTCTAAGTTCAATTTAGATTACACCTAAATTATTAATTGAATGATTACGCTGAATTAAAACATTTTATAAGAATCACTTACTCTTATAATTCACTAATCATAACGACATACAGAAAATATGAACATTAATAAAGTAAAAGTCTCAATTTTAAAATGGAAGCTCAAACTAGTATTTCTAAATTATACACTTATCATCAAATGGCATGGAATATTGCAAGATGCATGAAAACATGAACCAAGAAAACATTAGAACTTGTTCCATGTTCTAAATTACAAGTTCTAGGTTCTAAGTTTCTCCAATTAAGAACTCGAAACCTACCTAACAAAATAGGTTCCTTATTTTTTGGAACCTCAAACCTATCATGTATACCTTGGAACCTGAATCTAGAACCTATAGGTTCTTGTTGGTCCAATTCTCAGATTCCATATTTTACCCTAAAACCACACTTACCCTTAGTTCATCTCAATTAAACATTTACAATCCTTAAGTCAACAAAAAAAAATATGAGCTTATATTCTTCTCCATTTTCATCCTTGACAAAAAAAAAATGGAAAATGAGGGGCTTCCTTTTAACTTGTCAAAACAAAAAGGAAATTGTCTTCTGTTGTCGTGTATCAACGCCAACATTGTGTTTCGCAATTGCAATCAACTTGAAACACATGGGAAATAGACCTGCAGGCACCTGGTGGAGGAAAAAACTCTTCTTCAAACAGAGCTAGCTTTGACACCGAGGTGAAATAGCCAAAATAGAATTGAGTAAGTTTTATATAAGAGATAATTGTAGATTGTACCAGTGGTTAATGATAATGAAGACTACAAGCGATATTTGTAGTCCAAGGTAAGAATACCTTATTTCTGTCCAGTTCTTATTTATAGTACCAATTACAGTTACCATCGAGATAGTTCTCTAATTTGGAAAAGACTTACTCCCATGTGATTTAAAGGTGCCTTCATCACAAGTTCCTATCCCCTAATCACTCATCAATCTAAGGAAATTCAGGTTCATTTTGGCATATGTTCGACATGTGCACCGGGCATTTAATAATTCCAATTGTATTCCAAGTTGCATAAGATCATGCAATCTTGATGTGTTCACTCAGAATTAAACAATAGTTATGGCTAAAATAGAACATCTCAATCACAAACGTAAAACTTTTATGGTAACCCTCTAACCAAAGGGTCGTTGACATCATTCCTTCCCACTTAAAAAAAAATTATAAAAAAAAGTGTATCAATTACAATCAATTAAGCATAGATGTGATTAATTAAAGATTTGATGGATCTGCAAGTGTCTCTAAATATATATAATTTAAGAAGCTGTGATTTGAAATTGAAAACAATTTAATCGTAGTCGTGAAAAGCTATAACTACTTTTAGCAAGTTCAAACAAGAGGAGGCTGTCCTATGTTCCCGCCATTCCAAGCTGGACCCATCTTTTGTCGACCCTAAATTCCTAGTATCAATTGTCCTTTGGTTCTTACGATACGTGGACACCGTTCAAGTTCTGTCGCAAAGTTCTTGGGCCTTCTCTCTCCCGCTGTCATCACGCGATGTGAATGTGGATTAAATGACATGAAAAGCAGACCCAACGGATAAGAAATGGTTTCAGAAACAGAAGCGACCCTGCTAGACGTTTCACATGTTTGTTAAATACGTAATATTCAGTCTTGTTGTATAAAGTAAAATTGCGGCCGTGCCGGATACTTAGGGCGCGCGTTTGATAACGATTCTGTTCCCAAAAACATATTTCAATCATAAATTATTATTTTTTATTCTATTTTCGATAACAATTTCTAAGCATTTTAAATTGTTTGGTAACTGTCCAAATTTTTTTATTTTGAAATAAAATTGCGTTTGATCACCGCTCTTCATTGATTAGTTTCAAATCAATTTATTTTAATTTTTAAATATTTTTTTTTTCACATTATTATTATTATTATGCTTTTTTTTTCATTGTCTCTCTTGTTCTTCTTCTTCCAATGGCCGGTGGCTGAGGCCGACGACCTCACTAGAGCGTCGCCGGCCCTTAGCAAGGCCAGCCCTCGTCGGGGCTGGGCGAGCCTCGTCAGTGGCCAGGCGAGCCTTCGGTGAGCTCGCCGAATCGATTGCTGGCGACCGACGGTGGACAATGGTGGACAGCGGCAATTGGCGGCAGACTGCGGTGGATGGCGGACGGCAATAGATGAAGAAAAAAAAAAAAAAATGGTAGAATAAGAGAAATATGATTTTGATTCTTAAATTTGTTCCTCGAAACAAGAATTAATTTTTTTTTTATTCTTGATTTTGTTTTAAATCTAATTCCGGGAACAAAAATATAGAAATTTGTTTTCGGGAACAAAAATTTTACCAAAAACGATTCTATTCCTAAACTATTCTCAGGAACAAAAAATCATAATCAAATAATAGTTAGATGGTTACCAAACAGGGCCTTATCGAGCTTTGTGTATGGAATCTGCTGTGTCAAATTCTTTCTTCCATGAAAGACTCAGAAGGCATATTTTTTACAATTATAGAGTACCAGTACACGTCAGACCTGAAACTGAAAGGTTCCCTGGTCCCATTGCACGTACGAGGTTAAGGTTATTCAACAAAAACTGCTGAGTGATTCCTGGAATTGTCGCAAAGGCCGAAGTACCAAAGTTTTGTCGCAAAGTTCATGGGCCCATCCTCTCCCGTTGTCATCACGTGATGTGAATGTGGATTAAATGACATGAAAAGCGGACCCAACGGATATGAAATGGTTTTGAAAACAGAAAGCGACCCTGCTCGACGTTTCACATGTTTATTAAACACGTAAAATTCAGTCTTGTTGCATAAAGTAAAACTGCGGCCCTGCTGGATGCTTATCGAGCTTTGCGTATGGAATCTGCTGTGCCAAATTCTTTCTTCCATGAAAGGCTCAGAAGGCATATCTGCTGTACCAATGTACTTCAGACCAAAAATTGAAAGGTTTCCTGGTCCCATTTTACTTACGAGGTTGAGGTTATTCAACAAAAACTGCTGAGTGATTCTTGGAATTGTCGCAAGGGCCGAAGTACCAAAGTTTTTGCCTTCCCTATCACTTCTGTGCATAATTTGGCCGTGATTTAGAGAAGACACAAGATACATGTGCATAGATTAGTTCTGTTACGGAGCTTAACCACGGCGGATGTGATTTTTAGGGTCCAATCATAGCCCTATAGTTTTCAAGTCGTGTCACCTGGCAAAGTGTGGTTGTAGAGCATTCGGCATAAGCAGTTAAATTTGACATATGGCTGGCTATAATACATGATTTATGTGATGATGCATATTACCTGACTCGTGAATTTGAAAATATGGGTTGGAGTCACTTTCATGATGCATACTATCACATACATTTTTTTTTTATTGATTTCTTTGTCCATGGCTTAATTCCATGGGAATAGTGATTGTCGCTTATTGAGCCGTGACTTTGCCCACTTATTTATCTACCATTTGAGATTTTGAACATGAGGAGTTTAATTGCATGCACGTGAAAAGTGATTAAGAGTTAGTGTAGGACTTTATATTAGACAAATTGAATAAGTTTATTAGATCCGGGTTTATGGTTTTGGTTAATTCATGATAGACAATATTTTATTATAACTTTTATTCAATAAAGGTTTTATTCAGTCAATATGTTTTCGTTAAATGACTAGCTTTGGCTAAAGGTTTTATTCTTTATGCTAAAATAGAGGACCGATCACTTCCTAAATTTTGGATGTGTATTTTCTGGATGTGAATTTAGGATGTGAAACTGACAATTTCCATCCATGGTTTTTTATCCATAATGAAAAAGTTACTTGAAAAAACTGTCCTCGCATCACATATGGACGAAAATGTGGCCTGCTATGTTGATAATTGTGCATATTGTTAGAAGGGAAAATAATTTGACACCTTACTTTGATTTACAACATCTGATGGCCGGCAATTATTTGAACTACCCTGAACGTTTATTTTCTTGAAGGGCACCATAAATTATTACAGTACGAGCTTTCTGAACGTAATGCTGTGGACGTCACCCCATAGGGAAGCATCCATTAAGTTCATGCGGGGAACATTGAACATCAATTCAGAAAATTAGTTCGCATTGATCCCGCTTTAATTACAAGCCAAAAACATTGCCAAATTCAAAGGAGATATCTAAAAAAACAGAAAAATCCGTACTATCTCATGAATGTTAATGTTACTTGCCACTAATTATCGATATTTTTATTTTAATCTTATATGGGACACAAGTTTTTACTCTGTCTTTCCCAACCCCCTTTCATTTCCATTGATTCGGATATAGGTTGTTTAGAAAAAGAATGGACAGATTGTGTATTTCGAATGTTTCTGCATTCCTATACTTGGAAAGTGCCTTTTCTTCTATGTTGTAAAGCTTTGGCCTTTTCAATTGCCGGGTTTAAGATTAGGGCTTCAACATTTAACGTAACCCGACTTTTAGGAAGAATACGTCATGATGACATAAAGGTATTTTGAAATGTAAATGTGCGCTTTGCAGGTATTTTACAAAGTAGAATTAAAACTTAGAAACTCCATTTACTGTTTAACAAATGATATCAAGTCCACGATAACGATTTCTCTTTTTCGGAACGTGACAATTGATTAGACCTAAGTGCGTTTTACAAGTTTTGCATTTACTAGTCATGTTGAATTATTCTGTACCTTAATGTTGTGCACATGAAAAGAGAAATATAAGTTTACTACCTAGCTATCATGGATAGCATCTTATGGGTGGCAATAATTGTACATCTGAAATTAAGAGCCTTTTGACATGATGTTTTGGACGTGGACCACAATGAAGCATGCATAGAGGTTCAGCTTTGCGAAAACACTTGCCTTGGTAAAATTGAAAGCCCAAGGCGAAATAGGGCTTTTGAGAGGCCACTCTTCTCAGGTTAATAAAAAAATTCTGCTCTAAAACTGCTCTCATCAATATTTTCATTTTCAATTTTGCCCTCATTCATATTCTCCAAGTCGCAGATGTAGGTCGCCAATGAATCTCCACCGATGGTCCATGAGACGGTCGCTCATGAAGCTCCACTGGCAAAGGTCTAATGTTGTAGATCTAAATCACCCCCAAATTGCATATCTGGAAACCCCAGCTTGAACACCTCGGCACTTTTAGCTTCATGGCATCGCCTTGCCGAGGTAGTACGGCCGCAGCACCGCTGCACTTGGGTCACGCAACCCCAGACAAGGCGACTCCCGGAGTGGCACATGTTAGGGAAATCCCTTATGATGTTTTGAAGATGACAAAATAAATCAAAGGCTACTAACATGTTTGATGGTTGAGTAATAAACCATGCAGATAATAGAACATGTAAAGGATATTGTCAAAGTGCGAAGACGGCCAGAAGACTGAACGTAACATATGATTGAAGATTTCCAAACTTCTGTGTCAAAGTCTGAAGACTGCCAGACTCAAGACTCAAAGTCTGAAAACTGCCAAACTTTAGTGTCAAGACTCAAAACCTGTTCTACATCAAAAGTCTGCTTATTCTAACTAATTCTAGACTGAACGTGAATGATAAACCAGAAGACAGATTCTATGCTGAAGCTGAACCAGAAGATAAAATCTATGCTGAAGCTGAACTGGGTACGGACCATAAAGCTAAATCTGTTCAGAAGCAGATATGTTCAAACCCAGATTATAAAATCTACAGACTCATATTGTAAAGTCTACAAACTCAGACTTTACATCCAGATTTGATGAATCGTAACTCAAGCCCAATCATATAACGGCTAGTGATCTGGTTTGGATTCCACATCAAGATTGATTTGATTGATTCAATCTAATTGATTGACGATTGGATCTTGAAGACAAGAACTTTATATACGAAGAAGCTTTACTTATGGAAACCAAGATTTCGTTTGTATGGGCGATCGGAATCAATTTGGGATTCTACCTTTGTCACTCAATGGCTACCAAATCTTCTAAATACAGAGCTGTCCAATGGGTATATTGGAAGACGATTCTCCGGGATGATGTCCAACGGGTAGTTTGGAAGTGGAGGAGTATTTAAGGAGATCATGGATCGATGAGCAAGTAAGAGACGGAGCGTAGAATTTATAATTCCAAAGTCTGAGCGACCTTCGATCATATACTTGTCTTTGGAGAGCTTAAACATTTGTAATCGTGAAAGAAATACCAAAAGAGTGACTTAGTGAGATAGTGTGATCTACTACTAAGTGTTTGCACTCGAAGTTGTAATCTCTTGTTGATTGCATAGTGGAATCTAGCCAAGAAGGCTGTTAGCGTGGGAGAGTGGACGTAGGCTTGGATTAAGCCGAACCACTATAAATATTGTGTTCTTATTCTCTTCCCTAACTCATTTATTTTGTTCATACTAGCACTCTCAGCACAAACTAGGCATAGCTCGCCAAAGCTCTGCTAAGCTTCTGCTAACAACATTTGTTGCGATGATAGTCGCTTAGCTAACAGTAGTCTTTGGCGAAATGGCTTTACATCCACTCAAAGCAAAACTAATGCGGCTTAAGTCCGCATGCACAACACATTTGATATCACTAGAAGCAATGTTTTCCAAAAGGTTGCTGATGCATTGCAAAATGTTGCCGATATTTTAATTTCAATATTTCGCGATGTTTTAGATAGCCTCACCAGTTTTCATTATAATGTATTTGATAGAGGTTGAAAATATTAAGTATCTTAAATCTCTATGGTTTACAATGTTTTCATCATAATTCAATGAAAAACGTAATAGATATTGAATTATTCTAATTTTTTAAAAGAGTTATGTTCTTCAACGGCTTACGAAGTTCAAAACACCGTAAATATATAAAATGTAATATCTAAGAAGTTCTTACAGTGCTTAAGAGATTTCGTCATGAATCAATAATGTCATAAATTGTTAAAGAATAAATATAGCATACACAGGGAGCGTTAAAAAAAAAAAAAGGTTTTACACACGTGGTCATGAATCAATAATGTCATCAATTGTTAAAGAATAAATAAAGCATACGCAGTTAGCGTTAAAAAAAAAAAAAAAGGTTTTACGCAGGCAATGGTGGTCTCATATACCATTCGTTTTTTTTTTTTAAAGCATAGTTGTAATTAGGGGTGAGTGAAAAAAAAAAAAAAACCATTTGAACCCAAAACCGTCTAGATAGCGTTTTGAAAGGGATATGAGTAGTTTTGTCTCGTAATAATTAAAACAAAGGCGAAAGAAGGAAAAAATTGTAAGAAATAACCTTAAAGCGAGAGTGAAATCTATAATAGATAGTGTGGTCAATTCAATGTGGTTTTGCCAAAAAAAAAAAAAAAAAAACAACAACAACAACAAACAATGTGGCGGGGTGTCAAGAGTTAATCATAGAATGAAAATAGCATTAGCAAAAAAAGAGATTATTTTTTAGCATTCAATTCACAAGGTGCCATAGATTCTTGTGATTAGTGTATTGGAAATCTTAAACTTGTCACGAATATACAATTGAATCCAAAAATTTTCAAAAAGTATAATCAATTTCTAAAATTTATCATGAAAATACAATTGAATTCTAAAACTTTTAAAAAATTCAATCAAATTCTAACACTTGTCACGAAAATACAATCGAATCCTAAAACAAATAAAAAGTATAGTCCTAAAACTTTCTTAAAACTTCTACACTTTTTGAAAGTTTTAAGACCCAATTACACTTTCTTAATAATTTTTGGGATTTAATTGTACTTATTAAAAAATTTATTACTTAGTTACACTTTCATAACAAGTTTTAGGAATTTTATTGTACTTATCCCTAGATATTGTGATGTTATTACTTTATTTACATGAACACATGCTACACTACTTTCCAAATTTTAGGATCTTCTACATATTATGATGTTTTGCACTTATAAAACAAAATCATTTGTCTATCTAATATGTCTAAAATAGTATTAAATTTTTTGACACGTTAAATTCACATATCTTTTTTCATTTGGTTATGCAAACAAATATTGTTGCCACTTATCGGGGGAAAACACTAAAAATAATGTCTATCTAGAACACAAGACAACTTGGAAAAAGGAAGGCAACTTTGATGCAAGTGAAGGTGAACTGTAGTACAGTAGATGGAAGTGTTTCGACAAGCATGAAAGAAGAAAACATGAAAAATGATGCTAAAGAGTCTCGTGATCACAGGTCAACGACTTCATATGGTCTTGTAGGAGTCCAAGACCATGCTTGTCTTCATAGTTGTACATCAATGAAACCATTTTAGCAGCATTCACGCAAGCTTCAAGGAAAGGCGCAGAGAACGGACATGGAGAGAGGCATTCTTTGTTGAGCAGCTTCCACGATTTCGATATCAACTCCATCACATGCTCCCTCGCGCTTTGGTACGAAGAGCCTTGATTTTCCCTCAAATAGCACTCCACATATGACCCGTCGTAGCCATTTTGATTCTCATCCTTAGAGGAATCGAATCACCCCAAGTAAAACAATTAAATCAATAAAATAATGACAAAACATGAATGAAAAAATTGAATAAAACTCAAATGTTGCCCGGCACGAATCCATAAAGTAGTTTACCTGGGCACATCCGAGGTCATCCCAAAGGCGAAGAATTTCAGCGACTAAGAATATTGTATTTGGCAGCGGCACCTCTTCTTTCTTTGAATCCATACTTTGGTTGGCAATGTTTTGACCCATTAGAAAGAACAGGTGAGCTAGCACCAAGGGCACACCCGAAGTGATGATCCCATTCTTCAAGTAATCATCTGCCTTTGGCAATGTCCCAGAAGCGTTCCACTGAAACTCTACCAGGAATGCATTGCACAAGTTCGCCCACTGCAACATCAAATGTTATCCGACTGATAAACGATATATCTAAAAGTAATCATAAATCAAAATCGTGTGCTTATTGAGCTTTCCTAGTAGTCGTAAATGACGAATCACTAGGAGTTCTCTCTGTCCCTCTCTGCCAGTTAGGGAGCTTAATGCTGCACTGAGCTTTCTAAGAAGCCAGGCCACGGCTACAAGATCCTGACAGAAACACCTCGATCTCGCCAAGATTTGTGTGTAAGGGGGGGGGGGGTGGTGGGGGGGGTGGGTTGGGGGTTGGGGTAAAGAGAGCGTTGCAGCTTAACCCTATCAGAGGTAAGATCTCCGTGCATGGCATTATAAGGAACTCTAGAAAAGATTGAATGAAACTCAACGATGATTGTAAGGATTCAAGGGTTACCACTGTATTACATTGTCTGCTTTGGACCGATGGCTCTCATGACTTTAAAATGTGTTACATAGAGTGAAAAACTCAAAGCCTTATCAACCAGCCCAGTACTCCTCCCCTTGGCAATGTGAGACAAAAGACATGCACTTAATCTCACCCGCTTTTAGGTCCTAGTCGCCAGCCAGCACAACCTCCCTTGCCATCCCAACCATTCTAACCACCCTTATGGTCTAGGTCATCACTATGATGAAAATTGGTTTTTGTGGCTTTAATTTGAAGAAGTGAACGCAAACTTCAAAGTGATGACCACAATATTGGAGGGTGGTGAGACAAAGAGTTGACAAAGGGACGAGGATACGATGAAGGTTGAGTTTTAGGTCAGTGCTGTGAATCTCAAATTAAGTGATGCTCATTTAGAGTTGAGATAGGAGTTAGCAACATGGCTGGGGACAGAGGTTCTTATCAATAATAATTTTATATCAATACCATCTGTTTCAAGAATCTTGTGGGGTTCCATCCATGCTTCTCAAAGATGATGTTGCCAAAATCATTTGTAATATCACTGAGAACCTTGAAGCATTTTTTCATGTACCCTGGAAGCTGCTGGGCACACGCATCATCCCATCTGAAGGGAAAATGCAAGAAAAATTTAAATTGGCAGCATAGCATAAATGTCTAATGTAGGTTTTTTTTTTTTTTTTTTTTTTTTCTATGTAATAGTTGCGACATAATAGGTAAAATGAGATATCTATATATGTATACCTTTTAATGACTCCTGTAAAGAGAATTAGCTCATCAACCTTGCCATGGACATCAAATATGTCATCAATAATGTACACGAGAGAGATGGGCTTAACGAGCTCAACCCTAAGCTCAGACAAGCTTGGATCTGTGAGAATTGCTATGGACCACAAATACCATTTTAGTGGCTGGTCTCTAGCAAACTTCATCTCCTCTCCCAATCCAGACTCTTTCCACCACCTGAAATATAGGAAACGTATGAGGAAATACTATATCTAGAGTAAATAATAGTATACTCATATATATGAAACAAATTATTCATTTAAAGATTCCATTGATCTCACATATATAGAGATTAGAGAAAATGGAGATCTAGAGTCCATCATTTTCCGAATAGTTTTTAGCGAAACTGGTTTAAGTCATGCCTCAAACTGTGATTTGTGAGTTTGGTATTAGTCTGAACCTAAATGCCAACTTCTTAGATGTATAAATATAAATATAGCATCTTTTTTCTGCATCGATAGACTTGAATTAGGGCCAACTGTCAAAAGGCCATCTTTGTTATATGTTAATCATCTATCGTCCTTCAATTGAGCATAAATTTGCATAAGTAATTAATTAGTTACTCACGTATTAATTTGGTGATTCTCCTTTTGGTGCACAGATTGTACAATTCTTCGCTCTCTATTTGCCACTTCTAATAAGTCTTCGATCCATGAGTTCACGCCAGGCATATCGTTTACAAAACTTAGAGGGGCTAGCGATCTTGCGAAGCTCTTGCGATATGGATATCGCAATGTACTTTCTATCATTCTCACTTGTTCGGGATCAAGATCACATGTCAACAATTCATTGAGACACTTGCTGCTAAAGCATTCGGCTTCGTCGAGTATATCCTCTCCTTCTATGCTCATTTGTGATGCTTCGTATAATTCCATCATTCCCTTGACGTTTCCTTCCAATTTCATAATAAAACCTTTTCCCTTATCCTTGAAGTATTCAAACACATCTGCATAAAAAGCATAAGGACTCCAGTACATCGAAAAAGTATAGTCTGCAATCTAATTTATACGTTGCATCATTCAAAATTATGATATGACAAAAAAAAATCCTAAATTGGTTAAAACTATTTCATCATATGAAAATTTTAAATTTTTTAATGAAAAGAAACTTAAAAGGAGAAAAAATGGAAGAAATGGGCAAATCAACTGAAAAATCTAGGTTTTATCATTTTGGTTTCTGTAATATGAATGATTAGATTAGACAAGATTCCCTCCAAGTTCTTTCCATTTTAAAAATAACTCCAGAAAATTAATGAATTGCTTAATATCTGCCATAAGTCCTCGCATGTAACATGCATTGATAGATACCCATTGGAAAGGTCATCTCAATTAAACATTTCCAATTCTTAAGTCAACAAAAAATTCAAAAGATCAGCTTATATTCTTTTCCATTTTCATCCTTAACAAAAAAAGAAAAAAAAAAAGAAGGAAAATTTGGGGCTTCCACTTGACTAGTCAAAACGAAAACAAATATATGTCTTCTGTTGTTATGGATCAACAGCAACATTTTATTTTGCTATTGCAATCGACTTGAAACTCGTGGGTAACAAACCTGCAGGCACATCATAACCTTCTTGCCGAAGAAGTCGAAACCGGAGAGCAATCTCATAGACATTATCTTTGCCATGATTCAGAGAGGTAAAATGTGTGTATTGCCACTGTAGAATAGCTTTGATCTGTTCTTGGAATAGGGGTTTGATTCCTAGCCGCTGAATCATGTCGACAATGATCAAACTTTCTACGGGCTCACCCCCCACGTTATTCAGAAAACCTATAATGCCCTTTATTTTTTCTTCATGTTTGATCCCAGAATTATCCTGCATCATGGAAATCCAGAATTACAAGTGGAGGTCGATGTTATAATGCCAAAAAAAAAAAAAAAAGAACTTAAGCAGAGAAAAAACAAAATTTGCGATACTTTTTCCCATGTAATTGTAAGAAATTATTGTAATGAAGCAAAAAAATAAATCAGAAAAAGCTCGAAAGAGCAGAGACAAGCACAATGGATGAAGTAATTAACTGATAATTTGTCATAAAGTCATTTATGGTAATTTAGTACGATATGATTTATCTTTTTTCTGTTGATGTTAATTTTATTATAGTAAAGCTTAGTATGATCATATGTACTAGGACATATTATCTGACCTTACAAGCCAGTCCAGGTTGAAATTGTTTCAAATGGTCAAATCTAACAGGGAGTTAATAAGTCGGTTGTTTATAGCAGATTCATTCCAACAGAACCTGGAAAGAAGTCATTTTTTTATACTACACATTTAGATACGAATTGACATAATACACATACTCATGCATAAAAAATTTTGTTTCCTTAAAAAAATATTTAAAAATTATCCACATGTCAAAAATAGTAAAAGGTAAAAAAAAAAAAATTAAAGATACAATCGAAACATAATATTAGCAGATAAATTAAAATGTACACTTTAGCTATAATGAAATGCAAAAGTATACTCACATTATCAGGGAACATGTTGAAATGTCCTAAATGTGTTAACACCCATTCCTGTGGATAAATGTGTTTCACATACTCATAGTTGTAAATGAGTTATAGTATTGTGTTATTGTCGATACAAGAACACAGTGGCCACTTAATAGGGTTCAAGGTCAGCCAGTGAGATGATGGGAAATAAGCTTCATCGTCGAGAGGGAAACAACCCGGATCACCAGCTAAAGCCCCTAAATGACCGCTCAGTGATAAACGAATAAATTGACTGGATTCAATTTTTCACAATTGCAACTACCCATCGCAAGGAATTTAGTTCTTACAAGTAAATGCTCAAGACCCAAGTAAGCTTACAAAGTTCATCATAATCAAGTGCTTTTTGGGTCGTCTCAGACCTTGCAATTGAACTTTATGCTCAAAATATCTCGAAACTTTTTATTTTATCTTAAATACAGAGGATTTTCTTGTTACTAATATAGTCTAGCATCTGCTCTTCTTCCTTTAGATCCCTTGTTTCACTCTGATAATATCATAAATTAGGTTGATACATAGGAAAAAGCTGTGTTTCTATGCTATTAAGTAAGTAAAATAACTAAAATAAAATGTCTTAAGTCACCAACTTGACCCTTAGCCCAAGTATTATATTTGGTTATTTACTAAAATCTCTTTTTGGAGGAGAATGATAAATTGCTCGTGTGGACGATCACATTTAATAAACATGTATTGTTTGGATTAGCCATCTTGGTTACACCCTATGCTGACACAACACAATTAATATGACAAGACATGAATTTCCAGCCCTAGACAAGGCCACCGCGCCCACAGTAGGAGCTAGGTGATCAGAACGAGCTTGGGTAATTATTTGCCCTAATATGTGTAATTCCATGTAAAGATTTGGTACAAATTTATATTTATTCTCTATTATCTAAAGTTTTGTGTCCGATGACCCAGGAGACATCCCAATTTTCACTAAAGCGGTCATACATGCCCCACAAAATGATGCTTGCAAGGAAACACTACATCCGTGATTTTCTTTTTTCTCACGATCTAAGGAAAGAAAAGAAAAGGTGAAGATAAAAGGCTAAGATCAGTAGATTTACCAGATGAGTTTCCTCTTTGTCAATGCTCGATGATTGCATTTGGTTAGGTCGAGGCGTTATGAAGCTGGAGTCGATGGTCGAACCTTTCACAGTACTAATCACAGGGAGAGAAGAGAAGCGCGAAGATTGCTAAGGATGGGACAGGGTGATTTAGCCAAAGCACGAGAGGGAAAAGAAAATGCGTTGATGGGATGGGATGTTGGTGTGCTTTAGATGGCCTATTTATAGTGAAAAACAAGAAGTGCCTAAAATATATTGATGGGGAGATGATAACGGGACGGTACTGTTATTCATAGGAGAGCAACGGCATGGTGAAGACCACATATTTTTTCCACCTTGGCACAATCATAAAATAAGGGAATAATGGAAAAGAAACTTATTAGCATTATCAATGTCAGATATTTTTGCATTAAGTGAAAAAAATAAAAACGATCTAAACATCTTTATTTCAAGAGAAAATATAGGATTAGCGACAACACCGTTGCAAAACATTTATACTCTTGTAGTTTTTTAATCAAGATCTTTTCTGTTTCACCAAGAAAATGGGGAAAAAAAATTGCAGCCCCAAATTGAAAGAGTTCTTTTTAATCAAAAGTTAGTGTCCACATCAATGACTTCCAATGAGTAAATCACTATGCAGGGATGGAAGACTTAACCGTGGGTTATTTTATTCCATAAGTAAAAATCCATGCATTTTTTTTTTTTTTTCATTTGAAAAGTGAGGATAGTTTTGTTCTATATGTAATCCGTGCATCTTTTTTTGGGATTTGGCTGAAAGTACTCTAAGGGAAACGTTATAATACCATCAAAAGGAACTGCAAAAATATTTCTAAGTTCAATATTCCAAGTTCCATGATAGAATCATAATACCCTGTGAATTGGCAATCTGTGTAGTCACAATCTCTATGGCTTTCCCAACCTCCGGTTGCCAAATCCTCGCAAATAAGAATTTGTGGTCTTTAATGGTAAATGATGATACCATCATATTAGCAGCACTCATTAACGAAAAATAAGAAGGGCCTAAAACGATATCTTTTGTACTGATTTAAATGCGTCGACAGGGATTTTTGTTGACGGTGAGAAAGCTGGTTCACGCGATTTTATCACCACTTTTCCGTACGTACGATCGTCCGGAGTTCACGTGATTCATATGAATCACGCCCTGCTCTGTTGAATGAAGACAAACTCTCTTGAACTCTTTCCCGTCACGTCAACCCGGACGATCGTACGTACGGAAAAGTGGTGATAAAATCGCGTGAACCAGCTTTCTCGCCGTCAACAAAAATTCCTCTCCACGAGAAAATATTGGGTACGTCTGGTGCTCCAGCGTGGCAAACAAGAAGGAGGTAAGAAGGCGACACGTGTCCACGGGCCCACAATCCGGACAGACTGAGCAGGACGTGAGTGAGGCGTCATTTTGAAAAATTTTCGCTCGTGTAGCTGCAGCAAAAGGACGACAGACCCTCTTTACTTTCTTCACGTCTCTCCACTCCTTCCGTAAATTCAAAATTTCAGGTCTCCTCTCTCTCTCCGGCGCTTGCTCGCTCTCTCCGACGCTCGTGCTCGTGCTATATTTGAGCCGACGTCACTGGCGAGGTTCTTGCTCCCGTCGATGTCCGCCGCAAGCTCGCTCGACCTCACCTCCATTTTCACCGTCACTCTCAGCCTCTCCCTCGCTCTCGCTCTCCCTCCTTCGATCTTCCCCCTGCCCAGCTCTGCCCCTCCATGGATCACGCTCACAGCCGTGTCATTCGAGAACTCGAACCCCCCGAAGTTGGTGTTCCAGAGGATGGCCTCCCAACCGGCAACGCTGTCGAGGGAGCTGAGAAGGAGGCCGCAGTGGAGTAGTTGAGGGACTTGACGTCGACGCGGCGAAGCCTGAGCTCGGGGTTCTTGACACGGACGGTGAGGGCGAACTCGAGGAAGGCGGCGCAAAGGATGACGATCAGGGCGAGGGTGTAGACGAAGCACTTGCTGCTACTGCGCCTCTAGTTGCGGCGAGGCGGCGGCTTCGCGAAGTGGGCGAGCTCCACGTCGTCGCTCCAGAGGCGGCGTCCGGAGGGCACAATTGGGCTAGTCGGATCTTCTTTAGGCATCACGAAAGTCGGAGTTCAAGCGAACGCGAGTGAGCACGGGTCACTCACTGAGGGGTTGATGTGTTCCTCTGTGTCGTTCGAGGTTTTTGCTAGTCGGGTGTGCGGGACCGTGTGAAAGCTGGGTCTGAGTGGGTCTGTGCTGTGCTGCTCTGTCGCTATCGCTCTTTGAACCTCCGCCAGTGATGACCCGCGCAAGGCATTCGAGGCAGCATAGGAAGGTGCTAAAGCCCAAGGCAAGATCGACGGCAGCGGAGGGTGGAGGAAGAAGAGCAGATGGGTAGTCACTCACTCGAAATTTCAAGTGTCAGCTTGACAGAGTGCAGGGCTTCAGAAACCAGAGCACATCGAGCAGCCTTGCGCCTCTTCCATCAACCATAGGAACAGTTTTTCCTCTGTCGGGAGTTTCCTCCTTTGCCACCGCCCCCTTATTCAACTTCACCTCTTGAAGGATTTGTCTCTCCAGAAAATTACAGTATTTATGAATACCAACATAACGTGCACATATGGGGGAATTTGAACAGTAATCTGGTTTGAAGCCAAATATTAAATATATGTGATATACGTCAGTTTGGTTGAGAACTACTCACAAAATTACAGGTTTAACGCATATGGCTGAAATATTCATAATAGGCCAATTACGTGGCTGACATTTCTAGTCCCAATTTCCACAACCAACTTCTTCAAGTTGACCTTTGTTCTGCTTAGCAAGCGCTTGAATTGAAGCCCACTGTGTCTTTGAAAAACATCAGCCCACACAAAATAAACAACAGAGAAGATCGCCCACAATTTTTTACACTAGCATTCTCTGTTTGTAGAGGCATGTCCCTACATAAACAATGATTTTTAGCGTCCCTGTTGTGCATCAAGCTGGATTTGGGCTTCCAGAAATTTCTGCATTCTCTCTTAGAAGATGCCAACCAGATTGAAATGGTTTGGAGCCAATCCAATACATTCTGGTGGTGAAAGTGAGGAAAAACATGTGGGTAAAGTTTGAGATTGGCCTAATCAGGTCACCCCTACTAAATTTTTATGTTCCAATCTAAATGAACTCAACCGTGGGAAAGCAAAACAACTCTGGATTGCTAATTATATGTTTCCGAACGCATGGTTAATTGTTTTAAGGACCATGGCACATTCTTTTAAGTCAACAGAAGGATGGACTAGTAGGTGTTTTATGTCATTTTCTCCAGGGGGCGTTCTAGGATGATACATCCAGTTTTTGGCCCTGTGGGTTAAGTAATCCATGGAACAACCCAAAGACTCAGATTGACCCTTTATTTGCATCAATCTGGACACCTCCTCTGCTGATAAAGATTGACCCTTGAGCGAAATTGACGGGAAATGATCTCCGGAGACAAATGATCCAATCTGCTATCCCAAATATAGATTGAAAAGGAACGAGAAGCAGCAAGAAAAAGGTTTAGAGAGGAAGAGAGACCAAATATAGTATTTAAAAGCTCTCTATTCATGATTTCTTGAATAATATGAACACGATGACAATCATCTGGCAAACCCAAAAAGAAAAGCGAAAGCACCACCATCAAGAATAGTGACCCGTGCTCTCTTGCATTCGCTTGAACTCCGACTTTTGCGATGCCTAAAGAAGATCCGACCAACCCTATCGTGCCCTCTGGAGCGACGACGTGGAGCTCGCCCACTTCGCGAAGCCGCCGCCTCGCCGCAACCAGAGGCGCAGCAGCAGCAAGTGCTTCGTCTACGCCCTCGCCCCGATCATCATCCTCCACGTGTGTCGCCTTCATACCGTCCACGCATTTAAATCAGTACAAAAGATATCGTTTTAGGCACTTCCTATTTTTCGTTAATGGAGTGCTGCTAATATGATGGTATCATCATTTACCATTAACGACCACAAATTCTTATTTGCGAGAATTTGGCAACCGGATGTTGGGAAAGTCATAGAGATTGTGACTCATAGATTGCCAATTCACAGGGTATTATGATTTTATTATGGAACTTGGAATATTGAACTTAGAAATCTTTTTGTAGTTCCTTTTAATGGTATTATTTGGTCTTGGGTTGATTCTGAAACAGGATCAAACTTATCCAATCCTCGGTTCCAAAAATTGAGGATTAACACTGTGTAAGTTAGTCCTAAGGTTAGGGGGTGGACCGGCCTAATCCGAACCATACTCACTCCTAATTCATGCCCTATTTGTGCTCTTGCCTTAAAAGAGAGACGCAATGACCGCACACCCAAGCCAATCAAAATTGGTTTTGTCCACTCCTTTGAATCGAAACCATGTTATGCCACTCTGACTCCAGAAGAATTGGATCGTGTTTTTAAAGTTTCAAATGTATCGGCGGTGAGTCACAAAAGCATTTGTTGAGACCGTACATTATCCTTCAATATGTGCGGAAACCAAATGTGAACGAGCATAGTTTGAAGATTCTTATTCGACTTTTAGTGATTATTACAAGTACCATATTTACTTGATTTAGAAGTAAATCGTGAAAAAGAATCAAACTTGTATTTCATTACATTAATCATACATAATGTGACAATTCACTATCTATCACATCTTTCATGAAATCATCAGCTTTTGCAACTTGACACTAGACATTCATGAGAGAAAGAGATAATAATAATGAACCATAGATAAATTATCAGCATAACAAAATCCACCAAAAATGAACATAAACATATTAATGGTCCAGGAATTTGCCAATGCAACTCTAGTTATTCAATTGCAAGTTGTCTCATATCTTTAATCAGTGATAACATCATATTTCAGTTGGCAATCAAACTTTTTGGGACTTGAGAGACATCATCCTTCAAGAGGCATCTGCTCACCTGCTTCAAAATTTTCTATAGATGTTCTTTGTTTCGAAAATGATATGGATGTGAGGATAGAAACTTTTGTGTAAGAATCTTTTGAAACTTAAGGGGCCGGATATTTGATGGGATAAAGGACTTCAAATATAAAGAAAGATGAGATGGGACTATTTAAAAAGTGGATGTTCAGTGATCATCACCATACAACGTCAGTTTCATCAAGGAATTAATTAAATAAGAAAAGGAAAAATACCTCATAAAAGGGAGAAAATATTAATCATTAAAATACGATGTCAGTACATGCTATGACTCAATTGCATTTTCGCAATAAGTTTAAAGATTTCTGAGTATACTTATTCTAAAAATAATGAATAGATTATTTGTGCAACAGAGAAATAAAAATTGAAAATTATGTAAACATAAAATGATATCTTTCATTTAAAGGTCAATGCCATGAAAACCTCAAATTGGTAATTCTGTAACAAATTTATCCCAAATATATTTTTTAAACACCAAAAATAACAAACTAGTTCACTCATGACAAATTTATTCTACATTAATTTTTTTTACCACAAAAAAAAAAAAAAAAAAAAAAAAAAACCGCAAATTGGTAAAACCTATGACAAATCTCAAATTAAAATTTTCACCACCAAAAACTCATACTAATACACCTATGACGAATTTACCTCTGTTAGCTTCCATCAGATTTATTGTTAAATTTGCTGACCTAGATGATACACAATGACATAGTATGGTGACGTGACAAGTTCACGTGGAAATCCATAAGATAAATATCATGAAAAACCCCAAACTAGTATTTATGTAACAAGGTCAATGATATTCCTATGATAAATTTAACGGTACCCTTGTGATAAAATTTAAAATTTTTCATGATATTAACCCTATGGATTTCCATGTGGACTTATTGCGTCACCATAACACAACACCATGTGTCATCTACGTCAACTAATTTAGCAGTAAAATTTGACAAAATTTAACAAATGATAAATTTGTCATAAGTATACCAATTTGAGATTTCTTGATCATATTGACTAGAAGGTTGATCAAATGGCTTTGGTCACAGATAAATTGCTTGAGACGTTCCAAAAGAAACCACAACAAATGGAATCTAGCAAATCATATTCCTCATCATTATCTAGAGGATTAAACGGCTGAAATGGAAATTGAAGAGACAGATCAAACTCTTCAAGAAGAAAAGTTCATTTTTCCTTCAAACCCATTTTCTCAACCTTAGAGTCTAAATCCAATGGAAAAGATTTCTCCTAAGGCTACATCGATTGCTTCAATCTTTGAAGAAGCCCCAAAGACAAACTAAAGTGATATTGTTACACTTTGAAATCGTATTAAGAAAATGGAAAGGCAAAAGAAGTTAAAAGAGGAAAAAAAGCCAGCTCTAGAACCTTTCCAAGAGACTTCCTCAGCTCATATGATCTCAAATCCACTTGAGGCTTTTTTTGCAAGACCAAAGTTGACAAAAGATATTAACCATTGCTACATTCCAAACAAAATATCTCTGAATGGACTTCAAAATCATATTCATGTTCCTCTAAAAACATGTTAGCCTATGAACTAGAAACACCAAAGTCTTTTGAACTTGCTATCTTTATTACAATCCTCTTGAGGCAAAAATGCATCAAATTCATCTGAGTCAGAAGTAGTACATCTTCATGATCCAATCCCAGACCATAAGTCTTCGACCTCAAAATATTACTTCACACTCGATGATAGTCCATACTCAAAATGGCCAAAAAGACCATGGGAATTTCATACTTGGCTCAATACTAGAGCACTTACTGGTCGAAAGTTGGTATAATAAACTGATTGATTTTGTGAGTAAATTTACGGGAAGCCTAAAACATTGGTGGAGAAGTGTTACTAGTCGAGATCAAACAACATTTTTACTCCAAATAGATTTCCATTAGACAATCCGTGCAATCCACCATTTCTTTACTAGTAAACCAAAATATCTTTTTGAGCTTAGAATAAGATAATCCAAAAGCCATAAGAAGACATTATCATTTCATCCAGAAAATAGAAAAGCAAACTAGAGTAGCATTTCATGATAATGATATCGAATCTGCATTCTTCTTGGAAGATAAACTAACCAAACATACTATGTGTGTGATCTAAACATGGTCACAAACCAATGATAGTTCATCTGAAGAATCCGAAGAAGTTTTGTTCTTTTCAAAAAACCCTGGATCACCAATAATCCAAGATCTTTGTGCATACACTTCCAATAATCTTTCATATTTCCCTATTGAAATATATCCATCCAAATATGACAAGCCTGGTTTTGTCATTGCCTCATTGAAACTAGAGCTAATGCTTATATTGTTGATATAAAGATACTTCAGAAAAATATTGGACTTCATATACCCAATATTTTAACTCTAATTCTAGATATACCTTTGTTACAAGAGTTCGAAGCAAATTCATCATTATACAATTCTTTCCCTAGTGTTTAGTCACTACAAAAATCCTTGGTTTTGGTTCACTAGATAAAGATATCATTATTAATTGGAATATCCTCACACAAAATCATAAACTCAGAATTTTGCCCAATAAACTGCGATTTAATAGACAATTGAAGGAATTTATAGACATCCAAAGATTCTTCAATTTTCAAATAAGCATTTTAGACCCTATCTTGCAAACCTTTCTTGAAGCATGTGCAGATTCTCACTCAAATTTTGTTCGAAAATGCCTTAACCCTTTATGGAAAGACCCTGACTTTTTCATTCCTCTTCCTTTTAAGAAAAATGAGGATGTTAATCCCACCAAAGCTAGTCATCTTGGAATGAATCCAGAGAATTTGCTTTTGACACAAAGGGAATGCTAATACCTACTTTATCAAGGACTAATTGAGCCATCAGATTCTCAATAAGCTTGTGAGGCATTTTATGTTAACAAGCATACTAAGCTGAACAAAAAAAAAAAAAAATAATGAGTCTGTTTATTAATTACTAGCCTCTCAATCAACTCCTGCAAGATGATAAATTTCCTCTGCCTTGTTAGAACTCTTTATTCTTTAGTTTCACCCAAGCCAAAGTGTACTCCAAGTTTGATCTTAAAGCTGGATTTTGGCAATTGAGAATTCATCTTGAAGACAAATTTAAGACAATTTTGTATCCCAAATTAGCATTTCTAATGGACAATACTTCCTTTTGGCCTCAAAACAGCTCCTCCACTATTTCAAAAGGCCATGTGTAGAAGTTTCCACCCTATCATGACCAATGCTCAAATTTATACCAATGATATCCTCCTCTATAGTCCAGATGAGGATTCTCATTGTAAATTATTGGCCAAGTTTATAGAGCTAGATGAAAGCACGTGATTATGCTATCCTAAAAAAAGATGATCATTGCTCGGAAAGAAACTATAGTCTTTAGGATGCATCTCAAAGATGGAACGTACTATCTAGGTCCTCGTATCCCTGAGGAATTGCATAAGTTTCTTGATAAAAATCTCTCCCACAAGTAGGTTTAGCAATTCATTGGGATAGTTAATTATCTAAGGAATTTTGTTCTAGAAATCACAAAATTTGTGAATCCACTACAACAAATGCTTAAGAAAGATGCCTCTCTATGGGGGCCACAACATACTAGGTCTCTAAGCAGACTTCAAAAAAAAAAAAAAAAAAATCAGCATCTTCCCCTGTTGCAACGGAAAAAAAAAATTATAAACAAGTGCTAGTGATGAATATTGGGATGTCGTTCTTTTTAAAGAAATTGATGGGAAGCAAAGAGGTTGTGGACATAAGAGTGGAAGAAGACTTAGACAAGCGAAAATATTACCACTCTACATTCAAAGAAATCCTGATAATAAAATATAGTATCAAGAATTTTGAATTTTATCTTATAGGACATCATTTCCTCGTGGAGATGGACATGCCTTTATTTTCTCAAATGTTGAAGTTCAAGTAGAAGCATATCCCACATTCTTAACTCCTTAGGTGAGCAGAATGGTTTTAAAGTATTCTTTGGAAATCAAACATATTGCAGGAAAAAAAAAATATACTTGCTGATTGTATATTTCGACCAAAAGAATTTGCAACTTCCACATCCATAAACATGTTTGTGGTGAGAAATCCCATAGAAGGTTCCAAGGCTTGAGAGTTAAAGCCTAAATGGCATTTATATTTGTATCCATTAGAAGTCCCCAAGCTCATCGAACACGACACTCTTTTAAAATCTTGGAAGTCTTATGTGACAATACCATTTCCATATTTTAGCAATTATGGTTGTGGCGTCCCAATCTGCCGCCTAGCAAATCCATCGTATTGATTTATCTAAGAGTTTTCACACAAGCTAAAGACCTTTTTATAAGTTAGCATTTATAACATGAATTATAAACGAAACAATCTTATAGCATTGATAGGAGGGGGGAAACATACATCCATTTTAATACGTCTTATTTAAACACGTCAGGTGGTCAATCATAAACGTGAAAGGACCTATATCGGGAGACCAAAAAAAAAAAAAAAAAAAAAATGCACCGCTCCTTATCCTCCACTAAACATCTCCCATGACCATCAGCAAACGATACCACCTAAGCTCACAGTCCTATCCCAAAAAGTTACGACTGTGGCATATTCCCAAAAATGTCTTCCCCTAACTCTTGCTATGGCTCCTTCCGACTGCTACTCCTCACTAGCTCTTCCCTTGCCTCCGCTACCGTCAATAGGGTACAGAATTGGCCCCACTAGACGTTCATCAACCAGCATAAAGACAAACACAAAGCAATACAAAACCCGGCCCTCCGAAGACCCTACATGGACCAACTGTATAATGATATATCTCGCGAATCTCACGTCCAAGAAGTCAGGGTTCGTAAACTCATATAAATCGCCCTAAAAATCTACAGGCGCACTATATCTAGAAATCGGAGTCGCTAGAATAGGAGGCGTGGCTAACTATATGTAAAAAACAATAGGAGTGAGCTATGCCCAGCAAGATAAATAACCAAATCATAAACCAAATGATCCGAGCATCACTCAACTTCTAGGACACATCTAATCGCAACTGTTGTACTTAATCAATTTGTCCATGATGGGGTGCGATGAGAACGCACCATTTCATTTTGATATGCTATGATGGAAAGACACCTTTGAAAGGATGTGAATGAGTCATATAAAAGACTTCTGAAGACAACCGTTGAAAAAGTTGGCAGAACGTACGCTCAGAATTCTCTCCTTGTCTTGTCCCCTTTTCCATCAAAAAAAAGGAAGCCTTATATTTCTTTTTTACAAGAACAATCGGCATTTACGCTGTGGAAATCAGGTGCTTTCCTCGTGATTGCATTCAGACCAACGTGAAGTATCTTTGTTTGTGAGCTTGTGCTTGGTCATCTATGTTTCTCACCCCTCAGTTTGCGCCTATGAAGTATTCAATAAAATGCCTAAGCTAGACCTGGAGATTCAACCCAGGTTGGTTCCAACCCCTTTTTTATGATATAATTATTTTATATTAAAAAATAGAAAGATCCCCAAAAAATAATTTTTTTAAAAAAATAAAAAATGCTTACAAAATAGTTTTTAAGTTTTCTCGTAAGATATGAGGAGAACCTTAAAGAAAAGTAAGACAGTTACAAGTTTTTGGAAACAAACCTTAGATCGTTGTTTGCACACTTCCCCTATTTCTATTACGCCTTTATAATACATGGATTTCTATTTCCTTAGCTCAGCTAGGAATTGAATCTTAGGACTCATGATTGGTATAAAATGCTACATGAATATTGCACTTGATGTTTAAACAAGATTAAGTATCGAAAGAACATTAACTGATTAAATAATGTAATCAAGTTCCGAATTTTAATTTCTTTGATTGCATAAGAGTAAAATATTTCTCGCAATATTTTGCTTGGGTTTCTAATCGATTCACCACAAATTGATTAGTGGCGACTCTTAAATGAAAATGATATGCAGATTAAATACTTGAATCATAAGTTGTGAATTGATGAACTTTGGAAATCTCAAGCTAAGCCTAAACTTAATAAGCCATTAGCCTCTATGTGCCTGTGAAAGGGCTCCCAAGGAGGTCGTGACATTCTATTTCGGAGGGCAAATGTGATTTTCAAGGTCCAATCATAGCCATGTTGTTTTCAGGTCATGTCACTTGGCGATGTTGTAGAGCATTCGAAATAAGCAGTTAATTTGACATATGGCTGGCTATAATACATTATTTACGTGATGATGCATATTGCATGAACCGTGAATTTGAAAATATGGGTTGGAGTCCCTTTCATGGTGCATATGATCGCATACATTTTTTTATTAGTTTCTTTGTTCATGGCTCAATTCCATAAGAATGGTAATTGTCAATTACTTAAACCGTATCTTTGCTCGTTTATTTATCTACCATTTGAGATTCTGAACACGAGGAGTTTAATCGAATGCACGTAAAAAGTGATTAGTAAAAAGTGATTAGAAATTAGTATGGGACTTTATATTAGACTAATTGAATAAGTTTATTAGATTAGGATTTATGACCGCAAAGTTTTGGTTAATTCATAATAGACAACATTTTATTATAAGTTCTATTCAACAGAAGGTTTTATTCAGTCAATAGGTTGCCATTAAATGACTAGCTTTGGCTAAGGGTTTTACCCTTCACGTTATGATAGATTACCGATCATTCCCTAAATTCTGGATGTGGATTTAGGATGTGGTTGTCATACACTAATAAAAAAATCACTTGGAAAAACTGTCCTCGCACGAGATGTGGACAGAAAATCTGGCGCGCTATATAAATAATTGTGCATATTATTAGAAGAGAAAATAATTTGATACTGTTGAATTATGTCTCAAGTTTGAATTCATTATACGATACCCGATACGCGCAAAACATTTTCACATTGAAACGAGGAAGAACGTCGGCGAAGCATTTAATTAAAATTAAGGAGCGTGCGATAGGAGCCAAAAAAGATCCAACCCTTGGCGTTGGAAATAAAGTCTTCAATCCATGGGATTCTTCTCATTTGTCAACATGAAATCTGAAGGGGTGATCGTCCAAATTCTTCGTCATTAAATGCATGCACATGGCCATGTGCATGCATGCTTGTAGAAGAATTGGTTGGTCAACACTTGCTGCTTCTGAAGCTATCTCGTAGGCGCCCAATTTTCTTCTCTTCTTGGTCATCTTTGTGGACATCTTTCGTCTTGTTGCGGATAAAGAAGGAGAGAAGGCAGAAGCTCTTCTACGTGTGTCAGTACATGCTGCTAAGCTCACATGCTAACATTAAATGCATGGAGGCACATGCTTTGAAGATCGGTGCCTTCTGACAATTCTGGAGTACAATATTATTTTGTTTCCTTCTCTTCCACCAATAAAAAGGAGAAGACGTCTGTAGCTTGATAAGCTGCAAAAGAAAACCAGCTTTGCAGTGAGCGAGAGAAAAAGAGCTCGAGAGAGAGTGAGAGGCATGAGCTCCGAGAGTTTTGTGTGGGTTTGAGTCCATTGATTTGTTTTGTTAAATACTATGGATATCGGGTATAAAGTAGGGCTGGAAAACACTTGAGTGCATATGTTGGATTGTAATCCTGTAATTCTCCGATTTATAATGGATTGATTTGCTGGCTCTCCCCGTGGACGTAGGTTCCGACACTCGGACCGAACCACGTAAATTTCTGGTGTCCTTTATTTTATTGTTCCTCGTTTTATTTCGATCGATTTCTATAGCTCCCGACATAATTGCAAAATTACGATCCGCTTCCGCTGCGACACCAATTAACAACAGATACCTTACTTTGATTTCCAACATCTGATGGGCGGCAATTATTTGAACCACACTGAACTTCTATTTTCTTGAAGGGGACCCTAAATTATTACAATAAGAGCTTTTTGAATGCAATGCTACGGACGTCACCCCATAGCGAAGCATCCATTAAGTTCATGCGGGGAACATTGAACATCAATTCAAGCAATTAGTTTGCATTGATCTCACTTTAATTACAAGCTAGAAACGTTGCCACTTTTAAAGGAGATGTCTAAAAAAGACTGGAAATCCGTACTATCTCGTGAACGTTAACACTTGCAACTAATTTATCAAGATTTATTTGAGTTCTATATGGGACACTTTTTTGTACTAGGAATCGGACCAAAATCCACTGATTATAATTTTATGAACCGAGAGCTAGATTAGCATCCCCTAAAACCACCTAAAATCAGCCGGTCTGGTCTAGTTTGGACATTTTCCAGCTCAAGTGGTCCTCTATACTCATCCCTAGTCACACAAGTACGAGTTTTGGATAGGGTAATATGTCACCACAGGAAGAATTTTGAGTTTTTTGTGACTTTTTTCTCAATGTAATTGCTCATTTAACTTTCAGGAAAATGCCAAACATTTAATCATAGTAGTGTCATGATTCGCAAGCAAATTTCTCCGATCATAGATGGAGAAAATGTCAAACATTTGAATGGGATCCCCCTCCATTGCTTCCACTTCTCGTGAGAAAATTTCTTTGATATAGATGGAGAAAATTTTTCAACCACGAGTACACGCAACATCCAATATTTTGCAATTTTAATTATTTGTTAGCATTTGTCTTATTTTAAAGAAGCAAACAGCGAGGGGAAAAAACAAAATTAGATATATGTTCATTTCAGTTGAGAGACCAAGACAAAAACTGCATTTTTCCAAAAAAAAAAAAAAAAAAGGCTAAAAGTAGCATCAATTTCTCAAATAAGGACGTAAAGTGGATCTTATTTTAAATAAGAGTTTAAAATGTTTTCACTTTCTGAAATAAGGACATCATATGAACCCCCCCCCTTTTTTTGTTTCCTAATAAGGGTCTAAGATGGCCATATCAATCTAAGTGTTGGTTAAGAGTATTTTGTTCTTTACTTTTTTTTTTTTTTTTTCTTTCCTTTCCTTTGTCCTTTTTTTGATTTTTTTTTTCATAAAAAAGAAAAAAAAAAGGTAAAAATTTAACAAAGAAAAAGAAAAAAAAAAATACAAGCAAGAGGGCTAGCCCCAATCCTCCTACTTGTATCATAGGGTCAAGGCATTGGCTATGGTCGACAAGTTCGCTAGCACCTTATCGAGGCCCGGTGACCTTCACCAAAACTAAGAGAGAGCTGTAACCCTCTCCCAGATCTGGGCACTCACATGAAAATGATGAAGCAAGCATTCGACCAATCTCGTAATGGGAATCATCTTCTTCGTCTTCAGGTTCTTAGGAGGTTTCAGATTTCATTGGTGACCATGACCTTGTAGTTGTTCTGCAACATGGAGTTCTTGCAATGAGCGATCACACCTTGAATCGTGCCCTACAACTCCTCCGTTAACAAGGCATCCAAATTGCAACCTCCTCTCGTCCAGACCCATCCTCCTCTTCCGCCACTGAACCTGCTCTGGCAAAGGGTCGCAACCCTCTCTTGGTTCCGGTCATCAGCCCTTCCGGAGGGGCCGATGACCCCCCTAGCCATAGTCAACACCTTGTCCCGGCAAGGGGCGGTGACCATAGGCGGGCCTGGGCCTTTTTTTTGTGTTTTTTTTTTTGAGTTTTTTATTTTTTTTCTTTCGTGAATATGTCTTTGGTATGAAAAGAAAAAAAAAATAAAGGAAAGAAGAAATAGAAAAATGAAAGAAAATAATAATAAAAAACAAAAAGAAAAAAATGCCCTTGACGAGTCAATGAAGTCAAGCTCTTCCTTGAGACTAATATGGCCAGTTCAAGTCATTATCTGAAACAAAACCCACTTCAAATATTTATTTGAAAAAATGATAATACTTCAAACTCTTATTTAAAACAAGATCCAATATATCCTTATTTAAGAAAATGACAACACTTTATGTACTTATTTGGAATTTTTCCCAAAACCGCAACTACACTAGAATATGACATTGCCTTGCTAATAAATAACCAAGCAAATGCCAATAAGACTCATTGTAAGTATATTGAATAAGTACACAAAGAATAGAAATCCTAAAAGAGAACAACATGACGATTGTGTTAGATACTTAATTGAATGCGTGGTCTCATGACCGTGTAGTTTAATGATTTCAAATAGACTCACATTAACCTAGCATTATTCAATCCATCGTGGTATAAGTTAAAAAGCAAAAGATGAACAACTGTTCATCTTCCTCGTGAATTCCCGTCCGAGTTGCTGCTGTCCTACTGGATGCCGAACCAACGCCTCCGGCGCACCAGCCCGTGAGCCCTCCTCGTCGACCCAGCCGCCGGACACCTCACTGCTCCACCCCCGACGCCCGCGCCAGTAGCTTACGCGTCAGCCGCCTGCCCGTGCACCTCCGCGACGCCTCTGCCCGCACCACCGCGCTGCTCCCGAGCCTGAGCGACCTGCAACTTGTCTCCACTGCTCGCCACAGCATCCGAGCGACCACCCGAGCCGGATCTACAGCCCTCCACCTGACAACCCGCGATCCTCACCAGCATCTCCGTCTCCATCTCCTCGTTGCAGCCACCGGCGCCCGATGACGACCAACGCCCGACACCCACAGCAGCCCGTCATCTAGTAGCCTGAGGCCACAAGCGACGCACGCGACACCTGCTCACCACGCTACTACCGCTTTGCTGCCGTTGCTGATCAACTCCCGCGCCGGTCACCGCTGTTCAAGCCCCGTGCCGCCTCTACCGCGCCTGCATAGTGTCCTCAGCCGAACATTTATAAAAAAAAAGAAAAAGAAAAATTAGGTGTCCTGTCATTTAGAAATCATGTTTAGGGCATGCATTTTTATTAGCATTTTTTTTAGGGTTAATACCCTGAAAATCCCCAAACTGGTATACTTGTGACAAATTTACCCCAAACTATTTTTTTGACCACCAAAAACCCAAAACCGGTATACCTTTGACAAATTTACCCCAAACTGGTACACTTGTGACAAATTTACATTTTGTTAGTTTTCATTAAATTTTATTGTCAAATTATTAAGTTAAATTACACGTGACAGTTAACTAGTATATCGATTTAGGGTTTTACGCATTGTTTGTTACAGTTTACAATTTTTGTGATTTTTTCGTGGTATTAATCTAATTTACCATAGGGTATATTTGTCACAAATTTATCAGTTTTGGGTTTTTTGTGGTCGAATAAATTAGTTTAGGGTAAAATTGTCGTAAATGTACCAGTTTAGGGTTTTTTATAGTCAATCAGGATAAATTTGTCACAAGTGTACCAGTTTGGGATTTTTCATGGTCAAAAAAATAGTTTGGGGCAAATTTGTCACAAGTGTACCAGTTTGGGGTTTTTTAAGGTATTAACCCTTTTTTTTTTTTATTGAATGTTACTTTATTGATTGTGCACCTGCATGACCACCATTTGCATGTTAGTAGCTTAGGTTAAAATTAATCAATATTGCCTGCAAAATATTTTTGAAATTAAAATAAAAAGTACCGAAAGGGCATTAGACTAATCTAGCGTAACCATGTCCCCGGATCTACTGAATCTCTGGTTCGCAAAAGTAAAGTATTCTCCCATACTTTACTTGGGTTTCTAACCAACCTTAATTGATTAGTGGCGGCTCTAAATTGAATATAATTGCATGTCTAAATAGATTAATTTCTTAATATCAAGTCGCAATTGGTAGGACTTGGGAGGGTTCGTGCCAAGTCTTCGAACTTAGTAATCCATTAGCCCTTTTGAATAATTCACCCTTCAAAAAAATTTGGAAAGGTCGCGACAGCTTGGCGACTCTGCTAGGGACAGAGTTAAAACTCATAGTGGACATAGGCCTGTTTCATTTAATATATATATATATATATATATTTTGTTTGGCACCATGGAAACAAGGTACGCTCCTAACATGAAGTGTTAAATGTTCTTGCAGATGAGAGGTATAAGGGGAGTAGTCTTTGCTAACCCTTGTTTTGCAGGTTGGAGTTAAGAATGAATGGTTGAATTTAAACTATAGAAGTGTTGTTTGCAATTAAACTGTTGTGCATGTTTTATTGTTTTTAGCACTACACTATCGCACACACAACCTGCTGCCGAACCTGGGTTGTGATAAGATTCTTAAGATGGTGTTGAGAAGGATACTTCCTCTAAAGCGAGACTGCTATATAGAGGTTGGCCTTCTCTTCCCCGAAAGTTCTTCATGGTGTCGAATGTGTTTGTCCATATCCACGAGACTGCGTGATTATTGGGTATTCCATTCGACTGAGCCAGAGTTAGGGGGACCTGACATGTTAATGCAAGACTACAACGGTCAGATCATCCTCTTAGCTCCACTTTGTTAAGCCATTTAGACAGAAATCGATCCTCACTTTTCATGCGTGTGTCTATGTGATTGTCATCTATTTCTAGTGAAGATAAGTTGTTTAAATTCTTCGCAATTTATTTACTGTAATTTTGTCAGTCCATGACAATTAGGTTTCATCATCGGTCTTATTTTATATGCAATGGGAAAAACCAACGTACAATTCATTTCCACTCCCAAAAAAGAGCTCAAGAGGTGGTAGAACCAATTAGATCAAGATGGTCAGAGATACGTGAAAGCCAGGATCGCCCGACTTCTTCCGTTGTTAGAAATCAACATCCATTCTGGTGTTATACAGGCGTTGCCTCACTTCTGGTGTCCACAAACTTCCACCTTTGTGTTTGGTGAGTTCGAATTGACTCCAACACTCGAAGAATATAGTATTGCCATTGGAATGCCCCTAGAAAAGGAACTTGTTAGGCCGACTATCGGTATAGATTCTATCTCTGAATTATCTCAATTTTTAAAAATCGAAGCCGAAAGAGTAAGGAAAGTCGTCAAAGCCAACTGTTTTGCATGTCCATTTTCATTCTTAGAAAAATGTTTTGCAGACCAACCAATGATTTCAAAAGCCAGGATTTTCATGTTAGCATTTTTTGGGCTAATCGTTTTTCCTCATCGAACAAATGCCATTAATCCTGCAATTTCATGGGTGATTAATCGGGTTTGTGACAGGCTGAATTATGTGAATATGATTTTAGCTAAAACATTTTTGTCATTAACCCGTTTCAAACAAAATGAGGAAAGGACAATGCGTGCCCTCCCTGAACTTTTGCAAATATGGTTTTTCTCCCACATAAGAGGGTTTGGGCATCTTATAAAACAATTTAGGATAGACGATTCTCGGCATCCCATACAAAAATTTGCAATTCTAGAACGTTTTTCCCCACATAAACAGCATGCCCGTTGGATTAATTTTTTGAAAAACCCTAATCCTAAGGCATTCTTATGGCATACTAAATGGCTCTAAATTGAGGAAGCTCGTTTTTTCACACAAACATGATGGACCAATCCCGTTGTTGGGCCTTTCCGGTGCTACTTCCTATTATCCACATAGAGTGGCTCGTCAATACAAAGCTCTTCAAGAAATTCCCCCACCTCTCAGGATAGATTTGTTCCAAGTTCATTTCATTCAAAAGGATTACGACTACTTCAACGAGATCCAGGAGATCATTACTACATGGAGCGAATGTCATCCAGAGAAAATTTTGGTGCCCATGAGACTGAAGGGCGATGAGGAGATTCACTATGCATCGGCGTTCTACATCCAACAACACCGGATTCCTGCCGCCTTGCGTCCAATAGTCCCTGATGTGACCGAGAAGCCCACCCAACGAGCACAAATTGAGCATCTTAAGCGGAAAGTGGAAATGCTCGAAGCTGAAAATAATAAGCTTCGCAAGGCGTTGGGTTCCCGAAAGCATATAAAATGAGATATTTTGTTTTCTTAGTTCAATGTCTAGGGACTTTTATTTCAGTTTAGTGTTTTCAGTTTTTAGTTTGATGTTTAGGGAATTGAATTTCAATTCTTAGTTTAATGTTAGGAAGTTGGGTTCAATGTTTAAAATAAATCTTGAATAAAATCAAGTGATTAGATCATTGTCATGGACCGATCTCATTTGTTATAATACTTACCGTATTTTTTTTCCCTTAGGTAACAACATGGCTCATCCAAGATCACCAATTCATACTCGTTCTAGGGCAACAATGGCTGATAACACCGAACAAGTGCGTGTTGCTAAACAAGCTCGTATCGCCACCCTTGAAACGGAAATGAAGCAAGTCCTAAATGTTCTTGAACAGCTTTCTAAGCAAATCGATTCTCTTTAAGCAAACACTGCTCCACCATCTCCGCAAGTTGAAGTGGTGTTACCACAACATGCTACCATGGTTGATCCGAGGGATAAAGGCGAGAATTCATCCACAGTTGGGCCATCATCCTCTGATGATGCCTCCAAGGTTAAAATTACTGACGCGCCTCAAATTGTTGTTGATGATGAGGTACAAGTGATACCTTCAACTGTACCAAAAACTGAGCAGGAAAAACGCTTGATAAAAATCGAGGAGAAACTTAAGCAGCTGCAAGGTTCATTTACCCAAGACCCAACTAATCTGTCTCATTATGCAAAGATCAAGATGCCAAAGAAGTTCAAAATGCCAGACTTTGGAAAGTATGATGGCACCTCTTGCCCGAAGATCTATCTACAGACTTATGTGGTTAGGATCACCCAATGTGTTGATAACATCCCCTTGATGATTCAACAATTTCAAGCAAGCCTGACAGGGCCGGCACTGCAATGGTACATCATGAAAAAGATTAATCTAATGGAGACTTGGGAGGATTTGACCGATGCCTTCTCCAAGCAATATAAGTATAATATTGATGTCACTCCATCTCGAGAAGATTTACTTCGCACTAAGAAGAAGAGGACGGAATCTTTCAGGGCATACGTCACAAGATGGAGGACCGTAGCTGCTCAAATTACTCTGGAGCCGACAGAAAAGGAGCTGATGGATTTGTTCATGAAGACACTCCCGCCTGACTATTGAAATCAGATGCTGGGATCGACTGCCGAGTCGTTCAATCAGCTAATCCCTGTTGGCGAGCGAATTGAAGTAGCATTGCGTGATGGATGGGCGTTTAATCAAACTGGCTTGTATGGGAGAATCTCAACCAAGAAGGACAAGGAACCTGTAGTGGAGGTTAATGCAACTTATGTTCAACCACCTCGCCCTACCCCAAACACCCAACAGGGAGGAACGCGACCATTCTTTTACCAGTAGAAAAACTCTTCCAGGCATCAATTTATGCCACTTCCTAAGCCCTTGTCCAAGATCTTACCAACCCTTCAGAAGAAAAGATTACTTGCTAAGGAGCCTAGGCGACCTAATCCCGAGCGTTTCCTCAACTATGATCCTTCCAAGACATGTGCTTACCATATGGGGGAGGTAGGGCAGTCTGTTGACGATTGCTATACGCTGCAACATAAAATCCAAAATCTTTTAGATGCCAAGGTGGTCTCATTCCATGATGCACAACCGAACATCCAGAATAACCCACTCCCTAACCACCGAGAAGCTGTGAATGCCATTTTCAATTTTGATGCTGAGCCGACCATGTTTCAGATGATGCATGAGGAAGCAGAAGTGATGGACACCCTGGGGCAACCGAGTGGCAAATTCGATTACTATGTAAAGTATTCGGCTCCTCCCAGCTCCTACATCGACCCACGGGATATCATCCCAGATGGATGGGGCGGCATAGATGATCCTGCATCTCCAAAGATTGAGAGCTCTAATGATGCACTCGAAGGAATGACTGAATTATTTGAAGATAATTTAGTGTTTGCCATCGACGAAGCTCAAAAGTAGGAGAATTTTAATTATTTGCACACTCCTCTGCACAGGAGTCTTTATTGCTTTTCGTATTTGCATATTTTCATTTTTAATTCTAGGATTTCCCTCATTTCAGTAATGTAATTTGCTTTTCATCCAACAAAATGTATTGAGATTTTTCATGTTTTAAGGGCATGTTAAAGTACACCAAACTAGCCCTGTGATGAAATCCTACCCAAAAGAAAACGGCAAGGAGCTAATTTTGAAGGCTGGGCTTCTTCATGTTCCCTTGAAAATTTTTTCAAAAAAAAAATCATCTTCTAGCATGCATCTAATTTACCCTGTTTGTTTCTTTTAATTATTTGTTTTATGTTTTAGGTGCAGCCCTGTGCGCATTTAAGAAACCTCTATGAGCTCCCTTGCAAAGAGGGGCAAGACATAGACACCTAACAGCTTTGACTTTATGATTTGATAGAGCATGGCCTTTTTATCATTATAGAATGCTTTCACATGATATTGAGCAATTCACCAATTCCACTTGAAATTTATCAAAATAGATAATTCAGTGAAGGATGTTGAGTTACTTGAACATGCTAAATGATGCTGAATGAGGCATGAAAGGCAAGCCTTATCCCATACACAGTCCATTGTCTATACATTGTGAGGTGAGTATGGAGACGTCCTGTGTTTCAAGGTGAAGAGTTTCTTGCATGAAGTACAATAACTAAAATGACGAGGGGCAATTCATTTCTCTACAGTGAACCTTTGTTTAACCCTTCTTTGAGTCAAAATACTTGAAGAATTTATTTCATACTACCCCTGTCAAGGACCACCCCACATCGGGGCAAATGGAGGTAAGTTGACATTGAAGGAGAGTGAAATGGAAAGAAATTTTCTTGCTCTCACTTGCATCAATCTTCAAGTCATGCTATTACATTGAATTCATGTGGAAATTTAAGTGCCTTAGGATGATGAAGAGCATTTCTTTCACTATCCTACACACTTATATCCTTTGCATAGCCCACTTGAGCTTGCAATTTCATTTCTTTAAACCCAATTGGTGATCATCCCCCACACTGGGGCAAGGCAAGAGATAGATGAAGACCCTTGAAAGTTCGAGTGTCATTCAAAATAGAACTAAGGGGCATGAAAAAAGCAGTGTGCCTGGTAAAAGCAAGGCCAATGCCTGTGAAAAGAAAAGAGAAATGATTGATGAATTAGGGGGCATAAAAAAAGCGGTGTCCCCGATCGATGCCCATCCTCAAAGAAAATGATTTTAAAAGAAAAAATGTTGAGAAAAGATCTCCAGTTGAATAATCATTGGCATCAGGTGATAAACTCTTGAGCTAATAAAGAAATTTGTCAAGAAGACAATCTGTGGCAAAGAAAACTGGTGGTAATGTCAAGATAATCACCAACTCTTACCCATTACACACATCTTTGAGCCTAACGATCCTTTCGTTTCTCAAACCCAAGAACCAAGCCTATGTTACGTCCCTTACAAAGTCTTTCAAATTATGGCACTTGAATTAACATAGGAATTCATATGTTTTAAGCATTGCTCGAAGAAGTGCAAGCAAGATTATTTTTTTCTCATTTTGCAGGGTTCTTGACTTGTAAACCCGGAGATGATTACAAAATTGTTCTTTCAATAGCCTTAACTCAAAGAGTCTCTTTTGCTAAGCCATTGACCAAACTCACATTACAATCCTTATCAAAGACCTCTCAGATTGGTAAGGTCGTACTGCTCGCAAGAAAATTTGAACTCTTGTTGACAAGATGATAAGATTGAGTGATATATTCCCGCATCAATGGTCGGGACAAATAACCCCTCCTAAATGAGAGCGAGTGAAAAAGCCTTTTTCACACCAAGAGTGTCTCATTTAACATGTTCAAGAGATTCACAGCTCAGTGAAAATTGTCTTGATAATTTTTCCCGTAGAAGCTTGATAAAGCCATCATGCATGGACCTTCATTGAATTTATCCTCAAAGACCAAAAAATAATTGTCTTTGGAACCCTGAGTTTGTTCAGTCATCTTGGTGCTTGATGAGAATTCCAAGTACCCATTTATAAAATGTTTTCAAATGTCTAGTTTGAGTTCCAGATATTTGAACCTTTAAATGCTTGATGTGACTTCCAAGTGTTTGTCTTTTCAAACGTCTGATGTGATTTTCAGATGTTTAGTAAAGTAATTTCAAATGTCTAGTGTGAACTCCAGATATTTGAACCCTTAAATGCTTGATGTGACTTCCAAGTGTTTGTCTTTCCAAACGTCTGATGTGATTTCCAGATGTTTAGTAAATGTTTTCAAATATCAAGTATGAATTCCAGATATTTGAACCTTTAAATACTTGATGTGATTTCCAAGTGTTTGTCTTTTCAAAACGTCTGATGTGATTTCCAGATGTTTAGTAAATGTTTTCAAATGTCCAGTATGAATTCCAGATATTTGAATCTTTAAATGCTTGATGTGACTTTCAAGTATTTGTCTTTTCAAACATCTGATGTGATTTCTAGATGTTTAGTAAATGCTTTTAATTGTCTGACATAAGAATCAGATTATTGAAATTTTAAGTACTTGATGCAATTTCCAAGTGCTTGGGATCTGATGAGAGTTCCAGATCCCTAAAGACTTGAGCCTTTCAATTATCTAAAGAGATTTCCAGATGTTTGTCAAGTCTCATAGGAATCATTTCACTCCTAATAATACTTTTCTGAATCTCCAGATAAGTATGACAGGTACGTGTTCTTCTTTGCATTTGCATTTCATCGAGCGTGGACACATTGAGATCTACGTTCTTGATCAAATCATTGCATTTACATGGTATTCTTTATTGCATGACCTTGCATTTATTTGAGTTCATTTCTTTAAAAAAAAAAAAAAAAAGTCATTACAATTAACATTTGCATATGCATTTCATATTCATTTTGCATTCATTCTGCATGGTTTAAATTTAGGTGTCATTTATCTTTGAAAGAAACCTCTACAAGCTTCCCTTCAAAGAGGGGCAGTTATTGACACCTCATTTAAATTTAGAAAATAGAAATAGAAGATAATCTTTGATTAGAGAAAAAAATTTTAAAATTAATTTTGAATTCAAAAACTCAACCGTGTGATTTTGGAGCCACTTTGTTGTTGAGAAGTTGAGCCAAAATCTCCACCTGCGAAACAAATTCGAGTTTTCACTTTATAAATAGAGGATGCGAGACGTGAAAATGGGGGGGGCCTCTCTTCATCTTTCGTCGAAGGAAAAAATAGAAAACTGAAAGAGAAAGAAAAAGTGTGGAGGCTTCTCGGGGTTCGAAAGAAGAAAAAAGAATGAAAGGTTTTTTCATGGCTTTTTTGTTCATGCCTTTGAGGAAAATCTACTGAAGGAAAAGTCAGAAGAAGTGTGCAGAGAGAGAGACAGACAGAGACAGGAGACGTGAAAGCGACGTGAGAGAGAGAGAGAGAGAGAGAGAGAGAGAGAGAGGTGAGAACAAAAAAAGAAAAAGAGGAAAAAGCAAAAGATGAACAACTGTTCATCTTCCTCGTGAATTCTGAGAAAATATTGGCTAGGTTTTACACTCCACGTTAGCGAGATGTAAGACCATTCAAAATTCGACATGTGGTTCCACGTGTAAATGGCGTCAGAGGTTCAAAATTCGCTCGGCGCGCTCTCTCCTGCGGACCTGGCCTACCACTCTGATGCTCTCTCTCCTCTATGACCCTGTCGACTCGTCCTCTCTCTCCTCTCTCTCTCTCTCTCCGTTCTCCGTTCCGTTGCGGGGAGAGAACAAAAACCGCAGGTGTGCTTTCATATGCTCTTTCCCCTCCTCTACTCTCCCTCTGCTGCTTGCTTCCATCTTCCCCCCACCCTAACACTGACGTTGCCGACGCTCCTTCGCACGACGCCGACGCCTCTCCACCCCTCCGTTGCCCCCGACTCCGACGCCAATGCCGCCAACAGTTTCACCTCCGCCTCCGCCTCCACTTACGCCCCCGAACCCGACGTTGACGCCGACGCCCCTGCCTCCCTCTCACGACCTCCGATCCCTTCTCTCTCTCTTTCCTCCTTGAAGTCGCGCCTCTCTTCCAGTTAACCGTGATGCTGACACTCCTCTACCGGTTACCTCCGTCGCCCCTGACTCTGACGCCTCTCAAGCCGGTTGCCTCCGTCTTCGCGGTTCGGTGAGGTCTCGAGTATGCCCTCGTGCTGCGTCTCTTCTTCCTTGCTCAGCAACACCGTATTGCCTCTCTCTCTTTCTGAGTGTGTCTCTTTGTGCATTCTTTCATCCATGAGGCAAGCATTTCAACTAGGGTTCAGGGGTTTCGCCACCCCTTCTTTGAGGTTCGTCCGGGTACCTCTTATTTTTGCGTGAACCCAATTTTATAGTCTTTCTTTCTAGATGACTACCCTTTTCACTTCGATCGGTCCTTTAGCAAAAGCGACTGCTAAGCGACAATGCGACGGCAGTTTCGAATCCTAGGTTTCGCTCTGTGATGCTAAGTCTTGCTTTGGTTCCTTAAAAAGTTGCTAACTTTTTTGCACATTGTAGCTTTGAGGCTGCTCCGAGATTCTGGGTTGGTCTTTCTATCGTCTTGCTCGGAGCGAGCGAAATGGTGTCCAAAAGGGGCGTGTCGAATTCGCCGACACCTGAGTCAGCAGCGACTTCTGAGGACAAGAAAGGGAAGAAATCGAAAGGATTGGTGGCTTCAGTTCCTAGTTCTACTAAAAGTCATGTCAAGGTATTGTCTTTTAATCGAACCTATCGTTCCACCCCCGTTTTGGGGACTTGACCATTTAGCATTCTTTTTTTTCTGCAGAAAAATTCAGGTGCAAGCATTGGTGAAGTCGTGTTGCCTAATAATGACCCGGCCAAAATTGAGGCAATGACATTTCACGAATTGAGAGCTACATTGAGGTGGGGATGAATTGTTTTAGTTGCAAGCGTGTGATAGTTGTTATAGTGTTTCCTGCATAACCTTTATAGTAAGCAAAAATCAAGTTTTTCTATTTGATGCTTGCAAGGGAGATTATTGAGCAAGGAAGTGAATATTACTGATGGAAAACCATGAGGTCTTGAGAATTTGCCTTCAACAAAGAGCAATTTGTTTATGAAAATGAAATTTTTTGCATCACGCTTTTTCTCAAAATGATAATGAAACCTGTAAGCCTTTTTTGTCTTTCTATGGTTGTTTCTGAGGCTTGTAAATTGTTATTATAAAGCATGTGGGAAGAGTGCATGAAACGACTGGGTTGAAGGACTAGCTCCCTACCTACTGTTGCAGTTTAGAGGCATTCTGATTTGTTCCAGCGAGTGCATTTGACCCCAATGAATTGTCATATTTTGACCGAGAATGTCGCAGTCTGTATAGACATTTTGATGTTTTAATCTAGTTAATTGATATAATAATATGCTTGTAGTAGGGTTAGTCCATTTGCTTTGTGTCTATTCGAATGAAATGCTTCTCATCTTAAATAAAGATCACATCCAATGATCAGTTAAGTTGCTTATGAGATATGATTAGCATCTCAAGTGATGTTGGATGAATAATAAAATCGACATGAGTTGCACTTTGTATGCTATGAGTTCCACCTGAATCTCTGCAGAAGCATAGTCACAAAAAACAGGCGAGAATTAAGTCTTGATCTCTATTCGATAGATAAATAGCTGCTCCAAGCAAAGAGAGAAATTATGTTACTTAGTTGAATATATATATATATATATATATATATATATATATATATATATATATATATGGTCCATAGACTCTGTGCTTTGAAATGGCCTAGCTAAAATGTGATGAAAGATGATCAAATTGTGATGTACTTTAAGCCCAAGTATAATAGTTTATATTATTGGGCAATTAGAGTTTTCTTTTATTATTGCGAGTGTTTTTTCTCACATCTATCTTCCTGGTACTTAGGACCTTGTAGGGGAAGTCGCTCAGAATCTGCACGAGTATTTTAGAGCTGTATACAAGGTTGATCATATTCTACCTGGAATGACATCTTTCTGATGTGAATGACATTCTCTTGCATGAATATCTCTAGTTTTGAAGTTATCTGACATGGCTTCATCCAGGTGGTTACTGAAGCAGACATCGAAGAGTTTGAGGCAAACTATAGAATCTTAGCTGGAAACTATACGAGAAATTCAAGGGTAACATGAACAGGTCGGGTTGATATGTCCTTTTTCCTCTCTTTTTTTCCTTTCTTATAGATGCCTATCTGACATAAAAGTATTTGAAATCTTTTGTACCTTTTCCTTCACAGGCTTTTCTGTTCGATGCTCTGCTTAGATCCCAAGCTTGATTACCACCGCTTTAAGGATATCATTGATGATGCAATAGCAGCAGGTTGGTTTTTTGTTGATCTCTTCTTGACCGTTAGATTTACTCTTAAACCTTAGTCAAAATTTGAGACTTCAAGCAAGGCTGGGCTTCATCGTATTTTATAGAGTTTAATAAAAGTGAGGTCAATATGTAAAAAATAATTTTCTTTCACAATGATAATATTTAGCACAGGTTGCTCATTTACTTTTATGGAGAGCATCCTTTTTTGTCTTTTTATGTTTCTAAATAATGCTGGTCTGAGGATACTGGTGTTTAGTAGCCTAGATCTTATGCGTGCTTGATAATGTAGCGTACACTATCCTGTTATAGTGCTTAATGCATGCTCTGTTTCTCTGTGTCCTACAGGAACGTTGAACACAACCAAGGCATACGAGAAGTGGGCAAGGCAAATTTCCAAAACTAAAACACCTACAGATCCTCTTAGAAAGAGGGGGAAGTGAGGGACACAGCTGCACTGGGCTTTCTATTCTGCATAATTTTTGCTTCGATTTCTTGACTGTACTGTTAGTAGTATGTTCTTCTTTTGAATTGGAATGCTAACCTTTGTTTCCCATTTCTGATAGAGCGAAGAAGTTAGACGATCTTCTTGCAATTATATCTTAGCGCCGTAGCGAGCGAAAGGAGCATTTTGATTCCATGTTTTCATCTCTGGTGAATAAATATGGTGGTGGAATGCAGAGTTTGGAACCTAGTGAAGAAGAGTTTGAGGCTGCAAGAAAGAAACTTGAGAGCCGAAAGTCTGCCAAAAAGTCCAGGCAGAAATAACAGGAATATGTGATGTAGCTTTTGATTGGATTAACTGTGTATAGCTTTGGTTGCTTTGAGCACTCTCTTATGCTCCTAATTTCTGTAGCCAAAATTGGTGTTTGATTTCCCCTTTGTTTGGATGATATTTTGGGATGACAGATGCTCAATGCACTCCTGGTTTGTTTCCTTATCTTCTGGCAGCACAAGAACTACATTTGTTGTAATACTGGAAATTGCTGCCTATAGTTTTGTGCATGCTTAAGTTACAGGATCTTTACTTTCCCAAATGGGATTGGACTACTTTTCTACCAAATGGCTGATCATTCTCCAGGGGTTCATTTGAACATTAAAAAGACTACCAATGAATGTTCAGCAGCTTCTAGATGAAGAAAAACTAGAGAAGCTCAAGTTTTGGATTATGAATATGGTTTTATTCATTCTGCTTTCTTGCTTTCATCAAAACCACCTGTTTAATTTCGGTCTATCGCATAAGGTGATGGCATGAACAAATTGTAGTAAATATTATTTTAACATTAACTCAAGATATCGTTGATTATCCTTGAGAGATTAGTTTAATTCCATATTTATGCTATCCTTGAATAGAGGGGGGATGTACATATGATCTTTTGAGCAGAAGACTTGCTCAATGTACTTCATCTCAATTGTCATAAAACAGTGGAGCCAGATTTTTATTTTATAAGACTTGCTCTCAGATCTCTTTGTTAGCTTGGCAAAACAAAACTTGTTAATGCTTCCCGCAGAACAAGTAGGCATCAAGCAATTTTAGGTTGCAGTAAACTCTCAATTCTAAGATGAATAAGGTGAAAGCTTACGTGATTCAGTCAAAATTCTCGATTGCGACTTCAGAGCAATGTCTTTGTCTAACAAGATTAGAACCGATCAAGATTTTAGTATAATGCCATGGCCGCATCTTGGGGTTAGGAGCAATATGTCCTACTTGACTTAGCTGGAAACAGTTGAAAGGAGAACTAGAATTTAATTGGGTGTCCAGCGCAAGGACGATCAACAAGTTGGGAATTGGATACATTTTGTGCAGATTTTGTTTGCAGAGCCTAGGCCAGTTCACATGCTAAAATGCACAAGAGACGTTCTGCATGCTTACGATTTGCCAAATCTTAACTAGTAATACTTCAAATCACAAATTTTTACAACCTGAATGACACCATCCATCCGAGATTCTGAGTGGCACGTCATTATAGACACAAATTCCGTACCCAGCAACAAATAAATTGTGCTATCATGAGCTGTGTTGCAAATGTTGTTTACATGAGAAAATGCCCTCAATGCTGAAGCTTCAAGACATGAACTAGCTGGCATGCTGCGCTCACAGGAAGTCAAACTAGCATCAGATTAGAATATGAGAGCCTTCAACGCAGCTCTCGCATTCCAAGATATTATCAAATTCTTATTGCCTTGATGATGAATGGGGTTTCCTTTAGCAATAGCATCCTGGGCAGCGGTCCAGTGATCAGAGGGGTAGCCATGCATATCAGAAAAGTGATGCCGATGCACCATCTTGAAGAGCAACCAGAGGTCATCCGTCTAA
Source organism: Eucalyptus shirleyi (assembly GCA_017140165.1). Classification (NCBI taxonomy): domain Eukaryota; kingdom Viridiplantae; phylum Streptophyta; class Magnoliopsida; order Myrtales; family Myrtaceae; genus Eucalyptus; species Eucalyptus shirleyi. The sequence goes on from CM029450.1 coordinate 45,954,463, forward strand.
TCTCATCTATTTAGTGCAAACTGCTCTGGATTAGGGCCACCTGCATAGGCCAAAAGTCTAGATTTAATCAGTTCATGAGATTTGTCTTTATTGCATGGTCTCTAGGTAGCTGGATCTTTTCACCCATGCTGAATTATAGGAAGTTGCTGCACTTGCAGTTGAACCTGATCAAATCCACCTGCTTTCATCAGGCAATGCACCCAGTAGGTCCAAAACTTTTGAATAACATTATAGCTGAATTACCAGTTGCATTGGATTTTGGTGAACTCCGATTGAGGAGACTGACTTTGATATCCAGCGCAACCCTTGCACAGCCCTTGCACCAGCAACTGTGTGCTTCCCACTCTTGCTAGAGCTTCCCGTGACAATGTTGTTACCAGGACAAGCTGCAAGCTTAGCTTGTTCTTGCCTCGGCAGCATGTCCATGTGGCACTTGGAAGTTAGGAAATATATTGGTTGTGGTGGCACTTCCAAAACAGCCTCAGTTATTGATGGAAAGAATGGGACTTTTTGGAGTCTAGCATCTTCACTTGCCATAAAGATTCCTATAGAGTGAGAGAGAGAGTTAGTAAACAGAGGCTTCTGCATTCTTAAACCTGGATAATTCACTCTGAACACAAAAATCATTGATCACTCAATTCCCCTTGACTAGATTATATGACAGCTTCTTTTATATGTACGATTTCGAGTGCTCCATCTCAAATCATAGTGAATTCTTTCATTGGTCTAATCATTAAAAAAGGCCCCACCCTTTTGCACAAATCATTGATTGGAAGAAGACAAGAAGTAAAATGAGTTTTTAACTGCTCCCAAGCACGAGAGCACAACAGCTTTGAAATGACAACTAAAAATTCACAAGAAAGCATCAACACAGATATTGCTAGTCCCTAACAGAATATACCTAGAGCGTGCAAGCTGATAAACAGAAAGACTGTAGATCCAACAATAAGTTGGTAGCAAAGGCAAACAAATATTTTGCAATGACTTACTTCTTAATCATTCTTGCAAATATGATTTGTAACAGCACAGAAAATACTCTCCCAACACTTGTATGAGACAGTTGCCATCTCAGTTTGAATTTTATGAGCTCAGAAAAAAAAAAATTCCTTGCTTATTGTCATTCCGTAGACTTTCTTTCATTCTAAAAACATCAATATAATTCTTAGGAGTATCTTTTTGTTGTGGGTGTAACTTCAGACAGTCTTGAGAATATTTTTCCTAATAGTTTGTTTAACCAAAAACAGCCTCTTTTTTTTTTTTTTCTCTTTTCATATTCCGTGATTGAAACAGTCATTTTTTTGAGTCCCAAATTTAACTCTACCAGAAAAGGAACAACAGATACGGCAACAACGCACTGTACATTATCAGCATGGCCTGCCCATGAATGGCCCTTAACTCTAGAAAGCACATCTATTGTTGGAAACACGAGGTAAGCAACTTCAATTCGTGTTTCCCCTAAACTTTATGTAGCAAGAGCCACTCCAGTCTCTTCCTCCCTATAGGCATCCTCGACACAATATCACACAATTTATTCCAAAGAGTCCAATGCCCTACATCTTGGATGGCAATTGCAACCCGTTCACGTGGCGTCACCTTTTCTCCCACTTGAAAGCAGACATTCTATTGCCAACACCCCCAAAAAGCAATTAATCATGCTACTCATCACCGAACAAGTCGGGCACGCGACATCTTCATCTTGTGCATTTGCAAATGAACTGAGCACTCCATCTAATTCTGCCCAAAAGAACTACCCACATGAAAGCATTCGAGAAAGACCAACATAATGGAATTAGGCGAGGGAGACGGACCGAGTTCTCTGTAGACCTTGCTTCTGCCGTTGACGGAGCTACAAGCCCGGACCATACAGCGCAAAACCGCGGACTTGTGCGGCTGCGGAGCCTGCCATCTTGACCCGAACGAAGCAGATTCTCAAGACCTTGTTCTTTGTTGAAGGCAAATTCTCAAGACCTCATGGTTTTCCATTAGTAATATTCACTTCCCTGCTCAATAATCTCCCTTGCAAGCATCAAATAGAAAAACTTGATTTTTGCTTACTATAAAGGTTATGCAGGAAACACTATAACAACTATCACACGCTTCCAACTAAAACAATTCATCCCCACCTCAATGTAGCTCTCAATTCGTGAAATGTCATTGCCTCAATTTTCACTGGGTCATTATTAGGCAACACGACTTCACCAATGCTTGCACCTGAATTTTTCTGCAGAAAAAAAGAATGCTAAATTGTCAAGTCCCCAAAACACGGGTGGAACGATAGGTTCAATTAAAAGACAATACCTTGACATGACTTTTGGTAGAACTAGGAATTGAAGCCACCAATCCTTTCTATTTCTTCCCTTTCTTGTCCTCAGAAGTCGCTGCCGACTCAGGTGCCGGTGAATTCGACATGCCCCTTTTGGACACCATTTCGCTTGCTCAGAGTAAGACGATAGAACGACCAACCCAGAATCTCGGAGCAGCTGCAAAGCTACAATGTGAGAAAAAGTCAGCAACTTTTTAAGGAACCAAAGCAAGGCTTAGCATCACAGAGCGAAACCCAGGATTCGAAACTGCCGTTGCATTGTTGCTTAGCAGTCGCTTTTGCTAAAGGACCGATCGAAGTGAAAAGGGTAGTCATCTAGAAAGAAAGACTATAAAATTCACCCTAGGTTCACGTAAACATAAGAGGTACCCGGACGAACCTCAAAGAAGGGGTGGTGAAACCCCTGAACCCTAGTCGAAATGCTTGCCTCATGGGATGAAAGAATGCACAGAGAGACACACTCAGAAAGAGAGAGAGAGGCAGTACGGTGTTGCTGAGCAAGGAAGAAGAGACGCAGCACGAGGGCATACCCGAGACCTCACCGAATCGCGAAGACGGAGGCAACCGGCTTGAGAGGCGTCAGAGTCGAGGGCGACGAAGGGAACCGATAGAGGAGCGTCGGCGTCGCGGTTAACTGGAAGAGAGGCGCGACTTCGAGGAGGAAAGAGAGAGAGAAGGGATCGGAGGTCGCGAGAGGGAGGCAGGGGCGTCGGCGTCAACGTCGGGTTCAGGGGCGTAGGCGGAGGCGGAGGCGGAGATGGAGGTGAAGCCGTTGGCGGCGTCGGCGTTGGAGTCGGGGGCGACGGAGGGGTGGAGAGGCGTCGGCGTCGTGCGAAGGAGCATTGGCAGCGTCAGCATTAGGGTGGAGGGAAGATGGAAGCAAGCAACAGAGGGAGAGCAGAGGAGGGGGAAGAGCATATGAAAGCACACTTGCGGTTTTTGTTCTCTCCCTGCAACGGAACGGAGAACGGAGAGAGAGAGAGGAGAGAGAGGACGAGTCAACAGGGTCACAGAGGAGAGAGAGCGTCAGAGTGGTGGGCCAGGTCCGTAGGAGAGAGCGCGCCGAACGAATTTTGAACCTCTGACGCCATTTACACGTGGAGCGACGTGTCGAATTCTGAATGGTCTTACATCTCACTGACGTGGAGTGTAAAACCCAGCCAATACTTTCTCGTGAATTCCCGTCCGAGTTGCTGCTGCCCTACTAGACGCCTAACCAACGCCTCTGACGCACCAGCCCGCGAGCCCTCCTCGCCGACCCAGCCGTCGGATGCCTCGCCGCTCCACCCCCGATGCCTGCGCCCGTAGCTTACGCATCAGCCGCCTACCCGTGCACCTCCGCGACGCCTCTGCCCGCACCACCGCACTACTCCCGAGCCTAAGCGACCTGCAACTCATCTCCACTGCTCGCCACAGCATCCGAGTGACCACCCGAGCCGGATCTACAACCCTCCACCTGACAACCTGCAGTCCTCACCAGCATCTCCGTCTCCATTTCCTTGTTGCAGCCACCGGCGCCCGATGACGACCGGCGCCCGATGACGACCAGCGCCCGACACCCACAGTAGCCCGTCGTCCAGTAGCTTAAGGCCATATGCGACGCACGCAACACCTGCTCACTGCGCTACTACCGCTTTGCTGCCGTTGCTGATCAACTCCCGCGCTGGTTACCGCTGTTCAAGCCCCGTACCGCCTCTACCGCGCCTGCATCAATGTCCTTAGCTGAACCAGAGTTTCCTCACCGTGCTCACTGCTGCCGAGCAGCCCCACCAGCTCAACGAAGCTACTGCCATGCCGATCCGTGACGACGCAGCTTTCCTTACCCTGTCCATGACCACCCAGCGACCGAAGCTCCTCCCCGCTGGTTGCCGTACGCAAGGCCCGCGAAACCGCTTCTGTTCAGCTGCTCCAGTCGCGCCTCTGCTCAGCCCAAGTGCTCAACACCACCCCTGTTCAGCACTAATGCCCAAGCTCTAACGCCACATCTGCACCATCATCCTATTCATTGCTACTGAGCCATTCCTCAAGTGGGTCTAGCCCTAGACTAGGTAGATTTTTAGGTTAAATTTAATTCAGATATTTGGTAGTTTATTTATATTTATTATTTTATTTTATTTTTACTTATTTCATGTTATGTTAACTTATGTTTAAGTCTAATTGTAGTATTGTATGTTAATATTTGTAGAACTTGTAGACATTAGGAGTTTTATCCCAAATTAAGGTAATTATTAATTTGACCCGTAAGACGTCGGGTCATTTTTTAATTACTTTAATTTTTAGGAATTTTGATAACATTTCAATCATTAAATCATTATAGAGTTAAAATAATTGTTAATTTAATCCGTGAGACAACGGATTATTTTTTCGGTTATTTTAATTCTTATCTTCATTCTTTTAAAATAATTACTTGCTTGAAAAGATAAAAAAATCAAAAATCAAAAAATTAAAAAGTACATAAAAATCTAAATATTGCATTAGAGTATTTAGGTTTAGTAAATTAGAACTGTATTTTTTAGGGTTAGTAAATTAGAATTGCATTTATAAGATTATAAGTTTTAGATTATACTTTTAGATGGGTGATTTTTGTTAGGATTAATTTTAAATAATGTTGGCATGTCTTGATCTTTTTTATATAGCTTTTAAGATAAGATATAGTTTAAGTTAAATTGATTCCTAAAATAAATTAGAATATCATTCACTTTAGTTAGTCTAATTAGTTTTTTTTTTTTAAATTCCGAATTTCAATAAAAAAAATCCAAAAATATTAGGTACATATTAATTAATTTGCATAATAGGTTTAATTAGAATATTGTCATATCTAGAACTTAGGTACTTAGGTTCATACACATTTCATATTAAAGCAACACACCTAGATATTTTCATATTAAGTCAATTTTCATTTAGTAAAACAAAAAGAGGAACAAAAAATGTCATGCATGCCATGTGAGTTATAGTTTAATTTTTTTAATAAAAAAGAAAATGCTAAAAGATGATCATTGCACCATTAAGTTACTTTCTTTTCAATAAAAAACATTATGCCATTAAAAAATAAAAATAAAAAAGATCATTTCCTTGGTTAGTTAATGGGTTAATTCATTTCCTTGACGTGCACAAAGGACAGCAACGTGGGAGCGTCTCATCACTTAGAAAATATCCCGGATTGCGTGGATCAGAACATCTTCTTAAGCTAGTGGCGTGAGCTAGCCATTGTTCCCGCGCTAAACTTTAAGCATGATGACCATACACATGTTCGATCGGCCGTGTTTTCAGTCAATTATTGTGCCAATTGACGGGTAAAGATATAGACATGATCTACATTAATATTTAGTTAATTTTGCATGTAAATTATGTTCATAATTTGTGACTCACCAATCATAGACATAATGGGAAGCATGTGAATTATGTTTATAACTTGTGACTCACCAATCATAGACATAATTGGAAGAATTTTCCACTAGCCAAAGATGTAGGAAAATTGATGGCGAAATTTCAAAATGACCAATAGAAACTGGTGATACATCGTCCAAAAGGCGGTGGATTTGGTACAGTAACTTGACATCGTCTTGGTTGACATTAGGGGTAAAGGGTTTCAGGTTTTGTACAAATTTCACGTGAAATCTGGAACCGAACATGTTACTTATTTTTTAGAACTTGGAACCTACCCTACATATCCTAGAACCTAAAACCCACCCTATCACAGGTTCTAGAGTTAGTTCTAAGTTCAATTTAGATTCCACCTATATTATTAATTGAACGATTACAGTGAATTAAAATATTTTATAACAATCACTTACTGCTATATTTCACTAATCATAAAGACGGAAAATATGAACATCAATAAAGTAAAATTCTCAATTTTAAAATGGAAGCTCAAACTAGTACTTCTAAATTATACACTTATCAACAAATGGCATGGAATATTGCAAGATGCGCGAAAACATGAACCAAGAAAACATTATAACTTGTTCCAAGTTCTAAATTACAAGTTTTAGGTTCGAGGTTTTTCCAACTAAAAACTCAGAACCTACCTATTGAAATAGGTTCCTTATTTTTTGGAACCTCAAAGCTATCATGCATACCTTGGAACCTAAATCTGGAACATATATGTTCTTGTTGGTCCAATTCTCAGATTCCATATTTTACCCTAGAACCACGCTTACCCTTAGTTCATCTCAATTAAACATTTACAATCCTTAAGTCAACAAAAAAATCAGCTTATATTCTTCTCCATTTTCATCCTTGACAAAAAAAAAAAAAAATTGGAAAATGAGGGGCTTCCTTTTAACTTGTCAAAACAAAAAGGAAATTGTCTTCTGTTGTCGTGTATCAACGCCAACATTGTGTTTCGCAATTGCAATCAACTTGAAACACATGGGAAATAGACCTGCAGGCACCTGGTGGAGGAAAAAACTCTTCTTCAAACGGAGCTAGCTTCAACACCGAGGTGAAATAGCCAAGATAGAATTGAGTAAGTTTTATATAAGAGATATTTGTAGATTGTACAGGTGGTTAATGATAATGAAGACTACAAGCGATATTTGTAGATTGCACAAGTGGTTATCCAAGGTAAGAATACCTTATTTCTGTCCAATTCTTATTTATAGTACCAATTACAGTTACCATCGAGATAGTTCTCTAATTTGGAAAAGACTTACTCCCATGTGATTTAAAGGTGCCTTGATCACAAGTTCCTATCCCCTAATCACTCATCAATCTAAGGAAATTAAGGTTCGTTTTGGCATATGTTTGACATGTGCACCGGGCATTTAATAATTCCAATTGTATTCCAAGTTGCATAAGATCATGCAATCTTGATGTGTTCACTCAGAATTAAACAATAGCTAAAACAGAACATCTCAATCACAAAAGTAAAACTCTTATGGTAACCCTCTAACCAAAGGGTTGCTGACACTAGTCATTCCTTCCCACTTTTAAAAAAAAAAATTACAAAAAAAGTGTATCAACTACAATCAATTAAGCATAGATATGATTAATTAAAGATTTGATGGATCTTCAAGTGTCTCTAAATATATATAATTTAAGAAGCTGTGATTTGAAATTGAAAACAATTTAATTGTAGTCGTGAAAAGCTATAACTACTTTTAGCAAGTTCAAACAAGAGGAGGCTGTCCTATGTTCACGCCATTCCAAGCTGGACCCACCTTTTGCCGACCCTAAATTCCTAGTATCAATTGAAAATGTGTACTTTTATTAAATGTGGATAACGTTTTCTTTGTCCTTTGGTTCTTACGATATGTGGACACCGTTCAAGTTCTGTCGCAAAGTTCTTGGGCCATCTCTCTCCCGCTGTCATCACGCGATGTGAATGTGGATTAAATGACATGAAAAGCAGACCCAACGGATATGAAATGGTTTTAGAAACAGAAGCGACCCTGCTAGACGTTTCACATGTTTGTTAAATACGTAATATTCAGTCTTGTTGTATAAAGTAAAATTGCGGCCGTGCCGGATGCTTAGGGTGCGTTTGGTAATGATTCTGTTCCCGAGAACAGATTCCGATCATAAATTATTATTTTTTATTCTATTTCCAATAATAATTTCTAAGCATTTTAAGTTGTTTGATAACTGTTCAAAAATTTTTATTCTGAAATAAAATTACGCCTTTGGTATCGTCTTCATTGATTCGTTTCAAATCAATTTATTTTAATTTTTAAATATTTTTTTCTTTTTTTCCTTTTTTTTTTTTGTCTCTCATTTGTTCTTCTTGTTCTTGTTCTTCTTCTTCTAATGGCCGGTGGTTGAGGCCGACGACTCACCAGATCATCGCCGGCCCTTGGCGAGGCCAGCCCTCGTTGGCCAAGCCTCGCCGGTGGCCAAGCCAACCTCATCGGGGTTGGGCGGGGCTGAGCAAGCCTCGTCAGTGACCAGGCGAGCCTTCGGCAAGCTCGTCAAATCGATTGCCAGCAACCGACGGTGGACGACGGTGGATGGCAGCGATTGGCAGCAGACTGCAGTGGACGGCGGACGGCAACCGCAGGATGGCAGTAGATGAAGAAGAAGAAAAGAAAATGGTAGAATAAGAGAGATATGATTTGAATTCTTAAATTTGTTCCTGGAACAAGAATCAATTTTTTTTTTATTCTTGATTTTGTTTTAAATCTAATTCCGGAAACAAAAAAATAGAAATTTGTTTTCAGGAACAAAAATTTTACCAAAAGCGATTTTGTTCTTAAACTATTTTCAAGAACAAAAAATTATAATCAAACACTATTTGAATGGTTACCAAATAGGGCATTATCGAAAATCTGCTGTGCCAAATTCTTTCTTCAATGAAAGACTTAGAAGGCATATCTTTTACAATTATAGAGTACCAGTATACGTCAGACCTGAAACTGAAAGGTTCCCTGGTCCCATTGCACTTACGAGGTTGAGGTTATTCAACAAAAACTGCTGAGTGATTCTTAGAATTGTCGCAAGGGCCGAAGTACCAAAGTTTTTGCCTTCCCTGTCACTTCTGTGCATAATTCGGCCGTGATTTAGAGAAGACACAAGATACATGTGTACATGTGCATAGATTAGTTCTGTTACGGAGCTTAACCACGGCGGATGTGATTTTTAGGGTCCAATCATAGCCATATAGTTTTCAAGTCGTGTCACCTGGCAAAGTGTGGTTGTAGAGCATTCGGCATAAGTAGTTAAATTTGACATATGGCTGGCTATAATACATGATTTATGTGATGATGCATGTTACATGACTCGTGAATTTGAACATATGGATTGGAGTCACTTTCATGATGCATGCTATCGCATACATTTTTTTATTAATTTCTTTGTCCATGGCTTAATTCCATGGGAATGGTGATTGTCGCTTATTGAGCCGTGACTTTGCCCACTTATTTATCTACCATTTGAGATTTTGAACATGAGGAGTTTAATTGCATGCACGTGTAAAGTGATTAGGAGTTAGTGTGGGACTTTATATTAGACTAATTGAATAAGTTTATCAGATCCGGGTTTATGATTGTATAGTTTTGGTTAATTCATGATAGACAATATTTTATTATAACTTTTATTCAATAAAGGTTTTATTCAGTCAATATGTTTTCGTTAAATGACTAGCTTTGGCTAAAGGTTTTATTCTTTATGATAAAAAAGAGGACCGATCACTTCCTAAATTTTGGATGTGTATTTTCTGGATGTGAATTTAGGATGTGAAACTGACAATTTCCATCCATGGTTTTTGATCCATAATCAAAAAATTACTTGGAAAAACTGTCCTCGCATCACATATGGACGAAAATGTGGCCTGCTATGTAAATAAGTGTGCATATTGTTAGAAGGGAAAATAATTTGACACCTTACTTTGATTTACAACATCTGATGGCCGGCAATTATTTGAACTACCCTGAACGTTTATTTTCTTGAAGAGCACCATAAATTATTACAGTACGAGCTTTCTGAACGTAATGCTGTGGACGTCACCCCATAGGGAAGCATCCATTAAGTTGATGCGGGGAACATTGAACATCAATTCAGAAAATTAGTTCGCATTGATCCCGCTTTAATTACAAGCCAAAAACATTGCCAAATTCAAAGGAGATATCCAAAAAAACAAAAAAATCCGTACTATCTCATGAATGTTAATGTTACTTGCCACAAATTATCAATATTTTTATTTTAATCTTATATGGGACACAAGTGTTTACTCTGTCTTTCCCATCCATTAAGTGTTTATTCGAATGTTTCTGCATTCCTATACTTGGAAAGTGCCTTTTCTTCTATGTTGTAAAGCTTTGGCCTTTTCAGTTGCCGGGTTTAAGATTAGGGCTTCAACATTTAACGTAACCCGACTTTTAGGAAGAATACGTCATGATGACATAAAGATATTTTGAAATGTAAATGTGCACTTTGCAGGTATTTTACAAAGTAGAATTAAAACATAGCAACTTCATTTACTGTTTAACAAATGATATCAAGTCCACGATAAAGATTTCTCGTTTTCGGAATGTGACAATTGATTAGACCTAAGTGCGTTTTACAAGTTTTGCATTTATTAGTCATGTTGAATTATTTTGTACCTAAATGTTGTGCACATGAAAAGAGAAATATAAGTTTACTACCTAGCTATCATGAACAGCATCTTGTGGGTGGCAATAATTGTACATCTGAAATTAAGAGCCTTTTGACATGATGTTTTGGACGTGGACCGCAATGAAGCATGCATAGAGGTTCAGCTTTGCGAATAGGCTTTGCAAAAACACTTGCCTTGATAAAATTGAAAGCCCAAGGCGAAGTAGGGCTTTCAGCATTTACGATAGGCCACTCTCCTAAGGTTAATAAAAAAATTTGTTCCAAAACTGCCCTCATCAATATTTTCATTTCCAATTTTGCCCTCATTCATCTTCTCCAAGTCGTAGATGTAGGTCGCCGATGAATCTCCACCGGATGGTCTATGAGACGGTCGCTAATGAAGCTCCACTGGCAAAGGTCTAATGTTGTAGATCTAAATCACCCCCAAATTGCATATCTGGAAACCCCGGCTTGAACACCTCAGCACTTTTAGCTTCATGGCATCGCCTTGCCGAGGTTGTAAGACCGCAGCATCACTGTGCCTGGGTCACGCAACCCCAGACAAGGCGACTCCCGGAGTGGCACAAACTAGGCATAACTCGCCAAAGCTCCGCTCAGCTTCTGCTAACAACATTTGTGGCGATGACAGTCGCTTAGCTGACGGTAGTCTTTGGCGAAATGGCTTGACATCCACTCAAAGCAAAACTAATGCGGCTTAAGTCCGCATGCACAACACATTTAATATCACTAGAAGCAATGTTTTCCAAAAGGTTGCCGATGCGTTGCAAAATGTTGCCGATATTTTAATTTCAATATTTCACGATGTTTTACATAGCCTCACCAGTTTTCATTTTAATGTATTTGATAGAGGTTGAAAATATTAAGTGTCTTAAATCTCTATGGTTTACAATGTTTTCATCATAATTCAATGAAAAATGTAATAGATATTGAATTATTCTAATTTTTTAAAAGAGTTATGTTCTTCAACGGCTTACGAAGTTCAAAACACCGTAAATATATAAAATGTAATATCTAAGAAGTTCTTACAGTACTTACGAGATTTCGTCATGAATCAATAATGTCATAAATTGTTAAAGAATAAATATAGCATACACAGGCAGCGTTAAAAAATAAAAAAAACAAAAAGGTTTTGCACACGCGGTCAGGAATCAATAATGTCATAAATTGTTAAAGAATAAATAAAGCATACGTAGTTAGCGTTAAAAAAAAAAAAAAAGTTTTACGCAGGCAGTGGCGGTCTCATATACCATTCGTTTGTTTTTTTTTTAAAGCATAGTTGTAATTAGGGGTGAGTGAAAAATAAAACCATTTGAACCCAAAACCGTCTAGCTAGCGTTTTGAAAGGAATATGAGTAGTTTTGTCTCGTAATAATTAAAACAAAGGCAAAAGTAGGAAAAAATTGTAAGAAATAACCTTAAAGCGAGAGTGAAATCTATAATAGATAGTGTGGTCAATTCAATGTGGTTTTGCCAAAAAAAAAAAAAAAACAAATCAATGTGGTGGGGTGTCAAGAGCTAATCAGAGAATGAAAATAGCATTAGCAAAAAAAGAAAGATTATTTTTTAGCATTCAATTCACAAGGTGCCATAGATTCTTGTGATTAGTGTATTGGAAATCTTAAACTTGTCACGAATATACAATTGAATCCAAAAATTTTCAAAAAGTATAATCAAGTTCTAAAATTTATCATGAAAATACAATTGAATTCTAAAACTTTTAAAAAATTCAATCAAATTCTAACACTTGTCACGAAAATACAATCGAATCCTAAAACTAATAAAAAGTGTAATATAGTCCTAAAACTTTCTTAAAACTTCTACACTTTTTGAAAGTTTTAAGACCCAATTACACTTTCTTAATAATTTTTGGGATTTAATTGTACATATTAAAAATTTTATTACTTAGTTACACTTTCATAACAAGTTTTAGGAATTTTATTGTACTTATCCCTAGATATTGTGATGTTATTACTTTATTTACATGAACACATGCTACACTACTTTTCAAATTTTAGGATCTTCTACATATTATGATGTTTTGCACTTATAAAACAAAATCATTTGTCGATCTAATATTTCTAAAATAGTATTAATTTTTTTGACACGTTAAATTCACATATCTTTTTTCATTTGGTTATGCAAACAAATATTGTTGCCACTTATCGGGGGAAAACACTAAAAATAATGTCTATCTAGAACACAAGACAACTTGGAAAAAGGAAGGCAACTTTGATGCAAGTGAAGGTGAAAACTGTAGTACAGTAGATGGAAGTGTTTCAACAAGCATGAAAGAAGAAAACATGAAAAATGATGCTAAAGTGTCTCGTGATCACAGGTCAACGACTTCATATGGTCTTGTAGGAGTCCAAGACCATGCTTGTCTTCATAATTGTACATCAATGAAACCATTTTAGCAGCATTCACGCAAGCTTCAAGGAAAGGCGCAGAGAACGGACATGGAGAGAGGCATTCTTTGTTGAGCAGCTTCCACGATTTCGATATCAACTCCATCACATGCTCCCTCGCGCTTTGGTACGAAGAGCCTTGATTTTCCCTCAAATAGCACTCCACACATGACCCGTCGTAGCCATTTTGATTCTCATCCTTAGAGGAATCGAATCCCCCCAAGTAAAACAATTAAATCAATAAAATAATGACAAAACATGAATGAAAAAATTGAATAAAACCCAAATGTTTCCCGGCACGAATCCATAAAGTAGTTTACCTGGGCACATCCGAGGTCATCCCAAAGGCGAAGAATTTCAGCGACTAAGAATATTGTATTTGGCAGCGGCACCTCTTCTTTCTTTGAATCCATACTTTGGTTGGCAATGTTTTGACCCATTAGAAAGAACAGGTGAGCTAGCACCAAGGGCACACCCGAAGTGATGATCCCATTCTTCAAGTAATCATCTGCCTTTGGCAATGTCCCAGAAGCGTTCCACTGAAACTCTACCAAGAATGTTCGCCCACTGCAACATCAAATGTTATCCGACTGATAAAGGATATATCTAAAAGTAATCATAAATCAAAATCGTGTGCTTATGAGCTTTCCTAGTAGTCGTAAATGACGAATCACTAGGAGTTCTCTCTGTCCCTCTCTGCCAGTTAGGGAGCTTAATGCTGCACTGAGCTTTCTAAGAAGCCAGGCCACGGCTACAAGATCCTGACAGAAACACCTCGATCTCGCCAAGATTTGTGTGTATGGGGGTGGGGGGTGGTGGTGGGGGGTAGGTTGGGGGTTGGGGGTTGGGGTAAAGAGAGCGTTGCAGCTTAACCCTATCAGAGGTAAGATCTCCGTGCATGGCATTATAAGGAATTCTAGAAAAGATTGAATGAAACTCAACGATGACTGTAAGGATCCAAGGGCTACCACTATATTACATTGTCCGCTTTGGGCCGATGGCTCTCATGGCTTTAAAATGTGTTACACAAAGCGAAAAACTCAAGCCTTATCAACCAGCCCAATACTCCTCCCCTTGGCAATGTGAGACAAAAGACATGCACTTAACCTCGCCCGCTTTTAGGTCCTAGTCACCAGCCAGCACAACCTCCCTTGCCATCCCAACCACGCTACCCACCCTTAGGGTCTGGGTCATCACTATGATGAAGACGAAAATTGGTTTTTGTGGCTTTAATTTGAAGAAGTGAACACAAACTTCAAAATGATGACCACAATATTGGAGGGTGGTGAGACAGAGTTGACGGAGGGACGAGGATACGATGAACGTTGAGTTTTAGTTCAGTGCTGTGAATCTCAAATTAAGTGATGCTCATTTAGAGTTGAGATAGGAGTAAGCAACATGGCTGGGGACAGAGGTTCTTATCAATAATAATTTTATATCAATACCATCTGTTTCAAGAATCTTGTGGGGTCCCATCCATGCTTCTCAAAGATGATGTTGCCAAAATCATTTGTAATATCACTGAGAACCTTGAAGCATTTTTTCATGTACTCTGGAAGCTGCTCAGCACACGCATCATCCCATCTGAAGGGAAAATGCAAGAAAAATTTAAATTGGCAGCATAGCATAAATGTCTAATGTAGGTTTTCTATATAATAGTTGTGACATAATAGGTAAAATGAGATATCTATATATGCATACCTTTTAATGACTCCTGTAAAGAGAATTAGCTCATCAACCTTGCCATGGACATCAAATATGTCATCAATAATGTACACGAGAGAGATGGGCTTAATGAGCTCAACCCTAAGCTCGGACAAGCTTGGATCTGTGAGAATTGCTATGGACCACAAGTACCATTTTAGTGGCTGGTCTCTAGCAAACTTCATCTCCTCTCCCAATCCAGACTCTTTCCACCACCTGAAATATAGGAAACTTACGAGGAAATACTATATCTAGAGTACATAATAGTATACTCATATATATGAAACAAATCCTTCATTTAAAGATTCCATCGATCTCTCATGTATAGAGATTAGAGAAAATGGAGATCTAGAGTCCATCATTTTCCAAATAGTTTTTAGTGAGATTGGTTTAAGTCATGCCTCGAACTCTGATTTGTGAGTTTGGTATTAGTCCGAACCTTAATGCCAACTACTTAGATATATATATATATATATATATAATATAGCATATATATATATATATAGCATCTTATTTCTGCATCGATAGACTTGAATTGGGGCCAACTGTCAAAAGGCCATCTTTGTTATATGTTAATCATCTATCGTCCTTCAATTGAGCATAAATTTGCATAAATAATTAATTAGTTACTCACGTATTAATTTGGTGATTCTCCTTTTGGTGCACAGATTGAACAATTCTTCTCTCTCTATTTGCCACTTCTAACAAATCTTCGATCCATGAGTTCAAGCCGGGCATATCATTTACAAAACTTAGAGGAGCTAGCGATCTTGCGAAGCTCTTGCGATATGGATATCGCAATGTACTTTCTATCATTCTCACTTGTTCAGGATCAAGATCACATGTCAACAATTCGTTGAGACACTTGCTGCTAAAGCATTCAGCTTCGTCGAGTATATCCTCTCCTTCTATGCTCATTTGTGATGCTTCGTATAATTCCATCATTCCCTTGACGTTTCCTTCCAGTTTCATGATAAAACCTTTTCCCTTATCCTTGAAGTATTCGAACACATCTGCATAAAAAGCATAAGGACAATAGTACATCGAAAAGTATAGTCTGCTATCTAATTTATAAGTTGCATCATTCAAAATTATGATATGATGAAAAAAAAAAAAAAAAAGAAGTCCTAAATTGGTTAAAACTATTTCATCATATGTAAATTTTAAATTTTTTAATGTAAAGAAACTTAAAAGGAGAAAAAATGGAAGAAATGGACAAATCAACTGAAAAATCTAGGATTTATCATTTTGGTTTCTGTAACATGAATGATTAAATTAGACAAGATTCCCTCCAAGTTCTTACTTTCCATTTTAAAAATAACTCCAGAAAATTAATGAATTGCTTAATATCTGGCATAAGTCCTCGCATGTAACATGCATTGATAGATACCCATTGGAAAGGTCATCTCAATTAAACATTTCCAATTCTTAAGTCAACAAAAAATTTAAAAGATAATACAACCAAAAAAAAAAATCAAAAGATCAGCTTATATTTTTTTTTTCCATTTTCATCCTAAAAAAAAAAAAGAAGGAAAATTTGGGGCTTCCACTTGACTAGTCAAAACAAAAACAAATATATGTCTTCTGTGTTATGGATCAACAGCAACATTTTATTTTTCTATTGCAATTGACTTGAAACTCATGGGTAACAAACCTGCAGGCACATAATAACCTTCTTGCCGAAGAAGTCGAAACCGGAGAGCAATCTCATAGACATCATCTTTGCCATGATTCAGAGAGGTAAAATGTGTGTATTGCCACTGTAGAATGGCTTTGATCCGTTCTTGGAATAGGGGTTTGATTCCGAGCCGCTGAATCATGTCGACAATGATCAAACTTTCTACGGGCTCACTCCCCACGTTATTCAGAAAACCTAGAATGCTCTTTATTTGTTCTTCATGTTTGATCTCAGAATTATCCTGGATCATGGAAATCCAGAATTACAAGTGAGGTCGATGTTATAATGCCGAAAAAAAATAAAAAGGAACTTAAGCAGATAAAAAACAAAATTTGTGATACTTTTTCCCATGTAATTGTAAGAAATTATTCTAATGAAGCGAAAAAACAAATCAGCAAAAGTTCGAAAGAGCAGAGACAAGCACAATGGATGAAGTAATTAACTGATAATTTGTCATAAAGTCATATATGGTAATTTAGTATGAGATGATTTTTTTTTTCTGTTGATGTTCATTTTATTATATTAAAGCTTAGTATGCTCATATGTACTAGGACATATTATCTGACCTCACAAGCCAGTCCAGGTTGAAATTGTTTCAAATGGTCAAATCTAACAGGAAGTTAATAAGTCGGTTCTTTATAGCAGATATATTCCAACAGAACCTGGAAAGAAGTCATTTTTTGATAATACACATTTAGATACGAATTGACATAATACACATACTCATGCATAAAAAATTTTGTTTCCTTAAAAAAAATATTTAAAAATTATCCACATGTCAAAAAATAATAAAAGGTAAAAAAAAAAATAAAGATACAATCGAAACATAATATTAGCAGATAAATTAAAATGTACACTTTAGCTATAATTTTTTTTTTTTTTTTTGATCAGCAAACCATCATCATTTTATTTACTATTTCATACGGTGAAACAAAACACTCAGTGCGTCAGTGCTTAATAGATCAAATAAAACAGGGGGGATTATAAATCCAGTCTCGGCGGTAAAAGGTTACTTCGGCATGCCTTCGCAATCCAAATCCGCTGGTCGGTTTGAGGTTCTCATTGCGGTGGGCCAGCGTCCCGGAAGTTGAAGCATTTTCGCCTGGGCCCGTCTCACGAGCGGATGCAGTTCCCAACTTAACTCGTTTGAAGTCTTCAAAGCGTGCACAAGAACTAAGCAGTCAGAGTGTACTTGAGGAGAGAGAAAGTTCCGGGTCTCGATGAAAGTTAGGGTTTCGACAATCGCGATCGTCTCTGCGTGGAGAGCCGAAGCCGCAGCGACTGGCTTCGCAAAACCATCAACTATGAGGCCTCGGTGATCTCGACATACACAAGCTATGGCCGCACGGTGGCGGGGAGTGTCGGTTGTCTCGGTGGGATGTTCTGTCGTGTCGGTGGTTGTTGTGTTTCTTTCCAGATCTGGGTCGAAAGCGGCATCCACGTTTATGCGAATTGTTCCTGGAGGAGGTGGAAGCCAAGAGTCAGATAAGTGCTCGGTTCTCATCTTGCTGTTCTTTTCGCCGTTCAAAGCTCTATAACTTTCTGTAAATGCTTCTGCTCTGGCTATGATTGAGTTGGGTCTCGGAATCTTTTGATGAAATATACAACGATTTCGTTCCTTCCAAATGCTCCATAGTACCTCAGCTATTAGGTTGAAATTACCCGAGGTAACTGAGGACTTTTGTATGTCGCAGATCCATTCTTCAAGTCGGGTGAGGCCCACTCTGGAAATCTGTATGTGCAGGGGGGTTGAACGCGAGACTTTTGCAGTCCATGGGCGAGAAAGGAAGGTGTGCTCGAGCGTTTCGCTTCTTGTTTGCATAGAGGACACAAGGGAGAAGGTACGACTTTACGGTGGTGCAAGTTTACCATTGTAGCTAGGGCATTGTTGCATGCATTCCGAGAGAAAAATTCTTGTTCGGGTGGGATTGCAGACTGCCATATAGTTTTCCATAGTTCGGGACTAGCCTGATAAGAAGGAGTTGCTTGCGTGTCCTGTGTGGTAGCAGTGGCTTTCCTAAATGTGGAATAGCCACTCTTTACTGAGTACTCTCCTGTTTTTGTGTTCATCCATACCAGCTTGTCATTCTCTTCGGGTAAGCCAATAGGTGTGACTAGAATTTCCTGTACTCGCCTTTCATCAAACATAGAATGTATTAAGGGTTCATTCCATGTACCTGTATCTGGATTTATGAGTTCGAGACATTTCGGTTCATGTTGTGATGTAGGGCCTTCTATTAGACCGCTCTTTAACCATCTCGGCTGTTCGATTGGAGTGTTTTTACCATTGCCGATCCTATGCATGACCTGAGGAGCAACGGAGTCCCTTGCCATGATGATGCTTTGCCATCCCCACGAGGGCCTAGACCCTCTGCCTGCAGTCCAGAAGTCTCCCTGTGAGTAATAGAGCCCTTTCCATAATCTGGTTAACAACGAGTCTGGATTTTGAATTATGTGCCACATCTGCTTTGCTAACAGTGCTTTATTGACGGTCTGTAGATCTTTAAAACCCAGTCCCCCTTCGCTTTTCCCTGTTTTCAACAAATCCCATCTTTTCCAGTGGATTGCAGTCTTTTTCTCGTTGTTTTTCCACCAAAAGGATGCAACCTTCTTCTCTATTGCTTTACAGATTGATAAAGGAATTTTAAATATTGACATCGCGTGTTGAGGGATAGCTTGTACCACTGCTTTTATGAGAATTTCCTTTCCAGCTTTTGATAACAGTTTTTCCTTCCAGCTGCTCAACTTGGAATTGACCCGAGCTAGGATCCATGCGAACATGTCCTTCTTGGAGTGCCCCCAGTCTGAAGGTATGCCCAGATATTTCCCTGTCTTTGTGATTTCTGGGACCCTAATAGCAGATGCCATATTTCTCCTTAGAGCTGTAGGACATCCTTTACTAAAGTAGATGCCTGATTTGTTGAGATTAATTGCCTGGCCAGAAGCAAAACAGTATTGATTGAGTATATTGGCGAGATTTTGACATTCCACCACTGTTCCATGCAGGAAAAAAATCGAATCGTCAGCGAAGAGCAGGTGGGACAAGGTAGGGCATTGGCGGTTCAGTCTGATTCCTGTGAGTGTGCCCTCCTGCATAGCTTTTTTCATCAGACACGACAACACATTGGCTACAATGATGAAGAGGTAAGGTGAGAGTGGGTCTCCTTGGCGCAAGCCACGAGTAGGTTTGAAGAAAGGTAGTGATTCTCCATTGAGGTTTATGCTGTAGGATACTGTGCTCACACATTGCATTATCCACGTTACCCATTTTTCACAGAAGCCTATTTTTGTTAGGCATGCCTTAAGAAAATCCCACTCGATGCGATCGTAAGCCTTTTGCATGTCCAGTTTTAAAACTGCTTGAAATTTCTTCCTCCTGTTACTAGTCCGAAGTCTGTGGAGCACTTCCTGTACAATCAGTATGTTGTCCTGAATCTGCCTGCCTCCCACAAACGCGCTCTGTTCCTCTGCTATGATGTGGGGTAGGATAGGTTTGAGCCTGTTTGTGAGTACTTTAGATATTATTTTATATAGGAAGTTGCATAGACTGATAGGGCGATATTGCTCCAGTTTTTCTGGCTGTGGGATTTTGGGTATCAGTATGATTTGTGTTCTGTTTAGTGCAGGATCGAGATTGCCTGTTGTGACTAAGAGCTGCAGTGCTTGCTGAATGTCTTTGGAGACCACTGGCCAATGATCTCTATAAAATATTCCGTGGAACCCATCAGGCCCAGGTGCCTTAAGAGCTCCAAGCTGCTGCATAGCGGTGCTGACTTCCTTTTCAGTGATTGGAGCCGTTAAGGTACAGTTCATCTGATCATCCACCAAAGTAGGGATATGTTGTAAGATAGGTTGCCAGTTACGATCACCCACTGATGTGTATAAGTTTTTGAAAAACTGTTCTGTCATACCCTGTATCTGCTGTTCCCCTCTTACCCATTCTCCACTCTCATTTTTCAATAATTTTATCTGATTTCGACACCTTCGCTGTATGGTCGTTGCATGAAAAAAGCGAGTATTTTTATCGCCCCACTTGATCCAACTTAATCTCGATCGCATGGCCCAATACATCTCCTCTTGTCTCCATAGTTGGTCAATTTCTTTAGTTATTTCTCTCTCCTGAGCTGTCTCTTCACAAGTTTGTTTACTGTTCATCAGGTTCTGGAGAACTTCTTTGAGCAGGATAATTCTCTTCTTTGCATGGCCGAATTTGCTCTTGCTCCACAGCAATAACTTCTGTTGTACTTGCTGCAGTTTCTCCACCAGGTTAAGATTTTGTGCATCTGGGTCATTCCATGTATCTCGTAACAATGCTTTTACTTTCTCGCTTCTCCACCGCAAGCTTCATATCCGAACCGCTTTCGTTTTCTTCTCTTTGGTTGATCCGAGTTAGCGGGAGAGACCGTGATCCGAGCCAATTCTTTGGGAGTGCGGTGCAGTCTGCCTCAGGGTAAGTAATTCTCCATTGGTGTGAGCATAAAGCCTGTCAAGTCTCTCTTTAACCAGGTTTTCTCCTCACGTCTCGTTTGACCAGGTAAATGAGCATCCCTTGGAATCCAGGTCCATGAGGGAGCACTGATTAACAAAATCTCTGAAAGCTGTGAGTCTGTAATTTTCTGCCCTGTACTTGCCCTCTTTCTCCCAGTGATTTAGTATTTCGTTGAAGTCACCCAGGCAAAGCCATGGTAGTCGGTAATATATGCTGACTGAGTAGATTCTTTCCCATAACTGAGTTCTTTCTCTGAATACATTGGGCGCATGGATAAAAATGATTTTCATTTGCTGATCTCGGTCTGCCAGGTGACATTGGGTAAAGATTGCTGTGGCTGAGGAGGATTCAATTGATAACTGCAGCTGATCATCCCAGAATAAGGCCAAACCCCCTGCTGTACCCTCGGGATTAACGATGTAGCTATTCGGGAAGTTAAGTCTTCGTTTTATTCTAAGCACTTTCTGTTCTGAGTTCTTTGTTTCCATAATGAAAACTAGGTTGGGCCGTTCCTGAGTCACAGTGACTCGTAAGGCCTGGATTGTCAGGGGATTGCCCAACCCCTGACAATTCCAGCTTAAGAGTTTCATGGGTACTTTGGTGGCTTATTAGGGCTAGCCACCAGAGCCCATTGTTCTGACTTTTCTGCCACCGTAATGGGTGTTTCCACAAGCTGAATACAGCTTTCTGCATGCTGAGCTAATGTTTGTGCTCCGTATGGGCAGAACCTCTTTGCTTTTTTTGCATTGGTCACCTTTACACTCTTTCCTTTCTGTTTTGTAGGGGGGGACCTCATCATATCTCCTGCGGCTTCCTTCATATGTTCCTCATGAGATGCCAGGGTATGTTCCTCATCGATACAGCTGGTTCCCCTTTTCTGGAGGTTTTTTGAGTCTAGCACAATTAGGTCTCGAGAGGAGGAGGGTGTGTAGGTGTCCAGACCTTTTGACTGGGTGTTGTAAACATGTGTTTGCTGGGATGTTGATGAACTGATCTGCTCAGTGTCAGGTGTCGGAGATAGAGGTGTTTCCGGCACTACCTCCACTTCTTCAGGGGGGAGTTCTTTTTGCCCATAAAAGATTTTTCCATAGGGACTGAGTTCCTTCACATCAGCTCGCAGCCAATCTCCATACCTGGTCGGTAAGTTTTGTTCCAGCCCTAACTCCTTATATGGTAGCTCAGCACACTCTGTAGTGTAATGCCCTATTCTGCCACAGGAATAGCAGTAAAAGGGTAGTCTTTCATATTTGAATTCAACCCAGAGCTTCTTATTTTCGAGATTCACTATCACGCCAGTCTTCAGAGGTTGCTTTAATGACAATGTCACTCTGGCTTTGCCCATTTTATAGGTGCTATTTCCTCTTTCCTCCAGTTTTACTTCCACAACTACTCCTATTTTTGAAGCAATTTCCTCGATCACATCATAGGTAACTCTCCCATATGGTAGTCCAATGAATCTTACCCAGAAATCACAATGATTATAATCATAACAGAACTCGGGTGTGTCAGGTTCGCACTGCCTAAGTATTAGGAGGTGGCTGGAGAAGGACCGGGGCCCCGACGGAGTATTCTCTCAGTGCATCGGCTTCCGAATGGAAAGAGAAAGAGAAAAAACCAGGTTCCAATGTGACACAGGTGAAGTTTTCTGTTTTCCACGCTTTTCTCATCAGATTTAAGAATGCAGTATAGTTCAAAGCTGGGTTTGTGTAGAATTTACCAAATAAGGTTTTGCGGCATTCAATCAGTTTCTCGGTAGAAATAGCACCTGGGATTTCAACGACCTCAACGGCGTTCCGAGTTTTCCCAAGCTTTTGCGAGAGAGCCGCAAGTCTTCTTTCTTCGTTGTTCGATCTGCCATATTCGTGTGTGTAGGAGGCTAGGGTTTTGGAGGAATCGTGAGTGGAGCGATTGAAGGGAGCTCGATGAGTGGGGGTGGATGGGTTCGTTCTTGTGGGAGAAGACGGTATAAACTAGGGTTTTCGAGATGGGGGTTACCTCTATTCCACGATTCGCAACGAGAGGTGGAAAGGGGAAGGATGCTCCGACACGAAGCAAGCAGAAGCTTCAAGATTACGGGCAGAGTGAGGCAAAAAAACGGGAACTACCCAGCTGGTAGAGGAGGACTACACAAATGGTAGAGGGGAAACTCCATGGCGGAGAGATAGAGAGCACCGCACTTTAGCTATAATGAAAAGCAAAATTATACTCACATTATCAGGGAACATGTTGAAATGTCCTAAATGTGTTAGCACCCATTCCCATGTATAAATGTGTTCCACATACTCATAGTTGTAAATGAGTTACAATATTGTGTTCTTGTCGATACAAGAACACAGTGCCCACTTAATAGGGTTCAAGGTCAGCCAGTGAGATTATGGGAAATAAACTTCATCGTCGAGAGGGAAATAGCCCGGATCACTAGCTAAGGCCCCTAAATGACCGCTCAGCAATAAACGAATAAATTGACCGGAATCAATTTTTCGCAATTGCAACTACCCATTGCAAGGAATTTAGTTCTTACAAGTAAATGCTCAAGACCCAAGTAAGCTTACAAAGTTCATCATAATCAAGTGCTTCTTGGGTCGTCTTAGACCTTGCAATTGAACTTTATGCTCAGAAGATCTTGAAACTTTTTATTTTATCTTAAATGCAGAGGATTTACTTGTTACTAATATAGTATAGTCTCTGCTCTTCTTTCTTTAGACCCCTTGTTTCACTTTGATAATATCATAAATCAGGGTTATACAGAGGAAATAGCTGTGTTTCTATGCTATTAAGTAAGTAAAATAACTAAAATAAAATATGTCTTAAGTCACCAACTTGACCCTTAGCCCAAGTGTTATATTTGGTTATTTACTAAAATCTCTTCTTGGAGGAGAATGATGGATTGCTCGTGTGGACGATCACATTTAATAAACATGTATTGTTTGGATTAGCCATCTTGGTTACACCCGATGCCGAGACAACATAATTAATATGACAAGACATGAATTTTCAGCCCTAGACAAGGCCACCGCGCCCACGGTAGGAGCTAGGTGATCAGAACGAGCTTGGATAATTATTTGCCCCAATATGTGTAATTCCATGTGTAAAGATTTAATACCAATTTATATTTATTCTCTATTATCTAAAGTTTTGTGTCCAATGACCGAGGAGACATCCCAATTTTCACTGGAGCGGTCATACATGCCCCACAAAATAATGCTTGCAAGGAAAACACTACGTCTGTGATTTTCTTTTTCTTTTCTTTGTTTCTCACGATCTAAGGAAAGAAAAGAAAAGGTGAAGATAAAAGGCTAAGATCAGTGAATTTACCAGATGAGTTTGCTCCTTGTCAGTGCTCGATGATTGCGTTTGGTTAGGTCGAGACATTATGAAGCTGGAATCGATGGTCGAACCTTTCAAAGTACTAATCACAGGGAGAGAAGAGAAGCGCGAAGATTGCTAAGGATGGGGACACGGTGATTTAGCCAAAGCACGAGAGGGAAAAGAAAATGCCTTGATGGGAGGTTGGTGTGCTTCTGATGGCCTATTTATAGTGAAAAACAAAAAGTGCCTAAAATATACTGATGGGGAGATGATAAGTTGATAACGGGATGGTACTGTTATTCATAGGAGAGCAACGGCATGATGAAGACCACATATTTTTTCCACCTTGGCATAATCATAAAATAAGGGAATAATGGAAAATAAACTTATTAATATTATCAATGTCAGATATTTTTGCATTAAGTGAAAAAAAATAAAAAAGGTGGAGGGTTCGGTGGTGGAGGTTTAGCTACCCACCCGTGAGCAGTGCAATTGGTTGAGAACTCTCGTTCCTTTGATGGAGGTCGAGGGTTCGAAACCCTGCATTGGTAGCAATTGAAGTGGAGGGTTCGGTGGTGGGTTGCTGGGTCAATCTCCCTCGAAGTATAGTCGCCGGGGGCCTCTCAAAGGCCCGTGGACTCAAAATCGGCATAAGCTGACAAGGGTGCCTGACGGATCCTCAATTAACAAAAAAAAAAAAATGTAGGATTAGCGGCAACACCGTTGCAAAACATTAATACTCTTGTAGTTTTTTAATCGAGATCTTTTCTGTTTCACCAAGAAAATGGGAAAAAAAAAATTGCAGCCCCAAATTGGAAGAGTTCTTTTTAGTCAAAGGTTAGTCCACATCAATGACTTCGAATGAATACATCACTCTGCAGGGATGGTAGACTTAACCGTGGGTTATTTTATCCCATAAGTAAAAATCCATGCATTTTTTCATTTGCAAAGTGAGGATAGTTTTGTTCTATATGTAATTCATGCATCTTTTTTTGGGATTTGGCTGTTAGTACTCTAAGGGAAACGTTTATAATACCATTAAAAGGAACTACAAAAAGATTTCTAAGTTCAATATTCCAAGTTCCATAATAAAAAATACCCTGTGAATTGGCTGTTATAATCTGTGTAGTTATGGGCTTCATAATCTCTACGACTTTCCCAACCTCCGGCTGCCAAATCCTCGCAAATAAGAATTTGTGGTCGTTTATGGTAAATAACGATACCGTCATATTAGCAGCACTCAATTAACGAAAAATAAGAAGCGCCTAAAACGACATCTTTTGTACTGTCCCAAATGCGGGAACGGGAATTTTTGTTGACGGCGAGAAAGCTGGTTCACTCGATTTTATCACGGTTCACACGATTTTCTCACCACGTTTCGGTCCGCATGATTGTCGGGGGTTGACGGGAAAGAAATATAGAGAGATTTTATCTGCACGACGTGTCTGCTTATTCAATAAAGCGGGGGCGTGATTCATGCCCTGTCGTGATTTATTGCTCTGGGATGCAAATGGGTGTTGAATAATGGCCATGAATGGCCATGGCATGTTTGTACTCTTGCCTTGAAAGGGAGACGCAGTGGCCTTACACCCAAGCCAATCAAAATTGGTTTTGTCCACTCCTTTGAATCGAAGCCACGTTATGCCACTGTGACTCCAGAAGAAGTCGATTGGGTCTTTAAAGTTTCAAATATATCGGCGGTGCGTCACAAAAGCGTTGCCCATGTGGAGACCGTACATCATACTGATTATTATAAGTACTGTATTTACTTGATTCAGAAGTGAATCGTGAAAAAGAATCAAATTAATATTTCGTTACGTTAATTATACATGATATGACAATTTACTAAGGGTGTCTAAAATCAAATCAAACTGAAAATCAAACCGAACTGAACCGAAAAATTCGGTATTTTCAGTTTGGTTTTCATTCGGTTCGGTCCTTATTAAAATTGAAATTTTTTTTATCAGTTTGGTTTTTATCAGTTAACCGAACCGAACCGAACCAAACCAACAAATCAATAAGAGCTTATTTCTTGAAAACGAAAAATTTATAAAGCAGAAAAAAAGGGAAAAAAAAAAAATGCAAAAACCAAAAACTAAAAGCTAAAAACCAAAAACTAAAAAACCAAACCGAACCGAACCGAACCGAACCAATTTCGGTTCGGTTCGGTTAAGAAGTTTTTCTTGACGGTTTGGTTCAGTTTGGTTTTTTGAAAAGTCAAACCGAACCAAACCGTTAACACCCCTACAATTTACTATCTATCACATCTTTCATGAAATCATAGGCTTTTGGAACTTAACACTAGACATTCATGAGAAGGTCGCGGTCCGACTCTTATGATAACCCTCTAACCGAACGGTCACCAACAATGGCCACTCCGTCCCACCTTTTTTAATTATAAAAAAAGAGTATCAATTACAATCAATCAAGCATAGACATGATCAATGAAAGATTTGACGGATCTCAATTATTTTTAACAGGTGTAAACGAGAGGGGGCTGTTCTATATTCACGTAATTCCAAGCTGGACCCACCTTTTGGCGTCCCTAGATTTCTACCATCAACTGAAAATGTGTACTTTTTTCCAAATGTGGGTTACGTTTCGTTTGTCCTTAGGTTCTTACGATATGCGGTCATCGTTCAAGTTATGCCGGAAAGTCCTTGGGCCTATCCTCTCCCGCTGTTATCACGGATGTGAATGTCGACTAAATGACGTGAAGAGCCGAGCAAACGAATATGAAAAAGTTCTGAAAACAGAAAGCGACCCTGCTAGACGTTTTCCATGTTTGTTGGATACATTATATTCAAATTTGTTGCATAAAGTAAAACTGCGTCCCTGGATGCTTATCGAGCTTTGTGTATGGAATCCGCTGTGCCAAAGTCATTCTTCCATGAAAGACTCAGAAGGCATATCTTTTACTGTTATAGAGTCCCAGTATACTTCAGACCTGAAACTGAAAGATTCCCTAGTACGAGATTGAAGTTATTCAGCAAAAACTGCTGATAAATTCTTGGAATTGTCGCATGGGCCAAAGTACCAAAGTCGTTGCCTTCTCTATCACTCCTGTGCATAATTCGGCCTTGACGTAGAGGAGACGCAAGATACGCGTGCATGGAATAGTCCTGTTATGGAGCTTAATCACGACGGATGTGATTTTCCGGGTCCAATCATAGCCATATGATTTTCAAGTCATGTCACCCGGCAAAGTGTGGCTGTAGATGATTCAGCATGAGCAGTTAAATTTGACATATGGCTGGCTATAATACATGATTTACGTGATGATGCATATTGCATAACTCGTGGATTTGAAAATATGGATGGAGTAACTTTCATGGTGCATACTATCGGATACATTTTTTATTAGTTTCTTTGTTCATGGATTAATTCCATGGGAATGGTGATTGTCGCTTGGGGCCTATTTAGTTTTCATTATATTCCCAAAGATAATTTATGATCATAAATGATTCTTTATTATTCTATTCCCCAAACGAATTTATAAGCATTTGAATGCGTTTGGTAATTATCCAAAATTTATATTTCCGGAATAGAATTACATTTGGTACCGCCCTCAAAATTTCTAATTCAAATAATTTTCTTTTAATGTTTTTAATAATTCTATTACTTTTTTCTTTTCTTTCTCTTGTTCTTCAAGCTTTAATCGATCACCAGCCTCAGGATGATGGACGACCGACCAGACGAGGGCCTACAACCTTGTCGAAGCATTGCTAACCCCTAGCGAGGCTGCATCTCATCAGCCAAGCCTTGGTTGGGTGAGCCTCGCCCAGCCAAGCGAGGTTCTCTAGTGGCTAGGGGAGGCTTGCCTAGCCAGGCGAGGCTCCCCTAGCCACCCGCGAGGCTCAGCCTCGCCCAAATCTAGAGAGGCCGACTCTCATCGGTGGTTGGGTGAGCCTTCAGCAAACTTACCAGACCTCACCCAACTTGTCACCGAACCAATAGCAAAAAACAACGAGGGCCGGCAGTGGAAGAAGAAAAAGAAGAAAAGAAGAAGAGACAAGAGAAAAAATAAATTTAAATTGGCTTGATTCTGAAATTATTCTCGAGAACAAAGAAGTATCTTTTTTCTTTTACTCCTTGATTCTTTTTTTGTTCCTAGAAATAAAAGAATAAAATCAAGTATTATTTGGTCAATTACCAAATAGACCCTTACTAAGCCATGGCTTTGCTCACTTGTTTATCTACCATTTGAGATTCTAAATACAAGGAGTTTAATCAAATGCATGTGAAAAGTGATTAGGAGTTAGTATGGGACTTTATATTAGACTAATTAAATAAGTTTATTAGATCAGGGTTTATGATTGTATAGTTTTGGTTAATTCATGATAGACAAGATTTTATTATGACTTTTATTCAATAAAATGTTTTATTCAATCAATATGTTTTCGTTAAATGACTAGCTTTGGCTAAAGGTTCTATTCTTTATGTTATAATAGATGACCGATCATTTCCTAAATTCTGGACGTGTATTTAGGATGTGATGCAGACAATTTCCATCAATTTGTGATCCATAATAAAAAAATTTACTTGGAAAAACTGTCCTCGCATCACATATGGACGAAAATGTGGCCCGCTATGTCAATAATTGTGCATATTATTAGATGAGAAAATAATTTTATACCTTACTTTGATTTACAACATCTGATGGGCAGCAATTATTTGAACTACCTTGAACGTTTATTTTCTTGAAGGGGACCATAAATTGTTACAATAAGAGCTTTTTGAACGTAATGCTATGGACGTCACCCCATAGGAAAGCATCCATTAAGATACGCGGGGAACCATTGAACATCAATTCAAGCAATTAGTTTGCATTGAACCCGCTTTAATTACAACCCAAAAACATTGCCAAATTCAAAGGAGATATCTGTAAAAGACTGGAAATCCGTACTATCTCGTGAAGGGTAACACTTGGCACTAATTTATCGAGATATTTATTTGAATTTTATATTGGACATAGTTTTTTACTCTGTCGTTGACAACCCCCCTTTCATTTCCATTGATTTCGACGTAGGTTGTTTAGAAAAAAGAATGGGCAGGCTGTGTATTTCAAATGTTTCCTATTCTTGGAAAGTGCCTTTTCTTCTGAGTTATAAAGCTTTGGCCTTTTCAACGGCCGGGTTTAAGATTAGGGCTTCAACATTTAATTTAACCTGACTTTTAGGAAGAATACGTCATGATGATATAAAGGTATTTTGCAATGTGAATGTGCACTTTGCAGGTATTTTACAAGGTAGAATTAAACCATAGAAACTTCATTTACTGTTTAACAAATGATATCAAGTGCATGATAAAAATTTCTCGTTCTCAAAATGTGACAATTGATTAGACGTAAGTGCGTTCTACATGTTTTGCATTTACTAGTTATGTTGAATTATTTTGTACCTAAATATTGTGCATATTAAAAGAGAAATAAAAGTTTACTACCTCACTATCATGAACAGCATCTTATGGGCGGTAATTATTGTACATCTAAGATTAAGAGCGTTTTGACATGATGTTTTGCACATCCGCCTATAGTGGTTCAGCTTTGCAAATAGGCTTTGTGGCTTTAAAGATTCTTGGGCAAATGTTAGGGCGTTTGGCAAATTTTTCAAGGTCACTTTGCGGAAATACTCTTGGTAAAGTTGAAAGCCCAAGACAAAATAGGGCTTTTAGCATTTGCCAAAGGCCACTTCCTGAGGTAAATAAAAAGAGTTTGTTCCAAAACTGCTCTCATCAATATTTTCATTTCCATTTTTGCCCTCGTTTATCTTCTTCAAGTCGCAGGTAGGTCGGCAATGAATCTCCATCAGATGGTCCATGAGATCGTCGCTAATGAAGCTCCATCGGTGAAGGTCTGACGTTCTAGGTCTGAATCACTCCCAAATTGCATAAATAATCACCCTCGGCTCGGACACCTCGGCACCACAAGGCTCAAACCTTTGAAAAATACCTTGCAAATTTTATACGTTAAAGATATAAACGTCCTTAACAACTTACGTTAAAGATATAAACGTCCTTAACAACTCTTAAGAAGAAAATATGTCCAAAATCTAACTAAAGAATTTTATGAAAATACTAAAATATAGATAGGTCACCGTACTGCCTCACTGGATAGATATTCTCTACAACTTTCAGCTCCTAAAAGAATCTGAAATTTAAGTATATCGTATAAAAAGATATTCTCTACAACTTTCATGAAGGAGCTATATCAAAATTCGAGTTATAATGTTTTGTAAAAATTCCATAAGACACTAAGGTCGTGGGTTTCACTGTTCTAGATAGATCTACTATAGGACAAAATCACACTCTCGAGCTAGCCATCCAAACTCAAAATTGAACCGGATGTACAGATCATGATCAAACTACTTCAGTTGATAGACCCATATGTCCAAAAGATTCTGCAAGAGGACACCGATAAGAGGAAGGCTGACTTTTAGGTTATTGAAGAAGGAACACTAAGGTTCCGAGGACGATCGGTTGTACCTAACGATGTAGAGCTTAGAGAGGAAATCTTGTCAAAAGCACATCGTAACAGTTATAGCATTCATCTTGGTAGTTCTAAGATGTATCAAAATCTGCATCGACACTATTGGTAGTCTGGTATGAAAGCGGACATCGCTAAGCATGTCGCTAAGTGTCTGATGTGTTAGCAAGCGAAAGCTCAGCATTACAAGCTGGGAGGACTTCTACAATCTCTCGAGATCCCAAAGTGGAAGTGGGAGCACATCACGATGGATTTCATGACAGGCTCACCGATGAGTTAAAGAGGAAATAATTCCATTTGGATAGTGGTCAACAGATTGACAAAGTCAACTCACTTCATTACAGTATGAAAGGACCTCGGTTTGGATAGGCATGTAGAGTTGTATGTGTGCCAAATAATTCATCTGCATGGAGTATCGGTGATGATAACCTCAGACCAAGACCCGAGATTCATAGCCGCTTTTTGGAAAAGCTTGTAGAGTGCTTTAGGAACAAAGCTGCAATACGGCATATCATCCTCAAACGGATGGCCAGTCTGAGAGGACAATTCAAACTCTCGAGGACATGCTGCAAGCTTGCGTACTAGACTTCAAGGGAAACTAGGAAGAACAACTTCATTTGGTCGAGTTTGCCTACAACAACAGTTATCAGCAGAACATTCAAATGGCTCCTTCCGAAGTGTCGTATGGTAGAGTGTGCAGAACACCAGTTTGTTGGGATGAAGTCGGGAAAGAAAGATCATAGGACCAGAGTTAGTTCAGCAGTCAGTGGATATAGTTGCAGTTATCAGAGGCAGACTAAAGACCACTCAAAGCCGACAGAAGAGTTACACAGATAAGTGTCGAGAGATCATTAGAATTCCAAGTTGGTAATCACGTTTTCTAAAGGTGTCACCAATAAGGGGAACTCCACGCTTTGGCAACAAAGGAGAACTGAGTCCGAGGTATGTAGGTCCGTTTGAAATTCTTGATAGAATTGGGACCCTAGTGTATCGTCTTACATTGCCGCCGAGATTGGCACAAGTGAATGACGTCTTTCACGTGTCGATGTTGGGACCCTAGTGTATCATTTTGCCCTTGTTCTTCTTCTCCAAGTAGCAGATGTAGGTTGCCGATGAATCTCCACCAAATAGTTTACGAGATGGTCATTGATTGAGCTCCATCAATGAAGGTCCAACGTTGTAGATCTTAATCTCCCCCAATTGCAAATTTGAACACACCTCGACTCGGATACCTCAGCACTGTTTAGCTTCACAACATAACCTTGCCAAGGTTATGTGACCCCAACATCGAGGTAGTTGTCTAAATTGGAAAAGACTTACTCCCATGTGATTTAAAAGTGCCTTGATCACAAGTTCCTATCCCATAATCACTCATCGATCTAAGGAAATTCAAGTTCATTGTGGCATAGGGTCGACATGTGCATTGGGCATATAATGTAATTCCAGTCGTATTCCAATTTGCATCAGATCATGCAATGTTGATGAGTTCACTTAGAAATAAACGATAGTTATAGCTCAAACAAAACATCTCAATTGCAAAAGTAAAACTCTTATGATAACCCTCTAACCAAAGGATCGCTAACACTAGTCGATCCTTCCCACCTTTTTTAATTATAAAAAAGAGTATCAATTACAATCAATCAAGCATAGACATAATCAGTGGAAGATATGATGGATCTCCAAATTCTCTGAATAAATATAATTTAAGAAGTTGTGATTTGAAATTGAAAAGAATTTAATGGTAGTCGTGAAAAGCCATAACTATTTTTAGCAAGCGTAAACAAGAGGAGGCTGCTCTATACTCACGTAATTCCAAGGTGGACCCACCTTTTGGCGTCCCTAAATTTCCAGTATCAACCGAAAATGTGTACTTTTTTCCAAATGTGGATTACGTTTCGTTTGTCCTTAGGCTCTTGCGATATGTGGACATCGTTCAAGTTCTGCCGGAAAGTCCTTGGGCCTATCCTCTCGCGCTGTCATCACGGGATGTGAATGTCGACTAAATGAGATAAAGAGCCGACCCAACAAATATGAAAAAGTTCTGAAAACAGAAAGCGACCCTGCTAGATGTTTTTCATGCCTGTT
The DNA here is from genome assembly GCA_017140165.1 of Eucalyptus shirleyi. Taxonomy (NCBI): domain Eukaryota; kingdom Viridiplantae; phylum Streptophyta; class Magnoliopsida; order Myrtales; family Myrtaceae; genus Eucalyptus; species Eucalyptus shirleyi. Next base: position 45,986,992 of record CM029450.1, read on the forward strand.
GGATACGTAATGTTCAGTCTGGTTGCATTAAGTAAAACTGCGTCCCTGGATGCTTATCGAGCTTTGCGTAAAGAATCTGCTATGCCAAAGTCTTTCTTCCGTGAAAGACTCAGAAGGCATATCTCTTACCATTATAGAGTCCCGGTGTACTTCAGACCTGAAACTGAAAGATTTCCTGGTCCCATTACACTTACAAGGTTGAAGTTATTCAACAAAACTGCTGAATGATTCTTGGAATTGTCACAAGGGCCAAAGTACCAAAGTTGTTGGCTTCTCTATCACTCCTGTGCATAATTCGGCCGTGATGTAGAGGAGACACAAGATACATGTGCATAGATTAGTTTTGTTATGGAGTTTAATCACGGCAGATGTGATTTTCAGGGTCCAATCATAGCCATATGATTTTCAAGTCATGTCAGTGGCTGTAGATCATTCAGCATGAGCAGTTAAATTTGACATATGGCTGAATATAATACATGATATATGTGATGATACATATTGCATGACTCGTGGATTTGAAAATACGGATTGGAGTCACTTTCATGGTGCATGCTATCGCATACATTTTTTATTAGTTTCTTTGTCTGTGGCTTAATTCCATGAGAATGGCGATCGTCTCTTAGGGCCCATTTGGTAACCATTATGTTCCTAATAACAATTTCTGATAAAAGATAATTCTTTTTTATTCTTCTCTCTTAACGAATTTACAAGCATTTGAAGGCGTTTGGTAATTATCCAAAATTTCTATTTCCGAAATAGAATTGCGATTGGCACTACCTTTAAATTTTCTAATTCAAACCATTTTCTTTAAATTTTTAATAATTTTATTCTTTTTTTTCTCTTTTTCTTTTCTTTCTCTTGTTCTTTAAGCTTTGGCCGATCGCCGGCCTCAAGTTGGTCACTGACCTTGGGATGACTGGCAACTTGCCAGACATGAGCCAATGACCTCGCCGAAGCGTCACCGGCCCCTAACGAGGCCATGCTTCATTAACCAAGCCTTGGTTGGGAGATGTAAGAATAGGAAGAATTGGAGAGAAAAGTTTTCTGTATTCTCTATCTGTATCTGAATGTACAATGTAATGTTTATATTACAATACATGTATAATGAAAAAGGCAACAAAATAATGTACAGACTAGATTTGATATAAATTGATCTTCGATTTGATCTTGATTGATCTGAGGAATATTTAATGTGATCTGAAGATATCTTGCATATCTTCTAACACTTCCCCTCAAGCTGGTGGCTTGTAGATATCCAAGACGCCGAGCTTGCTTAAGAGATACGCATGCTGTCTTTGACATAGAGGCTTGGTGAACATATCTGCAGGCTGTTCTTCTGTTCCTATCCCCCATGTTTCAATTATATCTTCCTGTATCTTTTCTCGAGTGAAATGGCAGTCCACTTCTATGTGTTTCGTCCTCTCATGCACAATGGGATTTGATGCTAGTTTAAGAGCTGCATCATTGTCACAAAACAATCTGGTCGGTCCCTCAACTTGTACTCCAAGGTCCTGAAGTAATCCCCGTAACCATACTATCTCACATGTCGTCTTTGTCATAGCTCGATATTCTGCTTCTGCTGAGGACAAAGAGACTGTTGGCTGCTTCTTGGTTTTCCATGAAAGTAAAGAATCTCCCAACTTAATGCAGAAACCGGTTATGGATCTCCTGCTCATCGGACAAGTAGCATAATCTGCATCACAGTATGCTGTCATTTTCATATCACATTTCCGGGAAAGAAGAATTCCGAGTCCGGGACATTTCTTCAAGTACTTCACAACTTTCAGTGCAGCGTTCATGTGAGACTGCTTTGGCTTGTGCATGAATTGGCTGAGTGTCTGCACAGCATAACTAATGTATGGCCTGGTCATGGTCAAATATATGAGTTTTCCGACAAGCTTTTGATAGCTCAATGGATCTTTGAGCACTGGATCTGCTTGTTGAGACACTTCAGCATCATAAATTGTCGTAGTCAATTTAACATTTTGCTCGATTGGAATCACAGCTGGCCTACATCCTGATAAACCTGCTTCTGATATAATTTCCAATGCAAATTTTCTCTGACTGAGAGATATTCCTTGACCTGATCGTGCAATTTCTATTCCAAGGAAATATTTGGGTGTACCCAAGTCTTTTATGTGAAAGGTAGAGTGCAAGTATTCCTTGAAAACTTGGATAGCCACTTCATCGTTTCCCATAATAAGTATATCATCTACATATATCATTAAGTATATAGACGACGTACCTTCAGTCCAAGTAAAAACAGCATAGTCAAATCTGGATTGTTGGAATCCTGCAGCTATCAAGGACTCTGCAAATTTAGCATACCATTGTCTGGAGGCCTGCTTGAGTCCATACAGGGATTTGCGGAGACGACATACTCTATTCTGCCCCTGTCTTCGTAAACCCTGTGGAATGTCCATATAAATCTCTTCGTCTAAATCTCCATGTAAGAAGGCATTGTGCACATCCATCTGGTGCAATGGCCAATCCTGAAAGGCTGCTACTAAGAGAAATGAGCGTACCGTAACATCTTTAGCAACAGGAGAAAATGTTTCATGGTAGTCAAAACCTTCTTGTTGCGTGAAACCTTTAGCCACTAATCGAGCCTTGTACCTTTCAACTGATCCATCTGCTCGATATTTGATCTTGTACACCCATTTGCATCCAATCGCCTTCCGGTTTAGGGGTAGAGGGACAAGTTCCCATGTCTGATTATCCACTAAGGCCTGCAATTCTGCATTCATAGCTTGCTGCCATCTCGGATCAGTACTCGCCTCATCATAATTGGATGGTTCTCGCTCCTCAGAAATACGAGAGATGCAACAACGGTGCTCTGCCGACAATCGATCAAATGAAACATAAGAAGAGATCGGAAAAAGAATACCTGGCGAGTTTCTGACTCCACACACATAGTCTTTCGTCCAAGTTGGTGGACGCGTGGCTCGCCGGGAACGCCTTGGTGGGGTATTTGCAGGCAATAATGAACCCGAGCCAGTATCAACAGGAGTGAATGAATGATCCGTTTCGATATCAGCAGAGGCAGAGTCAAGTACCACTTCATCATCTGAGATGTGATTCGTGGGTTCCAGCGGAGGCGTCGAGTCCATGGCCGATGCAGAAGAGTCCCTGTTATGTGTTGATGCAGGAAATAGAACATACCCTGGATCATCTGCAGTATCTTCAATTTGAGGTGAAGGGTGATGTCCTCGGTTATCGGTGTTTGATTCTGGCATAGCGAAAGGAAAAATATCCTCCTGGAATGAAACATCCCTACTGACAAAGAATTCCCCTGTAGATGAGTCATAAATCCCGTACCCCTTCTGTAAGGTGGGATACCCCATAAATGTGCAACGGCGAGCACGAGGACTCATCTTATCTTTAGGTCCTACTATTGTGGCGTAACATTGACAGCCAAAAATCTTCAAATGACTCATATTTGGCTTCCTCCCAAAGAGTAACTCAAAGGGACTTCGACCACAAAGAATCTTGGTCGGCATTCTATTAATCAAATAAGCTGCAGTTAAGACACAGTCTCCCCAAAAGTTATCAGGGATGGAGGCTTGAAACTTTAAGGCACGAGCAACTTCCAATAAGTGACGATGTTTCCTTTCTACTACCCCATTTTGTTGCGGGGTATACGTGCAGGAACTCTCATGTAAAATCCCTTGAGATGAAAGTAAACCAGTACACTCATGGTTAAAGAATTCCTTCCCATTGTCTGTTCGTATTCGGCGGATTGTCTTGCCAAATTGAGTTTTCGATAAAGATAGGAAGGTCCTTAAATGGGAAATGACTTGACCCTTAGATTGCATGAGAAAAATCCATGTGGCCCTTGAGTGGTCATCCACAATGGTGAGGAAAAAACGGGACCCATCATGATTCAGTGTATGGTAAGGACCCCAGACATCAATATGAAGTAAGGAAAACGAATCATTTGCACGGTTTGTGCTTAATGGAAAAGGAATACGAGACTGTTTGGCAAGTGGACAGATATGACATTGCGGATAAGGAAATAAGGAACTGTGACCCATTCTAGAATGCAAAAGGAATTGTTTATCATTGGTAGCCAAGTTACACAATGATTGTTTATTACAATGAAATTTATCAAGATTCGTTGAATTCTTCCCAAAATATAGGCCTTCAGACAGATTACCCCAGCCTATCAGTATCCCAGTCGAAAGGGCCTGAAAGAGACAGCTATCAGCAATGAAGGAAACCTTACAAGAATTTTCCTCACAGGCTCTAGACACGGAGATAAGGTTAAATTGAAATTCTGGGACATAGAGGACATTCGTTAGAGTGAGCCGAGAGCTAAGATTGACTGTCCCTGTTGTGAATACACGAGCAACATTTCCATTCGGCAATTGCACAACAATAGGACTATCCAGTTTCTCATTAACAACAGCAAATAACTTCCTATCACAGGTAATATGATCACTTGCTCTAGAATCAACAATCCAAGTATTCCTCGATATGGTATTCATAAGGCAATGAGAAATACCTGTAAAACTGCTCCCCCTTTTTGGAATATCCAATTTCTGCAGTGCATGCATCAATTGCTGATACTCAGCATGTGAGATAGATTGATCAGTTGATCCTGTGGGTTGATAAGCTGCTGCTACTGATACTTCCTTCTTTTTTTCTCCCGGTCGGCCATGCAATTTCCAACAATTGTCAATTGTGTGATGGGGCCGTTTGCAATAGTCGCAAAAAAGCTTGCCTTTATTTTTAAAATTCGACCCATAGCTTGGCCCATGGCTCGGCCCATGGCTCGGTCCATGACTCGGCCCGAGATTCTTCGAAAAACGAAGGCCATTGGATCTGCTTGATCCGGAATTATCCAGGCCATCCAAATCGACCGCGTAGCGTGGCCCTTTAGAGCCGTCAGATCGCTACGAGCGATCTGGACCGTCGATCCCGGACCCTTTAAAGGGGCTTTGTTCGGTGAACCCTAGCGAAGGATTCCGCCTCCTTTCTAGGGTTTTCTCTCCTCCTCTCTCGGTTCTGGCCGCGAGAGCCAAACCCTCCGTCGCTTTGCTCTCCGTCGAGGTGAGTCTTTGGCTCTCTTCCTGCACCGCAAGTTGGAAAATTCGTCCAATCGGCGGCGGAGGCTCCCTGGCCAGAATCTGAGACCTGAAAGTAAGGTAAGATTCGTTGAGTATTAGCAAAAAACGCGTTGCTTTCTCTCGGTCCTTGATCTCCTTGTACTGTCGGAGGGTCTCTTCGGATCCGATGAGCTTTTCTTCGGCAGCCTCTAGCTCGTTCCAGAGAGCTGAAAGCCTGTTGAAGCAGGCCGTCACGGTCATGTTTCCTTGCTTCAGTTCGGAGAGAGCTTGATGCAGCGAGAAAATCCTTGCCCGATCCAATTTCCCGTACATCTCTTTTATACTGTCCCAAAAGATTTTTGAGTCTTCTGTCGGGGGTAATCCGGCGGCTATTTCTAGGCTGATGCAATTTCCTATCCATGTCCTAACAAGCTGGTTGCATTTTTTCCATTGTCGCCCTAATTTTTCATCGGTCGGGACGGGAACTGTTCCATCGATGAATCCTTCTTTGTCTTTTGTGACAAGGGCTCGGCGGAATTCCCGCGCCCAACTCGAATAGTTCTCGGATCCTGTGAGATGGTTGCTGATGAGCTTCAACTCGGGTCCGTCGGCTGTGGAAACATAAAGAGCATCGCCGGGTTCGAGCCGACCCATGGCAGGCGCGAAAGGAAAAGGAAATCATGTTGGAAATCCTGTTGGTTGTCCCGAATTGAAAGAAGCCGCATTTGAACCGCCCGTCTGCTCTGGATCAATGGCTGAGCCTGCCCCAGCACTGGTTGGTAGGCCTCCATCGGCCTGCACGCTCTGGTGGCCTGGCTGTGATGTATCTGGATTCGATCCATGAATCCATGGGTATGGCATCCAATGATAAGGATAGCCTGAGAAATTGAACCCTGGATTGAACTGAGCCGGGAAATGTTGCCAGGGCGTGTGAATTTGCCCTTGAATAGGCTGATGTTCAGCCAGAGAAGTGACAATCGTTGATTCTGGATTGGGTGAAGCAGGAGGTGTTGAGGTGGGTATTTGTGTGTTTGCCATGATGAAAAGAAAGTTTTTTAAAGAAAATTCGAAGCTGTTCTGTTTTGCAGGTTGAGTAAGATACGAAGAATAAAAAATGGAATTCCTACCGGGGGCTGCTTTGATTTGCAAGAGTTGCAACAGCAAAGACAGAAAAGAACCGGAGGCAATTCGAAGGAGGTTGCGGAAGCAATATCAAGATCAGAACACGCTCTGATACCATGTAAGAATAGGAAGAATTGGAGAGAAAAGTTTTCTGTATTCTCTATCTGTATCTGAATGTACAATGTAATGTTTATATTACAATACATGTATAATGAAAAAGGCAACAAAATAATGTACAGACTAGATTTGACATAAATTGATCTTCGATTTGATCTTGATTGATCTGAGGAATATTTAATGTGATCTGAAGATATCTTGCGTATCTTCTAACAGGAGAGCCTCACTTAGCCAAGCAAGGCTCGCAAGTGGCCAAGGGAGGCTCGCCTAGCCACCTGCAAGGCTTAGCCTCGCCTAGATGTGGCAAGGCCGAGCCTCATCGATGGCTTGGGAGCCCAAGACCAAGCCTCTGATGAGTTTGCTAGACCTCTCCCAATTAGTCATCAACACCCGGTGGCGATGGACAATGATGACTACAATGATGGCGGCGACCGACGGTGGAAGAAGAAGAGAGAAGGAAGAAGAAAAAGAAGAAAGGAAGAAAAGAAAAGAGAGAAAAGAAATTTGAATTGGCTTGATTTTGGAATTATTCCCGAAAACAAAAAAGTAACTTTTTTTACTCATTAATTCTGTTCCAAATCTATTCTCAAAACAAATTTGTTCCTGGAAGCAAAAAATTTATCAAACTGACTTCTGTTCTTTTTTTGTTCCCGAAAATAAAATAATAGAATTGGATATTATTTGGTCGATTGCCAAACAGACCCTTAGAGAGCCGTGGCTTTGCTCACTTATCTATCTACCGTTTGGGATTCTGAACACGAGGAGTTTAATCGAATGCACGTGAAAAGTGATTAGAAGTTAGTATGGGACTTTATATTAGACTAATTGAATAAGTTTATTAGATCAAGGTTTACGATTGCATAATTTTGGTTAATTCACGATAGACAAGATTTTATTATGACTTTTGTTCAATAAAAGGTTTTATTCAATCAATATGCAATCAATATGTTTTTTGTTAAATGACTAGTTTTGGCTAAAGGTTTTATTCTTTATGTTATAATAGATGACTGGTCATTTCCTAAATTCTAGATGCGGATTTAGGAGGTGACGCAAGCAATTTCCATCCATGACTGTGATCCATAATCAAGAAATTACTTGGACAAACTGTCGTCGCGTCACATATGGACAAAAATGTGCATATTATTAGACAAGAAAATAATTTGATACCTTACTTTGATTCACAACATCTGATGGGCGGCAATTATTTGAACTACCCTGAACATTTATTTTCTTGAAGGGGACCGTAAATTATTACAATAAGAGCTTTTTGAACGTAATGCTATGGACGTCATCCCATAGGGAAGCATCCATTAAGTTCATGCGGGGAACATTGGACATCAATTCAAGCAATTAGTTCGCATTGAACCTGCTTTAATTACAAGCCAAAAACGTTGCCAAATTCAAAGGAGATATCTAAAAAAGACTGAAAATCCGTACTATCTCGTGAACGGTAACACTTGCCACTAATTTATCGAGATATTTATCTGAATTTTATATTGGACATAGTTTTTACTCTGTCGTTCACAATTCCTTTTCATTTCCGTTGATTTGGACGTAGGTTGTTTAGAAAAAGAATGGGCAGGCTGTGTATTTCAAATGTTTCTGTATTCCTATGCTTGGAAAAGTGCCTTTTCTTCTATGTTACAAAGCTTTGGCCTTTTCAACAGCCGGGTTTAAGAATAGGGCTTCAACATTTAATTTAACCCGACTTTTAGGAAGAATACGTCGTGATGATATAAAGGTGTTTTGCAATGTGAATGTGCGCTTTGCAGGTATTTTACAAGGTAGAGTTAAACCATAGAAACTTCATTTACTGTTTAACAAATGATATCAACTGCACGATAAAGATTTCTCATTTTCAGAATGTGACAATTGATTAGACCTAAGTGCATTTTGCACGTTTTGCATTCATTAGTTATGTTGAATTATTTTCTACCTAAATGTTGTGCACATTAAAAGAGAAATAAAAGTTTACTACCTCGCTATCATGAACAGCATCTTATGGGCCGCAATCATTGTCCATCTAAGATTAAGAGTGTTTTGACATGATGTTTTGCACATCCGCCATGGTGAAGCATGCATAGAGGTTCAGCTTTGCAAAAAGGCTTTGCAGCTTTAAAGATTTTTGGGCAAATGTTAGGCCATTTGACAAATTTTTCAAGGCCACTTTGCAAAAATACTAGCCTTGGTAGAGTTGAAAGCCCAATACATAATAGGACTTTTAGCATTTGCGAAAGGCCACTTCCTGAGGTAAATAAAAAAGAGTTTGTTCCAAAACTGCTCTCATCAATATTTTTCATTTCCATGTTTGCCCTCGTTCATCTTCTTCAAGTCGCAGATAGGTCGCCAATGAATCTCCACCAGATGGTCCATGAGATGGTCGCTAATGAAGCTCCGTCGGCGAAGGTCTGACGTTCTAGATCTGAATCACTCCTAAATTGCATAAATAAACACCCTCGGCTCGGACACCTTGGCATCTTTAGCTTCATGGCATCACCTTGCCAAGGTCGTGCAACCCCAGCACCGCTGCACTTGGGTCACGCAACCCCAGACAAGGCGACGCCCGGAGTGGCACAAGCTCGGTATGACTCGCCAAAGCTCCCGCTCAACTTCTGCTAACAACGTTTGTTGCGATGACAGTCGCTTAGCTAACGGTGGCTTCTGGTCACCGCCAATGCTTGCCTATGATCGTAGCCGAAGCTCATCCAGTTGCCGATGCTCCAGTTTCCCTCTCTGTGGATGCTATAGTTGTTTGCCCTCTCTTCCTTTTTATTTATTTTTAACTTCTAAGTCAATTTATAAATTTTACGCCAAATCAATTTTCCAAATGCTACACCTCCCTTTAAAAATCTTTGGCGAAATGGCTTTACATCCACTCAAAGCAAAACTAAACGCGGCTTAAGTTCGCATGCACGACAATTTAATATCACTGGAAGCAATGTTTTCCAAAAGGTTATCGATGCGTTGAAAAATGTCGCAAATACTTTGATATTTTAATTTTAATATTTCATGATGTTTTACATAGCCTTACTAGTTCTTGTCGTAATGTATTTGATGGAGGTCTAAAATATTGAAGTATCTTAAATTTTTATGGTTTACAATGTTTTTCATCATAACTCAATGAAAAATGTAATAGATGTTGAGTTATTCTAATTTCTAAAAAAAAAAAAATATATATATATATATATATATATATATATATGTTCTTCAAAGGCTTACCAATGTCAAAACACCGTAAATATATATAATGTAATATCTAACAAGTTTTTATGACATATCTTCATGAACCAATAATTTCATAAATAGTTAAAAGAATAAATATCGCATACACAATTAGTATAATATATATATATGTTCTTCAAAGGCTTACCAATTTCAAAACACCGTAAATATATATAATGTAATATCTAACAAGTTTTTATGACATATCTTCATGAACCAATAATTTCATAAATAGTTAAAAGAATAAATATCGCATACACAATTAGTATAATATATATATTACACGGATGGTGTCATATGCCATTCATTTTTAAGAGAGCATACTTGTAATTAGGGATGAACAAAAAGAACCGTTTGAACCAAGAATTGCCCAGACCTAACCAAATCGACCATTGGGTCTAACTCTAGATCATTCGGTCTACTTCCATGGACCCATGAACCATACAGATTATCTATTTATTTTAATTTTAATTTTCCTTCATAAAAACATATATCAAAGACCATTTAAAAAATACCTTGTTACAAGGCTTTTCTCAATGTTAATAACGTTACACCGAATCATCGCTAAGATTCCAACATCAACCTAATCAATCTATCACGACCTCATTTTCGAGCACTTGGTATCATGGGTTCTCAGGCTAATGATGTGGTTAGGTCATTTCAAGTCGCCAATTCATAAATGGTTTGATATCTTAACTTATAAGTTAATTTTTAAAAGGAGTTGCCACTAATCAATTTGAGATGGGTGTGGCTAAATATTGGTCTATTTGGCTCTGCGCAACTAGGACTCTCTCAAACCCACCAATTCACAACTTAATGATTTGATATTTTTTTTTCTGGGTCTTTTTCTATTTGTTTTGAACATAAGAAGCATTTTTGGATTTTTAATCTTTTTCTGAAAATATTTTTTTGAGATTTTTTTAATTAAGATATTATTTTTATTATTATAATAATATAATATATTTAAAAATGACTCGGGTCAGATCCCTGGGTCGTCCACCCAAGACCCGGACGGGCCTGCAACGCGGGCCCGGCCTAGGATTCTTTCTTTTTTTTGAAAAAAATAAAAGCCCAAACCAATTTGGCCCACTTTCATTATTAAAAAAAAAAAAACTCCAGCCCAAAAGCCTACTCGGCCCAACGCGTACAAACCCAAACCAAGCGGAAAACCTACCCAAACGACGACCCGAATCTGACAAGACACCATAGCCGCGACCCGATTCATGCCAAAAAAAAAAACCCGATCAACGACCCAAATCCACCCCACTTTGACCCGTCTTCTCCCTCGTCAACCCGGTTTTGTGGAGCCTTCGAGATCTGACAATCCACGGCGGAGGCGGCCAAGCTCATCGCGGTCTGAGCTCAAGCCTCGGCCGACACCGCCTTGACCTCCGTCCGGCCGGCCGTTGTAGCCAATCCCATCGCCTGTTGCCACCCGTTGCCGCTAGTCACTGCAGACCCGGCACTCACTTGGGATTTCCATCGAACGCCTGGCGGACACCGATTAAGGAGGTCAAGGTGGAGCCCTTCAGGCTCGGGATCGCGACAGGGCTCCGAGCGGGCGAACAACGGGACCGGCGGGGTGGCAAACTACAGACGGTCAGGGGCCAGAACTCGCGTGAAGCCGGCGGCTACGAGTCCCAGCCCGACGACCCCAGCACGCACAAACAAACAACCGAAAAAGGGCGGACAACCCTAGCTCACCGCAACAAGGTGCGCAGCGTCAGGGGGTTGGTCCGGTGTGGCCGTCGACGGCGTCCGAGCCTTTTTCTCCCTCTCGGGATGGCTCGCCGTCGGCCTCCCCCATTGTCTCTCGGAGGGAGGTCGTCTGAGCTCGCAACCCGTTCTCTCTCTCCCGCCTGTGCTTCGATCTTCCCCCGAAGCCTATCCGGGGAAGGGTTCTGAGCTTGCTCGTGGCCGTCGACGGAACTCGCACCCTCCTATTTATAGGCGAAGGGGTCCGGTCGACAGAGAGCCTCGGCCGCCGGTCTCGGCTTGCTGACCGGACCCTCTCGGCTGAACCGGCATCCCATCCTTGCTCCTCCACCGAGGCACGCTCGGCATTGAAGGCAGCATTAATGGCGCCCAAGATCCATCCCCTTCGGCCGACATTGGCCTACTCCTCGGCCGTAAGGGCCCATGCAGCTGCGGTTTCTTCTTTTGCTTTTTTCTTCTTCTTTTTGTGTTTCTTTTGGTTATTATTATTATGATTTATCATTTATTATCCGAAAAATAAGTAAAAAGAAAGAGAATAAAGATTAATTGATGCAAAAATTTAGGTGTCAACACGGTTTAATATCTACTGGACCGGTTCCTCGCTACCACTTAATAGGCAAACTGCTTTGTCAATCTGTACTAGCATTGGATGTGGGACTAAGTAGCTCCAAGAGTCCCACACCCTATGTGCTCACTCCCTCTCTCTCTTTCTGCCCCTCACCTACAAGAGAAGCCACCCTCTAAGAGTCCCACATCGAGCAATTACTCAAAAAGCGCAAAAAAGATTGTCTTGCTGACTTGGGCCTTTTGGCCAAGAGGTGGCGTGATTCTTTTGGAGCGTAGTTGTTGTTAATTCTAATGCAGTTCAATGTTTTTCCATGTGGGCCTTTTGGCCATGACTTGGCATGTTTCTTTTGGGGCGTTGTTGTTAATTCTAATGCAATTCAATGCTTTTTCATGCGGGGACGTGTATCAATCACATGCGATCAATTTCATTGGACCACCAAAGAAGCAATCCTTATCAATCCTGATCTATCGGTTCGATTCTATCCAGTTCCAGCCTCCTTCTTTGGTTCCCGAAATGGGGAACTGGTCTTTGCAGTCCAATTTTCAGCTCTAGGGTGGGAATCGGATCGCCTCAGAACCGATCACCCCTAATTGTAATCCTCAAATCAAGGATGGATAGGGCGCTTGTGGAAAATTTTCTTTGCGCCAGAAATATATGCTCTAATTTTCCATATTAAAGCCCTCCAACATTTTGACAAAATGTAGTTGAAAACCTCATAAATAATTTATGTCGTGACCTCTTTTTTTCCGCGCCCACAGTCGGGTACGAGCGCCTAAGGAGGTTAGTGGCTCGGCTAAATTTATTAAGCCCGGACTTTCCCAAGTCCACCAATTCGCAATTTAATGGTTCAAGTTTTTAACCTGCAAGTTAATTTTTAAAATGGAGTCGCCACTAATCAATTTGGGGTGGGTTGATTAGAAACCCAAGCGAAGTATCGGGAGAAGTACTTGCTCCTGCGCAACCAGAGAAATTAGGATCGGGGACTTGATTACACTAGTTAATCACTAATGCCCTTTCGGTACCTAATCTTGTTTAAACCTTGAGGCTTTTTGGATGTTCGAGGGATTTTCCACGCATTTTGGATGTTCGAGGGGTTTTCCATGCATTTTTGGAGAAAAACATTTTTTGGGTCTTTTTCTATTTTTTGACATGAAAGGGATTTTTTTTTTACCTTTTTTGGTATTTTTGGAAAAATACAAGTCTTTTTTGCTTTTTCTGAAATTTTTTTGGCTTTTTCATGAATTTTTGGCTTTTTTTTTGGATTTTTGGCATTTTTTGTAACATATGAAATATTTTTGATTTTTTTGATTTTTTGGAAAATAAAATATTTTTATCACTATTTTTCGATTTTATGGAAATTAAAACATTTTTTAATATTTTTGGAAAATAAAATATTTTTTTAGGCATTTTTTGTTTTTTTGAAAATTAAAATATTTTTTAATATTTTTCGAAAAAGAAAATATATTATTATTTTTTTTGGAAAATAAATTATTTATTTATTCAAAATATTATTAAAAAAAACGGCCCGGGTCGGATCCGCGGGTTGGGTTCAACCCGGCTGGGCGACCCGCACGCGTTGCGAGCCCGACTCAAATTTTTCTCCATTTTTTTCTTTTTCCAAGCCCATGAACTAAACAAGGCCCATTTTTGTTATTTAAAAAAAAAAAAAAGATCCATGGATTAACCGACCCACACGCGCAGGCCCACATCGGGGGGAAACCCCACCCGGTTTGAACCCACGCCCGACCCGGCGCGATGCTTCCTCCTTCTCACCTAATCGCGGCGCTGATGGAGGGAACGATGGAGGTGACGCAGCAGGCGACGGCACGGTGGCGGCGTAAGGTGTGACAGCGACCCAACATGGCAGGGGGTCTTGGCGAGCCATCGAGGACGACGTCGGGGAGTTGCGATAGGACGTCTGGGAACAGCAGCAGCGGTGTCGAGGGAAAGGCAGCGGCGAGGTGTCGAACCAGAGGGCTTCACGACGGTAGCACGGCGGGATCTGGGGTAGCAGCGGCGTCGAGGCACGGCTTGACCGGGATTCGCTCGCTAGGTCGCAGCGGGAGTCCGGCACGGCAACCGCAAACCTTCCCCTTTCTAGATCCGACGTCCAAACGGCGTCTCCTTCTCTCGGAGTTCCAAATCTCTCCCCCTCCAGCCAGATCTGAGCCTCCACCAGCCGGATCTAACCTCCTCAGACTCGCTCGCCAGCAGCCTCCCCCGAAGTCTCTCGGTGGGAGGTCGGCCTAGCTCACGACCCGATTTCTCTCTCGCTCGCCTTCCTCTCACTCGCTCTTCAACCTCCTCCAAAGTCTCTCAGGAGGAAGCTTCCAAGCTCACGATCTTCTGGCGTGTCCTTCAACGACTGAAATACTCCGCTATTTATAGGCGAAGAGGTCCGGTCGACGGAGAGGCTCGGCCACCGGTCTTTGGCTTGCCAACCAGACCCCCGTGACCAAACCGGCGTCCCATCCGCCACCTGTCCTCCAGCTACCCCCCTTTTTCTCACGCGCGTCGCCGTCCGTCCGCTCATCCGGCGTCGCGCCCTCTACGCGTGTGCTGCAGAGCGGACGAAGGAGGAAGAAGACCGAAAAAGGGCTGGGCCGGAGGAGAAGGAAAGTGGACCGTAGAGGCCCATGCGGAGGGAGAAAAAGAGGGAGAAAAATGGGCTGCTGGCTTCTGTTTTTCTTGCTATTTTATTTCCTGTTTTTATTTGTTTTTTTGTTGTTTTATCTTTTTATTATCTATTTATCCGAAAAGACAAAAAATTAAAAACTTAATTAATAAAACTAATTAAAATTGAGGTGTCAACAGCTGCCCCTCTTTGAATGTGAGCTCGCAGAGGTTGCATTCAAAGACAAACTGATGCCTCAATTTTATCCATGCATGCGCAATAGATTATATTTTATTTGGGATCTATTATTGTATGCAGGAAAAGAGCAATATAACTTTACACATACTAAGACAGATAAGAAGATACTTGTAGTTACTTACCGAGAGTGAGTGGGATAGGGTGCAAACCCCGAGTTTTGGCAAGTATCAAGGTGTCATCTTACCTGGTGATATGAAGAGGTTGCTTTTCCAGGGCTCGAACCATTCTTCGGTCGCCTGTTAAAACAATCAATGATTTGTCTAGGACCCGAACCTTTCTTCGGTCACATTGACAGGAAATTACTCCTCTAGGACCCAAACCATTCTTCGGTTGCCTGTTGGAGCAATCAGTGGTTTGTCTCAGACCCGAACCATTCTTCGGTCGTCGTGACGGGAAATTGCTTCTCCAGGACCCGAACTATTCTTCGGCCACCTTTTAAAACAATCCATGATTTGTCCAGGACCCAAACCTTTCTTCGGTCGCCTTAACGGGAAATTGCTTCTCCAGGACCTGAACCATTCTTCGGTCGTCTGTTAAAACAATCCATGATTTGTCTAGGACCCGAACCTTTCTTCGGTCGCCTTGACGGGAAATTGCTCCTCCAGGACCCGAACCATTCTTCGGTAGCCTGTTGGAGCAATCAGTGGTTTGTCTCAGACCCGAACCATTCTTCGGTCGCCGTGATGGGAAATTACTCCTCCAGGACCCGAACCATTCTTCGACCGCCTGTTAAAACAATCCATGATTTGTCTATAACCCAAACCTTTCTTCGGTCGCCTTGACAGGAGATGCACCGACCTTTCTCAGGGCATCTCATTTATGGGTGCCTGATTTGTTTTGAGGACACCAGTTGGTACCCGACCTTTCTCGGGAGATGCGCCGACCTTTCTCAAAGCATCTGTTTTGTTGGGGTGTCTAGCTTCTGTCAAATACACTAGTTGGAACCCGACCTTTCTCGGGAGGATGCACCGACCTTTCTCAGGGCATCGATTTGTGGTGCGTCTGACCTCTGTCAAAGACACTAGTTGGAACCCGACCTTTCTTGGGAGGATGCACCGACCTTTCTTAGGGCATCGATTTGTGGGGCGTCTGACTTCTGTCAAAGACACCAATTGGAACCCTACCTTTCTCGGGAGGATGCGTCGACCTTTCTCAGGGCATCAATTCTGGAAGATACCTGGACATTCACAAGCATATCAAAGAGTACCTGGATATTCACAAGCACTAACCTGAAGGATATTTGGGCCTTTACAGGCGTCAAAAGGGGCATTTGATTTATCATAAGCATAAACTCTTGGAGGATACCTTGGATATTTGTGAAGGTGTCCCACCTTCTGGCAATTGGGAAATATCGAGCTTCTGGCAATTGGGAAATATCAAGGGCATACCTGAGATATTCGTGAAGGTCTCTCACCTCCTGGTAGTGGGAATATTGAGGATGGATCTCGCATATTCGTGAAGGTCTCTCACCTCCTGGTAGTTGGAATATCGAGGACCTGAGATATTCGTGAAGGTCTCTCACCTCCTGATAGTGGGAATATCGAGGGCGTGCCCCGCATATTCGTGAAGGTCTCTCACCTCCTGGTAATTGGAATATCGAGGGCGTGCCCCGCATATTCGTGAAGGTCTCTCACCTCCTGGTAGTTGGGAATATCGAGGACGAACCTGAGATATTCGTGAAGGTCTCCCACCTCCTGGTAACATAAACTTGAATGTAGCATGAGGCTTACCCGGATGGCCGCAGGCACTTCAAAGGGGTAGAGCACCTGGGTAGCCGCAGGTGTACAAAATATTGGAATACTTGGATAAACACAAGTATTTAATGATATGATCTGGGACCACTCAGGCTAGCCCAAGTGCTAGAAAACATACCTAGACGGTGGTGCCAAGCAAAGCAATGGAATGCTTGAACAACTGCTATATTATTTGGGGACAACTCGGGCAGGTTGAGTGTCATGAAAAGGAAGTACCTGGACAACGATGGGTACTTGATGATATGGGGATACCTAAACAGCAGTAGGTATTTAACAATAAAAGGATACTTGGTCAATCACAAGCATTAATACTCTAAGGACATCTCGAATAGGTCAAGTGTTAGGAAAAGGGAGTATTCGAATGGTAGCCAGTACTCAAAGACAATCGGATGCTAAAATATTTGCAAACATCCAAACTCAAGGGACGACTCGAATAGGTCGAGTGTCAACAGAGGGAGCACCCAGCAAGTGGTGGATACTCAAAAACAAGGGGGATAACTAGATAGTCGCAAATATCAATATTCTAGGGACAACTCGAACAGATCGAGTGTCAGGAAAAGGGAGTATCCGAACGATGGCCGGTACTCAAAGACAAGGGGATACTTAGACAGCAGTAGGCACCCAAACTCAAGGAACGACTCGAATAGGTCGAGTGTCAATAAGAGAGTACCTAGACAGTGATAGGTACTTTAAGACAAACAGAGACATGCTTACCTGGCAATATCTTTGTTCTCTGAAAGTATGCTATTTGCACAATATGCACACGTGATTGTATATGCTGTAAATTCATGAGTTCAAATGAAATTCATGCATGATAATTTTGTCAGTTTTGCATCTTTTGATTTCCACTGGGGAAGATTTTGGAAGACAACATTTATTCGGAATATAGATGCTTTGAGCATGCTAGATGAGGGACTTTCAGTCTGAAAGGACTTTTCACTCACTCTCATGGAGAAGGCTATCCTGACCGTTGATGCAAGATTTATAAGGACCACACTATCTCACTGTCATCATGTCAGCAGGGGTCCAAGTATTCTCGCAAACGGTACGACTTTACCAATGTGAGAGGTCTTTGTTGAAATTGTGATGAAAACTTGGTCAACGGCTCATCAAATGGGACCATCGAGGTCGAAACCGATGGATAAAAATGCTGCACGATCATCTCCGGATTTACAAGTCAAAAACCCTGCGAAAAGAGATAGAGTAGTATTGCTCGTACTTCTTCGAGCGATGCTTATGTACACATGAAATCCTACATTAATTGAAGTGCCCCTAGTCTGAAGAGACTTTTACAATGGGAATGTAACGTAGTCTTGGCTCACATGTAAGAGGATGAGAGTTGGTGATTGTCTGGGCATTTGTCATTAGTCTTTCTTCACGGTCGGATGGAGGTTGTATCAATTAAACAACAATTCCTCTTGGGAATACAAATGGCTATATTTTTGTTTAGGGCATCGGCCTTACTTTTACCAGGCACACTGCTTTTTTTATGCCCCAGTTTTTACTCTTGTTGCTTGAGGAATCGATCTTGGCAAGTTCAAGCAAACGCCTTTGCTAGACTATGGAGTCTTCATCTTTTGTTGGTACTTCAGATTAAGCTGCTCAAACGACAGTGGCCTCTGCTTTGCCTCCATGTGAGGGTGAATTTACAAACTCAATTTGAGTTGTACAATGGATACAAGTGCGTAAATAAAGAGTTGCTCTTCACGACTTTAGGGCACTTAAATTAACGCAAGTGTTCATATGCAATAAAGACACTCGAAGATTGATGCAAGTGCAAGCAAGAAAATTTCTATCCCCTTTCTTACCTTGTGATGTTGATTTGCTTTCGACTTGCCCCAGTGTGGGGTGGTTCTTTGTCGGGAGTATAGCAAAAATTTGTCAGTGTATGGGGCTCAAAGTGAGCGATGAAATGCCTCTCACTGCTTTGATCATCATACTATTCGCGAGAGAACTCTTTACCCTATAGTCATGGAATTTTCTGCGCTCATCTCACAAGTGTATAGATGGGGGATTCTGTGTAGGATATGGCTTGCCTGTCATCATTCTGACGTGCCTCATCCAACATGCTCAATCAATCTTGTATTCTTCAATCAGCTGTCTATTCTAATAATTCTCAATGGAATCAGTGATTTAAACTGACAAAATCATCATGCAGAATTCAACTAAAAAAATGCATGCGGTGTATGATGTGATGGAATTTGTACTCTCAAAATAAATGAATGGCTTTTTACTCAAGAAGAACTTATTAACAGCTTTAGGGGTGTTTACTTGGTGGAGCGGTATTCACAAATGTGTTGAAACTTGAACATTAAAAGAGCTATTTACAAAAGGGTGTTGATGGTTGTCCCTATTGATTAGGGATATGACACATGAATGATCAGCCAAGGATTGGGAATCTAATCATTGATTTGATGGGCTTCTTTTGTCCCTGCAAAAGAGAAGATATATAAGTAGATCAATTAGTCTGGCCAAAATCAAATGTGAGTTGAAGCCTGAAGATTTTTTGTCATTTGCTTCGGCGATACTTGAGACGCCATTTTATTTGGGAGAGCTTGTCATGCCTCTCATTGATTTGTTATCCTTGTTTCTGACAATCAAGTGACCCTGCAACAAGACATGCTTCTCATTGATTTGTTATCTGTGTTTTTGGCAGTCAAGTGATCCTGCAACAAACAAGGGGGAGTGCGTTGGTCATGAACTCTTTCAAGAGTCGAATAATTAGAAGCGATACAACTTTACCCTTCACTGGTTCGCAGACGGTTGGGTGAACCTGAAGTGAGAGAGGGACACAAAGTTCTACATCCCTTGCTTCATTAGGTTAATTATTGGTTCCTGGATGACACGTCATTTTTCACGAAATCAGGTGAATTCGATGTGGGTCATTTCCACGTACTAGCTTGGCCAATATTGATTTGCCAGACCTAACCATCAAGTTTGGCTCTTGAATCCTAATGCTTCCTGCCAATATGGGGAATATGTCAAAAGTGAATTCAAAGAGGGGGGAGTATTGGAAACGATACCAAATTACTCTTCTCTAAAGTTTGTATTTGTTGATTCCTAGGGATATTTGAATATTGATGACAGCCTCTTCGTCTTTGACATAGTTCAATGCTTCCTTCAGTTGGCCTTCCTCATTTGTGACCATGTATGCATGATTGTTGGTCGTTGATTCATCTCCAACGCCTTCCTTCTATGGAATTTCTTCTTCTGTCTTTAACTATAGCATCATTAGCAGCATTGAGCAAAATTATGTACCTCAAGCTTCTATGGAATCTGAGATCAAAATCTCAAGCCTTGTGATGGCAACTACTCCTTGGAAGAACATGTGTCTGGAGTATGAAGTGAGATTTCTAGGCCCTAAGTCACAATTCAAGATAAGGGGTTAGAGACTGTCTCAACTGACTAGATTTTCTCCCTGTTAACAGTTCGAGAGGAGAAATTCATTTTCTGTGCTTCTTGGCTTGTCAAAGCTGGAACTGTAACATCTAGCTGTTTGGGCATGTCATGTGACAAGTTAGTCCTTTGGCTCAGGATGGAGCTGGGCAGGAGTGAGTCATGTCATGGATGCTTCAATCTCAACTCTATGCATGTACCTATTACGTTTCATCTTTTGTATCCTGTAAATAGAAGAGAGAGGACATCATTTCCAAATTATATTCAGAGAATAAGACTTACCCTCTTTTGGTGTAGGATGATTCTTTCTATTCGCCCCTGTTTTCTTAGCAAGGTGTCTTTGAATTTGGCGAGTTCACCTGATGCGCTTGCTTCAAATGTCCCCTGTCACACTAAGTCAAAGGGGATGGGAATGATCTTCTGAGACATGAAGCGAATGAGTCAGAAAGACAAACATGGTTAAATTTATCATCTTGTTTTAACAAAAGCTTTTGGGTGATGAAATATTTTTTATTTTCAAAATACGTCTTTGGGGGAGAAAAAGCATGAGGAAGCCCAACCCTCAGTATTCTCCTTGGATGATATTTTCTTTTCATGGTTGGATAACATCACTGGGCTAGTTTGGAGTACCGCCTCATGCTCTTAAAACAAAATATTATAACTGTACAATAGAGTACTTGGAATGGAAAATACGATAGTAGCACACTAGACAAAACATGAAATTATAAAAACAAGTAAAACTCATGAAAACCCCTGTGTAAAGAAGTGCTTTGATAGTGCTGGTCTTGAAGCTAAGCGTGTTTGAATTCCTCGCCTTCAGTAGACTCGAAGTATTCGCATGCGATGACTACCTCGTTGAAGCTACGGAAGTGTAACTCATGCAGCCAACAGCGATGCTTACAGGACAAAACTTCTATGAACTGCTTCATTAACTCCTCTTCAGCAAGTTGAGGACGGGTTTGCATCATAAAAGCCCTCTACCTCCCTGCGTATGCTCGGAAATTCTCCATTAGTTTTCTTGTGAAGTGAGCCCAGCTCTCACAAGGCAGTTCAGTTCCGATCTGGCTTTGGTACTGATGTAAGAATGCGAAAGTCAGCTCATTCCAATCCTTTAGAACATAAACATTTGCTGTGATAAACCATTGCAATGCAGACCCCGTAAGAGCTTCTTGGAATGCCTGAGTTGTGAACGACATCGGGCCATAGTACCGACTCATTTCTGCATGGAGATACTGCAAGTGGGCCACAGGACAAGTTGTGCCATTATACTTACGGAAATCAGGTATCCACATCTCTCCAGGGGTCGTGATCCTATGAGCGTAAGATGGGCTTGATGTATCTTGGTTAGGCCACTGATTTTCCCACTGCATATCTGTTGTAGTGGTGAATTTTTCTGTTCAGGGAAGTTGGATTCTACCGAGATTACCCCATTACTTTCTTCTTGGTCAAAATTTCCGAATGAGGATAAAGTATTGAAGCTATCCTCATGGTCAGAGGACAAGCTTAGTACTTCGTTAGGATCATAGTGGATAAAGACGTATGCTTCTTCTTCTGACGGGCCTTCATCTCCGGATGAGAGTAGGAAACAGTTATATGATGAATCGTCAGTTTCATTGTCGAAATAACGCTGGAAGTCCTTGGGATTGTATTCTAGGGCCGGGAAGTCTTCAGGATTATACTCTAGAGGATGGTGGCCTTCAAAGTTGTATTCTTGGGAATGTTCAAAGCTTTGGTGCAGTGGCTCGTTGGCAGATGCTGCATTGATCTACTTAGGCTTTCTTTTCTTGCCTCCCGGTCCAGACCTTTTGAGTAAGGCCCTTCGTTTTGCCAGCTCAATCCTATCCGGGGAAGTGAGAGATATTAGAGTGTCGCTCTCTGATTCACTTTCTAGGTTGATAGGGGTTGGTATTCTTTGGACCCTAACTCTTGGAGTAATCTTGGAGAGTCGTCCAGTCGTGCCCCGGTCTTGAACAGGCTCTGTGTCCTTGATCTCATACAAAGGCTCCTTGCCTTTCCTAGTGGGAAATTTTCCAGTAACAAGATGCTGTTCAGCTGCCCATTTATCATGCAAGGTTTCATTGACATGCTCTTCTCCTATCTCAGCGACTAATAACTCCTCGTGCTCCGCGATCATCGGCTCTTCGTAGGGTAAGGTGATGTCAGGGGTGATGTCAATATTGTACTCTTGGTGAAAAATATGAATTAGTTCCCTCAAGGTTTTAAGGGGACTAATTTTCCTGACAATGTACCATCGCAAGGCAGGGCCAGTCAAGTTCGATTGGTACGATTGAATCATCCTTCGGACCAGGTAGGCCTGCAAGTAGGTCTCTGGGCGGGAGGTATCAGCATACCTTTCGCATTCAAGTGCTTTAAGCTTTTCAGGGATTTCAATGCCGGCATAATTGGAAAGGTCCATGGGATTCCGCCCCTGCAGCTGGTTTAACTTTTTCATGATCCTTTCGAATTGTCCATAGTACTGGCTATTTTCTGGCAAATTTGCGGGTGTCATGACGGTGTTTGAGGCAACTATAGAGTTGGGCTCAGCTTGAGTGGATTTCATTTGTCTCGAGAGTTGTTAAAGGACAATGGACATCTGTCCTACGCCGTCTTCAATGTTAATGAGACGATTTTGTACATCATTTTGATCGGGTCCTATTGCATGAGGCCAATCACGGGCGATTGGTGGCCGGCGATTCATAATTACCTGTTTGTTGTGAAAACAATGAATGAGCACGAAAGTAAACCAAGATTGACCCATGGCAATGGTCTAACTGCTTTTTTATTTATCAAAAGAGGATTTATAGACTGCCAACTCCTAACATCTAGAACTTGAAATTGAAAAGACAGGATGAAATACTAGATATTAAACAAGAGTCCCTAAACAATGGGACAAAACTTTCACACTATTTACACTAAGGGGCACATGATTGCTAATTTATATGTGACGGGGAGCCTTGTTCTTGCAAGGATGCCTACTTCCTTGAACTGGTTCTGAGGTGTGCATCCAGTCCATTCCCAAATCTCTCTCCATGAGCTATGCTTGCTCGTGCTAGCTGCTCTCGCTGATCGAGTGAGGGACTAATGGCTTCCATCTTGTCGGGATACAATGGTTGTGGATGTAGGACATGGAGGCGTGGTGGGCTTTTTCTTCTCCCTCAAGTCCTTCAGGTATCACAATCCTTTTGCGATGGCACTTGTCCCAGGTTTCCTCAGCGGTAGAAATTTCGAATTCATAGTCACAACTTGTGTTGAAAAGAACTGGAGGGACCATCATCTTGAAAGGCGGTGGGATCTCCTGAAGGGCTCCATATTGTCGTGCTACTCGATACGGGTAGTAGGGAATGGCGCCGGTGAGACCGAGCAACGGAATTGGGCGGGTGCGCATGTAAGCAAAGCGGGCCCTCTTTTCATGGAACCAACCAGCACACCATTTGAATGCCTCAGGAGCTGGGTTTCTTAGGAAGCTTACCCAATTTAAACAGACGATCCTAAAACCATAAATTTTTGTAATGGATTCTCAAAAGCATTTGTTTCAAGCGATCGCATGAAGTCTCGAAATTCGCTTAGGTGAGAAAAGAACCAGACTTGTAAAATTTCAGGAGAGGCTCGCATGATTTTCTCCAAGTTGTCTTTAAAACGATTAAAAGACAAGAACGTTTCAGTTAAAATCATGTTGACATAATTCCCCCCCTCTTAAGATCTGATCAACTATCCATGCCATCTTGGGAGTTATGGCATTTCTTTGATGGGGGAAGATGATGAGCTCGAAAAAGGCTAGGAGGAAAATCTCACTTTTCTGGGTCATAGGCTGATTTTGGAAACAGGCATTCATAAATTCTAGTGGGCAGGTATTATGGTTGCTTTCAAGAATTTGTCTCATGACATGGATTTCAATTCCTAAAAGTCGTGCTAACCCGCGCTATGGGAGGGCGCCTATCGATGGCTTGACAAGCTTTTTCTCAAGAGGCATTCTAGTGATGATGCTGTATTCTTCCAGGGTTGGGGTTAGCTCAAACCTACCGAATATAAAAGTAATTGTCTTCGGGCACTAAAAATGTGCCATGGCTTGTATGACTTCAGGACGAACAGTGATTTGGATCAACGATAGGAGATGACCAATTTTGGCCTTCACGCGCTCCTGGGCAAACTGATCTAATTGATCCCACCATCTGAAGAGCTCCGCCTTGGGAGCAGGAATGAACTGGATATCGTCTTTCCCCATCACATATAAACTGGCACTTGAAAAGTGTATCCTACATTGCCATGGGCCAAATAAAAAGACTGAGTAAAAGTAAAGAAATCACTTTGCTTTTAAAGAAAAATGGCAAGTACAAAGACATGCGCATGTGACGTGCAGCTCGATTTCTAACTCAAAAGGCTTGATGAAATTAAAAGGGTATCCGCCCATCGCAGTCTCGCGTTAGCAGCATACCCCCTTAACCTCGGCTAAGAAATTCGGGGAAAAGAAAGGCAACCTCTACATCGCAGTCTCGCGTTCGAGGTCGTATCTTTCCTAACACCATCCTAGAAACCTATGGCGGCCCAGGTCCGACGGCCGGGTTGTGTGTGTCATGTGTAGTGTTTAAAACAGTAAAGCATGCACAACAGTTTATAATCACAAGATAATCTATTTAAGACTAAGTTAAAATAAATTTTTAAACTACTGACCTGCATAAAAAAAAAACAAAAAAAAAACAAAAGTCAGTAAAGAATTTAAACAAGACAAAAATGGCCTAAGTCCTCAAAGTCCCCAGCGGAGTCGCCAAGCTGTCGCGACCTCTTTTTTTTCGGCACCCGCAGTCGGGTACGAGTGCCTAAGGAGGTTAGTGGCTCGGCTGAATTTATTAAGCCCGGACTCTCCCAAGTCCACCAATTCGCAACTTAATGGTTCAAGTTTTTAACCTGCAAGTTAATTTTTAAAATGGAGTCGCCACTAATCAATTTGGGGTGGGTTGATTAGAAACCCAAGCGAAGTATCGGGAGAAGTACTTGCTGCTGCGCAACTAGAGAAATTAGGATCGGAGACTTGATTACACTAGTTAATCACTAATGCCCTTTCGGTACCTAATCTTATTTAAACCTTGAGGTTTTTTGAATGTTCGAGGGATTTTCCACGCATTTTGGATGTTCGAGGGGTTTTCCATGCATTTTTGGAGAAAAACATTTTTTGGGTCTTTTTCTATTTTTTGACATGAAAGGGATTTTTTTTTTTTACCTTTTTTGGTATTTTTAGAAAAATACAAGTCTTTTGGCTTTTTCTGAATTTTTTTTTGGCTTTTTCATGAATTTTTGGCTTTTTTGGATTTTTGGCATTTTTTGTAAAATATGAAATATTTTTTATTTTTTTGATTTTTTGGAAAATAAAATATTTTTATCACTATTTTTCGATTTTATGGAAATTAAAACATTTTTTAATATTTTTGGAAAATAAAATATTTTTTGGGTATTTTTTGTTTTTTTGAAAATTAAAAAAAATTAATATTTTTCGAAAAAGAAAATATATTATTATTTTTTTTGGAAAATAAATTAATTATTTATTCAAAATATTATTAAAAAAATTGGCCGGGTCGGATCCACGGGTTGGGTTCGACCCGGGCCAACGACCCGCACGCGGACGGGCCGGCAACGTGGGCCCGACTCAGATTTTTCTCCCTTTTTTCTTTTTCCAAGCCCATGAACTAAACAAGGCCCATTTTCGTTATATAAAAAAAAAAAAAAGATCCATGGATTAACCGGCCCACACGCACAGGCCCACATCGGGGGGAAACCCTACCCGGTTCGAACCCACGCCCGACCCGGCGCGATGCTTCCTCCTTCTCACCTAATCGCGGCGCCGATGGAGGGAACAACGGAGGTGACGCAGCAGGAGGTGGCACGGTGGCGGTGTAAGGTGTGACAGCGACCCAACACGGCAGGGGGTCTTGGCGAGCTGTCGAGGACGACGTTGGGGAGTTGCGGTAGGACGTCTGGGAACGGCAGCAGCGGTGTCGAGGGAAAGGCAGCGGCAAGGTGTCGAACCAGAGGGCTTCACGGTGGCAGCACGGCGGGATCTGGGGTAGCAGCGGCGTCGGGGCACGGCTTGACCGAGATTCGCTCGCTAGGTCGCAGCGAGAGTCCGGCACGGCAACCGCGAGCCTTCCCCTTTCCAGATCCGACGTCCAGACGGCGTCTCCTTCTCTCGGAGTTCCAGATCTGACCTCCTTCTCTGTTGTCTCTCTCTCTCTCTCTCTCTCTCTCGACCAGATCTCTCCCCCTCCGGCCAGATCCGAGCCTCCACTGGCCGGATCTGACCTCCTCGGACTCGCTTGCCAGCGGCCTCCCCCGAAGTCTCTCAGTGGGAGGTCGGCCTAGCTCGCGACCCGATTTCTCTCTCGCTCGCCTTCCTCTCACTCGCTCTTCAACCTCCTCCGAAGTCTCTCAGGAGGAAGCTTCCAAGCTCACGATCTTCTGGCGTGTCCTTCAACAATTGAAATACTCCGTTATTTATAGGCGAGGAGGTCCGGTCGACGGAGAGGCTCGACCGCCAGTCTTTGGCTTGCCGACCAGACCCCCGTGGCTGAACCGGCGTCCCATCCGCCACCTGTCCTCCAGCTGCCCCCCCTTTTTCTCACGCGCGTCGCCATCCGTCCGCTCATCCGGCGTCGCGCCCTCTAAGCGTGTGCTGTAGAGCGGACGAAGGAGGAAGAAGACCGAAAAAGGGCTGGGCCGGAGGAGAAGGAAAGTGGGCCGTAGAGGCCCATGCGGAGGGAGAAAAAGAGGGAGAAAAATGGGCTGCTAGCTTCTGTTTTTTATGCTATTTTATTTCCTGTTTTTATTTGTTTTTTTGTTGTTTTATCTTTTTATTATCTATTTATCCGAAAAGACAAAAAAAATTAAAAACTTAATTAATAAAACTAATTAAAATTGAGGTGTCAACAGTTTAGTATTCTAGCTTCTTAAAATTGTGGATGCATATAAGATAGTTTTAAGTTGATTTTTTAGTGCTTGACAAAAAAAAACTCACTCTATTTCCACCTCCTTATTATCTCTTGTCACCCCCTATCAAATTAAATTGAATACATCCATTACTAGTCTCATTTAAAATGATTTATTATCTTTGGTTTCGATTTTTCTACACGAAATGGGTTTGGGAAGGGAACAGCGGAATAGGACGATACTCATTAAAGCTAGTAATTGACCGGTCACTCATGGGTTGCTGTAAACAAGGAAGAAGAAGAAGCGGCCTTAGCTGCTCTTGCCTCTATTGATGGCAGTATGCATGAATGTCTTGATTGTTTTGGAGAATTGTAAGGGAAGTCAAACTAAGACTACATTCGCTTTCCTCTCAGATTAAAATAAGTCTTTTTCTCCTTTTTTTCAATATGTTTTGGGGAGTGCATGGTCACCCTGCTCAGCCGAAAGGCTCGTGGTTAGACCATTAGTGATAATGAGAAGAACATTCTTCAGGTAACCTCCTCAAGGAACTTTTGGCATCACTACCTCATGGCAAGCTTACTGAATATCCATCACATCCCTTTCCAAAGATTCATTCTGATTGGTTTTTGCCATGAACTCTCTCAGCAAAGTTAGGATCATCTTGCAATCCACCTTATCAAGTAAGTTACCTAACTGAACTTGAAACTTTGGCTCTGGATCTAACTGCTTGACTCACCAACCATCAAGTCTTCCTCCATTAGGTCATCTTCCGGAGCCAAGCCTTCTGAAAGAAAGCGAATAAGAAAAATACATTGACGAGGTCTATCCCTTCTCCAGCTTCTTGTGGTCTTTCCTGGTCTTACCTTATGCTGGGTACTTCACAATCAGACCAACCTAATGGTTGCCTTCTCTGCTAATGACTCCATATTTCGGTTGAGCAACACTAGAGATGGTTCAACTACAACCTAGTATGCACTCAAACCTTCTGCCGAGCTCTCCCCTGCCTGCATTTCCTTTTGACGGGGCCAAAGAAATGTCTCCACCTGCTACCAACAGTCTTTCTTCGGAATTCTACTAGATGGTTCGATCCTTCCCTCCCGTTTGTTTTAGCAACAACTCCTAAGGTCTCCTTGCCAAGAGCTTCCCGGCGACAACAGAGGAACCAACCTGCCTGCTGTGGCGAGGCGGCTTTTTTGTTTCACTATAAGACCTGGATGATTATCCCTACCCTCAATAGCATACAAGTTTACGTCCATCCTTGGTTGAGTACAACTTCCTTTCGATTTCTCCCTTGTAGCCGTTACCCAAATTCGTGCAAGTGTGTCCACACCCCCCAAATAACATTGGTAAAGGTTAAATATGATGCCTACTCTTGATTTAAGATTGTTTCTTGCCATTTTTTTTTGTTCTTTTGTGGTTTTTTTTTTCCATTTGGAACAAAATTTGCTTCCCTCTTTTTCGGAAATTAGTTTATTTGGTAGATAGCTAATTGAATATTGTGTTAATGAATTGTATATTTCTCCTTTTCTGTACTAGGAAACTATTATTTGAAAAATAACACATGCACAAGTAAGAGTGAAAACACTTCTTCTATCAGTTTTAGTACACATTTCGTTTAATTATAACTTGAACATACGCGATAGTCTATGTATCTTAATTGCTCAACTTTAACTTTATTTAGTGAATCTTATAGTCCAATTTTTTTATTTATTCTTCATGCCATCATTGCATGATATTTTAACGGATACTTTCAAAAAAAAAAAAATATGACAAAGTTCAAAACATAAAAAAAATTCTAAACATGCATTATTATCATGCAAATGCAAAAGAAAATGCTTCCTGAAACATTATTATATAGAATGATATCCTTGCCTTGATTACATGAATAATTAACTATTGGTAAGAAATTAAGCCAACCGTAATGGCATTATACGACAACCCATTCAAACCATTTGCAAGCACATATTTTTTGTCAATACTATATGCATCATAGTTTTTATAAAATTATCAATGAAAAGAAAATTATCCACTGCACTGCAATAATAACAAGTTTCATATGCAACTTAACAAAAGATATTGTCCATCAGCTACTTGGCTCCCCTAAAAAAGGTTACTCTCTTGACAAAATTATTTTACCCGAATCAAGCATAAACATTTTTAATGACATCAAGAAGAGAGTAATTATTTACTTTGGAAAAAGAAAAAAGAAAAAAAAAACACACACACACACACACATCAAGAAATAAGTTTCAATATTTAGTGCAAGAAGCTCCAAATGAACTTATTGAGATCAATAGATACATATAAGCAAGTTGGGTGTACTTCAATATTATCTTCCGTAGTGACTGCACTACAGAAAATGAGAAATGAGTAAATTTTGTATAATGCATTCATCAACCATAATGTTCAATCTTTGAGTAAATTCTTGTAAATTTTTACTGAAAATCGAAATCAAAAAATTTGTAGCTTTAAGGATTATCTAAGGAAATAAAGTTATAATTGGCAGAATAAGTTCAGAAGATGATGGACATGAAGGAAACATCGAAATGTGATGGATGTGGAAGACACGGCTAAAGTGAAAAAAGTTTTCTGAAAGATATGTGAGTAGTTTTGTCTAATAATAATTGAAACAAAAGATAAAGAATTTCTACCAAAAAAAAAAACAAAAGATAAAGAAAAAAATATGTATACAATAACCTTAAAGTAGGAGTGGGATCTGTAATGAATAATGTAGTCAATTCAATATGGTAGGGGTGTGGAAAGCTAATAAGGGAATGGAAATAGCATTAGCAACAAAAAGAAAGTTAATTTTTTAGTGTTCTATTCACAAGGTGTCATAGATATTTGTGATAAGTACATCAGAAATCTTAAAACTAGTCACGAAAAATGTAATTGAGTCCAAAAATTTTCAAAAAATGCAACTAAGTTCTAAAATTTATCATGAAAATACAATCAAGTTCTATAACTTTCAAAAAATCTGATCAAGTTATAAAACTTATCACAAAAGTACAATCGAATCCTAAAACTAACAAAAAGTATAATCAAGTCTTAAAACTTTCTTAAAACTCGTGCACTTTTTGAAAGTTTTAAAACTCAAGCACACTTTCTTAATAAGTTATTTATAAGTTTTAGGATTTTACTTATTAAAAGTTTTATAACTCAATTACACATTCATAACAACTTACCCACGAATATTTTGATGTTATCATTTTAAATAGTTTAATGAACATATGCCATACTACTTTTCAAATTTTAGGATCTTCTTACATTTTATGATGTTTTGCATGCATAAAACAAAATCATTTGTCGATTTAATATGTTTCAAATAGTATTAAATTTTCCTACACGTTAAATTCACATTTTCTTTTTTATTTGGTTATGCAAACAAATATTGTTGCCACTTATCGGGGGAAAACAATAAAAATAATGTCTATCTAGAACACAAGACAACTTAGATAAAGGAAGGCAACTTCGATGCAAGCGAAGGTGAACTGCAGTACAGTAGATGGAAGTGTTTCAACAAGCATGAAAGAAGAAAACATGAAAAATGATGCTAAAGTGTCTCGTGATCACAGGTCAACGACTTCATATGGTCTTGTAGGAGTCCAAGACCATGCTTGTCTTCATAATTGTACATCAATGAAACCATTTTAGCAGCATTCACGCAAGCTTCAAGGAAAGGCGCAGAGAACGGACATGGAGAGAGGCACTCTTTGTTGAGCAGCTTCCACGATTTCGATATCAACTCCATCACATGCTTTCTCGCGCTTTGGTACGAAGAGCCTTGATTTTCTCTCAAATAGCACTCCACATATGACCCGTCGTAGCCATTTTGATTCTCATCCTTCAAGGAATCGAATCCCCCCAAGTAAAACAATTAAATCAATGAAATAATGACAGAACATGAATCAAAAAATTGAATAAAACCCGAATAGTGCCCGGCACGAAACCGTAAAGTAATGTACCTGGGCACATCCGAGGTCATCCCAAAGGCGAAGAATTTCAGCGATTAAGAATATTGTATTTGGCAAAGGCACCTCCTCTTTCTTTGAATCCATACTTTGGTTGGCAATGTTTTGGCCCATTAGAAAGAACAGGTGAGCTAGCACCAAGGGCACACCCGAAGTGATAATCCCATTCTTCAAGTAATCATCTGCCTTTGGCATTTTCCCAGAAGCGTTCCACTGAAACTCCACCAGGAATGCATTGCACAAATTCGCCCACTGCAACATCAAATGTTATCCGACTGATAAAGGATATATCTAAAAAGTAATCATAAATCAAAATCGCGTGATTATTGAGCTTTCCTAGTAGTCATAAATGACGAATCACTAGGAACTCTCTCTGTCCCTCTCTGCCAGTAAGGGAGCTCCATGCTGCACTGAGCTTGCTAAGAAGCCAGTCCACAGCTACAAGATCTTGACAGAAACACCTCGATCTAGCCAATATTTGTGTGAGTGTGTATGAGAGAGAGAGAGAGAGAGAGAGAGAGGGTTGCAGCTTAACCCTATCAGTTGTAAGATCTCCGTGCGTGGCATTATAAGGAATTCTAGATAAGATTGAATGAAACTCGACTATGATGAAGATGGCAATCGGTTTTTGTGGCTTTAATACGAAGAAGTGAACACAAACTTTAAAACGATGACCAAAATATTGGAGGGTGGTGGGACAAAGAGTGGACAAAAGGATGAGGATATGATCAAGGTTGAGTTTCGGTTCAGTGCTGTGAATCTCAAATTAAATGATGCTCATTTAGAGTTGAGAGAGGACTTAGCAACGTGGTTGTAGATAGAGGTTCTTATGAATAATAATTTTATACTAATACCATTTGTTTCAAGAATCTCGTGGGGTTCCTTCCATGCTTCTCAAAGATGATGTTGCCTAAATCATTTGTAATATCACTGAGAACCTTGAAGCACTTTTTCATGTACTGCGGAAGCTGCTCAGCACACGCATTGTCCCATCTGAAAAAGAAGAATTGCAAGAAATATTAAAATTCACGGCATAATATAAATGTCTGATCTAGGTTTTTTTTGTCGATGAATATTCGCGACATTATAGGTAAAATGGGATATCTACAACTGTATACCTTTCAATGACTTCTGTAAAGAGAATTAGTTCATCGGCCTTGCCATATACATCAAATATGTCATCGATAATGTACACAAGGGAGATGGGCTTATGAGCTCTACCCTTAGCTCAGACAAGCTTGGATCTGTGAGAATTGCCATGGACCACATGTACCATTTTAGTGGCTGGTCTCTAACAAACTCCATCCCCTCTCCCAATCCCAACTCTTTCCACCACCTGAAACATAGGAAACGCATGAGTAAATACTATATCTAGAGGACATAATAGTATACTCATATATATGAACAAATTATTCATTTAAAGATCCCATCGATCTCACAGACGTAGAAGTTGAATGCCAACTTTTGATATATATAAATATAGCATCTCATTTCCACATCGATATTCTTGAATTAGGGCCAACTATTGAATGCCCGTCTTTTATTATATGTTGGTCATCTATCGTCCTTCAATGGAGCATAAATTTGCATAAATAAGTCATTAGTTACTCACGTATTAATTTGGTGAATCTCCTTCCGGTGCAAAGATTGAATGATTCTTCGCTCTCTATTTGCCACTTCTAACAAATCTTCCAACCATGAGTTCGCGACAGGCATATCGTTTACAAAACTTAGAGGAGCTAGCGATCTTGCGAAGCTCTTGCGATATGGATATCGCAATGTACTTTCTATCATTCTCACTTGTTCGGGATCAAGATCACATGTCAACAATTCGTTGAGACACTTGCTGCTAAAGCATTCAGCTTCGTCGAGTATATCCTCTCCTTCTATGCTCATTTGTGATGCTTCGTATAATTCCATCATTCCCCTGACGTTTCCTTCCATTTTCATAATAAAACCTTTTCCCTTATCCTTGAAGTATTCGAACACATCTGCATAAAAAGCATAAGGACAGTAGTACATCGAAAAGTATAGCTGCTATCTAATTTATAAGTTGCATCGTTCAAAATTATGATATGAAAAAAAAAAAAAAAGGTCCTAAATTGGCTAAAACTATTTCATCATATGTAAATTTTAAATTTTTTAATGTAAAGAAACTTAAAAGGAGAAAAAATGGAAGAAATGGGCAAATCAACTGAAAAATCTAGGTTTTATCATTTTGGTTTCAGTAATATGAATGATTAGATTAGACAAGATTCCCTCCAAGTTCTTACTTTCCATTTTAAATATAACTCCAGAAAATTAATGAATTGCTTAATATCTGGCATAAGTCCTCGCATGTAACATGCATTGATAGATACACATTGGAAAGGTCATCTCAATTAAACATTTCCAATTCTTAAGTCAACAAAAAATTCAAAAGATCAGCTTATATTTTTTTTTCCATTTTCATCCTTTAAAAAAAAAAAGGAAAATTTGGGGCTTCCACTTGACTAAACATAACAAAAACAAATATATGTCTTCTGTTGTTATGGATCAACAGCAACATTTTATTTTGCTATTGCAATTGACTTGAAACTCATGGGTAACAAACCTACAGGCACATAATAACCTTCTTGCCGAAGAAGTCGAAACCGGAGAGCGATCTCATAGACATCATCTTTGCCATGATTCAGAGAGGTAAAATGTGTGTATTGCCACTGTAGAATGGCTTTCATCTGTTCTTGGAATAGGGATTTGATTCCCAGCCGCATAATCATGTCAACAATGATCAAACTTTCTACAGGCTCACTCACCACATTATTCAAAAAACCTATAATGCTCTTTACTTTTTCTTCATGTTTGATCCCAGAATCATCCTGCATAGTGGAAATCCAGAGTTACAAGTGAGGTCAATGTTATAATGCCAAAAAAAAAAGCCGGATTGAACAAAATTTGCTATACATCTTATAATGTAATTGTAAAAAATTATTGTAATGAAGCAAAACTAAATAAATCAGCAAAAGTTCAAAAGAGCAAAGCCAAGCGCAATTGATGAAATAATTAACTGATAATTTTTCATTGTCATACATGGTAATTTAGTATGAGATGATTTCTTTCTGTTGCTATTAATATTATAATAGTAAAGCTTAGTATGCTTACATGTACTAGGACATATTATCTGACCTTATAAGCCAGTCCAGGTTGAAATTGTCCCAAATGGTCAAATCTAACAGGGAGTTAAAAAGTTGGTTTTCTATTGCAGATTCATTCCAACTGAACCTGGAGAGAAGTCATTCTTACTTCCCTGCATGTATCGGTAAATAAGCTTCCTTGTTATCCTATTTTGGTTTTTTTTTTTTTTTACTTCTCCTTCTATCACACATTGGCCAATGAAGAATCCAAAGAGGTGTTGGGATATAAGGCAATCCTCGACGCGGCCCATTTCTATGACATGACACCTAATTATAAACAAATTCGGGTTTGATATAAATGGTTAATGTCATAAATGGATCAATAGTTTAAGGCAAAATAAAAATTGTGTCTTACGAGGGCGCACCACTTAAACCATTCAAATACGAATCGATATATTTAAATTTACGTGTTAATTCATCATTTTTTGATACTACACAGTTAGATATGATTCATAATCATACATAAAGAATTTTGTTTCCTTAAAAAATATATTTAAAATAATACACATGTCAAACATAATAAAAGGTGAAAAAAAAACATATTTAAGATACTATAGAAACATAATATTAGCAGATATATTAAATAGTACAATTCAGCTATAATGAAAAGTGAAATCGGGGAACTTCTTGAATTGTCCTGATAGTGTTAACACATTCTCGTGTACAAGTGTGTTTTATGTCAGTTTCGTTGTAAATGAGTTATAATATCATGTTCTCGTCAATACAAGAATATGGTGACCATTTGATAATCATTTAGCAGTGTAAGTCATGTCGTGTAACCCTTTTTTATTAAGCGCATCGTATTCGTGTCAAGACACTTTCACACATATAATAGACGTGTGATGTTACCCAATGTCAACATGACACAATTAATATGACAAGACACAAATTTCCACCCCTAGACAAGGCCATCGCGCCAACAGCAGGAGCTAGGTGATCAGAACAAGCTTGGGTATTTTTTTTGCAATAATATTTGTAATTCCATGTGTAGAGATTTAGTAAAAATTTATATTTATCCTCTATTATCTAAAGTTTTGTGTCCGATGATCCAGGAGACATCCCACCTTTCACTAGAGGTGTTATACATGCCCTACAAAATAATACTTGCGAGGCAAACACTACGTCTGTGATTTTCTTTTCTTTTTTTTCTCACGAGCTGAGGAAGGAAAAAGAAAAGGTGAAAATGAAAGGCTAAGATCAGTTGATTTACCAGATGAGTTTGCTCTCTGTCACTGCTCGATGATTGCATTTGGTTAGGTCGAGACATTATGAAGCTGGAATCGGTGGTCGAACATTTCACAGTACTAATCACAGGGAGAGAAGTGCGAAGATTTTTTGAGAATGGGACATGGTGGTTTAGCCGAAGCACAAGAGGAAAAAGAAAGTGCCTTGATGGGAGGTTGATTTTGTCACACCCCAAATCCTAGCAAAAATGGGTATGACATGGTCATCCTTCCGTCTGAAGGATGCAATCTCAAACTATACCCAAAAACCTGCACCCAAAAGTCTCCATCGTTAGCACTCTTGTATTATCGCCACTAACCGAAGAACCTAAAAAAATTGGGAAAAAAGGGATGAGCAACCGTAATTCACTGAGTAGTATAAATTTTCTAAGCAGAACAACCTCCACATTACACAACTAAAACTCAAAGACTTGATTCATTTATGCCAATCCAAAATATAATAACTTACAAGAATAAAATGAGTATATAATTTATCGACCTTGCTATATAAATAGCAAAATTTCTCATTCATCCATAATATCAAAACAAGTATCACTACTTCAATTCAATAATAAAACTCGTCATATCTTACGTCAATGGTTTATTTCATTTTCCAAACTCATACCACATCACATCTCAATGCCCTAGAGTTGGCTCCCACGAGATTGCATCATTGTGTAGCACTTCGCATCATCATGTAACACTTAGCCCTTAATCAACACATATTAACAGTACAAGACTCTAAAGTTGGCTTTCACGAAATTACGTTATCGTATAACACTTAGCTCTTGACCAACACAAGTGAATGGTATAAGACCCGAGAGGTGGCTCCCATGAAATTACGTTATCATGTAGCACACTAATCAACGTGTATCAATAGTACAAGGTCCAAGAGGTGACTTCCACATGACTCGAGTTGCCATGTAGCTTTTAGTCCTTGTTTACAAGACTTTAGAGTTGGTTCCCACGAAATTACGTGATCTTGAATTTGTACCCTAACTCTAACAACTAATCTGATTGGAAGAACGAGGGGCACAAGCACTTACTAAGGATTGCAAATCGGAGTTTAATTGGCTTTGGTGAGGTCTCCGTAGCAAAAACCTTCCTCTTTCTTCCTTGTTCTTTCTTTCTTCTTTCCCTCTTCCTCTCTTTTTCTTTTCTTTCTTTCTTAGCGAGCTCTCTATCCCGAGGGCTCCTTTTTTCCTTTAAATAGTTGAAGTCCACTTACCTTCATTTGTTAACTTTTCAACCTTTCCCTTTTTTTCTTTTTTCTTTTTTCCAAGATGGGTCCCACTATCTTTTGACAAGTATTGCAGATTTTTTTTTTTTTGTTTTATTGCAAGTTATACGGCCGTAGATGGTAGCCAAGGATTGTTTCCACCAACAAGAGCCGTCCTTGATAATCCCCTAATAGGCACCCAGTAGGACTCCATTCTTTATTTTTACTTCACGTGCCTATAAGCCTCATCCCCCTTATTGATAGTGAATATTTTTCTTTTCTAACTACCGAGGAATACCAACGATTTTATACTAAAGAGAAGTTAAACTTTATGCAAGCCATAGGTGGTAGCCAAGGGTTGTTTCTACTAATGAGGGCCATCCCCAGTAATCCCCTAGTGGGGGCCCAGCAAGATGACGTTCTTTATTTTTAGTTGCCGTGCCCGCAAGTCTCATCCCCCTTGTAGGTAGTGAATATTTTTCTTCCCCAACTGCTAGGTGTGAAGATTTGGTGGGACCACTGTCAACTGTTCTAAAAACATAAACTTTTAAATGAATACATGGTTTAATATTTCATTATTCTAACATGAGGGAATACCGACGATTTTATATTAAAGAGAAGCTGAATGTTGGTAACTTCTCACTTCAATATCATTCCGACACCATGTTCTCCTTAGAGAGTCAATTGAATGTACAAATGGCCTATTTTTAGTGAAAAAAAAAAAGTGCCTAAAATATGTTGATGCTAAGATGATAGTGGGACGATACTATTACTCGTAAGAGAGCAATGGTATTGTGTAGACCACATATTTTTCAAGCTTGGCACAATCATAAAATAAGGAAATAAAAATAACATTTATACACTTGTAGTTTTTTAAAAATCTATTTCACCGAGAAAATGGGGGGGAAGAGGTTGACAGTCAAACTTCTTTTGTGATGTGGACATCGAGCCATATTGAGGATGAGGTTCTATGGACCATTGTCTATTCCGATTGGTTCTATTGGTAGTGAATATTTTTCTTTTCTAACTACTAAGGAATACGAATGATTTTATACTAAAGAGAAGTTAAACTTTATGCAAGCCATAGGTGGTAGCCAAGGGTTGTTTCTACCAATGAGGGCCATCCCTAGTAATCCCCCAGTGGGGGCCCAGCAAGATGACGTTCTTTATTTTTAGTTGCCGTGCCCGCAAGTCTCATCCCCCTTGTTGATAGTGAATATTTTTCTTCCCCAACTGCCAGGTAGTGAAGATTTTTCTTCCCCAAGCTACTACCTTATATAGGCGTTATGAAAAACAAACAACAAATGATCACACATACATATTTACACCACCTTATAGCCAATAATTCAACACCCTAGGTAGGCAACAACTTTTATCATCAACCTAGGTGGACTACAACTTTACTCATCAATAACACAACATACTAAGTAGCTGACAACTTTATTCAATATCTGAGGAGGCAAATGAATATGGCAACAAAGCTGTAGAATCAACATCTACAAAAGTAATAGGCCAAGTCAGGGAGTTGATGAAATAGCTTAGTTGGCAAGCATGGTAGATGAGCAAGGACTACCCAAAGGCTTGCTTAGTTCAGTGGCTAAACTCTCCGAAAGACACTCTTTTTAGGTGCAAAAGGTTGAGGACAAGAGGCATTTGGGGAAGCTCATGATCATTCCCAAAAGACACCCCATAAGCAACTCAAAAAAAAAAAAAAAAAAAAAAAAAAAAAAAACACTAAAAACTAAAAACTAAACCAGGAATTCCACATTGACCCATTATCGCGATCTACCTCTCGGGGGGAGGGAATAGGTTTAGAGCTATTGCCTAAAGGACGGGCCTATGGTCCATGATTAGGCTTTGGGCTCTCCCAAGCCCATAGCCCGCGTGACATTAGGGTCTTCTTAAGAATTTCGCAATAAGGAGTCTCAATAGCTTGTTGGGGTTGGCTAGAAAATAAGTGAGGTATGGGAGCGTACCTCACTTCCTACGCAACCAAAGAATCTAGGGTCGGAGACTTAATTACACTAATTAACTAATTAATGCCCTTTTGATACCTAATCTTGTTCATTTTAAGAAAAAAAAATTCAAGCAGTCTGGATTGATTTATACCTATCCACTAACATGTGAGAGAATCATGCAGGTGCGAAATCATCAAAATAATAATTATAGCTACCAAGATCCTAATTACAACAAAACTGAGCACGTGCAATTAAACATTCGCAAACATAATTAAATACGCAAATTAAACATGCGATATAATCAATATGTAAGCAAATAAAGGCTTAATTACACTAGGAAGGTAAGACATAGCAATTCCTAACCAAACCCTACATTTTTTGGATTTTCAAAATCTTTTTAATTTTTTTATTTTTTTAAAACTAAATAAAATAATTTTTTTTCGGGCCGGATGGGGTCGGGTCTAACCTAGTTAGGTAGGCCGGTCTAGCCCGCTCGAGTCCGGCCCAGATGGGGGCGAGCCAGTTGGCTCGCTTGGAAAGGGACCAAGATTGGGCCAAAACAGAGGGGCCCAATCCTCTTGTAAGTGGGCTACTAAGTAGGCCCACGCGAAAGGAAAAAAAAAACAAGAAGAAGGGCCTAGTGGGCCAGATCATAGATCTGGCCCAACTTGGCCTACCCTCTAGTCTGCGACCGCTCAATCGCAACCAGAGGAAGCCACGATGGCGTGCGGCTCCAAGGGGTCTCTAAGGAGGGTTGCCCTAATTCTAACATGTAATGACGTGCAAAGAATGCCCTAATTCTAGGTTTTTGTTTTTTTATTAACTTAGAAAGTAAGAATTGTCAAATAATAAACGTGCAACCTAATTTTAAAAAAAAAAAAACTAGCAACCTAAATTGATTGATTTTTTTATTTTTTATTTTTTATTTTAAAAATTCGAAATAAAATTCCTATTCTAAATATGTAAAAACCCTAAAACAAGAAATCTAATATAACTCACATTTTTTTATTTTTTTTTTACGAAAGCAAAATTAACTTAAACAACACGACGGCAAATCATAGCCAGATAAGATTGATATCTAAAAATTGACGAACCATATCTCGCGCATGAGATCGAGATGGCTAATTTTAAATAAATCGCAAATCGAATCTCAAGCGTGAGATCGGATTAGCAATTTCTCAAGCGATTGTGATTACGAGTTGGAATTCGAGCGCGAAAATCAGACTGTCAATCCCAAATTTCATAAGCAATTTTGTGTCGGGAGCTTCAATCTTACATTAAGGAACAATTATACTTAACAAATAAAGCAAAATAAAATGAAATAATAAAAAGAAAATAAAATAGAACAAAATACCTAATGTGATTTTTCTTTTTTTCCTTTTTCGCTTTTGCTTTCCAAACAACGTTGGCAGCTTGTGGTGGGTCACCAGCGTCGAAGCTCCGGCGAGAGGGACCAGCAGGCGAGATGGGCTAGCGATTGAGAGCTGCTACAGCGTCGGCGTCGCTGTCGCGAGCTGCTGCAGGGACGCGGAGGCGCAGTGACCGGCGTGGGCTGGCAGATGGGACAGGCAGACATGCTCACCGGTTGATCATCCCTCATCATACTAAACCAGCCAGAAAGCAATTAGTCAAGTCTTGAGCATGTCTCCCCCTACAACCATGATTCTGAACAAATAACTTTCTTCCACATCATCTGACATGGATATTATGTACTTTACACATCACTCATAAACTTTAACATCGGCCGTATCTAGCTCTCAGGTACCAAACATTTGTTACCATCTACCAATAAAGCATAGCACTAACATACAATTCTCGGGAAAAAGGTACCCTTCAGTGCCTAAAGGACCATAAAGCTCTTTACTTTACGGTGCAACCCAAGTTTCCTTTGACATAGAGAATAGCAGCTACGGTTAGCTATCTCGGTCCCAATAATTACACATAACAACCATAAAATCCATTCATCATCGTCACCACACAGAGCAGCTAGTCTTTTATACCAGAAACCGGCTCATCGCCGCCAAATTCGACATACGCCCATTCACAAGGAAGTAAAAAAAAACCATCAAATGAATCACCAAATTACTTAGGGAAATAGAACATCAACCAACCAGTGAAGAATTGAGGGAATTTAACCGGCAATATAACCGCCTCCTGCAACGCCTGCTTGGCGCTCTCGAGCCCCGCCACGTCGTTCCACTTCACGTTGGGCTTCTCCCGTATGGTCGCCGAGTTCAGCCCGGCCCTCAGCTTCTCCTTCTCCGCATCGTCCCCATCCCCGCCGCTGCCGTCCTTGGGCTTGGTCTTGGGGCGGGTGGCGACGGCGGCATCCCCATCGGAGGTGGGGCTGGGGCCGCCCTCATCGAGGACAGCACGGCGGAGGTACTTGGTGAACTTCTGGGTGATGGCCTCCCTGATCTTGGGGCTTCTTCTCGTACTTGAGGTGGGTCTTGAAGTACTCGAGGGCGTTCATGTAGAGCGGGAAGGCCTTGGCGTAGTTCCCGGCATTGTCCTCGTGGACCGCCTGCTTCACGTACTCGATCGCCTGCGCCTTGAAGTTGCTGTACATCCTGATCGCATGTAAACCCTAGGACGGATCCGGAGCTGCAATGGGATCGCGGCAGCAGTGGCGCCTATTGGTGATCGTCGGCCGATCCTTCGTGATCGATCTTCGTCCTCAAGAGTGCGTAGAGCGCACCCCTCGTGTAGAAGTCAAGAGAGGAATTACTTGTGCTCCCGATATTGTCGTGGTGAAGCTCCAATACAGCATGGGAATGTCTTGCAGAGCTTGGCAGGAATTACTTGTGCTCTGTATGTTGTAACTCCTACATTTGTCGAGTATCCGGAACAGGTGCTATCTAGTTTTAATAGACATCCACGGCTTGTAGAAAAGGATAATTGTTTGCAACTCTGGATCTAGTCTACACGTCCATAACTGTTCTGTGAGAAAGGCCTTTCACTCTGCTGGAGTCTTGAACTAGCAAAGCATTTTTGCGAAATGAATGTATTTTCCACCACCAAATTCTCAAAATGCTTGGCAAATGATCCCTGGTCTTTTGGTTATTGGAAACTCAATGGCTTTTGTATGACAATTGAAGACATACTAATAAACCGCTTGACTTCTTCCGGATACACGCCACTTGGTTGAAAATCCAATCCGCCATACTTTTTGAAGATTTTATATTGATATTCCCACATGAGGTTTGTGAGAATATCAAAAAGAGCATTAGACTAGATCAAGTCTTCTTTAGGAAAATTTCAAATAAAAACTCAAAGTGCCATCATTTTCTCAAAAGATGATCTGAAGTGAAGTTTGTCTTAAATAAAGACGCAAAGTGCCATCATTTTCTCAAAAGAGGATCTAAAGTGAAGTTTGTCTTAAATAAAGACCCAAAGTGCCATCATTTTTTCAAAAGAGAACCCGAAATGAAGTTTGTCTCAAAGAATGACCCAAAGTAGTCATTTATTCTCAAAGAAGGACCTCATTTGCCGGCCGGTGAATAGATGCATCTTTAATGTACATTCCAGTGGCCTGGTTACGATATTTTCATCCCTTCTATTTTTTTTTTTTCATTTTTGGTTGCCATGTTCTTCATCTTCTTCGTCCCCTGTTCACTTTTTCTTGCCTAGATTAAGAATATTGGACTCAGGGAAAGGCTAGCGAGTGCTGGCTGCTGGTAAGGGCCAACAAGGGCTCGACGCCCATCACCGGCAGCAAGCGAGGGCTCCACGCCCATCGCTAACAGCGGCAAGGGCCAGCGAGCCCTCGTTGGCCATGGGGGAGGGGGGCCATCCAAATCAAGGCCCTACAAGAAGGTCCTCAAGGGCAAAAGGGGTAGCCGAAGAAATCATCGATCTAGGAGCGGTGGTGGGAGGAAGGGATGAAGAAAGCGACGCAGGCATCCCAGTCGTAGTCCTAGCAGAAGACGAGATTGTTGGTGGAGCAACGGCGGAAGTGGGGGAGTTCGCCCCTCATGACCATCAGTGAGGTCACCCCTCGCCGGCCCTGGGTGAGGGCTCGCCCACCTCACTGGCTACTAATAAGGGCTAACGAGGGCTTGCAAGCCCTCACCCATTGCGAGCAAGGGCTCAACGGCCCTCGCCAGTCGCAACTGAGGCCACCCTCACCAGATCTAGCGAGGGCTTGGTGGCCCTCGCTGATCCTCACCAACGCCCAGCACTCACTGGGCTTTCCCAAGTCTGATGTTCTTGAGAAGAAGACAAATAGGAGATGAAGAAGATGATGAATAGTGCCACCATTGACCCAAAATAATAATAATAATAATAATAATAATAATAATAATAATAATAATAATAATAATAATAATTATAAAGAACAAGACAACTAAAAATTTTTTAAAAAAAAAAGGTCAAAAATATCCCTAATCAAGCTACCGAAATATGCATCGAGATGCATTTATTCACCGGCCAGCAAATGAGATCCTTCTTTGAGACTAAATAATCACTTTTGGTCTTTATTTGAGACAAACTTCACTTTAGGTCCTCTTTGGAGAAAATGAAGGCACTTTGAGTCATTATTTGAGACAAACTTCACTTCAGATCCTCTTTTGAGAAAATGATGGCACTGTAGATCCTTATTTGAAATTTTCCCTTCAATTTATCTAATAAGTTGCAGACGAGGCTGCTACTTCTGTTTGAACTTCATCATCAAGTTAAAGGAAACAAAATCCATCTTGACAAGAAAATGATAACCAATAGGATGGATTTTGAATTTTTAAATTTCATATTTAAGAGCAAGTATTTCTTGAAAGTGGAGTGATAACACATCTCAGCATTTATGAACCTTCCACTTTTAATTCTGCATATTCTCCTTTTTTTTTCCATCTATTTCTTCAAGAATGATTGATACCTAATATTTTTCATGGCATCAGCTCAAAGAATTTGCTGTTAACAAACTTTAAGGACATGAAAAATCAAAAAGTTCTTTATCTATAAGATTTCCAAATGATATGTTTACTAACGGATTATGCAATGCCGATGAAATGATTCACTTTCTTCTTCTAGGGGAGACGAAATGTTCTAAGAGAGAAAGAGGGGGTTGTTGAACAATTGTCTAATTCAAGAGAAGAAATGAAGATTATGTAAAGTTTGATACTTGAGAGTTTCCATCTTTAAACATGACTTCATTACAACAAATTGAGAAAGTCAATTGAATATACGAAATAGTGGAGGAACACCTCTCCCTTTTTTTTAGTGGGTACGATGACGATTAAGACAAAATAATTAGAATGCACATTACAAGATCAGTTGATTGGTTGGACCCGACAATTCAGTGTTTTTTTTTTCTCTAGCTTGTGGCAAGAAAATTGTCGTTCCATTCAGAAGGTGAGAGTGAGAGAGGCCTGTGGCCTTCAACGGGGCACAACTAAGAGAGATTTCCTTCAAAAATGGGATGAAAGTACACTTTTACCCTCTAACTTGTCCCGCACATGCTAACAGAAAATATAGTTATAACAAAATAAAAAAAATCAAGGGATAAAGGGTAACAGTTGACAGTAGCCGAATGTGTATTATTCCGAAATTCGAGGGAGTTTCATATAATTTATCCTAATAGTAGGGAATCAGCCAGAAATTAAATGCTCATACCAAATATGATTCGCATTCTCTAGTTTCATAACTTTGGTTATGAAGTGCTCATTCCGTTCCATACGTTTATCACTTCTTCATAGGAAAAAATAAAATAAAAATAAATGA
Source organism: Eucalyptus shirleyi (assembly GCA_017140165.1). Lineage (NCBI taxonomy): Eukaryota > Viridiplantae > Streptophyta > Magnoliopsida > Myrtales > Myrtaceae > Eucalyptus > Eucalyptus shirleyi. The sequence goes on from CM029450.1 coordinate 46,030,981, forward strand.
ATTTTGAGTGCTTACTATGTGTATCAAAAATTAAATAAACTATGCATTGTAAAATAACTTATCATTAGAAATATTTTTTTTTTTTTTTGATGACTAAGAAACCGCATGAGATCATCCTTCCAGGGATCACACCGTCCTCCGATGCCCGGTAGCATCATCGAACGTCGTCACAAGTACTATTTAAACGTAAAATCCCGGGGGCTGGCCTAGTAAACCACCCTAAGACCCTTACTTAAGTCACGAGTATCCAGAAATTTGAACTTGTTCTCTCAACGATAAGATAGTAAAGTCCAACCATCATGGCTACCAACGAGTGGGTTAGAATTATGAATATTATTGGCTATTTCCTTCGTCATGCGATTCATTTTTATTGTTCATTATCCAATAGTGATTATATCTTCAATAAATGATTTTTTTTCCTCTTCTTTAAATTGTCAATTTAAATTGTCAATGGTGCTTGGTAGATTCCATTATAAATGCCCCACGACCGTTACTGAACTCCTGACAAGACCATATACAGTTAAGCAGACACAGCGGAAAAGCTCAAAAGCAAATTTGGTTATGAAAGCGAGAGTGAACTTGAGGGCTGATTGCAGACGCCTTGGTTCCCTTCCCCTGTTCAATCCCCGACCATTACTCTTCGGAGATTCTCGAGCCCCGGCAACAGCGAACCCTCCTAGCTTGGAGCTCGATGGCGTCCGGCGTCAGCGTCGGCACTCTGCCCCCGTCGGCCGCTCAAGGACGGAGACGGTGGCGGGGACATTCCACGCCACGGCAATCAAGAACGGCTCCGTGCAGAATGCGAGCGTTGGCAACTACGTCCTGGCTCTTTACGCGAAAGCTCGAAAGTCGGGCGATGCCCGGAAGCTGTTCGGTGTATTGCCTGTGCAAGACGTCCGGGGTTGGACGATTCTTCTGTCCAGCTTCGCGCGCGACGGGTCTTGCGGGATGGTTTTGGATCTTTTCAGGGCTATGGTGATCGAGGGTGTTTGTCCGAATCACTTCACTTTGTCGAGTGTCTTGAAGTGTTGTTCGGGCTTAAATGAGCTCAAGCTGGGGAAAGTTGTTCATGGGTGGATCATCAGAAACCAAATTCATGTTGATGCAGTGTTGGCGAACTCTGTTCTTGATGTTTATGCGAAATGCGGGGATGTTGTTGTTGCGGAGAGGTTGTTTGATTTGATGAGAGACAAGAATACCATTTCTTGGAATGTAATGATCGGTGCCTACCTACGTGATGGAGATACAGAGAAATCGTTTGATCTATTTCGAAGGATGCCTTCCAAAGATGTTGCTAGTTGGAATACGATTATAGATGGGCTTATGCAAAATGGACTAGAAAGAAGTGCACTGGCTTTGCTTTATGAGATGAAGGAAAAAGGACCAGTGTTTAACGAAGTGACCTTTTCCATAGCTCTGGGTTTGGCTAGTATTTTGTCTCTTTTTGATGTTGGAAGGCAAGTTCATGGGATAGTTATTAGATTGGGAATCAACAGTAACGAATTTATCAGGACTTCTCTCATAGACATGTATTGCAAAGGTGGAGAAACTGAAAAGGCTTCAATAGTATTTAATTGTTGGCCTTTAATGTTTATGAGCACACAGAATTCCGAGATAGCTTATAAGGATGCATATGCATGCAGTTCATTGGTTTCTGGGTATGTGAAGAATGGCAACTATGAAAATGCCTTTGAAGTATTTAACACGATGGTCCAAAAATGTATGAAGGTGGACAAATTTACCATTACAAGCATTATTTCAGCATCTGCAAACGTTGGTATATTAGAACTTGGCCGAAAGATCCATGCCTATATCCTGAAAGTTGGCTATTACCTGGATGTTCACCTTTCTTCCTCGTTAATTGATATGTATTCCAAATGTGGGAGCCTCGATGATGCATTGTCAGTATTCAAGCAGAGTCAAGACTCGAATGTTGTGCTATGGACTTCAATGATATTCAGCTTTGCTTTGCATGGGAGAGGTAAGGAGGCTGTTCGGCTTGTCGAGTGTATGATAAATGAGGGAATTATACCAAATGAGATAACTTTTGTTGGTATTTTAACTGCTTGCAGCCATGCAGGACTGCTTGAAGAGGGTCGTGAATATTTCAGGCTCATGAAGGATGTACACAGAATCAAACCTGGAATAGAACACTATGCTTGCATGGTGGATCTTTATGGGCGAAACGGTTTATTGGATGAGGCTAAAGAGTTTATTTATAGCAATGGCTTATCTGACCAAATTGCAATTTGGAAGTCATTTCTATCTTCCTGTCAACTCCACAAAAGGGGTGATATGGGGAAGTGGGTTTCTGAGAAACTAATCCAACTCAATTCACTTGATCAGGAACCTTATGTTTTGCTGTCAAACATGTATGCCACTGATCAAAAATGGGAGCAGGCTGCTCTAGTTAGAAATCAAATGCAAAAGGGAGGGCTTAAAAAGCACCCTGGGCAATCATGGATCCAAGTGAATGGTCAGGTGCATGCATTTATGATGGGAGACTATTCGCAACCCCAAGCTGTGAAGTACATTTGTACTTGGGCAAACTAATTGGATGACTGAAGGAAATTGGAGATTCCCCGAATATGAAGTTGCCAATGCAGGATGTAGAATAAGAAGAGAGAGAATACTCTTGTTTACACAGTGAGGAGAAAAGAACCATCCTTTGATGTTTGGAATTTGTGTTGACTGTCAAAACTTTGCCAAGTTTGCTTCTTCACTCTTAGATAGGGAAACAGTCATCAGAGATATACATCAGTTCCATCATTTTAAGAGTGACCAATGGTTCTGTGGTGAATTTTGGTGAAAGCAACTTCAGAAAAAACATGTCATGTAGATTGTTTCAGTGAGGTTTGGAACTTTCAGTAAGTGGGAGACAAGCAATCTAGATGTACCCATGAAAAGTAGCTTCACAAATAAAGCGTACGGAAAATATTGGTATCTGGGCTTGTTAAGGCTGAAAAAAGACTAGATCCTCAAGCTTCAGCATCCAGCTATCATTGGTATCCAAATTGTAGAATTCAGACAAGAGGGCAGGTACACTTCTTTGTTTCACATTTTTTTACCATATCTATGATGCTTCAGTTAGTATATTAATATGACGAGTTCACAAACAGGATAAGCTAGAGCAATTCCAAGTTTTTCCTTCCTCATTATACCCTATATTTACCAATAAAATGAAGAAAGTTCACCCTATGCTTGGCCTGTTTACTTTTTAATAAGCAAGAAGAGAAAATCAATGATAACTGTGGCCAAGTCTTGCAACGAATCAACAATGAACTCTCAGATGTTGTTGAAGCGTGTAGAGAAGAATTGCTGCAGTGTAAGCTTTGAGTATGTTATCTACTTCTTTCTAATAAAATAAAATTGCAGTCATTCAAACCTTTTTCATTCGCTAGTTCTTTGTGTGTTCTAGATCTTGGACGTGTTTCTTCTTCCTGAAAGAGCTACGTGGCTTGTTCCATGAGAAACTAGATGTCACAGTTAAATTGTGCTTGCAACAGCAGGTGCTTATATAACGAGAAGATTGATTCAATAGGTAACCCTTTCTCCCTGGTTCCTGGGGTAAAAAAGATGAAAAGTGGGGTAGAAAAGATGTGTCCGTGGATCTGTCCTTAAGCCTGTACTTTCTGCTACAGTTGTGGTGAGGGAAAACATGAGGAGAATCGCTGCATGCTGAGAATCAAAGAATGAGAGGCATAAACAGGCCAGCAAAATTCCAGAAGCAATATAACCTCCTGAAGAAATATGAAGCACTGAAGTATCTTGGACACTCTACATCTGAATCTAGGGCCAGTTTTTCCCGGACTCGGATCCACTAAGACCAGGTCAATCTCCACCGGCTGAACACTTGGATCTCACACATGGTGTTTACATGATCAGTGGTAGACTATGGACCTAGTCTAGTAGACCAGGGTCCATGCAAGAAACTTTCCCAATTTGGCGAGGCTTCTAAGAGTTAATTTAGTGGGTCGAAGAGGAAAAAGGACAACGGAGTCACTTGACTATATTTTACAAACGTTTCTTACTTCTTATCCTTCAACGTTATATCACGAGTCTATGATATGAATTGTCAAGGCGATAGAATTCAAGAATGCCTTCCCGCTGCTTCTTCCTGGCCCGGTTATATTACTTGCGAATCAGCTTTGCCGAGCGCCAAATTCACTGGTATTGATGTGCTATCATTTCCTTAAAATCCATAAACTCGATTTTCTTGTGCGAATTGAGCAATTAGTAACGTTGGCACAAAATTTAATCTTTAATTAGACTGATTATAATTCACAGATAATGTAGGATCCGCATCACTCAAAAAATAACCAAACAAAACAAAACAAGAAGATTCACATGAATCCACACTGACTTGTTTATTCTGTCACGTTAGTGATAAATTCTGTCAAGGCAATAGATTTCCCTCTATGAGGGGTCAGCTAGTTCTAGAACAACCAAAAAGCTCACACTCCAGTATAAAGGGAAAGGCTCCCCATCATTCAATAAACTGATCTTTCACCAAGTTTTCACCCTGCCTGCATCTATCAAATGAACCAAAGCAGCCTCTAAGATCCAGCTCACATGCATCCAAACTGTGAACTCAAGCATTGATTCCACTCCCATGTGACTTGGGTTAACTGGTAATCCCGTCTGTGCATTTCAATGAACTGCAAGGGATTTAATTTCTCAGGTGGACTGATAAGGAGACGATTGATGTTGCAAAACAGAACCTTCAAGGACTTCAGTGCAAGAATCCGGTTGTCTTACAGCAAGTTCTCCATCACAAACCGAAAGAGAGGACAAATAGAAAATGGAGAAAAATAAGTAGAGCACTGGATCATGTGCTTCACTGCACATGCTCAATTGAATTGCTTCCAGGCACCCAATCACTGCAATCAGGCATGTGTGCACACCAAATTTGGAGAGATTTCAGTAACCATTGATCTGTGGGCGAGGAGTGGGACCTGTAAGCCGTGAGAAGGGCATCTGCGGCTGTGTAGGGACACCCTTTTGACCAGGCAACTTTGGAGTTGACGGCTGACCTGAGAATGAACCAGAAAATGCTTGAGCAAGCTCAACAGCTGAAGCTGCTTTGCCGAATCGCACACCTGCTTCCGGAGAAGCTGGTTTTGGTGGCTCCTCCACTGGCTTGCGCCATGTTTCAGGAGAAGGCCGCCTCTCTGGCTGCTGTTGTTGATGTTGAGGGGGCTGCTGCCTCTCTGCTTCTCTACCATTGCGACGATTCTCATTGCGCCAATTCCTCCTTTGTGCATCATCTTTTTCAACTATCCTTTGATCCTTCCTCTCAAATTTCTTCCCATTTCTCTGATCAATAACAAGGTTTTCAGATTGTTCGCTGTAATTGGTAGGTATAACATTCCCAGAAGCTCTCTCCGTCCTTGGAACATCATTTTTTAACCTTCAAAGAAAAGTTCACAAATATAATCAACATCAGGAAATGTGCACAACGAAGAAGGCACAAAGTAGTTAAAGTGAACACCTGTCAGAACTTGGTCCCAAATCGCGATTGTTGACAGGAACATCATCGACCCCTCTCTCTCTAAGAACCTGAAAAAATAAATAGATATGTGATAGAGTCGGGACATAAACCGGGACAATAAGCTTCTAGTTTCACCATCCCCAAAGGAAAACAAGACAACTGGGGGAAAGCACCTCCCTGCCCCCTCTTTTTTACCAATAAGAACACAGGGAGAAACTCTCCCTGGTCAAATGAGAAAGGCCAATGAAAAGAGTAAAAAGGACATTAAGAAGGGTATACTGCAAATTTGGCCATTAAAGTTGCACTTCTTTTTGGATGTATCAATTATGCTGATCTTGTCGCCCAGCTAACAATATGCCTAATGTAGCATCCTCCCACTCTTCTTTAGTTTTCTAATGGCTACTGACGGGAGAGTGAATGAAAAGTTTAACATACAGTTTGTGAACCATGGCAGTGAATTGGTGATTGACATTGCATCAATCTAAACTACAAATTTGTGATGGGGGCATGCATTATCCAATGGGAATAACTACACCTAAATAAATTGGTAAGTTAGAAGGAGTCATCAAAACTTGACCTTGCGCCACGTGGCTAACGAAGTTATAATCTATCCAGATACAGAAAATTGCAGTAATCATTAGGATGATAAACCTATTTTATATTCCTGAGAGAAACATATACAAGCACTCACCAATTCTCGTGGACGAGCACCACCAAAAACTGAACGCCTGCATCAATCATATGAGATAGCATGTAAGAATTCCTTAGAGAAACTGTTTCAATGCAATGATCTAGGAAAAAATTAATGAGATCCACCCCTTTTAAGGCACCAATATGTACAGACGTCCACAGAGAGAGAGAGAGAGAGAGAGAGAGAGAGAGAGCTCCAGGGAGCCATCTAAATAACAGCATAATTAGCCATGAGTCGTGTATCACTGAGACAACTCTACAAATCTTGTACCAACTGCTTTGAAAAGATCTTATTTGCCAAGACAAAATGGGAATTCTTTCAAAACAAATGCCCAATCTATCTTCATGCATGACAACTTCAGTCTAATCGTCAAAACCATTGGCATATTCAGCCACCCCCATGCCAAAGCAAAAATCATTATAACAGCAACGCATAAGGCCTTGGAGGCATATGACAGAATATTTAGTGAGGGTCCTAGATGGGTAACTATACTACAAGTGAAAATTGAACTGTCCTGCTTCAATAGAATAAAGTGAACCTTTTACATTGCCATGAAGTCAATAAGCCCAAAAGTATATCAACACATAACAGGACAGGTCACGTCTTCAAGTACTTGATGTCCAAGATTATGTCTAACAAAATCATGTCTCTCTGGCCTCAAATTGAGACAAGTTCAAGTCTGGTAGAAGATTTTCGACTAACTTAAAACATTGCAAGCACCCACCGCATGCAAATACTGGTTAGACAAACAACATCGATACAATGTCCAAAGCTGACATGAAGAGCAACAATGCCAACATGAGAAAAAAAAAAAGCAAGAATTACCTGTCAAGCATTACCTTAAATAGAAACCACTCATGAAAAAAAAAAAAGAATTACTTCTCCATTTTCATTTTTAAAAAAAAAAAGGAAAGAATAGAACCTCATGAGACTGTCCCATCAGTTCATCGTAGACGATATTAATGGGGACTCTACTTGAATGCAGATAACCTATGTGTGAAGATTTTACTCGCAACTGAAAACTCTGTCACTACCAGTCTCTCTGGAAGAATGCCTCTGTTTTTCAGAAACAAAAGCAGCACAAGATTGTGTGGCAAAACTGTTCTGAAGACACTGTTTTGAGAGTGTTTTCAGAAATTAGACTGTATTCTGAATGTACTAAAGTGGTTATACATCAATTTACCCAGATGTTATCAGTTTTTCATTAGGGGATAACAAAGATCAAATTCCATGTCACTAATCCTCAAAACAATTTTTGAGCAATAATCTCAATTTCCAAAGACCGGCTGCACAATCATCCATGAAAGGACTACATTCTTCACTCACCTATCACGTTCACCGTTTCCTTCAATGGGCTGTGATCTTGGTTTCAAGTTCAATTTTGGACGCTCTACTGCCTGATTCCCACTTTCAGTTCCATGTGAAGCATGCTTTGCAGGATTCACTATGCCCTGCAATTCATCAGTTGTTCCTGAGTGTACCGAATCAATTGGTCTCTGATGCACCTATATCAATCAAAAAAGCAACAGGAACAAAATTAAAGCATAGACAACCACAATGATAACTGTAGAAGCACTAAGAATGCATACCAGTTTAGGTTCGGCAGAAGGTGGTTCAGAACTCTCCAATGGCCTTGTCCTTGGAAATAACTTCAACTTAGGCCTCTCTGATGCTTCTGAAGGCACTGGTTGCTGCACTCTAGATTGACCAAGTTTACCCTCTGTATGCACCAGTTTAACAGACTCAGAATAAATAAGTGGGTTCTTTTCTTTTCCATCAGAAGACACTAGATCCTCAACCTTCATATGATCTGGCAATCCTTTCCTACCACCATGAACCCCTTCAGCAATATTCAAATTCCTCTCCGCATACCTTGCCAGCTCTGCATCATGATGTTCCCTCCCAGCTGCCACATTGCTCCTTGTATACTTCCCATCATCAACCCCCCTGGTGATTAACTCACTTTCTTCCTCTGCAAACTTACTGACTTCCACATCGACCTGATACGGAACCGTTGGTTTCGACTGCCACCTACCAGATGACACCTTTTCAAGAGCACTGACGTGAACCAGTTTGGAAGCAGCATTTGAAGCAGACCAGGCAGACTGCAATGACTCTCCGACACCTGCAGCCTCCTTCCTTGCCGCCCAGACATTCGGCGAAGACCCAGGAACTCCAGGCCTGTTATTTCCACCTGCACTTGTCGAACTAATACCCAATTGCGCACCCTCTGCAGCTACTCCAAGGTACGGGCTATGAGGATGGCTCGGCAATTGCAGAACCTGAGATTGGCCCTGCTGACTTGGAACCCTGCCCACCGTGGCAGATTGTGGCTTCAGCTCCACACGGGAAGAAACCCGGATGCTGTCATCACTAATCGTCCGGCGTGGGGCTGATATTCCATCGAGGGGCTTGCGCTCGTCTTCGTCGAAATTCCGGCCGATCGGCATAGTCTGACTGAGGAACGGCGACTTGTCATCGAAATGCCTGGTCGCCGGGGACGAGTTCGGCCGAGCACGGACATCAGGACGGCCCACAGGGTTCCCCCACGGCGCCTGCCTCTCGAATCCGGGACGGTCCGACGGCCTCGTGGTGCTGCGGCATCCCAAAAAAAAAACAAACGCATTAATCATCACCCATCTAGGCGCAGATCCAGTTCATCCATCAATGAGCAACGCCACAAAACCAACCGACCCAAATCAAATCAAGCAGAACCCATTACACCCAGAGGACGCTAAGAGCAAACCCAAAGCTCAGATCCGACAAAACACGAAAGAGGGTTAACCTCGGAACGCCTCGGACACGGGAAAACGCTCGCGAAAGAACACGCGGATAAAAACAACATCGAGGGCCCTCGAGGGGGGTTCGGAGAAGCTTACACGCCGGGAGCGGACGGGAGGGGGAGATCGGAGGGGATGGAGCCGCCGTGGAAGTCCTTGAGCGTCATGGTGCTGCCGCTGAACGCCTTCTTCTTCGACATCGCCGCCCTCCCCTTCTCTCTCTCTCTCTCTCTCTCTCTCTCTCTCTCTCTCTCTCCTCTCTGCCTCTCTCTCGCCCTCTACCCACCACCGAGCGCGGCTTCCGGCGTCGGATTCTCTGCTCTCCAGTCGGTCGGTCGGTCGCCCTCCTCCTCCTCCGGCGAGAAAGCTCGAATCTGGCGCTGCGAAACGGCGAGCCTCCACCCCAGATATATTTTCCCCCGGAGAAGAAAGTGAGAATCGCCGCGGGATCGCCTCTCCCCATGTTTTCCTCGTTCGGCGGAGGCGATAAGGGTGGGCCGAGCCGTTCGGGGGCCGAGGCCCAATATAACGGGCTCTCTTTGGGCTGGGCCTCGGCCCAATCTTGTCTTTGTTGATTCCCTTTCGCCCTAAATGAAAGGAATATCCTGTTTGTTTTGCGGAAAATACATGATTTGAGAAATATTTTTCTCAAAATATCAACTTGTATCACTTGAAATGCTTAATCAACAGAAAATGTCTTCATTTTCTGTGAAACGAAAGTAACCGAAATTGAATATGGACCGTTGAAGTCCTAAAGGGATTTCCCCAATCAACGGTCCAATTTCATTTATGTATATACACATACTAGGGTTGCTAAATAACTTTTCGTGATGAAATAGCTAAGGTTATAGTTTAAAATCCGCTCATTTCAACTTCAATAAAGATCAATAACATGGAGACAAAATCAGAAAATTATAGATTTTTTTTTTTTTTTTTGAGCAGAAATAAAACTTAATTATAAAGAGAGGAAATACAAATCGTGACTATTAGGTCGACAATAACAAGTCGAGTAGGGGGAGGGGGGATTCGGCCCAAGAGGAGGAAAGGCAGCCGTTGTTGTGCGCACGCGCGCCTAATCAGCGACCGAATTTGCAACCCTAGCACAAAACCTAATTTGCAAAAGAGGGACAGAGCGACAAAGGATAGAGGCTTCGTGGAAAAAGGGCGGATCTCCCATGGAGGCTCTTGCCGGCCGTTGAGGGCATCAACCAAGACGAGGCAGGGGTCGATTCAATCTCCGAGAGGGAGTCTCGCAGGAGCCGAAGCACGTCTTGGAGAGCACAAAGAAGAGCCCGACTTTCGGTTTGCGGAGCGGAGGCCGCCGTACAAATCTGGGTGAAACCATCCTTCAAAAGCCCCGAATGATCACGACAGATGATCGCAATAGATCCGGTAAGGTTACCAGGGATGAAAGCCCCATCGATATTGATGCGGAGGGTCCCCGAGGAGGAGATCGCGTAAACGAGCTAAAGATTCTGGCCTCGATGACTATGTTGCAACAGAGAGGGAATGGAGATCTCGAGCGGGGAATGAAGTTGGGCCGTGGCGGCAAGGACAACGAGGATGGATCCAGGCGACGATTGGAGAAGATCGCGCTATTTTTGGCTTTCCGAGATGCCAAGAAACGGCGATAATAAGCTCCAGGCGGGTACGTTTTTTTTCCCAAAAAGTAGGCTAGCGAACCATTCATCTATTCGGCGAAGACCCGTATTTACGATAGAAAAACCGAGTGATGAGTGAGACCATATGTCGATGTCCAGGGGCAAAGCAAGAAGAGGTGCTCAATCGTCTCCTACCGATGGGTATGACAAAGCGGGCATAGAGGATCCGGCTTATACGACGACGATATAGGTTGTCCTTAGTGGGCAAAGCGTTATGGCGTATGTTCCAGCGAAGATCTTGAGCTTCGGTGGGAGATGAAGCTTCCGGATACGCTTCCAAAGTTGAGGAGGCACTGATACGACGATGAGGCGATAAGGTTCGAGTCTCTCTTTTCTCGCTCCTCCGATAGCATGGTATCCGCTATGAACCGTGTACCGCCACTTGATGTAGATGTCCGATTAGTTTATCATTGATGAGGTGCCGTCGCACCGGAATGCGAAGTATGTCATGTACTTGTTTGTGCATCATAATATGTGTGTAGAGTCTCGATATTCCGCCATTCGAATTACGAACGAGTAGATCGGCTACCATTTTTGGTTCGTCATGCCGCAGAGGTCCACCAAGAATACCCCTAGGAAGCCACCGATCCTGCCTGATGTTGATGTTAGTGCCATCGCCAACCGACCACTGTAGATTAGGAAGTATTACCTCCCTTCCTAACAAGAAACTTTGCCACCCCCAAGAAGGGCGAACTCCTTTCCGAGCGTAGCGAAAGTCTTGTGTAGGAAAATAGAGTGCTTTAAGAAGTTTGCTCCACAAAGGAGGATGGCTGTTGGATGAGACGCCAAGCCTTTGTTTACCCAACAAGGCTTTGTTAAAAGCCGCCAAATCGCAAAAGCCTAGTCCTCCCTTCGCCTTAGACTCTTTCAACACAGCCCATTGTTTCCAATGTATCCCCGTTTTTCGACAATCATTCTCGCCACGAAATCTAGCGATCTGTTTTTCAATAGATTTACGTATAGATATTGGAATTTTAAAAACAGACATTGCGTACTGGGGAATGGCCTGCACAACAGTTTTAAGTAGGACTTCCTTGCCACCCTTTGAGATTAGATTTTCCTTCCATCCCTCCAATTTGGAATGAACCTTACCCAGGATCCATGAAAATAGCTCTCGTTTTGATCTACCCCAATCAGTGGGGATGCCTAGATATCTACCCATTCGTTCCAGCACTGGTATTCTGAGTTCACTGGCTAGGTTAGCTTTAAGCTGGCTAGGGCAGTCCTTACTAAGAAAGATACCGACTTGTTTCGATTGATGGACCGACCAAGCTAAACAATATTGAGACGGAGAATACTTGCTAGGTTATGGCAAATGTAGTGGTGCCATTTACAAAGAAAATAGCATCGTCAAGAAAGAACAAATGAGAGAGGGTAGGACTAAACCCGTTAAGTTTAACGCCCGTGAGCTGTCCCATGTCGATGGCTCGATGGATGAGATTAGATAATAGGTTCATCAAGAGGATGAAAAGATACGGGATAAAGGATCCCCTTGACGAATACCTCGAGTAGGGCGGAAGTAAGCCAACTGTTGACCATTAAACTTGATACTAATAGATACAGTTGATATGCATTGGAAAATCCACCGAACCCATTGCGGATGGAAGCCAATCTTATGTAGGTAAGCCATCAAGAAGTCCCATTCAACTCGTCAAAAGCTTTCGCATATCCATACGAATGATTGCCGGAATTGACGCCGACGTTTTCTGACTTTAATCTGATGGATAATCTCCTGGACCACCAAAATATTGTCCTGTATTTGATGCCCACTAACAAATGCCGATTGTTCAGGTGAAATCAGTTGTGGCAATATAGGTTTCAGCCGATTAGCTAGGACTCTAGAAACGATCTTATAAGCGAAATTGCATAGACTAATAGGGCGGTAGTGGTCTAGACTCTATGAGAGGGGGATCTTTGGTACTAAGGTAACAGCAGTCTGGTTGAGAGCCAATGGCATTTTACCAGAAAGGAAGAACTGTTGGACTGAATTGAACACTACATCCTCAAGAGTGTCCCAGTTGGATTGATAAAACAGTCCATTGAGGCCATCCGGGCCCGGGGCCTTGTTCCCTCCTAGCTGAAAGGTGGCTGCACGGACTTCGGCCTTAGTAACCCTGGCGGTGAGAGCCATATTCATTTCAAGGGTGACTAAGCAAGGGCACTGGTCAAGGATTGGACCATAATCACGAAACCCAACGGATTGATATAGGTTGGAGAAATAAAGTTGAGTCTTGTCCTTTAATATAGTTTCATCTCTTACCCAGTCGTGTGCCTCATCTAGTAACATTGTAATACAATTACGCTGCCTTCTTTGGATGGTTGTGGCATGGAAGAACTTGGTATTTTTGTCGCCCCATTTCAACCATTTGATTCGCGAACACATATCCCATAACTGCTCTTCTTGTTGCCAAAGCTGCTGAATTTCTGATTTAATTGTTGTTACTTCGTGTCTGTCATAGGGAATATCCAGTTGGTTTGTGATCTGTTGAAGTTTATATTGCAGTTCACAGATTCTCTTGTTAGCATTTGAGAAGGTCCGACGGCTCCACGAGGAAAATGCGAGATTGACCTTTTTTAAGAGGTATGGCAAATCGCGTTGAGCAAAGGGACGGTTGGTGCAAAACATTTGAGATAACTTTGCTACAAATCGGGGTGATCAAGCCAAAATGATTCAAAGATGAAGGGGCGAGCTCGCCGAGGGGGAAGCTGCCGAATTCGTAAAAAGCGGGCCGTGGTCCGAACCCACCGGGAAGTGCACCGACAACAAAGATCCGGAAAAGCTAGCCTCCACTCAAAGTTGCACAGAGATCTGTCCAAACGCTCCTTAATACTGTCTTCGCCTTGACGGTTATTCATCCAGGTAAATACACATCCTTTGCTCTCCATATCAATCAAGGAGTAGTCATGTATACCTCGCGAAAAGAGGACATACAATGAAAATCAGCTAACTTTTTCCCTACTTTCTCCCAGTGGTAAGTGACTTCGTTGAAATCCCCTACACAGAGCCATGGTAAAGAGTTGGTTAATGCAATCCGTCGAAGAACCTCCCAGAACTGCTGCCGAAGCCAAAACACTGTCGGCGCATGGATACAGGTTATACGAGTAGGTATATGGTTCCCTAAGTCAGTGTAAAACAAGTCGATAAAGTCAGGATCCGAATGAACTATGCTGATATTGAGGTGAGCATGCCAAAAGATAGCTAAACCCCCTGCTAGACCAATAGGGTTAACCAAAAAGGAGTGAGGAAATTTAAGCTGTTTATGAATTTTCGATAGCTTTGCAAGACCATTCTTTGTCTCCATTAAAAACAGGAGATTTGGTCGTTCTCGAGCCACAAGGGCCCGAAGGGCTTGAACTGTCAGGGTAGACCCAAGACCCCGACAGCGGTTCCAACTCAAGATCTTCATTTTGCTACCGGTGGCTTTTGAGGGCAAGCCACCTCGCCCTTGTACCGAGCTTGTCAGCAATAAGTATGGGAGAGTCACACTGCTGTGTTGGGCCAGCTACCATTGCCCGATTGCAGTCTTCTTCAATGCCAAGCACGGGTGTGTCCATCAGGTTTGCTTCATCGAAGTCATATAGCAATAAACTTTTTTTGTCATAAGGGGTATACCGTTTCTGTTTTTTGGGAGCGTTCATAATAGGTATCATCTTAGAATGCTTGATCTTCCTGTGGGTCTGAGTATCCATAGTAGGAGGCCAATGCCCTTCGCCTTAACTGTAGCAAGTATCAAAGCGGTATGAGAAGGAACTTCATCCATATTGTCCATCTGAGAATGCAATTGATTTGTTCCTGTAGGGACGTGGGATGGTGGAGCTACCGGTAGGTTGATCATGGCCTTGGTGGTGCAACTGGCCAGGGGCAAAGGAGGAGCATTCGGCGGCCGCGACGGAGGTGTCTCGTGTCTACGAGATTCTTCAGCGATCTAATAGAGCGGAGGTGCATAGAAAGATTGCCAAAAAGGACTATGTTCTTTGAGTTCAGCCTTAAGCCATTGCCCATATACCATAGTGTCTCTAGAGTCAAATTTAGCTTCATCATAGGGTATTTCCTTGCAGTACATGGCGTAATGACCCAATCTCCCACAAGAGTAACAGAAATGCGAGAGACGCTCATACCGGAAATCCAACCACAAAGCAATTTCCCGGCAACACGGATAAGCTTACCGTTCTAAGAGGGTCTTGAAGTGTTAACTCAACCCGGACACGACCCGTTCTGGTAGTAGGTCCCTCCTTTGTGTCAAGTCGGACTTCTAGGATCCGACCAATATCTTGAACAGCCTTCGTTACCAGACTTTCAGTGGTCCATTCCAAAGGTAGGCCGAAAATTTGAATCCAAAAAGCGCAGTCGAAAAATCATAACAATGAAGGGGGTATTGGGTTGCCAGGGTTTTAAAATAAGGAGATGACCTGAAAATAGCCAGGGCCCACCTTCCAGAATACGCTTTTTTTCAGCAAACGACTGAAATTTGATAACATATAAACCTCCCTCTCGTTGAGTAAAGTCGGCTCGGTCAACTCGCCAAGCTTTTTTTATAGTAGTCTCGAAAGCGGGGAAATTGATGGATGGGTTAGAAAGAAGCATGCCAACTAAAGATAAACCGCATTCTTCCAACTTTTCGGGAGGTGGTGCAACATCCCATTCGTCGATGTTCCGCTCGCTTGTAAGCCTACCCGATGGGAATGTAGAGGGCGGCAAGCCGCACGAATCGTGGACCGCCTCGAAGCCATGCGATCATAGAGAAATAGCGGCGCGTCGAAGAAGACTACCGTAAACGAATATCTAGGGTAGCGAGTCGATGTGTCGCAACATAGCAAATTCAGGTCGAAGAAGGCATCGACAAGTACGAATAAACTGAGGAGATGAAATTGTACCGAATACCAGTGGAATGCAGGAGAAGAACGAACAGACACAGAGGAATCGTAAAAGTACCAGATACCTTGTTCAAGTGGGTAATGAACAAACAGGGGCGATGAATGGAGAAATCATCGATAATTCCCAGGAACAGCACATGCAGAACAAATCGACCGACTCCCAAAACCTTAGGAAAGGGAAAAGATGATGAAGGTGCAAACAGGGGTGGTGGTTATGGAGGTTAGGGTTAGGGTGGAGGAGCAAAACTAAACACAGGGTTTGTAATTCTCTGCATGTCGAGAGGAGGAATTCTCTACATTTCGAGAGGATAAGTTATTGACGTATTTTGATGCCAAACTTAGACACACAGAGTTAGTTGTTAGAAAATTATAGATTAAAACCTCGTTTTCTCAAGCTACTTTCTCCGATTCGACCCGTAACACTATATTATTTTTGGCCCCATTTAATACTCAGATTATTCATTTGGCATTATGTTGGAATATAACCAAAAAATAATTATTTATATTTTTAATTAATATTTATTTTTTTTATTTTCAAATAGTTGTTTCGGGTGGTTCGGGCTAAATCAATCCTAAGCATCTCAAGTCCGGTCGACCAGAGACTGACGTGTGTGCTTTATTGATTTCAAAACATGTAGCTTAGTTTTTGGCATGTTTCGATGGAATTTTTTCTTTTCGTTTTCCGCATCATCTAAGTCTAGCAACCAACATGGTTCAAGTTTCTCTTTTCGTGAAATATTTGAAATTTTTTCAACATCCAAACGTTGGCGTATAGATTCACATATGAATTTTTCAAGAGAAAAGGTCACCAAAAACTTTAAATTTTTTCTATTGTGACACATTTACCCCCAAGAAACTCTTTTTTAAGAAAAAAAAAAAAAAACCTAAACTTATACGGGCATGTTACATTTACCAAAAATCCTAAACTTGTATCCATACAATATATTTACCTCCACATGAGTACAAGTTTGAAGTTTTTGGAGTCATAAAAAAAAATTATAAGTAAATAAATTACACAGATATAAGTTTGGTTTTATTTTGTCACAAAAAAATTTAGGATGGATATTTCACACAGATATACATTTGGCAATTTTTGTGTCACAAAAAAAAAAAATAGAGTACATGTGCCATGATGGATATAGTATAGAGTTTTTTTGTTGTTTTTTTCCCTTTATTTTTTATATTTGAATATTTTTTAAATTAGGACAAGAAAATTCAATTGCTGATTTTTACTTTTCAAGAAAAAAGCGCAGACAAAATTTTTACTTAGAGGAATCAATAATGGACACTTAAATTGGTTCATGTATTTTAACTGCTATCCGAAAACAAATAATTGCCAAAGATGTAATAATGTATTACAATGTTCAATACAAAATTGAAGATTAATCACAAGTCTAATCTCAAATCTCTTAAACTATGGTAAGCCATGACTGAATTATCGTGAATCTAGTATTTTCATGATGCTTTGAGCTTTTCTATTAGCTCCATTGAATTTTAGTGCACGAAAAATTCACATGGCAAAAGGGTTGGACCACGTGACTTTTTAATCTCTTTTGATTGGTTAATGGTCATGTCAAGTCTAATAGAATGTCTTATGCAAGCGCACCTAAATGAGTAAAGAATATTTCAAAGCTCGGCAAAAAAGGTAATTAGATAAAAAATAAAAAAAAAATAATAAAAAGGTCCATATACCAACTCATCGAATCCAATCCCATCAAGGCGCGACTCATCTAATATTGGAACTGCCTAATTCTACACATCAATTCCTTCTTTATTTGGGTAAGTCTTTCAGATTCTTTGTGCTCTTGGGGTCACGTGGAATTATTCTCAAGAAATGAGAAAGTGGACATTATTGTAATCACATTTTTGCTGTAGTGATTTACAATAGCTGTCGAGGGCGTGTTTCTTTTGCGAAATATAAATAATTTGGAAAGTACTTTCTTAAAGATAATCACGTGTGTAGTTCAAAATAACTATTTAATAAAAAAAAAAATGTTACTATTATCGAGTACAATTTATATCTAAATATTTTTGTGGATAATTAAAGAGTGAACAATACAAGCAATCATCTTTAAGAAAAATATTTTTCATATCATTCATTTTCTACTAAATAAACGAAACCTCAAAATTTAAAGGTGAACCTACTTATAATAGAGATGTAAAATACAGCTTGACCTTTCCGTCCTTTTTTTTTCTCTTTCATTTGATCTCCATGCAAGTTTGGTCCTCAATTGCACTAAAGTATCAAACCCTAAGTCCTCCTCAGTCTGGTTCCTGTTAAAGTTAAGGGGTTCTCGATCAATCTCAAAAAACAATTTGCGTTGAAAATGTCATTGAAGCCCTCGATCTAATTTTAGCAATACTCTCAAGAAAAATACAATTACTTTCTTTCTCAATTTTTTGTTATTGTTATTATTATTAATAAAAATCGACTCCTGTCGAAACAAAAAAATTTTGTGTAATCTCAATTCATCACTTACATGATGGAAGAGATAAAACATGCTAGAAAAAACCCATGTGAATATCATATAATACAAATGTTATGAGTATTTTTGTATAGTGAAATTCACTAGAGAAATTTTGAAAAAAAAATTGGTTTATTAGTTACTCGGTCACTTTCATGGTATTAACTTTTTTATAAAAAAAAATTCGGGCAAGAAATTCATATGTTGATTATTTATTTTCATGAAAAAACGCAAACAAATTTTTTCCTTACAATAATTAATAATAAACAGAATTATTTGCTTTAATCTCAGTTCATCACTTACATGACGGAAGAGATAAAACATGCTAGAAAAAAAACCCATGTGAATCTCGTATAATGCAAATGTTATGCCTATTTCTGCATAGAGAGAAATTAAAAAAAAAAAAAAAGAGAGGGATTTATTAGTTACTCGTGGTGTATTAACCCTTTCTTTTAAATTCGGCCAAGAAATCCAAATGTTGATTATTGCTTTTCATGAAAAGAGCGCAAACAAAATGTTTTCTTACAAGATTTAACAATGGACACTTAAATTGGTTCGTGTACTTAAATGCTAACAGAAAACAAATAATTGTGAGAGATGTAATAGCATATTATTATGTTAAATACGAAATTGAAGATCAATCATAAGTCTAATCAAACTTTACAACAAAACTCAAATCTCTTAAAATATGGTTATCATGAATCTAGTATTTTTTTCGGATGCTTTAGGCCTTTCTTCAATTTTAGTGCACGGAAAATTCACGAGACTATATATGATCGGACCACATGACATTTTTTTTTTTTTACTGGTTAACGGTCACGTCAGGGCTAAAAGAATGTCGTGTTCAAGCCCACCTAACTATAAAGAATATTACAAAGCTTGGCAAAAAAGATAATTATATAAAAAAATAAAAAAATCTATACACCAACTCGTCGAACCCAATGCCATCAAGGCGTGACTCATCTAAGATTGGAATTGGCTAATTCTACACATCAATTACTTATTTATTACTTCTTTATTTGGGTAAGTCTGTCCCGATTCTTTATGCTCTTGGGTTCATGTGGAATTATTCTCAAGAAATGAGACAGTAGACATTATTGTAATTGCATTTTCGTAGTAGTAATTTACTATAACTCGTACGACATTTTATTTACAAAATATAAATGATTTGAAAAATATTTTCTTAAAAATAATCGCATATATCACTTGAAATAATTAATTGATGAAAATATATTCATCATCGACTACAATTCATTTATAAGCATTTTTGTAAATGACGCAGATATTTTTTGTTTGTTCCTTATAAGAAGTGATACAAGTAATCATTGTCAAAAAAAAAAAGTCAAATCATTCATTATCCACTAAATAATAGAACATCAAGTTTAAAGACAAATCTTGCACATGACAATGACATAAATTACGGTACGACTCGTGACCTTTCCTTCATTTCCTTCTCTTTCATCCGATCTCTAAGTATGGTCCTCAATTGCACGAAAGTTTCAAACCCTAAGTCCTCCTCGATCTAGTCAAAGTCAAGGCTATTCTCGTTATGGCGAGGGGGTTCTCAAGAAATTACTTAATTATCGACCAACTAAAACAATTTAATCCGAAAATGTCAACATCACTCTCAAACCAATTTTACTAAAACTCTTACAAAAAAACACAAATACTTTATTTCTCAACTTTCTTTTTCATTATTATGAATCTACTCTACCATATGAATAAAGTTATACGTGCAATTTCATTTCACCACTTACACGATATAAGAGATCCAACATGCTAGAAAAACCCATTCAAATAATGCATTACTCAAACATTACCCATTTCTCTAAATGGTAAAATTCACTAGAGAAATTTTTTTTAAAAAATGGGTTATTCGTCACTCATCATTTTTTGCTGTTCGAGCAAGATCGCCAATACTGAAGTTGTGCTTGCTTGTCTTCTCCTCCATGCAAGGAATCCGAATTTTCATTTTTTACGTCGAAAGGCTGCAGCAAGGCAGGAATAAAGACGAAGAAGAAGAAGTGAAAAGGGAAGAAAATAAAGGGAAGCTTTTCCCCCATACCAGAGCGATCACAGCTGAACTGTCCCTGCTTTATTCGGATTCCATAGCTCCCGAGTTCCGGATATAACACTCGGGCTGCCGCGGCCGCCCTCAATCCGTTTCCTGCCCCGACACATTCCGATCCGCCGACCGGAGATGGCGAAGAACACGGGATTCTTGATCTGCTTGCTGATCATGGCCATGGACGTAGTTGCCGGGATCCTGGGCATCGAGGCCGAGACAGCTCAGAACAAGGTGAGAGCAATCGCCGGGCGATGCCACCGTCGCGACCCGCCCGAGCCTAGGCGGCGTTTAACCGTACTGACCACCTCCTCTATCGACAGGTGAAGCATGTGAAGGCGTGGGTGTTCGAGTGCCGCGAGCCGAGCCACGAGGCGTTCAAGCTGGGGCTGGCCGCGTGCGTGGTGCTGGTGCTGGCTCACGCCGTAGGGAACTGGATGGGCGGGTGCGTCTGGATCCGGTCCAGGGGGGATTTGAATAGAGTGACCGCCAACAAGCAATTGGCCGTGGCCTCTCTCATTTTCTCCTGGTACTTTCTTTCTTTTTTTCTTTTTCCTCAAGAAAATAATTATCGTGGATATTCGAATTCCGGGCATGTTTTTTTTTTTTCCTTTGTGAGTTTACACTCTGACCCGAGTAGTAAGAGTGCCAAAATTGAACTGAAATTTCATGCATTTTTAGTTAATTTCAATTTCAGTTTGGATAATGAAAAAATAATCAACTTTTATTTCAATTAAGAATATTTTCAATCAGACCTGTTACAATTTACTTCTCTCTACTTTTTCGCTAAAACCCTCTTCTTAACATCACAAAAAAGGAAAACCAAAATGAACTTTGTTTGGGTTGTGATTCGATTCAAAGAAAATGCACACTTCAATAATTCGATTTTGTTCAGTTTCGATTTCCTAAAAATTTGAACCGAAGTGAACCATTGAAACCTTTACCGAGTAGCACAGGACACATGGAATCCTATGTCTTGTCGCTATATTAACCCCCTTATCTTTTTATACATAACATTGTTGAGTATATGTACCTAATTTAATTTGGTTTAACATGTCAAGAATGTACAAAGATAAGCATCCGTCCAAATTTCAAGAGTTCCATTTGTTGGTCTAATTGAAATGTTCAACTCTTGACATCAATTACGCAGACAACCATCATGTCATAGATTTGTGTATCATATTATAAAGGAGTTATTCTCATGTTACGCTATTCATAGATACCAATTTGTTGGATCTAGATGTTCTCAATGATCATCACATTTTGAGGAAATGAGTAGATCAATATTCTCAAGCGTGAAAAAGTAAATTTCTTTGTAAGTCTAAAACGTATCTCAATAAAATAAAAAATTTGCACGTCAAAAAAGTTGATATATAAGTGGTTGATTAATCAAACGGACAAGTCGGGCCGAATACTAAGCCTAACAAGCTATTTCTCAACTTGCCACAACTTAGAAAACAGATTGATCTATCTTGACAGAACGCATTGAAGACCTATGTGAGCCTTAGCTAGGCCGATCGAGCCCTGAAAATTGTACTATGCCAAGTTATGTGACGAAAATCGAGTTGAAACTAACGTCGCGCTGCCGCGAATTTCAGGATCATCCTGGCGGTCGCCTTCTTGATGCTGATCATGGGGACGCTGTACAACTCCAAGTCACGGCGGTCCTGCGGGCTCGCCCACCACCAGCTCCTCTCGATCGGGGGAGTGCTGTGCTTCTTCCACGGCCTCTTCACCGTCGCCTACTTCGTGTCGGCCAAGGCGGCGAGGAAAGAAGACCGGTCGGCTCATCCTCCGCCGCCGAGACAAGAAGACCAGTCGGCTCATCCTCCTCCGCCGAGACAAGAAACTGCTTAGCTATAGCGTCGAATTCCCAGACAGCTCCATTCATTCTTTCGTGTTCTTTAAAGTTGGCTGCTTTTCGTCTCTGTTTTTCGCTGATTGTTTTGGATTCGGATCGAAAGAACAAGATTTGATTTTCATTTTGAACTGGAATTGATTCTTTCATCGCGGAATTCGCTTGAAGAAGCATTCGCCGCTCTTGTATTCTGCTATCGTAAGAACAAGAATTTACGGAATTCGCTTGAAGAAACATCTGCTGTTCTTGATTTCTGCTTTCGTCGGAACAAGAACGACGACGAAGTTCAATCCCATTTCAATTTACATGCCGAATCGCTTGATTCATCAAAAACCCACTTCCCCATTTTCCTTATCGTTCCTACCCACAATCTCTATTCTTCCTACGCTGAACATGAAAAGAAGAAGAAGAAGAAGAAGAAAAGGGGTTCGAACGGGCCGCTCAGGCGTCGTCGGCGGCGACGGCGGAGCCCCGGGCACCGCCGGCGGCGGCGGCCTTCTTGGGCAACAGGGTGTTATGGATGTTGGGCATGACGCCGCCGTTGGCGATGGTGACGGCGCCGAGCAGCCGCCCGAGCTCCTCGTCGTTGCGCACCGCCAGCTGGATGTGCCGCGGCACGACGCGCGTCTTCTTGTTGTCCCTCGCCGCGTTCCCGGCCAGCTCCAGAACCTGCACAACTCGAAACCGGCGAAAAATCAGAAAACTCGAAATCGGACTCGGGCCCGCGACCGAACCGGCGGACGGCGGAGGCTTACCTCGGCGGCGAGGTACTCGAGCACGGCGGCGAGGTAGACGGGAGCGCCGGCGCCGAGGCGGTCGGCGTACTTGCCGGTCTTGAGGAAGCGGGCGACCCGGCCGACGGGGAACTGGAGGCCGGCCTTCGAGCTGCGGGAGGAGCTCGGCTTCTTCGCCGCGGCGGAGCCACTCAGCGCCTTCCCTCTTCCGGCCATGGTCGAACGGCGGAGACCTTCTCTGGGCTTTTTCGCCGGCGGTCGAGATTGAGTTTGAGCGCGAAAGATGAGAGAGCTTGACGACGAAGCTTACGGCTGGTTGCGGAGCTTATGTAGTTTTTCGGCGGGGGGAGATGGGGGAGGCGGTTGGCCAATGGGGAGCGAGGACGCGGATCGAGATCTGTGGCCGTTGGTTATGTTGAGGGGGAATGGACGGGCGAGATGCGATGCTGGTGTCGGATCGCCACATGGGGAGGAATTAGCGGGAAATTCCAAATGGCGAATCCAAAACCATCCGAAAAGGCCGGAACGGGAATGGCGCCTCCTTTTCAAAGTCTCCGAATTTTCTCTCAATTATTAATATATTCTCCAACCCAAAAAATATATATTAATATATTCCGCTAATGTGAAAATAAAATTACAAAATGGACCTTGCACATTCTTTCTTTGAGAGAACGAGTAATTATAAAAAATTTTTTTTTAAATCAGTTTTTAATATATTTTAATTGATTTATAATAATGGCCAAATTTTAAAATGATCATATTTCAATGTAGTGATCATCATTATAATAATTGATTGTATGTAATTTATCAAATTATTCCACTCACCAAATGTTTTTCTCACAAATAAGTACTCTATCCCTATTCCATTCTCTTCCCATTATTTGCTAAACATTCTTTATTCTTCTCAATTCTATGGCATCAAAACGTCACAAGTCTCCAGACAAAAAGAGGAAAAACACACTTGTCATGAGTGTCTGCCATAGATGGGTTTTTACACGATTCGTCAAGAAAAAATTTCTCGTGGAACTTGTGATTGCTGACTTTCACATATTGAATTTTAGCCATTCATTGAAAATATATTTCAGTTTTTACGTGTTATGACACTTTGTATAAAAATTACAATAAACAATACTAGTGCATGATAAGTTGTGGTGGTAAAATGGTTAGGAGTGAGTATTGATCTTAATTGAGCTTTGGAAATTGGATTGGACTAACCAATTTTGAGTAGTTACCATAGAAACCGGAAATAACTAGTCCAATTCCAAGTTCTTGTGCAGAAATAGACTAGGCTAGTATGCCTTGTCTTTATTTTTTTTTACTTTTTTTCTGTAAATTAAAGCTGCATTTGGGGCAAAAGCAAAATCCTAATAGCCTCTTTAACTCTCGGACTCTCACGCTCTCACCTTTTAGTTCTCAAACATTCACACCCGTAAGCCATTCTCCTTCCTAACTTTCCATCCACAATTGTAAAAACGCTTGTTTTGTTAAGTATCAAGTAGTCTATGTAGATTTTGTGCTTGTGGAGATGGGATTCAACTAAAAAGGCAATGTTCAAATTGTTATCATACATCATAACAACCTCTAGTGTACTTAAGCAATTATGTATACAGTATACACCATTATAATGCATTGTGTAAATATTATAATGCGGAAGAAACCAAAATCGAAAAGAAAAAAAAAAAACACCACTGATTTAGAGTGGACTAAGAATTGACCCTATTTGATCCTATTTCCAATTTTAAGATAGGAACTTATCCATTCTAAAATTGATCGTTCTTTAAAAATGGTTATGGTAGTGAGTCATGTCAGGTAGTGTGCATAAGATAGCTATTAAGCATACTTCATAGGAAATAACATGAAAGGCAAGAAAAGTCAAAACATTGAAGTAAAAAGATTCATTAATTTATTATTTAACAAGCACCTCTAAAGCAGGCTTTCAAAAATCTCATAGTAATTAGATACCAGTACATGTCAAGCAACTTCTCAACTCGTATTTGAATTTACTCATACCACCTTTTTTCAGACAATTACTCAATAATCCATTTGATTGACAGATTACCAACTTTCATTTAAATTTTATAAGTAGTTACTCAAATTTACCATTATCTAAAGATACCATAAATATAAAAATTCGAGATGGTTGATGCGTCGGATATTGTCAAGGTTTTCTTTCAATCAATCTTGCATGCTTAAATTGAATCCTTTGATTATAAGTATTCTTAAATTCATTTACTGAACCAATCAAATAAGAGAATGACACGGAAAATAAATCATATCTATGTGTTCAATTTTTTTTCATTTCATAAATAAAATAGAACATAATTGTAAATTTAAAAAAAGCCTATGCCTTGCATTTGCCTTCAAGGCAAGGGGAAAAAGGATCTCGAAAGGGTTTACTTTTACGGGAAAAGACCACAAAAAATCCAAAACTTTCTCTAAAGTGACAAATTTACTCCGAACTTTTTTTTTTGTAACATGAAAGATCCCAAACTTTGCAAAATGTGACACATTTACCCCACCAATGACATTTTCATCTTTTTTTTTTTTTTTTTTATGTTTTTCGTTTTTTTTCTTCTTTCTTCCCTCCGCCATGGCCAATGGAGGGAAGCTAGAGTCAAGCGAGGGCTGCCCTCACCAGTTTCGGGCGAGGGCAACCCTTAGTTGGGACGGGTGAGGGCCTCCCTCGCCAAATCTGGGGAGGGCAAGCATCGGGCAGCCTTCCCTAGCCTAAGCGAGGGCAACCCTCGCTCAACGCCAATAAGGGTAGCCCTCGCCTGACTCCAGCTTCCCTCCGTTGGCTTTGCCATGGCCAACGGAGGGAAGAGAGAAGATAAAGAAAGAAAATTTAAAAAGTAAAAGACCAAAATGCTTTATAATTTATGGTAAATGTATCATACATATACAAGTTCAGGATTTTTATATCGCGAAATATTTTTTTGGGTAAATGTGTCACAGTTGATAAAATTGGGAGTTTTTCATATCACAAAAAAAAAAAAGTTGGGGTAAATTTGTCACTTTTGATAAAATTTGAGATTTTTGGTGGTCTTTTCCTTACTTTTATCTTCGTTCTTCAAGTTCACATGTCCGGTCTCTATCTCAACTCTTTGGTCCATCATCTCCACACTATTCGAGAAAAAAAATTTCCCCGAATAATTCTAAACTTATTGTACAACGGCTAATTAAGTTATAAATCTTTCTAGTGTCAATTTTTTTTGTCTTAACTGTAAACATTTTAATGATTTATCAGTTTAGTTATCAATATCTTAACAATTTGTTAATTTAGTCATTTTGATTAATTTTGAATAGAATTCTTCGACATGGCATTCCAGTTAGCACCAATTGTACTATGTGGCATAGTTGACTTAGACGTGGAAATTTTTTAGAAATCTTTTTACTTTTGCAAACTTTTTTTTCTTTTTTCTTTTTTTTTTCCTCTGTCAACCATTGTCAGGCCTTTTTGATGACTACCCTCACCTAAGGTCGGGAATGGCCAATGGAGGGAAGAAGGAAATCTTTGAAAAGGTTTAGGATTAAATTATATAATAGTCCTCACTCTCCAGTATCCACTGCCACATCCACCATTCCGACCATCACGAGCGATGCTCTGACCTCCATGGATGTGAGAATGTTTTTTGGGTTTCGATATTACTTTCATTAAGAGTAATTGATCCGAACTGATTGTAATTTGCCCCAGGGAATCTACTGTTGATGGCGTTACTGTCTTGTTACGTTAAGCTGGCCAAGTTCCAGTTTCCTCCTCCTTTTGTCATTCTTGTTTTTGTCCACTACATGCCCAGGATAGGGA
Organism: Eucalyptus shirleyi; assembly: GCA_017140165.1. Taxonomy (NCBI): domain Eukaryota; kingdom Viridiplantae; phylum Streptophyta; class Magnoliopsida; order Myrtales; family Myrtaceae; genus Eucalyptus; species Eucalyptus shirleyi. The sequence goes on from CM029450.1 coordinate 46,057,406, forward strand.
AAAGGACGATGTCATGAGAAATTACTAACAGTACGAGGCCCCCAATTTGCTGCGCCAAGAAGCTCTTGTCAAGCACCTCCCTAGAATGAACTTGAAACAAAATTAGCATTTGTACCAGGGAACTGAATTCCTAGATGGCATTTCAATCCTGTAACCACAAACCATGACATAGCACAGCTCTCTATCAGGGCAATTTCGCATAGACTTCCCTGAATAATGGGTATCGACAAGATTCCGAAGCAATAGCCTCTTGAAGACTTGATGGAACTGGCAAAGAGTTTCAGCAAGATCATCTTAACAACACTAGGAATGGCTCGCTAAATCCCAGAAGAAAATTTAACAACAGAACTTCTGTCCTCTGCTTATAATTTACACCTGTGATTAATTTCACATATTCCATGTAAATTGCAGAACGCCACATACGACGCTCAGGATTTGCATCTGCAGAAGTGACCCGCTGGAGAGGATATCTGATGCCCGTACATTTCCACTATGCATGCATGTTGCAGAGCACTCAATATTCTCACTTCGCCTAGAAAACTATATTCAAATGTCCTAATTTCCTCAACCGAGTTACCACATACTTCCAAGGAATGCACCTGCAGAACCAACTCAAAATATTTATGCAGAAAACATGAGATGTAAGGCTGTGTTTGAGAAAATGTTCTCAGAATGCTTTTTAAATTTGTCAGGTTTGTGAAAAAGAATCACGTTTCTACTGAAAGCATTTCATTTTCGTGATTTTTACATTATTATGTTTGATTTCTAAAGTATGCTTTACTTGTTTTCACTTTTAATTTAGCATTGCCAAAAACATCAGATGAGAAAAATTTCCTTCAATTCTCAAGAACCAAACAAGTCCAAAAGTTCGCTATTTGCTGGAAGTTAATAATGATTCAAAAACAAGCATTCATGATCACCCACAACTCAATCTAATGATAAATAAAAAGATTCTTGATCTTAATGTATATGATAAAAGACAATGCCACAAATACTGCTCCTGCTAATTCAAGGATTACCTTGGCTACAACATTGGCTGAGGTGTTAGTGCAATGGACAATAGAGGTAGAAGCTCCTCTGTATATTTTAAAAGATGTGGATAGAGAAGGAAGAACACATCCAGACTTGGAAATGGCTTCCATTGAAAGAGAATCTCTAAACCTCCTAAGAGGAATATACCTACATAACAAGCTCATGCTTCATAAACCCAAGCAAATTATTAAACAACAAATTTGAAAACCATGACAACACCAAGTATGTGAAAAAAATGAGAGAAATCTTTCAAAAAAAAACTCACATTCTATTGTTATAGACTCCAAAAAGCACGTAGAAAATGCATCCCATCAAAATTACACAATTAATACTGCTTTAGCTTTTTGATCTTTCTAGACATGTAAAATCTGTAGCTTCTCTACTGTGAATTTTGTCCTCTTCTGCAGCTAATATAGATTTACTTCAAAGATAACCCACTGAAACAATTTTTATTGTCCACAAAGAATTCAGTATTAAATTAATATTTCTCTCCACCCATTGTTTAAGCTTCAGAAGAATTCTTTAACACTTAGCTTTGATGCTTTTTACTTCTCAAAATCCCTTTCTTTGCACCGTTCCAACCCAGCAAATGACAAGTGCCTCAACATAAAGGTCGCGTTGCCCAGTTTCAATAGGATGGGTGACCACAAAGAAACAAGAGTATATATAGGGGACACAGTTCAATATAGTCTAACTCTAAACCACCTTCAGAGACCCCTCAAAAGGCGCTCTCAACATTTACATTTTTCATTTATATGACATTAATAACTGGTTGACTACAATTACAACTTATTTGAGCATAGCAAATGGAAAAGATTAGTAAGCACCAGAAAGTTTTAATTTTACCCACAGCGCAAAACAGCAGTGACCAACAAGTATCTTGCCAAGAACAAGCAAACTGCAATGAAAAGTGCAGAAGGTAAAAAACCATGCTTTCATTTTTAACTCAAGATCAAATAGCTTTAATACATCCAAGATTCAAGCATCAAGCTCAGGTATGAAAATTTTAAGGGGAAAACAGCCTGACCATCACATGAGAGGAGCACTGACCTGCAAGCATATTCTGGGTCCGTCTCTTCACATATATCAAGTGGACGGCATGCATCAACCACCATGCGGACCCATAAATCACCCTATTTTACAAGAATGATATTCCAAGCATGCGGAGAAAAATCCAGGTAACCTCTGACAAGCTCACATGACACAGGAGGCACCATTCGATCACATAGATACTGGGAAAAAATTGGCGAGTGGTCAGCTTAAAGTATTTCAACATAAACAAGAAAAAGATAATTACAGCAAAAAGCCACCTTCATGAGAATTGCTCTATGTCTGCAAACACCAAACTTTCAGAGATCCTATAGGAATAATAACAGAACTTTGTCTCGCTTTGATAGACTGAAGAGATTTCTCACATAGATCACTTGATATAATATCCTGATTATTGAGCATTTGGTTGACAGATGAATCAACATAATCACGATTTCCAGTTAAGCAGGTGCAAACAAAAGGCTTTCGATAATTCGATCCAGATACAGCCTTTCGTGTCCTTTCTATAATTGCATTTCTGTCACACCCTCCATAGTGATCCGACACAAAAAGAGCAAGCAATGAAGATATTTGAAGTGTACAATCCTCCAGTTCCTGATCTCTAGTTAAACTATTTAATCGCTTGAAACCAGTTACCAAACCCTGCGCAGAGAGTGTAACTGCATCCAACACTTCATCTCTGTCCCTGAAAAAAGTCACGAAATTAGACCCAAAGAAAAAAGAATCACTACTAAGAACTTGAAGCGAAGCTATCACTAGACATAGAACACAGAGCAGAGAATCCAAACCTGTCCACAAGAATTACTTCATGTGAGTTGATAGGTAAGTTTCTCTTGTAACTGCTAAGAGGCATGAAAGGTTGGTCACGTCCAGCATCATAAAAGCCATCTGGCAGATAATCCTCAACACCACAGAAAGAGAAATCACAATACTGGCGGGATAGATCTAAACTCTCATCAGCCGGCCGGCGACACTTTCATGGTTTAGGGTTATCAAGATGCTGATCACAGTTCCTCTTACACTTGATACTGACCTCGTGTTTCCCTACTAATGACTCAGCATCTTGCTCATCAGTAGAGGCATTTGACATGACCGTAACATCTTGCTGTCTACTTGCAGAGTCAAAGGCAACATTTGAGTCGTTTTCTACCTTTAATTCACTGTTTGAACTAATGCCATCCTCATCCCACACTGCTAAGCACATTTTCAGATCCAATTTCCCCTGAAATTGATGCATTATCTCCACCATCCTCACAGGTGATTTCTGATGCTGCATCTCTTGAAGCGTCATCATTAGACAACTTGCACATTTCGTCACCTTTTTTGGTCAACTCCTCCGAATATTTTTCACCTTTCCCCTTCCTGCTGCTGTTTAAATGTTCTAGACGAGCTTTTTGTTGCAAGTAGTTCCTCCTTTTCCACCTCTTTGATGATTTCCAAGCCAAAAAACCTCTAGCATTTGACGCTGACCCAGCCAATGAACTTGCCGAGGTATGGCAGGAGCCTACATAAAGTACAATCCAGTTCTTAGAAGCATGCAGTAAGGCTGACGAAATCCATAGGGGATAAGTGCAAAATTTACATGAAAAAGCTGAAGAAACTAGTTCTGCAGGCCTTACTGCTACAAGAGACCGTTCGTTCATCATCTGGGGTGGACTCATATACTTCCATTTCAGCCAAAGAATTGGTACAATCATCATTGGGCAACTCCTTCCCATCTATATCTCAGGATATCCATGAAGGTATTTGAAAACTGAGGAGCTTATTGTGCTTGAATAATAACAAAAATCAACAGAAAAGATACATGTTAATTTCACTAGTTGAAAATTCATCTACAGAAGTATCAAAGAGACGAGCAAAAATTACAGATGTCAATTATACCACAGCCTAGCATGAAAAAAAAGTCTGGGTGCAATTCTGATATAGAAACAGAGCATCTTGTTACAATCATTCCATGAACATGCACAAAATAAATCATTAGAAGACTGGTTTTCTAAGCACCTGAAGATTTAAACTTTGCAGGCTATGCATGGAGTCAAGTTCAAGAGGGCCTATTGATGTCAACCTGTTATTTGAAAGGTCTAAAACTTCCAATTGCCGAAGAGAGGACAAACCAGAGGGAAGTTCCACCAATTTATTGTTTGCGACCTTCAAGGATGTCAAAGAATTTCAATAACTTATTTCATTTGGCAAACTCTTCATCTTATTAAATGAAAGGTCCAAATTCTCCAACCTGTTCAGGCAAGCGATTTCTGGCAGGAGGCATCTGCATGAGAAAAAAGGCACCATAATCAACATAAGCAAATGATTCCTACCTAAGCAGGAAGTGATGAAACCAACAATAGTAAAAATAGACTCACTAACCAAAAAGATTCAGATCTCAAGATAAATAAGAAATATGATCCGGACACAGAACATTGCAGATTAAAGAAGCAAACTTACAACATCCATCCTTCATCCAACATATATATTATATATTTCTACGTGAATTGGCCTCCCAATCGGTAATGTTATGGAGGAAAATGCTCAGCACTCATTGAAGGAAAACCAGATTCTGCCATTCTCATTCCTCGTAGTAGACTCTTTGCAGTCTCTTTCTCCTGTATTTGTAAAAACAAAATAAATGGAAAAGATCAATCAATAATGCTAGCAAGCAATATGGTCTTCCAATATACAGCCAGAGCAAAGTAAATAACTTACTGGGCCAGTATAATCAAGAAGACGTGTGCAATACACCTCCGCCTCCTCAAATCTCTTCTGGTCTTTCCAATGTGTGGCAAGAAAAAGCAAAGCCTCAACCATATTAGGTCCGTCCCTCTCTTCAGCTTCCATCCGCTCCAGATCCTTTTTGTAGTAAAAAGCAGCTTCTTCTAAACGCCCAAGTTCACAATGCAACTTTGCTAGCTGATGAAGAGCAATCGCTTCCCTGTCATTAGAATTCGCTGCCCTCCTGTAACACTTGATTGCCTCTTCTAGCATGTGAAGTTGCTCAGTTTCATAACACTGAGCCATAGCAATCCATAAGCGAGAATCACTTGGCTTCAAGAACACAGATTTTCTGAAATAATGGAGGGCGTAGAAAGGCATCCCCATCATCTCATAGGCCTGTCCTAAACCATGCCAGGCTCGGTAATCACATGGATTTATATCTACAGCTTGCCGATAGGCATCAAACAGCTGCTGGAGTGTTTTTCATCTCAATGTATTCATGACCCATAAGAGTCCAAGCAGATAAATAATTCTTATTCAATTTAAGGGCCCTCCTAAAATACATAACTGACTTCTCATGTTGGCCTTTCAAGCTATAATAATTTCCAATTATACAACAAGATTCTGGTCTGTACTTATCAGTCATGAATACCCTGTGGGCAAGAAAACTCAAGGCAGAAAAGCATTCCTTAGCGTAGAGTACATTGGAATACATATCCATGTCCTCCACTCGGTAAGGATCATTTCTCAGGAGTTCTTCAAATATCACTTCTACTTGTTCAAATTCCCTTAGACTGTACTGCGCTTTTGCAATTTGTGCCTGTATGTAATTACTGAAACTGAAGGTGCCTTGCAGATACTCATATTTTGCTAAGGACTCGTTGTGCATTCTGAGTTCTTGATATGCACCAGCAAGAAAGAAATCCTTCATCCAATGGTTATTGAGAGGTAGACTGTGTAATATGTCAATTGTAGTGCACAAGGATTGTAGCTCTGACCATGCACTCCAGTTCCAAGGATAGCTATTCACAGATTCCACAAGAAGGTTCTGTGCAAGGTGTTCACTGCCTTTCTCTTTAAGAACAAGACCATACAAGTACAACCCAAAGGGATCAATGGACCCATTCTTACATAGCATTGACAACTCCCTCTCCAGAGAAACCAATTCCTTGTTAACAGCATCACTCTTACCTAAGGGCCCTTCAAGTTCTATATTCTCTTCGTCTTTCCGCTTTTCTCCGGCCTACATAAAACAAATGATAGGTACAACTTATAAGAATGCTTAAGTGGGACTATGGACAGTTGGGAGTTTCTTCAAATTATGCAGCCTCTAATGTGATGTATGTTTGCACAAGATCAAAATGGCTAATGAAAATCTGTGCAGAAACTTGGAGAGGCAGCTCCATAGAGCAAGCCAGTAATGCCGTCGTTCTCTAACCAAAGTATAAGCAAGTCATCCAGAGAAAAGTGAAAGTCATCCAGTGATTGTCCAACAGTGGTAAATTCATACCATACAAACCTTAAGTTACATATGTCGAATTTTTTTATCACAAGAAACTTTTGGAATCTCCACAATATCAATTTTCACCTATATACTACAGCATCCAAGCACGTCTTAGGCAATGAAGATTGTAACGACATGAACTGCTCATTGTGATGTAGCCACAGTCAACATACTTATTATAAGTGCATAAGTCTAAACTAATCAATCTTCTGTTGGGTGTGTAAGTTGATTCTTGCTTTGACAAACAGACTCAACCCAAGAATACCTAAGACCTAGAATATATCTATCAGGTTGTTGTGGATAATTGTCAGCACAAGGAAAAGAGAAATGAAATGACATAACATGTTGTGAAAGAGCTCTCGACAGAAGCCTCAAGTGACAAACCAGATAAAGAGCATAACATCGTAGGAAGACGGCTTTCTTCAGAGACTGATCCTGAAGCATATGAGCAGCCCTCCTATACTCGTGGCAGTCAAAGTAAGACTTGGCCAGAAGATAAAAGTCACCATCAACTATGTTGTCTTCCTCCATGACTGGAGTACTCACATACGACACCCCAGCAATTGGCGTCAATGTGATCTCATTGGTGCAAAATTTCCTGCGGATACTGGAGCTCCCACGCTGGAATCTGGTGTTTGAAGGTGTGAACTTTACCGGGTCTAGCTCGATTCCTACTAGCTGTTCCGCCGCCCTGCACATAATTATACTCTTCACGAAACTAAGGCCGCGAAACACATTGAACAGAGAACGAATCCAATTTCTCCTCCATAAGATCAACTAACTAGGAGCAGATAATGACAAAGAACATTCATGGCCGTGCGTCTTTGATCATTTACAGGGTTTTACCCACCCTAAGCTTCTAACACTAGAAATTGGAGCGTGCAGCTCAAATTTTCGCAATTGGAGAGTAAAAAGCTCACACTTTCGGCAGTTCATTCGACTTAATTCAGAAACCCCATTACCCAAAACAAGTCTAAGAATCAAGAAAGTGGACAGCACCCACCGAAGCTATCTTTTTTCCTTTTCTTTTCAACACTACCGTCTCCTACGTTCTACCCAACACGGAATTTGCTTGAAATCGGGGCTAGGATTTTCGGGACGCGATACCATTTGGAAGCAGAGTAGAGGCAACGATCACTGAGCTGGCGGACTGCAATCCGGAGCTCGTTGCGGCAGATTTCCTTCGAACCCATCGAAACTCTCTCGAATCGCGGGATCTACGACCGAAGCTTCTACGGAGCGGCGGTCGTCGGCGGTCGTCGTCGTCGGCGGCGGCGGCGGCTGTCGGCGGCGGTCGTCGGCGGCGGCCAGGAAAAGCGGGTGTCTTCCTCCGTCGTCGTCGGCGGCTTCCTCCCTTTCTCGAGACGTTGAATTTGATATTCTATTTTTTAATTTCTTTTCTATTCGTTTCTCTTTTTTTTCGTTTTTTTACTTCCGCGCAAAATGTAATTATAAAAGCCACGAAGGGCTATAAATTATTTGTCAACATGGGAAAAAAGAATTTTAATTGTCCCGCTACGTAAAGAGGTAAACAAATTTCCTTATAAAAAGGAAATTAAAGGATCAAAATCCAACCAATTTCCTTCGAGGAAACGATGACGATATATAATCATAAAAAATTTACTCAACTCAATATTTGCTATATTAAACTCGCCTGGAGATAAGGTCGGTATGTTTTCAATTTTTGGACTAATGTCACTTTTTGGGGAAAATGGAAGGAAAGCTTGCTTTATTTTTTTATTTTTTAATATATAGGCCATAAAAAATGACAAAATTTATCTATTCGAACAAGCAAAAGATGGGTGAATAGAGAGTTTGAGCAAGCATTTGAATTTGATGTCAAATTTTCAAGGGTTAATACCTTGAAAAATCCCAAACTGGTACATTTGTGACAAATTTACCCCGACTAATTATAAAAAACCCTAAACTGGTACATTTATGACAAATTTACTCCAAACTAATTTATTCGACTGCAAAAAACCATAAACTGATAAATTTGTGACAAATATTCCCTATGCTAAATTGGATTAATACCACAAAAAAAATCATAAAAATTGTAAACTGTGACAAACAAAAACGTAAAATCATAAATTGGTATCTTGGTTAACATCACGTTTCATTTAACTTAATAATTTGAGAATAAAATTTAACGAAAACTAACATAGGGTAAATTTATCACAAGTGTACCAGTTTGGGATAAATTTATCAAAAGTATACCAGTTTTGGGTTTTTGGTGGTCAAAAAAATAGTTTGGGATAAATTTGTCATAAGTGTACCAGTTTGGGGTTTTTTAGGGTATTATCCCAATTTTCAAATCGTTTCGTATGATTGTAATATATTTTTCATGTGTTAATTCTTAAGTGGATTTGATTAGAAAAATAAGAGTAACGTGACCTTTTGATATCAAGTAGGGATAAGCATGATAAATAATACTAGCACATGATAAGTTGTGGCGGTAAAATAGTTAGGAGTGAGCATTGATCTTAATTGAACTCGAGAATTGGATTGGACCAACTAGTTTTGAGTAGTTGCTATGGAAATTGGTAATAACTATTCTAGTTCCAATATCTTGTGCAGAACTAGACTGGATTAGTATGCCATTCTCTGTCCTATTTTTCCATCCACAAGTGTGAAAGCGTTTTGTTTTGTTAAGTATTAGATAGTCTATGTGGATTTTGTGCTTGTGGAGATGGGATTCAATTAAAAAGGCAATGCTCAAATTGTTGTCATACATCATAACAACCTCTAGCGTACTTAAGCAATTTTGTATCTTGTATACACTATTATAATGCACTTTGCAAGTACTATATTATGGAAAAACCAAAACAAAAAAACACCACTGATTCCGAGTGGACTAAGAATTGATTCTATTTAATCCAATTTTTGATTTTAAGATAGGAATATATCCATCCTAAGATCGATTACCCTTGAGAATGGTAGTGGTTCATGTCAGTTAGTGTCCATGAGATATAGTTATTAAGCACACTCATAGGAAATAACATTAAAGATAAGAAAAGTCAAAACATTGGAAAATGTAAAAAGGTTCATGAATTTGTTACTTAACAAGCACCTCTAAAGCACACTTTCAAAAATCTCATAGTAATTTGATATTAGTACATGTCAAGCAATTGCTTAACATGCTAACTATCTAGTGAGGTTCGGCGAGCTCGCTATAGCCTTACCCCGACCTCCCCTAGCCACTAACCAGCATCGCCTGGCTTGGCAAACTTGACCTCGCTAGATTTAAGCAAGCTCAACCTTGTTAGATCTAAGCAAGGCTCCTCGCCAGACAAGGCTCGATCGATGAGGCAGTTACCAAGCGCCTTTGAATGCTTATAAATTATTATTGAGAATAGAATAAAAAAGAATCATTTTTTAATAGAAATCATTATGGGAAACATAATGGTTACTAAACATACTCTTACTATCTTGCCAGTTTCCTCCTCCTCATGTCTTCTCGATTTTGTCCAGTAAATTCTTGCCCAAGATAAGGAAAAAGGCAATGTCATGAGAAATTACCAACAGGACAAAAGCCCCCAATTTGCTGCGCCAAGAGGCTTTGTCAAGCACCTCCCTCGAATGAACTTTGAAACAAGATGAACATTTGTACCGGGAACTGAACTCCTAGATAGCATTTCAGCATTTCAACATAGTCCTTTCCCGAATAATGGGTATCAACAAGATTCCGAAGCAATAGCCTCTTGAAGGCCTAAATAGACCTGGCCAAGAGTTTCGGCAAGACTGTCTTGACAACATTAGGAATGGCTCACTAAATCCCAGAAGAAAATCTCACAGCAACAGCCTCTCCCCAAGTATAAGCGGTGAGCTGAAACATCGTTTATGTTAGTGCAATTTCGTTGGATCTTTGAAGGGACATCAAGCCTCAAGTGGAAATGTTTCCTTAGTCTCTTTCTAAAGGGAACATAATCGCCACGTATACTTGAAGAAAATTTTCCTCTAATGGCTCTAAAACAGATCAAGGCAGAATTTCCATCTCTACTCATTGCCTCATCCTACTCTCATAGCCCTCCTGCGCTCAAGTTGCAACACAGTTGACACTGCATATCTGATTTTCCATCACATTTTTGCCCTTCGGCGTTCCTATAATAGGTTGAATGCGCAAAGTGCAAATTATTCTTTTTGGTCGTCAAACTCAAAAACAAGGACACAAACACAGTCTCATCCCAAACCACGCTCAGTTCACAAGGTTGCTCACGCCTAGGCATCGGTGAAAGAGACGTGCTTGTTTGGAGCTTGATTACTCCCAGCCGGTCACCGGAGGCGAGTAGGTCTCCTGCTGATATCCATTGATTGGGCATTACACATATAAGAGAAATGAGGAAGAAAATATAGTAGAGCTGAAGCCAAATAAGAAATTTCAGGAAGTGAAAACTGCAGATGGTAAAACCATCAGTTATTAGCACTGTTTTCAAAATCCATCTCCCAATTCTATGAGAGAAAATCAATATAATCCCTGACCACCCAGAGCTCAAACAATTCATTTGACCGCTTCTACTAAAACATTGATCCAGCAATTCTAGCCCAGTTTTCTGTTGGCAGAAGATCCAGCATAGTCTACTTGAGACATCATAAATTATTTACAGTGACTACTAGCCCGAATCAATTTGAGTTCTTACTTGAGCCTGCTCCAATGGAGTACCAAACCCTTCACTATGAAAACCCGGATATGTTTTGTTGATTAACTAAATGATATGCTGGGAAGGCAGGACCAAACCATTAAAACTTTCAGTTAAAGTTGCCCCACTCAAAAGTCCACAACACGGAGCAGCCTGTCATCCTATCTATGAATCCAAATTGTGATACTTACTGTTTGTACTTTGAATTTCACAAAGTTTATCATGTTGACACTCTCATGTGACTGAGAAGATCGACCCATCAGCTAATATATCTCATCAAAATTGGGAGTAATATCGAGACAATGCAAATCTGGTTTATGACAGCAAAATGGATAAAAACCAAGCAGGTTTGACAATTTCAATTCCACTCTCTCTTGAACAGAAAAACAAACCATTTTTTATTCAAGAACGACAAACCAAAATGAACTTAGCAACCTCACTGCCTAGTTTCTTCGCATAGGACACGGAGCAGCTATATACTTAACTGTGTGTCAACCTATAAAAATTGAAGGAAGTTGCATTTCAGGAAGTGAAACAGTAAGTCTGCAAAACCAGATGCACCGGAGTGAAACTTCAAGATTAGCATGCGTTCCACTTCCATGGGCAACAAACAAATTTGGGCTAAGAACGGACATGAAAATGGAACCGTGGAACAACTAAGAATTTGAGGTTATGAACTCATGCAGCTTCAAATAACACTAGCTTGCCAAGCTGTCAGTGTCAACTACAAGCAATGAGGAAGACTGCAAATAACATTTGGCAACCAGCAAACGAGTACTTTATATGAACATTAGCAGATTAAAAGATATTATAGCTATTGTGCCACACTCTGTGTCATGCCACGTCAAGCAAAACAGTATCTGAAAAACAGGGAAACCGATTGATCATCAATAAGATGGTGACAACCGAAGTTCTTGCTGCATTGGGTATATACAAAAGCAGGCATAGAACCAGCATAAGTTTCAAAAACATGCACTATGCAGGCCACTTTCACGCCACATAAACTCAATATCCAGGACTCTGATCTAAAGACACCAAAGAAGTCCCATTAGACAAGCATTTACCGGCTAAGTTGGCAACTCATATACACCTAATGAAGCAACAGCAACCGCAAGCTTCACCCCAAAAAATGACATCTCTCTCTACCCTAACCTTCTCCATTCTAGGTCATCATAGGCAGCACCCAAAAAACAAAAAGAAATCCACCTGAGCATTACACTCAGCGCTTTCTTGATTCATAAGCCTCCAGAATCGCCTCTGCCACAAGACCGATCAATTCAGCCCTCTCCGCCAGAGCTGCCAGTTCAGCCATTTGCAACTTCCTCCATCTCTCCTCCAGCTCTGCCCTTTTCTCCCTCTCGATCAAGCCCAACCCAGCCCTCAGAAATTCCTCATTGACTCCAGCAGCACCAAACCTCTTCACCTCGCTCAAGAACCCAGAGCCCATTCCTTCAGGCATTCTGTCGAACACGAGCAGTTCCGCCTTCAGAGCAGCCAAAGCCGTCCTATCACCCCTCTCAGCCTTACCATCGCCATTACTCTCCCACTCGACTCGCCCTTCACCTCGTCACGCCACAGTTTCCTCGACAATCTGTACGCGGCCAGTTCGTCCGGGGACATGCCCTGCTTCTTCTTGCCCAGCCTGACCCAGTCCCTGTACTTGCTCTTCAAGGTGTACACTTTATTCCTCACCTGATGCTTCGTGTAGAAGGTCTCGAGGTCGCGGCTGATGAATTTGTAGATGTCGCCCCAATCGTAGACTGGGTTCTCCTTCTTCCGCGCGGAGAACTCGAGCAGTCGCCTCAGGAGCCGCAATTCGTCGGCCTTGCTCCAGTATTTCCTCATCAGATCGGGACCCTTCTTGGCCCTCGTCCCTTCTCGGGATTCGGCCGTCTCTTCTTCATCGTAACCTTCTTCTTCTTCTTCTTCTGGGTCTCCATCTCTGTCTTCTTCATGGGTTTGTATCACCTCAGATGCTTCGTCTTCCGGCCATGGTGACGCCGGCGGAGACTCCATTGGAGGGAGAGATGGGGCGATCCGGCGGCGTTGAGCAGGGGAGTGTTCGAGTTTTGATCTTTCTCACTTTCAATTTGGCATAAACACTAAATTTTGTCCATATATAATAAAGAGAAAAAATCATCAAAAATCTCAAATTTTATGTAAAGTGATAAATTTACTCAACTTTTTTTTTGGTACCCAGGGATCCTCCGCATGCCGCTTCGCGGTGGAGAGTAAACCCTGGAGCGCCGGGGGCTCCCACCGCTGACCCCCAAGCGCAAGTAAGACACTCGTTTTGCATTGAAGCAATGCGGCCTGCACGTCTTGAACTCCTCCACTTCCCCATAGGGTATACTTAACTTTTTTTTTGTAACATGAAAAATCCCAAAATTTATTAATTGTGACATATTTACCCAAAAAAAAAATTGTAACATAAAAAATTCAAAACTTTCATTTGTGTAACATATCTATCTTAAATTATAGGGCATTTGGTCTTTTTACTTTTTAATTTTTTTTTCTTTTTTTTCTTCTTCTTTCTTTCCTCTATCAACCATGGTGGAGTCGGTAAATGGAAAAGAAAAGAAAAAAAAAAGGAAAAATAGAAAGAATAAGATGGAAATGCAATGTATCATAGTTTGCAAAGTTCAAGGTTTTTCATGTTAAAAAAAAAAAATTGAGGTGAATTTGTCACTTTAAGCAAAGTTTGGAGTTTTTAGTGATATTTCCCTATAATAAGATATCAAAATTGAACAAATTGTTTGTCCCTTTGGGCATTTATATATCAGGAAATGCGTTAGCAAATCACTTGACACTCTTTTTTTTTTTTTTTGATAATGGATTTTTAAGAGGGGGAAAAATTATCTCTACAATTTTTATTTTTTTTTTATGTTTATTGAGTCGTGTGTGTACAACTTTATTTCCTCAATATTTTTATAGTGTAGTATACTTAAACTTTCTACTTGACCAATCCTCATGTATATGCAAAAGTTACCACTTTGCAATAATGGAGAAAAATATCTCTCGATAGCAAAGCAATTCTAAAAAATGTTTTCAATCATATCAACACGAGTCAAGCAATTTTTGTACTCTTGGCAAGTATAGCAAGAGTTTCCAAAATGAGAAATTTATTTTATACATCTTTGTATAGAAGATTTTATCTAAACATATATAGAAATTGTAACTCTAGAAAGTTATTTTATTGCATCTATTCTGGCTAATGTCGTTTTATGGGTCATTAGTTACCTAGTAAGATATAACGATACATGGCATCTTGTCCAATTCTTCATGGTTTTAGAGTCTACTACTCACAAGCATATTTTATTCCTTAAAAAAGTAGAAGAATCCTCAAACACCTTCCATGATAGTCAACAGCCCATTTTCAAATAACGCCACCATGCTTGTGTTGATCAATGTAGCTATGCAACTACGTATAAAATTAATATCGATGCATTATCCTTCATGGTTGGCTTAGTTTAATTATCTAATCCTAGGCTAAGATATAATGCGGTAGGTAGATGGAACCATATAGTTTCTGTTTAACACCATTACTAATGATGGCAAAACAATCATTAATTCATCTCAATGGCTACATCAAGATCAACTATAGTTTAATGCAATCATAGCTTCAACTTCGGACTCAATTGTGCCTCTCATTGCTTTTGCCAAAACAACACACAAGGCTTGGATGAAACTTTCGCATATATTTACCAACAAGACATGTTCATGCATCATGAATTTCGAGGAGCATTTAATGCAGTTCTCCAAAATGATACATGGCAACTTGTACCACCTGAGCCTTATGATATATCATTGATTGTAAGTAGATATTTCAAGTCAAGTGAAACTCAGATGGTACCATAACTAGATACAAGGCACAACTTATCATCAAGGGATTCCATCAATGGTCAGAATTTGACTATGATTGTGTCTTTATGATCGTTCGTTTAGTCTAGCTATTAAAACTTACACAATAGGAGTCATCATTTGTCTGGCTTTATCAAACAGTTGGCCTCTTTTACAATTGGATGTCGATGATGCCTTCTCATGACACTCTTATTGATGAAGTCTATATGCATCAACCATCAAGTTTTGTCAATCAGTCACATCCTAATTACATATGTTGATTGAAAAAATTACGGTATTAAGCAAGCATCTCTCCTATGGTATTGAGCTCTCAATTTTTTTTTGTCATCTCATTTTGGATTCATTCAATTCAAATTAGTTTCCTCACGCTTTATATACAAGAATGATGACATCATTGCTTATTTTTCAGTTTAGGTAGATGAAGTGATGCAAATTTTAGCTAAATTTTCACTAAAGGGTCTAGGGATCTACATTACTTATTGGGAGTTGAGGTGTTAATTCATCATATCATATAGATGCAACTAAATATATGAAGATTCTTAGTGCTCCTCATAATCTTGCATTTACAAGGCCCTATATCGGTTATGTAGTCAACTAACTCTTTCAATGCATGCATCAACCAATTGAATTGCATTGGAGCGCTATTAGATGTGTCTTACGTTATCTCAAAGGGACTATCAATCTCAGCTTGTGCTTGCAAAATAGCTCCTCCATCACTTCATGCATTCTCTAATGCTTATTGGGTAGGCAATTCGGATGACTATAAGTCTGCAGCCACTTGCATTTTATATTGACCAAAATCCTATATTATGGTGCTCTTGAAAACAACAATATGTTGCTTGTTCATTCATTGAAACCGAGTATAGCGTTGTTCTTGCAATAGTTTCTAAGCTCACATGGGTTCAATTTTTCATGCATGAGATTGGAGTATATTCTTTGACCATGCCTAGTGTTCATTGTGAAAACATTGGTGTTACTTATGTGTGCGCTAATCCCTTTTTCACCTCAAGACGAAACACATTGCCATTGATTATTCCTTATTTGCAACAAACAAAGGCTTATTACAAGTGTCTCACATGTCCACTCATGATCACGTCGTAGATGCACCAACAAAGGCTCTTGCACAACAATGGTTTATTCATTACAACCCAAGATTAGAATTTGCGATGGAGTGCCTCTCTTGTGGTGGCATATTGGAGAAAATATTTCTCAACATAAAAGCAACTTTAAAAATCGCTCTCAATTACATCAAAACAAGTCGAGCTGTTCTTGTACTAGTGTAGGAAGATTCATTTTATCTTTTTCTATATAGATGATTTTATCTTTCCATGATATTGGCTGTAGCTTAAGAACGTCATTTTGTTGCATTTATTTTAGCTAATGTCCTTCTATAAACCATCAGCTACCTTGTACTTTAGATACATATATGATATAAAAGTAAAGGCATTTTTTCCAATTCTTCACGCGAGATGCAATTTGAACACACTTTAGCCACCAAATAAGGGATGTAGGATATATATAGTTTCGGATCCATTCATTCCATTCTTTATATGCCCAATTTCGTTTCCATACATCAAACGTGTCGAAAGTGACTGGCCACCTCATATTCCACTTCTTTCATTTTATCCATCGAAATAAAAGGACATTTGAAATTGCAATTTATAGATGAGTCGGTCTGGTTTACAAGATAAATTCTAAGGCCTTCAGATCAATAATTTCATCAGTAAATAGGCGCAAATTTTTCTCGAGTTCGGTACACAAGAGTATATCAGATCCGAATTTATCACTTACCGGTTTGGTTTTGGCACCCCTAAATTCAATCCGATTTCAAGATCACCTGGAACCGAAGACGTGGACCCGAACTTTACGGGCCTCATGTCTGGGCCGAGGGCCCATATGGAAAAAATTGGAGGCTCAATCAGGCCCAACCAGGCCCAAAAGAGAGGCTAACACTCATTCCAACGTTAACCTCTCTCGATCTCATTTCAAAAAATTTCGAATTCAATCTCGCGCTCCCCTCGTCCCCACTCTCTCTCTCTCTCTCCTCTCTCCCTTTCTCTGTCTCTGCGCGCAGCGCTCTGTTCTCCGCACCCACCTTCGAATTCGTCTCGGGAATCCACCTCTCGCCGTGTGAGCTCCAGTTCCGCATCTGGGTCGGCGGAATCCGGCTCCCCGGTTGGCTCCCCCAGCCGCATCGAACCCGACTGCCCTCGAGCTCTCCGATCGCTCGATGTCGTCGCGCAACCAGAACAGGCAGCCTCGCAGCCCCACCGCCGTAAGCATCGGTCCCCCCGAATTTTCGGGCTGTTTTTGATTCGGCCCCTTTTCTCTGTTTTTCCATCGAGGTTTCATCTACGCACTCAACGGCGCATCGAAATTGGATGCGTTTCTGATGTGTTTTGCGCTTTGTTGGGTTAACCGGCATCTTCGTTATGTAGCCACTGTTGGGTTTCTTCTCGATGCGAACATGTTGCTCTCGGAATGATGGGTTGTTCTGGAATCTGGTCTAAAAATGAAAAACACGGCCTTATGCAACGTAATTGGGAGTATGTTTACATGTCTGATTTTCGGTGTTCTATATGTATGGAAGCATGGTTTGCCTGGCCATGACTATTGTTCGGCTTGATATGCTAATCTCTTGCGGAAAATAAACAATTGGAACATGAATAAGGGATTGCTCTGAGGTGCGCGGAACATTTTCATAAATGTGTTATTATCCAGCTGTGTGGGATGCTAACAGAGAGTTACATGCCCTCGAAATGCAATGAAGCCTCTCCAAAACCCTCTTGACAGAATTATATTTGACAAGATACATGCTCGGTTTTGATTGTTCCGGCTTTTGATGAATGTTAATTTAACTGTGTTTTGGGTTTCCAGAAGAAGGGTGCTTTGGTAGAAATCCCTTTGGACAAACGCAGGCGAATAGGTGCGGCGAGAGCAACTGGTCCGACAAGCTCTAGCCGTGCACGGCAGGCTTTTTCTGAGGTGAACAATAGGCAAGATGTAACCTCCACCGGAGAAACGGCGAGTGCAGAGGGTTCAGAGAATATCCCTGTGGAGTTCACGAAAGAAGAAGTAGAGACATTGTTGAATGAGAAGCCAAAGACTAAGAAGTTTGACCTCAAGGTTGTGTTCACTTCTGAAAATTTTTCTTACCAAGTATTCAATTTCTTATTTTCTCTCCTTTGACAGGGTAAATTGGAATATCTGACTGATCATAACAAGAGACTAAGGCTTTGTGTTAAGTGGTTCCAACGAGTTGATGAAGGCCACCTCCTCGAGCAGGAGAGATTGCGAAATTCATTGGAATCTGCAGAGAAGAAATGCACGGATACCGGTGAAATTCTTTTCTTTGATTCTAATTTCTTTCTGTCCTTTGATGAAACTGATTTTCTTGGAGCTGAAGTAACACTTTGACATGGATTTATGTATTTTCCACAATCACAGAACCATATGTACTCCATGATAGTTACACATCACAGAGTAAATATGGTATTATTGACAAAAGGAACTTGCATAATTTTTTCTGGTTAACCGTGTATGCAAGAGGAAAACTCCCTCTTAAGTATGCACATTCATGACAAGATGTGTTCAGTGCTTGTCAAAGGTACCAGCACTCTTTACAATTTTAACATTGAATAGAAGAAGATAGTAGCAGTTTGTCAACTGGAATGTGTTTGATTGGTTTGAGGTTCAACAACCTCTAATTCACGCTAAATTGACTAACTTATGGACCCACTACCTTAAATTTGCATATGAAATTGCAAAACTACAGAGCACCTTGATGTCTTGCTTTTAAAATAATTTTTGATGTAGAAATTGTTTCAAAATATAGCTAAACCACACATATATAAGTATACTGACGTGCTTAGATGATTTTGAAGTGTTTATGAGATTATAGTTAGAAAATGGCCACTCGATATAACAATAGAGGATGGAAACAATTCAAAAGAATACATATCTATCTGTTGCTGTATCTTATTCTAGTCAATTCCCTTCATTGCTTTTGTATAATGGTAATTTAGAGTAGCTACCGTTTGAAAAAAAGTCTTTATCTTGTGTGATGGGAAGCTCCATCATCACATGCCAATAAACTTCATCGAATGATGCACAAGTGTCACGTTGATTATGAAATAAAAGTGTTGTTGCAAGTTCTGTCGCATTTGATAGTGAATCACTTATTGTGTGGATCATTTGTGACTATAGTATGCTTATTGACATAGATAAATTTGTATGTGTGTAGAGTTTGAGATGGAAAAGAAGCTGGGTGAGCTTAATGAAGTTCTTGTTCAATTAAGAAATGATAACTCTTCTTTACAAGAGAAACTCGCAAAAGAATCAGCAGAGAAAATGGTAAGGCTACTTTTTATGTAGTTGTCTGACTTAAAACATGTTTCACTAGCTGTCCATGACTTCTTACCCTAATTCTTCGTGGTTATGGCTATTAGGATGCAATTAATTGCCATATCAAAGAAAAGGAAGCAAGGATTGCTTCTGAAAAGGTACAGGGCTTGCTGTCAGAAGATCTTAAGAAAGCTGAACAAGAGAAATTGGCTGCTGATCACCAGGTAAGATCAAACTCTTTTAGTGAATTCTATTTGTCTTACACTGTCCAGTCAATTATGTTCTATCAGCTACTAATTTCGTTTTATTTGTTGCAAATGATGTAGATTGCTTCTCAGAAAGATATGTATAAGAGATTGCAAGAGTACAACACAAGTTTACAGCAGTACAACAGTAAACTTCAAACAGATTTGTCAACAGCCAATGAGTCACTAAAAAAAGTGGAAAAGGAGAAATTGGCAATTGTAGAAAACCTTAGTACGTTAAGGGGTCATTACAATACACTCCAAGAGCAACTCACTTCATCCAGAGTACTGTCTTTCTACTTTTCAAATTATATTTTGCTATTCATTTGCTCTTTGATGCATAGAATGCCTAGCTTTTTTGTCATTCTTTTGGGAACTTGAATGTCACTATGTGGTAGATGGTAGCAATATGAAGTCAATGCAATCCATGTGGATAGACTTTACTTCATTTTTTTTCGGTCCTCTTCTTGTTGCGCAACAAACCAATAGTTAATGTATTGGAGCTAATATTCTATTTGGATGCATGCTTGTCCAACTTGGAAAAGAATACTAATATGCATGTGCATTTTGTTGGGACTAGACTAGCTTCATTATTTTTTCCAGGCATGTATATTTTTATATGGCAGAATCTAGTGAAAAATCTGCACCTTTGCTGCTTTTTGTGAAGACATTTTCACTGTGTCAATGCCAGCTGCTAGAGATCATTAAAGTATTTTTTACCATTTTCTTTTCCTGAGCGGACCAAATAATTCTTATGAATGGGAACACGTTTTGAGCATATAATTGTTAGTGCCTCTAATTTTCTTATATCTTACAGGCTTCAGTGGATGAGGCTGTTCGGCTAAAGGAATCACTTGTCAATGAAGTCAAATGCCTTCGAGAAGAATTGCATAGGGTGAGAGAAGATCGTGATCGCCAGGTTTCAGAAGTTCAGGCCTTAACAGCTGACTTATTGAAATTTAGAGAAAAAACGGGCAAATCTTTCATGGAGCTGGATAACTTGACGATAAAGTCCAATGCATTGCAGGTTTTTGGAAAACCATGTTTCCTATTTGGATTCGTACTTTTCTTTAAAATGATATTGATGTAAGTTTTGCTTTATCTATTATAGGAAACATGTTCCTCTCAGCTGGAGCAAATACGAATTTTGCAGCACCAGCTTGCTGCTGCAAATGAAAAATTGAAGGTAATATTTTCTAATATATTCCTGAGTGGTGTTTCTCTATCAGTAGATCTTAGAAATTGGTACTTGTTCTCTTTCCTTCAGATGGCTGATTTATCCAGTATAGAAACAAAGGCGCAGTTTGATGAGCAGAAGAGGACTATAGTTGAATTGCAAGAACGCTTAGAAAATGCAGAGCTTCAACTTAGTGAAGGAGAACAGCTAAGAAAAAAATTACATAACACCATCTTGGTAAGCATTTTCTTTAATAGCACATAATAACATATATGAGAGTTATGTACTAAGATTTTGGTTACTTCAGGAACTAAAAGGGAATATTAGGGTGTTTTGCCGAGTCCGTCCAATGTTGTCGGATGATGGTTCTGGAACAGAAACAGTCATTTCATATCCAACATCGACGGAAACTCTTGGTCGAGGGATTGAATTACTTCAAAGTGGTAAAGAATATTTTCTATAAGCTAGAGAAGATTTATTCAACATCCTGTTTGCTTGATGAGCCAAATCTAGCTGCATGTTGAATATTTTTCCTGGCTATAACTTTCTCTTTAAGCTTCTTTAGTTTGACTTGAATAAATATCTAATATTCATTCATCTTCTGACAAGGTGGACAAAAGTATCCATTTACATTTGACAAAGTCTTCTCTCATGAGGCTTCTCAGCAAGATGTTTTTGTTGAGATATCACAATTGGTCCAGAGCGCCCTCGATGGTTATAAGGTGATATTTGTGTGTAGTTTCTTTGATTATGCGGAGAAGAATTTTCTTGAAGCTTTTGAAAAAAAGATGCAGAATTTATCCTAACTGCACATTCTCCTAGTTTCTTTCTTTTACTTGATTTGTTGCAAATGGAGCTATGTTTGGCTATCGTAAGTATTGTGCTTTAGTTCAATTAGGTAATTAAAAGTCAATAGCTGAAAAATAAATGAAATCTCTCTATCTTAAGAGTAGTATTGCATTTAAAGAATTCCACTTAACTTCGCAGGTTTGTATATTTGCATATGGTCAAACAGGCTCAGGTAAAACCTATACCATGTTGGGTAAACCTGATGCTCCAAAACAGAAAGGGTTGATCCCACGTTCTTTAGAGCAAATATTTCAGACTAGCCAAGCTCTTTCAGCCCAAGGATGGAAGTATAAATTACAAGTAAATATCTGATTATTATATATTCTTTTTCCTTTACATCTTTTTTGCAAATTGACTAATATGGAGGTGCAATTTAGGCTTCAATGTTGGAGATATACAATGAAACCATTCGTGATTTGCTGTTGCCAACTCGAAGTAATCCCTCGGATATGACGCGTGGTGAAAGCGGTGTTAGTGGAAAACAGTACACAATCAAACATGACGCAAATGGAAATGCCTATGTACCTGATCTCACCATTGTTGATGTATGCAGTATCCAAGAAATTACCTTGCTTTTGGAGCAGGCTGCACAAAGCAGGTGAGTTTTTGTTGATTTAGACGTCAATGATGGTATTAGGCGGTAGCAAGAGATTTTCTACATCCTATGGTATTAGAATTTGTCATTTTTTTAGTTTAATGTGTTCAACAAGTTTGATAGCTCATTTAACTTGCCCAAATTGTCGTTGTTTTGTCACCTTTATACATGGCTTTTTATCTTCCAATGCCAAGTAAAATCAGTCTTTTGTTTCTTCAGGTCTGTGGGAAAGACACTAATGAATGAACAGTCATCAAGAAGTCACTCAGTTTTTACATTGCGGATATCTGGAGTGAATGAGGTAGAAATAAGTTTGGTACTGTGTTGTTTTGTTCACCTATTATACTACACTATTATTGATATGGTCTTTCGGCTGTACCACCAAATTTTTGATTTATGCACTTGTTTCTAGAACACTGAACAACAAGTGCAAGGTGTGCTGAACCTTATTGATCTTGCTGGAAGTGAGCGGCTCTCAAGAAGTGGGGCAACGGGAGACAGGTTGAAAGAAACTCAGGTATGGTTGTATAGTAGTAGCTTTTACTATGGTGCTTCCTATTTTGCCTGATTGTTGCGCCTAATTCTTTGTTTCCAAATGACAATTAGGCAATCAATAAAAGTTTATCATGCCTGAGCGATGTTATATTCGCCTTAGCAAAGAGAGAGGACCATGTTCCCTTTAGAAACTCAAAGCTGACAACTCTTCTTCAGGTATATTTTCTTTTCCCGTTCTTCTCTTCATCATTTGGATCTCACTTGTACCTTAAAAAAAAAAAAAATGCAACAGCCCATC
This sequence comes from Eucalyptus shirleyi, assembly GCA_017140165.1. Taxonomy (NCBI): domain Eukaryota; kingdom Viridiplantae; phylum Streptophyta; class Magnoliopsida; order Myrtales; family Myrtaceae; genus Eucalyptus; species Eucalyptus shirleyi. Next base: position 46,080,202 of record CM029450.1, read on the forward strand.
ATGATAAATTGCTGTGTTGATATTGCATTGTAACAATACATATAAATTTCTTGTGATTTGATATATCTTAAGACTGTTAATTCTAATTATATGTCTGAATCAGCCATGTTTGGGTGGAGATTCCAAAACGTTGATGTTTGTTAACATCTCTCCTGAAACTTCTTCCGTTGGTGAGTCACTTTGTTCTCTTCGGTTCGCGGCCAGAGTAAACGCATGTGAAATTGGTGTTCCTCGCCGCCATACAGCCATACGTTCTGCAGATTCTCGATTGAGTTATGGCTGAATACCATTGAACTTTTAGATGTGCCACATTGAAGAACTTGTAGTAGAAGAATTTGTATTTGGAGGAATTTCATCTTCATTTCTCCCTAGGATAGGGGAGCATGGCTATGTTGTAATGTGTACGAAAGAAATGACATTGGGGCATTGGATGATGTTTTGAGAAGAAACTGATTTATTCCTGATAAATCCTGATTAGGATACTTTGGTTGCCTCTGGCAACAGGACAATTGTGATGTATGAATATCATTTTAAGATTAAATATTCTTGATTGATTAGGCGACTTATTTGACTTGGAGTTGGTATGAGTTACATCAGAGATCGTTGGGTTGGTTTGGGACAAAATCATTGATCCATTTCATGGTATTATGTATCACGTCATTATGAATTGCTAATGTTACTGTCGCATCCACAGAGTTTGCATTTGGATTAATGTAAAGGGAAAAGACAGTCAAGAGCTTTTGCCTCCTCTCTCTTCGTAAAAAAATACTAAGAACAACAATGTTGTGTATAGCAAGATCAATTTTTTGGAACTGATGTCCTAAATGATGTGCCAAACTTTCACGGGTTTATCGAATAAAATCTTTTGTATACTTACAGTTTGCCCGAACTTAATATGCAGATTGTATAGATCAGTGCATTATAGGCTAGCGCAAAATAGGAAGTTGCAAGTCAGTTGGGTTGACTTTTGAGCAACTATACACGCACCTAACTCGTCAAAGCAGGAACCTTCATAGCTTCAACTGTTGAAAGCTTAAAATCCATTAGACTAATAATGCCCAGAATAGAGTTGACTTAGGCATTGTGTAACAAAACATTCCGGGAACGTTCTTTCTTGACCTGAAACCATTTCAAGATCAATTTGCCATCAGGGTCATATTCACGATTAGAAAATCGCCAGTTAATCTGAGAACTTTTAGTGTGCAACCAATACTCACGATTTTACTGTCAGCTCTGATATTATCAGGATCATATAGTCTTTCCTTTGCCAATTTGGATCACACTGCGTGTGAGTCTTGCTTGCAATCTGACAAAACCACCAGTGAGAAGCCATTCTGGACTGGTCCTAACGATCCGTCGACTTCTCCTGCGGCAAATGTGCCTCTTCAAGGCAGCTTTTACAAGAGCGTTGCCGGACAAGGCTCAAGCAAAGTTTATGGCGTTTTTCAATGTAGGGGCGATCTCTTAGTAATTGATTGTGCCAATTGCAGCAACAATGCCACTGGAGAGGCACAGCATGAGTGCCCAAATAGCAAACAGGTCACCACATCTGGCATTAGGTGAGGTTGATTTTCAAATTTGTTGACATACTTTTGCAAACTTAAATGAAAGAAAAGGTAAACTTAGTAGGGACTAGTAGAAGTAACGCGAGATCAACTCTGAATTCTTACTCATTTCATCCTATATCCATATATTCGCTCTCTTACTTGAAGTTACTTCTCCCTCTTAAGTCTCGAGCACCTGGCAATTTGAGTTGCATATCTTCTTCAGAAACATTTCGGTTCTATGATTTCACATGGTTTAATTGCTTTTGAGTTTTAGGTTTTAGTCTCCAAGATTTTCGATTGGGACACCAACATAATCCTTAGTAGTCCACGCTTCTTTTCTCTTTTCTTGAGAACTGATATATCAGTCAATTCATTCAATTGCGACTAAATCAGAAAATGTTCTTCTGAAATGCAGTTGGTGTTTCCTGAGCTATTCACATGAAAATTTCTTTGGAAAAGTCAATGGACTTTTGATGGGGTTGTTCAATGAAACTGACTATGAAATCCATGCCCAACTAGCAAGGCCGCAACAAGCATGACTGTTGTAGTATCAACCCCTCTGATATTAATGTAGTCATTTTTTTGGTACCTTTCTTGTTGGTTCGTTTGTCACCACTTATCGGTTGTAACATGGTAAAGAACGTTGGTTAGTGAAACTGGTAATCATGTCTACCAATTCTTGGCGGATGGGATGACATAATTCATATTCAAGGAAAAAAATTACGAGCAAAAACCGGTACTGACAACTCATTTCCTGTTATTCCGGTGAGCACTGTGATTTTTAAATTGGATAGGTCATAAGAACGCTAAAATGAGAAGGATTGAAGCTATAAGGAAGAAAATAAAAAAGTCATAGATTCACCCAGAAGCATTCTAGTGTCGGAAAAAGGAAAAATCGATCTAAAAAATATTATTAAATGCAGTAGCGGACATACAAAGATTCCTAGTCCTTTGAGGTTTACGAATCATGATAAGGAAAGACGCACTTGCAAAGTCAAAAGAAGACAAAGCATAAGCAATATTGCGAGCTGACATTTTCCTTTTGTCTTCTCCCTCAACTATATGAAGAGCAACTGTTTTCAGCTTTTGCTATCAGAATATGAGGACCGCTACACACATCAGTCTCTTAGAGGCCAGCTTACACCATTAGTTTCCAACATATTCGCACCATCATCTATCGAATATCATGCATGTTTAGCATTGAAACCTGTGACATGCCAAACTTCAACTTCCTTTCATGCCACAAGCAAGTATTAAACTATCATGAGTTTGGACTCTTGATGTTTTGGACTGATGATATACACACATCTTAGTTTATAAGCAACAATGTGCAAGAGCCTTTAACACTTTCGATAAAGTTGTTCTTCTGAGATTGGGGAAGGATGCAGACCTATCTAAATTATTCTCTTTCTGATCTACTTTGGTCTTGAGAAATTGATATATGATACAACTTGAATAGGGAAAAAGAGGAGGCATAAGCAATTAGCAGTGTGAAAAGGTAATGTTTTAGTCAAGAAAGTGATTCTTTGTCAAGCTGTCAACATAAGATATTAGCTCAGCATCTTCTGCTGAAAGGAGTTGCCATTTTATATTTTTTTTTTGGGTAGGCTCTAGTGAATGAAAAACAGTTTTTTCTATCAATAAGTAACAAACTTTAGTACAAACAATGTATATTGGAGACGAGATATTGAGGCAGGGCTGCAAAGACCGTGGTCCAAACCCTGACAATAGGCAAAAACGCCAACAAATTTTGGAGAGATGGCACAATTCTTATAAAAACACAGACAGACAGATCTCAGGAAAGCCTGTCCAAGTGACCACACCTTCAGTTACTTCTAATGCTTTATGGAAGAGCAAATGATTCTACTTTGTGTGCATGGAAACATCAAGCAGCAAAATAAACTCATAAAAAGCACAAGGCACAGTCACTTCTGTTGAAAATAAGGAAAAATTCAAACAAGCCACAAGGTTGAAGTGGGAGAGCAAACTAGAACTGTTTGGATTAGACAAATCTGCTGATAAATTGATCAACATTTGTCACTGTGAGTTGTATTGAATGATCGTTCAGTGATATTCCTGAAAAAGATATCATCAGATGACCGGAAGCTCAAACTTGAAGAAAGCATACTGAAAGAAAAAGCGCATAGTAGGTGCAATCCATATACTATATGGAGCTTCACCAAAAACCTTGATCATGTTGTTTCTCCTCTGTACCATAAGTTCTAATCAACCATAAATTCAAATGCAATTGATCACACTACATGGTTAGGCCTTCTATTCCATGCCTTTTGCTCCTTAGTTTCTTGCGCAACCACCATGAGATTGAGTCCATTCTGATCCACATCCATAGCAAAACTGAAACTGGCACCTGTAATTGCAAGCCAACATGGAACAACTGTTCATTTACCATAAAAATTGAGGACCCACAATATGGTAACTGTCCATGGTATAATGATTTCTATTCTCAAAACTATATAGCCCACAACAGAACAATTGAACATTCACAAAATTAGATACCACTAACTCTGCCGCAGGATTTATAATGAAACACTAACCCGCACAATGATCAGTACCAAATTAAGCAAAGTGGCCACAGTGCTTCTAACAGAAAGAGGGTGCTTGATGATATATCCAACATCTCATGCCTGATTATCAAACTACAGACTGAACATTGCCTAGTCATGAAGCTTTCACACTGTGTATTCAAAAGCATTTTAACCAATACAATTTGATGAAATACGCTGAGACCTTGCACTGGAATTACATTATCAGTGTTCATTTGCCTTTTTAAGTCATTTCAATTTTGAAAGCCACAATCAAATACAATTCCTCCGAAAAATGGAGGATCCCCTGTTATCTCCATTTCATCAATCACGCACAAGCAACAGCTCTGTGACATCTATAGGTTTTCAGAAAAATCTCAACCAAGAAGCTATATACTGTGTCAAGCTTCTTGATATTTCTAGATAAATAATTCGCTACCCCAGTGATTATTTTTCCAGGGAACGTATCACAAACCTGCAAATGATGTGAGGACAACCCTGAGTCCTCTCCACGTAAAATTTGCATTTGGGGCATCTCCCCCATTTCTTCTCCTTCGCAAGCTCCCTCACAATGAGATCCTCCCTCCCTCTCTCATCCTCATTCAGCGACTGGAACTCCTCGCACGACACGCCGGCGTGCCACGGCACGGAACACTCGGCACAGAACAGCCTATGGCAATATGGGCACTCACACTCCCTAATCACCTTCCCATCATCACAGTCCTTGATCAGAAGGGCCGAGCAGTTCTTGAAAGGGCAATAGAACTTCTCCAACTCGTGAAACGTCGCCTCGCACAGCGATTTCTCCCACACGGAGAGAACATTCTCAGGGAGGATTTGCCTGCAGGAATCAATTTCTAGGACACCCTCACAATCCAATCCTGGGCATTTGATGGTGGTCACGTTGTCCAGGACTTTGGTCTCCACATGCCTGCTTATGCAGAGAGAGCAAAAGGCGTGAGAACACGCGGTCCTGATCCTGAACATCTCTTCGGCCTCTTTTCTCTCTGCACAAATCTCACAGAAGCTCTCTGACGACTCACCACCATCTTCTCCACCACCCATCTCAACCGGGTCTATGATTTTCACTTGACCTGGGTTAAGGTTCGCCTCAGTCACGACCACTAAAGAACTAGAAGACCCAGTATCTCTTTTTGCAGGATTCATGCTCATCACACAGGAGAGTTCTAAAACCTCCTGAAACTGCAGCTCCTGGGCATATTCAGGGTCCGACACTTGAGGAGTCACCGTCTTCTGATGCCGATGATCTTCGCTTTCGTCGAACAGCGATGACAATAAGAGATCGTCTTGCGAGAGAAGATCAAACGCTGCTCCATATCCCATGCTATACTACTCCTAATGGACTGTATTTATGGCAACACTCGTTTCAAGTTTCCTACCTTAAAATGTCCTGGTTTTGCGGCTTTTTTTTTGTCTTTTGAAGGTCGGTTTATTTGCTTCTGTATCTAAAGATGCAGTGTACCGTGCATCAAATCTTATGGGAGAAGCTTGCTCTCTTTCCTTTGACTGGGACTTTAACTCCTTGAAGTTCTTTCTTCTTCAAAATATAATTTTCTTGGATAGTGCTATCATTTTTTTTTTTTTGAAAAAGGAGTTTTCCTACTACGGGCTAGCTTTACTTGGGTCACGTCAAGAAACTATTCATTGGCGGTGTTGAGAACTAAAATAAAGAAAGTGATCAAAAGATAAATATGCCGGCAAAAGAAAAGCGAATAAAAAAAAAAAATTCGCTTTAGGGAAATAGTTTTATATGGTGTCAATTTAGAAAGAAAAAGGAAAATCAATTTTGAAAAAGATCTCGAGAAGGAAAATCTCACGGTTAAACTTCTCCATGATCTTGACAATCTAAGGTCGGATTTTATTGGAAATTGAAATGATTTGATGATTTGATCTAGATACCGTCCTGTTTTTGTTTAATAATTACCTAAATTCTTACCACACCTCATTTTTTACCCAATAACCACTTTCACACCTCTACTATTACAAATATCACGTACATATCTGAATTTTACTTTTGAAGGCCACTTTGCACTTTTGCATTAATTAAACCCTAGTCCCTATGTCCATCCCAAATCCGAAATTCTCACGCTCACCCATTGTACTCAAAATCAATTTAAAAAACCAAATTACCAAAACCCTGTATAAAATGCTAAAATGAGTATGCAAGAAGAGAAATTTGGTTTTTCTCATTGTGGGGTTTTACTTAGAGGTATGTGAATAATATTCATTCAGATAGAGGTATGTAAGTAGCTATTGGGTCAAAAGTGAGATTTGTTTAAATAAATTTGTGTTTTTAAACCTTTATCTATTTTTACACTCATTTAAGCCTTTTTGTCCTTTTAGGGCGTGCATAGTTGTGTTTTATTTTTTGTTCATGAACATATTTTCTATTTTTTTATTCCCGGGAACAAAAAAGGAACAAATTCGCGTTTGTTTGCGTTTTTGTTCTAAATTTATTTTTTTTTGTTCCCAGGAACAAATTTGGAATATAAATAAGAAAAAAAAAACTTGTTTCGGAACAATATGAAGAAACACTTCTTTCTTTTCTTTTTCTTTACTTCTTCTTTTTTCTTTGGCCGGTCGCCGACCTCAACCATGACTAGCGATCGGTTGTCGAGGGCCGGCAACGCCGTTGAGGGCTAGCGACCTCGTGGGAGCATCGACGGCCCTCATCGGCCGGTTGCTGGCCATGGCCGAGGGCGACGACCGGCCAAAAGAAGAAAAAAATAAAAAAGAAAAAAGAAACAAAAAAGAACACAGATTTATCAAATGTTTTTCTGTCCTTTTTTATTCCCAGAACAAGTTTATCAAACGTGTTTCTGTTTTTTTTTTATTCCCCGAAACAGAAACAGAAATAGTTTTTTTCTATTTCTGTTTCCAAAACAATTTTTGAACAGAAATACAAACAAACACATCCTTACTTACTTTGCACAGTGAAGAGAAAAAAGAAAAAAATTAAAATGATAATCACTCACATACAATTAGAGACGCATATGTTTTGACGTAGCACAATAGAACCATAACACAGCTACATCTGTACTAAACATAGTAAATATTAAAAAAAAAAAGTTGAGATTTCATGATTTTGGAGTTGACACCCCAACCTGATTTTTTCCTATGGGTATGGCATCATGTACCTATCAATTTTTGCTCAGTAAAAGATTACACTCATGTTCTTTTTTATTTGATTTAATTCGTGACTTCATATAGTTGTCTCGCTCGAAGTGGTGATGATTATGTAGTCATTCTCAAGTCTCATGAACAAGCCATGTTCGAGTAATTCCCAGGCCTAAGAGAAACTTAAACTGGTAAAAAAAAATAATTGAGAATTTGTGTATCGAGTAACTCGTGATTTGAGGTTGGATTCGCTTAATGTAACTATTTTGATTTGTCTTCAAAAAGTAATACCTTACAAAATCTTCTTGTATCAACATACATATAAAAGATATGCCTTTTGACTAAATCGATATCTACGAGTATCTATAGGATGATTCGATTTGATTTGTGACTCATTTTCAACTCAAACTATAACAATTTCGATTTTCAATTGGAAAAACATGATTTTTTATTAGTTTGTTTTTGTTATTGGTTGGATTGAATAAATAGTAGCTTTAAGCCTACCCAACAATTATGCAAGAAAACAAACTGATTTAAAGTTTATGTTGAAAAAGGAACAATTACGCAAGACACTCAATGTCTATATAATCGGAGGAAGCCCCTTTCATTTTCCTGTACCATGCCCAGTTATTTTACTGGGGAAGGCATCGCGGAAATCTAAGATGGGATCCTAACCCCCCGAAGGGGGTTGTCGTGGAGAGCCATGTGGGATCAACCCCTTTTCATCCAAAAGGGAATCCATTGAAACGGGAAACCTTTTAAGGTCTTGCTTAGGACCACTCCAAGTATATATTTAAAACAATAAAGAAGACGCACCTTCATCCATAACAATTATTTAAATCCAAGCATTAAGTAGAGGATGATGTACTTTTTGATTCATCAAGAGAGGAGGCTCCAGATAGAGAAAATAGTAGTTTATCTTTTCTCAGAAAATAAATGCTCCTATGACAAGCTAATTAAAGAAAAAAAAATAGAAATGAAGTAAATTTGATTGATCAATACGACAATTTTAAGGAAAGAAGTAGTCCCATTAAATGGGACTGGAAGTTGACGAATTCAGTTCATGAAATTTACAGGTATAAGAAAAAGGGCAAATGCTTGACTAGACCCGAATTAATTGATTGAGGAATTAATAAATTCTTGAGGATCTACATCGATTCTTTGAAGATGTGGTGGTTAATGGATCGAGGTTGTTGATCATATATATATTTTATTCTTTCACGTATTGCATCTATTCATCTAGAAATTACGAGAAGAGATGCGATTATGGCATGATACAATTGGAGAATTTTTTTTTTTCTGATCCCTAATTAACCACGACTGAACCAACAAAAATGCGGCGCCAAAATGTCAACATGTCAGTTTGTAATGTGTGTTGGCACACAAAATCAATGAACTTGTGGACTACCGATGACACGAAACTGCCTAGACATTAAAATTTGACCAAGGTTTAACCGCAGCCGGGCAGCCGCAGGGCCTGGACATGTGACATGAATCCTCATGTCTATAATCAGACCTATCGACAAAACTCGAAAAGTACTCGGCCCCAAAAAACCACTCTAGCTCGATTATGGCCCAACACGAATTTTGTAACAGCGAACTGTTCTTGTCTTTTACCCAAGTAGCGTGAGGCATGACCTTTTTATGAGAATCCTTCGCTTACACACTGAGTGGATTTGATCCCAAGCCAATGAAGCCATGCGCTCAATAATTTAGGAGAAGAATAACTCAAGTATCCAAACTTGATACGGGTAGATATATAAGTGCCAAAACTTTTAAAATGTATACTTTTCTTTTGGTTGGTTTAAAATGTATATTTAAGTGTCTTTTTTTTTTTTTTATAAAAAAATTGGACACTTAAATACCAACTCCAATGAGATTTGCTAGAAATTCGATATGGTGTTATTTTAATAATTAAATTGGTCTACGTGATTTGTTAGAATATCCACTTAGCAATCTTTGTCCCAAAATGACATCGATTTGCCCCCAAATTTGATTTTTAATATAAATGTTAATTAAATTAAATTAAAAAAGTAACAAATCAGCTAGTGCCTCCATGGCCCTCGTGCCACTGCCCCATCATCACTAGAAAGGATTGGCGATAGTGGGATAAGGGTTGGTTGGGGTTGTTGGCTCCCGACTAGTGGCCGATGACCTTGGCTAACCGCAAGTGGGGTCCTAAATGCCCTTGCCTAGATATGGGACATGGGATCACGACCCTTCCTTAGGTGGGGCGAGGGTGGCCCTCACCCAGATTAGGCTAAGGGTTGGTGACCCTCGCTCGATTTGGGAGAAGGCCGTGACCCCTTGCTCCAAATGTAGGCGAGGGCCTATAGGTCCTCACCTACTACTGACTAGGGTTGCCAGCAACTAGCCAAGCTATGGGCCTATCCTCACCCCATCATCGCTAGCCCTTTTTGGCAATGGGCGGGGGCTGATGGCGAGGGTCGTGGAGGCCCTTGCTGATTTGCTACCTTTTTTTTCCTTTTTGTTTTAAAATTTAGTTTTTGTAATTTAATTAAATTAATATTTATATTAAAAATAAAATTTGGACCAAAATGATATCGTTTTGAGCTTATCTAGTCACGTGGATAAATTTTAAAGAAATGTCACATCATTAAAAATTCTTGTTGTAAAATATTACATTAGTTATTTGGCCGGAAATTCTCATCATTAACTCTTATGTGTTCATTTTTCCTTTGATTTTGGCACTTAAGTGTTCTTTTTGGAAGTTTTGACAATTATATGTTTACCCGTGTCAAGTTTTGGCATTTAGGATGTTCTTCATCCTTATAATCTAGAGGAAGAATTAAATCATGAATATGTAATGTTGGTGATATGAAAACCACAACAAACACAAAAATTAATGTGTAGGGCTCACTAATCTCCCGTTTTTCAAGGCTACCATGAATGTGACTTGGTCACAAAAGCCTCGTTTTTCAAGAACTGATTCGATTTGCTTCTTGATTTGTCGACCTCAAACACCCTCGAACTCTAATCTTGCTTAGATGACATATCAGATTCAATGACAGTATGCATGAAGAATGGAGGTTACCACAGCACTTATGAGATGATGGAATGGCTGTTAAGCATGAGAAGAGGCCATTATCGGCCGCTTAGCTACGTTTTCTTGGATGCATAGTTGCGTAGCAGACCAATGTAGATGCACCTCGCGATTTTATTACTCAAACCAGAAGTTACAAAGGCATTTATGATGTCTGATATTGCTCCTTCCCTACAATTCTTCCAAAGCCGCAAACATTTGACATACATTGAGCAGATTGATCTCCGCAACATTATGCTAAATGAGAAGGTATCTTCTTATACTCACATAACCTATGGGGATCTACACAGTTAGATAAAATCACATTTTATGGGGATTTGATTCAGGAATGACAATCTAAGAGCAATGCCCATTGTTATCTTGTGACACCGATTCCAGTTGAGATCTACACACTTCAGGGGATGTACACATTTTGGTAAAATCGCCTTCTATAAGAAGTCCCTTAATCATTTCATGGGGATTTGATTTCAGGAATGACAACTCAAGAAACATACCAAAGATGAACTCATCAAGGTTTGAATTGAGCACAAACTTGCAAATGAGAAGTCATTTGATTCCTTCCAAACAGAAACCTTGGAGCCTGACCAAGCTCCTATGTAGCAGCCTAGCTATTAACATGACTTTGTTCTTGAATTCTCCTTCCCCTTGGCCAGAATTTGACATAAATGAAGGGTTCAATGCAACTGGCTATTAACCACAAAAGATAAAAGTTTAGGGTTCAGGTACGAAGTCTTTAAGATGCAAGTTTTTTTGCTTTTAAGATGATACTTTCGTTTAAGAGAGGCTATAGATCCAACATTTGATCATACATGGCAAAGGCAAAGAAGCTCGCTTAGAAATTTTTACTTGGAGATAGTTAGGGCGCACATGATAATCATTTTATTTTTGGTTAGAACTATTTTTTTGTTTCAAGAATGGGTTTGGAACATAAATCCCTTTGGTAACACAATTTCATTTTTCTATTTTTGAAACAATTTTTTAGTACAAAAATAGGTTTAACATAGAAATGAGTAGTAAAAATTTTCTTCTTCTTTTTTCTGAACTAGAAATGAGAAATAAAAACTTTTATCATCACTCGCTTTGCTATTAGTCAGCTGCTCCTCTACTGTTGCTCACCATTTGCCACCATTGATCACCCTTTGCTACCGGTGGCTGGCCGCCCATTTGCCGGCCCCTGTCCATTGACCGTTTGTTGCTGACCTTCGGTCACCGCCACTACTTAAGAGGGGAAAATTTGTGTCGTTATCAAATGAGTTTCTATTCTGAGAACAAAAAAATTGTGTCATTACCAAACCCATATTTTTCTCAGAAACTTGTATGGAGAATAAAAATAAAAATATCTATTTATGAAATAGGAATTGATTTCTAGAACGTGATGGTGATCATTTGCGCTTGAGTTAGTTACTGATGTGAGAAGCTTCCTCTTCTCTATTGAAACTTACGCTCATACAAAGTAAAAAACCCTATAGACTTGAAAGTATATGATGTCTAGGTGTAAGTGCATCAAGAGTTCCCGTTTGAACATACCGAATTCCACTTAACTTCTGTTGCAAACTCCTATTTCAGGATTTTCCTCCCAAATCTTGACGAAGCCGCACGTACCGTCGGTAAATCAACCTCAACAACGCTAAGTAAACACATCACCGACTGTGCATGTAATCCACCACTTCTGCTATAGATAAAAAAAAAATGCTAATACTGATAGATCGGTATTTTACTATGGAATGATGTATACCGTATAGCTAATCCCGTTGATATATATAGATGGTCGAAAACGCATGACTTTAGAGGTGGCTGCCACAGAGTTGCATTTTGTCCCGTGTGTCACTCAGGTTCTCGTTGTGCACAGATATCGGTCAATGTTTAATGCTAGTGATATCAAATCACATATTTCGTATTGATGATCGCCACCACACACAATGAACACATGTTAACACAAATGATCCGGTTATATATTTAAAATATGATATACATTTACACAAAGGTTAGATTGGGGTGAATGGCTTATAGTAATGATTTTGGCCGAAATACAGTACAAGTGTCAAAATTTGACACGGGAGGACACTTATGTGCCGAAATTTCAAAATGTAAACTTAAGTGTCACTCTCTTTAAGTACCAACTCCGAAGATCTAATGTGGCTCTCTGGAAAGTTGAGTCATCAAAGAAGGGCCAAAATGATGTCGTTTTGCCTCTTTTTGATTTTTTTTTTTTTAAACTTGCAGTCAGTTCAATGAAGCCCTCCCCCAAATCCGACAAGGGTCGCCGGCTCTCACCTAGTTGAGCTAAGGGCCTCTGACCACTGGCTAAGGCCTAATGACCTCGGTCGACCCTTCCCCCACTATCACTGGCCCTTCTCGATGAGGGTGGGGAGGCCGCGGCGAGGGTTTGCATAGCCTTTGCCGAATTGCAATCTTCTTCTTGCTTTATTTATTTATTTAAAAGTAAATATGATTTAGTTTTAAATTAAATTTAATAAATATTTATATTAAAATTCAAATTTGAGGCAAAACGACATCATTTTTGGCTTATCCAGCCACGTCAGTGTGCAAACAATATCGTTTTGTACTTGTCTTGCTGGAAAAATTCTACATCAGCATTTTGGATAGATTTTCTTACCATTGTAACTTAACTGATCCATTTTATTTAGATTTTGACATTAAGAAGTGTCTTCCCGTGCTAAGTTTTGACACTCCAGGTATTTGCACTTTTAACGATTTCTTCCAAAATCATAGTCTAGGTTCTGTCATATATTCATATTTTCTCAACCATGGCTAAATCGATCTTTCTTGTCCTCATCGATTCTCTCCCTTGGTCACTTCCTCAATTTCAAGAAGATTCGATTCGCTCTGATTGTCGAATGAAGCATAACACATAAATCAATCTCTTTTCAGTCTCTTAAGATAAGCTTGGTCAGATAAAATGCGTCCACTAGCCAATGCTCTAGAATGCAAATGAGCTTTACGTGTACTCCACCATGCAATTTCATGCAAGACAAGGCTTAGTCTATTTGACCAAATCTATTTCTTAAGCATGAAGTAGCACTTCTGAACATGTGACTTTTTCATTTTGAATAACTGATGCCACCTCGGGATATAATTTTATTGTTTACTTCTAAGTCCCGTCAGATACGCGCTTTATTTTTTTTTTTTTTTAGCACTAAACATGTGGGATATTCATGTTATATAATGGTTGACATATAGTTTCAATATTTGCAAAATTCTAATAATATTTTGAAATTTGCATAATATTTTACAATTCAAAGGGACAGTAAAAATGTAGTTTCTAATGATAAACTCCATCCGGAGGATGATCTTTTGCTGTTCTAATACTTCTATATAACTCTTGCAGGATGGTCATTGTTTTTCGTGTCTGCTTATAATTCTGTTAGTCTCCAAAAGAGAATATGTTGGAATTATTACATCATTGTTGCAGGGAAAAAACAAAAGAAAAAAAAAAAAACATTGGTAATTATTGATTTTTCACCACTTATTGGTCACATCTTCCTCGCCGATGCGATCAACATAATTCACATGTAAGGAAAAATTCAAGAGTTAAAGGCAGAACTACAACTGCGACAAGTGGGTTTTTAAACAAATAAAAGAAATATATGACTAGTTGCCAGTCTCGCTCAAGCTCAAAGCCTTCGGTCCACTCCATCCTCAGCCCATATATAAGCTTTCTTCTTTCTGGTTGTGCAGAACCCGGTGGTGAAAAAGAAGAGAGAAAAAAACCAAAGAAAGAAGAGGAATGGGTTTCACGCATGCACGCTTTGGAGACCTCAATGAGTCAAATTAACGCTGTTTCGTAGCGCCCAATAGGGATTTATGCTCTTTGTTAATCTAATTGAGAAATTTTCGAAGTTAAGCCATAAATTCGGATGATTCCAAGTTTCTGGGTCCAATCGAGGAGTTGGTTGGTTAGGAACTTATGTCGAATGATAGATTTGGGTACAGTGGAGCTGAGGGATTTTATAGAATTTGATTATGAGTTCCCATTTGGCCAGAATGAAATTTTAAAATTTTGTGTAATAATCTTTCTCACTCCATATCTCTCTATCGAACTCCAATTAAAGTATGCAAAGTATCAAAAGATTGCCTTTCCAAGTACTATAATATCCTAAACTTCGTAGACTCAAGAGATGGCCAAAAACGAGCAAAAGATAAGCCAAAAATACAAATTCGGAACTGGACAGCAATGGGTGCAAAACTTTATAAATTCATTCTGACCAAATCATAGCTCAAATCCACTTCTGTAAAATCATATGACTCCACAGTACCCCAATCTATCATTTCCACATAACTTCACAACAAAATAACTCCTAGATTGGAGTCAGAAACTTAGAATTCACATGGATCTGAATGCAGGGCTCAACTTTGAAAATTCATTCGATGAGATGAACAAAGAGTATGAATCCTTACTGAGCACTACGAAATTGCATTAATCTGACTCGTTGAAGTCTCCAAAGCGTGTATGTGTAAAACCCCCTTGCCTTCTTTCTTTGGTTTCTCTCTCTGATTTGCACATTGAAAAAGAAAGCTTTATATATGGGATGAATATGGAGTGGGGGGGGCCTTAGGCTTAATTGAGATTTCCAATTGGGCTTATTTTCCGTTAATTCATTTAAGCCCACTTGGTACAAGAACCACAACTCAGATCCTGTTAGTCAGAGAGCACTGTGATTCCTAACTTGTATCGGTCATGATAGTGCTAAAATGAAAGAGATTGGAGGAGAAAAAGAAAAGTCTCAGCTTCACCCTTAAGCGTTCTAGTGTCGGAAAAGGAAAGAAGGCCATCTGAACAAGAAAGTTACATGGAAAAGATTCCTAGTCCTTGGAAATTCATGAATCATGACATGGAAAGATAGACGCTCTTACTTACAATGCTGGAACACGACAAAGCACAAGCAATGTCCGTGACCACACCTTTTGCTTTTTATCACGTTCCTCAACTTTATGAAGAGCACTTGTTTTTTTAGCTCATGTCATCAAGACATGAAGACCACTATACACATCGCTCTCTCAAAGGACAGGGTATACCATTTGTTTCTAACATACATGTATCTTCATCTATCAAATATCACAAGCGTTTAGCATTGAACCTGTGAAACTAGAGCAAAATTTCAACATCTTGCCTACCTCCTTCGAATATTAAAGTATGTTTAGTTTGGATTCTTCATGTTCTTGACTGATGATAAACATATATCCGAGTTTATAAGCAATTTTGTGTGAGTACCTTGTAATGCAGTATCAGCAAAGTTGTTCTTCTGAGATAGGGGAAGAATGAAAACCCATCTAACTGATGCTCTTTCTGGTCTACCTTGGTCTTGAGATATAGGAACATGAAGCAAATTTGACTAGGCGAAAAGAGGAGGCATAAGCAATTGCCAGTGTGAAATGGTAATATTAGAGTTCACTTTTTTTGCCTAGTAGTCAACAGATGGCGTAAGCTCAGCAACTTCAGCTGAGAGTATTTGCCCACTTAAAACCAGTAAAAACAATGTGCACTGGAGACAAGATGTTGAGGTGGGGTCGAAAAGACTCTGGTTCAAACCCTGACCAGGAAATTAGGATCGACGAGTTTCGGAGAGAGAGCACAATTCTTATGTATAGGCAGACGCAATGGCAGATCTTAGGAATGCTGGCGAGGTGTCCACACTCCCAGTCACTTCTGCTGCTTCATGGAAGAACAAATAATTCTACTTTGTGCTTATAGAAGCATTTGAAGCAACAAAATAAACTCTTAAAAGGCATAAGGCACAGTCAATTTTTTTGTTATTACAGAGAAATTCAAACAAGCCACAAGATTGAAATGGGAAAGCATTCTAGAACCAAATGGAAGTGACCCATCCGCTGCAAAATTGATCAATATTTGCCACAGTGACTTGTATTGAATGATCTTCAGTGAAATTCTTGAAAAAGAGATGGACAGGCGACTGGAAGATCAAACATGAACAAAGCACACCAGAAAATAACATAGAGCACGTTTAATCCATAGACTATATATTGCTTCACCAGAAAACCTCGATCACATCGTTACTACACTGTATAACAAGCTTTTATCAACGGTAAATTCAGATGCAATTGATCATATACATGTTTAGGCCTTCTTTCCTGTACCTTTTGCTCCTTAGTTTCTTTCACAACCACCATGATTTTTAGTCCATTCTGATCCACATCCATAGCAAAACTGAAACTGGCACCTGCAATTGCAAGCCCAAGGAACAACCGTTCATTTACCACAATAATTTGACAACCTATAATCTGATGATTGCCATCATATATTGACTCCCATTCTTAAAACCATTTAACACAAAAACAGTAGAAAAGTAGGAAGAATGGAACATTAAAAAAAGTAGGTACCACTAACTTTGAGTGGGATTCAAAATAAAGCACTAATCAGAGCGAGTTTCAGTACTAGTGATCAACAGGATTAAGCAAAGTGGTCACAGTGCTTCTAAGAGAGAGACGGTGTACCTTTATATATCACTGATAAGGCTATATCAAACATTTTACGGTTAATTATAAGACTACATACAGAATTGCCTAATCATGAAGCTTTGACACTCTGTATTTAACCACTACAATATGATGAAATACACTAAGACCTTGTACTTGAATTTCATTATCATGTGTTCATTTGCCATGTGATTAAGAGCCACAATCAATAACAGTTCCTCTAAAAAATGGAGGATCCCCTGTAATTTCTATTTCATTATTACGCATGAGCAACGACTCCACGGCTTCTATAGGTTTTCAGAAAAATCTCAACAAAGAAGCTATTCTTTTCAAGCTTCTTGATTTTTTCTTGATAAATAATTCGTTACCAAGTGAATTTTTTCAGTGAACGTATCACAAACCTGCAGGTGATGTGAGCACAACCCTGCGTCCTCTCCACATAAAATTTGCAGTTGGGGCATCTCTTCCATTTCTTCTCCTTCGCAAGCTCCCTCACCATGAGATCCTCGCTCCCTCTCTCATCCTCATTCAGTGAACGAAACTCCTCGCACGACACGCCAGCGTGCCACGGCACGGAGCACTCGGCGCAGAATAACCTATGGCAATATGGGCACTCACACTCCCTAATCACCTGCCCATCATCATTGTCCTTGATCAAAAGGGCCGAGCAGTTATTGAAAGGGCAATAGAAGCTTTGCGACTCGAGAAGCATCACCTCACGCAGCGATTTCTCCCACATGTAGAGAACATTCTCGGGGAGGATTTGCCTGCAGGAATCAATCTGTAGAACACCCTCACACTCCAAACCTGGGCATTTGATGGTGGTGACATTGTCCAGGACTTTGGTCTCCACATGCCTGCTTATGCAGAGAGAGCAAAAGGTGTGAGAGCACATGGTCCTGATCCTGAACATCTCTTTGGCCTCTTTTCTCTCTGCACAGATCTCACAGAAGCTCTCTGACGAGTCACCATCATCTTTTTGAACACCCATCTCAACCGGGTCTATGATTTGCACTTGATTTGGGTTTGGATTTGCCTCAGTTACATCCACTGAAGAAGAAGAAGACCCAGTAGTTGTTTCTGAAGGTTTTATATTCATCTCACGGGAGACTTCTAAAACCTCCTGAAACTGCAACTCCTGAGCAAATTCAGGATCTGTAACTTCAGGAGCGGCCTTCTTCTTTTTCCGATCATCTTCACGTTCGCCAACCAGGGATGACAAGAGGAGATCATCTTGCGAGAGAAGATCAACGTGCCGCTTCATCTTTTAAGTTTCTTTTCTTTGAATGTGCTTGTTTTGTGGTTTGTTCGTCTTTTGAAGGTCACTTCTGTTTGTTTTTATATCTAAAAAAGCAGTGTACTGTGCATGAAACCTTAGTAGAGAAGTTGCTTCCTATGATTGGGACTTTAAAGGCCCGCATGTTTTTATTTCTGATTTCTGTTCGAGAACAGAAATTTTGTCTTTTTTGTTCCCCGGAACAAAAAAAGAACATAAACGCGTTTGTTTGTGTTTTTGTTCAAAATTGGATTTTTTGTTCCCGGAACACAAAAAGTGTTTTTGTTCAAAATTGGATTTTTTGTTCCCGGAACACAAAAAGAACAGAAATGTGAAACAAAAAAAAATTGTTTCTTGTTCCAGAAATGATTTTGAAGAAATACTTCTTCTCTCTCTTCTCTTTTCTTCTTCTTTTTTCTTTAGCTCGTCGCCGGCCTCGGCCATGGTGGGCGACCGGCCGTCGAGGACCAGCGATGCTGTCGAGGGTCGACAACCTCGCCGGGGGTCGGCGAGCGGCGAAAGAAGAAAAAAAAAAATAAAAAAAAAGATAAAAATAAAATAAAAATATTAAAAAATTAAAAAAAACAAAAAAAGAATATAAAATTACCAAACGTGTTTCTATTTATTTTTTTATTTCCGGAATAAGTTTACCAAACGCATCTTTCTCGGTAAAAAATTGTTCCCCAGAACAGAAATACTTTTTTCTATTTTTGTTCCTAGAATAATTTTTGAACAAACTTTACCAAACGCACCCTAATTTGTTCTTCATGAGGTTTTTTTTTTAAATTATTTTTGTAAGAAAATATTTTTACTACGCTAGTTTTACTCGGGTCAAGATTAGCGGTAATGAAAACAAGGTCCAAGAAAGTGATAAAAGATAAATATGTTGGCAAAAAAAAAAAAAAAAAAAGGAAAAAAAGAAAAAAATTCTCTTAATTGAACATGGTTTATAATAAGCTTTTATATGGGGTGTTAGGTCCTGAGTATGATCTTAAATTGCTTTGCAAAATCTGAGAGTTCCTTTGGGAAGGGGAAGAAAATATATTTTCCCCAATTGGGAGTTAAGGTGTTTGGGCATTGATATATTAGAAGAAGAAATGCAATCTTGTAGGCCCATTGGGATTATCTAGTAGGTAGGGTGGCCCTCAACGGGGCTCTTGGGCTCCTATTTAGTGGTGAGGTAAATCTTAACCACAACTAAGGATCCACAGAACACTCGTGGTTAATGTTTTTTTTTTTTTTTTGATGACCCTGGAACCACCATATAGCCGGCAGTTGGCGGCGCAAACCAGGGAGAACACTATCGACTTGCGGTTAATGTTAAGGTTCTCTAAGAAAGGAAAACGAATTTTGAATTAAAACTCGAGAAGGAAAGAAATTTGGCCAATATTTTGAAATATATGAAATGGTAATTTCATCGATGCACTTATAGTTATTTTACTCTAAACTAATCATTTATAAGTTAATTAATCTATTGGGTGAGGCTATAAATGGTTAAAATGCGAAAGATGAGAATTTGATTAGAGATAGATCACTCGATCATAAGGATCAACAATGGTCAATACTACACTATTATAAGTCAATTAGCAAATGGTTATAAATTGATTTGACGGAAATATGTAGTTGGTTTGTTCATGAGTTGTTCTGCATGATTACGATATTTGCATTGAATGACGGTAAATCGATTTTTCTATTGATCTTATATTTAGGAATGTAATTGAACCCTTGCAATTACATCACAACTGCAGGTAAACCGCGCGAAAATCCCTAAAAGCCACCCGATAGTTTTGGTCGAACTAAAGTCGTGTTCGATCAATTTTTAATCATGAAATTTTATTCGATTTCGAGTATCGAATTTTCGAGGGTTTCAAAACTAATATATTAGACATCGCCTCATCGTCGGTTAAATTATCGGATGGAAATTTGAGACTGGAAAAGGAAAAACCAGACCCAGTGGCAAAGTTGCAATTTGTTGACCAAATTTTGGCTTTAAAGTTAAAAGGAAATAAAAAGGAAAAAGAGGGGACAAAATACTTGGTATAGAGGGTTTTTAGGAAGATTTGGTGAAGAGAATGATGAAAATTTGGGAAAATGTTAAGATTTTTAGAGAAAAATCTCTCTCTCTCCCTTCCCCTCACGCCATCTGCCTTTTGCAGATCATCCCTCCCCCATTTTTCCGCACCCTCCTCTCCTCTCTCCTTCTCCTCCTCTCCATCTCCTCCCCATTTTCGTTTTCCCCAATCTTCCTTTTCTTACCGCTGCCTACACCACCCTCACCCGTACTCATCACCATCCTTATCCACCATTTTCACCGCCACCTCCACCATCACTTGCCACCCACCACCACCACACCACTCCATCACCACCACCACGCCATCTTGTAACCACCGTCCCTCCACCGCAAGCCACCACCACCTCCGTCTTCACCCAAACCGAGCCCAAGGAAGCCGTGGACTTGGAGGAGCCGCCACCGCTGTGTCGCCTTGCTGGTCGCACCACCAAACCACCACCGCCAGTTCACCACTACTCAAACTAATCCAAGCTTGGGGGTGGATTTTTGAGGAGTCACCACCGCCATGCCCTAGTGCTGCCATTGGGCCGCAAGCCTCGTGTTTTCATCGCTGTTGCCGGAAACCCATAAGTTGACTTCCTAATCATAAATTAGGGTGTTAATTACGTTTATGGGTAGATTAGTTAAGGATAATGGTGATTGATATTAGTTAACTTTAGTTTAGCCTTAATTACGATTAATGACACTTTATATTAAATTTAAGTGTGATTAGTTTGAGTAGTCATGACTAAATTAATTACTGTAGTTAGATTAATTAATTGTGTTTATTTTTAATTAATCATGTTGACACTTAAATTTTGACTATTTTATTTACTTGTTAGTCATATAAAAACTACATTAAGCATTTCATAACATTTACATTTAGGTAACAATAACATTTGGTTGTGGAGGGAGATTTTGAAAGATTTAGATTTTGGATAATGGAGCATTTTCAAAAGATGATCTTCAATGGTTGAGTGAATTATCTTGGAAAATCTTCACAAGAGATTTTAGATTTTGGAACCATTTTCTTATAGAGCGTATCCCAACTTTTTGAAATATGATTGTCATCGGTTGAGTGAATATATACTATTATCTCGAAAAATCTTCACTTATGAAACAAATTTTGTTGTTGTCTATAACTAGAGAGTGAAAGGTTTTCATTTTGGGTGGAAGAAATTGGCGAAAGGGTTTGTGTGGTTTCGAGGACTGCACACAATAGACATGGCTAAAAGTGACTATAGAGGAGGCGGCCGCATTGAGAAGAAAGGAGAACATCTAGAGAAGGTTCAAGGCTTAGTCCCTTCCTTGCGGTTGCTGTCCTTCGTCGAGCACCCCGGCCGTTTCGTCTTGCCCTCAAAGCCGACCTGCGCTAATGAAGACCCAGCGCTACGACCAGTTCCTGCTATCACTTCCTCGTTGACACGGAGACCGACGTTCTTGCTCACGAGAAGTTTGCTGACCATCACTCAGCAAAGCAATAGCCCACTTCGATATACAAACAGGTGGACGAACAACAATAATTTCTCTGGGAGCAGCCCTGACAAGATAACACGGTCAAAGGTCAAGGTTCTTTAACGAAGAGCTTTGTCGTGCTTGCGAATTCACGGTGAACCATCAGTTTATCTCAGCGTTCTCCCAGCAACGATTTAGCAGCCTCACCATCCGTTGGCGCTTTCTCACCACTACTCTAGCCCAGCCACGCTGGTCATTGGGGAGACACCGTTGCAGCAAGTCAATTAACGACCCGAGGGGCCCCTACCGCGTGATCTATCGCCTTCGTGTAAGCCGTGCCCTGGACTAGGTAACCTCTTTAGCCTAAATTCAATTCAAATATTCAGTTTCATATTTTGTGATTCTGACTTGATTTGTTTTGTCATATTTAATTGGTATATAATTAGGAAATTTGTCATATTAAATGTCTTAGCATTCCCATCATGTAGTTTTTTTTTTAAATAAAAAAAAGAAAATGCCAAAAGATTAGCGTTGCATCATTATGTCACTTTCTTTTCAATAAAAATTAGGGATAGTGCACTAGAAGTCTTAAAATTTGTCACGAAAATACATTTGAGTCATAAAACTTGCAAAAAGTGTAAATAAATCCTAAAAGTTATCAAAATGTTTCACTATTTATTTTTTTCAGATGTCCTAAAATTGACACCCATCATGTATGATGGAATCATTTTGACCTTTTCGAACTCGTTAAAAAAGAGAAGATGTGTACGAACGATATATGTGGCATTTAAAATTAATTTTTATTTTCCACATGACTTTTTAAAAATCCATTGATAAAAAAAATATTTATTATTATTATTTAAAAAATAGATTTAAAAAAATTAGATTTATTGATTTTATCTTATTTTCAATTATTTGGATACAAAAAAGAAAAATGATATAATGAAAAAAAAATTATTTAAAAAAAAAAAAATTGATTCAAAATAAAAAAAAAAAAAATGGCAAATTGCCTTGCTAGAGGACAATCGCCGGCCTTGGGCACGGGTGGCTGGCTCTTGCCTAGCCAGGGCAAGGCCTCGTCGACCCCAGGCGAGGGCCAGTGACCCTCACCAAGCTCGAGCGAGGGTGCCCGTCGCTGGCCCCGAGCGAGGGCCGACGAGGCATCGCCCAGGCTGAGTGACGATCGCCGGCCCTCGCAAGGGTGGCGACACCTCGCCCAGGCCGAGAGATTGCCGTCGGCCCTCGCTCGGGGCCGGCAAGGCTCGCACAGATCTAGCGAGCCTCGCCAGCCCCAAGAGAAGGCCGACGATGAGGCATCGCCCAAGCTGAGTGATGATCATTGGCCCCCTGCGAGGGCTAGTGACGCCTTGCCTAGGCCGGGCGATGACCACCGGCCCCTCGTGAGGGTTGGCGTGCCCAGATCTGGGCACCCTTGCCCGAGCTTGATGAGGGTTGTTGGCCCTCGCCTGGGGTTGGCGAGGCCTTGCCCTAGCTGGGCAAGGGCCGGCCACCCGCGCCTAGGGCCGGCGACGATTGCCGGCCCCTCCGGCGATGCTGCCATTATTTTTATTTTTATTTTTAAAACTGTTTTCTTTTTAAAATAAATTTTCTTTTTCCTTTTTTTTTTTGTTGAATAAGATAAAATCAATAAATCTAATTTTTTAGTTTTTAAATCTATTTTTTTAAAAATGAATAAAAAATCATTAAAAAAGCCACATGGGAAATAAAAATTAATTTTAAATGCCACGTCAGCATTTTTAACGGAAAAGTCTTAACGGTGTCGATTTGAGGACTCAAATGAAACATTTTGACAAGTTTTAGGATTTATTTACATTTTTTCATTTGCACTTTTTGCAAGTTTTATGACTCAAATGCATTTTTGTGACAAGTTTTAGAACTTTTGGTGCACTTTTCCATAAGAATTATTAAGTCATTTTTTTTATATATATTAAGTTATTCATAAAAAAGAAAAACACAAAGGTCATTTACTTGGTTAGTTAATAGGGTTAATTAATATTTAATCCCATTTCTTGTCATTATTATTTATCATAAGTTGCATATATAAAGAGAAAAGAGAATTTATTGGAGTTGCATTATTTAAACAAAAGAAAAATCATAGAAAGAACATGCATGCATATAGAATTACCACATCATCCATTCCATATCATGTAGTACATGTATATTTGGGATTATGTAAATTAGATTGCACACATATATAAATTGCATCTCACATGTCATTAAAGTTAAAATCATGCATATTAAATTTAGATTAAGATTGCATATAATTAACATTTAAAAAAAAAGATGTCATGTCATTTAGAAATCATGTTTATGGCATGCATTTTTATTTAGCTTTTTTTTTTGGTAAGTTTTTAGAGAGTAAACCTTAATAAAGTCGTAGTTTATTTTGCTTAATGTTAGTTATAATTTCTTACAATCTATCACTTTAGTTTATTGAATGTTATTTTATTAATTGTGCATCCACATGACCACCCTTTGCATGTTAGTAGCTTGGTTGAAATTAATCAAGATTGCTTGCAAAAATATTTTTGAAATTAAAATAAAAGGTGTTGGATTAATCTAGTGTAATCATATCCTTGAATCTATTGAATTTGGTTCGCAAAAGTAGAGTCTTCTCCATATTTTACTTGGGTTTTTAATCAACCTTAATTGGTTAGTGCCAGCTCCAAATTGAGTATAATTGCACATTTAAATGGATTAATTTTTTAGTGTCAAGTTGCGATTGGTAGGACTGGGGAGATCTGTGCTAAGTCTTCAAACTTAAGTAATCCATTAGATTTCTTTGGGTAATTCACCTTCGGAAAAGGTCGCAACAATCGTAATTTGTTTAATTAATCATAATTATTTTAATTAACTGTGATTAATTTTTAATTAATTATACTTATGTTAATGAATTGAGTTTAGCCTAATTAATTGCAATTATATTAATTAATCATGCTTAGCCTAAGTAATCATGATTAGCTTGATTAATCACGATTAGTGTAATTTAATGATAGATTAGCTGTTTGTTGACACCTAAATTTTTGGGGTTGGTTTTTGCTAAATTAAAAAAAAAAAACATGGCATATAGTTTAGAAACATTTTATTTTATTTTTATTTTTATTTTATTTTAGACCGTCGATGAAGGGAAGATTTTTTTACATATTCCATTAAGATTTTTCACATATATTATCTTGCACATAAAGGGAATTTTTTGGATTAATTATGTAAAAATAAAAAAAAAGGGGAATATTGCGCGAAGTGGGTATATTTCAATGATATATTTAGGGGTATCATGCGCGAACAAAAAGGAAAAAAAAATATACAAAGATACAACTTTTTAGACCTATATAGTACCTCGCGTGCAATTTGTTTTGGGGGTTCCTCTTTCCGTTGGGTAAGAAAAGTACACAAAGAGGAAAAAGGTGAAAAAGGGAGTGAGATGAAAAATAAAAAAGAAAAAAAAATAAAAACACCCCACGCGGCTGTTCATCTTCATCGTGGGGGGGGGGGGAGTCTCTGCTGGCGCCGTCGCCGGCTGCCGAGCCACCGGCCACCCAGAGTTGCAACGCCGCTCGCCGCCCTTAGATCTGAACAGCAGTTGGCCCAGATCCGACGCCGCCTCTGCTGTCGATCTTGCAGCTCGTGAAGCCCCTCGCCGTTCCTCGACGATCTGCTGTTGTCGCCGTCCAGCAGCCCGTGACCCAGCGCCTGACTCCGCCTGCGCCGGCTGACGCCACCTCTCCCGTTCGTCCACGAACGCCTCAGCAGATTGCCCATCGGAGATAACATCGCCCCTTGCTCGCCCCCTGCCGCCGCAACGCCTCTGTCACCGTTGCTCCGCCCTCTGCCGCAGCTGCAACTCGAGCGACTCCAGTAGCAGATCTCCCTCCGTCGTCGCGACCTGGTCCCGCCTCGCCCGAGATCCGCGACCCGCAGTTCTCGTGCCTGCATCCAGTAGCCAGGCCCGCGATCCTCCTCTACTCCGACGTCCAATAGGCCCAATTTGCTGCTCTTGCTCCGCTCGCGAAGTCGCCGTTGTTGCCGAGCCCAGATCCAGACGCCGAAGCTCCTCGCTGCACAGCCCCCTCTGCCCGCGAAGACCCAACACCGCGACCCACTTGCTCCGCCAGTAGCCACGGCCTCGCCGGAGTTCTTCGCCGGCGTTTTCCCCTTGTTGGAGTCTGTCGCCGGCAATCCCCCTCGTTGGAGCCCCAAACCAGCAGCCAAAATTTCTTTTTTTTTTTTGTTTAAAAGAAAAAGAAAAAATCAAATTAGGAATATTTTGCTTTATTTTATGGAAAAAAGCGCGAAAAAACCCCGAACTTTCGCCCAAAGTGACACATTTACCCCAATTTTTTTTTTGTAACGTGAAAAACCCCAAACTTTCCAAACCGTGACACATTTACCCCATCAATGACATTTTTGTCTTTTTATTCTTTTTTTCCTTTTTCTTTTTTTTTTTCTTTTTTTCTTCTTCTTCCCTCCGCTGGCTCCAGCGGAGGGAAGCCAGCGTTCGGTGACCTCACCGGCGTCGGGCGAGGACGGCCCTCGTCGGCGACGGGCGAGGATGGCCCTCCCTAGATCTAGCGAGGGCAGGGACACCCTTGCCCGACGCAGGCGAGGGTGGCCCTCGCTGGCGATGGGTGAGGACGGCCCTCGCTATATCTGGCGAGGGCAGGGACACCTTCGCCTGACGCAGCCCTCGCCAGCATCGGGCGAGGACGGCCCTTGCCAGATCTGGCGAGGGCACCCCTCGCTCGACGCAGGCGAGGGCGGCCCTCGCCCGATGCCGGCGAGGGCTGCCCTCGCTCGACGCCGGCGAGGGCAGCCCTCGCAGGATGCTGGCTTCCCTTCATCGGCCAATTGGAGGGAAGAGAGAAAAAAAAAAGAATTAAAAAATTTTAAAAAGTAAAAAAAATTTAAAAATTTTTAAAAATGAAAAGACCAAAATGTCCTCTAATTTTGGGGGTAAATATGTCACATAACGAAATTTTGGGGTTTTTCACATCACAAAAAAGTTTGGAGTAAATGTGTCACGGTTGGCAAAGTTCGGGGTTTTTCACGTTACAAAAAAAAAGTTTGAGGTAAATGTGTAACTTTGGGCAAAGTTCGGGGTTTTTCGTGGCTTTTTCCCTTATTTTATTAGGCAGGTTTATTTTATCTTATTTTATTTTTTATATTTTGGTTTCTTTGTTTGAAATATTTCTCTATGCATAGTTGGAAATCTCAGTATATCACCTGATTCGCAATCGCGCCAGGGTTTTTTATTTCATCTATAAGGCTCTAAATGAAATAATTAATCAAGTGAGAATAAAATTAATATTTTGATCTTTAAAGCTTAAGATCAATTTATTGATTTTACTAGCGAAATATTATTCCTTAATCTAAACGGTGTGTGATATTTTTTGAGTAATTTTGAATGGACTTGATTGCTGCATGTTTTAGGGTTCTTTGTATATTTAGGTTAAGCATTCTATTTATCATGAATTTTTGAAAATAAAAGAAAAAAATCAAAATTCAAATCAATCAATTTAGCTTGCTAGATTTTAATTTGGATTGCATGTTTAATTATTTGGCAATTATTAATTTCGAAAATTAACAAAAAAAATCATCATGCATATGTCATGTAGAATTATGGCATATGTAGTACGTCATTGCATATTATGGTTAAATTACACTTAGTTTAATTTTGGATAATATTTTTTCTTAATTTATTATAAGTTTAGGTATTTTTTAGATATATTGCATTTTAGGATTATTTAGGTTAAGATAATGTTTTAGTTTAAATTAGGATCTGGCTCAACCTAATTCTTAATATAAATTAAATAGGATCTTAATCTAATTAGGTAATTTTCACATTTCACCAAATTTCGAATTTCATGAAAAATACAAAAAAATATGTCATAGGTTAAATTAGTTTTATTATTTAGGATGAAATGCATTCTTTTGGGAAAAAGAAAAAAAATGTCATATGCACGTCATTAGGGTTAGATTCATTGAGATGCATGTCATTTAGTATTTTTGCTAGGCCCATTTAGTTAGAAATTACATGTAATTGGAATTAGGTCATTTAGTTAACATTACATTGCATATTGCATGATTTTTATTAATTAAGTGAAAACAAAAAGAATAAATTGCGTGTTAATTAGAAACCGTATCTAGGATTATTGATGTGGATTTTAATTTAACATTGCAGATGCTTTCGTTACTTTAAGATAAGTTTTTGCAATTTATTTATTGTTTATTTG
Source organism: Eucalyptus shirleyi (assembly GCA_017140165.1). Lineage (NCBI taxonomy): Eukaryota > Viridiplantae > Streptophyta > Magnoliopsida > Myrtales > Myrtaceae > Eucalyptus > Eucalyptus shirleyi. The sequence goes on from CM029450.1 coordinate 46,107,982, forward strand.
TGTGTTAGATTGGTGGATTGTGCACCCGTATAATCACATCACATGTTAGGGAAATAGATTTAAAATCAATTCAAACTGCTTGCCAAACATTTTTCAAAATAAAAAGAAAGATACTGAAATGGCGTTAGAGAAATCTAGCGTAATCAAGTCCTCGAACTCATAAATCTATGATTCGTAGGAGTAAAGTAAATCTCATTTTATTTTACTTGGGTTTCTAATCGACCCACCAAAAATAGATTAGTGGCGACTCTTAATTGAAGATCAATAGCATGTTAAGAACTTGAATCTAAGTCGTGAATTAGTATGAGTTTGGGAGAGCCCGAGTTAAGTCTAGGCTTAACAATCCATTAGCTAAACCCTAGGTGGTTCACCCTTGAAAATTTGATCGCGACACCGTAAAGTAAAATTCTATGCTTGTTTGTTGGATGGACCTATGCATAATTCTGATTATTTGAGCTTGTCATGCCGTATTATTGGCAATTTAATGTATATGCTTTGATTACTATTTTCAAAGAAGATTTTATGGGAAAAAAAATAGAGGCTTTTGAGGTATCGAGTTGAGACGCCAAGTTTTACATGTGAAATTACATGTGAAATGGAGCAATGCAGTTTTAAAATAAAAGTGGACAAAGTTTGACGGTCCGATTTCAAATACGTGATCATGTACGGATATTTTATTGGAATTTTAAGTACAAAAATTTGCCAAAGTTGATTATTTGAAAATGAACTCTTTTATTCTGGGCTAAAATTGGCTTGATTACTGGTGTGCTTGAGTAGTCATTTAATCGAACCCATCACCCAACGGGAGTTTGGGGGCAATGCTTGATTCTACTTATTTAATCGAATTCGACACCCAATGGGAGTTTGGGGGGAATGCTCGATTCTACTCATTTAATCGAATTCGTCACCTAATGGGAGTTTGGGGGCAATGCTCCATTTTTATTGGATGCTTGTTGGGGTTCGGATGCCGAGTCATGGCTGAGGCCGGACCAATGCTTCTTTATGGAATGTCATCTAGGCCGGAGTTCTAGACGATGTCGTGCCTGATGGGGCAGGACAAAGCCCGGTTATGCCGGAAGACCATCGACTCTTGTGTTGGTCGTGGCTCGAGGGGTCATAATAATTGGAACACGTGTGTTGGCAATGCGTATAAAATTTATAGAATGTGTTTTGATTATTATTTATGCTTGTTGCATTAATATTGCCATGTGAGATATGCTAATATGCATTGTGCCAAAGCGAGGTAACTTTGTATGAGGTGCGTGTTTAGGCTACCTTTAAGATGAATTAGCATCCTAGTCGAGGCTTAGGTCATAATCTCGTTTATTTTAAAATAAAATATTTTTGTCAGGCAGTTTGGATTGATTTTATACCTTTCTACTAACATGTGAAGTGATCATGTGGGTATGCAATCATTAAAGTAATAATTTACAACCAAAATCCTAACTGCAGTAAACTTTAGCACGTGCAATTAAATATAATAAAATATGCAAATTAAACATGTGATATAATCAATATACGAGCAAATAAATGCCTAATTATGCTAAGAAGGCAAAACATGACAATTCCTAACAAAACCTTACATTTTTTAATTTTCGAATTTTTTAAAATTATTTTAAAAAAAAAAAAAATAATATATTTTTTATTATTTTCTCTTGGGCCGGGCCGGGTCTAGTCTAACCCAACTTGGGCTTGACCCCGTTGAGGCGAGTCGGTCAAACCCACTTGGGTTCGGCATTAGGGGCGGGCCGGTTAGCCTGCTCGAATGGGCTAGGCCCGACCATGGCTGGTCGGGCCTTTGTTTAATTATAGGTTGGGCCCGATGATTAGGCCCAACCCCTTTTGAAAAAGGGCTGCTGCAGCCCACAACCCAAACCGTCTCTAGGCCATCGGCCTGAGAGGCGAGAGGGGCCGAGTGGGCCAATCCCTAATTTGGCTCGGCTTAGCCTGCTCTCCTCTGGTTTGTGACTTCCCAGTTGTGACCAGAGGAGGTGACGCCATGTCCGGGCGGTTCTCTAGCTCAAGCACAATAGTGCCCACCTTGGATGGAGGGAAGGATGACGCTCGTCCTCCAGCCAAACGATGGTGTCCCTTTCGACGGCCTATTGATCGCCCTGGATCTCTAAATGAAGGAAACAAAAACTAACTTTCGACTGGGCATTTTGGTGAGCAGGTGGTGGGCACGATCGGACTGAGAGGTTTTCGGCTTGGTCGAGACTTGAGTGCGAGCCGAAAGGGGTAGCGAGGCATATCGGAATAGCAAGAAATGCAAAGGGGGACGGGAGGAGGGTCGAAGCTCACTGGAAAGAGTCGACGCGAGCTCTAGCTGGTTTGGTTAAGCACACGCACACTAGGTGTTCGACATAATGCCTACCTAAAGCTCCAGAGGAAATGGCGGCGATCGGCGATTGACGGGCAACTCTCTGGGGGTGGCAAGGCAACCTGAGGGCTCTTGGCTCCTTGGTCGACCTCCAAAGGCTCTGTCTTCCTCATTTTTTTTCCTGTTTCTCCCCTTCTCCATTGTTGTTCTCCCTCTCGTTTCCTCTCTCTCACCCTCTCTGTTCTTCCCCGGTTGCTCCTTTTTCCCGGTCCTTTTTCTTTGCCGTGATCTGTGCTCCTCTTGCTCTTCTTCTGCTCTTGTCTTTTCCGCCCTTATCTTTTGCTCCTCCTTTGCTCCTTCTATGGTCTTTTCTCTAGCTCCTTTTCTACAGGTTTTGGGCGCGAAGATGGTTGGAGGAAGGAGAAGGTTGGGGCGCGGGCTAGGCTAAAGGGAGAGGCAAGCTACGTTAGGCCATGCGTGCGTGAGAGAAGAAAAAAAAGAGAGGCAGGTTGGGTCAAGGCTAGATTTGGCCCAACCCAGCCCCCCTCGAGTTCTCTCTCTCTCTCTCTCTCTCTCTCTCTCTCTCTCTCTCTATATTTTTTTTGTTTATTTTGTTGTTTTTGTGTAAAATATGTGTCAACACTTGTCCCTTTTTAAATTTGACCTCAAAGATGTTGTATTCAAAGATGGAAGATACCTAAATTATTTCGGTGGTAGAGAGACCTTAGGTGCATAGGCTGACACCAGGTCAAGCTATGGAAGCGTGTTGTGTCAATAAGAGGAAGAAAGACCCCGAGCTATAAAAATACACCGTGTCATAAGAGGAGAGAGAGACCCCGGGTTACAGAAGCACACTGTGATATAAGAAAGAGAATCTCTAGGTTACAGAAGCACACCATGTTATAAGAAAAAGAGACCTTGGGCTACATAAGTACATTGTGTCATAGGAAAGAGAGACTCCATGGTACAAAAGCACACCGTGTCATAGGAAGAAAGAGAGAAGAGATCCTAGGTTACAAAAGCATGCCGTATTGTAGGAAGAAAGAGAGAAGAGACTCCGGGCTACAAAAACACGCCGTGTCATAAAAAGAAAGAGAGAAGAGTCCTTGCTCTATAGAAGCACGCTATGTTATAAGAAGAAAGAGAGACCCCGAGTTACAAAAGCACGCCGTGTCATAGAAAAGAAAGACTCTGGGTTATAAAAGCACATCGCGTTATAAAAAAGAAAGAGAGAGGAGACCCCATGTTACAGAAGCACACCATGTCATAGGAAGAAAGAGAAAGAGGCCCTAGACTTTGGAAGCACGCCGTGTCATAAAAAGAAAGAGAGAAGAGACTCTAAGCTACAAAAGCACGTTGTGTCATAAGAAGAAAGAGAGAAGAGACTCCAGGCTATAGAAGCATGTTGTATCATATGAAAGAGAGACTTTGGACTACAGAAGCACATTGTATCATAAAAAAGAAAGAGAGAAGAGACCCCAGGTTATAGAAACATGACGTGTCATAAAAAGAAAGAGAGAAGAGACCTCGGGTTATAGAGGCACGTCGTGTCATAAGAAGAAAGAGAGACACCAGGCTATAGAAGTACGCCATGTTATAGGAAAGAGAGACTCCAAGCTACATAAGTACATCGTGTCATAAAAAAGAAAGAGAAAGAGACCCCGGGCTATGGAAGCATGCTGTGTCATAAGAAGAAAGAGAGACCCCGGGCTATAGAAGCACGTCGTGTCATGGAAAAGAGAAACTTCATGCTACAGAAGCACACTATTTCATAAGAAGAAGAAAGAAATGAAGTCTCATCATGTAACAACGGGTTTTGATTGGGTTGAAAATGCATGATTTGAGGAAAATCAATGAATCTTTGTATATGATATGGTTTAAGGTTGACCATGAACCTTTAGAGATGTCATGGTTTAAGGTTGACAATGAATATTTGGAGATAACATGGTTTATGGTTGACCATGAACCTTGCAGTCTTTAGGGAAGCATCCACTAATCCTTTGAAAACTGCATGGCTTCACTGGGGAATCCCGTCAAACTCAACTTGAGCAAATGTCATTAGGGACGGCGTCGAGAGATGTATTTTTAATATTGCAATATTAATTGAACAAACTAATCAATCTAAGTTTGATTGTTTTGAGAAACATTCGATGTCAATTAGCATCCTGTGGCACAAAGTCGTCATCTTGCTTGGGTATGTATCATTACTCATCAAATTCTCTAGGAGACAAGTTCTTATCAAAACGATTTCTTTCGTGAAAAGGCTCATTAAGCATGCCAAACTAGAGTTTCTTAGTCAGAAAGGATTGCTCACATACTCTTGATAAAATAGCTGCTTGATCCTATCCATTCATATGGGAGATAACTAGTTCCTGAAGGTATCTCACATAAACTATGTTGAAGGCTTCCAGAAACATTTGCGATGAGCACAATTTGATCGATCAAAAATGCCTTTTAAAAGGACCGCAATATAGGCTCGGTCATGGGCTTACACAAAGGGATTATTGCTTTGAGGCCAAAAAAGGAACATTTGTCGCTATCTTTATCGGGTTTACAAGTCAAGAACTTGGAAGATAAGACAAGATAGAATTGCTTCTACCCTTTCAAATGGTAACTTCTTTGTGGCATTTTCGTTTCTACTTGAACCATCCCAATTAGAAGAGACTTTGGAAGAATGTTGTAATGTTGGATTATGAGAGGCTCAAAAGGCTTAAAATTTTCGAGAGGGTTTTTAAGAGTCGGTGATCATCATGGCATCGTGACCAAGTCACTCACTCTTTTGAAACCATTTGGCTTTTGAAACATAGCATGTCTTGAAAGTCCCTTGGCCAATCATCTCCGTATGGGAGCTTTGCTCATTTCTCTAATTTCTTTTGCACTTGCGATGACTTTTTTGCAAGAATTTTGACTTTGATAACTTTTCTCTCACATAAGATGTAGCCTTTTGGCTCTTATATATATATATATATATATGATGGGCATTGGCTTTGCTTTTATTAGGCACACTACTTTTTCATGCTCCATAATTTTGTCGATCTCTTTGCTCTTTGAACTTTTGGAGCTTTTATGACTTTCGAGATGCTTTTTACGTTTTCTTGTAAATGTCAATTGTATTTGGCCAATTCTTATTCCTTGCCCTAGTGGAGGGAGATGACCATCGCTCGGGCTTTAGAAATAAACAATCAGGCCCAAATTGGTTTAAGCAACGGTATCAGTGTTTGGGTAGAGAAGGAAATGATCTTCTTCACCTTGGGATAAGTTAAGCTTTGATGAGAATTCCTTGGAAGTTACCACCAAATGATTAATGCAAGAGAAAGTAATAGAATATTTCTCAATCTTTCGCTCTACATCTCAACCGTAACCTCTCATACTGCCCTAGTGGAGGATTGTTCTTGATAAGAGTATTTTGAAGGATCATCATTATTAAGCCGAAAGGGCTAGCAAGAGATAAGTGTGGTGCTTGGTATTGACGAAGGAAACATCTTTATCATTTCGATCTTTGTGCTCAATGTGAATGAATCATTCGTCCTAAGAGAAGGTCACATTTCATTCAACTTTCAAAAGTGTTTGAAGGATGTGTTTGGAAAGGGCTTGCATTTCTTCATCCTAAACACTTCTTGTTTGGCATTGTTAATGTCTCTATTTCACTCTGCTTTGATCATTTGAGTAGATCAATCTCCATAGGGAAATTTGATTCAAAATGAATAACCCATGAAACAAGAAAACAATTTTGAGATAAAAAGGATGTTCAAAAAGTTTGTAGAAAGTTTTTTTTTTGTTTTCTCAATTATTCATTTTTTGTCTTTGTTTCTAGGAAAGTGACAAATGTTCCTTTTTGTAATGGAATTTTCCATTTTTTTTTCATTTAATTTTGAGAAGAAGGGTACATACCTGCAGCATGGTGACTAAATAATGTGAAAGAATATGTAGTGAAAAATCTTTAGGGATTGAAATGTTGGAAATGATACATTATCACTCTTCACCCTTCACTCGCTTTTATCCTTTGAGTGCTAATATTCTTGAATTCACCCTCACGGATATTTGGTAACTTGACATTACCTTTCATTTGCATTTGCCTTTAAGTGTTTGATGTTTTCCTATCAAAGGAAAAAAGAATCATGTTAGAGACGCTATCAAAATGAGCAATTGGAATCGACACAATTTACCTTTCACGTGTTTTCGTTCTTCAAGTATGAACTTTGCCTAGAGTGGCTAGGATTGATTGAAAAATGGTTATGTGGCCCTGATTTTATCCATGAAAAGCAATTTTATTTTATTTTATTGTATACAACAATTTTCAAAGTTCAATTCCTACTTTTTCAAATGCTCTTTTCGAAGAGACGTTTAATTGACAAGGAGCTTGAAAAATTTAAATATGGATCATTAGATGTGTTTTTCAAGATCTTGTTTTGAAAGGAGAATGATTGCTCATTGTTTCCACATTTGAGTATATTGTTCTTTAGATGCTTTGCCTATTTATTGCCTGCAAAGAAAATATTGGACATGTTATTTTCTCGCTTGATTAGGAATCATTTAGGAACTATACACATCCCTTTACGCCAAAATGGACAGTTAGGTCTTAGCATGATTTCTTAATGGAAGGCATTGCTTCTATGGCCAAGGTGCAACTTTTTCACCCATTTTTCACCTTATGAGAAGAGCAAATGAAATGGATTATTTCCATACTTGATTAGGTTCAATTGAGGAACAATACATTATTTCTTGATGAATTTGACAATGTTGTTCCAGCACACTTCAATTGGGGGGGGGGGGGGGAGGAGAGATTTTTTTTTTTTTCTAAATTAAATGTTGCTTCCCCACTCTTTATTTGACAAACCTTTGTTCTATTTGAGTCTGTCCTGTACCCAAAGAAAATGATATGTCATTTTTTATGCTAAAGAGAATCAAGTTTAGGAACGAAATACATCATTTTTCCAAAGTCAAGCGATCAACATCCCAAGGTATCTCTTATGGAGGAAGGGATAATATTGCCCCTTTGTTTCATTTGAATCTTTCTTGGTTTAAGATGAGAGGACTTAATAATGCTCCATCACATATGTTGGAACGTTACAAAACTTGGTACTCTTGATGTCTTCTTAACAATAAAAAGAAAGCCATGTCAAAAACGGTATTAGAAATGAATAATTGGAATCGATACAGTTTACTCTTCCTTTGAATTCGCCTTTTTGGATGCTTGGCAACTTCCTTCATTTGTCTCATCATGCAAAGTGAACGAGATCAAAGGGCTATTTTGGTACCTAAGGCATTTTTGTCATTTCCTTGTGATAAAGCATATAACAAAGTAGCATTTTGTGACATGAATTTTTAAGGTTGATTGCAGAAAGTTCTTGTAGCCAAATGTTCAAATGCTTTAATTGCTAAAATGCACAAGACCCTAGTGCTAGCCTTATAGTAACATATGATGCGGCTCTTGACAAAGCTTGTTAAAAAAAATCCGGTGATGGTGATGCCCAACCTCCAAATAAAGAAATTTCCTAGAATGGAATTCAACTTCTTTCCGCCTCTATGGAAGATTGGCATCGACAAAGCCTTGACGCATGCTTGCTCCTTGAGTTCCATGAGCCTACACTCTTATCTTTTAGAAGGGGCAGATGTCGATTTCAAATAAACTCCTTATTCTACTTGAGAAAGTGACCACGTGAAGAGAGGGCCTTAAGCAAAGCTTTCTTGAAATTCATTTTTAGAACATTTTGAAGGTAGACATAAAGGTTCATTTGAAACATTTCTAAGTTTTTTTTTTTAAAATGATTTTCACGAAATTGAATTTCATCATTAAAAAATGTGAGTTGCATGATTTACAAAAGCATCAATTGGATTCGCAATCAAAACTCAAAATGGAAAACATGATTCTTAATAAGAATAAAAATAATGATAAAATACAAAAAACTCTTGCATAGATTAGAGTAAAAATCAACTCATCCTAGTTCTAGAATTCACTTCTCTATGTGGTCAAACACGAGAATGTCAAGGCACATCGTGCATAACCTGCAAAAAGATGACAATGTTAGTATGTGAATGAAAAATTGATATTTCAATGAGGTTGCCTCTTATAGCAAAATCGAGACAACTACTCATGCCCCATAGTCCCTATTATGGGATTTTGGTATTTCACCAGTCATAAGAGAAGGGGCATCATTAAAAGATCGATCAACGGCTATCAATCAAATGTCCACTCTTTTCCAAAAGTTTCATATGCAAAAGTGGCATTGATTTTCGAAAGATTGATTTGTGATTTTACTCCTAGAAAAATGAAGTGACTTCTATTTTGAGAAATTTGTACACAAAATGTGATTTGCATTTTAGTCCCAAAATGTGAGAAGGAGAAAATTTGAATAAAAATGCAATTTCAATTTTTTTGCCCCATTATAATCGCAACTTGAAAGTTTTTTTTTCTTTTAAGATGTGATTTTGAGCCCATAACTAAAAATTTAAACAAAACTATGTGTTCAACGGGGCCAAATCAAATGTTTAGAACTTGCATTCAATGTTCACTTATCAAGAGTGATTGCCAATTTTTTTTTTTTTTAAATTATAAGCCTACATAACTAAGGACATTCGATTGGTCTTTGCGAATTTCTAAATGAAAATTTAATAATAAAAAAACAAATAAAAAGAAGAATGATACTTATAGTGGGGGATGGCTTCTCTCTCTCTCTCTCTCTCTCTCTCTCTCTATTTTTATTTTATTATTTTTTTATTATATAGACATACAAATGGAATGTGGTTCGATTTCTACTCTATACGACTTAAAATGGAGCCATAGGATTACTGGACCGAACCAACAAGATTGCGGCTAGGTTGTGTTTCCTATGACTCTGGCTTCATCAAAGAACCAACCTGTGTCACGTGGTTGCAGACCAGGGTAGGGACCTTTGACATCAAGAAAGAAGTTTCAGGATTGAGATGGGCGACTCGTACTATAATGTTGTAGTCGAGTGGTATCCACTTCAACACCATTCTAAGTGATCCTATGCGGCCTAGGTTCGACGGCAAATAGTGTGTCATGGTGTAGTGCAATGCAGGGAACGCGAACATGACAATTTATAAGCAAGCATCACTTCATAATTTCAAAATATAAACATTCATTCCCAACTCCCAACTTGCAAGACAAGGGGTTAACAATCACTCCTCCATTTATAACTCTCAATTGTAAAAACATTTAACACTCGTGTTAAGGACATACCCGATATCCTCGTTGTTAAACAAAAACATTTTTTGAACAAGATAGATTTAGGCTTGAGTCCTCTAAGGTTTAAACCAAGTCCTTAGCAGAGTTGCCAAGCTATTGTGACTTGCCCCTCGGGGGGAAGGAATAGGTGTAGGGGTATTGCCTAAAAGATGAGCCTATGGTCCAAGATTAGGCTTGGGCTCTCCCAAGCTCATACCTCGCGTGACATTGGGGTGTTCTCAAGAAATTCGCAATAATGAGTTGCCATTAGCCCATTAGGGTTGACTAGAAACCAAGTGAGGTATGAGAGTGTACATCATTACTTCCTACTCAACTAGAAAATTTAGGGTTGGGGACTTGATTACACTAATTAACCAATTAATGCCATTTAGGTACCTAATTTTGTTCATTTTAAAAGAAAATATTTTTGTCAGGCATTTGGATTGATTTTATACCTATTCACTAACATGTGAGGTGATTATGTAGGTACGCAATAATTAAAGTAGCAATTTGCAACCAAAATCCTAATTGCAGTAAACTTTAATACGTGCAATTAAACATAATAAAATATACAAATTAAACATGCGATATAATCAATATATGAGCATACGAGCAAATAAAGGTTTAATTACACAAAGAAGGCAAGATATGACAATTCCTAGCAAAACCCTACATTTTTTTAATTTTCGAAAATTTTTAAAATTTTTTAAATTAAAAAGTAATATTTTTAATTATTTTCACCTGGGCCGGTTAGCCCACCCGAATGGGTCGGGCCTGACCATGTTTAATTGCAGGTTGGGCTTGATCGATGGGCCCAACCCCTTTTGCAAAAGGGTTGTTCACAAGCCCACAACCTAGATCGTGTCTAGGGTTGTTGGCTTATGGGGTGAGAGGGGCCGAGCGGGCCAAATCCTTGATCTGGCCTAACTCAGCTTGCCCTCCTTTGGTCTACAAGAGGTGATGCCATGCTTGGACGGTTCTCCAACTCAGGCACGATAGCGCTGCCTCGGATGGGGGGAAGGACGATGCTTGTCCTCCGGCCAAACGATGGCGTCCCTTCTGGCGGCCTATTGATTGCGTTGTATCTCTAAATGAGGGAAACAAAAACTAACTTTTGATTGGGCATTTTAGCTAGTAGGTGGTGGGCATGATCGGACTAAGAGGTTTCCGGTTTGGTTGAGACTTGAGTGCGAGCCGAAAGGGGTAGCGAGGTGTACCAAAATAATAGGAAACACAAAGGGGGACATGAGGAGGGTTGGAGCTCGCTCGAAAGAGTTGATGTGAGCTCTGGCCGGTTCGGTTAAGAACACGCACACTAGGCGTTTGACAAAATGCCTACCTGAAGCTCTGAAGGAAATGGTGGTGATTGGTGATTGACGGGCAGCTCTCTGGTAGTGGCAAGGCATCCCGGGGGCTCTTGGCTCTTTGGTCAACCTCCAAAGGCTATGTGTCCCTCCTTTTTTCCCCTATTTCTCCCCTTCTCCCTTGCTGTTCTCCCTCTCGTTTTCTCCCCGGTCCTTCTTCTTTGCCGTGATTTGTGCTCCTCCTACTCTTCTTCTACTCTTGTCTTTTCCGCTCCTATCTTCTACTCCTCATTTGCTCCCTTGCTCCTGCTGCTCTCTTTTCTCCTACTCATTCTTTTTTGCAGGTTTTTGGGCGTGAAGATGGCTAGAGGAGGGAGAAGGCTAGGGCACGGGTAGGGCTGAAGGGAGAGGGAAGTTGGGCTTGGCTGTGCGTGCGTGAGAGAAGAAAAAGGAGAGGCAAGTTGGGCCGTGTGCGCATGAGAGAAGAAAAGGGAGAGGCAAGTTGGGCTGAGGCCGGATTTGGCCCAACTCGGCCTCCCTCGAGTTCTCTTTTTTTTTTTTTTTCCTTTTTTGTTGTTGTTGTTTTGTTGTTTTATTTTTCGTTTTTGTTTAAAAATAAGTGTTGACATCATTGAATTGGGTTCTTTGGCACAAGAAGTAGAAAGTGTGACCAAGATCTACAACTAATTACTTTAGAAGAAAGTAAATTCTGGAACTAAAAAATAAATGGATAAGCTAAAAGATGCATAGTTTGCGTGGTTGATTGTGTCCTCCTTCGAATGATTCAACGTGGCTTATATAGTGTATTACAAAATGTCACCCTATCTAAGTGGATAATTTTCAAATTAAAGATTACAACTATATCTCCACGATTTTAGGCTCTATGACCATAATTTATGATTGCACGTCAAACTTATCTATAAGTAGCTACAACTCTTCAGTTTTGATTGGACTCAATTGCATTTTCATAAGTTTAGACTCCATGATTGCTCTCCCTCATTGCACATTGACTTTCTCTACAAGCCATTATGAGTTCTCAATTGTCACTTGATCTAACCCTTAATCAACATCTTTATTGTCTTCGGTTTTTGCCTTTAACATTTATCTAAATTTATCTAAGTATCAATCATTGATTAGTCATTATCATATGTCGATAATTGTACTATGTTCATTGATTATATCTGCGATCAACAAGCATTGCAATGGCTTATGGATGGTATAATCACTTAATATCGATTTTTGTATTGATGTCATGTCCACTTAGAAGACTCGGTCATTTTTTGGTCCGCAACAACTAATGATCATTTTTATTTGATTTAATTGGAGAGTTCATGTAGTTGTCTTTTTCAAAGTGGAGATAGAGTCCTTCTAAAAGTCTCATGAACAATCAATGTCTGAGCAATTGCTCTTGCCATAGGAGGACCTAAACTGGTAAAATAACTGGAAACTTGTGTCTCAAGAAAATCGGGATTTTAGGTTCCAGTCTTACCCAGTTTAACTGCTTTAAACTATATCTTCAGATGGCAATTCCTCACGGATCTCTAGCATGGACATACATGTAGATGGTGTGCCTTTGACAAAATTGGAAAATACACTCAGTTTGATACATAAAATCTGGCTCCATATATCGCTTAAGCACTACAAAAAAAGGGTATTTGCTAGGAAGAATTCAATCACGAGAATGTAATTTTGATGATACGAAAACCATGACAAACACAAAAATTAACACATAGGGCATACTGATCTCTAATTTGTCAAGGCTATCGTGGATATGGCTCAGTCACAGAGACCTCGTTGTTCGAGAATTGGTTCGATTTGCTTCTTAATCTGTCGACGTCAGACCCCCTTGAATTGTAATCTTGAGTAGATGACATATCGGATTCGATGTTGCTGTGCATGAAGAATGCAGGTTGTGACGGCACTTGCAGTGTGACCGAGTGGCTGTTAAGCATGAGAAGGACTGAGGCCATTGTCGGTCGGTTAGCCACATTTTCTTGGACGCACAGTAGACCAATATGGACGCACAGTAGACCAATATGGACACACCTCACAATTTCAGTACTCAAACTAGAGGTTATAGAGGGATCGATGATTTTGGATATTGTTCCTTCCCTCCAATTCTTCCAAACCTGCAAATATTAGCAAACATTGAGCAAATTGATCTCTAAAATATCATGCGAAATGAGAAGGTATGTTTTATACTCACAGAGCTTATAAGGATCTCCGCATGATCACCAGCCCGAAAAATATTATTCTTTTGCCCACTCACAATCTCCAAAACCAGCACACCAAAACTGAAGACATCGGATTTGATCGAGAAGTTTCCATGCATTGCATACTCTGGCGCCATATATCCACTGTGCATCACAATAGGTCCATCATATTAGCTATATAGTTTGGCTGTTATTTTGGCAAGTATTAGCTTTAGGAGGTTGTGGCACTTACTAGGTCCCCACGATCCGGTTTGTCTCTGCCTGAGTCTGGTCCAACTCGAATAGTCTTGCCATACCGAAATCGGATATCTTAGGATTCATGTCTGAGTCCAACAAAATGTTGCTGGCTTTGAGGTCCCAATGGATGATACGAAGTCGAGAATCTTCGTGTAGGTAAAGCAGCCCTCGAGCGACACCCATTATTATCTTTTGACGCCTATCCCAATTGAGATTGGCACGCTTCAGGGGATCTGTGCATTTTGTTGAAAATCGCATTCTATAAGACATCCCTTAATCATTTCATGATGATTCGATTTCAGGAATGGCTACTTGAGAGACATACCGAATATGAACTGATCAAGGCTTGAATTGGGCACAAACTCATAAATGAGTAGACGTTCGACCCCTTCCAAACAGAAACCTAGGAGCCTGACCAAGTTCCTATGTTGTAGCCTGGCTAGTAACATGACCTCATTCTTGAATTCTACTTCTCCTTGGCTGGAATTATGAGACAGCCGTTTCACTGCAATTTCCTGTCCATTGTAGAGCCGGCCCTGAAATTTCATCAAAGTAGGTCTTTGTAAGTGTCAATTGGTACATTGAGGCATTTTGAAGAACATCAGATTGATGTCATCTATTTTGTTGCTTAAAGTTTGAATATAGGAGACTAGAGGATGCTTTGTTAAGTATTACCATGTAAACAGCACCAAAACCTCCTTGTCCAAGCTTCTTGGAATTGGAGAAATTATCCGTTGCCTCTCTAATAGTGCCGAAATCAAATTGCAGCGACTCCACTGTGCTAATTTCATCCACAGCCTCACCTAGAAAGAGAAAAATATGGTCGTTCAGAGCGAGAATCATTGTTTTTCCATAGTTTTCATAATGAGAGTTCACAAACTTTTAGTACACATAATTGCACCTGCACGCATAGATAATCAACTGGTTCCTTTGGCCTGCTCGACGAGGTAATGTTAACTATAGACAATGAGAAATGTGTACATGGACATGTCCGAGCAGGCACATGAACATGTAGATCGAAGAATTAATTCGATGTTTTGAAATCCTCATGAACAGCTGATGTTCCAATGCGAAAAAGATAAAGACTCACCTTCAACTCTTTGCCTGGGTTGCTTCTTCCTTTTCACTCTCAGAAGTACAATAACACCAACAAGAAAAACCGCAGAAACACTTGTGGCGACCACAATGATCACAGTCCTATTCGAATTGCTCTTTCCACCTGCAAGGACAAAGGCATATTATGTTTACGATCATTGCTCACTGAGAAATACAATGGAGAAATCACTAAAGGGCCACTCTGAACGCGGAAACGAAACGCATGTTAAATTTACATCGCACCATTCTTTGATAACTCAAGGGGAAGTTATTTGGATTTCTGGATTTTGTCATCTTACCAAGTTTTGTCTAATAGAGACAAAATTATCACATTATTCTCCAGAATTCAAAGTTTTTGGTAGAATCGGTTGGCTCTTCAACTCCTAGGTTATTACTTTCATGAATTTCTTACGGAAATTAGAGTGATGACAGTGCACACAGAAAACAACCAATGCTGGTTTGCAAATGTTCTCTGGTCTTTGAAAAAAAAATGTTCTCTGGTCAAAGATTTCTGCTGAGTTATGGGATGCTCCCCATGTGCACATATGGGACCACTATATACATCAGGACCACCCTTGAAAAGGATAAAATAAAATAATTACACTTTTTTTATTAATTAGGGTTAAAAAACCCTAATAGAGGTCCATATATGTCTATTTTCGGTGCTTTGCCCAAGCCAAAAAATAAAAAGATATATAAGATACGGAGGAATTTCTTATATTAACTAGAGAAATGCTATATGCAATAAGAGACCTTATTGGAACCCTCTTATAAAGTGGATTTGCCCATTTTTTGTCGGTTGTTGATCATTTTATACATGGATCCCATTTAATTCAGCACCAAATAAAAAAACTCGCCACGTCATTTATTAAGAGGATTTCGGCAAAATTTCTTAAAATATTCAATATTGCTAATCAATCTTATCCTATTTAACTTCATTTTTCGGATGATCAAACACAAATAAGCTACCTTTCAGCCTCTCTTTTCCTTTGACATCGGATTTTATATAGTCCTAGTAATAATCTAAGATCTCCTGCAAGTGCGTGTCACCAATGTTTCAATTATGCCTACGCAATTTTCATACCCTTTTTTTTTCTTTTTGTGTCACCTTTTGCGTTTATATTAATTGACAAATAGTGGTGACAGAATGATGAGAAGTGAGGAAGATCTGCTAAAGATTCGTTACCCTAGCCTATACTCACTTTAATTATCAATTTAAATATCTCATATGACCGCTTGTGAGCAATGAATGCCATAAGTTGTGCTTCAATGAACTGGCCATGATAGTTGACTTTACTGGTAGCCCACATCTACTTTTGCCGAAAAAATGGACCAACGCACACCTTCTCTTGGCAAGAGAGAAGTTATCCAACGTAAATAAATTGCATGATCCATAGAGCAGGTACTTCAAACTCATTTAAAGGATTAATGGTGTAATCTGTATGGAACCTGCATAATTAACTATAGAAAAAAAGACATAATCGCTTTGTACCTAACTTTTAAGTAAGAGCCAACCAACCTGGTGGCGGAGGCAGCGCATCTGCCACCGGTGCAGGGGGCGGCGGAAGTGGCTCACCCACCAGGTCGAAGAACTGATCATCGGTCTCGTACCGGAACTGGCAACTCGGGGCCATGATCCTCACTCCCATCTTCCCAGCACAGCACGGCCCAAGTCTCCCGATGACTGTCACCAGGCAGTCGATGCATTGCTGGTTGGTCAAGTCCGGCGTGCATTGTGTCATCGCGTAGATCGTGTTGAAAACCGCCGATGTGTTGCCCGTCGCGTACTTCCTCAGCGAGCCGCCGCCCACTGTCTCACCCCGCAGACGGTCCAGCAGCGTCCGCAGCGCAGCGTTGTACGTGTCTGGGCTTGTGACGTTGTTAACGTTGAACAGCTGGTAGTCAGGGTCGGTTTTGACTGTGCGGAAGATCGAGGTGTTGGAGTAACGGACGGAGCAGTTCTCGCTGTAGAGGACCGCCTCCTTCTGGAGGGGGCAGAGGTGGCGGATGTCGGAGGCTGAGCCATTGAGGCAGGTGCGGCAGCTCTCGGAGGTGAGGTCGCCGCGGCAGGAGCCAATGACATAGAGGGTTTGGGAGGCGCCGGAGACGGCGAAGGAGGCGTTGAAGAAGCCGTAGGTGAGGGACGAGGAGTTGGTGGTGGAGATGGAGGAGAGGAGGGTGGCGAGGGTGGTTTGGTAGGTGCTGTCGGCGCTGAAGTTGCCAGTCGAACCACAATAGGGCTTTGGGAAAAGTTGGGCGTTAATGGCGGAAGCAAACACGAGAATAAGCAAGAGAGGGAGTTTGGGAGGATCCATTCTTCTTAGATTTTTTTCGGGTTTTGGGGTCTTTCTTTGATCGGCGTCGATAATGTATGAATACATAGCTTGTGTAGCTCCTACGCAGGTTGCTTCGTCGAAATCTCTATTTGTCCACATGTTCTAATTTGGAGTGGGGTCTGTGGCGGCTTGAATTTTGATACTTATGAAATTATTGAACCTTTTCTTTTTTCTTTGCGAGAAAACCAGTGAATAACCAAATGGAGGACAGATGAACGTAACTTTTTGGATTATACCTCCTCTCAACCAGCCATTTCTATATT
Organism: Eucalyptus shirleyi; assembly: GCA_017140165.1. Lineage (NCBI taxonomy): Eukaryota > Viridiplantae > Streptophyta > Magnoliopsida > Myrtales > Myrtaceae > Eucalyptus > Eucalyptus shirleyi. Next base: position 46,124,939 of record CM029450.1, read on the forward strand.
TTTTTGCAGCTAATGATCTCCTATTATCTTTCCCAATCTTTCGGCTATCACTTAACATGGGCATTGATGATGCAATGAACCTTGTGGGTTTAGTAAGTTATCAACCGTCGTACAAAGGTTATGATCATTTAAGGACATCGATTTTGTCTTGGCCAACTCTTTGAATGTAGTTTGAATAGTGAGTTGTCAAATATGTCTCAACCTTATTGATAGATGAAAACAAAGAGCTAGCAAAAGCCTCTTCCTTTCACGAAGCAATGATATACAGATTTTTAGGCATTACTTGGTAACGGCGCCATCTCCACTTGTTGGATGGAGTTCGTCATATTGAATCGGTTGGCATATGCATCATACTTATTGGAGAACCAATTCCTCACTATTGCTAATATCTCCTCCACTTGGACATCCTCACATAGCCCCAATTTTTGGTAATATAGAACAAACAGAGTTTCGATTCAACTTGAACCTCGAGGACAAAGGACTCAAACAGGTGGAACGTTCTTGTACCATTTGAGTAATTTCGCCTTCATGGCCAACGCCGCTTCAAAAGAGACCTGGGCTATACTTCATTATCGCCTGCTTGGTTTTGTTCTTTCTGTGGGACAATATTAGCACTTTCCCTTACTTAAACATTTATCGTCATTTAGTAAAGTATTTTTGCAGGAAATTTTAGTACATCTAGTAGTATTCTTTCTCAACGAAACATTAATGGGTCTACAGAACCTTCCCACTCATCAACAAACAACAATTGAAAATTGTTTTTACAGATGTTATCCATATTATGTTTAAAAACTTTGCTTTTGAACGAATCAAAACAGTGTTCCTGAAGCGAAGCATAGGTTTTGGTCAACGTCAACATTCAATATCAACATCAAATTTATATTTAGGGTGTTGACGCCTAAAATTAGGCTTTATTTTATTTTGTTTTATTTGATTTTCGGATAATAAACGAAAAAAAGAAGCAAAAAAAAGAAAAGCAAAAGCGGAAAAGAAGAAGCAACCTCCGCATGGGCCCTCGGCCCATTTCCGCCTCGGCCCGGCCCCGCCAAGTCGTCTCCTTCCTCGCGCCTTTGCAGAGCACGCGTAGGGGGCGCGACGGAGGGGAAGGGGATGGACGGACAGTGATGGGACGTGGAGCAGGGGGAGCTGCCGCCGGATGGGACGCCGGTTCGGCCGGCGAAGGCCGTGGCGATCGGCGGTCGAACTCCGTCAACCGGCCGCCCCTCGCCTATAAATACCTCCCCCTCGACGACGACGAGGGACACGGAGATCGTGGAGGGAGAAAGGGAGCCAGATTGAGTCGCAGCCCTTGGACACCCCACTGAGAGACTTCAGGGGGGCCGAGGGCTCGCGGCCTCAGATTTGAGCCCCGCCGGAAGGAGTAGAGAGAGAGGCGCCGGAGAAGAAGAAATCCGCGGGAGGAGGTCTCACTGTCATCCCCACCCTCGTCGCGCCATCATCGCGAACAGGTAACGTGCTGCCTCCGTCGCCGTCGCCGTCTTTGTCACGGTCCAGTCCTTGTTGCTGCCGTAGCCGTCATCGTCGTAGCAGCCGTAGCCGCCGCCGCCGCCGTTGCTGCCGTAAGCCTCCCGTTTTCCCCCTTCGGCGCCGCGGATTTGCAAACCCTAGGGTTTGCGATTTCCGGGTCACGAAGCGGGTCCGGGTCTGGAAACCCGGGTCGAGGTTCCGGATTTGGGTTGGGTAGGGTTCCAAAGGAACCGGGTCGTGGAGCAGGAAGTCGGGGCGGGTAGTTGGGCCGGGCCGGCCGTCCCTAAACGCCCGGCCTCGGCGCCGTTTTAAAAAAAAAAAAAGAAAAAAGATGAAAAAAAAAACTAGTCGGGCCCGCGTTGCGGGCTCGTCCTCATTCGGGTCGCCGGCCGGGTCGGACACAGCCCATGGATCCGACCGGGCGGTTTTTTATTTTAATATAATATTTTATTAATAAATAAATAATTTTTTTTCAAAAAAAAAAGAAAAAAAAATATTTTCTTTTCAATATATATATTTTAAAAAATTTTTAATTTCCAAAAAAAAGCAAAAATATCCAAAAAATATTTTATTTTCCAAAAATATTAAAAAATGTTTTAATTTCCAGAAAATCGAAAAATAATAAAAAATGATAAAAATATTTTTATTTTCCAAAAAATAAAAAAATACAAAATATTCCATATTTTCCAAAAATGCCAAAAATCCAAAAAGGCCAAAAAATTCATGAAAAAGCCAAAAAAAGTTTAGAAAAAGCCAAAAAAGACTTGTATTTTCCCAAAAATACCAAAAAATCCCAAAAAAACCCCATTTTGTGTCCAAAAATTAGAAAATGACCTAAAAAATGTTTTTCCTCCCAAAATGCATGGAAAACCCCTCGAACATCCAAAAAAGTCTCAGGGTTTAAACAAGATTAGGTATCGAAAGGGCATTAGTGATTAACTAGTGTAATCAAGTCCCCAATCCTAATTTCTCTGGTTGCGCAGGAGCAAGTATTTCTCCCGATACTTCGCTTGGGTTTCTAATCAACCCACCCCAAATTGATTAGTGGCGACTCCATTTCGAAAATCAGCTTGCAGGTTAAAAACATGAACCATTAAGTCGTGAATTGGTGGACTTGGGAGAGTCCGGGCTTAACTAAATTCAGCCGAGCCATTAGCCTCATTAGGCGCTCGTACCCGATTGCGGGCGCCGAAAAAAAAGAGGTCGCGACAGTTTGGTGACTCCCCTGGGGACTTTGAGGACTTAGGCCATTTTATCTTTGTTTAAATGCTTTGCTGACTTGGGTTTTTTTTTTTTCTTTTGTGCAGGGTAATAGCTTAAAGTTTTTTTTTTTTTTTATTTTGTCAAAATAAAATGTTTTGTGATTATAAACTGTTGTGCATGCTTTACTATTTTAAACACTACACATGGCACACACAACCCGGCCACCGGACCTGGGCCGCCATAGGATTTCTAGGATGGTGTTAAGAAAGATATGACCTCGAACGCGAGACTGCGATGTAGAGGTTGCCTTTCTTTTCCCCGAATTTCTTAGCCGAGGTTAGGAGGGTATGCTGCTAACGCGAGACTGCGATGGGCGGATACCTTTTTTATTTCATCAAGCCTTTTGAGTTAGAAATCGAGTCGCACGTCCCATGCGCATGTCTTTGTGCTTGCCATTTTTCTTTAAAAGCAAAGTGATTTCTTTACTTTTACTCAGTCTTTTTATTTGGCCCATGGCAATGTAGGATAAACTTTTCAAGTCCCAGTTTATATGCGATGGGGAAAGACGATATCCAAGCCATTCCGCTCCCAAGGCGGAGCTCTTCGATGGTGGGGTCAATTAGATCAGTTTGCCCAGAGCGCGTGAAGGCCAAAATTGGTCATCTCCTATCGTTGATCCAAATCACTGTTCGTCCTGAAGTCATACAAGCCATGGCACATTTTTGGTGCCCGAAGACAATTACTTTTATATTCGGTAGGTTTGAGCTAACCCCAACCCTGGAAGAATACAACATCATCACTGGAATGCCTCTTGAGAAAAAGCTTGTCAGGCTATCAATAGGCGCCCTCCCATGGCGCAGGTTAGCACGACTTTTAGGAACTGAAATCCATGTCATGAGACAAATTCTTGAAGGCAACCATAATACCTGTCCACTAGAATTTATGAATGCCTGTTTCCAAAATCAGCCTATGACCCAAAAAAGTGAGATTTTCCTCCTAGCCTTTTTCGGACTCATCATCTTCCCCCATCAAAGAAATGCCATAACTCCTAAGATGGCATGGATAGTTGATCAGATCTTAAGAGGGGGGAATTATGTCAACATGATTTTAACTGAAACATTCTTGTCTTTTAATCGTTTTAAAGACAACTCTCGGAAAAAATCATGCAAGCCTCTCCTGAAATTTTACAAGTTTGGTTCTTTTCTCACCTAAGCGAATTTCGAGACTTCATGCGATCGCCTGAAACAAATGCTTTTGAAAATCCATTACAAAAATTTATGGTTTTAGGACCGTACATTCCCAATCAAAGCTGTTTAAATTGGGTAAGCTTTCTAAGAAACCCAGCTCCTGAGGCATTCCAATGGTGTGCTGGTTGGTTCCATAAAAAAAGGGCCCGTTTTGCTTACATGCGCACTTGCCCAATTCCGTTGCTCGGTCTCACCGGCGCCATTCCCTACTACCCGTATCGGGTAGCACGACAATATGGAGCCCTTCAGGAGATCCCACCGCCTTTCAAGATGATGGTCCCTCCAGTTCTTTTCAACACAAGCCGTGACTATGAATTCGAAATTTCTATTGTTGAGGAAACCTGGGACAAGTGCCATCGTAAAAGGATTGTGATACCTGAAGGGCTTGAGGGAGAAGAAAAAGCCCACCACGCCTCCATGTCCTACATCCACAACCATTGTATCCCGACAAGATGGAAGCCATTAGTCCCTCACTCGGTCGGCGAGCGGCCGGCACGAGCAAGCGAGCTCATGGAGAGAGATTTGGGAATGGACTTGATGCACACCTCGAAACCGGTTCAAGGAAGTAGGCGTCCTCGCAAGAACAAGGCTCCCCGTCACATATAAATTAGCAATCATGTGCCCCTTAGTGTAAATAGTGTGAAAGTTCTGTCTCATTGTTTAGGGACTCTTGTTTAATATCTAGTATTTCATCTTATCTTTTCAGTTTCAAGTTCTAGATGTCAGAATTCTGCAGTCTATGAAATCCTCTTTTGATGAATAAAAAAGCAGTTAGACCATTGCTATGGGTCATTTTTTTGTTTACTTTCATACTCATTCATTATTTTTGCAAACAGTTTATGAATCGCCGGCCACCAGTAGCTCGTGCATGGCCTCATGCACTAGGGCCCGATCAGAATGATGTACAAAATCGCCTTATTAACATTGAAGACGGCGTAGGACAAATGTCCATTGTCCTTCAACAACTCTCAAGACAAATGGAACCCACTCAAGTCAAACCCAACTCTGTAGTTGCCTTAAACGCCATCATGACACCCGCAAATTCGCCTGGAAATAGCCAGTACCATAGACAATTTGAAAGGATCATGAAAAAGTTAAACCAGCTGCAGGAGCAGAGTCCCATGGACCTGTCCAATTACACCAGCATTGAGATCCCTGAAAAACTCAAAGCACCCGAATGCGAAAGGTATGCTGATACCTCCCGTCTAGAGACCTACTTGCAAGCTTACCTGGTTCGAAGGATGATTCAATCGTACCAATCGAACTTGATTGGCCCTGCCTTGCGATGGTACATTGTTAGGAAGATTAGTCCCCTTAAAACTTGGAGGGAATTAATTCATGTTTTCCATCAAGAATACGATATTGACATCACCCCTGACATCACCTTGCCCTACGAAGAGCCAATGATTGCGGAGCACAAGGAGCTGTTAGCCGCTGAGATAGGAGAGGAGCATGTCAATGAAGCCTTGCATGATAAATGGGCAGTTGAGCAACATCCTGTTACTGGAAAATTTCCCACTAGGAAAGGCAAGGAGCTTGTGTACGAGGTCAAAGACACAAAGTCCGTTCAAGAGTGGGGCACAACTGGACAACTCCCCAAGCTTACTCCAAGAGCTAGGGTCCAAAGAATACCAACCCCTATCAACCTGGAAAGTGAATCAGACAGTGAAACTCTAATGTCTCTCACTTCCCTTGACAGAATCAAGTTAGCAAAGTGAAGGGCCTTACTCAAAAGGTCTGGACCAAAAGCTAAGAAAAGAAAGCCCAAGCAGATAGATTCAGCATCTACCGACGAGCCACCGCACCAAAGCTTTGAACATTCCCAAGAATACAACTTTGAGGGCCACCATCCTCTAGAGTACAATCTTGAAGACTTCCCGGCCCTAGAATACAATCCCAAAAACTTCCAGTGTTATTTCAACAATGAAATTGACGATTCATCGTATAACTATTTCCTACTCTCATCCGGAGATGAAGGCCCGTCAGAAGAAGAAGCATACGTCTTTATCCGCTACGATCCTAACGAAGTACTAAGCTCGTCCTCTGACCATGAGGATAGCTTCAATGCTTCATCCTCATTCGGGAATTTTGACCAAGAAGAAAGCAATGGAGTAATCTCGGCAGAATCCAACTTCCCTGAAACAGAAAAATTCACCACTACAACAGATATGCAGTGGGAAAACCAGCGGCCTAGCCAAGACATACCCGGCTCGTCTTGCCCTCGTAGGATCATGACCCCCATAGAAATGTGGATACCTGATCTCTGCAAGTATAACGGCACAACTTGTCCTGTGGCCCACTTGCAATATCTCCATGCGGAAATGAGTCGGTACTATGGCCCGATGTCGTTCACAACTCAGGCATTCCAAGAAACTCTTACGGGGTCTGCATTGCAATGGTTCATCACAGCAAATATTTATCTCCTAAAGGATTGTAATGAGCTGACTTCCACATTCTTGCATCAGTACCAAAGCCAGATTGGAACTGAATTGCCATGTGAGAGTTTGGCTCACTTCACAAGAAGACCAATGGAGGATTTCCAAGCATACGCAGGGAGGTGGAGAGCTTTCATGATGCAAACCTGCCCTCAACTGGTTGAAGAGGAGTTAATGAAGCAGTTCATAGAAGCTTTATCCTGCAAGCATCGCTGTTGGCTGCATGGGTTACACTTCCATAGCTTTAGCGATGTAGTCATCGCATGCGAATACTTCGAGTCTACTGAAGGCGAGGAATTCAAACACGCTTAGCTTCAAGACCAGCACTATCAAAAGCACTCCTTTACACAGGAGTTTTCATGGGTTTTACTCGTTTTTGTAATTTCATATTTCTTATCTTGTCTGGTGTGCTACTGTTGTATTTTCCATTCCAAGTACTCTATTGTATAGTTTTAATGTTTTGTTTTAAGAGCATGAGGCGGTACTCCAAACTAGCCCAATGATGTTATCTAACCATGAAAAGAAAATAGCATCCAAGGAGAATACTAAGGGCTGAGCTTCCTCATGCTTTTTCTCCCTCAAAGACGTATTTTGAAAATAAAAAAATATTTCATCACCCAAAAGCTTTTGTTAAAACAAGATGATAAATTTAACCATGTTTGTCTTTCTGACTCATTCACTTCATGTCTCAGAAGATCATTCCCATCCCCTTTGACTTAGTGTGACATGGGGCATTTGAAGCAAGCGCATCAGGCGAACTCACCAAATTCAAAGACACCCTACCAAGAAAACAGGGGCAAATAGAAAGAATCATCCTACACCAAAAGAGGGTAAGTCTTATCTTCTGAATATAATTTGGAAATGATGTCTTCTCTCTTCTATTTACAGGATACAAAAGATGAGACGTAATAGGTACATGCATAGAGTTGAGATCGAAGCATCCATGACATACCTCACTCCTGCCCAGCTCCATCCTAAGCTAAAAAACTATCTTGTTGCACGACGCGCCCAAACGGCTAGATGTTACAAAGTATCAACTTCAACATAAGGAAGGAGTTCCTCCTCTTCCTTTTAAGTGATTACTTGTCAACAGGAGAAAATCTAGACAATCAAGGCGATCTATAGCCCCACACCCTGGACAATAACTTTGGAATTTAGAAGCTTCACTCCAGACGCATATTTTCGCAAGAAGTAATTGCCATAAGAGAATTGGAGGTTTTGATTGCCCATCTCAGATTCCATAGAAGCTTGAAGTACATGACTTTGCTCAATGCTGCTAATGGTCATATAGTCAAAGACAGAAGGAGAAATTCCACAGAAGGAAGGCATTGAAGATGAATCAACGACCAGCAATCATGCATACATGGTCATAAATGAGGGAGGCCAATTGAAGGAAACATTGAACTATGCTAAGATAGAGAAGCCGTCATCGACATTCAAATATCCTTAGGAATCAACAAATACAAACTTTGGGAAATGGTAACTTGGTATCATTTCCAATACTCCCACTACTCAAACCCGCTTTTAACATATTTTCCCTATTGACAGGAAGCATCGGAATTCAAGAGCCCAACTTGATGGTTAGGTTTGGCAAATTGACATTGGCCAAGCTAGTATGTGGAAATGACCCACATCAAATTCACCTGATTTCGTGTAAAATGATGTGTCATCCAGGAGCCAATATTTGACCTAACGAAGCAAGGGATATAGGACTTCGTGTCCCCCTCTCACCTCAGGTTCACCCAATCGGCTGCAAACCAGTGAAGGGTAAAGTTGTATCGATTCCAGTTATTCGACTCTTGAAAGAGTTCATGACTAACACATTCCCTCTTGTTTGTTGTAGGATCACTGGACTGTCAAAAGCAAAGATAACAAATCAATGAAAGGCATGACAGACTCTCCTAAGCAAAATGGCGTCTCAAGTATTGCTAAAGCAAATGACAGAGATCCTTCAGGCCTTAATTCACTTTTAATTTTGGCCCTGTTGATTGATCCATTTTCAGCTTCTTCTCTGCAAAAAGCAAGAGTAGAAATTCTTGATCAGATTCCCAATCCCTGGTTGATCCTTCATATGTCATGTCCCTAACCAATATGAGTAATCTATTGACACTCATTTGTGAATCACCCTTTTGTAAATATCTCTTTTAATGTTCAAGTTTCAACACATTTGTGAATACTGTTCCACCAAGTAAACACCCCTAAAGCTGTTAATAAGTTCTTCTTGAGTAAAAAACCATTCATTTATTTTGAGAATACAAACTCCATCACATCATACACTGCATGCATTTTTCTAGGTGAATTATGCATGATGATTTTGTCTGTCTAAATCATTGATTTTATTGAGAATTATTAGAATAAACAGCTGATTGAAGAATACAAGATTGATTGAGCATGTCGGATGAGGTGCGTCAAAATGATGACAGGCAAGCCATATCCTACACATAATCCCCCATCTATACACTTGTGAGATAAGTGCAAAAAAATTCCATGACTATAGGGTAAAGAGTTCTCTCACGAATGGTACGATGATCAAAGCAGTGAGAGGCATTCCTTCACTTACTTTGAGCCCCATACACTGACAAATTTCTACTATACTCCCGACAAAGAACCACCCCACACCGGGGCAAGTCGAAAGCAAATCAGCATCACAAGGTGAGAAAGGGGATAGAAATTTTCTTGCCTGCACTTGCATCAATCTTCGAGTGTCTTTATTGCATATGAACACTCGCGTTAATTTAAGTGCCCTAAAGTTGTGAAGAGCAATTCTTTATTTACGCACTTGTATCCATGGTACAACTCAATTGAGTTTGTAAATTCACCCTCACATGAAGGCAAAGCGGAAGCCACTGTTGTTGGAGCAGCATAATCAAAAGTGCCAACAAAAAATGAAAACTCAATAGTCTAACAAAGGCATTTGCTTCAACTTGTCAAGATCAGTTCCTCAAGCAACAAGAGCAAAAACTAGGGCATAAAAAAGCAGTGTACCCGGTAAGAGCAAGGTCAATGCCCATGAATGAAAAATTGAAATGAGAAATAGGGGCATGAAAAAAAGCAGTGTGCCTGGTAAAAGCAAGGCCAATGCCCCAAACAAAAACACAGTCATTTGTATTCCTAAGAGAAATTGTTGTTATGGTCCATAGAACCTCCATCGGATCGTGAGAAGAAAGACCGGTGACAAATGCCAAGGCAATCACCAGCTCTCACCCTTTTACACATGAGCCAAATCTATGTTGCATCCCATTGTAAAAGTCTCTTCAGACTAGGGGCACTTCAATTAATGTAAGATCTCATATGTCTATAAACCTCGCTCGAAGAAGTACGGGCAAGATTACTCTATCTCTTTTCGCAGGATTCTTGACTTCTAAGCCCGGAGACAATCGTGCGACACTCCATTCATAAGCCTTGACCTTGATGGTCCCCTTCGATGAGCCATTGGCCAAGATTTCATCACAGTTTCAACAAAGACCTCTCACATTGGTAAAATCGTACTGTTTGCGAGAATACTCGGACCCCTGTTGACATGATGACAGTGAGATAGTGTGGTCCTTATAAATCTTGCATCAATGGTTAGGATAGCTTTTTCCATGAGAGTGAGTGAAAAGTCCTTTCAGACTGAAAGTCCCTCATTTGGCATGCTCAAGACATCTACATTCTAAATGAATGTTGTCTCTCAAAATCTTCCTCAATGGAAATCAAAAGATGCAAAACCGACAAAATTATCATGCATGAATCTCATTTGAACTCATAGCGTATACAATCATGTGTGCATATTGTGCAAATAGCATACTCTCTTCTTGACACTCGACCTATTCGAGTCGTCCATTGAGTTTGGGTGTTTGTAATTGTCTAAGTATCCCCTTATCTTTGAGTACCGGCCACTGTTCGGATACTCCATTTTCCTGACACTCGACCTGTTCGAGTTGTCCCCAGAGTATTGATACTTGTGACTGACCAAGTATCTGTTTATTATTGAATACCTACTGCTGTTTAGGTATCCTCATATCGTCAAGTACCCATCGTTGTCCAGGTACTTCCTTTTCATGACACTCAACCTGCCCGAGTTGTCCCAAAATAATATAGCAGCTGTTCAAGCATTCCATTGCTTTGCTTGGCACCACCGTCCAGGTATGTTTTCTAGCACTTGGGTCAGCCTGAGTGGTCCCAGATCATATCACTAAATACTTGTGTTCATCCAAGTATTCCAGTGCTTTGTACACCTGTGGCTATCTAGGTGTCCCACCTCTTTAAGTGCCTGCAGCAATCCAAGTAAGCCTCATACCACAGTCAAGTTTATAATACCAGGAGGTGAGAGACCTTCATGAATATTCCAGGTACGTCCTCGATATTCCCAATTACCAGGAGGTGAGAGACCTTCACGAATATGCAGGGCACGCCCTCGATATTCTCATTTACCAGGAGGTGAGAAACCTTCATGAATATGCGAGGCACGTCCTCAATATTCCCAATTACCAGGAGGTGAGAGACCTTCACGAATATTCCAGGTACGCCCTCGATATTCCCAATTACCAGGAGGTGAGAGACCTTCACGAATATCTCAGGTACGTCCTTGATATTCCCAACTACCAGGAGGTGAGAGACCTTCACGAATATCCCGGGCACGCCCTCGATATTCCCAATTACCAGGAGGTGAGAGACCTTCACGAATATCTCGTGCGTCCTCGATATTCCCAACTACCAGGAGGTGAGAGACCTTCACAAATATGCGGGGCACGCCCTCGATATTCCCAATTACCAGGAGGTGAGAGACCTTCACGAATATCTCAGGTACGTCCTTGATATTCTCAACTACCAGGAGGTGAGAGACCTTCACGAATATTCCAGGTACGCCCTTGATATTCCCAATTACCAGGAGGTGAAAGACATTCACGAATATCTCAGGTACGTCCTCGATATTCCCAACTACCAGGAGGTGAGAGACCTTCACAAATATGCGGGGCATGCCCTCGATATTTCCAATTACCAGGATGTGAGAGACCTTCACGAATATCTCAGGTACATCCTCGATATTCCCAACTACCAGGAGGTGAGAGACCTTCATAAATATGCGGGGCACGCCCTCGATATTCCCAATTACCAGGAGGTGAGAGACCTTCACGAATATCTCAGGTACGTCCTTGATATTCCCAACTACCAGGAGGTGAGAAACCTTCACGAATATCCCAGGTACACCCTCGATATTCCCAATTACCAGGAGGTGAAAGACCTTCACGAATATCTCAGGTACGTCCTCGATATTCCCAACTACCAGGAGGTGAGAGACCTTCACAAATATGCGGGGCACGCCCTCGATATTCCCATTACTAGGAGGTGAGAGACCTTCACGAATATCCAAGGCACGTCCTTGATATTCCCAATTACCAGGAGGTGAGAGACCTTCACGAATATCTCAGGAGATGAGAGACCTTCACGAATATTCGAGGCATGTCCTCAATATTCCCCTTTACCAGGAGGCGAGAGACCTTCACGAATATGCGAGGCACGTCATCAATATTCCCAATTACCAGTCGGTGAAAAACCTTCATGAATATCCAAGGTACGTCCTCGATATTCCCAATTACCAGGAGGTGAAAGACCTTCACGAATATCTCAGGTACATTCTCGATATTCCCAACTACCAGGAGGTGAGAGACCTTCACAAATACGCGGGGCACGCCCTCGATATTCCCATTACTAGGAGGTGAGAGACCTTCACGAATATCCAAGGCACGTCCTTGATATTCCCAATTACCAGGAGGTGAGAGACCTTCACGAATATCTCAGGAGATGAGAGACCTTCACGAATATTCGAGGCATGTCCTTAATATTCCCCTTTACCAGGAGGCGAGAGACCTTCACGAATATGCGAGGCACGTCCTCAATATTCCCAATTACCAGTCGGTGAAAAACCTTCATGAATATCCAAGGTACGTCCTCGATATTCCAACTACCAGGAGGTGAAAGACCTTCACCAATATCCCAGGTATGCCCTCGATATTTCCCAATTGCCAGGAGGTGGGATACCTTCACAAATATCCAATGTATGTTCTCAATATTTCCAATTATCAAGTACCCCTTCGATACTTGTGAATGCCGAAGTATCCCCCAAGAATTCATACTTGTGATCATCCAAGTACCTATTCAATGCCTATGGTCAGCCAAATACCCATTTTGACGCCTGCAAATGCCTAGATACCCTTCAGGTTAGTACTGGTGAATATCCAGGTACTCTTTGATATGCTTGTGAATGTCCAGGTATCTTCCAGAATTGATGCCCCGAGAATGGTCGGCGCATCTTCCCGAGAAAGGTTGGTTTCCAACTGGTGTCTTCGACAGAAGTCAGATGCCCCACAAATCGATGCCCTGAGAAAGGTCGGTGCATCCTCCTGAGAAAGGTCGGTTTCCAACTGGTGTCTTCGACGGAAGTCAGATGCCCCACAAATTGATGCCCTGAGAAAGGTCGGTGCATCCTCCCGAGAAAGGTCCGTTTCCAACTGGTGTCTTTGACAGAAGTCAGACACCCCAACAAAATAGATGCTCTGAAAAAGGTCAACGCATCTCCCGAGAAAGGTCGGGTATCAACTGGTGTCCTCGATACAAATCAGGCACCCACAAACGAGATGCCCTGAGAAAGGTCGGTGCATCTCCTGTCATAGCGACCGAAGAATGGTTTGGGTCCGAGACAAATCACTGATTACTCCAACAGGCGACCGAAGAAAGGTTCGGGTCCTAGACAAATCATTGATTGTTTTAACAGGCGACCGAAGAATGGTTCGGGTCCTAGAGAAGCAATTTCCCATCACGGCGATCAAAGAATGGTTCGGGTCCGAGACAAACCACCGATTACTCCAACAGGCGACCGAAGAATGGTTCGGGTCCTGGAGGAGCAATCTCTCGTCAAGGCGACCGAAGAAAGGTTCGGGTCCTAGACAAATCACTAATTGTTTTAACAGGCGACCAAAGAATGGTTCGGGTCCTGGAGAAGCAATTTCTCGTCATGGCGACCGAAGAATGGTTCGGGTCCGAGACAAACCACTGATTACTCCAACAGGCGACAGAAGAGTGGTTTGGGTCCTGAAGAAGCAATCTCCCGTCAAGGCGACCGAAGAAAGGTTCGGGTCCTAGACAAATCACTAATTATTTTAACAGGCGACCGAAGAATGGTTCGGGTCCTGGAGAAGCAATTTCCCGTCACGGCGACCGAAGAATGGTTCGTGTCCGTGACAAACCACTGATTACTCCAAACAGGCGATTGAGGAATGGTTCGGGTCCTGGAGGAGCAATTTCCCGTCGAGGCAACCGAAGAAAGGTTCGGGTCCTAGACAAATCATTGATTGTTTTAACAGGCGACCGAAGAATGGTTCGAGCACTAGAAAAGCAACTTCCTCATATCACCAAGTAAGATGACACCTTGATACTTGCCAAACTTGGGGTTCACGCGCTATCTCACTCACTCCCGGTAAGTAACTACAGGTATCTTCTTATCTGTCTTAATATATATAATGTTATATTGCTCTTTTTTTACATAGAACAATAGGTTCCAAATAAAATATAATCCACTACGCATATATAGCCAAAATTTAGGCATCATTTTGTCTTTGAATGCAACCTCTGCGAGCTCACCTTCAAAGAGGGGCAGCTGTTGACGCCTAAAATTAGGCTTTATTTTATTTGATTTTCGGATAATAAACGAAAAAAAAAAACGAAGCAAAAAAAGAAAAGCAAAAACGGAAAAGAAGAAGCAGCCTCCGCATGGGCCCTCGGCCCATTTCCGCCTCGGCCCGGCCCCGCCAAGTCGTCTCCTTCCTCGCGCCCCTGCAGAGCACGCGCAGGGGGCGCGACGGAGGGGAAGGGGATGGACGGACGGTGATGGGACGTGGAGCAGGGGGAGCTGGCGTCGGATGGGACGCCGGTTCGGCCGGCGAAGGCCGTGGCGATCGGCGGTCGAACTCCGTCAACCGGCCGCCCCTCGCCTATAAATACCTCCCCCCCGACGACGACGAGGGACACGGAGATCGCGGAGGGAGAGAGGGAGCCAGATCGAGTCGCAGCCCTTGGACACCCCACTGAGAGACTTCGGGGGGCCGAGGGCTCGCGGCCTCAGATCTGAGCCCCGCCAGAAGGAGTAGAGAGAGAGACGCAGGAGAAGAAGAAATCCGCGGGAGGAGGTCTCACTGTCATCCCCACCCTCGTCGCGCCATCATTGCGAACAGGTAACGTGCCGCCTCCGTCGCCGTCGTCGTCTCCGTCACGGTCCAGTCCTTGTCGCTGCCGTAGCCGTCATCGCCGTAGCAGCCGTTGCCGCCGTAAGCCTCCCGTTACCGCCGTAAGCCTCCCGTTTTCCCCCTTCGGCGCCGCGGATTCGCAAACCCTAGGGTTTGCGATTTCCGGGTCACGAAGCGGGTCCGGGTTTGGAAACTCGGGTCGAGGTTCCGGAGTTGGGTCGGGTAGGGTTCCAAAGGAACCGGGTCGTGGAGCAGGAAGTCGGGGCGGGTAGTCGGGCCGGGCCGGGCGTCCCTAAACGCTCGGCCTCGGCGCCGTTTTTAAAAAAAAAAAAAGAAAAAAGATGAAAAAAAAACTGAGTCGGGCCCGCAACGCGGGCCCGTCCTCGTTCGGGTCGCCGGCTCGGGTCGGGCACACCCATGGATCCGACCCGGGGCGGTTTTTTATTTTAATATAATATTTTATTAATAAATAAATAATTTATTTTCAAAAGAAAAAGAAGAAAAAAATTATTTTCTTTTCAAATATATATATTTTAAAAAAATTTTAATTTCCAAAAAAAAGCAAAAATATCCAAAAATATTTTATTTTCCAAAAATATTAAAAAATGTTTTAATTTCCAGAAAATCGAAAAATAATAAAAAATGATAAAAATATTTTTATTTTCCAAAAAATAAAAAAAATCAAAAATATTCCATATTTTCCAAAAATGCCAAAAATCCAAAAAGGCCAAAAAATTCATGAAAAAGCCAAAAAAATTTAGAAAAAGCCAAAAAAAACTTGTATTTTCCCAAAAATACCAAAAAATCCCAAAAAGCCCCTTTTATGTCCAAAAATTAGAAAATGACCTAAAAAAATGTTTTTCCTCCCAAAAATGCATGGAAAACCCCTCGAACATCCAAAAAAGCTTCAGGGTTTAAACAAGATTAGGTACCGAAAGGGCATTAGTGATTAACTAGTGTAATCAAGTCCCCGATCCTAATTTCTCTGGTTGCACAGGAGCAAGTATTTCTCCCGATACTTCGCTTGGGTTTCTAATCAACCCACCCCAAATTGATTAGTGGCGACTCTATTTCGAAAATCAGCTTGCAGGTTAAAAACATGAACCATTAAGTCGTGAATTGGTGGACTTGGGAGAGTCCGGGCTTAACTAAATTCAGCCGAGCCATTAGCCTCCTTAGGCGTCCGTACCCGATTGCGGGCGCTGAAAAAAAAGAGGTCGCGACATAGGGCTTATACTATCCGGACTGCTTTAAGTTTGTTATACATTTGATTCATCATGGTGGCATTTTAAAATGATATATAGCTTTGAACGCATAAGATATAGAGCCTAGATTTTGAACACTTGCCCATAAAACTATGCGAAACATCCGATCACGCGGAACGATCTATTCTATCAAATACCGACTTTTCCGCTCCTCTCGAAAATTTTAATTATATTTTTTTGCATTCGTACCCACTTTTGATAGTTGATCTCGACTTATGTGATAACACGTTTATCCTGGTCTCAAGGCCAGGTAACTATGATATCATATTGACTTTAAGCAATTGCCAGGAAGATCGCAGACTATATTTTATATTATCATGTAAGCAATGGTGGAGCTTGGAGTAGACACGGACAATGACAAGAGTGGGAACGATAGAATCTTCGAAGTTGATCTTTTCCAACACGCATTCTTATGGCCCCGTGACGAGCTCGAACTATGTGCTGCGTTTCCTTTTCAGAATTTTATTATAACATGTGACTTTCAATTTTAATAACCGATAGCTTTATCTTTTATTTAATCTAAATCTTATTGATGTCTTTTTTCATCCCAAACATCTAAAACTCTAATAATATGTACTTATCGACACGAAAATTCACATATATGGAATTTCAGATAATATTTAAAATTTAAATAATATTCTAAATTTGAATGGTACAGTTTGAAACGGGTAACCATTTCTGACTTGGATAGACTGATCAAGAAGAAAGAAGCCTAGTGGGCAGTGCTAATTGCAGTGAGAGAATATGATAAGGTAAACCAAGGACGACTGCAAAGTTTCTTGAGTAATAAGTCAACACGGTAAGAAATAAAGAAATGAAAAGAATGGTCTTGCCAATTGAATAATTGTTGTTGAATGGATCAACTGTATTTTGAACACCTTAAGTAGAACCTTAAGTAGAACATTGACCCCGAATTTCGATTTTCCAATTGGCTATCAAGCACTGATGATAAAAGTTTCCGGTTAAGGCACTGCTATACGTAATCCAACATTTTATCATACACGGAAAATAAGCTGCCTAGAAAGTTTTACACGGGGAAAATATACACAATTGGTGTGGTTGACTGTATCCTCCTCTAGAACGATTCAATAGAGCCCATAAAGCGTATTACAAAATGTAACAATATCCAATACTGGTTAACATTCAAATTAAAGGTTACAACTACATCTCCATGATTTTAAGCTCTATGACCACAATCCGTGATTACACGTCAAACTTATCTATAAGCGATTATAACTCTTTTGTTGTCACTAGACTCAAATGCATCTCCATAAGTTTAGACTCCATGATCGCTCTCCATGATTCCATAAGACTTCTCAAGTGTAACTTGATCTAACCATTAATCAACATCTTTATTGTCTTTAGATTCTGCCTTCAACATTTGTTTAGATTTATCTAAATGTCAATCGTCGACTAGTCATTATCATATGTTGATAATTGTAGTATGTTTATTGATTGTGTTGGCCATTAACAAGCATTTTTGCTACCAACGACTTGTCGATGGGAGAATCACTCAATATCGAATTTTGTATCAGTGTCATGTTAATTTAAAAGAATGTTAAATTATGTCTTAAATTTGAATCTATATACAATACCCGATATGCACAAAACATGGATATGCTAGAACGAGAAAGAACGTCTGCGGAGCATTCGACGAGGAATGGCGTGTGATAGGAGCTGAAAGAATCCCGCCCTCGATCTGCGCTTCACGTTGGAAACGAAGGCTACAATTCATGGGATTCTTCTCCTTTGTCAGCATGATTTCTGAAGAGTTGATCATCCAAGTTTTCTTCTACGTCATTAAATGCATGCGTAGAAAAGAGTTGGTCAACACTTGCTGCTTCAGAAGCCTATCACGTAGGCGCCGAATTCACCCTCTCTTCTTGGTCATCTTTTGTGGGCTTCTCTTGTTTTTATTAATAAAGAAAGAGGGAAGGCAGAAGGTATTCTACGTGTGTCAGTGCATGCTGGTCATTCGCTCACACGCTATCATTAATTGGATGGAGGCGCATGCTTTGAAGATCGGCACCGTTCTGACAATTGTGGAGTACAAGTTTATTTTGTTTTCTTTCCTCCCCTTCAACCGATAAAAGGTGAAGACGTCTTAAGCTCGAGAGAGAGCGAAAGAATAGAGCTCGGCAGAGAGAGCGAAAGGAAAAGAGCTCGAGAGACCGAGAGCGAGAGACGTGAGCTCAAAGAGATTTGTGTGGAGTCTTAGTCCATTGAGTTGTTTTGTTAAACACCTTGGGTATCGGGTATAAAGTAGGGCTGAGAAACACATGTACTATTTATAATAGATTAATTTACTGGCTCTCCCCGTAGACATAGATTTCGACATTCGGACCGAACCACGTAAATTTCCGATGTCCTTTTCTTTTATTGTTCCTCGTTTTCTTTCGATTGATTTCTATAGCACCCGACTTAATTGTAAATTTACTATCCACTTTCGCTGCGCTGCTAATTAAAATAGACTCGATCATTTTGAGGTGTCCACAAATCATGTTAATTATTATTTGATTTAATTGGTGAGTTTAAGTAGTTGTCTTGTTCAAAGTAGTCATAGATCCTTCTCAAGTCTCATGAACGATCATCGTTTGAGCAATTGCTCTAACCTTAGGAGAACCTTAAACTAGTAAAATAGTTGGAAATTTGTGTCTTGAGAAACTCGTGATTTTAGGTTCGACTCTTAGCCAATTTAACTGTTTTGGGCTATATCTTAAAATAGCAATTCCTAACTAACATGGACATACATGTAGAAGGCACGCCTATGAATAAATTGGAAAATGCATCTAGTTTGATGCGTAAAATCTGGCTCAGTATGTCACTTAAACACTACACAAAAACAGTAATTGCTGGGAATAATTAAATCATGAGAATGTAATTTTGATAATTTGAAAACCATGACAAACACACAAATTAACGCTTAGGGCACACTATGACTATCTACCGTTGGTCAAGGCTACCGTGGATATGGCTCGGTCATGGAGGCCTCCTTTTTCAAGGACTGGTTTGATTTGTTTCTTGATTTGTCGACCTCAGGCACTCTCGAACTGTAATCTTGCGTTGATGACATATCGGACTCGTTGCCGCTGTGCAAAAAGAACGCAGGTTGTGATGGCACTTGGAGTGTGACGGAGTGGCTGTTAAGCATGAGAAGGATTGAGGCCATTGTCGGTCGATTAGCCACATTTTCTTGGACGCACAGTAGACCAATGTGGACACACCTCACAATTTCAGTACTCAAATTAGAAGTTATACAGGGATCAATGATATTTGATATTGTTCCTTCCCTCCAATTCTTCCAAACCTGCAAACATATGACAAACATTGAGCAGATTGATCTCTGAAGCAATATACAAAATAAGAAGATATGTTCTTATACTCACATAGCTTATAAGGACCTCTGTGTTATCGCCCACTTGGAAAAGATTGTTCCTTTGACCACTTACAATCTCCAAAACTAGCACTCCGAAACTGAAGACATCGGACTTGACAGAGAAGTTTCCATGCATTGCATACTCTGGTGCCATATAACCGCTGGGCATCACAATAAATCCATCATATTAGCTCTATAGTTTGCCCATGTTATTTTGGTAAGCATTAGCTACAGGTGGTTGTGGCACTTACTATGTCCCCACGACTCGGTTCGTCTCTGCTTGAGTTTGGTCCAACTCAAACAGCCTTGCCATACCGAAATCTGATATTTTAGGATTCATGTCCGAGTCCAACAAAATATTGCTGGCTTTGAGATCCCTATGAATGATACGAAGTCGAGAGTCCTCGTGTAGGTAAAGCATCCCTCGAGCAACACCCATTATTATTTTGTGGCGCCTATCCCAGTTGAGATTTGCACGCTTCAGGGGATCTACACATTTTGTTGAAAATCACATTCTATAAGAAGTCCCTTGATCATTTCATGAGGATCCGATTTCAGGAATGACAACTTGAGAAACATACCGAATATGAATTGGTCAAGGCTTGAATTGGGCACAAACTCATAAATGAGAAGCCGCTCAACTCCTTCTAGGCAAAAACCAAGGAGCCTGACCAAGTTCCTATGTTGTAGCCTAGCTAATAACATGACCTCATTCTTGAATTCTACTTCTCCTTGGCCAGAATTCTGTGACAGCCGTTTTACTGCAATTTCTTGTCCGTTGGAGAGCTGACCCTAAAATTTCATCAAAGTAGATCCTCATGAGTATCGATATATAATTGAAGCATTTAGAAGAGTATCACATTGATGTCATCTATGACTATTTTGTTGCTTGAATTTCAAATAAAAGTGACTAGAGGATGCTTTGTTAATCAGTACCAAGTAAACAGCACCAAAACCGCCTTGTCCAAGCTTCTTGGAATCAGAGAAGTTATCAGTTGCCGCTCTAATAGTGCCAAAATCAAATTGCAGTGACTCTGCCGTGCTTATTTCATCCTCAACTTCACCTAAAAAGAGAAATATGAAGTCATTCAGAGCATGAATGTCTTTATCATAGTGTTCATAAAAAAAGCTTGTCAAACTTTTAGTACACATAGTTGCACCTGCAGGGATTACTATCAACTTCCTATTTTGGCCTGCTCAATCAGTTTATGCTAACTACATTAAATGAGAAATGTGTAATTGGACATGTCCAGGCGGTACGCATGAATGTAAAGTTCGAAATATCAATTCCATGTTCTGGAATTCTCAACCCAATTTGTTTGGAAAATGTTGGCCTAATTGTCAATATTGTGCTGGTACAAAAGCATAGTAAATAGTCAACTTCTTTAATTTCATGATCCTTTAAACCTCATGCACAGTAGCTGTTCCAATGCCAAAAGACGGACTCACCTTCAACTCTTTGTCTGGGCTGCTTCCTCTTCCTTTTCATTATCAGGAGTATGACAACGCCGATAACAAGAACCGCAGAAGCACTTGTCGCAACTGCAATGATCACAGTCTTCGTTGAACTGCTCTTTCCACCTGCTTGAGCAAAGGCACATCATGTTTAAGATCATTGCTTACCGATTACATAGTAATACACTGGAGAAATCACTCAAGCGCCATTTCGAAGAAACGAAACACATTTTAAACATACATCGCACCATTATTTGATAACTTGAGGGAAATTTATTTGGATTTCTGGATTTTGTCGTTTTACCAAGATTTGTCTAAAGGAGAGCATTAACGCTTGAAAAATAACACAATATTCTCCAGAATCTGAAGTTTTCGGGTATAATCGGTTACCTTTTCAACCACAAGTTCATTACTTTCATGAATTTCTTACGGAAATCAGAGTAATGGCAGTGCAACGGTTTACAGAAACCGAGTGGAGCTAGGAACTACCAATGCTGGTTTGCAAATGCTCAGGTCAAAGATTTCTGCCGAGTTATTAGATGCTCCCCATATGCACATACGGGACCACTATATGCATGAGGAACACCGACGAAAAAAATAAAAGAGAAGAGAGAAAAATTAATGTTAATCATAATTCATTGCTCTATTACTGTGATGGATACGACAACAATCAGGCCGGTCGTTGCCGGGTTGGGCCACCCTCACGGCAGCTGTATTCGAATCCATCCTGCTTTGGTCTTAGTTTTCATTCATTTGATTCTTTAAAAAAAAAATCTTGGTCCGTCCTATCTTATCATTATAAAACACTTGAAAGGTCAGAATACATCCGTCTATCTTTAGGATTAAGACCAAATAATTAGATATAAAAAATATAAAGGATTTTCTTATCTAACTCTATCTCGAGGAATACTTTATGTAATAAGAGATCTTACCAAAACCCTCTGATTAAATGACGTGCTGATTTCTAATTGGTTGCTGATCATTTAATGCATCATCGGTCCAATTTATTTCAGCGCCCAATAAAAGTTCGCCACGTTATTTAAATAAAAAGCTTTAAGTAAAACTTCTTAGAATGTCTAATATTGCTAATCAATCTAATTCTTTTTAACTTCATTTTCAGACGATGAAGCTCAATTAAGGTAAGTTTCGGCCTCTCTTTTCCTTTGACGTCTGATACTGCAAAGTTGTAGTAATAATCTAAGATCTCATGCAAGTGCGTGTCACGAATGTTTCAATTATGGCGTCGAAATTTTCTTTCCCATTTTTTGCGCTGTGTCAAAGAACTTTTTGCGTTTATATTAATTGACAAAAAAGGGGTGAATGACTGACGAGAAGTAAGGAAGATCTGCTAATGATTCATTACCCTAGCCTGGACTTTAAAAATCTCATGACAGCTTGGAGATGCATCAATGATTAGAGTTAGGGACCCATTCCTTCTTTTGTCGAAAATATGGACCAACCCACCCGTGTTTGGCAAAAACGCGTTTATCCAACCAAAAAAATTACATGATCTAAAGAACATATAAATTGAGCATATTTGAACGGTTTACAGTGTAAATGTCATGTGAAATCCACATAATTAATAATTTAGATGATTTTAATCCACTCGAATTATAGAAAAAAATAACACAAACCTGGCGAAGGAGGCGGTGCGTCTGCCGCCGGTGATAGCGGTGTGGGCGACGGCGGAAGTGGCTCGCCGACCAGGTCGAAGAACCGATCATCGGTCTCGTACCGAAACTGGCAACTTGGGGCCATGATCCTCACTCCCATCTTCCCGGCACAGCACTGCCCAAGTCTCCCGATGACTGTCACCAGGCAGTCGCTGCATTGCTGGTCGGTCAAGTCCGGCGTGCATTGTGTCATCGCGTAGATCGTGTTGAAACCCACAGATGTGTTGCCCGTCGCGTACTTCCTCAGCGAGCCGCCGCCCGCCGCCTCGCCCCGCAGACGGTCCAGCAGCGTCTGCAGCGCAGCGTTGTACGTGTCTGGGCTCGTGACGTTGTTGACGTTGAACAGCTGGTAGTCAGGGTCGGTTTTGAGTGTGCGGAAGATCGAGGTGTTGGAGTAACGGACGGTGCAGTTCTCGCTGTAGAGGACCGCCTCCTTCTGGAGGGGGCAGAGATCGCGGATGTCGGAGGCTGAGCCATTGAGGCAGGTGAGGCAGCTCTCGGAGGTGAGGTCGCCGCGGCAGGAGCCGATGACATAGAGGGTTTGGGAGGCGCCGGAGACGGCGGAGGAGGCGTTGAAGAAGCCGTAGGTGAGGGACAAGGAGTTGGTGGTGGAGATGGAGGAGAGGAGGGCGGTGAGGGCGGTTTGGTAGGTGCTGTCGGCGCTGAAGTTGCCGGTCGAACCACAGTACGGCTCTGGGAAGAGATCTTGGGCGTCGATGGTGGAAGCAAACACGACAATAAGCAAGAGACGGAGATTCCGAGGATCCATCTGTTTTTTCGTTTTTCTTTAGTGTTTCGGGTCTCTCCTTGATTAATAGCTTGTGTAGCTCCTACACAAGTTCGCTTGGTCAAATCTGCTTCGCCCACGGCTTTTAATTTGGGGTGGGGGCGGTGGCGGCTTGAATATTGATACGTATGAAATATTTGAATCTTTCTTTGTCTTTGCCAGAAAACCCAGGATTGACCAAATGGAGGCCAGATGAATGTAACTCTTTGACTCCTCAACCAGCCATTTCTATATTTTTCGCAGTCAAACATCTCCTCTTATCTTTCAAAATCTTTTGGCCAGGAGGGAACGTGGGATGTTACAATGAACCAAGGGATAGATAAGTTATGAGCCATGGTAGAAAGGATTGAGAAACACGAAACTCAGCTTTGTGATCAATTTAGAATGTCAACGTTGTCGTCATGGCCGATTATTTGGACGGAGTTAATGGAGTTCGTTATTAATTACACCTCGGTCTCACTGGTAGATGAAGACAACGAGCTAGCAAAAGCCATTGGGGTATCTTTCTTTTTACGAAGCATTGACATACAAATTTCTAGGCATTGCTCGGTGACATCTCTACTCGTGGGATAGCATTCATCGTCTCAAACTAAGTAGTACTGACACTGACACGCGACACGTGACACGACATGACACGCCGATACGTCGTTTCTAAAAAAATAGAGAACTCCGACATGTTAGAACACGTTGGATATTAAATATATATTTTTATATACATAATAAATTATCATTTTTATGTTTATTTCAATCAAATTAATTTGATTTAAATTCATGAATAAATAAAAATAAAGAAGCCTAGAATGAATTTACACTAAAAATGTTAATCCACAATTTATTAATATCATTTATTGTTTCAATTTGACAAATTCAACTCTATTCCAATAATTTATAAAATTTGAAGAAAAAATAAGCAATCTACATTCTGGACTCGCATGTTAGATATGCTAGAAGAGGAGAAAAGTAACTTAAGCGATAAATTGTGTATCACTGGAAGTAAGAGTTAAAAAAGAAGAGTAGACTAGGTTTTTCTTATTTCTTTATTTATTATTTTTTTTACATATATACATTTTGACATCTCATTTATTGAAAATTTTTAAAATGGACCTTGATATTGGAATCACGTGTCGGAAACTCGTATGTCAGAATTCCGACTCAAGCGTTAGAGAGTGTCCAAAAAGTTGACCAGGTGTTGGATTTTCTGACATGTGTTGACCAAGTGTTTGAGAGTGTCCGAGAGTGTTGAAAAGTGTTGGACACGTGTCGAAGTGTCCGACACGACATGAAGGCTCTTGAAGAGTGTCGGTACTTCATAGGTCTCAAATCAATTGGCATATGCATCGGACATATTTTAGAACCAATTTCTCAACATCGCTAATATCTATTCCACTTAGACATCCTCACAAGCCCCAAATTTTGTTAATATGGAACGAGCAGAGTTTCGATTCAACTTAACCTTGAATTTAAGATGGTTGACACAAACAAACATGTGGAATATTCTTATAACTTTTGAGTAATTTTGCCTTCATGCCCAATACTGCTTCATTTAAGAAGGAATCACCCTCCTTATTTGCTAATTTCACTGACGCCATGTATGAAAACAAAACCAATGTTTGCTAGACGGATTATTACCCGACCGAAAGACATCCGCTGCATTGTTGAAAACCTCCAAAAAGTCTTTAAAGACCTTAATAACCCACCAATCTTTTGGGCAATGAGGAGAGACCGATATTTTCGCTATGATTGGTGGAGTGTGCAACATCTTATTCGTGAAATTCCAGCAATTTGCTACTTTAGCATAACAACAGTCTAACGTAATACGCCACATATGAGACGTGAGCTACACTTCATTATTTCCTGCTTGGTTTTGCTCGTTTTGTATAACGTAACTAACGCGAGCATAGAATTTTTCTTGCTAAAACATTTCTCGTCATTGAGTGAATTATTATTGCAAGAAGTTTGAGTACACCTAGTATTATTCTTTCTCCAAGATCATATCGAAATGTAGATAATTGTCAAAAAAGTCTTATATTTTTTGTTCAACACCCAATTCAGTTCTAAATTTTTTGATGATTTGCCAATTTAGTTATTAATATTTTAATTGTGCCAATTTAGTCTTAAATTTTTTAACAGTTTATCAATTTAGTCATTCCCAGTAATTTTGGCTAGATACCATTGACGTGGTAGTTTAGTTAGTGTAGTTGTCTTATGTCATATGGTTGGCGTTGACATGGAAATTTTTTGTATTTTTGTATTTTTAATTTTTAAAAAATTTCTGAATTATTTATTTCTCATTTATTTCTTTTACTTTCTTTTTCTTCTTTTCTTTTCTTTCTCTCGTCCGCCGAGTCACTTTGGCCAATCTTGGTCGCTACACCTTTGCCTATACTTGGTCAAGGGTTAGGATGCCCTCGCCTATGGCCGGTGAGGGAGTTGTGACCCTCGCCTAGTCGAGCAGTGACCTCACTAGAGAGTAAGAAAAAAGAAAAGAAAAAAGAAAAAGAAAAGAACAAAAAAATATGATAAATTCAGGACAATTAAATTAAATTTAAAAATTGCAAAAATTATTCATGTTGGCACTAGCTATGCCAAGTAGGATGATTGTCACTGACTAGATTGTTATGTCAATGATTTCTAACCAAAATTGGCCGGAAGGACTAAATTAATAAATGATTAAAAGGTTTAAGATTAAATTGGCAGATCGTAAAAATGTTTGGGATTAAATCGACAAATTATTAAAATATTTGGATTGGATTGATAAATTATCAAAAAGATTTTGAATTAAATTGATAAAATTGAATGATTTAAGATTAAATTGACCGTTGAACAATAGGTTTACGATTTTTTTTTGGATAGTTTTCCAACTCGAAACGTCTAATGGGTCTAGAGAACCTTCTTCCCACTTATCAACTAACAACAATTTTTTTTTTTTTTTTTTTTTACAGATGTTAGCATTAACCTTTTCCTTTTCAAACTTCCCCCTCTCGCTCGATAATCGTCCTTATGTTGAAAACTTTTTGAACGAATTAGAATGGTGTTCCTGAGGCGAATCATGGGTTTTGGTTAACTTCAACGTGCAATATCAACATCAAATTTGTGTTCAGGACGTTTGCTTTCCCGACCACTTAAAATAAGTTTGTTATATAGATAATTCATCATGGTAGCATTTTAAATGCTATATAGCTTAGAACACATAACATAGAGCCTAGATTTCGAACATTTGCCCATAAAGTTATGTGAAATATTCAATCATGTACAACGAGATGTTCGATCAAATCCAGACTTTTCTGCTCCTCTCTAATTTTTTTTATAATATTTTGTTTTTTTGCATGAATCATCAGGGCCTCTCATCATTGATCTTGACTTATGTGATAACAAACTTATCTTTGCCTCAAGACCGGGTCTCTACTATTCCATGTTGACTTTAAGCAATTGCTATGAAGGTTGCAGTCTATATTGTATAATATATCTTATGACCGATGATTGAGATTGGAGTTGACACGGACAATTACGAAAGTGGAAACAATAGAATCTTCGAAGTTGATCTTTTCCAACACGCGTCCTTATGGCCCGGGTCAAAGCGCCCTTCCGTGACGAGCACGAACTATGTGCTGCGTTTTTTTTTTTTTTTTTTTTTTTTTTTTTCAGAATTAACCGTATATTCATTTATATGGAATTTTAGGTAATATTTAAAATTTTAATAGTATTCTAAATTTGAACGGAACAGTTTGAAAAGTGGTGATCATTTCTGACTTAGACGGATTAATCAAGATCAAGGACACCTAAAGGGTATTACTAATTGGAACGGGAGAATAAGATACGGTAAACCAAGGACAATCGCAAAGTTTCTTGAACAATAATTCAACAAAGTAAGAAAAAAAATGAAAAGAAAGAACTTGCGCATTGAATAATTGTTATTGAATGGAACAACCGTATTTGGGATTCCTAAGTAGAACATTGACCCCAAATTTCGATTTTTCAATTGGCTATTAACTACTGATTATAAAAGTTTCTGGTTAAGGTACGGCTATATGTAGTCTAGCTTTTTCACATACATGGCAAAGAAGCTGCTTAGAAAAGCTTTTCGCAGGGAAAGTTACTTACTAATGTGAAAAACTTACTTTCTCTATGATTAATTGAAACTTACTAACATCAAAAGTTAGTAATTATTTGGATGTGAAAGTAAAGTGTTTCTAGGTAGAAGTGCATCAAGAGTTCTAATGCAACATTCTGAATTCCACTTAAGCTTCGTTTGTTTCGTGAAAAATGAGTGATTTAGAAAATATTTTTCCGAAAATTATCCTGTATCACATACAAAAAGGATAAATACTTTCATGGTTCACCCAAAATTTTGAGATATAAATTATTGTCAATAAAAAAAAAATTTGTCGTTAATTACTTTTTTCAATCTATATAAAATATGATTTCTAGGAAAACATTTTCCAAATTATTTATTTTCTGCAAAACAAATGGACCCTTAACTTCCTTTAGACATTTCTTATTCCAGGACGTTGATCTCCTATTCTCCCCAACTTTGCATGAACCGGCACAAAGTGGATCAGCCTCGGCACTGCTGAGTACAAGATATCATCAGCTTCAGAGTCCTTTTCATGCCTATTCGGATTACAACGCGGGCGAGTCTTGCTTGCAATCCGACATAACCATCGGTGAGAAGCCGTCTTGGGCTAGTCTTAAACAATCTGTTAACTTCTCTATCGAGGAAAACCCATCTTTATTGTGGCTTTTACGAGAGGGCCATCGGAAACAAAGTTCATGGGCGATCTCTCCGTGAATGATGGCGCCAAATGCAGCAACAATACCACTTTAGAGGCCCGGCACGGGTGCCTAGATAGCAAACAGGTCACGATTCGGCGTGGTGAGAGGTTGATTTTCAACTCCATTGACGGACTTCTGCATACTAAATTAAAAAAAAAAAAAGGTAAACTTTGTAGTTACTAATAAAGGAAAAATTATCCCAGACATTCTAAAACTGCTAGCAAATACAATTATGAACCTTTCTAGTTTGCTAATTTTGTTATAAACCTTTTGATAATATACCAATTTAGTCTTTCCAATTCGCCAGAAATTTCTGATGTGATGATTTCTTTAATTTTTTTTTTTAAATTTCTGAATCTCTTATGAGTAGATTATATTTTTTCTTTTCTTTTTTCTTTTTGCCATTCACTTCCAGAAAGGGCCAGTGAGGGCCATCGCAGATGGCTGTGACCCTTGCTCCCCGTTGTTGAGGGCGTCCATCCACGATGGTCCTTGCTAGCCCTTTCTAGAAGTAAATCGGAAAAAGAAAAAAAGGAAAAGAAAAATTCAGAAAATTCAGATTAATTTTACTGTAATTGTTTACGTCAGAACCGGCCATGCCATATATGACAGCTAATGTCTATGTCAACGATTTCTAGCAAATATTGATCAGAATGACTAAATTAGTACAGTTGAAAGGTTTAAAACCAAATTAATCATTGTACGTTAGATTTAGGGTTTTTGGATAATTATTCTTTCTAATAAGAATAATGTGAGATCAACCATGAATCTTTTTATTTATTTCAATCTAAATCCATATATTCACTCTCTATCTTGAAGTTACTTTTCCCTCTTAAGTCTTGAGCTACCGGTAATTTCAGTTGCATCTTTTCCCAGAAACATTTCGGCGTTGCGTCCCATGGTTCTATTGCTTTTTAATTTAGATTAGGTTCTCCTATGTTTTTGACTAGGACACCAACATTTACCTCAGTAGTCAGCTAGTTATTCACGCTTTTTCTTGTCTCTTCTTGAGTATTAATTCATCAATCAAAACACTCAATTAAGACTAAAACTCCGTATGTTTTGTGGGAATTTTTTGGTCGGAAATTTTTTTCATCATTTTCAAGTATTTGATTGCTTAGAAATATGAGTTAATGGATATATATATAAATTCTCTCTTTTGCAAATGAAACCATTTTCTCAAATAGGATTAGATTTTAGTGCTAGGATTAGAGAACTTGGCACTTGGATATGGGAATCTTAATGCTTGTGCCTAGTCCTTGGTGGTTAGGCTTGGATCCATGGAGGCTAGCTTGGCTCTCTTGAGGTATGATTTGAGACATCAATGCCCTTGCTTGAGTCATTGTTGCCATGCTCGAGTTGCCAATGCCATGCTTAAGTATTTGGCTCTTGCATCCAAGTTACTGGTGCTTGAGCTAGGGTCCATGAAGGCCTAGCCCAATTCCTAGGTAGTTAGGCCTACGGCTGTAAAGGCTAGGCCTATCAAGTCCCTTTATGTCAAGCCCAAGACTTGATGGGTAGGGGTGTGCAACCGGACTGGGTCAACCCGGTTCCCGGATCGGCCCACCCGGAAAACAGGGTCGGGAACCGGTTCCGGTTAAAACCGGTCCGGGAACCGGTTCCCAAAGTTCAGATCCTATTTGAACCGGTCCGGGAACCGGTTCCGAGGGAATACCCACTCGGGAACCGGTTTGATAACCGGTTTTTAAGACAAAACCCTAATTCATTTCTAACTTTCTATCTTTACTCTCAACAAGCTCTCACAGTCACCTCCGCCGATCCATCCGAGTGCTGCGCCACTGACGCTGCTTC
This sequence comes from Eucalyptus shirleyi, assembly GCA_017140165.1. Taxonomy (NCBI): domain Eukaryota; kingdom Viridiplantae; phylum Streptophyta; class Magnoliopsida; order Myrtales; family Myrtaceae; genus Eucalyptus; species Eucalyptus shirleyi. The sequence goes on from CM029450.1 coordinate 46,154,675, forward strand.
CGCTCACCCACCGTCCTCCAGATCAGGGCCTCCATCTTGGTCCCAGCCATCCTCGCCGCCTCGGCGCCGTTAGAGAGAGAGCAGGTTTCTGGAGAGGTTGAAAAGAGGCTTCCCGGGGCTCCCTTTGCTATGGTTTTCTTCGTCTGAAACCAGAGAGTGGTTGGCTAGAGGAGCAAAAAGGGATTTGATTCTCTCAAGGTCTGAAGATCCCTTTTCCGATTTGGTCACTCCTTGTGGGATCTGGGGAAAAAGTTGCCCGGCAGATCCATCGGTAGCACGCGCGCTCGAGTGAGAGCGAGAAGCGAGAAGAAACGCGGGTTTTGTTTGGTAAAGGTCCTTTTTTTATTTTCTTGGTTTCTGGGTTTTCAGCGTCTCCGGAAAAAGCTTTTGAATTGCACTGCGTGAGATCTATTCGGCATTTTGGGTTGATCAGTTGATCCTTACATTCCATCGATTGAGGGCAATGTTTTCGTGTTTTTCGGGTTCGAGAGAATCTCTTTGGGGTGGCATTGTGTGGTGTAAGTAGGATTGTTATGATTGCATTGCTTTCGTCATGACTTGCTTCCGATGCTCTTCATCGATTGTTTGTTTTGGGTTGGTGCTCTAAGGTTGTGGGTTGATGGTTTTGAGTTGGGATTTGCGGATCTTGGGGCAATTCTCAAACTTTTACAAACAGGGTAAGGTGTTTCTAAAATTGTTTTTGGCGTTTGATTGATGCGTGTTTCTTTTCTTAGCTTGGTAATGGGCAAATGTCAGGATGGGTTGTTTGGCTAGAATGAATATACGACAGAGCTGGTAAATTTCCTCCCTCCCCAGCGTCAAAATGTGGATTATATGTAGTTATGGTGTTTTTGTCTGAATTGTGTTTCTTGACAAACGCCGCCAAGTTTTACTTTGGCTTGGCCAAATATCAGCCAGTTCATTCAACCACATGGTCATTTTGGTGAATTATTTGTTCTCGTCCGGTTAATATAAAGATACGGCAATTTTTATGCAAAACGGGTTCTAATATAAACAGGGTCGACCCTGTTCCCGGACCGGAAAAACAGGGTAGGTCGGGAACAGGGTCCAATGTAAACAGGGTCGGGAACAGGGTCTAAAAAAAGAGAACCGGTTATAACAGGGTCGGGTACAGGGTCCAAGTCTAGACCCTACCCACCCTGGACCCGATCACCCCTATTGATGGGTGTGCTCGAGTCTCTGGTGATTGTGCTCTAGTAGTGAGCTCTTGTCCCCAAGTCACCTGCCTTGGGGCCCAAGTTTAGATAGGCTGGGCTTGGATCTTTTGAGACTAGGTTCGAGACCTCAATGCTTGTGACCACATTCCTATGGCCATGCCTCAGTACCCAGCTTTTGCACCCATGTCATTGGGCTTGAGTCTATTGAGGCTGAGATTGGTTTCTTGGTGGCTAGGCCTAGGTCGACAAATTTTGCGTCCAATCCTTTAAGGAGAGAGGGGGGGGGGGGAGTAAGACCTTGTGTTCTTGCTTCACTCTTTGATAGCTCGCCCTAGTACTCTATTCATGCGCCCAGGTCACTAGTGTTTGGGCCTAGGTTCCTAAAGCCAGTGGCTCAAATTTACAGTGATTAGGTCAAGAAACCCTACCTCCTATGACACGTTAGGCGCTTGGGCTTAGGGACCCCAATGGCTAAGCCTAAATTCACTAAGGCTAGGGCCTAGTCCCTTATGCTTGATTTAGGATCCTTAGTATCTGGATGCAGGATTCGGCTATTGGGCTTGAGTTCCTCGAGGATAAGCCCACGACCTTGGTGTCCATGCTTGGATCTTTAGTGGTCATGCCCAAATCCCTAGAACCCAAATAGCTAAGATTGAGTCCTCGTGGTTGGGTCCAGGCCCTTGTGCCTTGGCCTGAGTACCTTAAGGCTAAGTGTCACGTCCCGACCCTTCGAGCACGTGCCCATCCTCGCTTGGTTGATAAAATAGCGATGTCTTAGGACGCACCGTTGACCCATTCATTTTAATATACATATGTAGAAGCAGATAGATAAATCCCTAGACAATAAAATAATGTGATAGGAAAGCAGGGCTGTAAAATTTCAAACCACACTTATATACATATACAACACAACCAGTTATATATAATACAAGTTGACCCAAACTTTGTTTATTCAAACACACAAGGTTTATCACGTATGGGTGAGGGTCAAACAACTATGGCTCCTCATCACTTTCAATCTCCTCTGGCTCCATCTCCTTGTCCTCATCCTCGACAACCTCCCCTTCTTCCTTGCTCCAATTGGCACCCTTAGCTGAGTACACCAGGGAGTCGGAATCACCCGCGAGTCTTGGATCCTTTGCATCCTCTACCGCTCCACCTTCAGGGTCTGCTGTACCTTTACCAAAAGCCTTCTCCAAAATGTACAAAGGTACACTAAACTCCGGTATAAGACCCTCCCTTCATCCATCCTGGTACTGACGATACCATGATTGATACTCATGAGGCACATGGGTGGGTCCACCCATGTCAACCCAGATAATGGATTTCACTAAAATATACTCTAATCTTTCAGGGTGGTGATGTGTCGGGATATGATGAGCTATCTCAAAAATATCCTTCGATATACCAAACTGCTCGGGAGGAGCGGGAGATGCTGCCATTTACAGACCTTAAATGTTGTCCCACAACGTGGTGAGACTATGTCTTAGCAAGTTTTACTCCCTATGACTCGATTAGGAAGCCAAAACGCCCTATAGGCTACCTAAGCATAACACAAGTCTGAGGATTTACCTTGGCCTCAGTCTCTCCCTACAAGTCAGTTCAATTTATAAATACCGACAGGCATAGCACCCAATCAAATCAGATCGAACTATCAATCAATCGACCTCGTTGATTACATGTCATCACGACCATTTCTTGGTCGGTTTATTCAATACTATCTATAAGTCTATTCATATTACGACTACTGCTCCTAAACTGATAAATAGATAATATAGCTCTCTCTAAGTTGATAAATAGTGTACTGCTCTCGCTAAGCTGACATATCGCTCGTAGGTTGATATAATACACTAATAATGCTCTTTCTAAGCTGATCATATTGCTCTTGCTAAGCTGATAAGTATTGCTCTCTTCAAGCTGATTAGGTATACATACTGCTCTCGCTAAGCTGACATATCAAAGCCCTTGGGTTGATATATTATACTGGTATACTATTCTTAATCTAAGCTGACATATCATCCGTAGGCTGATATAGTATACCATATCGAACCATATAATTTCATTTACCATTTTTATCATACTCGATAAGAATATACGTGTGGGTACACGGTTAGCCTTAGCTAAAATATAAGGTTTTCACTTTTGAACCTCCCACTATTTTCAGCAGTCCCAAAATAGATTTTTGGCGCTGTAGACTGGCGCTCAGTAATTTTCCACTCAATTATCAAAATTATTCAAATCTTGAAATAAATACCCACAACCACTAATTTTGCTCAATTTGCACAATTAGGTACTTAATTAAATAAATAGAGAGCACCACTACAATCAGCATGAAATTCCGGTCATGGATCATCTCAGTTGAATTTTTGGAAAATAAATAAATAAATAATTACAGAAAATATTAAATAAATGCAAATAAATGTAATAAATCCAATTTAGGCCCGTTATAGCTGAATTGGATGCCAAAACGGACTTGGAAAATTTCCGAGGTTCGTTTAATAAATACTCGAGTCTATTTACTCGCTAACTACATTGACTAACCACTTAACATGCATCGGTAGCTAATTTAATTTCACTAATTACATCTAACTATCAACCTAAACATGCTTAACCTAAAATAATTATCGACTAAGTGTCATTAAACTACTAAGCGAGGTTTAGTGAGTTAAACTCACCAATTTAATGAACCGTTTGGTTCAATTCGACGGGGACGCAATGAGGACCGACTTTCTCCAAAGCGGGCCTAGGTTTCGAGACCTAGAATCACCTCAAAACGGGCCTTGAAGATGGCTGGAAACCCACCAACTTCTCCTCTGTTCTCAGCTGCAAAACAGAGAAAACAAGGTTAGTTTGGCGAGGTAATGGTGATGGTGGACCGGTGGACGGCTTGGCGAGGTGACTGGCGGCCGAACAGGGTTCCACGGCGGTCGGACAAGCTCCAGCTTGGATTGACCAGAGGCTGAGACATGCGGACAAAAGGATGGGATGGCAAGGATGGCACGGCAAGCTAGCGGACGCGCGAGGCACGCGAATGAGGTGGGATGGGGGACGACGGCGCACGAGCGGCTCTGGCAGGGGCTGGTGACGGCAAGGCAGCTTCGGCTTCTCTCCCTGGGTTGCTGGTGGTCGAATGGCAAGATGAGGAGGGGAATGAAGGGTTCGGCCAGCCAGACTTGGAGAGGAAGGAAGAGACGGCAAGAGGGGGCCACCATGGCCAAACTTTTCCAATTTCTTGTCTCTTTGACCATCCATGGCCATGCATGTCTTCCTTGGCTCTCAATGAGCCAATGCTCATCCACAACCTTTGAAATGGTCCAGTTTGGCTAGGCAAGGGGGGAGCTACGAATTTCAACATTTCTCCCTCAATTGGACACTTAATCTTGTTCAATTCAATCCCATTTGGCCTCAATAAATTCCTATTGAATCAATACTCAAATTTGTATTTATCCTTACCAATTGATCAATCTTGCATCCCAAATGCGCGATAAAAAATGGTCCCTGGTATGTTCCGAGCAAAAACGGTCATACCTCGACTTTTTCCCAAAAAGTTTCAGTTTGTAGAAAAAACTTATGAGACTAAGTCAATGTTCCTAAAGTTTATTGTGACATAACATCTTCAATTTCTGAAATCAAACTCAAATTCGTGGTTAATTTCACTCCGACGTGTTTTTAGCGTGACCTATGCTATCGGGTAACTTTCAAAAAATTTTCAGTGCAAATGATTTGTGGTCGATTTTCTTCGAGCCATAATGAACTCGTTTGACACATTAGTGACTCTCGGTTGTTGCGAAAATCTTGAGAATTTAAATACGGACACAGGGTACCAAAACAATAAGAAAATCAGTCTAGTGCCGCCGACGAGAATTTTTTAATTTAGTGATGTCACCCACGATTAGCCACTCATCTCTGTCGAACCAACTTATCTTTGATCTCAAATCAATTTTTAACTGTGCTGTAATGGCTTTTAAAGATGAACACGATTGAGAAGCCAATTCCTGGTCGAATTATCAAGTCTATTGCCTTAAAATCCCTTAATGGCTTCCCTAGATAGTCTAGTTATCTTGAGAGTGATCAGCTCTGAGAACAGCCCTATAGGCGCGTCAATGAAATGCTTGATTAATTTAATTGAAAGTAGAAGTGAAAAATCCAAGATTTCACACTAGGCCTGGCTTGAGACCTAAGCAGCTGAACTTGATCTCCATAAGTGAAAGAAATATATCTTTTACAATTAGTAAAAGTATTTATGTATGAAGATTTAATTCAATAAAATTTTATCTAAGATTTGATGATATGGCTTTAGTAAATTTGTGACAAATTTATCCTCCATTAATTTCCATTAAATTATATTAATATCATGAAAAATCACAAATTGGTACATCTGTGATAAATATATGATAAAATTCTAAACTCGGTACAATAGTCAACTGCCAAGTGTCATCCAACTTAACAATTTAACAGTAAAATCTAACAGTACTAACAAAGGGTAAATTTGTTAGGTGTTCAAGTTTGGGGGAAATTCATCACAATGTATTGGTTATTTTTTTTTTTGGTGGTATTTTTATTACTTCCCAAACACATAGGCGTATGCTCTTATGCTAAGAAAATAAAAATAAGAAATTAAAAACATAATCGTTTGATCATACAATTAAAATATGTGTTGCTAAATGTGTGTGTTTCGACACCACACAACATAACCACGACACAACTACAACCGTACCAAATAGACTCCAAATCTTCAGGAAAAAATTGAGACTGCATCCTTTTGGAATTAAAATCTCAGCTTGTTTTTTCGCAAGCGTATGACACCATGAGTTGGGTGTGTAAAAAAGAGGGCCCAACCGATCAAAAATTTGATTGGACATTGTGATGGTTTGATTTGGAATTATGACCCAAATCGAACTGAAACGCATTAAACCTTACTCGGTCAACTCTCCAAATTTCCAGTGTCTCCATCCAATTTCCACCACGGCCGGTCTTTTGCCTCCTTCCTCCACCCTAGTCCTTATTCTGGCAGAGTTGACAAAACTCACCACAGTGCAATTCAATTCAGACTGCATAGAGAAATTAAGTTGGACTGCAAGATAGCACCACACCATAGAGACAACATGAAAGAAAAAATCCCATAAACCATGGTCATAACTTCACTCATTTTATTTGTCATGAAAACTTAAGTTCACAATTATCCTAGAATGGCACTCCTCTATATATAATGAAAAGAATAAGAAGAGAGAGAGAGAGAGAGAGAGAGAGAGAGAGAGAGAGTGTAATTAGTTTATGAACATGGTCGAAAAGACATAAACAAATGACAAGGGTGCCCATTCAAGAGCAAAACAACTCACATACCCAAAGAAGCTTAATTCTTACCAGCAAGAAAAACCTTAACTCTGTGGCAATATTTTCACCTACTAATGCTAAGTCAGAGTCTCAGACAAAGGGGCTTTGTTCACCAGAAGATGCCCACAAACACGCAAGAAGGAGGAATCGTACATCCTTCGGAAAGTATTGGAATAATGTCATGATATCACCCATTGCCATAGGATCTCTCCTATGATTCCAAAGGTAAAACTACACTATTTATAAACAACCTGAAACTACCCAAACTTTTCCTTTGTTTGGAGTCTATGCAATTTGAGTCTCGAATCGGGTCATAAAGAACGTATATTCTTCATGTTTGAATAGGGTACCAGTGGAGACCAATGTGATTTGGACCGTTGTACTGCTCATACAATTGATTTTCGGTAAGTAAAATATCACCTAAGGTTGATCTTTGGTTTTCATTGAATTAGGTTCTTTGGCATAGGAAATAGAAAGTGTAACCAAGAACTACAACTAATTACTTTAGAAGAAAGAAAATTTCAAGAACTGAAAAATAAATGGATAAGCTAAAAGACACATGGTTTGTGTGGTTGATTGTGTCCTCCTTCGAATGATTCGACATGGCTTATACAATGTATCGCAAAATGTCGCCCTATCTAAGTGGTTAATATTCAAATTAAAGGTTACAATTATATCTCCACGATTTTAGGCTCTCTGACCATAATCCATGATTACACGTCAAACTTATCTTTAAGAAGCTACAACTCTTCAGTTTTGATTGGACTCAATTGCATTTCCATAAGTTTAGACTCCCTGATCGCTCTCCCTCATTGCACATCGACCTTCTCTACAAGCCATTATGACTTCTCAATTGTCACTTGATCTAATGTTTAATCGACATCTTTATTGTCTTCGATTTTTACCTTGAACATTTATCTAAATTGATCTAAGTATCAATCATTAATTAGTCGTTATCATATGTCGATAAATGTACTATGTTCATCAATTATCTTGGTGATCAACAAGCATATCAATGACTTATGAATGGTATAATCACTTAATATCGATTTTTGTATTGATGTCATGTCCATTTAGAAGACTCGGTCATTTTTTGGTAGCAACAAAATGATCACTCTTATTTGATTTAATTGGTGAGGAGATAGAGTCCTTCTGAAGGTCTCATGAACAATCAATGTCTGAGCAATTGCTCTTGCCATCGGAGGACCTTAAACTGGAAAAATAACTGGAAACTTGTGTCTCGAGAAACTTGGGATTTTAGGTTCCGGTCTTACCCAGTTTAAATGCTTTAAGCGATATCTTCAGATGGCAATTCCTCACGGATCTCTATCATGACATACATGTAGATGGCGTGCCTTTGATAAAATTGGAAAATACACTCAGTTTGATACATAAAATCTGGCTCCCTATATCGCTTAAGCACTACAAAAAAAGGGTATTTGCTAGGAAGAATTAAATCATGAGAATGTAATTTTGATGATACGAAAACCATGACAAACACAAAAATTAACACGTAGGGCATACTGATCTCTCATTTGTCAAGGCTACCGTGGATATGGTTCAGTCATAGAGACCTCGTTGTTCGAGAATTGGTTCGATTTGCTTCTTGATCTATCGATGTCAGACACCCTTGAATTGTAATCCTGAGTAGATGACATATCGGATTCGATGTCGCTGTGCATGAAGAATGCAGGTTGTGACGGCACTTGGAGTGTGACCGAGTGGCTATTAAGCATGAGAAGGATTGAGGCCATTGTCGGTCGATTAGCCACATTTTCTTGGACGCATAATAGACCAATGTGGACACACCTCACAATTTCGGTACTCAAACTAGAGGTTATAGAGGGATCGATGATTTTGGATATTGTTCCTTCCCTCCAATTCTTCCAAACCTGCAAATATTAACAAACATTGAGCAAATTGATCTCCGAAATATTATGCGAAATGAGAAGGTATGTTTTATACTCACAGAGCTTATAAGGATCTCCGCATAATCGCCTGACCGAAAAATATTGTTCCTTTGCCCACTCACAATCTCCAAAACCAGCACACCAAAACTGAAGACATCGGATTTGATCGAGAAGTTTCCATGCATTGCATACTCTGGCGCCATATATCCGCTGCGCATCACAATAGGTCCATCATATTAGCTATATAGTTTGGCTATGTTATTTTGGCAAGTATTAACTTTAGGAGGTTGTGGCACTTACTAGGTCCCCACGATCCGATTTGTCTCTGCCCGAGTCTGGTCCAACTCGAATAGTCTTGCCATACCAAAATCGGATATCTCAGGATTCATGTCCGAGTCCAACAAAATGTTGCTGGCTTTGAGGTCCCGATGGATGATACGAAGTCGAGAATCTTCGTGTAGGTAAAGCAGCCCTCGAGCGACACCCATTATTATCTTTTGACGCCTATCCCAATTGAGATTGGCGCGCTTCAGGCGATCTGTGCATTTTGTTGAAAATCACATTCTATAAGACATCCCTTAATCATTTCATGATGATCCAATTTCAGGAATGGCTACTCGAGAGACATACCGAATATGAACTGATCGAGGCTTGAATTGGGCACAAACTCGTAAATGAGTAGACGTTCAACCCCTTCCAAACAGAAACCTAGGAGCCTGACCAAGTTCCTATGTTGTAGCCTAGCTAGTAACATGACCTCGTTCTTGAATTCTACTTCTCCTTGGCTGGAATTATGAGACAGCCGTTTCACCGCAATTTCCTGTCCATTGAAGAGCCGGCCCTGAAATTTCATCAAAGTAGGTCTTTGTAAGTGTCAATTGGTACATTGAGGCATTTTGAAGAACATCAGATTGATGTCATCTATGACTATTTTGTTGTTTAAAGTTTGAATATAGGAGACTAGAGGATGCTTTGTTAATTATTACCATGTAAACAGCACCAAAACCTCCTTGTCCAAGCTTGTTGGAATTAGAGAAATTATCCGTTGCCTCTCTAATAGTGCCGAAATCAATTTGCAGCGACTCCACTGTGCTAATTTCATCCACAGCCTCACCTAGAAAGAGAAAAATATGGTCGTTCAGAGCGAGAATCATTGTCTTTCCATAGTTTTCATAATGAGAGTTCACACACTTTTAGTACACATAATTGCACCTGCACGCATAGATAATCAACTGGTTCCTTTGGCCTGCTCGACGAGGTAATGTTAACTATAGACAATGAGAAATGTGTACATGGACATGTCCGAGCAGGCACATGAACATGTAGATCGAAGAATCAATTCGATGTTTTGAAATCCTCATGAACAGCTCATGTTCCACTGCGAAAAAGATAAAGACTCACCTTCAACTCTTTGCCTTGGTTGCTTCTTCCTTTTCACTCTCAGAAGTACAATAACACCAACAAGAAAAACCGCAGAAACAGTTGTGGCGACCACAATGATCACAGTCCTATTCAAATTGCTCTTTCCACCTGCAAGAGCAAAGGCATATTATGTTTACGATCATTGCTCACTGAGAAATACTCTGGAGAAATCACCAAAGGGCTACTCTGAACGCGGAAACGGAACACATGTTAAATTTACATCCCACCATTCTTTGATAACTCGAGGGGAAGTTATTTGGATTTCTGGATTTTGTCGTCTTACCAAGTTTTGTCTAATAGAGACTATTAACACTTGAAAATTATCACATTATTCTCCAGAGTTCAAAGTTTTTGGTAGAATCGGTTGGCTTTTCAACTCCTAGCTTATTACTTTCATGAATTTCTTACGGAAATTAGAGTAATGACAGTGCACACAGAAAACAACCAATGCTGGTTTGCAAATGTTCTCTGGTCAAAGATTTCTGCTGAGTTTTGGGATGCTCCCCATGTGCACATATGGAACCACTATATACGTCAGGACCACCAATGAAAAGGATAAAATAAATTAATTACACTTTTTTATTAATTAGTGTTAAAAAACCCTAATAGAGGTCCATATATGTCTATTTTCGGTACTTTGCCCAAGCCAAAAAAAAAAAAAAAAAAAAGATATAAAAGATACGGAGGAGTTTCTTATATTAACTCGAGAAATGCTATATGCAATAAGAGACCTTATTGGAACCCTCTTATAAAGTGGATTTGCCCATTTTTTGTCGGTTGTTGATCGTTTTATGCATGGATCCCATTTAATTCAGCACCCAATAAAAAACTCGCCACGTCCTTTATTAAGAGGATTTCGGCAGAATTTCTTAAAATATTCAATATTGCTAATCAATCTTATCCTGATTAACTTCATTTTTCGGATGATCAAACACAATTAAGCTACCTTTCAGCCTCTCTTTTCCTTTGACATCGGATTTTATATAGTCCTAGTAATAATCTAAGATCTCCTGCAAGTGCGTGTCACCAATGTTTCAATTATGCCTAAGCAATTTTCATACCCTTTTCTTTTCTTTTTGTGTCACTTTTTGCGTTTATATTAATTGACAAATAGTGGTGACAGAATGATGAGAAGTAAGGAAGATCTGCTAATGATTTGTTACCCTAGCCTATACTCACTTTATTATCAGTTTAAATATCTCATATGACCGCTTGTGAGCAATGAATGCCATAAGTTGTGCTTCAATGAACTGGCCATGATAGTTGACTTTACTGGTAGCCCACATCTACTTTTGCCGAAAAAATGGACCAACGCACACCTTCTCTCGGCAAGAAAGAAGTTATCCAACGTAAATAAATTGCATGATCTATAAAGCAGGTACTTCAAACTCATTTAAACGATTAATGGTGTAATCTATATTGAATCTGCATAATTAATTATAGAAAAAAATACATAGTCGCCTTGTACCTAACTTTTAAACAAGAGCCAACGTACCTGATGGCTGAGGCAGCGCAACTGCCGGCGGCGGTGCAGGCGGCAGCGGAAGTGGCTCGCCCCCCGGGTCAAAGAACCTAGCATCGGTCTCGTACCGAAATTGGCAACTTGGTGCCATGATCCTCACTCCCTTCTTCCCAGCACAGCACTGCCCAAGTCTCCCGATGACTGTCACCAGGCAGTCGATGCATTGCTGGTTGGTCAAGTCCGGCGTGCATTGTGTCATCGCGTAGATCGTGTTGAAACCCACCGATGTGTTGCCCGTCGCGTACTTCCTCAGCGAGCCGCCGCCAGCTGCCTCACCCCGCAGACGGCCCAGCAGCGTCTGCAGCGCAGCGTTGTACGTGTCTGGGCTCGTGACGTTGTTGACGTTGAACAGCTGGTAGTCAGGGTCGGTTTTGACTGTGCGGAAGATCGAGGTGTTGGAGTAACGGACGGAGCAGTTCTCGCTGTAGAGGACCGCTTCCTTCTGGAGGGGGCAGAGGCGGCGGATGTCGGAGGCTGAGCCATCAAGGCAGGTGCGGCAGCTCTCAGAGGTGAGGTCGCCGCGGCAGGAGCCGATGACATAGAGGGTTTGGGAGGCGCTGGAGACGGCAAAGGAGGCGTTGACGAAGCCGTAGGTGAGGGACGAGTTGGTGGTGGAGATGGAGGAGAGGAGGGTGGCGAGAGTGGTTTGGTAGGTGCTGTCGGCGCTGAAGTTGCCAGTCGAACCACAGTAGGGATTTGGGAATAGTTGGGCGTTAATGGCGGAAGCAAAGGTGAGAAGAAGCAAGAGAGGGAGTTTGGGAGGATCCATTCTTCTTAGGATTTTTCGGGTTTTTGGGGTCTTTCTTTGATCGGTGTCGATAGGCTAATAATGTATGAATATATAGCTTGTGTAGCTCCTACGCAGGTTTGCTTCGTCGAAATCTCTATTTGTCCACATGTTCAAATTTGGAGTGGGGTCTGTGACGGCTTGAATTTTGATACTTATGAAATTATTGAACCTTTTCTTTTTTCTTTGCGAGAAAACCTGTGAATAACCAAATGGAGGACAGATGAATGTAACTTTTTGGATCATTCTTTCTCTCAACCAGCCATTTCTATATTTTTTTGCAGTCAATGATCTCCTATTATCTTTCCCAATCTTTCGGCTAGCACTTAGCATGGGCATTGATGATACAATGAACCTTGTGGGTTTAGTAAGTTATCAACCATCGTAGAAAGGTTATGATCATTTAATGATGTCAATGTTGTCTTGGCCAACTCTTTGAATGTAGTTTGAATAGTGAGTTGTCAAATATGTCTCAACCTTATTGATAGATGAAGACAGAGCTAGCAAAAGCCTCTTCCTTTCACGAAGCAATAATATACAGATTTTTAGGCATTACTCGGTAACGGCGCCATCTCCACTCGTTGGATAGAGTTTGTCATATTGGATTGGTTGACATATGCATCATACTTATTGTAGAACCAAATCCTCACCATTGCTAATATCGACTCCAATTGGACATCCTCACATAGCCCCGATTTTTGGTAATATGGAACAAATAGAGTTTCGATTCAACTTGAACCTCGAGGACAAATGACACAAACAGGTGGAATGTTCTTCTACCATTTGAGTAATTTCGCCTTAATGGCCAATGCCGCTTCAAAAGAGACATGGACTATACTTCATTATCACCTGCTTGGTTTTGTTCTTTTAGTAGGACAAGAGTTGCATATTTTCTTACTAAAACATTTCTCCCCATTTAGTAAAGTATTTTTGCAGGGATTTTTAGTACATCTAGCATTATTCTTTCTCAATGAAACGTTAGTGGGTCTAGAGAACCTTCCCACTTATCAATAAACAACAATTGAAAATCGTTTTTACAGATGTTATCACTAGCCTTTTCTTTTTGATATTTCCCCCTCGCGCTTGATAATCGTCATTATGTTCAACTTTGCTTTTGAACGAATCAAAACGGTGTTCCTAAAGTGACGCATAGTTTTAGGTTAACGTCAACATCAATATCAACATCAAATTTACATTTAGGGCTTTTACTATTCCGCATGCTTTAAGTTTGTTGTATGCTTGATTCATCACGGTAGCATTTTAAATGCTATATAGCTTGAAATACTTGCACATAAAATTATGCGAAATATTCAATTACGCGCACTGATCCGTTCCATTGGATACCGAGTTTTCCGCTCCTCTCAAACTGTTAATTATATATATATATATACTCATGCCCACTTGCATATCGTTGATCTTGACTTATGTGATAAGACGTTTGTCTTGGTCTCAAGTCCAGGCCACTATGACTCCATATTAACTTTAAGCAATTACCAGGAAGCTCGCAGACTGTATTTTATATTATCATGTAAGCAATGGCGGAGATTGGAGTAGACACGGACAATAACAAAAGTTGCAAACAATATAATTTTCGAAGTTGATCTTTTCCAACATGCATTCTCATGGCCCCGTGACGAGCTCGAAATATGTGCTGCGTTTTCTTTTCATAATTTTATTATAACATGTGACTTTCATTCTTAGTAACCGATAGCTTTACCTTTGATTTAATCTAAATCTTATTGATGTCTTTTTTCATTCCAAAAATCTGAAATTCTAATAATATGTACTTATCGACACGAAAATTCATATATATGGAATTTTGGATAATATTTAAAATTTAAACGATATTCTAAATTTCAATGGGACAGTTTGAAAGGGTAATCATTTCTAACTTGGACAGACTGATGAAGAAGAAAGAAGCCTAGTGGGCGGTGCTGGTTGGAATGGGAGAGTATGATACTGTAAACCAAGGACAACCGTAAAGTTTCTTGAGCAATAATTTAACACAGTAAGAAAAAAAATTAAAAGAAAGGACTTGCGAATTGAATAATTGTTATTGAATGGATCAACCGTATTTTGAACACCTAAGTAGAACATTGACCCCAAATTTCGATTTTTCAATTGGCTATTAACCACCAATGATAAAAGTTTCCGGTTAAGGTACTGTTATATGTAATCCAACGATTTATCATACATGGCAAAGAAGCTGCTTAGAAAATTTTACACGGGGAAAAGATACATAGTTTGTGTGGTTGATTGTATCCTCCTCTACAATGATTCAACACAGCTCATATAAAGTATTACGAAATGTAACACTGTCCAAGTGGTTAACATTCAAATTAAAGGTTACAACTGCATCTCCATGATTTTAAGCTTTATGATCACAATCCGTGATTACACGTCAAACTTATCTATAAGCGGTTATAACTCTTCTGTTGTCACTGGACTCAAATGCATCTCCATAAGTTTAGACTCCATGATCACTCTTCATGATTGCATATCAACTTTCTCTACAAGCTGTTGAGACTTCTCAAGTGTAACTTGATCTAACCGCTAATCGGCATCTTTATTGTCTTTAGATTTTGCCTTCAACATTTATTTAAATTTATTTAAGTGTCAATCATCGACCAATCGTTATATGTTGATAATTGTAGTATGTTTATTGATTGTGTTGGCCATTAACAAGCATTTTTGCTACACAACTCATGTTCATTAACGAATTTTGTATCAGTGTCATGTCAATTTAGAAGACCCGATCATTTTTAGGTGTCCACAACTCATGTTCATTATTATTTGATTTAATTGGTGAGTTCACGTAGTTGTCTTGTTCAAAGTAGTCATAGATCCTTCTCAAGTCTCATGAACAATCATTGTTTGAGCAATTGCTCTAACCTTAGGAGAACCTTAAACTAGTAAAATAATTGGAAATTTGTGTCTTGAGAAACTCGTGATTTCTGGTTCGACTCTTAGCCAATTTAACTGTTTTGAGCTATATCTTAAAATAGCAATTCCTAACTAGCATGGACATACATGTAGAAGGCACGCCTATGACTAAATTGGAAAATGCACTTAGTTTGACGCGTAAAATCTGGCTCAGTATGTCACTTAAGCACTACACAAAAACAGTAATTGCTAGGAATAATTAAATCATGAGAGTGTAATTATGATAATTTGAAAACCATGACAAACACACAAATTAACGCTTAGGGCACACTATCTACCGTTTGTCAAGGCTACCGTGGATATGGCTCAGTCATGGAGGCCTCCTTTGTCAAGAACTGGTTTGATTTGTTGCTTGATTTGTCGACCTCAGGCACTCTCGAACTGTAATCTCGCGTTGATGACATATCGGACTCGTTGCTGCTGTGCAAGAAGAACGCAGGTTGTGATGGCACTTGGAGTGTGACCGAGTGGCTGTTAAGCATGAGAAGGACTGAGGCCATTGTCGGTCGGTTAGCCACATTTTCTTGGACGCATAGTAGACCAATGTGGACACACCTCACAATTTCAGTACTCAAACTAGAAGTTATACAGGGATCAATGATATTTGATATTGTTCCTTCCCTCCAATTCTTCCAAACCTGCAAACATATGACAAACATTGAGTAGATTGATCTCTGAAACAATATGCAAAATAAAAAAAATATGTTCTTATACTCACATAGCTTATAAGGACCTCTGTGTTATTGCCCGCCTGGAAAAGATTGTTCCTTTGACCACTCACAATCTCCAAAACTAGCACTCCGAAACTGAAGACATCGGACTTGACAGAGAAGTTTCCATGCATTGCATACTCTGGTGCCATATAACCGCTGTGCATCACAATAAATCCATCATATTAGCTCTATAGTTTGCCCATGTTATTTTGGTAAGCATTAGCTATAGGTGGTTGTGGCACTTACTAAGTCCCCACGACTCGGTTCGTCTCTGCATGAGATTGGTCCAACTCAAATAGCCTCGCCATACCAAAATCTGATATTTTAGGATTCATGTCCGAGTCCAACAAAATGTTGCTAGCTTTGAGGTCCCGATGGATGATACGAAGTCGAGAGTCCTCGTGTAGGTAAAGCATCCCTCGAGCAACACCCATTATTATTTTGTGGCGCTATCCCAGTGGAGGTTTGCACGCTTAAGGGGATCTACACATTTTGTTGAAAATCGCATTCTATAAGAAGTCCCTTAATCATTTCATGAGGATCCGATTTCAGGAATGACAACTTGAGAAACATACCGAATATGAATTGGTCAAGGCTTGAATTGGGCACAAACTCATAAATGAGAAGCCGCTCAACTCCTTCTAGGCAAAAACCAAGGAGCCTGACCAAGTTCCTATGTTGTAGCCTAGCTAATAACATGACCTCGTTCTTGAATTCTACTTCTCCTTGGCTAGAATTTTGCGACAGCCGTTTTACCGCGATTTCTTGTCCGTTGGAGAGCTGACCCTAAAATTTCATCAAAGTAGATCCTCATGAATATTGATATGTAATTGATGCATTTAGAAGAGTATCACATTGATGTCATCTATGACTATTTTGTTGCTTGAATTTTGAATAAAAGTGACTAGAGGATGCTTTGTTAATTAGTACCATGTAAACAGCACCAAAACCGCCTTGTCCAAGCTTCTTGGAATCAGAGAAGTTATCAGTTGCCGCTCTAATAGTGCCGAAATCAAATTGTAGTGACTCTGCCGTGCTTATTTCATCCTCAACTTCACCTAGAAAGAGAAATATGAAGTCATTCAGAGCATGAATGTCTTTATCATAGTGTTTATTATAAAAGCTTGTGAAACTTGTAGTATATAGAGTTGCACCTGCAGGGATTACTATCAACTTCCTATTTTGGCCTTCTCAATCAGTTTATGCTAACTACAGTAAATGAGAAATGTGTAATTGGACATGTCCAAGCAGTGCGCATGAATGTAAAGTTCGAAATATCAATTCCATGTTCTGGAATTCTCAACCCAATTTGTTTGGAAAATGTTGGCCTAATTGTCAATATCGTGCTGGTAGAAAAGCATAGTAAATAGTCAACTTCATAAATTTCATGATCCTTTAAACCTCATGGACAGTAGCTGTTCCAATGCCAAAAGACAGACTCACCTTCAACTCTTTGTCTGGGCTGGTTCCTCTTCCTTTTCATTATCAGGAGTATGACAACGCCGATTACAAGGACCACAGAAGCACTTGTCGCGACTGCAATGATCACAGTCTTCGTTGAATTGCTCTTTCCACCTGCTTGAGCAAAGGCACATCATGTTTAGGATCGTCGCTTACTGATTACATAGTAATACACTGGAGAAATCACTCAAGTGCCATTTCAAACGTGGAAACGAAACACATTTTAAACATACATCGCACCATTCTTTGATAACTCGAGGGAAAGTTATTTGGATTTCTGGATTTTGTCGTTTTACCAAGATTTGTCTAATGGAGAGCATTAACACTTGAAAAATAACACATTATTCTCCAGAATTTGAAGTTTTCGGGTATAATCGGTTACCTTTTCAACCACAAGTTCATTACTTTCATGAATTTCTTACGGAAATCAGAGTAATGGCAGTGCAACGGTTTACAGAAACCGAGTGGAGCTTGGAACTACCAATGCTGGTTTGCAAATGCTCAGGTCAAAGATTTCTGCCGAGTTTTTAGATGCTCTCCATATGCACATACGGGACCACTATATACATTAGGAACACCAACGAAAATGATAAAAGAGAAGGGAGAAAAATTAATGTTAATCCTAATTAACATTACAACTTTGATTCATTGCTCTATTACTGTGATGGGCCGCCCTCACGGCAGCTGTATTCGAATCCATCGTGCTTTGGTCTTTGTTTTCATTTATTTGAATTTTAAAAAAAAAAAATCTTGGCCCATCCTATCTTATCATTATAAAACACTTGGAAGGTCAGAATACATGCGTAAGAGATCTTTAGGATTAAGACCAAATAATTAGATATAAAAAATATAGAGGAATTTCTTATCTAACTCAATCTCGAGGAATGCTTTATGTAATAAGAGATCTTACCAAAACCCTCTGACTGAATGACGTGCTGATTTCTAATTGGTTGCCGATCATTTAATGCATCATCGGTCCAATTTATTTCAGCGCCCAATAAAAGTTCGCCACGTTATTTAAATAAAAAGCTTTCAGTAAAACTTCTTAGAATGTCTAACATTGCTAATCAATCTAATTCTTTTTTAACTTCATTTTCAGACGATGAGGCTCAATTAAGGGAAGTTTCGGCCTCTCTTTTCCTTTGACGTCTGCTACTGAAAAGTTCTAGTAATAACCTAAGATCGCATGCAAGCGCGCGTCACGAATGTTTCAATTATGGCGTCGAAATTTTCTTTCCTATTTTTTGCGCTGTGCCAAAGAACTTTTTGTGTTTATATTAATTGACAAAAAGGGGTGACTGACTGATGAGAAGTAAGGAAGATCTGCTAATGATTCATTGCCCTAGCCTGGATTCACTTCATTACTAATTTTAAAAATCTCATGACAGCTTGGAGATGCATCAATGATTAGAGTTAGGGACCCATTTCTTCTTTTGTCGAAAATATGGACCAACCCACCCGTGTTTGGCAAAAAAGCGTTTATCCAACCAAAAGAATTCCATGATCTAAAGAACATCTAAATTGAGCATATTTGAATGGTTTACGGTGTAAGTGTAATGTGAAATCCACATAATTAATAATTTAGATGATTTTAATCCACTCGAATTATAGAAAAAAATAACACAAACCTGGCGGTGGGGGCGGTGCGTCTGCTGCCGGTGATAGCGGTGCGGGCGGCGGTGGAAGTGGCTCGCTGACCGGGTCGAAGAACCTATCATTGGTCTCGTACCGGAACTGGCAACTCGGTGCCATGATATTCACTCCCAACTTCCCGGCACAGCAGTGCCCAAGTGTCGCGACAACTTTCACCAGGCAGTCGCTGCAATCCTGCTCCGTCAAGTCCGGCGTGCACTGCACCGTCGCATAGATCCTGTCGAAACCCGCCGACTCATTCCCTGTCGCGTACTTCCTCAGCGAGCCACCGCCCGCCGCCTCGCCCTGCAGACTACCCAGCAGTGTCTGCAGCGCCGCGTTGTACGTGTCCGGGCTCGTGACGTTGTTCACGTTGTACAGCTGGTAGAGGGGGTCGGTCGTGACTGTGCCGAAGATCGAGGCGTTAGAGTACCGGATGGTGCAGTTCCCGCTGTAGAGGACCGCCTCCTTCTGGAGGGGGCAGAGGTCACGAACGTCAGAGGCCGAGGCATTGAGACAGGCGCGACAGCTCTCGGCAGGGAGGTCACCACGGCAGGAGCCGATGACATAGAGGGTCTGGGAGGCGCCGGAGACGGCGGAGGAGGCCTTGAAGAAGCCGTAGGTGAGGGACAAGGAGTTGGTGGTGGAGATGGAGGAGAGGAGGGCGGTGAGGGTGGTTTGGTAGGTGCTGTCGGCGCTGAAGTTGCCAGTCGAACCACAGTAGGGCGCTGGGAAATTTTGGGCGTTAATGGTGGAAGCCAAGGTGAGAAGGAGCAAGAGAGGGAGATTTGGAGGATCCATGTCTTTCCCGTTTCTCTGGTGTTTGGGGTCTTTCTTTGATTTAATAGCTTGTACAGCAACTACACAAGTTTTCTTGGTCGACTCTGCTTCGTCCACGACTTTTAATTTGGAATTCGATACGTATGAAATAATTGAATCTTTTCTTTTTCTTTGCCGGAAGACCAGTGATTGACCAAAGGGAGGCCAGAAAAAAGAAAAGAAAAGAACAAAAAAATTATGGAAATTTTGGAAAAATTAAATAAAATTTAAAAATTGAAAAAATTGTCCATATTAGTACTGACTGTGCCATGTAAGACCATTGCAATTGACTAGATTGCCACTCAACATTTTATTGCCAAAATTGATCGGAAAGACTAAATTGATAAATCATAATAAAGATTATGATTAAATTGGTAAATTGTAAAAATGTTTGAGACTAAATTGATAAATTGTCAAAATATTTAGGAGTAAATTAATAAATTGTCAAAAGGTTTATGATTAAATTAGTAAAATTGAAAGGTTTTGGAATGAATTGGCCGTTGTACAATAGATTGATGATTTTTTGGAACAATTTTTCCACTTGAAACGTTTAATGGTTCTAGAGAACCTTTTTCCCACTTATCACCCAACGACAATCGAAAAATGTTTTTACAGATGTTAACATTATGCTTTTCTTTTAGCAACTTCCCCCTCTCGCTCGATAATCGTCATTATGTTGAAAAGCTTTGCTTTTGAACGAATCAGAATGGTGGTCCTGAAGCGAGGCATGGGTTTTGGTTAATGTCAACATCCATTCAATCACGCACGACGATATGTTCCATAAAATCCCGACATTTTTGCTCCTCTCGAAATTTTTGATGATATTTTTTTGCATGAATCATCGTGCCCACTTACCTATTATTGATCTTGACTTATGCGATGACGGGCTTATCTTTGTCACAAAGACCGGGCCACTACGATTCCGTATTGACTTCATGCAATTGCTATGAAGGTTGCAGACTATATTGTATAATATCTTATAACCAATGATTGAGATTGGAGTAGGCACGGACAATAACAAAGTTGAAACAATAGAATCTGCCTAGTTCACCTTTTCCGACACGCATCCTTATGGCCCGGGTCAATGCTGCGTTCTTTTCAGAATTTTAGTATAACAGGTGGCTTTCATTTTTAGTAACCGTAAATTCATTTATATGTAAATTTGGGTAATATTTAAATTTAATAATATTCTAAAGGGTGAAAAATGGTGATCATTTCTGACTTGGACGGATTGATTGAGAGCGAAGAAAAGGGTAGTGCTAATTGGAATGGTAGAATATGATACGATAAACCAAGGACGACCACGAAGTTTCCTAAGCAATAATTCAACATAGTAAGAAAAAAGAAATGAAAAGAAAGGACTCGCGAATTGAATAATTGCTATTGAATGGATCAACCGTATTTTGAACTCCTTAGTTGAACATTGATCCCAAATTTCGATTTTTCAATTGGCTATTAATCACCAATGATAAAAGTTTCTGGTTAAGGTACGGCTATATGTAATCTAACTTTTTAACATACATGGCAAGGAAGCTGTTTAGAAAGTTTTATGTGGGGAAAGTTACTAAAGTGAAAAACTTAATTTTTCTATGATTCATTGAAACTTACTAACATCAAAAGTTAGCAACCCGTTGGATGTAAAAGTAAAGTGTTTTTTGGTAGAAGTGTATTGAGAGTTCTAGGGCAACATCCCATATTTCACTTAGACTCCATTAATTTCGTGAAAATGAGTGATTTATAATTATTTTTTTTCTGAAAATGATAGCCTATGTTGCATATACAAAGGAACAAATGAAAAATACTTTCATGATTCGCGGAAATTTTGAGACAAAAATTATTGTTGATAATGAACATATTTCTCGCTAATTAATTTTTTTGATCGATATAAATAATGGTTTTTAAAATTTTTTTTTTCCAAATCATCAATTTTCTGCAAAATAAACGGAAACTTAGCTTCCTTTTGGCATACCTATTCCATGACTTTGATCTCCTATTCTCCGAACTCTGCATGAAAGGACACAAAGTGGATCAACCTCGGCACTGCTAAGTAAACACAACATATTATCAGCTTCATAGTCCTCTTCATGCCGATTCGGATTACATCGCGGGCGAGTCTTGCTTGCAATCCGACACGAGCACCGGTGAGAAGCCATCTCGGGCTAGTCTTAATAAATCTGTTAGCTTCTCTAGCGGCGAATGCCCGTCTTCATTCCGGCTTTTACAGGAGGGCCATCGGAAACGAAGTTCATGGGCCATCTCGCCGTGAATGATGGCGCCAAATGCAGCAACCATACCACTGGAGAGGCCTGGCACGGGTGCCCAAACAGCAAACAGGTCACCATCTGGCGTAGGTGAGAGGTTGATTTCCAACTCTGTTAACGAACTTATGCAAACTAAATACAATAAAAGGTAAACTTTGTAGTTACTAATAAAGGAAAAATTGTCCAAACGTTCTAAATCTACACTGCTTAACACAATTCGAAACCTTTCAATTTTGTCAATTTTGTCATAAACCTTTTGATGATATACCAATTTAGTCTTTCCAATTGGCCAAATTTTTTTGATGTGGATGATTTGTGTAATTTTTTTTTTAATTTTCTGAATCACTTATGAGTAGTTTTTATTTTTTATTTTATTTTTTATTTTTACTGTTCACTTCCAAAAAGGGCCGGCAAGGGCTATCGCAAATGGCTGTGACATTCGCTCGCCGTCGTCGAGGGCATCCATCCACGATGGCCCTTGCTAGCCCTTTCGAGGAGTGAACTATAAAAAGAAAAAAAGGAAAAGAAAAATTTAGATTAATTTTTACAGAACTCGTCCATGTCAAAACTAGCTATGCCATGTAAAACAACCAGTGTCTACGTCAACGATTTCTAGCAAATATTGACTAGGAGAACTAAATTGGTACTATCAAAAGGTCTAAAACTGAATTGATCATTGTATAATAGATTTAGGGTTTTTTGGATAATTATCCTTATTAATAGAAGTAATGTGAGATCAACTATGAATCTTTTTACTTATTTCAATCTAAATCCATATATTCACTCTTTGTCTTGAAGTTACTTTTCCCTCTTAAGTCTTGAGCCCCTAGTAATTTCAGTTGCATCTTTTACCCTGGAAACATTTCGGCGCTGCTTCACATGGTTCTATCTATATGTGGCAAAATTTAACTCCCTTACCAATAAACAGAGGGTCCAGGAAGGAGGTCCTTGGCTGTTTTCACACCACCTTGTGTTTTTTAAGTCGTGGCAACCCAATACCCCCTTACACTATTATGACTTCTCAACATGTGCCTTATGGGTTCAGATAATTGGCCTACCTTTAGAATGGATTACAGAAAAAATGATTACAAAAGCGGTGCAGGACATGGGGCGGGTAACAGAAGTTCGCATTGACACTAAAGAAGGGACTACCTTACAAACTAGTCGAGCTAGAGTGGAGTTAAACTTGAGCACCTTTAAAAACAGGGAAGTTGATTAGTCTGGAAGGAAAACTTATATGGATTGACTTCCGCTATGAACGTCTATCCTACTTTAACTACTCTTGCGGCAAACTGGGACACTACGCTATGTATTGCAAAGACATTCCATATGATGAGGCTAAGTTCAAGGGATGGGACAAAATGACATATGGTCAATGGCTCAGGGCAGAAGTAAAGGAATATAGTCCTTACTAGTATGCTTTTTACTCACCCCAACACTCATCAGAACAGTTTGTAGACAGCATACTTGAAACGCCTCCATTGCAACTGCAGAACATATCCCTTCTGCCCCCTCCAAGCCACACCGCAGCAGTGACAACTACAGATCCAACACCAATGGCTGCTCTCCCAATACTAGTTCCTGACCAGCGACAAAAATCAAAGACAATTATGCATGACGCTTCCCTCCATACTGCTCTAATTCCAGCGTTAGCAAAGTTGAAGGGTATCCAGACTCTACCTACAGATATACATCTAAATAAGAAGCAATGATATTCCAGATTGACACCAAAAGTTGGTGTCACCAAAAAATAGAAAAGACATACTCCATACAACAATGCAGGCTTAATCCTGGAGAACTTGGACGACTCTAACCTTACCAAGACACCTGTGTTAGCAGCGGGTGAAGCAGGAAAATGGGCTTCGGTGGCTGGCCCTCAACAGCCACCTCCTCACCAATGAAGTTGATTTGCTGGAACTGTCAGGGACTAGGCAACTCCTTAACAGTTCAAGCTCTAAGGGCCATGACGGCCAAGGAAAAGTCCAACATGGTTTTTTTGATGAAAACAAAAAATTCTGAGGAGAAACTTCGAAGTCTACAGTGTAGCTTGCATTTCACTAATTCCTATATGATTAATCCTACTGGTCTGGCGGAGGGAATGGCGATATTTTGGAACAATTAGGAACACATGATTCTATCGCTTTTGAATTTAGATTAGGTTCTCCTGTGTTTCTGACCAGGACACCAGTATTTACCTCAGTAGTCAGCTAATTATTCACGCTTTTTCTTGTCTCTTCTTGAGTATTAATTCATCAATCAAATTACTCAATTAAGACTAAAACTCTGTATGTTTTCTAAGAAATTTTTGGTTAGAATTTTTTTTCATCATTTTTAAGTATTTGATTGCTTAGAAGTATGATTTAATGAAAAATATTTAACTAATAAATGGAAAACCTATGCTTAAGTAAAAAAATATTTTCTCTTTTGAAAATGAAACCATTTTCCCAAATAGGATTAGATTTTAGCACTTGAATTAGAGGAACTTGGCACTTGGATATGGGAATTTTAATGCTTGTGCCTAGTCCTTGGTGGCTAGGAGGACTAGGCGCAGGTCCATGAAGGCTGGCCCAGTTCTCTTGAGGTCCAGTTTGAGATATTGGTGCCTGTGCCAGAGTCCTCTTTGCCATGCTCAGGTACCTAGCTCTCGCATCCAAGTTACTGGTGCTCGAGCTAGGGTCCATGAAGGCCTGGCCCAATTCCTAGGTAGCTAGGCTTGCGGCTACAAAGGCTAGGCTTATTACGTCCCTCGATGTCAGGCCCAAGACCCGATGGGTGTGCTCGATTCTTCGGTGGCCATGCTCTAGTAGTTAGCTCTTGTGCCCTTGTCACCCGCACTTGGGCCCAAGTTTAGAGAGTCTGGCTTGGATCTTTTAAGACTAGATTTGAAACCTTAGTGCTCGTGTCCACATCCCTATAGCCACACCTTGGTACTCAACTTTTGCACCCAAGTCATTAGCACTCGGGCTTGAGTCTATAGAGGCTGAGCTTGGTTTCTTGGCGTCTGCGCCTAGGTCCACAAATTTTGCACCCAATCCCTTTAGAGAGAGAAGAGAGGAGGGCCGGGGGGGGGAGCAAGACCTAGTGCTCTTGCTTGACTCTTCAGCAGCCTCTTAATACTCGATTCGTGCACCCAAGTCACTAGTTATGGACCTAGTTCCTAAAGCCCAGCGGGGCGAAGAAGTAATTAAGTAGGTGAATGCGGACAAGGAGTTAAAGCAAAATCGCCGGAAATTTCAGAGAGTCCTTGGCGAATTGATGCACTTTCGAGAATGAGAGAAGAGCTTTAACCAAGCTAGGCGGAGAACCTTAAGAGCAGGTGCCTTAGCTCAAGAAATCAATAAGGCAGGGTGAACCACCTAGTGTGGAGGTTATAATTAGCCAAGTGCTCTGTTGTGTTTATGTGTAAGAAGCTCCCCCAATCTGCAATTAATGAGACCACTCTCCACATTAAATTTGCTTTCGGGGCATCTCCCCCATTTCCTCTCCTTTGCTAGCTCCCTCACAATGAGACACTCACTCCTCTCTCATCTTCATTCAGCTCCCAGAATGCTAATGTGCCACGCTATGGAACACTCAGGCACCGAACAATTTGGGCACTTACTCTCCCTAATCACCTGCCCACCATCAGAGTCCTTGATCAAAATGGCCGAGCAGATCTTGATAGGACATAGAACTTCTGCAACTTGAGAAACATCGCCTCGCACCGCGATTTCTTTCACATATAGAGAACATTCTCAGGGAGGATTTACCTGCAGGAATCAATTAATCGGTAGGACACCCTCGCAATCCAATACTGGGCATTTGATGGTGGTGACAATGTCCAGGACTTTGGTCCCCTATGACAAACTAATTGAAGAAAAAGTAGGATGTAGTACCTTTGATAGATCAAGACAACAATTCATGCATATGATAAGGAAAGAAGTAGTCCCATTACACAGGATGAAAGTCAACGAATTCCGTTCATGTAATTGAAAGGTATAATAAGAAAAGAGTAAATACTTGACTAGACCCGAACTAATAAACTGGGATTTTATAGGTTTTCCGGCGTCTACAACGAATCTTTGAAGATGCGATCGTTATTGTATCAAGCAAGATTAGACCTTAGCTTTGGAGTACAGGTTATGTAGCTTTTCCGGGTGTTGCGATGATTCACACAGAAATTACGAGAAGGCACATGTGATTACAATTGGATACGATTGGAGAATTGATTGTGATGTGGTTTGGTGTGAACAAAGTTATACTCTAAAAGGTCCTCCAACGTCGATCAAACCAAGCAAATGTGGCATGCCTAAGCTTAAGATGTAGACATATTCGTCTGGCATGTGCGTTGGCATGAAATGTCATACTTTTGGCCTCGTTATTGAGATAAGACAAAAGCTTCGATTGGTTCCTCTCGTCTTGTATAAAGTGGAAGAGAAGAACCTGTTCCTTTCGATATCTTTCACTTCTACGGCTCACATGCATTCTCATGTATGAATAGCGACGGATCTAGAATCTAAGGGTTCGGGGACCAAGCTTGTGCTTGTTGTTTAATTGTGTAAGGCATGACCTTTTGTGAGTATCCTTCACTTCCAACATCCTATGATTCTGGATTTAATTCCAAGCCATTGAAGCCATATAACTCCTCAAAATTACAAAAATCAAGCTTGAGCATAATGTTTGTAATTTTGATGATCCGAAAATCATGACAAAGACAAAAAACAATGCACAAGGAACACTGATTACCCATTTTTTTACGGCTACCGTGGATACAACTCGGTCATAGAGGCCTCATTTCTCGAGAACTGGTTAGTTTTGTTTCTTGATCCCTCGACCTCAGATACCCTCGAATTGTAATCCTGTGTAGATGACGCATCAAATTCAATGGTGCTGTGCATGTAGAACGCGGGTCTCGACGGCACTTGGAGATTGACCAAGTGGTTGTTAAGCATGAGGA
Source organism: Eucalyptus shirleyi (assembly GCA_017140165.1). Lineage (NCBI taxonomy): Eukaryota > Viridiplantae > Streptophyta > Magnoliopsida > Myrtales > Myrtaceae > Eucalyptus > Eucalyptus shirleyi. The sequence goes on from CM029450.1 coordinate 46,181,593, forward strand.
GGACTGAAGCCATCGTTGGCCGACTAGCCACGTTTTCTTGGACACATAATAGACCAATGTGGATACACCTCTCAATTTCAGTACTTGAACCAGAAGTTATAAAGGGATCAATGATGTTCGATATTGATCCTTCCCTCCAATTCTTCCAAACCTGCGAAAATTTGACAAACGTTGAGTAGATTGATCTTCAAAATATTATGCAAATTGAGAAGGTATATTCTTATACTCACATAGCTTATTAGGATCTCAATGTTATTGTCCATACGGTGATTATTCCTCTGACCACTTATAATCTCCAAAATCAACACTCCGAAACTAAATACATCTGACTTGACCGAGAAGTTTCCGTTCATCACATACTCCGGCGCCATGTATCCGCTGTGCATCACAATAAGTCTACCATATTAGTTCTATTGTTTTCTTTGTTCAATTGGTTATCATTAGCTCTAGGAGGTTGTGGCACTTACTAGGTCCCCACGATTCGGCTTGTCTCTGCCTGAGTTTGGTCCAACTCGAACAACCTCGCCATACCGAAATCCGATATCTTAGGATTCATGTCAAAGTCCAACAAAATGTTGCTTGCTTTGAGGTCCCGATGGATGATACGAAGTCGAGAGTCTTCGTGTAGGTAAAGCATCCCTCGAACAACACCCATTATTATCTTGTTTCGTCTATCCCAGTTGAGATCCACACGCTTTAGGGGATCTATGTGTTTTGATGGAATCACATTCTGTTAGACATCTATAAATTATTTTGCGAGGATCTAATTTCACATATGGCAACTTGAGAAACATACCAAATATGACTTGATCAAGGCTCGAATTAGGCACAAACTCGTAAATGAGAAGCTGTTCAACTCCTTCCAGACAGAAACCTAGGAGCCTGACCAAGTTCCTATGTTGTAGCCTAGCTAGTAACATGACCTCATTCTTGAACTCTACTTCACCTTGGCTGGAATTTTGCGACAACCGCTTCACTGCGATTTCCCGTCCATTTGAGAGCTGACCCTGAAATTTCACCAAAGATTGTCCTTGTGAGTATCGATTGGTACATTGAACCGTTTCGAAGATTCTTAGATTGATGTCATCTTTGACTACTTGGTTGCTTAAATTTCGAATACAAAGAGAGTAGAGGATGTGCTTTGTTAACTATTACCCTGTAAACAGCACCAAAACCGCCTTGTCCAAGCTTTTTGGAATCAGAGAAGTCATCCGTTGCCGCTCTAATAGTGCCAAAATCAAATTGCAGTGACTGTGCTGTGCTAATTTCATGCACAACTTCACCTAGAAAGACAAAAACACGGTCATTCAGAGCGAGCATCATTATCTGATAGTTTCAAAACGGAAGTTTCACAAACTTTTAGTACATATAATTGCAACTGCAGGTATTACTAATAAAACTTAAACCCTTAATCCTCATAGAGTTTTTGGCCTAAATGTCGAAAGCGATCTTACTATGGTGCAAAAGCATAGTCATTGAAAGCGATCTTACTATTTTGCTGGTGCAAAAGCATAGTCATTAGTTAACTTAATTATTTTCGTGGTCCTTTCGGACCATATGAACAGTTGCTGTTCCGATGAAAAAGAATAAAGACTCGCCTTCAATACTCTGTCTGGGCTGCTTCATCTTCCTTTTCACTTTTAGGAGCACAATGACAACGCCGATGACAAGCAGTGCCGAAACACTCGTGACGACCACAATTATCACGGTCCTCGTCGAATTGCTCTTTCCAACTGCAAGAGCTAAGGCACAATAAATTTGTGATCATTGCTCACTGCTTACTAAGTAATACACTGGAGACATTACTAAAGCGCCATTACGACTACGGAAACGAAACTCATGTCGCAAAGATATAACGAGAACAGATACGTACCACAAATTACGATGTGAAAATACATCGTGCTGTTCTCCGTTAACTCAAGGGAAACTTATTCGGATTTCTGGAATTTTCATCCTACCAATTTTCACCGAATAAGATTTGGAATATATTGAGAAAAAGGATACCACAAATGTCTTAATTTTCATGTGGCGCTCACTAGAGGGTCATAACGTTATTTTATTTTTATTTTATTACTTATGTTCCATAACTTATTATGACACTCATTTAAGTGTTGTAACTTTTTTTTCTGATCATTTGAATACCATAATTCTTTCAAAAAATTCATCGCAAGTGCCACGTCACGTTGGATTAATGGCATTTGGATGAATGTTTTTAACAAATTCTTGCACGTAAGTGATCCATTGAAAGTTATGGTACTCAAGTAAGTATCGTATGAAGTGGTGTCCCTATCTCCATTCACATTATTCACTAAACTTTTTAAGTTTTTAGGAATAATTGGTTGCCTTTTTTACTTCAATTTCATTACTTCCAAGAATTTCTTACAGAAATCAGAGTACAGACAGTAAAATGGTTTACGAAAACAGAGCGGATCGAGGAAATCAGATGCAGGTTTGCAAATCTTTTGCAGAGTTAGACGTTCGCAATGTGCACATACGGGACCAATTTATACATGCGGACCACCAACGATGGATTTCTCATCTTTGAGGAACACCACAAAGGAGGTGATCACCATTGTAACCCTAAAGATAGTTGCCATGGATTGTAACCCTAGATTGATTTAGATCTCTCTCTCTCTCTCTTAGATAACCACTGTGGTAGAGAGAACAATAATCACAGTGGTCGTCGCCAGGTTGGATTGCCATCTCGGGCGGCGGTGATTGAATCAATCGTCCTTTAGTCTTAGGTCTTGTTTTAAAGTTATTTGAATATTTCATTTTTTAACCCCATCCTATCTGATGTTCCTAAAAACTTTACATGTCATAATATGTTTATTTTTCAGTAATCGGCCAAATCAAAGTATAACTTATAAAAATATGGAGGAATTTCTTATCAAACTTATAAGTAATAAGAGATTTTTTGGAAACTCGCTTATTTGGTGATGTTCATTTTTTTATTGATTGTTGATCATTGAATACACAGGTCTCATTTATTTGAACACCTAATAAGAGAATTTCGAAAAAAATTGCCATTATGTCTAACATTGCTAGTCAATCTTTTTCTGATTGGCTTCATTTTCGGACAATCAAACACAATTATCGAACATCTGTTAGTTGTAGCCTAAACTCACAATCTCATACGACAGCTTGTGAGCCATGAATGCCATAGTTTGTGATTCAATGAAGTGACCGCGATAGTTGACTAGTAGCCATATGGATGCATCAAAGATTAAATGTATATTATTTTCCCGAAAATATGGACCAAACGATAACTTCTTTTTTCCCAAAAAAAAAAAAGGTATTTATTCAACTTACCGGTTCAAAAAATAAAGGGATATGTACTGTAGAAGTCCTAAAACTTGTGCAGAAAGTGCAATTGAGTCCTAAAACTTATAAAGAGTTCAATCAAGTCCTAAAACTTGTCCAGAAAGTGCAATTGAGTCCTAAAACTTACAAACAGTTCAATCGAGTCCTAAAACTTGTCCAGAAAGTGCAATTGAGTCCTAAAGTTAACACCGTTAAGAAAGTTAACGGAAATTGCTGACGTGGCGCTGACGTCATATTTTAAATGATTTTTTTAATTTTTCAATGGCTTTTTAAAATTATTTTTTATTCAAAATTTCTAAAAATTAGATTAAAAAATAAAAAGGAAAATCTAAATTTATTTAAAAAAGAAAAATCTTAATTTATTTAGAAAAATAAAATTGTTCAAAAAAAAAAAAAAGGCCGGTGGACTTCGGCCGCCGCCCATCGCCGGAGGGGCCGGCGACCGTCGCCGGCCCCGGGCGGGGTGGCCGGCCCTCACCGGGGCCGGCGACGGTCGCCGGCCCTGGCGAGGCCTCGTCGGCCCTCGCTCGGGGGCCGGCGAGGCTCGCCGGATCTCGGCGAGGCTCGCCCAGATCCGGGCGAGCCTCGCGCCGCCCGAGCGAGGGCCGACGAGGCCGCGCCCGGGCGGGCGACGGCCGCCGTCCTCGCCCGGGGCCGAGCGACCGTCGCCCGCCTTGGGCGAGGCCTCGTCGGCCCCCGCTCAGGGCCGACGAGGGCCGACGAGGGTCGGCCCCCGGATCTGGGGGAGCCTCGTCGGCCCCGAGCGGGGCCGACGAGACCTCGCCCGGGCGGGCGACGGTCGCTCGGCCCCCGGGCGAGGGACGGCGACGGTCGCCGGCCACGGGCGCGGCCTCGTCGGCCCTCGCTCGGGCCGGCGAGGCTCGCCCCGATCCGGGCGAGCCTCGCCGAGATCCGGCGAGGCTCGCCGGCCCCGAGGGAGGGCCGACGAGGCCTCGCCCGAGGCCGGCGACCGTCGCCGGCCCCGGTGAGGGCCGGCCACCCCGCCCTGGGCCGGCGACGGTCGCCGGCCCCTCCGGCGATGGCGGCGGCGAAGTCCACCGGCCTTTTTTTTTTTTTTTTTTGAACAATTTTATTTTTCTAAATAAATTAAGATTTTTCTTTTTTTAAATAAATTTAGATTTTCCTTTTTATTTTTTAATCTAATTTTTAAAGATTTTGAATAAAAAATAATTTTAAAAAGCCATTGAAAAATTAAAAAAATCATTTAAAATATGACGTCGCGCCACGTCAGCAATTTCCGTTAACTTTCTTAACGGTGTTAACTTTAGGACTCAATTGCACTTTCCGACAAGTTTTAGGACTCGATTGAACTGTTTGTAAGTTTTAGGACTCAATTGCACTTTCTGGACAAGTTTTAGGACTTGATTGAACTCTTTGTAAGTTTTAGGACTCAATTGCACTTTCTGCACAAGTTTTAGGACTTCTACAGTACATATCCCAAAAATAAAATTACATGATTTATTGAGCATATATCAATAAAAAAAATCATATGATTTATCGAGGATGTAGATTAAGCTCATATGAACTATTGATTGCGTGAATCTCATGGGAAACCGGATATTTATAGGAAAAAAAAAAGATACAAACATCGTGTGCCTAACTCCAGAACAAGAGCCAACATACCTGGTGGTGGAGGCAGCACATCTGCCCCCTTCGATGGCGATGGCGGTGGCAGTGGGGCTGATGGCGGTGGCGGCGGGGGAAGTGGCTGGCCAACCGGGTCGAAGAACTGATTATTGGTCTCGTACAGGATCAGGCGACTAGGCACCATGAACCGTCCTCCTGTGTACCTGGCACAGCAGTCCCTTATCGTCTGGACGCCTATCACCAGGCAGTCGCTGCATTGCTGCTCCGTCAAGTCCGGGGTGCACTGTACCAACGCGTAGATCATGTCAGGCCCCGCTGATTCGTTCCCCGACGCGTACTTTCTCAGCGAGCCGCCACTCGCCGCCTTGGGCCACAGACCGTTCAGGAGCTTCTTCAGTGCTGCGTCGTACGTGTCTGGGCTCGAGACGTTGTAAGAGGTTCTCACCACGTAGGACGGTTCTGTTGCGACTGCGCCGAAGAACGAGGCGTCCGAGTACCGGATGATGCAGTTATCGCCGTAGAGGAGTGCCTCCTTCTGGAGGGGACAGAGGCGGCGAATGTCGGAGGCCAAGACATCGAGGCAGGCGCGGCAGCTCAGCGCGGTCAGGTCACCGCGGCAGAGGCCAAGGGCGTAGAGGGTTTGGGAGGTGCCGGAGACGACGGTGGAGGCATTGAAGGAGCCGTAGGAGAAGGACGAGGAGTCGGCGGTGGAGATGGAGGAGAGGAGGGTGGTGAGGGTTGTTTGGTAGGTGCTGTTGGCAGTAAAGTTGCCGGTCGAACCACAGTGGGTCACTGGGAATTGGGCGTTTATGGTGGGAGCAAAGATGAGAAGAAGCACGAGAAGGAGATTTGGAGGATCCATTCTTTTTTATTTTTTATTTTTGGGTGTTTTGGGTTTCTCTTTGATAGAAGTATAGCTCAACAGGCTTGTTCCCTAGACAATATGACTACCGTGATTGATAAAATGCAAGACATAATGTGTTGAATCAATTTATATAAGAGTGGCCGCCATGCCTAGCACGCTAGGCCCAACCACATTATTAATTTGAGTGCATATTATTTTATAAGACATTTATAAAATTTTTTGTACTTTTCCGTTTGGATCGACATCTTACATCAATGCTTAGAGTCGTAAAGACCTTGAGTTGAGTTTTAAATTTACATTGATAAGAGAATACGTTCAACATCACAGAAAGTTACATCTTGTAAAACCTTAAACAATGGAAGGCTATAGCCATCATCCACCTCACTAATTTAGCCTAAAAGGTCCATTGTCAAATTGGGTGGCCAAAATACCATTTTTAAAAAGCATTGCAATACTAAATGACCTTAAGAATTTAAATACAGTAAATTTGAAAATCGCAAGACACATGCGAAGTGTATAATCTTAAGAAAGTGAATTTGTAGAAATATCTCATCAAAATTTATCACGTCATCAATACTTCAGCAGAAAAAAAAAAAAAAAAGAAGCCGCATCAAATCGGATTACCAAGCTTTTGCAGAGTAGTTGCAGAGTTGCCGTGTTTCTCACGGGGCAACGTTCAAGTCTCGAGAAACTGTAGACTCCTTTGACTGCGTCTCCGTCTTTTGCAACTAAAAAAAAAAAAAAAAGCAACGAGGAAATCGAGTCCAAGAAGCATTGACTCTAACGGAAAAGCGCATACTCCTTTCAATGGAGTCTCTGTCTTCTGCAATTATAATAGGAAAGGAGTCTCTTGTCTTTTGCAGGCATATTAGAAAAGCATTGACGCCTTCTGCCGAGTCTCTATCTTTTGCAAGTATAATAGAAAAGCAAAGACAACCGGCGATTTCCAAGCAATGTGGAATCGTTACCGGTGGAATCTTTACTAAATATGTTTTCTCAACAGATGATTAACCAGATGATAAGGAAATTTGTCAGCCTCCTTGTGATTTCAGTTCCAAGTTTTACTGAGAGCACTCAATGAATAAAATCCCTAAAGCATTAATTCAATGTGTCGCATGAGGTTCATTTTTTCATTTTCTTTTTTTGGGCCCCACGCATGTCGACCAAGCAAAATAAAATGCAACTTTTGCACATAACCCAAGGAATCATTAAGCAATATGAGGTGTCGTAAGAAGATATGATGCTACCAAGCTAAAGTGACATCTTGTATTAATAATCTCTTGGATAAATTACAATCAAGATATATTTTCAAATGAGGAAATTATCTAAAATGACATAAATTTATAGCACTTTTACCAATCCAAATTTAAACCTTTTAATGTTGCCAATTGAATTTTAAATATTTTTCATATTTTACTAATTGAGTCTATTTAGGAGATTTTTGTCAGAAATCACTAATGTAAATGCTAGTCATCCTACTTAGAATGGCAGGTATTGAAGTAGATAATTTTTAATAATATTATTTAAAAATTCAAATTTTTTGGATTACTTTTTGAATTTTTTCTTTTATGCTCTCTCTTTTATTTTTTTACAACTCTAACTCGTAAGGGCTAGATGACCTCACCTCAATCTTAGTGAGAGTACGGAGGCCCTTGCCTTTGGCTCGTAAAGGTTGTGATGCTCCCTCCCCCAACCCAAAATAAAAAAAAAAAAAAACGAAAAGAAGAAAAAGCCTAGTCAAGGGTTTGGCCTTGTGGATTGTGATGGTTGATTGATGACCTCGCCAACTAGAGTTCTAAAAAGAAAAGAAAAGAAAAGAAAATGAATAAAAAGAAAAATTAAAATAAGTTAATCAAAAATTGAGAAAATATTAAAATATTATTAAAAATTATCTACGTTAATGTCGACTATGTCACATAAAATAATTAGCAACCATGTTAATAATTTCTAACTAAATTGGCTGGATGCACTTGATAGGCAAAATGGGAAAATGTTTAAAACTCAATTGACATAATTAAAAAGCTTATGATTGAATTGGTAAAAATTCAATAGGTTTGAAACTTTTTGAACAACTTTCCCTTTCAAATGTCCCAATAAAACAAACTTTCCATCGCAACTCTAATACTTAGAATTTCATTCTTGTTGCAACAATCTTAATTTAATGAGTCGGTCATTTGAAAAACCAAAAAATGGACTGACGCAAATAACATTTATTGAAGAGTCAAATACACCACTTATGGGAGACGTACCAGTCGTGACGTCATTGCTTAAATACCTAAGTTTTATATCAATAAATGAAATATTTAGATCTGAAAATTATATATGCTTGACGGGAAGACTATACTGCAGTTAAACTATAAATAACACTGCATATGGGAACAGGGGGTTCGAATTGGTCTTTTCTCACCTAACCCATAAAATATGTCTGTAAACTATATGTATTGCGGCTATAGTCAGATGTACCACGAGAGTAAATGACCTGCCTAGTTTCTGTAATACACGGGATGGGAAGTCAACAAATTCAATTCATGAAACTTATGTGTATAAGAAAAAGGGTAAATAGATGATAAGATGAAAGTGGTTAACTATATAAAAATCATTCAACTGGTGGAACCAATTTGAGTAAGTAGATAATTGGATACAAATTCTCATTATTAGCTTGGCAGCTATAAACATTCTATGTATCTTATATATCTGTTTAAATCAAACTACTGACATGGAGCTCACCTAAAATCCTGCCTAAAATGACCTAGTCCAACATAAATTTTGTAAGAGCAAGCTATTCTAGCTGCGCTCATCTTAACACAAGTAGTGTCAGACATGACTTTTTGTGAGTAACCTTCACTTCCAACATCCTATGAATCTGGATGTAATCCCAAGCAATGAAGCCATATAAATCCTAAATAATCTAAGGAAGAAGTAAATATTGATAATGTAAGTTGATGATCTGAAAACCATGACAAACACAAAAAGTAATGTGCAAGGCACACTGATCTCCCATTTTCTAAGGCTACCGTGGGTACAGCTCAGTCATGGAAGCCTCATTTTTCGAGAACTGGTTTGAATTGCTTATTGATTCCTTAACGTCAGACACCCTCACACTGTAATCTTGCAAGGATGGCATATCAGTTTCAACGCCGCTGTGTATGTAGAATGCGGGTCTTGATGGCACTTGCAGAGTGACTGAGTCGTTGTTAAGCATGAGAAGGACCGAGGCCATTTTTGGCCGGCTAATCATATTTTCTTGGACACATAGTAGACCAATGTGGATGCACCTCGCAATTTCAATACTTGAACCAGAAGTTATAGAGGGATCGATAAAGTTCAATAATGATCCTTACTTCCAATTCTTCCAGACCTACAAAAATTTGACAAACATTGAGTAGATTGATCTCTGGAATATTATGTGAAATGAGAAGGTACGTTCTTATACTCACATAGCTTATAAGGACTTCCGTGTCATCACCCATGCGAAAAAGAGCGTTCCTTTGACCACTCACAATCTCCAAAACCAACACTCCAAAACTGAACACATCTGACTTGATCGAGAAAGTTCCGTGCATCGCATACTCTGGCGCCATATATCCACTGTCCATCACAATAAGTCCACCTTATTAGCTCTATAGTTTGTTTTTCTCTTTTGATAAGCATTAGCTCTAGGAGATTGTGTCACTTACTAGGTCCCCACAATTCGATTTGTCTTGGCCCGAGTTTGATCCAACTCGAACAACCTTGCCATACCAAAATCCGATATCTTTGGATTCATTTCTGAGTCTAACAAAATATTGCTGGCTTTGAGGTCCCGATGTATAATACGAAGTCGAGAGTCTTCATGTAGATAAAGCATCCCTCGGGCAACGCCCATTATCATCTTGCGACGCGTATACCAGTTGAGATTCGCACGCTTCAAGGGATCTACATATTTTGGTGGAATCGCATTCTATAAGACGTCTATTGATCATTTTGCGAAGTTAAGATTTCATGAATGACAACCGAAGAAACATACCAAATATGAACTGATCAAGGCTCGAATTGGGCACAAACTCGTAAATGAGAAGCCGTTCAACTCCTTCCAGACAGAAACCTAGGAGCCTGACCAAGTTCCTATGTTGTAGCTTGGCTAGTAACATGAACTCGTTCTTGAACTCAACTTCCCCTTGGCTAGAATTCTGTGATAGCCGTTTCACCGCGATTTCTTGTTTGTTGGAGAGCTGACCCTGAAATTTCAACAAATTAGATCTTCGTGAGTATCAACTGGTACATTGAAGCATTTCTAGGAGTATTAGATTGATATCATCTCTGACTATTTGTTGCTTGAATTTTGTCTACAATAGAGTAGAGGATGTGCTTTGTTAAATATTACCATGTAGACAACTCCAAAACCGCCTTGTCCAAGCTTCCTGGAATCAGAGAAGTTATCCGTTGCCGCTCTGATAATGCTGAAATCAAATTGCAGCGACTCAGCCGTGCTAATTTCATCCACAACTTCACCTAGAAAGACAAAAACTGTCATTCAGAGATCATTATCTTTTCATAGTTTTCATAATGAAAGTTTCACAAACTTTTAGTACATGTAAATCCTAAACCTTTTAACCTTTATAAAGTTTTTGGCCTAATTGTCGAAAGCGACGCAGCTCTTGCTACTTTGCAGGTGCAAAAGCATAGTCATTAGTCAACTTAATTATTTTTATAATCTTTTTTAACCTCATGAACGGTCGTTGTTCCAAGGCAAAAGGATGAAGACTCGCCTTCAATACTTTCTCTGGGCTGCTTGTTCTTCCTTTTCACATTCAGGAGCAGGATGACAATGCTGATGACAAGTAGTGCAGAAATACTTGTGATGACCACAATGATCACAGTCCTCGTCGAATTGCTCTTTCCAACTGCGAGAGCAAAGGCATGTTACGTTTATGATCAATTCTTGCTGCTTACTATGTGAAAGATGCATCACGCGATTCTCTGATAACTCAGGGGAAAGTTTTTCGGATTTCTGGATTTTGTCATCCTACCAATTTTCATCTAATAAGATTCGGAATATATCACATTATTCTCTAATTTTGTAAGTTTTAGCAGATGCTTTTTTGACCTCAATTTCATTACTATCATCAATTTCTTATGAAAATCAGAGTAAAGATGGTAAAATGGTTTACAGAAACAGAGTGGAGCAAGGAACATCCAATGCAAGTTTGCAAAATTTTTGCAGAGTTATTAGAAGCTCCGAATGTGCACATATGGGACCAATATACTCATGCGGATCACGGCTATGGATTGTAACCCCGGCTCGATTTAGATCTCTGTCTCTCTCTTAGATGACATGACTGTGATAGTTGACTAGTATCCATGTAGATGCATCAATGATTAAACATATATTCTTCTGCAAAAAATATGGATCAACCCGTACCTTCTGCCAAAAAGCATTTAAAAATTACATGATCTACTGAGCATATATTAAAAAAAAGAATCTTGTGGTTTAACAGGGCATGTAGATTGTTACCAAAAAAAAAAAAAAAAAAAAAAAAAAAAAAAAAAAACAGAGCATGTAGATTAAGCTTATATGAAGAATTTGATTATGCGTATCTCACGCGAAACCTGCATATCTTTATAGAAAAGAAATGACTGAAACGCCGTGTACGTAACTCCCGAACAAGAGCCAACTTACCTGGTGGTGGAGGCATTGCATCTCCATCCTGCGATGGTGGTGGCGGAGGCAGCGGAGGTGGCTCACTTACTGGGTCGAAGAACCGATGATTGGTCTCGTACAGGATCAGGCAACTTGGCACCATGAACCGTCCTCCTGTGTACCTGACACAGCAGCCCCTGATCTCCTCGACGCCTACAACCAAGCAGTCGCTGCATTGCTGCTCTGTCAAGTCTGGTGTGCACTGCACCAACGCATAGATCTTGTCTGGCCCCACTGATTCGTTCCCTGATGCGTACTTTCTCAATGAGCCACCACGCGCCGCCTCAGCCAACAGACTGCTCAGGAGCTTCCTCATTGCTGCGTCGTATTTGTCTGGGCTCGAGACGTTGACAGTGGTGCTTGCCAGGTAGGAGGGTTGTGTCAGGACTACCCCAGAGAACGAGGCGTCCGAGTACCGAATGATGCAGTTCCCGGTGTAGAGGAGTGCCTCCTTTTGTAGGGGGCAGAGGCGGCGCATGTCGGAGGCCAAGACATCGAGGCAGGCGCGGCAGCTTGTGGCGGTGAAGTCACCGCGGCAGAGGCCAAAGAGATAGAGGGTTTGGGAGGCGCCGGAGATGGCAGCAGAGGCATTGAAGAAGCCGTAGGAGAGGGACGAGGAGTTGGTGGTGGAGATGGAGGAGACGAGGGTGGTGAGGGTGGTTTGGTAGGTGCTGTTGGCAGTGAAGTTGCCGGTCGAACCACAGTTGGCCGCCGGGAATTGGGCGTTTATGGTGGAAGCAAACATGAGAAGAAGCAAGAGGAGGAGATTTGGAGGATCCATTTTTTTCTCTTTGGGTGTGTCGGGTGTCTCTTTGATAGACCCGACATGAACGAAGGGTTTAATCTTAAGAAATTAAATATGTTGAAATATCCAATGAAAATTTATCACGTCATCAATACCTCAGCCAAAAAAAAAAAAAAAATACATACACGCACACCGCATCACAGAGAGACCCGAGACACCGAAAAAGGGAAAAAAAAAAAAAAAAGAGAAGAAAAATGGATCCTCCAATTCTCCTCCCCTTGCTTGTTTCTCATGTTTATCAAATTGTTGCAGAGTGGTTGCAGAGTTGTCGTGTTTCTCTTGGGGCAACGTGCGAGTCTCGTATAAAAATTGACTCCTTTTACTGCGAGTATAAAAAGACGACCGGCGATTTCCAAGCAATGAGCAACTGGAGTCTCGACGAAGCATCGACTCTAATGGAAAAGCAAACCCTCCGTTGTACGGAGTCTCGGTCTTCTACAATTATAATAAAAAAGCGTTGACGCCTTCTGCCGAGTCCGTCTATTGGCCGGCAATTGCCAAGCAATGTGGAAACTTTACCAGTGAATGATGTTTTTCAACAGATGATTAACTAGATGTCAAAGGAAATTTGTTCATCTCCTTGTGATTTTAGTTTCAAGTTTCATTGGGAGCACTCTAAGAATAAAATACTGAATGCATCAATTGACATCGAGAGTGTATCCTAAAGATCGCACAAGAAAGTGCTTCACTTGAAATGTGTGAATGCTTATCCGAGCTGATCCAAGCTTCACTTGCCCCACTATACCAAAAAAAAAAGTTGAAAAATAATGTTGACACAGCATTTTTCATATTACTTTGTTTGGTCACAGGGAAACTTCCACTCAAATCTCCTATTCCATAATTTAAAATTAGAAGCCTAGTGTGCAGTGCAAGTGGGAATGGAAGAATCTGATATGGTACAATAAGGATGACCAAAAGTCTCTTGAGCAATAACTCAACATAAAATATTTCGAAAATGAGAAAGAACTTGCAAGCTAAATTATTGCTAATGAAGGAATGAACCATACTTTGATCTCCTAAGCGGAAGATTGACCCCAGATTTTGATTCCCGATTGACTATTAGCCACGAATGATAAAAGTTTAGGGTTAAGGTACTGCTATATGTAATCTTTAAAATGCTGATTTGTTTTGCTTCTAAGATGATTTTTACATATATTTAATGGACGTCATAGATCCTGTTAAATTATTTTTCGAGTTTGAGGTGTGTACCATAGTGCCACCTTTGAATTCGAATCAAATCTGGATTATAGGGGCGGCATAAGGTGGTTTTCTTATCTGTGGAAGAAGGTTCTCTTTAACCAATTTAACTTTTTTACTTTCTTTCTATTGCATGTAGTCATGTAGTGGACGCATATGTGTGCGCACGCGCGTGCGTGCGTGCGTGTGTTTGTACACATAGAGCCCGTAAAAGTTAGAGATAAAAGAAAGGGCAAAAGTTATTAAAAAAAAAAAACTCTAAAACTATGTCCATTGTGATACAGTTATTAACGTAGAGGATTGCCTCCTCCTAGAGGGGCCAAAGGTGGCAGATGTCAGAGGCCAAGACATTGAGGTAGGCGCAGCAGCTCACAATGGTTAAGTCACTGTGGCAGAGGCCAAAGACATAGAGGAAGGGTTTGGGAGGCGCTAGAGACGGCAGCGAAGGCATTGAAGAAGCCGTAGGAGAGGGACAAGGAGTTGGCGGTGGAGAGGAGGAGAGAAAGATGGTGAGGGTGGTTTTGTAGGTGTTGTTGGCCATGAAGTTGCTAGTCGAACTGTTAGAGAAAACTCCTTTATTGTTTTGAAGCTAACAAAACTTTTTCAAAAATCTAATTTGAAGACTTGCAGAATCAAGTATTATAGTCTAAAGAACTCCATACCCTATTGTCAAAATTTGAACACTGCCAGACTTTAGTTCTAAAGTCTACCCTCACTAACAATTTCTAAACTAAATAATGAAGACTTATCCAGATACCGGATTATCTTCAAGAATTTGATTTGTATGGTTTTTGGAAGATCTTATGGCTGGATATAGTATTTACTTGATTGATTATTCTTATTTGAATCAATTTCAATATGAAGATCTTTGAAGGCAAACAAACTTGGAAGGTTTTACTTATGAAAACCAAAATCCTGATTATATAGGCGAGTATGATTGATGGACTTTCATTGCATTCCTAAAATGACTCGAGATCTCCTTAATTGATTTTGTCCAACAGGTAGATTGGAATAACTTATTTGGAAAGTGTCAATAGCTTGTGAAGACATGAAGGAGTATATAAGGAAGACTCTCAAGTTGTTCGAAGTACTGTGTGAAAGAAAATTTTTAAAGTCTAAAGCTTTCTAGTTCTTTGCTTTCTCATTCATCGAGCTCAAAATTGTATACAAAAAAGAGAAACTCTTAGTGAGACTTTGTGAGAAATCAGGAGAAACACTTCACTGAGAAAGTCGAGATCACAAGCTGTCAAATTTCTTTTGATTTATAGTGAAATCCAGCCAGTGGGCTGTTAGCTTGAGAGAGTGGACGTAGGCTTGATCTAAGCCAAACCCCTATAAACTTTGTGTTTTCAATTCTCTTCCTTAGACACCTTTATTCATTCATAAATTTATTTAAACTTGCTCTAGTCCATTGCTTTGTAGATTTCATTTCAAAAGAAAAAGTTTTGATAAACATTTCCGCAAAAATTTCTATTAACACCTATTCACCCTCTCTAGGTATTCATACTAGTTTTTTCATGAATCACAGTAGGTCACTGGGAATGAGGCATTTGTGGTGGAAGCAAACATGAGAAGCGGCAAGAGAAGGAGATTTGAAAGATCCTTTTTTTTTTGAATGTTTCAGATCTCTTTTGATATAAGGATTACTCAACAAACTCGAGTCCTGGATAATACCGAGATGGATAGGGTGCAAAATATAATGTGTTGATTCATTTTATATAGGGGCGGTCACCATACCCAGCAGGCTAGGCCCTATACATTATTAGTTTCGGTGCATATTATTTTATAACATATTTAAAAAATCTTTCATGCTTTTCTGTGTAGATTGACAACTTAGTTCAATGTTTAAAAGCTGTAAAGACCTTGAGTTCTAAATTTACATTGATATAAGAGTTCGTTCGAGATCATAAAAGGTTACATTTTGCAAAACCTGAAAGAATCAAAGGCTAGAGCCATCATCCACCTCACTAATTTTGGCCTAAAATTTCTATTATTGGGTTGGGTGGATTTGAAAAGGGTAGCCATAATACCATTCGAAAGAGCATTTAATGACCTAAAGAATTTGAATTTAGTTAATATGAAACCACACCAAATAAACGAATGGTTTAATCTTAACAAAGTATCCAACCACAAAAAAAAAAAAAAATCTTAAGAAATAAATTTGTTAAAATATCTTATGAAAATTACCAAGTCAACAATACCTCAGAGGAAAGAAAAAACAAAACAAAAATGACATCAACAAAGATTGCGAAAGTTTTGCACAGAGTTGTCGTGTTTCTCAATGGGCAAAGTCCAAGTCTCATACAAGCAATAACTTCCTTTTTTTCTGAATCTGTCTTTTGCAAGTAAAAAGAAAAGCAAAGGAAACCAGCGGTTTCCAAGCAATGTGGGATTTGGGTCTTGAAGAAGCATTGACTCCTTTTACTTGGTAGAAATGTGAAGAGAATGGTGATTTCCAACCAAAGTGGAACCTTTGCTAAAGGTGATGTTTTGAGGAAAAATACTCATCTTCTTGTGATTTTAGGTTCTAGTTTTATTGAGAGCACTTCAAAGGCAAAATCCTGAATGTGTCAATTTGATGTGGGAGAATATGTCCTTCAGATCAAGCTAATCTGGGCTTCACCTAACCCGTTATATAAAAAAAAATTTTGAAAAATAATGTTGACACAGTTTTTTTTTATCACTTCATTCAGTTAGAGACAACTTTTGCTTAAATTTCTTGTTCCATAATTTTGTAAATAGAAGCCTCCTGGGTAGTGCTAGTGAGAATGGGTGAATCTTGTAATAGTTGGACTCTTTTCCCTTAGTTGTGGGGTCCACTTTAAAAAAAAAAAAAGGAAACAAAAGAAGGTTTGAAAAGTCAAAAAAAAAAACATAAAAGAGAAAAAAGGGTGAACAGTGGTCAGTTACTTTTAAGAGCATGAACCACTTTGGTAGAGAGGGAGAAAAGAAGAAAGGAAAGAAAGAAGAAGAAGAAGAGAAGAAATGGAAAGAAAGGAACAGGGTTTTGGAGCGCACATGTTGCAGATGCCTTGCCAAGCTGACTCGACTCCATAGTGCAATGCTCGGTAAGAGATTAAGCCAATCGTTCATCCAATTGAAGTAATTTACGAGTTTAAGGCAAAAATTCGGAATTTTAAAATAATTGACTGGCAAAGTTTGATTTTTGAGTTGTTAAGCCATGTACTTTTATAGAAATTATACTTTAAGGTGTTGTGGAGCCATGAGATTTTACGGATCGTGATTTAAACTTACAATTTGCTTGAAACAAAATTTCGAAATTTTCCGCATGCAGTGAACAGTGCGTATCCGGCAACTTCGGGCCCTCATTTTGTTAGTTTTTAGTTTGATTTTGAGACAATTAAGTTGGGATTATTGTACTATATTAGAAGGGCTTTATATTGATTATAAGTATGTTTGGAACGGGATTCGATAGAGAAAGTTATAGCATAACTAAGTTTTACGCTCAAGTGCCACATTTTCTTGAATAATTGTTTTGAATATGTGATTTATTAGCGCATAGAAATCGTTTTGTTAGGATTTATGCATAATGTAGCTGTTTCGTGGTTGACACAGCATGTTACTTGAATTTAATGTTGTTTTTTGCTTATTTGATAAGATTGCGAGATCGAAAGATCAAATAACGTATTATTTGATTTTAGGGCATCCCCAGGTGAGTAGTATTAATGTCTTTTTTCGGTTTTGGAAAACTCATGTACTAAGGTAAGAGTATTCGACATATACTTATGTAGGGAAGTGATGACCCATTTGTTGTATAAAGATTGGATATAGTGCTTAGTACTTTTGAGTTATTATGGGATGATTCGACAAATCTCTCTTGATGGGTTATGCATGTTGTTTTGGTACAATTAATTTATGTGATTATGTGATGACTATTGAAAGATGATATGTGTTGTGTTGAGGAAATCAAATGTGTTGTGAACGAGTAAATGATTAAGTGCTATGCAACAACAAAACTTTGTGTGAGTCACGTCTAGGGCCTTGTAATCAAGGGCTAAGTACTACATGTCGATTTGAGTCACGTGGGAGCTACTTTTAGGGCCTTGCATTACTAACATACGTAGTAAAGGGCTAAGTGCTATATGACAACGTAACTTCGTGAGAGTCACCTCTAGAACCTTATACTATTGTTATATGTGGTTAAGGGCTAAGTGTTACACGATAACGTAATTTCGTGGGAGTCCACTCTAGGGCTTTGAGTTTAGATATTAAGCATGTAATGAACCATCGATATGATATAAGATGAGTCCGATTATTGAACCAAATTGGTGATGCCTGTTTTCTTATTATAGATGAATGAGAAATTTTGCTATTTGATATAGCTAGGTTGAGGTAATATATAATGCATTTTGTTCATGCAAGTTATTATATTTTTGTTTGGCAATAATGAGCCATGTCTTGAGTTTTAAAAGTGTAATATGGAAGTTTGATATACTTTTATGTTATGTACTACTCACTAAGTTGTGATTGCTCATTCCATTCATCTTCTATGTTTTCAGGTCCTAAGGTTAGCAATAAGTAGGATGAGAGTGTTGCTGAGAAACTTTTTGGGAGTTTATTTTAGGGTATGGCTTAAGGAGTTGGTTATATAGTTGTTGTAAGTTTGTTGAGTTTTGATTGTACATATTCTTTTTAGTGGACTATAGAAACTTTGATGTCATAACCAACCTATTAGTTTATCTGATATATATATATTTGGAGATATACATTTTGTTATCAAGTAGTTGGTTATAATTGATGTTGTGTCATTCGTGAGGAAGCATGGCCATGTCATCACTCTTTTTTTTTTTTTATAGTTTCGGCGTGCGACATTTTTTGGTATCAGAGCCTAAGTTTTGATTTTTCTAGGTAGAGATGAATTAGCGCCTTAGTTGAGGCTTAGGTTGTTAACTTGTTGAGATTTATATCTCATCCCGTTGTTAATTATTTTTAAGGCCGTAGTGTGGAGAATTGCCATGTGCGGTTATGGTGGGCGAGATACAACACCTTTTTGGCTAGCTCTACCATTAGTGAAGTTTAGGTTAAGCCTAACCCCTAAAAGTTTATGAAAAGGTCAATAGAAAGTGACCGTAAAAAAGCTTGTAATTATTAAGCTTCCTAGGGGTAACAATGGATAAATAAATCACCGCTTCTGGAAATCGTCTGTTGTATTTTATTATCCCTATTTTGTTGGTTGATTAGGTGTTTATATTAAGTGATTCCGCATGCGTTAATCAAAATATAAAAAGAATGGGTTGGTGATGTATTCTGGGATGTCGCAATTTTATCAACTGTTGAGGGATGTTCGCATACCTAGGGTTTGAGGCATCTCAAATTGAATTAGATCTAGGCCAGACTTGAAAACATTCTTTGAATCAAATTATTTCATTTCCAATTAAATCAAATCCATCCTAGCTGTTCTTTTATGGTTAATGTAAATCTCACAACATCATAATGGCGTGGAAGAATTTTTTTTACTTAAATTTATTTGAGTAAATTTCAAAGGTGTACTACGACCAAAAAAAAAAAAATTCAAAGGTGTACCTCTTTTTTGACCCTATAACCACTTATTACATATATCTACTTTTATAAATAAACATACATACCCGAACTTTACTTTTGGAGACCATTTTATGCATTCACACCAAATACTCCTATGTCACCATTAACAAAAATGCCATTCTACCCATCCCGAAATCCTAAATTCTCACTCATCCAAAATACTTAAAACCAACTATAAACCATATCACCAAAACCTTAAGCGAGATACTAAAATAAACATGTATGGAGAGGCAATTGGGTCTTTTCAATATAAGGTTTTCATATAATGGTATGTGAATGGTATTTGCAAAGATAGATATATTTAAGTGGTTATGTTTAATTGAATTTGCATTTTTAAATATATATATATATATATATATATATATATATATATATATATATATATATATATGTTTGTACACTCATTTAGACTTCATTTATATAATTTTTTGACTACCAAAAACTCCAAATTGGTACATTGAGACGGATTTACCATAAACACATTTTTTTATTATAAAAACCATAAACTGATAAATTTATGACAAATTTATCCTCCATTAATTTCCATTAAATTAGATTAATTTTTTCACAAATTGGTACATTTGTGATAAATGTAGGATGAAATTCTAAACTGGTACAATAGTCAATTGTCAAGTGTTATTCAACTTAACAATTTAACAGTAAAATTTAACAGTACTAACAGAGGGTAAATTTGTTAGGTGTTCAAGTTTGGGGGTTTTTGATGGTCTAAAAATTAGTTTCGGCGAAATTCATTACAATGTATTAGTTTGGTGTTTTTTTTGTGGTTTTTTTTTCTGTGGTAGTTTTTTTACTTCCCAAACACAAAGGTGCATGCTCTTTTGCTAAAAAAATAAAATTAAGAAATTAAAAAATAATCGTTTGATCATACAATTAAAATATGTGTCGCTAAATGTGTGTGTTTCGACACCACACAACATAACCACGGCACAACTACAACCATACCAAATAGATTCCTAATCTTCAGAAAAAATTGAGATAGCATGCTTTTGGAATTAAAATCTCAGCTTGTTTTTTTCCCAAGCGTGTGACTCCATGGACTAGGTGTGTAAAAAAAAGGGCCCAATCGATCCAAAAATTTGATTGGACATTGTGACAATTTGGTTTGGAATTATGACCCAAATTGAATTGAAATGCATTAAACCTTACTTGGTCAACTCTCCAGATTTTCAGTGTCTCCATCCAATTTCCACAACAACCCCATCTTTTGCCTCCTTCCTCCACGCTAGTCCTCATTCTGGCATAGCTGACAGTGCTCACCACAGTGCAATTCAATTCAGACTACATAGAGAAATTAAGTTGGATTGCAAGATAGCACCACACCATAGAGACAACATGAATGCAAAAATCCCATAAATCATGGCCATAACTTCACTCATTTAATTTGTCATGAAAACTCAAGTTCACAATTATCCTAGAATGGCACTATACATAATGAAAAGAAAAATCTTAACTCTGTGGCAATACTTTCACCTACTAATGTGGCAATACTTTCACCTACTAATGCTAAGTCGAGTCTCAGACAAAAGGGCTTTGTTCACCAGAAGACGCCCACAAACATGCAAGAAGGAGGAAACGTACATCTTCAGAAAGTATTTGAATAATGTCATGATATCACCCATTGCCATAGGATCTCTCCTATGATTCCAGAGGTAAAACTACACTATTTATAAACCCAACAACCTGAAACTACCCAAACTTTTCCTTTGTTTGGGGTCTATGCAAGTTGGGTCTCGAATCGGATCATAAAGAACATATATTCTTCATGTTTGAGTAGGGTACCGATGGAGACCAATGTGATTCGAACCGTTGTATTGCTCATACAATCAATTTTTTGGTAAGCAAAATATCATAATAACGTTTTGCTAGAAATGGCTCCATCCTCGACAAAATACCTCTCACCTAAGGTTGATCTTTGGTTTTCATTGAATTGGGTTCTTTGGCATAGGAAGTAGAAAGTGTAACCAAGAACTACAACTAATTACTTTAGAAGAAAGTAAATTTAGGAACTGAAAAATAAATGGATATGCTAAAAGACACATAGTTTGTGTGGTTGATTGTGTCCTCCTTTGAATGATTCAACATGGCTTATATAGTGTATCACAAAATGTCACCCTATCTAAGTGGTTAATATTCAAATTAAAGATTATAATTGTATCTCCATGATTTTAGGCTCTCTGACCATAATCCATGATTGCATGTCAAACTTATCTTTGGGTAGCTAAAACTCTTCAATTTTGATTGGACTCAATTGCATTTCCATAAGTTTAGACTCCATGATCACTCTCCCTCATTGCACATCAACCTTCTCTACAAGCCATTATGACTTCTCAATTGTCACTTGATCTAACCTTTAATTGACATCTTTATTTCTTCGGTTTTTGCCTTTAACATTTATCTAAATTTATCTAAGTATCAATCATTGATTAGTCGTTATCATATGTCGATAACTATACTATGTTCATCGGTTATCTTGGTGATCAACAAGCATTTCAATGACTTATGGATGGTATAATCACTTAATATCAATTTTTGTATTGACGTCATGTCCATTTAGAAGACTCGATCATTTTTTTGTAGCAACAACTAATGATCACTTTTATTTGATTTAATTGGTGAGTTCATGTAGTTGTCTTTTTCAAAGTGGAGATAGAGTCCTTCTCAGTCATAGAGGTCTCCTTTTTTGAGAACTAGTTTGATTTGCTTCTTGATTCCTCGACCTTAGATACCCTCAAACAATAATACTCTATGGACTGCATATCAGATTCGATGTTGTTGTGCATGTAGAATGCGGGTCTTGATGGCACTAGGAGAGTGACAGAGAGGCCATAAAGCATGAGAAGGACCGAGGCCATTATTGGCCGGCTAACCACATTTTCTTGGGCACATAGTAGGCCAATGTGGATGCACCGCCCAATTTCAGTACTCGAACCAGAAGTTATAGAGGGATCGATGATGTTTGATATTGATCCTTCCCCCTATTCTTCCATTCCTACAAACATCTTGACAATCATTGAGTAGATTGATCTTTGGAATATTGTGCAAAATGAGAAGGTATGTTCTTATACTCAAATAGCTTATAAGGACCTATGTGTCATCGCCCATGCAAAAAGAGTGTTCTTTTGACCACTCAAAATCCCCAAAACTAACACTCCAAAACTAAACACATCTGACTTGACAAAGAAAGTTCCATGCATTACACGCTAATGGGAATTGGAGAATCCAATATGGTAAATCAATAACGACCAAAAAGTCTCTTGAGCAATAACACAAACATAAAATATTTCAGAAATGAAAAAAAAAAAAAAAGAACTTACAAATTTAATGATTGCTAATGAAGGGATGGACCGCACTTTGATCTCCTGATTGGAAGATCAACCCCAAATTTTCATAT
Organism: Eucalyptus shirleyi; assembly: GCA_017140165.1. NCBI lineage: Eukaryota > Viridiplantae > Streptophyta > Magnoliopsida > Myrtales > Myrtaceae > Eucalyptus > Eucalyptus shirleyi. Next base: position 46,204,046 of record CM029450.1, read on the forward strand.
CACGATAAGCTATTAACCACTAATGATAAAAATTCAGGGTTAAGTGCAAAAAACTTAATTTCACTATGGTGTATTGAAACGTACTTTATTTATTTATTCATTTATCAAAAGTTAAAACCCCTGTGAATTTAGGAGGTGCATGACAACCAGTAATTTCTATTCCAAAAATAATTTTTCTATTCCAGATTTGTTTCTGAAATAGAAATCCATTTGGTAAAATTATTCAATTTTTCTATTTCTGAAATAGATTTTTGTTTCAAAATTAGTTTTGGAATAGAAATCGAAGTAAAAATTTTATATTTCTTTATTTCTGGAATAGAAATCAAAAATAAAAATTATTCTTATCATGTCCTCCATTTGTTGCCGTTGACCACCATCTGTTGGTCGCTGGTCGCCGGCCACCGCTGCGTCCGATTGCCGATCGCCCGCCACCCGCCATTGCCGGTCGCTTGTCCCTAGCGCTGTCCGTCGTTGGTCCACCGTCGTTTGCTGTCGTCCAAAAGGAAGAAATTTTTTGTCATTATCAAACGAATTTCTATTTTCGGAGTTGAAATTTTATATCGTTATCAAAGGGTTATTTTTGCTTAAAAACTCATTTAGAAATAAAAATAAAAAAATATATTTCTCTTCTAGAAATCAATTTCTGGCCAAAATGGTTATGATTCGCACCCTTAAAGTACTTCATTTCTAGGTTTAAGTACAACAAGAGTTCTGGCGTGACATAATTGCACTTAACTTTTCGATGCACCCTCATATCCTAGGCTCTGATCTTCTATTCTCCCCGATCTAGATGAATCTGCACACACATCGCTAGTGATTCATCCTCCCCGATGAGGAGTAAACACATCACCGATTGCGTATATAATCTACCACTACTTAAGAAATGCTAATAATCATAATAGATTAAACAAAATTATCAAATCATTTATGCCATAAAGGTAATCCCTTCAATATACATTCATGGTTGCATAAGTGTGATTCTAAATGTGGCTCGAACACGGTCAAGAGGCAGCTCAAAACATGCGCAAAAGAATATTTTGAATTTCCAGATTTTTTTTCTTTTTTCTTTTGATGTTGGAAAATTTGTTAAAAAAGTCTCAAACCTATTGTACATATGACAATTTAATCATAAACATTCAATTTGTGCTTTAATCCTAAATCTTTTGACGATTTGTCAATTTAGTCATAAATCTTTTAACTATGCTAATTTAGTCCTAAATATTTTAATGATTTGTTAATTTAATCCACAACATTTTGACATTAGCCAATGTAATCCTTATGGGCAAATATCCAAATAATAAGTTGAGGATTATATTGGCAATTCCTTAAAAGATTTAGGATTAAATTGATACAAAGAAAAGTTTATGACATCTTTACCAAAAAAAAAAAAAAAGCTTATAACAAAATTGGTAAGTCATTAAAAGTTTTGAGATAAAATTGACATAATTGAAAGGTTTTTGAGTGAATTAGTTGATATACTATAAATTTACGACTTTTTTGAACAATCATCCCTTTACTGTTTATCCTTTTTTCTTTAAAACAATATTTACTGTTCATTTTGGAGAGTGTAGAGGCGAAGAACACCATGGCTCTCGATAAGCTGGTGGGGCTGTGGATGATTGATCCAAAGAGAGCTAAGAGGTTCTTTTTTTTTTTTTTTTTTTTTTTTTTTTTTTTTTTTTTTTAGTTACGCATTGTCTGGATTTGATATGCAAAGTTTAGTCAAAAAGAAAGAAACAAAAAAGATGGATAGTTAAAGAAAAAGAAGATGAAAGGAAAAGGAAAAAAGAAAAAAAAAATCTCAAAAATTCAAAAAATTACTCAAAACGATGTTGTTTTGAGTAATTTTTTTTGTCAGGTTGCCAACATGCCACGTAGAACGGGCAGTGATGACTAAATCACTACATTAGTAATTTAAGGTAAAAATTGATCGGACAGGCTACGTCAGAATTTCAGAAAAAATTAGAATTAAATTAAAAAATTAAAAAGTTAATTACTAAATTAATATTACTACAATAAATTTGGAACTAATTAAGTAATTTTTCCCACACGTCCACTAGCGTATACTTTAGCATGCAAATGAGCTATATGTCCTTTACCATGCATTTTCATTGAGAGACAGGACTTGTCTATTTGACCAAACCCATTTCTAACACAGGTGCTACCACTTCTCAACACACTTTATACCTTCAATTTACTAAGGTAAAAAAAAAAAAAAGTTACACAGTTAATCCTCGCAATCATAATATGGGTGGTCGTAAACATAGAACCAATATATATATATTTTAAACGGAAACGCAATGAAAAACAATTATTCAATCACGAATATATATAAGTACATCTTCAGTCGAGCACTGTTATTTTTAATTCGTACACGTCATAAGTAGGCTAAATGAAACGGATTGAAGCTATAAGGAGAAAAAGAAAAGTCTTAGGTTCACCCAGAAGCGTTCTAGTATTGAAAAATGAAAAGGCGATATTAAAGACATAATTATATGTAGTATCGGACATAGAAAGGATTTCTTTCTTAAAGGCCAGCCTACCCCCTGTTTCTACATATTTGTACCTCCATCTATCGAATATCGAAATTGTTCAGCCTGGAACCTCCCACACTAGAGCCAAATTACAACTTCTTTCGTACTGCCTTCAAGCATTGAAATATGTTTACTTTGGATTCTTGATGCCCGACTGATTATATACATAGATCTTAGATCAAAGTGATTTTGTGTGAAAGCCTCTTAACACAATATCAGTAAAGTTCTAAGATTGGGGTAGACTGCAAACCTATCTAACCGATGCTCTTCCTGGTCTACAATGGTCTTCGGATATTGCAATACGATGCAATTTGACTTGGTGAAAAGAGGAGGCATAAGCAAATACCAGTGCGAAATGGTATATTGTAGTCAAGAAAGTCTATTTTTTTTGCCAAGTAATCAACAAAAGGTATTACCTCAGCAACTTCTGCTGAAAGAAGTAGCTATTTTGTAATCTACTTTCTTGGGTCCATTTTAGTGAATGCAAAAGAATATATTCGACCAATGAGTAAATGACTAAAAACCAGTACGAACAATGTAAATTGGAGATGAGATATTGAGACGGGCAAGGGAAGACCATTGTTCGAACCCCGACAAAAGGAAAATAAAAATAAAAATCCAAATGTTTTAAAGAGAGCAAAATTCTAGTCAATACTTCGATGTAATGGCAGATCTTAGGAACATCAGCAAAGTGCTCATGCTCTCAGTTACTTCCATTGCTTCACGGAAAAGCAAATGATTCTACTTTGTGGGTATAGAAGCATTTTAAGCAACAAAATAAACTCTTAAAAGCAAAATGCAGAGTCTACTCTATGATAATAAGGACAAATTCAAACAAGCCACATGATTGAAATGGGAAAGTATTCTGGAATCATATGGAATTGACACACCCGCTGATAAAATGAATCTATATTTGTCACTATGACTTGTATTGAATGATCTTTCAGTGATATTCTTTAAAAAAAGATCGACAGGCGACCGGAAGCTCAAACAAGAACAACACACCCTGGAAAAAAGCATAGAGCAGGTTTAATCCATACACTATATGTTGCTTCACCCAAAACATCGATCACGTCGCTTCTACCCCATACCACATGTTCTTATCAACGATAAATTCAGATGTAACTGATTACATGGTTAGGCCTTCTTTCCTCTGTCTTTTGCTCCTTAGTTTCTTGTGCAACCACCATGAGTATCAGTCCATTCTGATCCACATCCGTAGCAAAACTGAACCTGGCACCTGCAATTGCAAGCCGCCAAGGAACAACAATGTAGCCAACAAAAAGTAGAAAAGTATGAACAATTGAACATTTACAAACTCAGGTACCGCTAACTTTGCCAAAGGATTCATAATAAAACACTAACTAGCGTGATCTTCAGTACCAGCCATCAACAGAATAAAGCAAAGTGGCCACACTACTTACATAAAGACAGTGTACCATTGAATATCAGTGATAAGGCTTGATGATTTATGAAACGTCCTATGCTTAATTATCAAACTACATACTGACAATTGCCTAGTCATGCAGCTTTCACACTGTATTCAAGTGTATTTTTTTTTATTTATGGTAAAGTATTCAAGTGTATTTTTATCACCACAATTTGATGAAATACGCTTGGACCTTGCACCTGAATTAAATTATTATGAGTTCATCTGTCTTTTATGTCATTTAAATTGTGAAAGCCACAATCGATGACAAATCCTTTCTAAAAATGGAAGATCCCCTATAAAGTCTGTTTCACCAATTGTACACAAGCAACAACCCTTCGATATCTATAGGATTTCAGAAAAATCTCAACAAAGAAGCTGCAAGGTGTCAAGCTTCTTGATTTATCTAGATAAATTATTCGCTAGCAAGTAAATCTTTTCAGTGAATGTATCACAAACCTGCAAACGATGTGAGCACAACCCTGAGTTCTCTCCACGTAAAATTTGCATTTGGGGCATCTCCCCCATTTTTCCTCCTTCGCCAGCTCCCTCACAATGAGATCCTCCCTCCCTCTCTCATCTTCATTCAACAACTGAAACCCTCGCACAAACAACCTATGGCAATATGGCATGCCAAGGCACGGAACACTCGGCACAGAACAACCTATGGCAATATGGGCACTCACTCTCTCTAATCACCAGCCACCATCATAGTCCTTGATCAAAAGCGCTGAGCAGTTCTGGAAAGGGCAATAGAACTTCTGCGAGGCAGTGTTTCTGCGAGTCGAGAAACACTGCCTCGCACAACGATTTCTCCCACATGGAGAGAACATTCTCAGGGAGGATTTGCCTGCAAGAATTAATCTGTAGGACACCCTCACACTCCAATGCTGGGCATTTGATGGCGGTGACACTGTCCTGGACTTTGGTCCCCACATACCTGCTTATGCAGAGCGAGCAAAGGCTGTGAGAACACACGTTCCCGATCCTCAACATCTCGTTGGCCTCTTTTCTCTCTGCACAAATCTCGCAGAAGCTCTCTGATGACTCACCACCATCTTTCTGAACGCCTATCTCAACCGGGTCTATGATTTTCATTTGGCTTACGTTTGGATTTGCTTCAGTTACAACCACGAAAGATAAAGAAGACCCAGTATTTCTTTTTGAAGGATTCATATTCATTACAGACGAGACTTCTAAAACCTCCTGAAACTGCAACTCTTCAGCAAATTCAGAATCTGATACTTGAGGAACATCGAACAATAATGACAAGAAGAGATCATCTTCCGAGAGAAGATCAAAGTGCCGCTCCATTTCAAGCTTTTTTTCTTTGAATGTGCTTGTTTTGTGGCTTGCTGGGCTTTTGAAGGTCGCTTTGTTTGTTTTATGCAGTGCGCTGCGAACGAAACCTTAGCGGAGAAGTTGCTTTATATGATTGGGACCTCTTTCTTCAGAAGTTTTTCTTTTTAAATTTTTCTTTTTGGATTGTGCTATCATTTTTGTAAAGAAAAGTTTTTACTAAGCTAGCTTTGCTTGGGTCAAGTCGAGATGGAGGATAAAGCTCTCACATTGAAACTTTGATTTTATTCCATAATTTAGGAGGATATCAAAATAGGGGATCTTGAACTTTTACCTTATCAGATCTTTTATTTGCCTTTCAATTAACCCCGGTCTAATTCCAGTCTAACCATTATTAAAGGCATAATTATGTTAACAAAGAAACATAGTGGATCTACAATGTGCATGAACGTGTGTATGCATAAGTAGACTAGAGGATAGAGCCTATGTTTTTCCTAGAACTCAAAAAACTTCTCATTTTAGAAAGGTCAAATCTTTTTTTCGTTGGAGGATGGTGGTAAAAATGCGGTTAAATAAAGTGATCAAAGATATATATGCTCCAAAAAAAAAAGAAAAAATTATTTTAATTGAAATTTTATATGGTGTCGATCTATAAGAAAGGAAAAACAAATTTGGATTAGGTCCAAAGAAGGAAAAATCTCCTAGTTAAATCCAATTATCATAAAATCTTAATTTGAAGAAGATTGATTTTAGACTTGAAAATACTTTTGGATCAAAAAATTTTCAATTCCAATTATATCCAATGGGTCCTAGTCAGCCTTTTACACTTGCTATAAATCTCACAACGCTATAATGGTACGGAAAAAAACTGTCCTTTTTTGTTTAATATTGAATTCATAGGAGAACAAAAAACATACTTTATTATTTATTCAATAACCACTCACATATCTATATTTAAAGTGAGAGATACATACCTCAATCTTACTTTTGGATACTATTGACACCTAAATATCGGCTAAATATTTTAATAGAAAAATGCATAAAAGAAAACCAAGGATTAATTTGGCCTTAACAAAAATGTTTTTCACATCACCTAGGCATTTGTATCATTTGCTTTTACTGAGTTTTTATTTTTATTTTTATTCCCCTTATTTTTTGGATAATTATTTTAAAAAGAGCGAGAGAGAGAGGGCAAGGCCCACGCCCCAGCCCAGCCCAGCCCCCCTCCTTTCTTCTTCCTTCCTTCCTTCCTTCCTTCCTTCTTCCCCACTCCGCCTCTGTGCCTCACGCGCAGAGACCGACGACGCACGGAGGACAGTCTACGGAGCGAGCTAGAGAGAGAGAGAGAGAGTCGCGAGTGTGAGAGCCCCCTCGCCGCGTGCAGCACCGGTCGCTTGGCGCGATGCCACCGCTGCTTCGCCACCGACGACGCCATCTGCTCGCGTCGTTCTCGTCGCCGCCCGCGTTTGGATCCACCGACGAACTCCAAGCGTTCGACGATTTGCCCGAGAAAATTGGTGGTCTCGATTTGGGTTGCCGTGACCAGAGAGTGATGGTCGGCGATGGCGGCTGGCTGGGCGGAGGCTGAGTCGGCGGTCTGGGATGGCTAGCGTGACGCCGGAGGAGGCGCTCGGCCGTCTCCGTTGATCACGCGAAAAGGGAGAACGGTGGGGACCGTGAACCGGGTCGATTCGCGGGTCTGCCTGACCCGGTTTTCCTTGGTTCTGGACTAGGGTTTCTGCTTCAATGGGTTGGACCTAGTTAGGTGTAAATCTTGGGCTGGGCATTTCTTTTGATGGTAAGTGGGCCTGATTTGTTTGTTTTTTTAAAAAGAGTGGCTTGGAGTTTTTTTTAAAGATAATTCCGGGCTGGGCCCGCACATGCCCAGCCGAGTCGGTGGCTTACGGATTCAGATCGATCCCGACCCGGATCCCTTTTTTATGATATAGTATATTATTATTTTTAATATTAAAAATATTTTAATAATAGAAAAAAATGAGGAAAAAAAAAAAATTACTCATATTTCCATAAAAATCAGAAAACCCTTGAAACCCTACCCTCCAAAAAAAAAAAAAAAAAAAAAATCGTATATAATTTCTTAAAAGCAAATATTGACTTATTTCATGCATTCCAATTGTGCTTTCGCGATGGATGGATTTCTATTTCCTCAATTTGATTAGGAATTGAATCCTAGAACCTGTGATTGGTATAAAATGTTGTATAAATGCTTTACTTGACGCTTAAACAAGATTAGGTACCGAAAGAGTATTAGTGATTAACTAATATAATTTCGTCTACGATCCTAGTTTCTTTAGTTGGGTAAAAGTGAAGTATTTATTCCGATATTTCACTTGGGTTTTTAATCAACTCACTCCAAATTGATTAGTGGTGGCTCATATTTGAAATTAACATATAGGTTAAAAACTCAGACTATAAATCGTGAATTAGTGGATTTGGAAGAGCCCAAACTAAGCTTTATACTTAGCGAACATTAGTCTCTGCACACGCCCGTATGTATGTGGGCGCAAAAAAAAAAAAAAAAAAGAGGTCACAAATACCACTTTACAACTCACATTAATTAATTTTCTCCCTTTTTACGAAAATGCCACCTTTTTTTTTTCCAAATAATGTTTATCCCCAAATCCTAAATTTTCACACCAACCCAAACACTTAAAAGAAACTAAAACTAAATCACCTAAACCCTAAGCAAGATTCTAAAACGAGTATCCAAGAAGGGACAATTTGGTCTTTTCAAAGTAGGGTTTTATTTAGAGTTATGTAAATAGTGTTTGAAAAGATAAATGTATGTAAGTGGCCATTGGTTTAAAAATAAGATATGTTTAAATGAACTTGCTTTGGAAAATGTTTATGTGTTTTACACTCTTTTAGACTTTCTTTTATACTTCCTACACATACATGTATGCTTTTTGGCTATAGCTACTAGAGACAAAAAAAGAAGAAGGAAGTTAAAACATAATTGACTAATCATACAATTAAAAAATGCATCGACAAACACATGTTTGGCCATATCAAAACCACAATACAAATACAATCAGTCGTGGAAAATAGACTATAAGTCTATGAAAAAAAAAATTGAGATTGCATCACACTTTTATTATTAACATCCTAATTTTTTCCTATGGGTATGACATATATACTTATCAATTTCTCCTAAGTACAAGATCATTCTCATATTCAATTATATTTAAGTAGTGATTTGATAAAGTTGTCTTGTTCAAAGTGGTGATGATTATACAAGAACATTTTCAAAGTCTCATGAACAATCAATGTCTAAGCAATTGCTAGGCCTAGAGAAACTTAAATTGATAAAATAATTGAGAATTTGTGTCTCTAGAACTCGCCATGGTTTGATTCTCACTCAATTTAATTGCTTTGAGCTATGTTTTTAAAAAATGTAATTCTTCTTGAATCTCCTAGCATCGATCATATATGTACATGACGGCATGCATTTGACTAAAAAGGACTTAAATGATGCATAAAAACTGGCTCAATATGTCACTTGAGTAGTACACAAAGATCGTAATTGCTAGGAGTATATATAGTATGATTTGAAGTAATTTATCAACTATTTTAAATCCAAACTCTAATAGTTTGGATTTTTTATTGGTAAAACGTAATATACTATCAATTTGTTTTGTTATGGGTTTGATTGAATAAATATTACCTTTAATCTTTCCCAACAATTATGCAAGAATTTTAATATCTATATAATCTCAAAGTTTATATTTCCAATACCAAACAAGAAAAAAAACGCTTTTCCATACATCAATAACAGTTATTTAAACCAAAATAAGTATAGGATATTTTGAGTGCAAGTAGCATAATTTTATTATTTTTCATAGCTCAAAATTCAAGTTTAAGCTCAAGGTCAAGCTCTTTAGCTCTAGTCTGTGTTAAACTCGAGCTATGCACAGCTTTAATATTGGTAATCAACCTTAGGAAAGTGAAGTTTTGACTTCTAAAACATTTCATCAAGTAAAAGCTCTTAATCGATAGCTCATTTAAACTTGAGGTGAGTGTCGCAATCTTAATTTATTAAAGCCGAGTCTTTGAATTTTAAGTCCTCTTGAGTCACATTGTGAGAGCCCAAATTCTACAATAATAGGGGTAATGATTCAGCTATCCTTCTACCCAAAGGATGAAGCCTCAATCCATGCCCAAAAAGTTGAGATCTCAAAAGTCCCCATTGATAATACTCTCGCTTTATTTGCCACTAACCAAGGAACTTATAAAGATTATGAAGGAATGTGATGAGCAACCATAGCCTAGTCAGTAGTGCGTGTCACGCCCTGATCCTCGGGCACGCACATATCCTTCTCACTTGGTCGATTTTATAATACGATATCCCAAGACAATGTATCGCCGACCCTTTCATTTATTAAGCACATGCGGAAGCAGTTAAAATCCCCAGACAATAAAATGATGGGATAGAAAAGCAGGGCCATATTTTTCATATTGAAATTTATAACCAAACTTTTATACAAAACACAAACCAATTCATAACTATTCACTTCAAAAGGAATTCTCGAAAGAAGATAGACTCTCAGTCCATCCAGGCCGCACTCAAGACCCTTCTCGGGATTATCTTCTTCTCCCAAAAATCTTTCTTACTTTTAGTTTCACCTCCGAGTTCTCCTTCTCAAACTCCTCCTCCTCAGCTCCTCATCGGGGTCCTGAAATGTTTTCCCCAAACTGGGATGAGACTATGTCTTAGCGAGTTCTACCCCACTAAGCCCGATTAGTAAACCATTATACTATAAGCTACCTATACACGTATAGGGCAGAAGACGTACCTTTGCCTCAAATCCCACCTGTATGTTAGCACAGGTCAAATAGACCCTAAGCAATCACATCACATATCAAAGCATCGATCAAATCGACCTAGTCGATTATATGCCAACAAGACCACTCACAGTCATTCCCAATCAGTCAATCAATTCACGACATCAAATCAAAGCAATGATCAATCAACCTAGTCGATTACATGTTAGCCGGACCATCTCTAGGTCATTCTAGTCATTGCTATACAGTCATAACTAATAGAACCAATCACCGAGCCACGTGCATTCTCCGAGGTGATGGAACCGATCATTGAGCCACGTGCATTCTCCGAAGTAATGCATTAATTTACCGAGCCCACGTGCCCTTTAAAATGCCATTCTGAATCAGCGAGCCCACGTGCACTCTCCAAGGCGATGCATCAAGTCACTGAGCCCACGTGTCTCTTCAAGATGCCAAATTTACTCATTGAGACCACGTGCATTCTCCGAGGTAATGCATCAAATTACCGAGCCCACGTGTCTCTTTCAAGATGCCACACTTAATCACCGAGCCACATGCATTCTCCAAAGTGACATACTTCGTCACCGAGCCATGTGCATTCTCCGAGGTGATATATCTAATCATCAAGCCTCGTGCCTTTCATGATGATCCATCCCATTTGTAAAGTAATTATCCACAACCTTAACTCGTACTCAATTTACCCAAATAATCAAATTAGGAACATATCCTAAATATCCACAATTAAATCAATTTGGCACAATTCAAAGCTCAAATAAATAAACGAACTACGCCACGACAATCAGCATGAGATTTCGGTTGTCGGCCATCTCAATCTTAATTTCTGAAAAATAAATAAATAATTAATTAATTTCGAAAATTAATTATTAAATATTAGAAATTCCATTTAGCTCAAAATAAGGCCCAATTAAATAAACGGTCTACACCATGGTCATCATCATAATTTTCCAGTCACGGGCTATCACAGTTGAATTTTCGAAAAATAAATAAATAAATAATTAATTTCGAAAATTAAATAATTAATATTAAAAATTCAATTTAGCTCAAAATAAAGCCTGATTAAATAAACGGACTTCACCACAGTCATCCGCATAATATTCCAGCTCCGGACCATCTCCCTTGAATTTTCGGAAAATAAATAATTATTTAATTTAATTCCGAAAATTAATATTTAAATGCTCAAAAATCCCACTTAGGCCCGAATCGCCAAATTGAAGCCCGATTAGGGGTCGGAAAATTTCCGAGATACTTCCAATAAATAATAGACCACGTCTACTTGTTAATTGTGCAATCAATTTATCTAAATCGCATCACAATTGACTAATAATTGCTAATTTATTCTAATCTAATAACCTAAGCATAATTAATTAAAACTAAGCCAACCTTAAGCATAATGAACCAACTAATCAAGGATTAGTGAGATTACTCACCAAATCGCGCGCAAATCGGATCAATCCGACGGGGGCGACGTGAGGAACAAAACTTCCCAAAGCACGGCTTGGGTTCGGGGCCTGGAAACGGCCCAAAATGGGCCTGAACTAGTTGGAAACCCATTTCATGGGTTGCGGTTCAAGGCTTGCTGGAGCTAATCCGGCGGCTAGGGCGGCGAGGGGAGGCCGGCGAAGGGCAAGGGGAGCTCCGGCGGTCCGAACGGTGGCCGGAGATGGAGTTGGTCGGCAGTTCGGTAGTTTCTTCAACTACTCCCAAAGCTGGACAGAGACCAAACGGCTGTTGGACGGAGCTGCTAGGTGGCGGGGACGCGAGGGATGAGCGGCGGGATGCGTGGGCGGCGTGCGGGCGACAGAGCGCGGCGGCGGGAAGGGCGGCGACGGGGGGCTGCAGCTTCTGCTCGAGCTTCTGTCTTCGTTCGTTGGAATCCGCGGAAGGGAGAAGGAGAGAGTGCGAAAGAGAGAGAAGAGGGAGAAGAGAGAGATAACAATTGACTGGTCAAAGAAGAGAGAGAGAGAGAGAGAGAGAGAGAGTCGGGGGGGGAAAGAAAGTTGTCCGCACGTTGGGGAGGGGAGAGGAGAGAGAGGAGAGAGAAAAGAAAGAAAAAGAAAGAAAAGAAAAGAAAAGAGAGGGAGAGAGAGAAAAGAAATAAAACAATAGCCTTAATTTTCTTTTCTTTTCTCTTTCCCTTTATATTTCTTTTCGGGCTTCAAATTTTCTTCCGATAATTTCTTTCTTGAAATTTCGGACTCGTCAATAAATTGACGAACGATGAGACAATGTCCTAAAAAAAAAAGAATCATGACGAGCTTAAAATTCGATTCCCGAAATCGAGTTCAATTTCGTGGTTAAAAATCGGTCAGGCGTGATTTTAGTCCAATCCAACAAATTGAGTAGCTTTTAGGGATTTTATTGCAGATACATCCCTTAACGGCTTCACCCAATAGGTTAGTTAACTCGTGAGTGATCAGCTCAGAGAAAAAAGACCTGAAGCACATCGACGAAATGCCCATTTCACTTTATCGAAACGGAGTCGAATTTCAGGATGTCATAGTGCGTATCTCTTCAAAGCAGATGGAGCAGCTATTATGCATGTATAAAGCAATACTAGAAACTCATAATCCAAATTCATGATATTATATATATATATATTGAATCAAATATGTGTTGTTTCATTTCAACAAATCTTTATATAAATAAAAATATTCATTTGAATCCACCATCACAATACATAAATCAGCGGTCAAGTTCATTAATTAATCTCAAATCATGTGTCAATGGCTTATCCATCAACCAATAAATTGCTCAATATCCTACCATAATCACGACACAACATCTAATGATAAAGCGACTAAGATTCTTCCCTTAGCAAAGTCTCCACCTACAAAACTGGTGGCTCAACCTGGAAGGATATCCTAAATTGGTATGCATACCCACAAATCTCTCACTAGGTTCACAATTATATTGAGCATCAAACAACTATCTTCCAATACTAGAAATCCAATCCAGAATTAAATCTTATAAATCAAATAAATAACTTTTCGCAATGTAGTCCATTCGCCATTTTAAAACCATTTTTTGAATCATTCATAAACCAGTTTGCAAAGTAGTTAATATATTACTTCACAACACCTTGCTTAACATGCTTTCTAAAGATTTGTAAATATGGAGTAGTAAACGCTTGATCTGACATTTTATACAACAACAAATGCCATTTCTTTACTCGTACTATATATAATTTATATTGTTTTTGACATATGAATTTACACTCTTAAATTGTAATCTTGCATGGATGGCACATCAGATTCGACGCTGCTGTGTAAGTAGAGTGTGGGTCTCGATGGCACTTGGAGAGTGACCGAGTGGCTATTAAGCATGAGAAGGACCGAGGCCATTGTTGGCCGGCTAATCATATTTTCTTGGACACATAGTAGACCAATGTGGATGCACCTCGCAATTTCAATACTTGAACCAGAAATTATAGAGGGATCAACAATGTTTGATAATGATCCTTCCCTCCAATTCTTCCATATCTGCAAACATTTGACAAACATTGAGTAGATTGATCTCTAGAATATTATGTGAAATGAGAAGGTATGTTCTTATACTCACATAGCTTATAAGGACTTCCATGTTATCGCCCATGCGGAAAAGAGTGTTCCTTTGACCACTCACAATCTCCAAAACCAGCACTCCAAAACTGAACACATCTGACTTCATTGAGAAAGTTCCGTGCATCGCATACTCTGGCGCCATATATCCACTGTCCATCACAATAAGTCCACCTTATTAGCTCTAAAGTTTGCTTTTCTCTTTTGATAAGCATTAGCTCTAGGAGATTGTGTCACTTACTAGGTCCCCACGATTCGGTTTGTCTTGGCCCGAGTTTGATCCAACTCAAACAGCCTTGCCATACCAAAATCCGATATCTTTGGATTCATTCTTGAGTCTAACAAAACGTTGCTGGCTTTGAGGTCTCGATGGATGATACGAAGTCGAGATTCTTCATGTAGATAAAGCATCCCTCGGGCAACGCCCATTATTATCTTTTGACGCGTATCCCAGTTGAGATTTGCACGCTTCAAGGGATCTACACATTTTGGTGGAATTGCATTCTATAAGATGTCTATTAATCATTTTGTGAGGATATGATTTAATGAGTGACAACCTAAGAAACATACCAAATATGTACTGATCAAGGCTCGAATTGGGCACAAACTCGTAAATGAGAAGCCGTTCAACTCCTTCCAGACAAAAACCTAGGAGCCTGACCAAGTTCCTATGTTGTAGCTTGGCTAGTAACATGAACTCGTTCTTGAACTCAACTTCCCCTTGGCTAGAATTCTGTGATAACCGTTTCACCGCGATTTCTTGTCCGTTGGAGAGCTGACCCTGAAATTTCACCAAATTAGATCTTTGTGAGTATCAATTGGTACATTGAAGCATTTCTAGGAGTATCAAATTGGTATCATCTTTGACTATTTGGTTGCTTGAATTTGAATACAATAGAGGAGAGGATGTGCTTGCTTAATTATTACCATGTAGACAGCACCAAAACCGCCTTGTCCAAGCTTCCTGGAGTCAGAGAAGTTATCCGTTGCCGCTCTGATAATGCTGAAATCAAATTGCAGTGACTCAACCGTGCTAATTTCATGCACAACTTCACCTAGAAAGACAAAAACGCTGTCATTTAGAGATCATTATCTTTTCATAGTTTTCATAAAGAAAGTTTCGCAAACTTTTAGTTAATGTAAACCCTAAACCTTTTAACCTTTATAAAGTTTTTGGCCTAATTGTCGAAAGCAATGCAGCTCTTGCTACTTTGTATGTCCAAAAGCATAGTCATTAGTCAACTTAATTATTTTCATAATCCTTTTTAACCTCATGAACAGTCGTTCCAAAGCAAAAGGATAAACACTCGCCTTCAACACTTTCTCTAGGCTGCTTCTTCCTTTTCACATTCAGGAGCACGATGACAATGCTGATGACAAGTAGTGCAGAAATACTTGTGATGACCACAATGATCCCAGTCCTCGTCGAATTGCTCTTTCCAACTGCAAGAGCAAAGGCACATTACGTTTATGATCATTGCTTGCTGCTTACTATGTGAAAGATACATCACACGATTCTCTGATAACTCAGGGGAAAGTGTTTCAGATTTATGGATTTTGTCATCCCACCAATTTTCATTTAATAAGATTCGGAATATATCACAATTCCCTAAATTTTTAAGTTTTCGCGGATGCCTTTTTGACCTCAATTTCATTACTTTCATCAATTTCTTATGAAAATCAGGGTGAAGACGGTAAAATGGTTTACAGAAACAGAGTGAGGCAAGGAATATCCAATGCAAGTTTGCAAAATTTTTGCAGAGTTATTAGAAGCTCCCAATGTGCACATATAGGACCAATATATACATGCAGGTCACGGCTATGGATCGTAACCCTAGCTCGATTTAGATCTCTGTCTCTCCCTTAGATGACATGACTGTGATAGTTGACTAGTATCCATGTAGATGCATCAATGATTAAACATATATTCTTCTGCCAAAAAGCATTTAAAAATTACATGATCTACTGAGCATAAATTAATAAAAAGAATCTTGTGGTTTAACAGAGCATGTAGATTAAGCTATATGAAGAATTTGATTGGGTGAATCTCACGCGAAACCTGCATATTTTTATAGAAAAGAAAAGACTGAAACGCCGTGTACGTAACTCCCGAACAAGAGCCAACTTACCTGGTGGTGGAGGCATTGCATCTTTCCCATGCGATGGTGGTGGCGTAGGCAGCGGAGGTGGCTCACTTACTGGGTCGAAGAACCGATGATTGGTCTCGTACAGGATCAGGCAACTTGGCACCATGAACCGTCCTCCTGTGTACCTGACACAGCAGCCCCTGATCTCCTCGACGCCTACAACCAAGCAGTCGCTGCATTGCTGCTCCGTCAAGTCTGGTGTGCACTGCACCAACGCATAGATCATGTCTGGCCCCACTGATTCGTTCCCTGATGCGTACTTTCTCAATGAGCCACCACGCGCTGCCTCAGCCAACAGACCGTTCAGGAGCTTCCTCATTGCTGCGTCGTATTTGTCTGGGCTCGAGACGTTGACAGCGGTGCTTGCCAGGTAGGAGGGTCGTGTCACAACTACACCAAAGAACGAGGCGTCCGAGTACCGAATGATGCAGTTCCCGGTGTAGAGGAGTGCCTCCTTTTGTAGGGGGCAGAGGCGGCGCATGTCGGAGGCCAAGTCATCGAGGCAGGCGCGGCAGCTCATGGCGGTTAAGTCACCGCGGCAGAGGCCAAAGAGATAGAGGGTTTGGGATGCGCCAGAGATGGCAGCAGAGGCATTGAAGAAGCCGTAGGAGAGGGACGAGGAGTTGGTGGTGGAGATGGAGGAGACGAGGGTGGAGAGGGTGGTTTGGTAGGTGCTGTTGGCAGTGAAGTTGCCGGTCGAACCACAGTAGATCGCCGGGAATTGGGCGTTTATGGTGGAAGCAAACATGAGAAGAAGCAAGAGGAGGAGATTTGGAGGATCCATTTTTTTCTCTTTGGGTGTCTCGGGTGTCTCTTTGAGAGACCCGACATAAACGAAGGGTTTAATCTTAAGAAATTAAATATGTTGAAATATCTAATGAAAATTTATCATGTCATCAACATCAAAGAGACACCCGAGACACCCAAAAAAAAAAAAAAAAAGCGAGAGAAGAAAAATGGATCGTCCAAGTCTCCTCTCCTCTCCTCGCTTCTTTCTCACCTTTACCAAACTGTTGCAGAGTGGGTGCAGAGTTGTCGTGTTTCTCATGGGGCAAAGCCACGAATAAATATTGACTCCTTTTATTGCGAGTATAAAAAGACGACCGGCGATTTCCAAGCAATGACCAACTGGAGTCTCGACGAAGCATCGACTCTAATGGAAAATCATAGTCTCCGTTGTACGGAGTCTCGGTCTTCCGCAATTATAGTTAAAAAGCGTTGACGTCTTCTGCCGAGTCCGTCTATTGCTCCGCAATTGCCAAGGAATGTGGAATCTTTACTAGTGAAACCATGACTAACAATATGATGTTTTTCAAAGATGATTAACTAGATGTCAAAGGAAATTTGTTCATCTCCTTGTGATTTTTAGTTTCAAGTTTCGTTTAGAGCACTCCAAGAATAAAATGCCGAATGCATCAATTGACGTGGAGAGTGTATCCTAAAGATCGCATGGGGAAGTAAATTACTTGAAATGTGCAAATGTTGATCCAAGCTGATCCAAACTTCACTTGCCCAGCTATACAAAAAAAAAAAAAAAGTTGAAAAATAATGTTGACACGACATTTTTTATATTACTTTGTTCGGTCACAAGAAACTCCCATTTAAATCTCCTATTCCATAATTTAAAATTACAAGCCTAGTGTGTAGTGCTAATGAGAATGGGAGAATCTGATATGGTACACGGAAGACGACCAAAAGGTCTCTTGAGCAATGGCTCAACATAAAATATTTCGGAAATGAGAAATAAAGAACTTGCAAACTAATCTATTGCTAATGAAGAGATGAACTGTACTTTGATCTCCTAAGCGGAAGATTGACTCCAGATTTTGATTCCGGATTGACTATTAACCCCTAATGATAAAAGTTCAGGTTTAAGGTACCGCTATATATGTAATCTTTGAGATGTAGATTTGTTTTTGTCTAAGATGATTTTTCCATATATTTAAGAAATAAGTGCTACATAAGTCCTAAAACTTGTTACAAAAATGCAATTGAGTTCTAAAACTTGCAAAAAGTGCAATCAAATCCTAAAACTTGTCAAATTGTTTCAATCGAGTCTTAAAGTTAACACCGTTAGCCCTTTTAATAGAAAATGATGACGTGGCTTTTTAAATAATTTTTCTTTTTTCAAATGGCTTTTTAAATTATTTTTTATTCAATTTTTAAAAAAATAGATATAAAAATTAAAAAGAATAGAAAATTTATTTTTTAAAATTTTTTAAAAAAAGAAAAAGAAAATAAAGCGGCTCCTCCCCTGTCGCCGCCGATCGCCGAAGGGGCCAGTGACCGTCGCTGGCCCTGGAAGCGGTGGCTAGGCCTCTCTTGGCCAGGGCGAGGGCTGGCGACCCTTGCCAAGCTCGGGCAAGGGTGCCCAGATCTGGGCACGCCGCCCTCATGGGGGGCTGGCGGCCGTCGCCCGGCTTGGGCGAGTTGTCGCTGGCCCTTGCTAGGGGCTGACGATTGTCGCCCGCCTTGGGAATGCCTCGTCGGCCCTCGCTCGGGGTCGGCGAGGCTCACCAGATCTTAGCGAGGGTCGGCGACGACTCACCCAAGCTGGGCGATGGTTGCCGGCCCCTTGCGAGGGCCGGTGTGCCTAGATCTAGGCACCCTCGCCCGAGCTTGGCGAGGGTCGCCGGCCCTCGCCCTAGCCGAGCGAGGGCTAGTCACCCATGCCCAGAGCCGGTGACGATCGTCGGCCCCTCTAGTGAGGTTGCCATTTTTTTTTTTTGAACTGTTTTCTTTTTTAGATAAATTTTCACTTTTCTTTTTTTTATTTTTAAATCTAATTTAAAGGAAAAAATTTAAAAAGCCACATGGAAAATAAAAAATTATTTTTAAATGCCACGTTAGCATTTTCCGTTAAAAAAGTCGACGACGTTAACTTTAGGACTTGATTGAAATAATTTGACAAGTTTTAGGATTTAATTGCACTTTTTACAAGTTTTAGGACTCAATTGCATTTTCGTGACAAGTTTTAGGATTTCTGTAACGCTTATTCCTATATTTAATGGAGGTCATAGATCCTGTGAAATTATTTTTCAAGTTTGAGCTGTGTACACTAGTCTCACTTTGTAATTTGAATCAAATATGGATTCTGGGGGCGGCCAGAGACGGCGGATGTGAGAGGCCAAGACATTGACGCAGGCGCGACAGCTCACAGCGATCAAGTCACCGCGGCAGAGACCAAAATCATGGAGGGTTTGGGAGCCACAGAGACGGCAACTGAGGCATTGAAGAAGCCTTAGGAGAGGGACGAGGAGTTGGTGGTGGAGATGGAGGAGAGGAGGCTTGTGAGGGCGCTTTGGTAGGTGCCATTGGCGGTGAAGTTACCGATCGAACCACAGTAGGTCGCTGGAAATTGGGCGTTTATGATGGAAGTAAGTAGGATAAGAAGCAAGAGAAGGAGATTTGGAGGATTCATTTTTTTTTTTTTTTGGTGTTTCAAATCTCTCTTTGATGTAAGGATTACTCAATAGGCTCGAGCCCTAGATAATATAAATACCATGATGGATAGGGTGCAAAATAAAACGTGTTGATTAATTTTATATAGGGGCGGTCATCATGCCTGGCACGTGAGGCCTTATACATTTTAAGTTTTGGTGCATATTATTTTACAAGATATTTAAAATATCTTTTATACTTTTCTATTTGGATCGACATCTTAGTTAAATGTTTAAAAGTTGTAAAGACCTTGAGTTTTAAATTTACATTGATATAAGAATTCGTTCGAAATCACAAAAAGTTACATCTTGCAAAACCTGAAAGAATCAAAGGCTAGAGCCATCACCCACCTCACTAATTTTGGCCTAAAAGATCCATTACCGGGTTGGGTGGAATTGAAAAGGGTAGCCATAATACCATTCTAAAGAGCATTTAATGACCTAAAGAATTTGAATTAGTTAATATGAAACCACACCAAATAAACGAAGAATTTAATCTTAAGAAAGTATCTGACTAAAAAAGACTTAAGAAAGTAAATTTGTTGAAATATCTAATGAAAATTTACCAAGTCATCAATGCCTCAATGAAAATAAAAAACAAAAATGACATCAACACGGATTGCCAAAGTTTTGCAACACGACAGAGCTGTCGTGTTCTCAATGGGCAAAGTTTGAGTCTCGGAAAAGCAATGACTCCTTTTTTCTGAATTCATCTTTTGCAAGTATAAAAGAAAAGCAAAGGAAACCAGCGATTTCCAAGCAACGTGGGATTCGAGTCTCAAAGAAGCATTGACTCCTTTCACTCAGTAGAAAAGCGGAGAGAATGACGATTTCCAATCAAAGTGGAATCTTTGCTAAAGGTGATGTTTTTCTCAATAGATGATGGCAAGGAAATATACTCATCTTCTTGCGATTTTAGTTTCTTGTGTTATTGAGAGCACTTCAAAGGTAAAATCCTGACCGTATCAATTTGATGTGGGAGAACACGTCCTTAAGATCAAGCTGATCTGGGCTTCACCAAACCTGCTATATAAAAAAAAAAAAGTTGAAAAATAATGTTGACACAGCATTTTTTATCACTTCATTCGGTTAGAGACAACTTTCACTTAAATTTCTTGTTCCGTACTTTTGTAAATGAGTCTTATAGAAGAACAATAATTTCCAAATGTGCTTAATTACAGTAGATCTATGTACGATTTAGCCTCAAATAGTAAGAAAACCTTAGAAGAATCAATAGCTATTATGGATTGCTTGTAGGGATTCCTCTCTTTTAGCACATGATTGCCGTAGAGCTTATTCTCCAAATACATTGATTTTTGCTTTTTGTTAATGAAAAATCTCAGCTGAAGGCCAAGCATTCTCATTGCGAGACCATCCATGAAGAAAGATTTCCGTCACACCACCATTCACCGGGGGTATAATTCGGTAATCGACATGCCATTGGTTGATAAAGGCATAGTCCTCCTGGTGGATTGCTCCAATTCAAGCTCTTCCATTGGGACTCTCTGTCCCCGCAAACTACTTTGGATGAAGAAGGCTGGATGTTGAGGCAAAGGTAGGTTAATGGAATTGCTACTAGCATGAAAACTACGGTTGCCATAGTGGGTCTAATAGCCGGATCTTCTTGAATGCATAGTAAGCACATGTGTAGGCATCAAGTACTTCGTCTCTTGAATATGAATCCTCTATAGTTGGGTCCAACACTTCCAAGGGCCTGCTGTCTCTCCACCGATTCCACACCTGCAAGAATAAGTTCGTAAAATCTTCATAGAATTGTGGCATTAATTTGATGACTCATCATGGAAAACATTTGAAACTTGTGAAAAAAAAAAACCATATATGACCACGGAACAAGAAAATAGTCACAAGTGTTTCTGCAGGCTAAAAGACTAAGTTTTATAGGAATTTCAGTTTCACTTGGCGAAAGTTACAAAAATTGGAATGTAAAATTTGTTGCAGTAGCATGGTGAAACTTACATAAGTAGCAAGATATTCACCCCCGTCCAATTGGGGATAGAAGTTATTCTTCTTGCCACAAATGATCTCTAGAAGTAGTATGCCAAAACTATAAACATCGGATTTCACTGAGAACTCTCCATGCATTGCATATTCCGGAGACATGTAACCACTGCCAAATTGAATATTAGCTATAAGAATATTGCATATTTAGATGCAAATCACTCAGCATCCTTAAATATATAAAATGAGAAAGTCCAGCATCCATTTACAAAGTCAACCATTCAAAAACTAAGACTTACAAAGTTCCCACAATTTTATTTGTGCTAGCTTGATTTTGATTGACTCCAAAAATCCTTGCCATGCCAAAATCTGAAATCTTTGGGTTCATTTCATTGTCCAACAAGATATTGCTACATTTTAGGTCACGATGGATGATCCGAAGTCGAGAATCTTCATGCAGATAAAGCATTCCTCGAGCGATTCCGGATATTATTTTATAACGTATGGGCCAATCCAATTGTCTCCTTTTTTCGAGATCTGCACGATTGCTCCCAAAATTCATTATTGTGCTAGCATGTGAACCTATTCAAAAACTCAAGGCGAAGTCCATAACACAATAGCAAAATATATTTATTCTCATTCATCAAATTTAGCTTAAAGAAAAAACCTATAACAAGCTGAAAGAGCAAAACACTCTTAGTTATAAAGTTTCCACGACTAGTGAGATCTCGACAACATTTGATTTCGAGCAAATTATAAATTATGCATATAAGAAGGTTAAACTGTAACATACCAAATAAGAAGTAATCAAGGCTTTTATTTGACACAAACTCGTAGGCCAATAGCTTTTCAGCTCCTTCTAGGCAAAATCCAAGCAATCGTACAAGATTTCTGTGTTGAAGCTTGGCAACTAATAAAACTTCATTCTTGAATTCTTCATCACCCTGTCTTGAGCTTTGAGATAGCCTCTTCACCGCGATTTCTTGTCCATTAGGAAGTCTACCCTAAAGTTTTGTATAAATCATTTCATTCCTTATCACCACTTCTTAAAACTAACATAAAAAAGCTTTACATGTTTCTTTTTCTTCGAAATCATCATGTTTAATTCATAGGCAAAGCATTGTCGACAGTTTCCAATCAATATGTAATAGGTACCTGAAAACTTCACCAAATCCACCTTCACCCAATTTCTTTTTAGGAGAGAAATCATTTGTTGCGTATTGCATTGTAGCCAAATCAAATTGCAAGGACTCCATGGTGGTAAGTTCATTTGCACCTACATCACCAAACAAGTCAATGTGAATATCAAATTACATTGACAGTGGTTCTTAGTGGGGTTTATTGGGTTGTCAGTGCTTCGAAACATATCACATCGAAGAGCACCAAACTGGACTGGCATGGTTGTGTCCCCAACTCCAAAGCAATCTTTACTCTCTTGATTGGTAATGATGGAAAAAAAAAAAAAAAAAAACAAAATCATCAATACTATAGGAGACAAAGTAATAAAATAAATCTCTCATCATGATCACTTCTTCATGTTGAGGGTAGTGTTTGTTAGGTTACCTTGTTAAATTATGTCTTGAATTTCAGTCCATAAGCAAAAGTCCAAATCTTCATAGGAGATTTCCTACTTAAGATATTTGTTCTTGATCCAATGGATATCTAAACTAGAAAATTAAAAGAAAGGGGGGGGGGAGGGGCACACAACACGTCCAAGCGAAAAAAGGAAAGGAAATATATGGAAATCCAAGTTGGATTCAATAAGGGATTCACAACTTGTAATGATATATTTGTTAGGTTAGTTTGTTAAAGTGATAGATGATTGGCTTGCTCCATTGACTTTAGTTTCTTCCCAAATAGGGATAAGTACATATTACTCTGATACAAATAATCATTAATCCGCATCCTTTAGAAACCAAAATTCTTCTCATCAAATAAGTCAATTCTCACTTTCCCTTCTTATGTTGTTATCAATTTGCTTCAACTCAACCAAGCCTTGGTTTGACCAATAGTTACAGAAGCAAGCAATCAAACAATAAAATAGGCAAAACCAAAAAATAAATCAAACACTAGATTTATGTGGTTCAATTGGTGTGAGCTACGTCCATGGGGAGAGAGGCAAAGAGTTCTACTATAGATCAAGTGATCCAATGAAAATTACAACCACAATAGAGTCACTCAAACACTCTTAGGGCCTGTTTGGCAATTGGTCAAATAGTGCTTGATTCTATTTTTTTGGTTCCCGAAACTGAAAATAAAAATAAAAATAAAAAATCCGCTTTGGTAGCTTTTTTTTTCTCGAAAATAAATTTGGAATAGAATCAAGAAGTAAAAAAAAAAAAAAAAAAAGTTGTTTCTTTATTCTCAAGAACAACTTCATAATCAAGTCTTTTTTTTACTCTTTGTTTTTCTTCTTTCCTTTTCTTCTACTCCTTCATCCTTTGGCCGACAACCTTGCCGAGAGCATCATCGGCCCCTAGCAAGGCCAAGTCTTCCTGGTAATTAGGTGAGGCTCGGCCTCGCCCAAATCTAGTGAGGCCAAGTTCACCTAGCCACCGGCAAGGCTTGCCCTTGCTAGGCCACTATGAGGTCGGTCTCGCCATGACTAGGTGATGCCACCCACACAATAGTCTGGTGAGAGCAAGCCTCACTAGCAATTGGACGAGGCTTGACCTCACCCAAATCTAGCGAGATTGGCCTTGCCGAAATTTGGGCGAGCTTAGCCTTGCCGAGACCGGCAACACTCCGATTAGGACGCTGGCCCTCATCTAGCCAGTCGCCAACTTGGCTAAGGCCAATGACCAACCAAAGGATAAAGGAGAAGAAGAAAGGGGAAAAAGAAAAAAATTCAAGAAAAAAAAGAGAAAAAAGTGATAATTATTTAAAAATTAAAAAGAATTCTAAATCAAAAACGAATTTGAGTATCTATCAAATGCAATTCTATATCGGGAATAAAATTTTGGATAATTGTCAAACGCCTTAAAATGGTCAGAAACTTATCTAAGGAACAGAATTAAAAAAAAAAAAAAAAAATCATTTTTGAGCAGAAATTATTCTCATAAATAGAATGATTACCAAACAGGCTCTCAGTATTTCCTAGCCCTCAATTGCACCAAATAAAACTCACATAGTATTTAGTCTCACAATTCCTCACAATAATTCCTCAATCTCACAAAAAAATTAACAAATCTTACTGCAATATTTAATTAGCATCAACACTAAAAGCTATCAAGGTATAATTCATGAAGAAATAGCTTCTTGTATACTCTTCACAATGAATACACTTCTTATATATAGGCAATAGCAAGATCCAAAATGGGAAACCTATTTTTTTAGGAAACCTACTCCAACTAGGAAACCAATTTGAATTAGGAAAGTTTCATTTTCCTTAAAACTCAAAACATATTTTTACCCAAGAGTAGTTGGCTTTATTTCAAGGAATTGATAGATAGTCTTCTAATGAAGGCCAAAATCTGTTTTTCCTTGTCACGAAAGCATTGAGATTAGATTCCATTCGTTTTTCGAATGCAATTTCTCTAAGCAAGTCGGGAAGTGTGCACTTCAGCTTTCTTCTCCTAATAGATATATCGGTGATTGGTAGTTTGAATTGTCCTAATGCTTAGAATAGAGAGATTTTGACTGCTGATTGGTGAAATTTTTATGGAATTGCTGCATTTATTTCATCTAGAAGGCCAGAAGAAAGCTTTGACCTTCCCAAACTATTCCTAATATTGGTGGCATTATAAATGCTTGTCCAGTCTAAGTATAGTTTTGAAGGTAGAAATAGCATGAAAGATTGGATTCTTCATTATTGAATACTGCCTTTGATTTTTTATTGTCGTTAATTGTTTCTCGGTGGAGGTTCTTTGGGAAAATCGTCTCATTAATCTTAAACCTATTGTACAAATGTCAATTTAGTCATAAACTTTTTAATTGTATCATATTTTGTCTTAAATCTTTATGCGAAATTTCAATATAATCATTCCGGCTAATTTTTGCGAGAAATTGCTAATATGGTGGTGTGCCACATAGGATGGCCGACCATGACTAGATTGCCACATCACCGATTTTTGTCGAAAAATGATCGGAATGACTATATTAGAATTTCGTGCAAAGATTTAGAGCTAAATTGGTAAAATTGAAATGTTTAGAACTGAATTGGCATTCGTATAACAGATGTATGACTGTTTGGATAATTTTTCCATAGTTGTACATAGGGGATTTCCATGATGGATTGATTCTTGATCTAAACCTGCCTATTCCACCAACTCATTTTTATGTTTTGGTTCAAGATTATATCTATTAAAAAAATAGAAAAGATGCATTATTTTACTACAAAAACCGTCCTTAGTCAAGTGGTTGCGTGGTTCTTTGTCTATATTTAAGTCATGGTTTTAATCTTGGCGAACGCAAGTTTTTTTTTTTCTCCGTTGAAAGAGGCTTCAAAGCCAATTTTTCCATAGTTTCAACTTAGGATCCAGCCTGATTGGGGGACTGGCTGAGAACCAAATCAATCAGCCCAATTCCTGAGTCGAAATGGATCCAATGCTCACCCCAAGTTGTATAGCAGCAGTACTAAATTGGCAAATTAGCAAAATTGAAAAGTTTAGCTACTAAATTGATTGTCGTATAATAAGTTTAGAACTTTTTGGATAATTATTCCATAAAACTAATGTAATTTGCAAGTTTTTCTTGTTTTAATATAATTGATGTATAATCATGATAAACATCATTTTTTGGTTCGATTATAGGGGCACAACTTTTTTGAAGTACATATAAGAAAACGGTGTATTGCTAACAGAAGTTGACACTGGATTTTAGTCAAATGTTTCTGATATCAAATGTACTTTAGCTTTTAATAATAAGTTTGAAAGGGAAATTATTGATATTTAATCATTGATAAGTACAAAAGGGTGTATAACGACAATACGTACCCGTGCGCATACAATGTTCTAAAAGCTTGTAATAAGGATTAGCTCCACTAGTTTGATATGGTACGGCTTGCCCGACCATCTTAAATAATGAAAAGGGGTGTTGGTGCAGTTTCTATAAAATGTTCAACGAACATGTCATCGTTCTAGTAGATTAAACTAACTTTATGGAGTTGTCTCATCTAGTTTTGTGGTATTTCAGTTTTAGACTATGTATTACCAAATTCACAAGTTGCACTCTTTCACGGCCAATTTTCAGCACAACATTGCTACACTATAGCTACAATTACGTCAAACGGACTCTTAATTTGTATAATTCCATATGGAAAATAAAGAAGTTTCATAACATGCTAAATTTATACAATATAGATAGTTTACGAGAAAATAATGGCAAATTGTCAATTTACCGTTTATTGCTTTGATGACTTCATACGTCTTCTTTCCTTTTCTTCGAAGCCAACAACTAGTGAGAAAGAGAAGTACCATAACACCTCCAATAGGAACAGCAATGGCGATGGTTATCACGGTAGCTTTGTTGCTTTTTCCTAATTTGTAGCTTATTCCTGCAAACGTACCATTATGTGAATGAGACAAGTGCCAAACTAATGTTGCAGCTTTTTACATGAAAGCATGACCAATATCTAAACATTCTAATATTCTGCTTCACTAGGTCGGATTTTCACCTTAAGACTGAAGCGTGAATCGATTATCCTTTAGTTTTAGCATTTTTTTTTCATTTTTTTTTATATTTTATTTTTGGTTATCCCATCTATTTTATGTCCATGAAACACTTAAAAGTTCAGAATATGAATTTTTTAAAGTATTTTGCCAGACCAAAATATGAGATATAAAAGATGTGGAGGAATTTTTTATCCAACTTTTATGCGATAAGAGATTTTACTGAAACCCTCTTACTAAATGATGTGGAATTGTTATTGATTGTTGATCATTTAATACATGGATCCCATTTATTTTAACACCTACTAAGAGAATTTCCATTAAATTTCTCGGAATGTCTACCATTGCTAAGCAATCTTATACTGATTAGCTTCATTCTCGGACGATTAAATACAGTTAAGCCAAGTTTTAGCCTCTCTTTTCCTGTGACGACAGATGCTATGAAGTTACAGCCATAATCGGAGATTTCATGCGGATTCGGGTCACCAATGTTTCAATTATGGCCTTGCAATTTTCTTTCCCTCTTCTTTTTGACTGAATGATGAGAAGTGACGAACATCTGCTATTGCTTCATTACATTCCCCCGACTCACAATCTCATACGACAGCTTGAGAGCTAATGACAGTGCAATGTTTTTGGTAGAGTCGGTTACTGTTTCAACTCCTAGTTCATTACTTTCATGAATTTCTTACGGAAATCAGAGTAATGACACTGCAATGTTTTGCAGAAAACAGCCAATGCCGGTTTGCAAATGCTCTCTGGTCAAAGATTTCTGCTGAGTTATAAGATGCTCCCCATGCGCACATATTGGGCCACTATATGCATGAGGACCACCAACGGAAAGGACAAAATAAATTAATTACAGTTTCTTATTAATTAGGGTTAAAAAACCCTAATAAAGGGGCATATATGTCTATTTTCGGTATTTTGCCAAACCAAAAAATAAGATATAAAAGATACGGAATAATTTCTTATCTAACTCAATCCGGAGAAATGCTATACGCAATAAGAGACCTTATTGGAACCCTCTTATTAAATGGATTTGCCGATTTTTTGTGGGTTGTTGATCCTTTTATGCATGGATCCCGCTTATTTCAGCACCCAATAAAAAATTCGCCACATCATTTATTAAGAGGATTTCCACAAATTTTTTAAGATATCTAATGTTGCTAATCAATCTTATCCTAATTAACTTCATTTTTTGGACGATCAAACACGATTAAGGTAAGTTTCAACCTCTCTTTTCCTTTGACGTCGGATGTTATAAAGTCCTAGTAATAATCTACCAATTTTTCAATTATGCCTACGCAATTTTCATACGCTTTTCTTTTCTTTTTGTGTAACTCTTTGCGTTTATATTAATTAACAAATAGTGGTGACAGAATGATAAGAAGTAAGGAAGATCTGCTAATGATTCATTACCCTAGCCTAGATTCACTTTAATTATCAATTTAATTATCTCATATGACAGCTTGTGAGTGATGAATGCTATAAATTGTGCTTCAATGAACTGGCCACGATGGTAGACTTGAGTAGTAGCCCCCATCTACTTTTGCTGAAAATATGGACCAACGTACACCTTCTTTCTATGAAACAACCCTCGTTGGACAAGGCTTGGGAGATTCACGCTTTTGTTGCCGACATCTCCCTATTGTCTTTCCTTTCCTTACCTGCGGATTCGTCAGATATGTCCAACATGCTTTGACATGTTTGGACACACCCTTATCTATAGGTTGTAATTTTCATCCTCCTTGCAGTCAATACATATCAGATTTTTCAACACGTAATCAATGTTTGGACATCTCAGTCACACATATCGGATTTTCCAACACGTAATCAATTGTTTGGGAGAGAAATCATTGAAGAAGATGATGGAGGGTGGAGGCGAGGCCGCAATGACGAAGGAGGGCTAGAGAAAGAGTAGAGACTGAGGCAATCAGAGAGAGCAGAGATCAAGAGGAAGGAGGAGGAGGAGGTGGTAACATTAAGGGTTTTAGATGGAGGAAACTCAAAAAATTAAAAATGGGATTTTGATGGGATGTTGGCGTGATTTTTTCTTTCTGGAGGGAGAGGAGGGTGGGCGGACGAGAGGTGACTTCATTCTTGAAGAAAGTAAGTGACAGGTCGTTGGGGAGGGGGAAGAAACCAGGGAAAAACGATGGAGTGAAATATATTTGGGGATGGGGTGGACTCGAGGGGCTTTTTTTTTTTTTTTTTTTTAATCAGAAAATAAATAAGAGAGGCTACAAAGTGATTGCAAAGATAAAATTACTAAATATTGAATAATGATAAATTTTGGTCATTTTAGAAGATCATAAAATTATTGAAATAAGTTCATTCTAATTTTTTGTTAGTCATTAATTTCATCGTTAGAATTAGAAACATGTCCTCAAATATGGATACGTATTAACTGTGAATATATTTTTTGAATTTCCTATAAATAAATTTATTAATATTATTAGTGTAAATTCATTGTAGGCTCTTTTTTTATTATTTAATATAATTCAAATTAATTAAAAATAAAAATATTCATTTAATATATAAGTTATAACGTGTCTTAACGTATCCAAATTCTCTATTTTTGAGAAATGACATGTCAGTCTATCGTATCGTATCATATCACGTGTCGGTGCTACTTAACCTTCTTTTGGCAAAAAAAGTACTTATTCAATGTAAATAAATTGCATGAATTATAGAGCAGGTACTTTAAACTCATTTGAACGATTAATAGTGTAAATCTGTATGGAACCTGCATAATTAATTATAGAAAAAAAGACATAATCGCTTTGTACCTACCTTTTAAACAAGAGCGAACGTACCTGGTGGCGGAGGTGGCGGAGGCAGCGCATCTGCCACCGGTGCGCAACTGCCACCACCTGTGCAGGGGGCGGCGGAAGTGGCTCGACCACCAGGTCGAAGAACCGATTATTGGTCTCGTACCAGAACTGGCAACTCGGGGCCATGATCCTCACTCCCATCTTCCCAGCACAGCACTGCCCAAGTCTCCCGATGACTGTCATCAGGCAGTCGATGCATTGCTGGTTGGTCAAGTCCGGCGTGCATTGTGTCGTCGCGTAGATCGTGTTGAAATCCTCCGATGTGTTGCCGGTCGCGTACTTCCTCAGCGAGCCGCCGCCCGCCGCCTCACCTAGCAGACGGTCCAGCAGTGTCTGCAGCGGAGCGTTGTACGTGTCTGGGCTCGTGAAGTTGTTCACGTTGAAGAGCTTGTAGTCAGGGTCCGGTTTTGACTGTGCGGAAGATCGAGGTGTTAGAGTACTGGACGGTGCAGTTCTCTCTAAAGAGGACCGCCCCCTTCTTGTCGGGGCAGACACGGCTGATTTCAATGGCTGAGCCACTGAGGCAGGCGCGACAGCTCTCGGCAGTGAGGTCTCCGCGGCAGGAGCCGATGACATAGAGGGTTTCGGAGGTGCCGGAGATGGCGGAGGCGTTGAAGAAGCCGTAGGTGAGGGACCAGGAGTTGGTGGTGGAGATGGAGGAGAGGAGGGCGGTGAGGGTGTTTTGGTAGGTGCTGTCGGCGGTTAAGTTGTCGGTCGAATTACAGTACGGCTTTGGGAAGAGATCTTGGGCTCCGATGGTGGAAGCAAACACGACAATAAGCAAGAGACGGAGAATTGGAGGATCCATCTGTTTTTTTTCTTTGGTGTTTGGGGTCTTCCTTGATTAATAGCTTGTAGCTCCTACACAAGTTCGCTTGGTCGAATCTGCTTCGCCCACGGCTTTTAATTTGGAATATCGATACGTATGAAATCTTTGAATCTTTCTTTTTCTTTGCCAAAAACCAGTGATTGACCAAATGGAGGCCAGATGAATGTAACTCTTTGACTCCTCAACCAGCCATTTCTATATTTTTCGCAGTCGAACATCTCCTCTTATCTTTCAAAGTCTTTTGGCCAGGAGGGAACGTGGGATGTTACAATGAACCAAGGGATAGATAAGTTATGAGCCATGGTAGAAAGGATTGAGAAACACGAAACTCAGCTTTGTGATCAATTTAGAATGTCAACGTTGTCGTCATGGCCGATTATTTGGATGGAGTTAATGTAGTTCGTTATTAATTACACCTCGGTCTCACTGGTAGATGAAGACAACGAGCTAGCAAAAGCCACTGGGGTATCTTTATTTTTACGAAGCATTGACATACGAATTTCTAGGCATTGCTCGGTGACATCTATACTCGTGGGATAGCATTCATCGTCTCAATCTAAGTAGTATTGATATTGACACGCGACATGACATGACACGCCGATATGTCGTTTCTAAAAAAATAGAGAACTCCGACACGTTAGAACACGTTGGATATTAAATATATATATTTTTATATACATAATAAATTATCATTTTTATGTTTATTTCAATCAAATTAATTTGATTTAAGTTCATGAATAAATAAAAAAATAAAGAAGCCTAGAATGAATTTACACTAAAAATATTAATCCACAATTTATTAATATAATTTATTGTTTCAATTTGACAAATTCAACTCTGTTCCAATAGTTTATAAAATTTGAAGAAAAAATAACTCTACATTCTGGACTCGCATGTTAGATATGCTGGAAGAGGAGAAAAATAACTTAAGCGATAAATTGTGTATCATTAGAAGTGAGAGTTAAAAGAGAAGAGTAGACTAGGTTTTTCTTATTTCTTTATTTATTATTTTTTTACATATATACATTTTGACATATCATTTATTGAAAAATTTTAAAATGGACATCGATATTGGAATCACGTGTCGGAAACTCGTATGTCAGAATTCCGACTCGAGCATCAGAGAGTGTCCGAAAAGTTGACAAGGTGTCGGATTTTCCGACACGTGTTGACCAAGTGTCTGAGAGTGTCCGAGAGTATCGAAAAGTGTCGGACACGTGTTGAAGTGTCCGACATGACACGAAGGCTCTTGGAGAGTGTCAGTACTTCAGAAGTCTCAAATCAATTGGCATATGCATCGGACATATTTTAGAACTAATTTCTCAACATCGCTAATATCTATTCCACTTAGACATCCTCACAAGCCCCAAATTTTGTTAATATGGAACGAGCATAGTTTCGATTCAACTTAACCTTGAATTTAAGATAGTGGACACAAACAAACATGTGGAATATTCTTATACCTTCTGAGTAATTTTGCCTTCATGGCCCATACTGCTTCATTTAAGAAGGAATCACCCTCCTTATTTGCTAATTTCACTGACGCCCGTATGAAAAGAAATTCAATGGTAGCTAGACGGATTATTACCCGACCGAAAGACATCCGCTGTATTGTTGAAAACCTCCAAAAATTCTTTAAAGGCCTTAATAACCCACCAATCTTTTGGGCAATGAGGAGACACCGATATTTTCTCTATGATTGGTGGAGTGTGCAACATCTTATTCGTGAAATTCCAGCAATTTGCTACTTTAGCATAACAACAGTCTAACGTAATACGCCACATATGAGACGTGGGCTGTACTTCATTATTTCCTGCTTGGTTTTGCTCGTTTTGTATGACGTAACTAACACGAGCTTAGAATTTTTCTTGCTAAAACATTTCTCGTCATTGAGTGAATTATTATTGCAAGAAGTTTGAGTACACCTAGTATTATTCTTTCTCCAAGATCATATCGAAATGAGGATAATTGTCAAAAAAGTCTTATATCTTTTGTACAACACCTAATTCAGTTCCAAATTTTTTGATGATTTGCCAATTTAGTCATTAACATTTTAATTGTGTCAATTTAGTGTTAAATTTTTTAACAATTTATCAATTTAGTCATTCTCGATAATTTTGGTTGGATATTGTTGATGTGGTAGTTTAGTCAGTGTAGTTGTCCTATGTCGTTTATTTGGTGTTGACATTGAATATTTTTGTATTTTTTATTTTTTATTTTTTTCCGAATTATTTAATTATTTCGTTTTTTTTCTTTTCTTTTCTTTCTCCGCCAACGAGGTCGCTGGCTGACCTTGGTTGCTACACATTTGCCTATATTTGGGCAAGGGTTAGGATGTCCTCGCCTATGGCCATTGAGGGAGTTGTGACCCTCACTTGGTTGAGCAGTGACCTCACTAGAGAGTAAGAAAAATAAAAGAAAAAAAGAAAAGAGCAAAAAATTATGATAAATTAAGAAAAATTAAATTAAATTTAAAATTGTAAAAATTATTTATGTCGGCACTAGTTGTGCCAAGTAGGATGATTGTCACTAACTAGATTGTCATGTCAATGATTTCTAACCAAAATTGGCCGGAAGGACTAAATTAATAAATGATTAAAATGTTTAAGACTAAATTAGCATATTGTAAAAATGTTTGGGATTAAATTGGCAGATTATTAAAATATTTGGATTCGATCGATAAATTATCAAAATATTTTGAATTAAATTGATAAAATTGAAAGATTTAAGATTGAATTAACTGTTGAACAATATGTTTACAATTGTTTTGGATAGTTTTCCAACTCGAAACGTTTAATGGGTCTAGAGAACCTTCTTCCCACTTATCAACTAACAACATTATTATTATTATACAAATGTTAGCATTAGCCTTTTCCTTTTCAAACTTCCCCCTCTCGCTCGATAATCGTCCTTACGTTGAAAAACTTTTTGAACGAATCGGAATGGTGTTCCTAAAGCGAATCATGGGTTTTGGTTAACTTCAACGTCCAATATCAACATCAAATTTGTATTCAGGACATTTGCTTTCCCGACCACTTAAAATAAGTTTGTTATATAGATGATTCATCACGGCAGCATTTTAAATGCTATATAGCTTAGAACACACAACATAGAGCCCAGATTTCGAACATTTGCCCATAAAATTATGTGAAATATTCAATCATGTGCAACAATCTGTTCGATCAAATCCCAACTTTTCCGCTCCTCTCTAAATTTTTGATAATATATATATTTGCATGAATCATCATGCCCACTCATCATTGATCTTGACTTATGTGATAACACGCTTATCTTTGCCTCAAGACCGGGCCACTACTATTCCATATTGACTTTAAGCAATTGCTGCGAAGGTTGCAGTCTATATTGTATAATATATCTTGTGACCGATGATTGAGATTGGAATTGACACGGACAATTACGAAAGTGGAAACAATAGAATCTTCGAAGTTGATCTTTCCAACACGCGTCCTTATGGGCCGGGTCAAAGCGCCCTTCCATGGCGAGCACGAACTATGTGCTGCGTTTTCTTTTTCAGAATTGACCGTAAATTCATTTATATGGAATTTTGGGTAATATTTAAAATTTTAATAATATTCTAAATTTGAACGGAACAGTTTGAAAAGTGGTGATCATTTCTGATTTAGACGGATTAATCAAGATCCAAGACACCTAAAGGGTAGTGCTAATTGGAATGGGAGAATAAGATTCGGTAAACCTAGGATGACCGCAGCAATAATTCAACACAGTAAGAAAAAAAAATGAAAAGAAAGAACTTGTGAATTGAATAATTGTTATTGAATGGATCAATCGTATTTGGAATTCCTAAGTAGAACATTGACCCCAAATTTCAAATTTTCAATTGGCTATTAACTACTAATTATAAAAGTTTCCGGTTAAGGTACAGCTATATGTAGTCCAGCTTTTTAACATACATGGAAAATAAGCTGCTTACCAAAGTTCTTCGCGGGGAAAGTTACTTACTAATGTGAAAAACTTACTTTCTCTATGATCAATTGAAACTTACTAACATCAAAAGTTAGTAATTATTTGGATGTGAAAATAAAGTGTTTCTAGGTAGAAGTGCATCGAGAGTTCTAGTGCAACATTCTGAATTCCACTTAAGCTTCGTTCGTTCCGTGAAAAATGAGTGATTTGGAAAATATTTTTCCAAAAATGATCCTGTATCACATACAAAAAGGTTAAATACTTTCATGGTTGACCCAAAATTTTGAGACATAAATTATTGTCAATAAACAAAAATATTTCTCGTTAATTACTTTTTTCGATCGATATAAAGATGGTTTTTAGGAAAACAATTTCCAAATTATTTATTTTCTGCAAAACAAATGGACCCTTAACTTCCTTTAGACATTTCTTATTCCAGGACGTTGATCTCCTATTCTCCCCAACTTTGCATGAACCGGCACAAAGTGGATCGGCCTCGGCACTGCTGAGTACAAGATATTATCAACTTCAGAGTCCTTTTCATGCCGATTCGGATTACAACGCGGGCTAGTCTTGCTTGCAATCCGACATAACCATCGGTGAGAAGCCGTCTCGGGCTAGTCTTAACAATCTGTTAACTTCTCTATCGAAGAAAACCCATATTTATTGCGGCTTTTACGAGAGGGCCATCGGAAACAAAGTTCATGGGCGATCTCTCCGTGAATGATGGCGCCAAATGCAGCAACAATACCACTTCAGAGGCCCGGCACGGGTGCCAAAATAGCAAACAGGTCACGATTCGGCGTGGGTGAGAGGTTGATTTTCAACTCCGTTGACGGACTTCTGCATACTAAATTTTTTTTAAAAAAGGTAAACTTTGTAGTTACTAATAAAGGAAAAATTATCCCAGACATTCTAAAACTACGCTAGCAAATACAATTATGAACCTTTCTAATTTGCTAATTTTGTCATAAACCTTTTGATAATACCAATTTAGTCTTTCCAATTCGCTAGAAATTTCTGATGTGATGATTTCTTTAATTTTTTTTTTTAAATTTCTGAATCTCTTATGAGTAGATTATATTTTTTCTTTTCTTTTTTCTTTTTGTCATTCACTTCCAAAAAGGGCCAGTGAGGGTCATCGCAGATGGCTGTGACCCTTGCTCCCCGTCGTTGAGGGCGTCCATCCACTATGGTCTTTGCTAGTCCTTTCTAGAAGTAAATCGGAAAAAGAAAAAAAGGAAAAAAAAATTCAGAAAATTCAGATTAATTTTACAGTAATTGTTTACGTTAGAACCGGCCATGCCATATATGACAGCTAATGTCTATGTCAACGATTTCTAGCAAATATTGATCAGAATGACTAAATTGGTACAATTGAAATGTTTAAAACCAAATTAATCATTGTACGTTAGATTTAGGGTTTTTGGATAATTATCCTTTCTAATAAGAATAATGTGAGATCAACCATGAATCTTTTTATTTATTTCAATCTAAATCCATATATTCACTCTCTATCTTGAAGTTACTTTTCCCTCTTAAGTCTTGAGCTACCGGTAATTTCAGTTGCATCTTTTCCCAGAAACATTTCGGCGCTGCGTCCCATGGTTCTATCGCTTTTCAATTTAGATTAGGTTCTCCTATGTTTCTGACCAGGACACCAACATTTACCTCAGTAGTCAGCTAGTTATTCATGCTTTTTCTTGTCTCTTCTTGAGTATTAATTCATCAATCAAAACACTCAATTAAGACTAAAACTCTGTATATTTTATGGGAATTTTTTGGTCGGAAATTTTTTTCATCATTTTCAAGTATTTGATTGCTTAGAAATATGATTTAATGGAAATCTTTGAATAATAAATGGAAAATCTATGCTTAAATATAAAAAAAATTCTCTCTTTTGCAAATGAAACCATTTTCTCAAATAGGATTAGATTTTAGCGCTAGGATTAGAGAACTTGGCACTTGGATATGGGAATCTTAATGCTTGTGCCTAGTCCTTGGTGGTTAGGCTTGGATCCATGGAGGCTAGCCTGGCTCTCTCGAGGTATGGTTTGAGACATCAATGCCCTTGCTTGAGTCATTGTTGCCATGCTCGAGTTGCTGATGCCATGCTTAGGTATTTGGCTCTTGCATCCAAGTTACTAGTGCTTGAGCTAGGGTCCATGAAGGCCTAGCCCAATTCCTAGGTAGCTAGGCCTACGGCTGTAAAGGCTAGGCCTATTAAGTCCCTTTATGTCAAGCCCAAGACTTGATGGGTGT
This sequence comes from Eucalyptus shirleyi, assembly GCA_017140165.1. Taxonomy (NCBI): domain Eukaryota; kingdom Viridiplantae; phylum Streptophyta; class Magnoliopsida; order Myrtales; family Myrtaceae; genus Eucalyptus; species Eucalyptus shirleyi. The sequence continues at coordinate 46,240,717 of CM029450.1, forward strand.
GCTCGAGTCTCTAGTGATTGTGCTCTAGTAGTGAGCTCTTGTCCCCAAGTCACTTGCCCTTGGGCCCAAGTTTAGATAGGCTGGGTTTGGATCTTTTGAGACTAGGTTTGAGACCTCAGTGCTTGTGACCACATTCCTATGGCCATGCCTCGGTACCCAGCTTTTGCGCCCATGTCATTGGGCTTGAGTATACAGAGGCTGAGATTGGTTTCTTGGTGGTTAGGCCTAGGTCGACAAATTTTGCGCCCAATCCCTTAAGGAGAGGCGGGGGGGGGGGGGGAGTAAGACCTTGTGTTCTTGCTTCACTCTCCAATAGCCTGCCCTAGTACTCTATTTATGCACCCAGGTCACTAGTGTTTGGGCCTAGGTTCCTAAAGCCAGTGGCTCAAATTTACAGTGATTAGGTCAAGAAACCCTACCTCCTATGACACGTTAGGCGCTTGGGCTTAGGGACTCCAATGGCTAAGCCTGAATTCACTAAGGCTGGGGTCTAGTCCCCTATGCTTGATTTAGGATTCTCAGTATCTGGATGCAGGATTCGGCTATTGGGCTTGAGTTCCTTGAGGATAAGCCCGCGACCTTGGTGTCCATGCTTGGATCTTTAGTGGTCATGCCCAAATCCCTAGAACCCCAATAGCTAAGATTGAGTCCTCGTGGTTGGGTCCAAGCCCTTGCGCCTTGGCCCGAGTACCTTAAGGCTAGGTGTCACGTCCCGACCCTCCGAGCACGTGCCCATCCCCGCTTGGTTGATAAAATAGCGATGTCCTAGGACGCATCGCCGACCCATTTATTTTAATATACGCATGCGAAAGTAGATAGATAAATCCCTAGACAATAAAATAATGATATAGGAAAGCAGGGCTGTAAAATTTCAAACCACACTTATATACATATACAACACAACTAGTTATATATAATACAAGCTGACCCAAACTTTGTTTATTCAAACACACAAGGTTTATCATGTAGGGGTGAGGGTCAAACAACTATGGTTTCTCATCACTTTTAATCTCCTCCAGCTCCATCTCTTTGTCCTCGTCCTCGACGACCTCCCCTTCTTCCTTGCTCCAATTGGTACCCTCAGCTGAGTACACCGGGGAGTCGGAATCACCCACGAGTCTTGGATCCTTTGCATCCTCTACCGCTCCACCTTCAGGGTCTACTGTACCTTTACCAAAAGCCTTCTCCAAAATGTACAAAGGTACACTAGACTTCGGTATAAGACCCTCCCTTCATCCATCCTGGTAGTGACGATACCATGACTGATACTCATGAGGCACATGGGTGGGTCTACCCATGTCAACCCAAACAGTGGATTTCACTAAAATATACTTTAATCTTTTAGGGTGGTGATGTATCGAGATATGATGAGCTATCTCAGAAATATCCTTTGGTATACCAAACTGCTCGGGAGGAGCGGGAGATGCTGCCATCTACTGACCTTAAATGTTGTCCCCACAATGTGGTGAGACTACGTCTCAGCAAGTTCTACTTCCTAAGACTTGATTAGGAAGCTAATATGCACTATAGGCTACCTAAGCACAACACGAGTCAGAGGATTTACCTTGGCCTCAGTCTCTCCCTACAAGTCAGTTCAATTTATAAATACTGACAGACATAGAACCCAATCAAATCAGATCAAACTATCGATCAATTGACCTTGTCGATTACATGTCATCACGACCATTTCTTGGTCGGTTCATTCAATATTATCTATAAGTCCATTCATATTAGGACTGCTCCTCCTAAACTAATAAATAAATAATATAGCTCTCTCTAAGTTGATAAATAGTGTACTGTTCTCGTTAAGCTGACATATCGCCCGTAGGCTGATATAGTACACTAATAATGCTCTTTCTAAGCTGATCATATTGCTCGTGCTAAGCTGATAAGTATTGCTCTCTTCAAGCTGATTAGGTATACATACTGCTCTCGCTAAGCTGACATATCAAAGCCCTTGGTTTGATATATTATACCGGTATACCATTCTCAATCTAAGCTGACATATCGCCCGTAGGCTGATATAGTATACCATCCCGAACCATACAATTTCATTTACCATTTTCATCATACTCAATAAGAATATACATGTGTGGGTACACGGCCGGCCTTAGCTAAAAAATAAGGTTTTCACTTTTGAACCTCCCACTATTTTCAGCAGTCCCAAAATAGATTTTTGGCGATGTAGACCGACGCTCAGTAATTTTCCACTCAATTACCAAAATTATTCAAATTTTGAAATAAATACCCACAACCACTAATTTCACTCAATTTGCATAATTAGGTACTTAATTAAATAAATAGAGAGCACCACTACAATCAGCATGAAATTCCGGTCACGAGTCATCTCGGTTGAATTTTCGAAAAATAAATAAATAAATAATTAATTAATTACAGAAAATATTAAATAAATGCAAATAAATGTAATAAATCCAATTTAGGCCTGTTATAGCCGAATTAGACGCCAAAATCGACCCGGAAAATTTTCAAGGTTCGTTTAATAAATACTCGAGTCTATTTACTTGCTAACTACATTGACTAACCACCTAACATGCATCGGTAACTAATTTAATTTCACTAATTACATCTAATTATCCACTTAAACATGCTTAACCTAAACTAATTATCCACTAAGTGTCATTAAACTACTAAGCGAGGTTTAGAAAGTTAAACTCACTCGTTTAACAAACCGTTCGGTTCAATTCGATAGAGACGCAACGAGGACCGACTTTCTTCAAAGCGGGCCTAGGTTTTGAGACCCGGAACTACCTTAAAACGGGCCTTGAAGATGGCTGGAAACCCACCAACTTCTCCTCTATTCTCAGCTGCAAAATAGAGAAAACAAAGTTGGTTTGGCGAGGTAATGGTGACGGTGGACTGGTGGATGGCTTGGCGAGGCAACCGGCGGCCGAACAGGGTTCCACGACGGTTGAATGAGCTCCAGCTTGGATTGACTAGAGGTTGGGACATGTGGACAAAAAGTTGGGATGGCAAGGATGGCGGAGCAAGCTAGCGGATGCGCGGGGCGTGCGGATGAGGTGGGATGGGGGACGGGGCACACGAGCGGCTCTGGCAGGGGCTGGCGACGGCAAGGCAGCTTTGGCTTCTCTCCCTGGGTTGCTGGTGGTCGAATAGAAAGAGTGAGGAGGGGAATGAAGGGTTCGGCTAGCCAGACTTGGAGAGGAAGGAAGAGAGGGCAAGAGGGGGCCACCATGGCCAAACTTTTCCAATTTCTTGTCTCTTTGACCATCCATGGCCATGCATGTCTAACTTGGCTCTCAATGAGCTACCAATGCTCACCCACAACCTTTGAAATGGTCCATTTTAGCTAGGCAAGAGGGGGAGCTACGAATTTCAACATTTCTCCCTCAATTGGACACTTAATCTTATTCAATTCAATCCCATTTGGCCTCAATAAATTCCTATTGAATCAATAATCAAATTTGTATTTATCCTCACCAATTGTTGACACCTAAATTTCGCCATTTTATTTAGGATTTAATCGTGTACAAGATTAGGAATTAGTCAAAAAAAAAAAAAAAGAAGCAAAAACAACAACAAAAAAAAAAAAAAAAAAGAGAGAGAAAAAACGTGGAAGGGGCTGAGCTGGTTTCCCTCTTGGCTTGGCCCACGTTAGCCTCTGTCCTCCTCCAGCTTGTTTCGCACGCGAAACCTGCAAAAAGAAGGCAGCAAACGACAAAGAACGGAGGAGCAGCAATGGAGGAGCAGGAGGATCGGGGTCCGGCGTGATCCGCGGGTCTGGGAGCAAGCCAATCAACAAGCTGGCGAGACAGGAACCGGGCACATGGACCATTGACCTTGAAAAGCTGGGGGGGCGAGAGAAAATAAAAGAGGGAAGAACTCCACAAAGGGAAGGGAGAGGAGAACGGAGAGGGAGTCGGGGCGAGAGGAGTCCTGGAGAGTGAGAGCGGGAGCGAGAGAAGTGCTCGACATCCCACTTCTTGAACCCCTTCTTTCCGGAACCGTGAGAAACCAAGAGAGAGCTAAGGACCGACGGAAAAACACGAGAGCGACACAGGGGAGGCACAGTGAGAGAAGGAGAGAGAATGCACAAAGAGAGAAGAAGTTCGAGCCAGGAAGCTACTCAGGGAGAGCAAGGGAGCTTCAGCTGCGTGTGAGCCCCGCCGGACGACCCCTCGGCCAACGTCCTCAAGTCGAATCCGGTAGGTCCTTCTCACGCCCTATTTTCACCTTGTTCTGTGCATCCCGGGCTGGAGTTTGCGATCGACTGGTTTGCGTGAACTCCGGCGTTGTCCACTCCCTCTCTGGTTGTTGTATGTCTTATTGTTTATTGGTGAGAGTCTCGATTTGGGTCCGAGTCCTGGTTGAGCTAGAAACCGTGCGATTCGGCAGCGTACTCCACTTGTTCGGTAAAATGTCTGAATGAGATCTAGTCTTGTTTCGTCGTTTTGAATCGGAGTTTGAGTTGCTTAGGTACTTTCCCACCTAGCCGAGGTTTTCATGTGATTTTTTTTAGCGTCTCAAACATAGCCACACCACTCGACCCGCGGCCGCTGTTGTTGCGACGCACAAAGGCCGCGGACCTCTTTTGTTCCGGGGCACAAGTGATGGATCTCGTGGACATCGAGTCACCTCCGGTCGGACGAGAGCTGAGCATTAGGCTCGGCTTGGTCAAGACGGTGCCGTCACGCCTCGCTTGGACTCGAAACGCAGCATCTTGTGACAAAGCACCACCTCCGTCGCGACCGGGTCCATTGCAAAGCAGCGGGTCGCGAGATGGGTCAGCGGCCAAGCCCGATATTGTCGCTGGACTTTCGTCGTCGATGCCCTGTGTAGTTGGCGGCCAAAGAAATGCTGGTGTTAAGAGTTTTAGTTTTTCTAGAAATGAGTTGCAGACGGAGAGAGACGATCGGGGAAGAAGACCAGGGAAGAAAACGACTAAAAAGAAAGGCTTAAAAAAATTATAAAATAAAATAAAAGGGGAAGTGAAAAGAAATTAAACAAAAAACAAAAACAAAAGATAGAAAGGTGGGAAAGGCGTGAGGGCAGACGTCCTGTGAAGGTGGCGTGTATGAGAAGATGGTGCAGTGAAAAAGACAAAACATAGAAGAAGCCAAAAAAAAAAAAAAAAAAAAAAAAAATTCAAAAATCTTAATTTTCTGTTTCAATCCGACAGGGTCAAATCTGGGTTTGGGTCGGGTCAATGGCCGAATCAGATTTACCCAGCCCGAACCCATTTTCTCGAATATAATAATATTAAATATTAAAAATATATTAAATTTTAAAAAAAAAATCAAAAATCAAAAAATTTCGAAAAATAATAAAAATTCAAAAAAAAAAGATTTCTGAAAATTCACAAACTCAGAAAGCATTAAAAATTCGACCTTTTTCTTAACTAAAAAAATTGAAAAAGAAAATTAATTTTTATTTTTATTTTATTTTATTAAAGAATTTAATCAAAAAAATTTTAAAAAAATTTCGAAAATCAAAAAATTGTAGGGTTTGGTTGGCAATTGTTATGTCTTGCTTTCTTAGTATAATTAAATCTTTATTTGCTTGTGCATTGATTATATCGCGTGTTTAATTTGCATATTTGATTATGTTTAATTACACGTGTTTATTTTTAGCAATTAGGATGTTGGTAGTTGTGATCGTTACTTTAATGATTGCGTGCCACGCATGATCACCTCACATGTTAATGGATAGATGTAAGATTAATCCAAGCTGCCTGACAAAAATCTTTTATTTTAAAGTGAACAAGATTAGGTACCGAAAGGGCACTAATTGGTCAATTAGTGTAATCAAGTCCCCGACTCTAGATTCTCTGGTTACGTAGAAAGTGAGGCACGCTCCCATGTCTCACTTGGTTTCTAGCCGACCCCAATAGGCTAGTGGCGACTCCTTTTGTGCAAAATTCATAAAAAATATCCCAACGTCACGCGGGGTATGGGCTTGGGAGAGCCCGTGCCTAATCATGGGCCTTAGGTCCGTCCTTTAGGCAATACCCCTAAACCTGCTCCCTCCCCCTGAGGGTAGGTCGCGACAGCTTGGCGACTCCGCTGGGGACTAGTTTTAAACCTTAGAGGATTTAAGCCAAAATTAATCTTGTTCAAAAGTTTTTTTGTTTGGCAGCGAGGATTCCAGGTACGCCCCTAACATTGTAGGTGTTAAATGTTTTTGCAGAATGGGAGGTATAAGGGGAAGTGTTTGCTCACCTTTGTCTTGCAGGGAGATGTAGGAATGTATGGTTTATTTTTCATATATGAAGTGCCGATTGCTTATAAATTGTCATGCCTGCATCCCCTGCATTACACTACACTTTAACACACACAACCTGCCGCCGGACCCGGGCCGCATAGGATCACTTAGGATGGTGTTGAGGTGGATACCACTCCGACTACAATCGCGTAGTACGAGTCGACCACCTCTACCCCGAAATTTCTTTCTTCACGTCGAAGGTACCCACCCCGGTCTGCGAGCATGCGACACGGGTCGGTTCTTTGATGAAGCCGGAGTCATGGGTAACCCGACCCAGCCACGATCTTGTTGGTTCAGTCCGGTGATCCTATGGCTTCATTTTGAGCCGTATAGAGTAGAAATCGAACCACATTCCATGTGCATGTCTATGTAATTGAAAAAAAAAAGAAAAAAATAAAAAATAAAAAAAAGAAAAAAAGAAAAAAAGAAGCAGAGACAAAGGTTGGCACCCATTGTAAGTATCATTTTCCTTTTTATTTACCCACTTTGTATTGCATTTTCATCTTGAAATTTGTGGAAATCAATCGAATGCCCTCAGCGATGTGGGCTGATGATTAAAAAAAATATTGGCAGTCACTTTTGATAAGTGAACATTGAAGGTAAGTTCTAAACACTTTGATTTGGTCATGTTGAACACGTGGTTTTGTTTAAATTTCTAATTATGGGCTCGAAATCATTTTGAAAAAAAAATTCAAGTTGTGATTTTATATTGGGGCACAAAAATTGAAATTGCAGTTTTTATCAAATTTTCTCATTCTCATGTTTTGGGACTATAATGCAAATCATTTTGTGTACAAATTCCTCAAAATAGAAATCACTTCATTTTTCTAGGAGTAAAATGACAAATCAATCTCTCAAAAATCAATGACACTTTTGCATACGAAACTTTTGGAATAAAAGTGGACATTCGATTGATGGCCGTGGATTGATAATTTTAATGATGTCTTCTCTATAAAATCTTGGCGAAATACTAAAATCCCGTAATAAGGATTGTGGGGCATGTATCGTCACCTTGATTTTATTGTAAGAAGTGACCTCATTAAAATATCATTTTTTGTCATTCACGTACTAACATTGTCGTCTTTTTGCAGGTTATGCGCAATGCTCTTTGACATTAGGACAAGAGTTGACTTTTACTCTTATCTATACAAGAGCTTCTTGTATTTTATCTATGTTCTTATTCATGTTAAGAACCATGTTTTCCATTTTGAGTTTTGATTGCATATCCAGTTGTTGCTTTTGCAAATCGTGCGTCTCACATTTTTAATGATGGAATTCAGTTTCATGAAAATCAGCATTATTTTTTATTAGAAAAAAAAAAACAAAGCAAAACAGAAAAAATTCAAAAAAATCAGAAGTGTTTTAGGCGAACCTTTACATCTACTTTCCAAAATGAATTTCAAGAAAACTTTGCTTAAGGCCCTCTCTTCATGTAGTCGTTTTCTCGGGCTCATGGAACTTGAGGAGTAAGCATGCATCAAGGCATCGTTGACGCCAATTTTCCATAGAGGTGGAACGAAGTTGCATTCCGTTCTAGGAAGTTTCATTATTTGCGGATGCCTTGGGTGCCAAAATAGCCTATCGATTTCGTTCACTTTGCATGATGAGACAATTGAAGGGAGTTGCCAAATATCCAAAAGGGCGAATTCAAAGGAAGAGTAAACTATATCGATTCCAATTATCCATTTTTGATACCGTGTTTGACATGATTTTCTTTTCATTGTCAATGAAACATCAATATTACCAAGTTTTGTAATGTTCCAACAAACGCGATGGAGCATTATTGAGTCTCGTTCATCTTAAACAAAGAAAGATTCAAATGACGAAACAGAGGGGCAAAATTATCCCTTCCTCCATAAGAGATACCTTGGGATGTTGATCGCCCGACTTTGAAAAGGATGTATCTCATTCCTAAACTTGATTCTCTTCAGCATAAAAAATAAAATGTCAATTCTCTTTGATACAGGACAGATTCGAACAAAGCGAAGGTTTGTCAAATAAACGCTGGGAGAGTAGCGTTTGATTTAAAAAAAATCTCTCATCTCCCCACCAATGAAATGTGCTGGAACAACATTGTCAGATTCATCAAGAATGATGTATCGTTCCTAAATTGAACCTAATTAAGTATAGAGATAACTCGTTTCATCTCCTCTTCTTACAGGGTGATAAATGGGAAAAATGTTACACCTGGACTGTAGAAGCAACGCCTTCCATCAAGGCAATAAGTGGGCAAAGCATCTAAAGAACAATATCCTCAGATGTGGAAACAAGGAGCGCCCACTCTCCTTTCAAAGCAAAATCTTGAAAAGCACATCTCATGATCCATATATAAAATTTTCAAGCTTCTTGTCAGCTAAACATCTCTTCAAAAAGAGCATCTAAAAAAAACAAAGCAAGAATCAAACTTTGTGAATTATTGTATACGATAAATAAGTGCTTTTTATGGATAAAATCAGGGCCACATAGCCATTTTTCAATCAATTCTAACAACTTCAAGCAAAGTTCATACCCGAAGAATGAAAACACATGAAGGGTAAATGGTGTCGATTCCAATTGCTCATTTTGGATAGTGTCTCTGACATGATTCTTTCTTTCCTTTGATAGGAAGACATCAAACGCTTAAGGGCAAATGTTAGTGAATGGTAATGCCAAGTTACCAAATATTCACGAGGGTGAATCCAATATATGTTAGCCCTCAAAGGATAAAAGCGAGTGAAGGGTAATAATGTACCGTTTCCAACATTTCAATCCCTAAGGATATTTGCACTAACATATTCTTTTACATTCTTTACAGGATTATCGGGTCGCCATGCTGCAGGTAAGCACCCTTCTTCTTAGTTTTTTTTTTTTTTTAAGTAAAAAAAAAAAGAGAAAGAAAGAGATTTTCCATTACAAAAGAGAACTTTTGGGCTTTCCTAGAGACAAAAAAAAAAAAAAGAATAATAATGGAGAAAATAAAAAAATTACAAACCTTTTGAGCATCCTTTCTATCTCAAAATTGTTTTCTTGTCTTGTGGATTATTCATTTTGAATCAAAATTCCCTATGGAGATTGATATACTTGAATGATCTCAGCAGAGTGAAATGGAAATGTTAACCATGCCAAACAAGAAGTGCTTAGGATGAAGAAAGGCAAGCTCATTTCCAAACATGTCCTTCAATCACTTTTGAGAGTTGAGTATTATTCAAACACTTTTGAGAGTTGAGTGAAAAGAGACCTTCTCTTAGGACGAATGATTCATTCGCATTGAGCACAAAGATCGAAATGATAAAGGCGTTTCCTTCATCAATCCCAAGCATTGTACTGATCTCTTGTTACCCCTTCGGGCTGAAAAAAAAAAAAAAAAAAATGATCCTTCAAAGTACCCCTATCGAGAACGACCCTACATTGGGGCAACATAGGAGGTTACGGTCGTGTTGTAAAACGAAAGGTTGAGAAAGATTCTATTACTTTCACTTACATCAATCTTCTCGTGGTAGCTTCAGAGGAATTCTAATTGGAGCTTGACTCATCCCAAGGTGAAGAAGAGCATTTCCTTCTCTACCCAAACACTGATACCCATTGCTATAACCAATTTGGGCTTGATTATTCATTTTTGAATCCCGAGCGGTGATCATCTCCCTTCACTGGGGCAAGGCATAAGAATTGACCAAATATAATCGACAATCACAAGAAAATGTGAAAGGCATCTCGAAAGTCATAAGCTACCAAAGTTCAAAGAGCAAAAAGCTCGACAAACAAGGGGGCATGAAAAAGCAGTGTGCCTGGTAAAAGCAAGGCCAATGTCCGTCAAGAAAAAGAGCCAAAAGGCCGCATCTTATGTGAAAAAAAATTATCAAAATCCAAGTGCCTGCGAAAAAAATCATCGCAAAGGACAAAGGAAATTAGAGAAAAGAGCAAAGCTCTCATGTAGAAATGATCAGTGAATGAACTCTCGAGATGCGTTGTGTTTCAAAAGCCAAATGCTTTCGAAAGGTCAAGTGACCCAATCACGATGCCATGATGATCACTGACTCTTAAAGACCCTCTTGAAAATTTTAAGCCTTTCAAGCCTTTCCCGAGCCAACATTATAACCCTTTTCCGAAGCCTCTTCTGATTGGGATGATTTGAGTGAAAATGAGAATACCACAAAGAAGCTACTGCTTGAAGGAGTGGAAATAATTTTATCTTGTCTTATCTTCCAAGTTCTCGACTAATAAACCTAATGAATATAGCGACAAATGTTCTCCTATTGGCCTCAAAGCAATCATTCCTTTTGCGAATGTTTCCGAAAGCCTTCAACATAGGCTATGTGAGATACTTTCAGCAATCAGTTACTTCCCACGTGAATGGATGGGATCAAGTAGCCATTTCATCAAGAGTATGTGAGAAGCCCTTTCTAACTAAAAAGCTCTAATTTGGCATGCTTAATGAGTCTTTTTCACGAATAGAAATCATTCTGGTAAGAGCTTGACTCATAGAGAATTTGATGATTAACGATGCATTCTCGAACAAGATGACAATTTTGCGCCACATGATGCTGATTGAAATAAAATGTTTTTCTAAAGTACTCGGACTTAGCTTGATTAGCTTGTTCAATTAATGTTGCAATATTTCCAATATGTCTCTTGATGACGTCTCTAATGACATTTGCTCAAGTTGAGTTTGACAAGATTCCTCAGTGAAGCCATGCAGTTTTCATGGGGTTAGTAGGTGCTTCTCTAAAAACCAAAGGTTCATGATTAGCCTTAAATCATGCCATCTCAAAGGGTTCATGGTCAACCTTAAACCATGTCATTTTCAACGGTTCGTGGGTCTATCCTTAAACCACACGGTTTGTGGGTCTATCCTTAAACCACAAGGTTGGTGGGTTTATCCTTAAACCACGGGGTTGGTGGCTTTTCCTAAACCACACGGTTCGTGGGTCTATCCTTAAACCACACGGTTGGTGGGTCTATCCTTAAACCACATGGTTCGTGGGTTAATCCTTAAACCACGGGGTTGGTGGCTTTCCTAAACCACACGGTTTGTGGGTCTATCCTTAAACCACATGGTTCGTGGGTTAATCCTTAAACCACGGGATTGGTGGCTTTTCCTAAACCACATGGTTTGTGGATCTATCCTTAAACCACACGGTTTGTGGGTCTATCCTTAAACCACACGGTTAGTGGGTTTATCCTTAAACCACGGGGTTTGTGGCTTTCCTAAACCACACGGTTTGTGGGTCTATCCTTAAACCACAAGGTTTGTGAGTCTATCCTTAAACCACGGGGTTTGTGGCTTTCCTAAACCACACGGTTTGTGGGTCTATCCTTAAACCACAAGGTTTGTGAGTCTATCCTTAAACCACATGGTTCGTGGGTCTATCCTTAAACCACACGGTTGGTGGGTCTATCCTTAAACCACAAGATTTGTGAGTCTATCCTTAAACCACACGGTTGGTGGGTCTATCCTTAAACCACACGGTTGGTGGGTTTATCCTTAAACCACGGGGTTGGTGGCTTTCCTGAACCACACGGTTTGTGGGTCTATCCTTAAACCACAAGGTTTGTGAGTCTATCCTTAAACCACAAGGTTCATGGTCAACCTTAAACCATGTCATCTTCTTATGACCCGGTGGGCTTTCCGTAGCCCGGAGTCCTTCAACCCCATTCTTATGACCCTGTGGGCTTTCCGTAGCCCGGAGTCCTTCAACCCCATTCTTATGACCCTGTGGGCTTTCCGTAGCCCGGAGTCCTTCAACCCCATTCTTATGACCCGGTGGGCTTTCCGTAGCCCGGAGTCCTTCAACCCCATTCTCATGACCCGGTGGGCTTTCCGTAGCCCGGAGTCCTTCAATTCCATTCTCATGACCCGGTGGGGTTTCCGTAGCCCGGAGTCCTTCAACCCCATTCTTATGACCCGGTGGACTTTCCATAACCCGGAGTCCTTCAATCCCCTTCTTATGACCCGGTGGGCTTTCTGTAGCCCAGAGTCCTTCAACCCCTTTCTTATGACTCGGTGGACTTTCCGTAGCTCCGAGTCCCTCTCTTTCTTCTTATGACCCGGTGGGCTTCTGTAGCTCGGAGTCTTTCTTCCTCTTATTGATAAGACACGCTTTTGTAGTTATGAGTCATTTCCGTTGACCAGACGCGTGCCTATGCACCCAGGGTCTCTCTATCACCCAAATAATTTAGGTGTCTTCTGTCTTTGAATGCAACCTCTTCGAGCTCCCATTCAAAGAGGGGCAGCTGTTGACACCTAAATTTCGCCATTTTATTTAGGATTTAATCGTGTACAAGATTAGGAATTAGTCAAAAAAAAAAAAGAAGCAAAAACAACAACAAAAAAAAAAAAAGAGAGAAAAAAAACGTGGAAGGGGCTGAGCTGGTTTCCCTCTTGGCTTGGCCCACGTTAGCCTCTGTCCTCCTCCAGCTTGTTTCGCACGCGAAACCTGCAAAAAGAAGACAGCAGCAGCACAGCAACGGAGGAGCAGCAATGGAGGAGCAGGAGGATCGGGGTCCGGCGTGATCCGCGGGTCTGGGAGCAAGCCAATCAACAAGCTGGCGAGACAGGAACCGGGCACATGGACCATTGACCTTGAAAAGCTGGGGGGGGCGAGAGAAAATAAAAGAGGGAAGAACTCCACAAAGGGAAGGGAGAGGAGAACGGAGAGGGAGTCGGGGCGAGAGGAGTCCTGGAGAGTGAGAGCGGGAGCGAGAGAAGTGCTCGACATCCCACTTCTTGAACCCCTTCTTCTGGAACTGTGAGAAACCAAGAGAGAGCTAAGGACCGACGGAAAAAACACAGAGAGCGACACAGGGGAGGCACAGTGAGAGAAGGAGAGAGAACGCACAAAGAGAGAAGAAGTTCGAGCCAGGAAGCTACTAAGGGAGAGCAAGGGAGCTTCAGCTGCGTGTGAGCCCCGCCGGACGACCCCTCGGCCAACGTCCTCAAGTCGAATCCGGTAGGTCCTTCTCACGCCCTATTTTCACCTTGTTCTGTGCATCCCGGGCTGGAGTTTGCGATCGACTGGTTTGCGTGAACTCCGGCGTTGTCCACTCCCTCTCTGGTTGTTGTATGTCTTATTGTTTATTGGTGAGAGTCTCGATTTGGGTCCGAGTCCTGGTTGAGCTAGAAACCGTGCGATTCGGCAGCGTACTCCACTTGTTCGGTAAAATGTCTGAATGAGATCTAGTCTTGTTTCGTCGTTTTGAATCGGAGTTTGAGTTGCTTAGGTACTTTCCCACCTAGCCGAGGTTTTCATGTGATTTTTTTTAGCGTCTCAAACATAGCCACACCACTCGACCCGCGGCCGCTGTTGTTGCGACGCACAAAGGCCGCGGACCTCTTTTGTTCCGGGGCACAAGTGATGGATCTCGTGGACATCGAGTCACCTCCGGTCGGACGAGAGCTGAACATTAGGCTCGGCTTGGTCAAGACGGTGCCGTCACGCCTCAGTTGGACTCAGAAACGCAGCATCTTGTGACAGCACCACCTCCGTCGCGACTGGTCCATTGCAAAGCAGCAGGTCGCGAGATGGGTCAGCGGCCAAGCCCGATATTGTCGCTGGACTTTCGTCGTCGATGCCCTGTGTAGTTGGCGGCCAAAGAAATGCTGGTGTTAAGAGTTTTAGTTTTTCTAGAAATGAGTTGCAGACGGAGAGAGACGATCGGGGAAGAAGACCGGGGAAGAAAACGACTAAAAAGAAAGGCTTAAAAAAATTATAAAATAAAATAAAAGGGGAAGTGAAAAGAAATTAAACAAAAAACAAAAACAAAAGATAGAAAGGTGGGAAAGGCGTGAGGGCAGACGTCCTGTGAAGGTGGCGTGTATGAGAAGATGGTGCAGTGAAAAAGACAAAACATAGAAGAAGCCAAAAAAAAAAAAAGAAAAGAAAATTCAAAAATCTTAATTTTCTGTTTCAATCCGACAGGGTCAAATCTGGGTTTGGGTCGGGTCAATGGCCGAATCAGATTTACCCAGCCCGAACCCATTTTCTCGAATATAATAATATTAAATATTAAAAATATATTAAATTTTAAAAAAAATCAAAAATCAAAAAATTTCGAAAAATAATAAAAATTCAAAAAGATTTCTGAAAATTCACAAACTCAGAAAGCATTAAAAATTCGACCTTTTTCTTAACTAAAAAAAAATTGAAAAAGAAAATTAATTTTTATTTTTATTTTATTTTATTAAAGAATTTAATCAAAAAAATTTAAAAAAAAAAAATTTCGAAAATCAAAAAATTGTAGGGTTTGGTTGGCAATTGTTATGTCTTGCTTTCTTAGTATAATTAAATCTTTATTTGCTTGTGCATTGATTATATCGCGTGTTTAATTTGCATATTTGATTATGTTTAATTACACGTGTTCGATTTTACAGCAATTAGGATGTTGGTAGTTGTGATCGTTACTTTAATGATTGTGTACCCACATGATCACCTCACATGTTAATGGATAGATGTAAGATTAATCCAAGCTGCCTGACAAAAATCTTTTATTTTAAAGTGAACAAGATTAGGTACCGAAAGGGCACTAATTGGTCAATTAGTGTAATCAAGTCCCCGACTCTAGATTCTCTGGTTACGTAGAAAGTGAGGCACGCTCCCATGTCTCACTTGGTTTCTAGCCGACCCCAATAGGCTAGTGGCGACTCCTTTTGTGCAAAATTCATAAAAAATATCCCAACGTCACGCGGGGTATGGGCTTGGGAGAGCCCGTGCCTAATCATGGGCCTTAGGTCCGTCCTTTAGGCAATACCCCTAAACCTGCTCCCTCCCCCTGAGGGTAGGTCGCGACACCAATTGATCAATCTTGCATGCCAAATGCGCAATCAAAAACGGTCCCTGGCATGTTCCGAGCAAAAACAGTCCTACCTCGACTTTTTCCCAAAAAGTTTCAGTTTGCAGAAAAATCTTCTAAGACTGAGTTGACGTTCCTAGAGTTTATTGTGACATGACAGCATCTTTAATTTCTAAAATCAAACTCAAATTCGTGGTTAATTTTACACCGGCGCGTTTTTAGCGTGACATAGGCTATCGGGTAACTTTCAGAAATTTTTCAGTGCAAATGACCCGTGGTCGATTTTCTTCGAGCCATAATGAACCCGCTCGACACATTAGTGACTCTCGGTTGTCTTGAAAATCTTGAGAATTTAAATACGGACATATGGTACCAAAACAATAAGAAAATCAATCTAGTGTCGGCCGACAAGAATTTTCTAATTTAGTGGTGTCACTCACAATTAGCCACTCAACTCCATCGAACCAACTTATCTTTGATCTCAAATCGATTTTTAACTGTGCTGCAATGGCCTCTAAAGATGAACACGGTCGAGAAGCCGATTCTTGGTCGAATTATCAAGTCTATTGCCTTAAAATTCCTTAATGGCTTCCCCAGATAGTCTAGTTATCTCGAGAGTGATCAGCTCTGAGAACAGCCCTATAGGCGCGTCAATGAAATGCTCGATTAATTTAATTGAAAATGGAAGTGAAAAATCCAAAATGTCACAATAGGCTTGGCCTGAGACCTAAGCAGCTGAACTCGATCTCCATAAGTGAAAGAAATATATCTTTTACAATTAGTAAAAGTATTTATGTATGAAGATTTAATTCAATAAAATTTTATCTAAGATTTGATGATATGGCTTTAGTAAATTTGTGACAAATTTATCCTCCATTAATTTCCATTGAATTATATTAATATCATGAAAAATCACAAATTGGTATATCTGTGATAAATATATGATGAAATTATAAACTAGTACAATAGTCAACTGCCAAGTGTCATCCAACTTAAAAATTTAACAGTAAAATCTAACAGTACTAACAAAGGGTAAATTTGTTAGGTGTTCAAGTTTGGGAGTTTTCGATAGTCTAAAAATTAGTTTGGAGGAAATTCATCACAATGTATTAATTAGTTTTTTTTTTTGGTGGTATTTTTATTACTTCCCAAACACATAGGCGTATGCTCTTATGCTAAGAAAATAAAAATAAGAAATTAAAAACATAATCGTTTGGTCATACAATTAAAATATGTGTTGCTAAATGTGTGTGTTTCGACACCACACAACATAACCACGACACAACTACAATCGTACCAAATATACTCCAAATCTTCAGGAAAAAATTGAGACCACATGCTTTTGGAATTAAAATCTCAACTTGTTTTTTCGCAAGCGTATGACACCATGGGCTGGGTGTGTAAAAAAGAGGGCCTAATCGATCCAAAAATTTGATTGGACATTGTAATGGGTTGGTTCGGAATTATGACCCAAATCGAACTGAAACGCATTAAACCTTACTCGATCAACTCTCCAGATTTCCAGTGTCTCCATCCAATTTCCACCATGGCCGGTCTTTTGCCTCCTTCCTCCACCCTAGTCCTTATTCTGGCCGAGTTGACAAAACTCACCACAATGCAATTCAATTCAGACTGCATAGAGAAATTAAGTTGGATTGCAAGATAGCACCACACCATAGAGATAACATGAAAGAAAAAAAATCCCATAAACCATGGTCATAACTTCACTCATTTTATTTGTCATGAAAACTTAAGTTCACAATTATCCTGGAATGGCACTCCTCTATATATAATGAAAAGAATAAGAGGAGAGAGAGTGTAATTAGTTTATGAACATGGTCGAAAAGACATAAACAAATGACAAGGGTGCCCGTTCAAGAGCAAAACAACTCACCTACCCAAAGAAGCTTAATTCTTACTAGCAAGAAAAACCTTAACTCTGTGGCAATATTTTCACTTACTAATGCTAAGTTAGAGTCTCAGACAAAGGGGCTTTGTTCACCAGAACATGCCCACAAACACACAAGAAGGAGGAACTGTACATCCTTCGGAAAGTATTGGAATAATGTCATGATATCACCCATTACCATAGGATCTCTCCTATGATACCAAAGGTAAAACTACACTATTTATAAACCCAGCAACTTGAAACTACCCAAACTTTTCCTTTGTTTGGGGTTTATGCAATTTGGGTCTCGAATCGAGTCATAAAGAACGTATATTCTTCATGTTTGAATAGGGTACCGGTGGAGACCAATGTGATTTGGACCGTTGTACTACTCATATAATTGATTTTGGGTAAGCAAAATATCACCTAAGGTTGATCTTTGGTTTTCATTGAATTAGGTTCTTTGGCATAGGAAGTAGAAAGTGTAACCAAGAACTACAACTAGTTACTTTAGAAGAAAGAAAATTCAAGAACTGAAAAATAAATGGATAAGCTAAAAGACACATAGTTTGTGTGGTTGATTGTGTCCTCCTTCGAATGATTCGACATGGCTTATACAGTGTATCATAAAATGTCACCCTATCTAAGTGGTTAATATTCAAATTAAAGGTTACAATTATATCTCCACAATTTTAGGCTCTCTGACCATAATCCATGATTGCACGTCAAACTTATCTTTAAGAAGCTACAACTCTTCAGTTTTGATAGGACTCAATTGCATTTCCATAAATTTAGACTCCTTGATCGCTCTCCCTCATTGCACGTCGACCTTCTCTACAAGCCATTATGACTTCTCAATTGTCACTTGATCTAACGTTTAATCGACATCTTTATTGTCTTCGATTTTTACCTTGAATGTTTATCTAAATTTATCTAAGTATTAATCATTAATTAGTCATTATCATATGTCGATAACTGTACTATGTTCATCGATTATCTTGGTGATTGTGACACCCCAAACCGCCTAGGGTCGCCACAGGCACCTGGCATTACATCTAATTACATCTCTTAGCCGAAGTGTTGTAAATCATAGACATATTTTTTTTTTTGAAAGCGGTCCCAGTGCGACTCATTAGCGGAAGCAAAATATAACATCGTCATCTCACCCTCCATCAACCATGATACAATTGCACACCACTAAACATCATACTAAAAGGCAAAGCCATGACACTTTATTTACATATTTTCAAGATGGGTTTCCTTGGGTCGGCACATCAAAAGAAAGGCTAGGACTCAGTCATTCTCGGCCTAAAACCCAAAAAGAAACACTCGACCCACTACGTCTAACGTGTAAGATCCCCCATCGCTAGTGTCGGCTAACCATCCCAAAAAGTTCCAGCTCCTACTTGTCATGCATGGGCCCTCACACCCATCCCGGTGCATTTGGCGGTGGCGGCGGCAACATCCCACGCATCACTCCATCACATCGAACATGGACGGATATGAACTCCTGGACAACAGGGCCCCCAGCCAGTCCCACATCGTACATAACTAAACAATGCACTCAAATATACGTCAAACCAAGAATAGAGGGATAGTCAAACTCCTCGCACTCGACCTCTACATCCGAGGGTATGCCGTAAAATACGCCTCGCGCGACAGCAGGGAGCGGCATCCTGCTAATCTGAAATGTTGGTCCCCAAATGGGTGAGTACAACCACTCAGCAGGTAAAGGAATCCAATAACCATTTAATGCATCATACAATACAATCACAACATCATACATGCCATTCATACATCCATACGTACTTACCTTGAAGCCATGCATATGTCATCATACTTCCTCATCACAATCATATCACATACATATCATCATGCCATAGGTGATCATCATCATATCATGTCATGTATGCATATCATCATGCCATAGGTGATCATCATCATATCGTGTCATGTATGCATATCATAATGCCATAGGTGATCATCATCATATCGTATCATGTATGCATATCATCATACCATAAGTGATCATCATCATATCATGTCATATATGCATATCATTATGCCATAGGTGATCATCATCATATTATGTCATATAAGCATATCATCATGCCATAGGTGATCATCATCATATCATGTCATATATGCGTGATTCAATTTCCACTTTTAACTTTCAATTCGATCACCACATCACCCTCTCTCGAGATCATCAATTTCATCTCATATTTTACACTCGCACCTCATCCTGGCATCGCGAGAAAAACCTCCGACATTCAGCCATTTAAGGCCACCGGGCATCCGGCACCCCCAAATTCCGGGCATCTCGCATCCCAACTGGCATCACGAGGCATCCCCTTGGGTAAAGATCTCCGAGGCTTCCGGCATTTACACTCCCTGGCCGGGCATCTCGCACCCCAACTGGCATCATGAGGCATCCCCTTGGGCACAAACCTCCAGGGCTTCCGGCACCCCCAACTTTCCGGGCATCTCGCACCCCAACTGGCATCATGAGGCATCCCCTTGGGCACAAACCTCCAGGGCTTCCGGCACCCCCAACTTTCCGGGCATCTCAAAACTCTTGAGGACATCCGACCTTGTATCTCAATACAATCCGGGCCATCCAGCACCCCCCATCCCGGGCATCCTGATACTCCCAAGGCATTATCATCTGCCACATTCCGTTTCCACATTTATTGTTATTCTTGCTTACCAATTTAGGTCTCAACTTAGCATGTCACATGATGTAATGGCAAACAAAAAATCACTTTCATCCTTCGATCTACACATGCATCATCAGTCATCATCATACATGCCGAAATATGAAATCAATCATAAACATAAAATTTAGGGCACCATATGGGTCCATGAAGTCCCCTACAACTTTCATGAAGAGATCTAAGTCATTTCCAAAGGACAGTCACCATATGGGTCCATGAAGTCTCGGGTGTCTTGTACCGCGTCTCCAGATCTACCGTCATCAAGAGTAAATCGATTCACTAGGCTATACTTGTTCATTTTACTTCAAATTTGAGTATGTTAAACTTCAAGATGTTCTCTACAAGTTTCGTGAATAAGTCAAAAGGAGATTCTTAGTAAAAATCAACATGCAACCACAAATCCACTGAAAGGTCAGTGAAATCGTTCCAGATCTGGTGTCTCCGTAAGATGAGAGTTTGACCCCTTAAATCTCCATCATTTTGTACCGAATTTTAGTATGTTGTATTTTAAGATGTTGGATTCAACTTTCATGAGGATTCAAAGTCAAAATCGAACTCAAAACATACATGCAAGCTCTCACAAAGTTCTGGCTCAAACGGTTCATGTGAAAATAGCATGCAACTCAAGAACAAACCACATTAGCTTCATTCCCATGCCTCCAAATATCCTAGATTCCGACCATACATGCAAAACATTGGTGCAAGAGTAGAAAGTGGATTCCCAACTTGTCTCTAGACCGAACGAACGATGGCACATGGCGGCGAAAGGGCGGCACACGGCAGATGACCGGGCGGCATGCGGCGGCGACTCCTTCCTCTCCCTCTCGGCTTCTCCTCTCTCGGCCACACTCTCTCCCTCTCTCTCGCACGGTTCTCTCTCTCTCTCTCTCTCTCTCTCTCTCTCTCTCTCTCTCTCTCTCTCTCACTTGGCCAAACAACTCAACTGGCCACCTCTCTCTCTCCTCTTCCCTTTTATTTCCCCAATTTCTCATCATTTGCAATCATTAGATTGCCTCTCAAATTGGCCAATACATGAAGATCTCCTTGCCACTTGTCATAACACATGCAAGATGGGCTTTGGGCTTGGGCTTGAGCTTGGGCCGGCCACTCTCCTCCCCCTTGGTTGACGGTCACACTCCTTTAGGCCTTAATTGGGCCGGCCATTCGGCCCACCAAAGCTTAGGACAATGGGCCTAAGGCCCAAACCTAAATAAAATTAAAATTTTCCCTTTTTATACTTTCTTCTATAAATTTTAAATTTTAAATTCCACATGGCCAAAGTCTTGTAACATTTTTTTTCTAGGAATTTAATTTATGAGGTGCATAGCCAAGCATAGATTATTCTCATTAATTTATCCTATAGTTCTAATTTAAAAATTCATGAACACAAGCGTATAACACATAGCCTTAAGAGAAAACTAATGGCTAAAACATAAACCATAGGTAATTTCATTACCTAATTATTGGCTTTAATCCCTCTAGAGGTTGTCTTGAATTTTTGGGATGCCACAGTGATCAACAAGCATATCAATGACTTATGAATGGTATAATCACTTAATATCGATTTTTGTATTGATGTCATGTCCATTTAGAAGACTCGGTCATTTTTTGGTAGCAACAACTAATGATCACTTTTATTTGATTTAATTGGTGAGGAGATAGAGTCCTTCTGAAGGTCTCATGAACAATCAATGTTTGAGCAATTTCTCTTGCCATAAGAGGACCTTAAACTGGTAAAATAACTGGAAACTTGTGTCTCGAGAAACTCGAGATTTTAGGTTCCAGTCTTACCTAGTTTAACTGCTTTAAGCTATATCTTTAGATGGCAATTCCTCACGGATCTCTAGCATGGACATACATGTAGATGGCGTGCCTTTGACAAAATTGGAAAATACACTCAGTTTGATACATAAAATCTGGCTCCATATATCGCTTAAGCACTACAAAAAAAGGGTATTTGCTAGGAAGAATTAAAGCACGAGAATGTAATTTTGATGATACGAAAACCATGACAAACACAAAAATTAACACGTAGGGCATATTGATCTCTCATTTGTCAAGGCTACCGTGGATATGGCTCAGTCACAGAGACCTCGTTGTTCGAGAATTGGTTCGATTTGCTTCTTGATCTGTCGACGTCAGACACCCTTGAATTGTAATCCTGAGTAGATGACATATTGGATTCGATGTCGCTGTGCATGAAGAATGCAGGTTGTGACGGCACTTGCAGTGTGACTGATTGGCTGTTAAGCATGAGAAGGACTGAGGCCATTGTCGGTCGGTTAGCCACATTTTCTTGGACGCATAGTAGACCAATGTGGACACACCTCACAATTTCGGTACTTAAACTAGAGGTTATAGAGGGATCGACGATTTTGGATATTGTTCCTTCCCTCCAATTCTTCCAAACCTACAAATATTAACAAACATTCAGCGAATTGATCTTCGAAATATTATGCGAAATGAGAAGGTATGTTTTATACTCACAGAGCTTATAAGGATCTCCACATGATCGCCTGCCCGGAAAATATTATTCTTTTGCCCACTCACAATCTCCAAAACCAGCACACCAAAACTGAAGACATCGGATTTGATCGAGAAGTTTCCATGCATTGCATACTCTGGCGCCATATATCCGCTGTGCATCACAACAGGTCCATCATATTAGCTATATAGTTTGGCTATGTTATTTTGGCAAGTATTAGCTTTAGGAGGTTGTGGCACTTACTAGGTCCCCACGATCCGGTTTGTCTCTGCCTGAGTCTGGTCCAACTCGAATAGTCTTGCCATACCGAAATCGGATATCTTAGGATTCATGTCCAAGTCCAACAAAATGTTGCTGGCTTTGAGGTCCCGATGGATGATACGAAGTCGAGAATCTTCGTGTAGGTAAAGCAGGCCTCGAGCGACACCCATTATTATCTTTTGACGCCTATCCCAATTGAGATTGGCACGCTTCGGGGATCTGTGCATTTTGTTGAAAATCACATTCTATAAGACATCCCTTAATCATTTCATGATGATCCGATTTCAAGAATGGCTACTCGAGAGACATACCGAATATGAACTGATCAAGGCTTGAATTAGGCACAAACTCGTAAATGAGTAGACGTTCGACCCCTTCCAAACAGAAACCTAGGAGCCTGACCAAGTTCCTATGTTGTAGCCTAGCTAGTAACATGACCTCGTTCTTGAATTCTACTTCTCCTTGGCTGGAATTATGAGACAGCCGTTTCACTGCAATTTCCTGTCCATTGTAGAGCCGGCCCTGAAATTTCATCAAAGTAGGTCTTTGTAAGTGTCAATTGGTACATTGAGGCATTTTGAAGAACATCAGATTGATGTCATCTATGACTTGCTTAGAGTTTGAATATAGGAGACTAGAGGATGCTTTGTTAATTATTACCATGTAAACAGCACCAAAACCTCCTTGTCCAAGCTTCTTGGAATTAGAGAAATTATCCGTTGCCTCGCTAATAGTGCCGAAATCGAATTGCAGCGACTCCACTGTGCTAATTTCATCCACAGCCTCACCTAGAAAGAGAAAAGTATGGTCATTTAGAGCGAGAATCATTGTCTTTCCATAGTTTTCATAATGAGAGTTCACAAACTTTTAGTACACATAATTGCACCTGCACGCATAGATAATCAACTGGTTCCTTTGGCCTGCTCGACAAGGTAATGTTAACTATAGACAATGAGAAATGTGTACATGACATGTCCGGGCAGGCACATGAACATGTAGATCGAAGAATCAATTCGATGTTTTGAAATCCTCATGAACAGCTCATGTTCCAATGCTAAAAAGATAAAGACTCACCTTCAACTCTTTGCCTGGGCTGCTTCTTCCTTTTCGCTCTCAGAAGTACAATAACACCAACAAGCAAAACCGCAGAAACACTTGTGGCGACCACCATGATCACAGTCCTATTCGAATTGCTCTTTCCACCTGCAAGAGCATAGGCATATTATGTTTACGATCATTGCTCACTGAGAAAAACACTGGAGAAATCACTAAAGGGCCACTCTGAACGCCGAAACAAAACGCATGTTAAATTTACATCGCACCATTCTTTGATAACTCGACTGGAAGTTATTCGGATTTCTGGATTTTGTCGTCTTACCAAGTTTTGTCTAATAGAGACTATTAACACTTGAAAAATATCACATTATTCTCCAGAATTCAAAGTTTTTGGTGGAATCGGTTGCCTTTTCAACTCCTAGCTTATTACTTTCATGAATTTCTTACGGAAATTAGAGTAATGACAGCGCACACAGAAAACAACCAATGCTGGTTTGCAAATGCTCTCTGGTTAAAGATTTCTGCTGAGTTATGGGATGCTCCCCATGTACACATATGGGACCACTATATACATCAGGACCACCGATGAAAAGGATAGAATAAATTAATTACACTTTTTTTGTTAATTAGGGTTAAAAAAACCCTAATAGAGGTGCATATACGTCTATTTTCTGTACTTTGCCCAAGCCAAAAAAAAAAAAAAAGATATAAAAGATCCGGAGTAATTTTTTTATATTAACTCGAGAAATGCTATACGCAATTAGAGACCTTATTGGAACCCTCTTATAAAGTGGATTTGCCCATTTTATCCCATTTAATTCAGCACCCAATAAAAAATTCGCCACGTCATTTATTAAGAGGATTTCGGCAAAATTTCTTAAAATATTCAATATTGCTAATCAATCTTATCCTAATTAACTTCATTTTTCGGATGATCAAACACGATTAAGCTACGTTTCAGCCTTTCTTTTCCTTTGACATCGGATTTTATACAGTCCTAGTAATAATCTAAGATCTCCTGCAAGTGCGTGTCACCAACGTTTCAATTATGCCTACGCAATTTTCATACCCTTTTCTTTTCTTTTTGTGTAACTTTTTGCGTTTATATTAATTGACAAATAGTGGTGACAGAATGATGAGAAGTAAGGAAGATCTGCTAATGATTCTTTACCCTAGCCTATACTCGCTTTAATTATCAATTTTTTTTTGTTTTGTTTTTGGTCGGTCTTTAATAATCAATTTTCATTTATTATTATTTTTTTATATTTCCTTTGCGAGTCTACTGAATTTCGCGTTTTAGCAAACGCTCAAACTCGAGTCATATTTAACAGTTTTAGAGATCAATCTGCTTAATGTTTGTCGTATGTTTGCAGGTTTGGAAGAATTGGAGGGAAGGAACACTATCAAATATCATTGATCCCTGTATAACTTCTAGTTTGACTACCGAAATTGTGAGGTGTGTCCACATTGGTCTACCATGCGTCCAAGTAAATGTGGCTAACCGACCGACAATGGCCTCAGTCCTTCTCATGCTTAACAGCCGGTCACACTCCAAGTGCCATCACAACCTGCCTTCTTCTTGCACAGCGGCAACGAGTCCGATATGTCATCAACGCAAGATTACAGTTCGAGAGTGCTTGAGGTCGACAAATCAAGAAACAAATCAAACCACTTCTTGAAAAACAAGGCCTCCATGACCGAGCCATATCCACGGTAGCCTTGACCAACGGTAGATAGTGTGCCCTAAGCGTTAATTTGTGTGTTTGTCATGGTTTTCAAATTATCAAAATTACATCCTCATGATTTAATTATTCCTAGCAATTACTGTTTTTGTGTAGTGCTTAAGTGACATTCTGAGCCAGATTTTATGCATCAAACTAAGTGCATTTTCCAATTTAGTCATAGGCGTGCCTTCTACATGTATGTCCATGCTAGTTAGGAATTGCTATTTTAAGATATAGCTCAAAACAGTTAAATTGGCTAAGAGTCGAACCAGAAATCACGAGTTTCTCAAGACACAAATTTCCAATTATTTTACTAGTTTAAGGTTCTCCTAAGGTTAGAGCAATTGCTCAAACAATGATTGTTCATGAGACTTGAGAAGGATCTATGACTACTTTGAACAAGACAACTACGTGAACTCACCAATTAAATCAAATAATAATGAACATGAGTTGTGGACACCTAAAAATGATCGGGTCTTCTAAATTGACATGACACTGATACAAAATTCGTTAATGAACATGAGTTGTGTAGCAAAAATGCTTGTTAATGGCCAACACAATCAATAAACATACTACAATTATCAACATATAACGATTGGTCGATGATTGACACTTAGATAAATTTAAATAAATGTTGAAGGCAAAATCTAAAGACAATAAAGATGCCGATTAGCAGTTAGATCAAGTTACACTTGAGAAGTCTCAACAACTTGTAGAGAAAGTTGATATGCAATCATGAAGAGTGATCATGGAGTCTAAACTTATGGAGATACATTTGAGTCCAATGACAACAGAAGAGTTATAACCGCTTATAGATAAGTTTGACGTGTAATCACGGATTGTGATCATAGAGCTTAAAATCATGGAGATGCAGTTGTGACCTTTAATTTGAATGTTAACCACTTGGACAGTGTTACATTTCGTAATACTTTATATGAGCTGTGTTGAATCATTGTAGAGGAGGATACAATCAACCACACAAACTATGTATCTTTTCCCTGTGTAAAACTTTCTAAGCAGCTTCTTTGCCATGTATGATAAATCGTTGGATTACATATAACAGTACCTTAAGCGGAAACTTTTATCATCGGTGGTTAATAGCCAATTGAAAAATCGAAATTTGGGGTCAATGTTCTCCTTAGGTGTTCAAAATACGGTTGATCCATTCAATAACAATTATTCAATTCGCAAGTCCTTTCTTTTAATTTTTTTTCTTACTGTGTTAAATTATTGCTCAAGAAACTTTACGGTTGTCCTTGGTTTACAGTATCATACTCTCCCATTCCAACCAGCACCGCCCACTAGGCTTCTTTCTTCTTCATCAGTCTGTCCAAGTTAGAAATGATTACCCTTTCAAACTGTCCCGTTCAAATTTAGAATATCATTTAAATTTTAAATATTATCCGAAATTCCATATATATGAATTTTCGTGTCGATAAGTACATATTATTAGAATTTCAGATTTTTGGAATGAAAAAAGACATCAATAAGATTTAGATTAAAAAAAAGGTAAAGCTATCGGTTACTAAGAATGAAAGTCACATATTATAATAAAATTATGAAAAGAAAACGTAGCACATGGTTCGAGCTCGTCACGGGGCCATGAGAATGCATGTTGGAAAAGATCAACTTCGAAAATTATATTGTTTGCAACTTTTGTTATTGTCCGTGTCTACTCCAATCTCCGTCATTGCTTACATGATAATATAAAATATAGTCTGCGAGCTTCCTGGCAATTGCTTAAAGTTAATATGGAATCATAGTGGCCTGGACTTGAGACCAAGACAAACGTCTTATCACATAAGTCAAGATCAACGATATACAGGTGGGCATGAGTATATATATAATTAACAGTTTGAGAGGAGCGGAAAACTCGGTATCCAATGGAACGGATCAGTGCGCGTAAATGAATATTTCGCATAATTTTATGTGCAAGTTTTTAAAGCTATATAGCATTTAAAATGCTACCGTGATGAATCAAGCATACAACAAACTTAAAGCATGCAGAATAGTAAAAGCCCTAAATGTAAATTTGATGTTGATATTGAATGTTGACGTTAACCTAAAACTACGCCTCACTTTAGGAACACCGTTTTGATTCGTTCAAAAGCAAAGTTGAACATAATGACGATTATCAAGCGCGAGAGGGAAATATTAAAAGAAAAGGCTAGTGATAACATCTGTAAAAACGATTTTCAATTGTTGTTTATTGATAAGTGGGGAGGTTCTCTAGACCCACTAACGTTTCATTGAGAAAGAATAATGCTAGATGTACTAAAAATCCCTGCAAAAAAACTTTACTAAATGGGGAGAAATGTCTTAGTAAGAAGATATGCTAATCTTGTCCTACTAAAAGAACAAAACCAAGCAGGTAATAAAGAAGTATAGTCCATGTCTCTTTTGAAGCGGCATTGGCCATTAAGGCGAAATTACTCATGGTAGAAGAACATTCCACCTGTTTGTGTCATTTGTCCTCGAGGTTCAAGTTAAATCAAAACTCTATTTGTTCCATATTACCAAAAATTGGGGCTATGTGAGGATGTCCAATTGGAGTCGATATTAGCAATGGTGAGGATTTGGTTCTACAATAAGTATGATGCATATGCCAACCGATTCAATATGACGAACTCCATCCAACGAGTGGAGATGGCGCCGTTATCGAGTAATGCCTAAAAATCTGTATATCATTGCTTCGTGAAAGGAAGAGGCTTTTGCTAGCTCTTTGTCTTCATCTACCAATAAGGTCGAGACATATTTGACAACTCACTATTCAAACTATATCAAAGAGTTCGCCAAGACAACATCGACATCTTTAAATGATCGCAATCTTTCTACCATGGTTCACAAGATTCATTGTATCATCAATGCCCATGTTAAGTGCTAGCCGAAAGAGTGGGAAAGATAATAGGAGATCATTGACTGCAATATATATATATATATATATAAAATGGCTGGTTGAGAGAAAGAATGATCCAAAAAGTTACATTCATCTGACCTCCATTTGGTTATTCACTGGTTTTCTGGCGAAGAAAAAAGAAAAGGTCCAATAATTTCATAAGTATCAAAATTCAAACCGCCACAGACCCCACTCCAAATTAAAATATGTGGATAAATAGAGATTTCGGCGAAGCAACTTGCGTAGGAGCTATACAAGCTATATGTTCATACATTATTAACCTATCGACACTAATCAAAGAAATCTAAGAATGGATCCTCCCAAACTCCCTCTCTTGCTTCTTCTCATCTTTGCTTCCGCCATTAACGCCCAATATTTCCCAGCGCCCCACTGTGGTTCGACTGGCAACTTCAGCGCATACAGCACCTACCAAACCACCCTCACCGCCCTCCTCTCCTCCATCTCCACCACCAACTCCTTGTCCCTCACCTACGGCTTCTTCAATGCCTCCGCCGCCATCTCCGGCGCCTCCCAAACCCTCTATGTCATCGGCTCCTGCCGAGGCGACCTCACCGCCAAGAGCTGCCGCACCTGCCTCAATGGCTCAGCCTCCGACATCCGCTGCCTCTGCCCCCTCCAGAAGGAGGCTGTCCTCTACAGCGAGAACTGCACCGTCAGGTACTCTAACGCCTCGATCTTCGGCGCAGTCACGACCGACCCTGACAACGAGCTGTTCAACGTGAACAACGTCACAAACCCGGACACGTACAACGCGGCGCTGCAGCCACTGCTGGATGATCTACGGAGCAAGGCGGTAGCCGGTGGCTCGCTGAGAAAGTACGCGACGGGGAACGCGTCAGCAGATTTCAGCGAGATCTACGCAATGGTGCAGTGCACGCCAGACTTGACAGAACAGCAATGCAGCGACTGCCTGGTCATGGTTGTCGCGAGACTTGGGCAGTGCTGTGCCGGGAAGAAGGGAGTGAACATCATGGCACCAAGTTGCCAATTTCAGTACGAGACCAATTCTAGGTTCTTTGACCCGGGAGGCGAGCCACTTCCGCCGCCACCCGCACCGCCGCCGCAGGTGGGAGATGTGCTGCCTCCGCCGTCAGGTACGTTGGCTCTTGTTTAAAAGTTAGGTACAAGGCGATTATGTCTTTTTTTCTATAATTAATTATGCAGGTTCAATACAGATTACACCATTAATCGTTTAAATGAATTTGACGTACCTGCTCTATAGATCATGCAATTTATTTACGTTGGATAACTTCTTTCTTGCCAAGAGAAGGTGTGCGTTGGTCCATTTTTTCGGCAAAAGTAGATGTGGGCTACCAGTCAAGTCAACCATCATGACCAATTCATTGAGGCACATCTTATGGCATTCATTGCTCACAAGCGGTCATATGAGATATTGAAAACAAAGTTTCCTCTTTGCCGCACGGAAGCTTGCGGAATCCGAATTGTAGAAAAACAAAGAAGCAGCGTCCCGCTCACTCGGCTTTGTAGAATTAAAAGGGAAAGTCAAATCTTTCTCTTTTGTTGACCAAATCTTGGATTATGCGATTTGTTCACGCATGCAATTCTCTGGCGGTGGAATAAAGAATTCTTTTGTAGGTCTTTTATTATTTAGTAAGTGGCCGCTTGAAACCCTACATGAAAGAGGAGCCGCCGAAGGATTCACGTGGTGAAGCAGGCCACCGAGAGGGAGGAAAGCCACGCCGTTTTTACTCTGAGTGCTGTGGGTGTTCTGTTCGTGAGAGACATTCATAGGTGCTGGGTGCTTGGCTTTGGGTCTTCGTGTTTCTCGTGCGACAAAGCTTATTCGTGATTTAAATCCAAGATAGATTGGTGTATTGGGTGTAATTGGGGCTTGGGAAACACCGAGAGAGTATTTGAGTGACTTGAGTGTGTAATCTCCTTGTATCGCTTGATCTATAGTGAAATTTGCTGCTGCTTTCCCCGTGGACGTAGGTCTTTATGACTGAACTACGTAAATCTGGTGTCCGATTTATTTTTCTTCTTCCGTCTATATTTTGTTTGATCGCTTGCCCCATCGCAACAAGTGATATCAGAGCTAGGTTTGACTAAGTTGAAGCGAATCGATGGCGACAGAAGAAGTAAAAGTGAAAATCAACCGATTTGATGGGAATGATTTTAGTTTCTGGAAGATGCAGATTGAAAATTATCTTTATCAGATGAATCTGCACTTGCCTTTATTTGGGGAGAAACCAGAAACAATGAAGCAAGCTGATTGGGATTTGCTGGATAGACGAGCTATGGGTGTTATTCGTCTGACGTTGGCTTGTAACGTTGCATTTAACATCCTGAAGGAGAAGACCACTGCTGATTTGATGCAAGCCTTGTCGGATATATACAAGAAGCCCTCTGCGATCAACAAGGTCTGTTTGATGCGACGTCTGTTTAACTTGAAGATGAAAGAAGGTGCGTCAGTTGCAGATCATATCAATGAATTCAATGTGATTGTTAGTCAATTGAGTTCAGTTGAGATTGATTTTGAAGATGAGGTACGTGCTTTGATTCTGTTATCCTCATTACCTGATAGTTGGAATACTACAGTTACTGCTGTTAGTAATTCCTCTGGGTCAACAAGTTTGACGTTTGATGGGGTTTGAGATTTAATTCTGAGCGAGGATATTCGTAGAAGAGAATCTGGCGAATCTGTATCTACTGCTCTAGTAGGTGAAAATAAAGGAAGATCTGTAACACGTATGGGTAACGGTAGTACTAATATGAATAGACGTAATCAATCTAGGACTGCTAATGTTGTCTGTTGGAGCTGTGGCAAGAGGGGGCATTTTAGAAGGGATTGCCTTAAGTTGAAAAATAAGAAGGGTAAGGGAATTATAGTTGATTCTGCAGATAATGTTGCAGCTGTAGCAGATAATGCTGATTATGTCTTGTCTGTCACTAATAATTCATCGCTTGATGGATGGATTATGGATTCTGGTTGTTCTTTTCATGTCACACAAAATAGAAACTTGTTTATCACTTATCAGTGAACGGGTAGTGAGAAAGTCCAGCTAGGAAACAACGCTGAGTGCGATGTTGTGGGTGTTGGTGATGTTAAAATCAGAATGCATGATGGTATCGTGAGGACATTGACTGGCGTGAGGCATGTTCCAGAATTGAAAAAGAACTTAATTTCCTTGGGTGCCCTAGATTCAGCTGGTTGCAGGTATTCTTCAAAAGGTGGAGTTCTGAAGGTTGTTCGAGGTGCCCTGGTGATGATGAAAGGAATTAAGCACGATGGCCTGTATAAACTTCAAGGTGAGACAGTGATAAATTTCGCTGCAGAGACGTCGGATGCATTTGCTTAAGAGTCTTTTGACTGCTTGAGGAAGACCTGGGTGTTTGTGCCAAGGCACAAGTTTGATGCTGGTGTCAGGATCTCGCAGTCAAGAGCTTTGATCGAGACGGAGACTGGTAAGTCAATCAAGCATGTGCGGATTGACAATAGCATGAAGTTTTGCTCAGAGCTGGCAAATAAATTTTGCATGAAAGAGGGCATAGTGAAACACCACACTAGTGCCAGTAAATCACAACAATTTGCAGAATTGATGAGCGAAACATTACTAAAGACGGCCCGAAAAATTATCTCTAGTGTCGGTATGGCTTGGAGATTCCTAGTTGATGTGCTAAGTACGGTAAGCTACCTGGTGAATAGATTCCCATCAACTGCTATTGAATGGCGGACTCCTAAAGAAGTGTGGTCAGGTAACGTCACTGATTATTCTATTATTAGAATGTTTGGTTGCTCGTGTTATTTTCGAGTAAGTGATGGTAAGCTTGATGGGAGGGCAAGATGCATATTCCATGGCTATGCACAAGGTGAGCGGGGTGATCAGTTGTGGTGTCCAGATATAAATTCACCTATTAACAGCAGAGAAGTTACCCTTGATGAGTCTCAAGTACTTCTGGCTAGGAGTTATTATAGCACTGCTAATACGGATCTGAACGGTGTTTAGCTTGAGATGGAGTTGCAACCAGAAACTCCTGAGGTAGCGAGTACAGGTACTAGCAAAGTAATCAACACAGATGGTGTTTATAGCGAGGTGGAGCTTATAGAGCCAACGATTGCTGTAACTGCTGAAATTAACAAGGTACGTATTCGATCTCCTGACAGATATGGATGCAACAATAGTTTTGCTTTATCTGCAATTGAGGAGGTTGCGTCGGAAAATCCTTGCGGAGCAGTTAAAAGTGCATGTGGAGTTGGTATTCTGATGAGGTCCTCAGTTATGGCGAAGTTCAAGCGAAGCTTGGACTTGAATAATATCTGTGGCGGTTGAGCCCATCGAGAGCTATGGGAAAGTAGCAGCAGAATTTGAATTTTTGCGAAGCGATTGCGACTTAGCTCAAACGTCGAGCCAAGGTGGAGATTGTTAAATATGACTCAAGTTTGAGCGTTTGCTAAAACGCGAAATATGGTAGACTCGCAAAGGAAATATAAAAAAAAAATAATAATAAATGAAAACAAAGTTTCCTCTTTGCTGCACGGAAGCTTGCAGAATCCGAATTGAAGAAAAACAAAGAAGCAGCGTCCCACTCACTCGGCTTTGTAGAATTAAAAGGGAAAGTCAAATCTTTCTCTTTTGTTGACCAAATCTTGGATTATGCGATTTGTTCACGCATGCAATTCTCTAGCGGTGGAATAAAGAATTCTTTTGCAGGTCTTTTATTATTTAGTAAGTGGCCGCTTGAAACCCTATGTGAAAGAGGAGCCGCCGAAGGATTCACGTGGTGAAGCAGGCCGCCGAGAGGGAGGAAAGCCACGCCGTTTTTACTCTGAGTGCTGTGGGTGTTCTGTTCGTGAGAGACATTCATAGGTGCTGGGTGCTTGGCTTTGGGTCTTCGTGTTTCTCGTGCGACAAAGCTTATTCGTGATTTACATCCAAGATAGATTGGTGTATTGGGTGTAATTGGGGCTTGGGAAACACCGAGAGAGTGTTTGAGTGACTTGAGTGTGTAATCTCCTTGTATCGCTTGATTTATAGTGAAATTCGCTGTTACTTTCCCCGTGGACGTAGGTCTTTACGACTGAACCACGTAAATCTGGTGTCTGATTTATTTTTCTTCTTCCGTCTATATTTTGTTTGATCGCTTGCCCCATCGCAACAAAAACAATCCGCAAAATAAAAAAAGATATGTTCTTATACTCACATAGCTTATAAGGACCTCTGTGTTATTGCCTGCCTGGAAAAGATTGTTCCTTTGACCAATCTCCAAAACTAGCACTCCGAAACTGAAGACATTGGTCGAGAACAATCACACCGGTCGTTGCCGGGTTGGGCCACCCTCCCGGCAGCTGTATTCGAATCCATCGTGCTTTGGTCTTAGTTTTCATTTATTTGATTTTTTTTTTTCAAATCTTGGCCCGTCCTTTCTTATCATTATAAAACACTTCGAAGATCAGAATACATGCGTCTATCTTTAGGATTAAGACCAAATATTTAGATATAAAAAATATGGAGGAATTTCTTATCTAACTCAATCTCGAGGAATGCTTTATGTAATAAGAGATCTTACCAAAACCCTCTGACTGAATGACGTGCTGATTTCTAATTGGTTGCCGATCATTTAATGCATCATCGGTCCAATTTATTTCAGCGCCCAATAAAAGTTCGCCACGTTATTTAAATAAAAAGCTTTCAGTAAAACTTCTTAGAATGTCTAACATTGCTAATCAATCTAATTCTTTTTAACTTCATTTTCAGACGATGAAGCTCAATTAAGGGAAGTTTCGGCCTCTCTTTTCCTTTGACGTCTGCTACTGAAAAGTTCTAGTAATAACCTAAGATCGCATGCAAGCGCGCGTCACGAATGTTTCAATTATGGCCTCGAAATTTTCTTTCCCATTTTTTGCGCTGTGTCAAAGAACTTTTTGCGTTTATATTAATTGACAAAAAGGGGTGACTGACTGACGAGAAGTAAGGAAGATCTGCTAATGATTCATTGCCCTAGCCTGGACTCACTTCATTACTAATTTTAAAAATCTCATGTAAGCTTGGAGATGCATCAATGATTAGAGTTAGGGACCCATTTCTTCTTTTGTCGAAAATATGGACCAACCCACCCGTGTTTGGCAAAAAGCGTTTATCCAACCAAAAGAATTCCATGATCTAAAGAACATCTAAATTAAGCATATTTGAATGGTTTACGGTGTAAATGTAATGTGAAATCCACATAATTAGTAATTTAGATGATTTTAATCCACTCGAATTATAGAAAAAAATAACACAAACCTGGCGGTGGGGGCGGTGCGTCTGCTGCCGGTGATAGCGGTGCGGGCGGCGGTGGAAGTGGCTCGCTGACCGGGTCGAAGAACCGATCATTGGTCTCGTACCGGAACTGGCAACTCGGTGCCATGATATTCACTCCCAACTTCCCGGCACAGCACTGCCCGATTGTCGCAACAACTTTCACCTGGCAGTCGTTGAAATCCTGCTCCGTCAAGTCTGGCGTGCACTGCACCGTCGCATAGATCCTGTCGAAACCCACCGACTCATTCCCTGTCGCGTACTTCCTCAGCGAGCCACCGCCCGCCGCCTCGCCCTGCAGACTACCCAGCAGTGTCTGCAGCGCCGCGTTGTACGTGTCCGGGCTCGTGACGTTGTTCCTGTTGAACAGCTGGTAGGCGGGGGTCGGTCGTGACTGTGCCGAAGATTGAGGCGTTAGAGTACCAGATGGTGCAGTTCCCGCTGTAGAGGACCGCCTCCTTCTGGAGGGGGCAGAGGTCACGAACGTCAGAGGCCGAGGCATTGAGACAGGCGCGACAGCTCTCGGCAGGGAGGTCACCACGGCAGGAGCCGATGACATAGAGGGTCTGGGAGGCGCCGGAGACGGCGGAGTAGGCGTTGGAGAAGCCGTAGGTGAGGGACAAGGAGTTGGTGGTGGAGATGGAGGAGAGGAGGGCGGTGAGGGTGGTTTGGTAGGTGCTGTCGGCGCTGAAGTTGCCAGTCGAACCACAGTAGGGCGCTGGGAAATTTTGGGCGTTAATGGTGGAAGCCAAGGTGAGAAGAAGCAAGAGAGGGAGATTTGGAGGATCCATTTCTTTCCCGTTTCTCTGGTGTTTTGGGTCTTTCTTTGATTAATAGCTTGTACTGCTCCTACACAAGTTTTCTTGGTCAAATCTGCTTCGTCCACTAGGGGTGAGCATGGTCTGGGTTGGTCCGGGCCACCTCCTAACCCTAGGATCAACCCGTACAGTGTCGGTCCTTAATTTTTAGGACCGAGGATCGACCCTATTGAGTCTAGGACCAAGGATTGGACCGACCCAATAGGTACGGTCCGATTCCAGGGTTAACTCGGGACCGATCGATAATTTTTTTTTCGTCTTATTTTTTATACTCCCTAAAAAAGCAAACATATAAATTCAAATTACACATCCATCGACAATGCAGTATTGTGCAACTAAACTATAAATACCAATACATATTTAGCAAATTTAAGATGACACAATAATAAAAATTTCGTACTTGCTAACCGCTCATTGAGATATGGGACAAGATGGAAAGTTCTTGTAATCATCTATCTTTAATATTCATAACACCATATGCAAAAACATTTTCTTGTATTTGATCATGTAGAGTTCACTCAACCAAAAAATGAGTTTCACACCACTTGATTAGCAAATCACCGTAGCAACTGCAATGCTACTCTACTCTTAAAAAACTTCTATCATTGACACAAATTGAAAAGCAAAGTACAGCCGAAATTCATTAGTAAAATACAACTAAACCATAAAAAAAAGTTCAAAATACTTAATATAAACCATGAATATATAACTTCGCATCTTGTTAATTTACTTGAACTTCTAAACACCTGAAAACAAAACAAACAACACTTAATTAATACTCAACAAAAGTTTTAAATTGAAATTACTGTTAGTGCTATTGATAGAATATCTCAATATAATATAATATAACGGACATTTACTTAGGTTTGAATATATAAAAGAATTATAAATAATATAATATAATATAATATAATATACATGGTTGGTCCAGGGTTGGACCAACCCAAAACTCTTAGGACCGATGACCAACCTGCACAGTGTTGGTCATGGAATTTCAGGACCAAGAATCGACCCAATCCCCTTGGGAGTCGGACCAAGACTGACAGGGTTGGGCCGATCCAGGGTCGGTCTAAGGTCGACCGTAGACTGCTGCTCACCCTTACCGTCCACGACTTTTAATTTGGAGTTCGATACGTATGAAATAATTGAATCTTTCTTTTTCTTTGCCAGAAGACCAGTGATTGATCAAAGAGAGGCCAGAAAAAAGAGAAGAAAAGAACAAAAAAAAAATTATGGAAATTTCGGAAAAATTAAAGAAAATTTAAAAATTGAAAAGTACTGACTGTGCCATGTAAGACTATTGACTAGATTGCCACTCAACATTTTATTGCCAAAATTGATCAAAAAGACTAAATTGATAAATCATAAAAAAAATTATGATTAAATTGGTAAATTGTTAAAATGTTTGTGACTAAATTGATAAATTGTCAAAATATTTAGGAGTAAATTGATAAATTATCGAAAGGTTTATGATTAAATTAGTAAAATTGAGAGGTTTTGGAATGAATTGGCCGTTGTACGATAGATTCATGATTTTTTTGAACAATTTTTCCACTTAGAAACGTTTAATGGTTCTAGATAACCTTTTTCCCACTTATTACCCAACAACAATCGAAAAATGTTTTTACAGATGTTAACATTAGCCTTTTCTTTTTGCAACTTCCCCCTCTCGCTCGACAATCGTCATTATGTTGAAAAGCTTTGCTTTTGAATGAATCAGAATGGTGTTCCTAAAGCGAGGCATGATCAGAAAAAGGCATGATAGCTACTTTTTTCTGTATAACAGGCTTATTAGTCACTCGTTGGATTTATTCGGGACATTTCCCGTTGGTTTTGGTTAACGTCAACATCCAATGTCAACATCTAATTTGCGTTCAGGGATTATGCCATCCAGACCGTTTAAAATATGTTTGTTATATTTCAAACACTTGCCCATAAAATTATGCAAAATATTCAATCATGCACAACGATCTGTTCCATAAAATCCCGACTTTTCCGCTCCTCTCGAAATTTTTGATGATATTTTTTTTACATGAATCATCGTGCCCACTTACCTATTATTGATCTTGACTTATGCGATGACGGGCTTATCTTTGTCTCAAAGACCGGGCCCACTAGGATTCCATGTTGACTTCATGCAATTGCTATGAAGGTTGCAGACTATATTGTATAATATCTTATAACCAATGATTGAGATTGGAGTAGGCACGGACAGTAACAAAGGTTTTTTTTTTTTTTGGTCAAAAACGGACAATAACAAAGTTGAAACAATAGAATCTGCCTAGTTGACCTTTTCCGACACGCATCCTTATGGCCCGGGTCAAAGCGCCCCTCCGTGACGAGCACGAACTCTGTGCTGCGTTCTTTTCAGAATTTCAGTATAACAGGTGGCTTTCATTTTTAGTAACCGTAAATTCATTTATATGTAAATTTGGGTAATATTTAAAATTTAATAATATTCTAAATTTGAACGGGACAGTTTGAAAAGTGGTGATCATTTCTGACTTGGACGGATTGATCGAGATCGAAGAAAAGGGTAGTGCTAATTGGAATGGTAGAATATGATACGATAAATCAAGGGCGACCCGAAGTTTCTTGAGCAATAATTAAACACAGTAAGAAAAAAGAAATGAAAAGAAAGGACTTGCGAATTGAATAATTGTTATTGAATGGATCAACCGTATTTTGAACTCCTTAGTTGAACATTGACCCCAAATTTCGATTTTTCAATTGGCTATTAACCACCGATGAAAAAAGTTTACGGTTAAGGCACGGCTATGTGTAATCTTAACTTTTTAACATACATGGCAAGGAAGCTGTTCAGAAAGTTTTATGTGGGGAAAGTTACTAATGTGAAAAACTTACTTTTTCTATGATTCATTGAAATTACTAACATCAAAAGTTAGCAACCCGCTGGATGTAAAAGTAAAGTGTTTCTAGGTGGAAGTGTATTGAGAGTTCTAGTGCAACATCCCAAATTTCACTTAGGCTCCATTAATATCATGAAAATGAGTGATTTACAAAATATTTTTTCTGAAAATGATAGCCTGTATTGCATTTAAAAAGAAACAAACAAAAAAAAAATACTTTCATGGTTTACGAAAATTTTGAGACATAAATTATTGTTGATAATGAACATATTTCTCACTAACTAATTTTTTTGATCGATATAAATAATGGTTTTAAAAAAAACATTTTCCAAATTATCAATTTTCTGCAAAATAAATGGAACCTTAGCTTCCTTTTGGCATTCCTATTCCATGACTTTGATCTCCTATTCTCCTAACTCTGCATGAAAGGACACAAAGTGGATCAATCTCGGCACTGCTGAGTAAACACAAGATATTATCAGCTTCACAGTCCTCTTCATGCCGATTTGGATTACATTGCGGGCGAGTCTTGCTTGCAATCCGACACGAGCACCGGTGAGAAGCCATCTCGGGCTAGTCTTAATAAATCTGTTAAATTCTCTAGCGGCGAATGCCCGTCTTCATTCCGGCTTTTACAGGAGGGCCATCGGAAACGAAGTTCATGGGCCATCTCGCCGTGAATGGTGGCGCCAAATGCAGCAACAATACCACTGAAGAGACCCGGCACGGGTGCCCAAACAGCAAACAGGTCGCCATCTGGCGTAGGTGAGAGGTTGATTTCCAACTCTGTTAACGGACTTATGCAAACTAAATACAATAAAAGGTAAACTTTGTAGTTACTAATAAAGGAAAAATTGTCCAGACGTTCTAAATCTACACCGGCCAACACAATTCTAAACCTTTCTATTTTGTCAATTTTTTCATAAACCTTTTGATAATATGTCAATTTAGTCTTTCCAATTGGCCAATTTTTTTTATGTGGACGATTTGTGTAATTTTTTTTTTTTAAATTTTCTGAATCACTTATGAGTAGTTTTTATTTTTTCTTTTTACCATTCACTTCCAGAAAGGGCCGGCAAGGGCCATTGCAAATGGCTGAGACATTTGCTCACCATCGTCGAGGGCATCCATCCACGATGGCCCTTGCTAGCCCTTTCGGGGAGTGAAATGGAAAAAGAAAAAAAAAGGAAAAGAAAAATTCAGATTAATTTTTACAGAACTCATCCATGTCAAAACTAGCTATGCCATGTAAAACAACCAATGTTTATGTCAACAATTTCCAGCAAATATTGACTATGACTAAATTGGTACTATCGAAAGGTCTAAAACTGAATTGATCATTGTACGATAAATTTAGGGTTTTTTGGATAATTATCCTTATTAATAGATGTGAGATCAACTATGAATCTTTTTACTTATTTAAACCTAAATCCATATATTCACTGTCTGTCTTGAATTTATATTTCCCTCTTAAGTCTTGAGCCCCTAGTAATTTCAGTTGCATCTTTTCCTCCGGAAACATTTCGGCACTGCTTCACACGGTTCTATCGCTTTTGAATTTAGATTAGGTTCTCCTGTGTTTCTGACCAAGACACCAGTATTTACCTCGATAGTCAGCTAATTATTCACGCTTTTTCTTATCTCTTCTTGAGTATTAATTCATCAATCAAAACACTCAATTAAGACTAAAACTCCGTATGTTTTCTAAGAAATTTTTGGTCGGAATTTTTTTTCATCATTTTCAAGTATTTGATTGCTTAGAAATATGAGTTAATAAAAAATATTTAAATAATAAATGGAAAACCTATGCTTAAGTAAGAAATATTTTCTCTTTTGAAAATGAAACCATTTTCCCAAATAGGATTAGATTTTAGCGCTTGAATTAGAGGAACTTGGCACTTGGATATGGGAATCTTAATGCTTGTGCCTAGTCCTTGGTGGCTAGGCGCAAGTCCATGGAAGGTTGGCCTAGTTCTCTTGAGGTTCGATTCAGATATTGGTGCCTATACCAAAGTCCTCTTTGCCATGCTCAGGTACCTGGCTCTCACATCCAAGTTACTGGTGCTTGAGCTAGGATCTATGAAGGCCTGGTGCAATTCCTAGGTAGCTAGGCTTGCGGCTACAAAAGCTAGGCTTATTACATCCCTCGATGTTAGGCCCAAGACCTGATGGGTGTGCCCGAGTCTTCGGTGACCATGCTCTAGTAGTTAGCTCTTGTGCCCTTGTCACCCGCACTTGGGCCCGAGATAAGATAGGCTGGCTTGGATCTTTTGAGACTAGATTCAAAACCTTAGTGCTCATGTCCACATCCCTACAACCACGCCTTGGTACTCAATTTTTGTGCCCAAGTCATTAGCACTCGAGCTTGAGTCTATAGAGGTTGAGCTTGGTTTCTTGGTGTCTGGGCCTAGGTCCACAAATTTTGCACCCAATCCCTTTAGAGAGAGAAGAGTGGGGGGGGGAAGCAAGACCCAATGCTCTTGCTTGACTCTTTAGCAGCCTCTTAATACCCATTCATGCACCCAAGTCACTAGTTATGGGCCTAGTTCCTAAAGCTAGTGGCTCAGATTTATAGTGATTGGGTCAAGAAACCCCGCCTCCTATGACATGTTTGACATTTGGGCTGGGGACCCTAATGGCTTAGCCTAAATTCACTAAGGCCGGGGCTTAATCCTAGATGCTTAATTTAGGGCCCTTGGTATCTAGATCCAGGACCTGGCTATTAGGCTTGAGTTCCTCAAGGCAAAGCTAAAGACCGTGGTGTTCATGCTCAGGTCTTTAGCTGTGACATCCTGATTTTTAGATTCTATTTTTTATTGAATAAGTTGGGCCTTTCATCGACGCGACTATAGTTCTTTTCTCTAAGCTGGCCACTCACGAGATAACTAGCCTATTAGGTGAAGCCGTTAAGGGATTTTAACACAATGGACTTGAAAATTCGACTAGGAATTGATTGCTCGATCATGCTAATCTACAAAGGTCATTACGGCACAGTTAAAAATTGATTAGAGATCGAAGATAGGTCGATTCGACAGAGCCATATGATTAAGCGTGGGAGATTCCATCTAATTGCAAAATTCTTGTCAATCGGTACTAGACCGATTTTTTCATTGTCTTGGTACCTTGTGTCCGTATTTCAAATCTCGAGATTTTCACGACAACCGAGAGTCGCCAATGTGTTGAAGATGTACAATGCGGTTCGAAAATAATCAACCACGGGTTAATTGTGCTAAAATTTCTAAAAGCTATCCGGTAGGTTATGTCACGCTAAAATCACGTATCAGATTGAAATTAACCATGAATTTGAACCCGATTTTAGAAATTGAAAATTTTGTCATGTTACTATTTATTTTAGGAATATCGTTTCATCCTTTGAGAAATTTATGGTGAGCCTAAAGATTTTACAGAAAAATCAACTTTGGACAATTCGGAAAAGAAAGGAAATTTGGTTGGCCATTTTCAAGTGGATTTTTGGCCTTCCAAAAAGGACTAGTTTGTGAAGGCAAGTGTGAAATTTGGCATGGGTACCCTCATCAACAAAATTGGTCATCAAATTTGAGATATTTGTTAATAAATTGAATTTCGGACATTTCAGAAAAAGAAAAGAAATTTGGATGGTAGAGAGAGTGGTCAATTTTGATGTCCCAAATTAGTGAGTTGTGGGATTAAATTGCAAGAAAGTAATAGGGGGACCAAGCATTAATTGAGTAGATAATTCTTGTTGGACGGCCGGCATCCACATCAGCACCGGCTGGCTAATTTTTGGTCGGATGGACTAAACTGGCACAATTATAAAATGTTTAGGACTAAATTAACTAAAAAAAAAAATTTATGACTAAATCGACACAATTGTAATAGGTTTATGACTTTTTTGGTAATTCTCCCAAAAGTTATTATAAGATTATTTATATCATATAGGTAAATCCATTGATATACAAGAGGTGGCTCACGATGTCGCGGAGAAGTAACTTTTTTGAATTTTCCAGATTTTTTTTCTTCTTTCTTTTACTGTTTGATGGGTCATTGTTGTGGTGATTACAAACCGATGTACTACCAGAGTACAAGAAAAAAATGGGAGAAGATAATGGGCTTAGTAAGGCCCAGTTGGGCGAAAAAGTAATTAAGTAGGTGAACGTGGACAAGGAGTTAAAGCAAAATCGCCGGAAAAATCAAAGAGTCCTTGGCGAATTGATGCACTTTCAAGAATGACAGAAGAGCTTTAACCAAGCTAGGCGGAGAACCTTAAGAGCAGGTGCCTTAGCTCAAGAAATCAATAAGGCAGGGTGAACCACCTAGTGTGGAGGTTATAATTAGCCAAGTGCTCTGTTGTGTTTATGTGTATGAAGCTCCCCCAATCTGCAATTAATGAGACCACTCTCCACATTAAATTTGCTTTTGGGGCATCTCCCCCATTTCCTTTCCTTTGCTAGCTTCCTCACATGCGACACTCACTCCTCTCTCATCCTCATTCAGCTACCAGAATGCTGATGTGCCACGCCATGGAACACTCAGGCACCGAACAACCTATGCCAATTTGGGCACTTACTTTACCTAATCACCTGCCCACCATCAGAGTCCTTGATCAAAATGGCCGAGCAGATCTTGATAGGACATAGAACTTCTGCAACTTGAGAAACATCGCTTGCACCGCGATTTCTTTCACATATAGAGAACATTCTCAGGGAGGATTTACCTGCAGGAATCAATCGGTAGGACACCCTCGGAATCCAATACTGGGCATTTGATAGTGGTGACAATGTCCATGACTTTGGTCCCCTATGACAAACTAATTGAAGAAAAAGTAGGATGTAGTACCTTTGATAGATCAAGACAATAATTCATGCATAGGATAAGGAAAGAAGTAGTCCCATTACACAGGATGGAAAGTCAACGAATTCCGTTCATGTAATTGAAAGGTATAATAAGAAAGAGTAAATACTTGACTAGACCCGAACTAATAAACAGGGATTTTATAGGTTTTCCGGGGTCTACAACGAATCTTTGAAGATGCGATCGTTATTGGATCAAGCAAGATTAAACCTTAGTTTTGGAGTGCAGGTTATGTAGCTTTTCCGTATGTTGCGATGATTCACACAGAAATTACAAGAAGGCACATATTATTACAATTGGATACGATTGGAGAATTGATTGTGATGTGGTTTGGTGTGAACAAAGTTATACTCTAAAGGTTCCTCCAACGTCGATCAAACCAAGCAAATGTGGCATGCCTAAGCTTAAGATGTAGACATATTCGTTTGGCATGTGCGTTGGCATGAAATGTCGTACTTTTGGCCTCGTTATTGAGATAAGACAAAAACTTCGATTTGTCCCTCTCGTCTTGTATGAAGTGGAAGAGAAGAACTTGTTCCTTTTGATCTCTTTCACTTCTACGGCTCACATGCATTCTCATGTATGAATAGCGACTGATCTAGAATCTAATGGTCCGGGGACCAAGCTTGTGCTTGTTGTTTAATTGTATAAGGCATGACCTTTTGTGAGTATCCTTCACTTCCAACATCCTATGATTCTGGATTTAATTCCAAGCCATTGAAGCAATATAACTCCTCAAAATTACAAAAATCAAGCTTGAGCATAATGTGTGTAATTTTGATGATCCGAAAATCATGACAAAGACAAAAAACAATGCACAAGGAACGCTGATTACCCATTTTTTTACGGCTACCGTGGATACAACTCGGTCATAGAGGCCTCATTTCTCGAGAACTGGTTAGTTTTGTGTCTTGATCCCTCGACCTCAGATACCCTCAAATTGTAATCCTGTGTAGATGACACATCAAATTCAATGGTGCTGTGCATGTAGAACGCGGGTCTCGACGGCACTTGGAGATCGACCAAGTGGTTGTTAAGCATGAGGAGGACTGAAGCCATCGTTGGCCGACTAGCCGCGTTTTCTTGGACACATAGTAGACCAATATGGATACACCTCTCAATTTCAGTACTTGAACCAGAAGTTATAAAGGGATCAATGATGTTTGATATTGATCCTTCCCTCCAATTCTTCCAAACCTATGAAAATTTGACAAACGTTGAGTAGATTGATCTTCAAAATATTATGCAAATTGAGAAGGTATATTCTTATACTCACATAGCTTATTAGGATCTCAATGTTATTGTCCATGCGGTGATTGTTCCTCTGACCACTTATAATCTCCAGAATCAACACTCCAAAACTAAATACATCTGACTTGACCGAGAAGTTTCCGTTCATCACATACTCCGGCGCCATGTATCCGCTGTGCATCACAATAAGTCTACCATATTAGTTCTATTGTTTTCTTTGTTCTATTGGTTATCATTAGCTCTAGGAGAT
Source organism: Eucalyptus shirleyi (assembly GCA_017140165.1). Lineage (NCBI taxonomy): Eukaryota > Viridiplantae > Streptophyta > Magnoliopsida > Myrtales > Myrtaceae > Eucalyptus > Eucalyptus shirleyi. The sequence continues at coordinate 46,285,050 of CM029450.1, forward strand.
TGTGGCACTTACTAGGTCCCCACGATTCGGCTTGTCTCTGCCTGAGTTTGGTCCAACTCGAACAACCTTGCCATACCGAAATCCGATATCTTAGGATTCATGTCAAAGTCCAACAAAATGTTGCTTGCTTTGAGGTCCCGATGGATGATACAAAGTCGAGAGTCTTCGTGTAGGTAAAGCATCCCTCGAACAACACCCATTATTATCTTGTTTCTTCCATCCCAATTGAGATCCACACGCTTTAAGCGATCTATGTGTTTTGATGGAATCACATTCTGTTAGACATCTATAAATTATTTTGCGAGGATCTAATTTCACATATGGCAACTTGAGAAACATACCAAATATGACTTGATCAAGGCTCGAATTGGGCACAAACTCGTAAATGAGAAGCTGTTCAACTCCTTCCAGACAGAAACCTAGGAGCCTGACCAAGTTCCTATGTTGTAGCCTAGCTAGTAACATGACCTCGTTCTTGAACTCTACTTCACCTTGGCTGGAATTTTGCGACAACCGTTTCACCGCGATTTCCCGTCCGTTTGAGAGCTGACCCTGAAATTTCACCAAAGAATGTCCTTGTGAGTATCGATTGCTACATTGAAACATTTCGAAGATCCTTATATTGATGTCATCTTTGACTACTTGGTTGCTTAAATTTCGAATACAAGAGAGTAGAGGATGTGCTTTGTTAACTATTACCCTGTAAACAGCACCAAAACCGCCTTGTCCAAGCTTTTTGGAATCAGAGAAGTTATCCGTTGCCGCTCTAATGGTGCCAAAATCAAATTGCAGTGACTGTGCTGTGCTAATTTCATGCACAACTTCACCTAGAAAGACAAAAACACGGTCATTCAGAGCGAGCGTCATTATCTTATAGTTTCACAACGGAATTTCACAAACTTTCAGTACATATAATTGCAACCGCAGGTATTACTAATAAAACTTAAACCCTTAATTCTCATAGAGTTTTTGGCCTAAATGTCGAAAGCGATCTTACTATTTTGCTGGTGCAAAAGCATAGTCATTAGTTAACTTAATTATTTTCGTGGTCTTTTCGGATCACATGAACAGTTGCTGTTCCGAGCAAAAGGATAAGACTCGCCTTCAATACTCTGTCTGGGCTGCTTCATCTTCCTTTTCACTTTCAGGAGCACAATGACAACGCCGATGACAAGCAGTGCCGAAACACTTGTGACGACCACAATTATCACGGTCCTCGTCGAATTGCTCTTTCCAACTGCAAGAGCTAAGGCACAATAAGTTTGTGATCATTGCTCACTGCTTACTAAGTAATACACTGGAGACATTACTAAAGCGCCATTACGACTACGGAAACGAAACTCATGTCGCAAAGATATAACGAGAACAGATACGGACCACAAATTACTATATGAAAATACATCGTGCTGTTCTCTGTTAACTCAAGGGAAAGTTATTCGGATTTCTGGAATTTTCATCCTACCAATTTTCACCGAATAAGATTCGGAATATATTGGGAAAATGATACCACAAATGTCTTAATTTTCATGTGGCACTCACTAAAGGGTCATAACTTCTTCTTTTTTTTATTACATTTGTTCCATAATTTATTATGACACTCATTAAAGTATTGTAACTTTTTTTTTGATCATTTGAATACCATAATTCTTTCAAAACATTCATCACAAGTGCCATGACACGTTGGATTTATGGCACGTGGATGAATGTTTTTAACAAATTCTTACACATAAGTGATCCATTGAAAGTTATGGTACTCAAGTGAATATTGTATAAAGTGGTGTCCCTATCCCCATTCACATTATTCACTAAACTTTTTAAGTTTTTAGGAATAATTGGTTGCCTTTTCGACTTCAATTTCATTTCTTCCAAAAATTTCTTACAGAAATCAGAGTACAGACAGTAAAATGGTTTACAAAAACAGAGCGGATCGAGGAAATCGGATGCAGGTTTGCAAATCTTTTGCAGAGTAAGACGTTCCCAATCTGCACATACGGGACCAATATATACATGCGGACCACCAACGATGGATTTCTCATCTTTGAGGAACACCACAAAGGAGGTGACCACCATTGTAACCCTAAAGATAGTTGCCATGGATTGTAACCCTAGATTGATTTAGATCTCTCTCTCTCTTCTCTCTCTCTCTCTCTCTCTCTCTTAGATAACCACTGCGGTAGAGAGAACAATAATCACAGTGGTCGTCGCCGGGTTGGATTGCCATCTCGGGCGGCGGTGATTGAATCAATCGTCCTTTAGTCTTAGGTCTTGTTTTAAAGTTATTTGAATATTTCATTTTTTAACCCCATCCAATCTGATGTTCCTAAAAACTTTACATGTCATAATATGTTTATTTTTCAGTAATCGGCCAAATCAAAGTATAACTTATAAAAATATGGAGGAATTTCTTATCAAACTTATAAGTAATAAGAGATTTTTTGGAAACTCACTTATTTGGTGATGTTCATTTTTTTATATTATGGATTGTTGATCATTTAATACACAGGTCTCATTTATTTGAACATCTAATAAGAGAATTTCGAAAAAAAAAATTGCTATTATGTCTAACATTGCTAGTCAATCTTTTTTCTGATTGGCTTCATTTTCGGACGATCAAACACAATTATCGAACATCTGCTAGTTGTAGCCTAAACTCACAATCTCATATGACAGCTTGTGAGCCATGAATGCCATAGTTTGTGATTCAATGAAGTGACTGTGATAGTTGACTAGTAGCCATATAGATGCATCAAAGATTAAACATATATTATTTTCCCGAAAATATGGACCAACCGATAACTTCTTTTTTCCCCAAAAAAAAAGTATTTATTCAACCTACCGATTCAAAAGATAAAATTACATGATATATTGAGTATATATCAATAAAAAAATCATATGATTTATCGAGTATGTAGAGTAAGCTCATATGAGCAATTGATTGCGTGAATCTCATGGGGAATCCGGATATTTATAGGAAAAAAAAAAAGATACAAACATCGTGTGCCTAACTCCGGAACAAGAGCCAACATACCTGGTGGTGAAGGCAGCACATCTGGCCCCTTCGATGGCGATGGCGGTGGCTGTGGGGGTGACGGCGGTGGCGGCGGGGGAGGTGGCTGGCTAACCGGGTCGAAGAACTGATTATTGGTCTCGTACAGGATCAGGCAACTAGGCACCATGAACCGTCCTCCTGTGTACCTGGCACAGCAGTCCCTGATCGTCTGGACGCCTATCACCAGGCAGTCGCTGCATTGCTGCTCCGTCAAGTCCGGGGTGCACTGTACCAACGCGTAGATCATATCAGGCCCCGCTGATTCGTTCCCCGACGCGTACTTTCTCAGCGAGCCGCCACTCGCCGCCTTGGGCCACAGACCGTTCAGGAGCTTCTTCAGCGCTGCGTCGTAAGTGTCTGGGCTCAAGACGTTGTAAGAGGTTCTGACCACGTAGGACGGTTCTGTTGCGACTGCGCCGAAGAACGAGGCATCCGAGTACCGGATGATGCAGTTATCACCGTAGAGGAGTGCCTCCTTCACGAGGGGACAGAGGCGGCGAATGTCGGAGGCCAAGACATCGAGGCAGGCGCAGCAGCTCAGGGCGGTCAGGTCACTGCGGCAGAGGCCAAGGGCGTAGAGGGTTTGGGAGGTGCCGGAGGCGATGGTGGAGGCATTGAAGGAGCCGTAGGAGAAGGACGAGGAGTTGGCGGTGGAGATGGAGGAGAGGAGGGTGGTGAGGGTTGTTTGGTAGGTGCTGTTGGCGGTAAAGTTGCCGGTCGAACCACAGTGGGTCACTGGGAATTGGGCGTTTATGGTGGGAGCAAACATGAGAAGAAGCGAGAGAAGGAGATTTAGAGGATCCATTTTTTTTTTTTTTGGGTGTTTTGGGTTTCTCTTTGATAGAAGTATAGCTCAACAGGCTCGTTCCCTAGACAAATATGACTCCCGTGATTGAGAAAATGCAAGACATAATGTGTTCAATCATTTTATATAAGAGTGGCTGCCATGCGTAGCACGCTAGAGTGCATATTATTTTATAAGACATTTTAAATTTTTTTTTGTACTTTTCCATTTGGATCGACATCTTATATCAATGCTTAGAGTCGTAAAGACCTTGAGTTGAGTTTTAAATTTACATTGATAAGAGAATATGTTCAACATCACAGAAAGTTACATCTTGTAAAACCTTAAACAATGGAAGGCTATAGCCATCATCCACCTCACTAATTTAGCCTAAAAGGTCCATTGTCAAATTGGGTGGCCGAAATACCATTTTTAAAAAGCATTGCAATACTAAATGACCTTAAGAACTTAAATACTGTAAATTTGAAAATCGCAAGACACATGCGAAGTGTATAATCTTAAGAAAGTGAATTTGTAGAAATATCTCATCAAAATTTATCACGTCATCAATACTTCAGCAGAAAAAAAAAAAAAAAAAAAAAAAAAAAAACAAGCCGCATCAAATCGGATTACCAAGCTTTTGCAGAGTAGTTGCAGAGTTGCCGTGTTTCTCAAGGGGCAACGTTCAAGTCTCGAGAAACTGTAGACTCCTTTGACTGCGTCTCCGTCTTTTGCAACTAAAAAAAAAAAGCAACGAGGAAATTGAGTCGAAGAAGCATTGACTCTAACGGAAAAGCGCAATTATAATAGGAAAGGAGTCTCTTGTCTTTTGCAGGCATCATAGAAAAGCATTGACGCCTTATGCCGGGTCTCTGTCTTTTGCAAGTATAATAGAAAAGCAAAGACAACCGGCGATTTCCAAGCAATGTGGAATCGTTACCGGTGGAATCTTTACTAAATATGTTTTCTCAACAGATGATTAACAAAATGTTAAGGAAATTTGTCAGCCTCCTTGTGATTTTAGTTCCAAGTTTTACTGAGAGCACTCAATGAATAAAATCCCTAAAGCATTAATTCAATGTGGGTAGTGCGTCCTTACGATCGCATGAGGTTCATTTTTTTTTTTTTGGGGCCCCACGCATGTTGACCAAGCAAAATAAAAATGCAACTTTTGCACATAACCCAAGGAATCATTAAGCAATATGAGGCATCGTAAGAAGATATGATGCTACCAAGCTAAAGTGACATCTTGTATTAATAATCTCTTGGATAAATTACAATGAAGATATATTTTCAAATGAGGAAATTATCTAAAATGATATAAATTTATAGAACTTTTACCAATCCAAACTTAAGCCTTTTAATGGTGCCGATTGAGTTTTAAATACTTTCATATTTTACTAATTGAGTCTATTTAGGTCATTTTTGCCAGAAATCACTAACGTAAACGTTGATCGTCCTACTTAATATGGCAGGCACTAAAGTAGACAATTTTTAATAACATTTTTAAAATTTTCAAATTTTTTGGATTACTTTTTGAATTTTTTCTTTTTATGCTCTCTTTTTTATTATTTTACAACTCTAACTAGTAAGGGCTGAATGACCTCACCTTGATCTTGGTGAGACTACGGAGGCCCTTGCCTTTGGTTCGCAAGGTTTGTGATGCCCTCTCCCCCAACCAAAAAATAAAAAAAGAAAGAAAGAAAAAAGCCTAGTCAAGGGTTTGGTCCTGTGGATTGTGATGGTTGATTGACGACCTCGGCAGCTAGAGTTCTAAAAAGAAAATAGAAAAGAAAATGAATAAAAAAGAAAAATTAAAATAAGTTAATAAAAATCGAGAAAATATTAAAATATTATTAAAAATTGTCTACGTTAACGTCGACTATATCATATAGAATAATTAGCATCCATGTCAATGATTTCTAATTAAATTGGCTGGATGCAATTGATAGGCAAAATGGGAAAATGTTTAAAACTCAATTAACATAATTAAAAAGCTTATGATTGAATTGGTAAAAATTCAATAGGTTTGGAACTTTTTGGACAACTTTCCCTTTCAAATGTCCCAATAAAACAAACTTTCAAGCAATGAAGCCATATAAATCCTAAATAATCTAAGGAAGAAGTAAATCATGATAATGTAATTTGATGATATGAAAACCATGACAAACACAAAAAGTAATGTGCAGGGCACACCGATCTCCCATTTTCTAAGGCTACCGTGGGTACAGCTCAGTCATAGAAGCCTCATTTTTCGAGAACTGGTTCAAATTGCTTCTTGATTCCTCAACCTCAGATACCCTCAAATTGTGATCTTGCATGGATGGCATATCAGATTCGACGCTGCTGTGTATGTAGAATGCGGGTCTCAATGGCACTTGGAGAGTGACTGAGTCACTATTAAGCATGAGAAGGACTGAGGCCATTGTTGGCCGGCTAATCATATTATCTTGGACACATAGTAGACCAATGTGGATACACCTTGCAATTTCAATACTTGAACCAGAACTTATAGAGGGATCGATAATGTTTGATAATGATCCTTCCTTCCAATTCTTCCAGACCTACAAAAATTTGACAAACATTGAGCAGATTGATCTCTAGAATATTATGTGAAATGAGAAGGTATGTTCCTATACTCACATAGCTTATAAGGACTTCCGTATCATCGCCCATGCGGAAAACAGCGTTCCTTTGACCACTCACAATCTCCAAAACCAGCACTCCAAAACTGAACACATCTGACTTGATTGAGAAATTTCCATGCATCGCATACTCCGGCGCCATGTATCCACTGTCCATCACAATAAGTCCACCTTATTAGCTCTATAGTTTTCTGTTCTCTTTTGATAAGCATTAGCTCTAGGAGATTGTGTCACTTACTAGGTCCCCACGATTCGGTTTGTCTTGGCCCGAGTTTGATCCAACTCAAACAACCTCGCCATACCAAAATCTGATATCTTTGGATTCAATTCTGAGTCTAACAAAACATTGCTAGCTTTGAGATCCCGATGGATAATACGAAGTCGAGAGTCTTCATGTAGATAAAGCATCCCTCGGGCAACACCCATTATCATCTTGCGACGCGTATCCCAGTTGAGATTTGCACGCTTCAGGGGATCTATGCATTTTGGTGGAATCGCATTCTATAAGACGTCTATTAATAATTTTGTGAAGATAAGGTTTCATGAATGACAACCTGAGAAACATACCAAATATGAATTGATCAAGGCTCGAATTGGGCACAAACTCATAAATGAGAAGCCGTTCAACCCCTTCCAGACAAAAACCTAGGAGCTTGACCAAGTTCCTATGTTGTAGCCTAGCTAGTAACATGAACTCGTTCTTGAACTCAACTTCCCCTTGGCTGGAACTCTGTGATAGCCGTTTCACCGCGATTTCTTGTCCATTGGAGAGCTGACCCTGAATTTTCAACAAATTAGATCTGCGAGTATCAACTGGTACATTGAAGCGTTTCTAGGAGTATCAGATTGATATCATCTTTGACTATTGGTTGCTTGAATTTTGAATACAATAGAGTAGAGGATGTGCTTTGTTAATTATTACCATGTAGACAACTCCAAAACCGCCTTGTCCAAGCTTCCTGGAATCAGAGAAGTTATCCGTTGCCGCTCTGATAATGCTGAAATCAAATTGCAGCGACTCAGCCGTGCTAATTTCATCCACAACTTCACCTAGAAAGACAAAAACGCTGTCATTCAGAGATCATTACCTTTTCATAGTTTTCATAATGAAAGTTTCACAAACTTTTAGTAAATGTAAATCCTAAACCTTTTAACCATTATAAAGTTTTTGGCCTATTTGTCGAAAGCAACGCAGCTCTCGCTACTTTGCAGGTGCAAAAGCATAGTCATTAGTCAACTTAATTATTTTCATAATCTTTTTTAACCTCATGAACAGTCGTCGTTCCAATGCAAAAGGATAAACACTCGCCTTCAACACTTTCTCTGGGCTGCTTCTTCTTCCTTTTCACGTTCAGGAGCAGGATGACAATGCTGATAACAAGTAGTGCAGAAATACTTGTGATGACCACAATAATCACAGTCCTCGTCGAATTGCTCTTTCCAACTGCAAGAGCAAAGGCACATTACGTCTATGATAATTTCTTGCTGCTTACTATGTGAAAGATACATCACGCGATTCTCTGATAACTCAGGGGAAAGTGTTTCGGTTTTCTGGATTTTGTCATCCTACCAATTTTCATTTAATAAGATTCGGAATATATCACATTTCCCTAAATTTTTAAGTTTTCGTGGATGCCTTTTTGACCTCAATTTCATTACTTTCATCAATTTCTTACGAAAATCAGGGTAAATACCATAAAATGGTTTACAGAAACAGAGTGGAGCAAGGAATATCCAATGCAAGTTTGCAGAATTTTTGCAGAGTTATTAGAAGCTCCCAATGTGCACATATAGGACCAATATATACATGCAGATCACGGCTATGGATCGTAACCCCAGCTCGATTTAGATCTCTGTCTCTCCCTTAGCTGACATGACTGTGATAGTTGACTCGTATCCATGTAGATGTATGAATGATTAAACATATATTCTTCTGCCAAAAATATGGATCAACCCGTACCTTCTGCCAAAAAGCATTTAAAAATTACATGATCTACTGAGCATATATTAATAAGAAGGATCTTGTGGTTTAACAGAGCATGTAGATTAAGCTTATATGAAGAATTTGATTGGGTGAATCTCACGCGAAACCTGCTTATTTTTATAGAAAAGAAAAGACTGAAACGCCGTGTACGTAACTCCCGAGCAAGAGCCAACTTACCTGGTGGTGGAGGCATTGCATCTCCATCCTGCGATGGTGGTGGCGGAGGCGGCGGAAGTGGCCCACTGACTGGATCGAAGAACCGATTATTGTCGTACAGGATCAGGCAACTTGGCACCATGTACCGTCCTCCTGAGTACCTAAGACAGCAGTACCTAATCTCCTGGGCTACTAGAGCCAAGCATTCGCTGCATTGCTGCTCCGTCAAGTCTGGTGTGCACTGCACCAACGCATAGACCATGTCAGGCCCCGCTGATTCGTTCCCTGATGCGTACTTTCTCAATGAGCCACCACGCGCCGCCTCAGCCGACAGACCGTTCAGGAGCTTCATCCTTGCTGCGTCGTATGTGTCTGCGCTCGAGACATTGACATCGTCACCGGTGCCTGCTACGTAGTCGGGTTGTAGCACGACTACACCAAAGAACGAGGCGTCCGAGTACCGAATGATGCAGTTCCCGCTGTAGAGGAGTGCCTCCTTTTGTAGGGGGCAGAGGCGGCGCATGTCGGAGGCCAAGACATCGAGGCAGGCGCGGCAGGTTTTGGTGTTTAAGTCACTGCGGCAGAGGCCAAAGAGATAGAGGGTTTGGGAGGCGCCGGAGATGGCAGCAGAGGCATTGAAGAAGCCGTAGGAGAGGGACGAGGAGTTGGTGGTGGAGATGGAGGAGACGAGGGTGGTGAGGGTGGTTTGATAGGTGCTGTTGGCAGTGAAGTTGCCGGTCGAACCACAGTTGGCCGCCGGGAATTGGGCGTTTATGGTGGAAGCAAACATGAGAAGAAGCAAGAGGAGGAGATTTGCAAGATCCATTTTTTTCTCTTTGGGTGTGTCGGGTGTCTCTTTGATAGACCCGACATGAACGAAGGGTTTAATCATAAGAAATTAAATATGTTGAAATATCTAATGAAAATTTATCACGTCATCGATGCCTCAGCCAAAAAAAAAAAAGAAAACATACACGCACACCACATCAAAGAGAGACCCGAGAAACCGAAAAAGGGGGAAAAAAAAAAAGAGAGAAGAAAAATGGATCCTCCAATTCTCCACCCCTTGCTTCTTTCTCATATTTACCAAATTGTTGCAGAGTGGTTGCAGATTGTCGTGTTTCTCATGGGGCAACGTGCGAGTCTCGTATAAAAATTGACTCCTTTTACTGCGAGTATAATAAGACGACCGGCGATTTCCAAGCAATGAGCAACTGGAGTCTCGGCGAAGCATCGACTCTAATGGAAAAGCAAACCCGCCGTTGTACGGAGTCTCAGTCTTCTGCAATTATAACAAAAAAAGCGTTGACGCCTTCTGCTGAGTCCGTCTATTGGCCGGCAATTGCCAAGCAATGTGGAAACTTTACCAGTGAATGATGTTTTTCAACAGATGATTAACTAGATGTCAAAGGAAATTTGTTCATCTCCTTGTAATAAATTACCGAATGCATCAATTGACATTGAGAGTGTATCCTAAAGATCGCACAAGGAAGTGCATCACTTGAAATGTGTGAATGCTTATCCGAGCTGATCCAAGCTTCACTTGCCTCACTATACCCAAAAAAAAAAAAGTTGAAAAATAATGTTGACACAGCATTTTTCATATTACTTTGTCCGGTCACAGGAAACTTCTACTCAAATCTCCTATTCCATAATTTAAAATTAGAAGCCTAGCGTGCAGCGCAAGTGGCTAATATGGTACACTAAGGATGACCAAAAGTCTCTTGAGCAATAACTCAACATAAAATATTTCGAACATGAGAAAGAAAGAACTTGCAAGCTGAATTATTGCTAATGAAGGAATGAACCATACTTTGATCTCCTAAGCGGAAAATTGACCCTAGATTTTGATTCCCGATTGACTATTAGCCATGAATGATAAAAGTTTAGGGTTAAGGTACCGCTATATGTAATCTTTAAGATGCTGATTTCTTTTGCTTCTAAGATGATTTTTACATATATTTAATGGACGTTATAGATCCTGTTAAATTAATTTTCGAGTTTGAGGTGTGTATACTAGTGCCACCTTTGAATTCGAATCAAATCTGGATTATGGGGGCGGCAGAAGGTGGTTTTCTTACCTGTGGAAGAAGGTTCTCTTTAACCAATTTAACTTTGTTACTTTATTTATATTGCATGTAGTGGACGCATATATGTGTGTGTGTGTCTATACACATGGGTGCGATACAGAATGCATTGAACCATATTATGTAGAGGCAATTGCAGTATTTGACACGTCAAGCTCGACAAATTATTAGTTTAAGCATATATGACATTATTTTTTAAGACATTTTACAAAAAAAAAAATCCTTTGTACTTTTCCATTTGGATCTGTGTTATTTCAATGTTTAAAATATGTAGAGACTTTAAGTTGAGTTTTAAACTTACACTGTTATAAGAATCCGTTCAAGATCACAGAAAGTTACATATAGTAAAACCTTTTAAAGAATGGAAGGCTAGAGCCATCATATACCTCACTAATTTTGGCCTAAAAGATCCATTATTGGTTTGGGTGGATTCGGAATGGGTGGCCAATATATCATTTTTAAAGAGCATTATCAATTTGAGTTTAGTAAATATGAAAACGCAAGAGATAAACCAAGGTTCTAATATGAAGAAATTAAATTTGGTGAAATGTCTTATGAAAATTTAACTTATTTTTCATCGTTAAAATAAATAATTTATCACGTCATCAGTGCTTCAGCGGGGGGCAAAGAAAATGAAAGACACACACAAACCACATTAACCCCGATTGCCAAACTCTAGCAGGGCTGTTGCAGAGTCGTCGTGTTTTTCAAGGGGCAACCTTCGAGTCTCGAGAAAGTAAGAGAAGACAACCGGCGATTTCCCAAGCAATGAAGAAGCATTGACTCTCTGATGGAAAAGCGAAGACTCCTTTCTCGGAGTCTGTCTTCTGCAATTATAGTAAAAGAGGAGTCTCTTTGTCTTTTGGGGGTAGATAGAAAAGCATTGACGCCTCCTACCGACTCTCTGTCTCTTGCAAGTACAACAGAAAAGCAAGGACAACCAGGAATTGAGTGCAACAAGAGTTCTGGTGTGACATAATTGCACTTAACTTTTCGATGCACCCTCAGATCCTGGGACTCTGATCTTCTATTCTCCCCAGTCTAGATGAATCTGGACACACATCGCTAGTGATTCAGCCTCCCCGACGCGAAGTAAACACATCACCGACTGCGTATATAATCTACCACTTCTTAAGAAATGCTAATAATCATAATAGATTAGACAAAACTATCAAATCATTTATGCCATAAAGGTAATCCCTTCAATATACATTCATGGTTGTAGAAGTGTGATTCTAAATGTGGCTCGAACACGGTCAAGAGGCAGCTCCAAACATGCGCAAAAGTAATATTTTGAATTTCCAGATTTTTTTTTCTTTTTTCTTTTGATGTTGGGCAATTTGTTAAAAAAGTCTCAAACTTATTGTAAATATGACAATTTAATCATCAACATTCAATTTTTGTTAATTTAATCCTAAATCTTTTGACGATTTGTCAAATTAGTCATAAATCTTTCAACTATGCTAATTTAGTCCTAAATATTTTGATAATTTGTTAATTTAATCCGAAATATTTTGACATTAGCCAATGTAGTCCTTATGGGCAAATATCCAAATAATAAGTTGAGGATTATGTTGGCAATTATTTACAAGATTTAAGATTAAATTGATATAAATAAAAGTTTATGACAAAATTGATAAGTCGTTAAAAGTTTTGAAATAAAATTGACATAATTGAAAGGTTTATGAGTGAATTTTTGATGTACTATAAGTTTATGACTTTTTTGAACAATCATTCCTTTATTGTTTATCTTTTTTTCTTTAAAAAAATATTTACCGTTCATTTTGGAGAGTGTAGAGGCGAAGAACACCATGGCTCTCGATAAGCTGGTGGGGCTGTGGATGATTGACCCAAAGAGAGCTAAGAGGTTCTTTTTTTAAGTTACGCATTGTCTGGATTTGATACGCAAAGTTTAGTCAAAAAGAAAGAAACAAAAAAGGTGGATAGTAAAAGAAAAAGAAGATGAAAAGAAAAGGAAAAAAAAATCTCAAAAATTCAAAAAATTACTCGAAATGATGTTGTTTTGAATAAATTTTTTTGTCAGGCCACGTAGAACGGGTAGTGATGACTAAATCACTTCATAAGTAATTTAAGGTGAAAATTGATCGGATAGACTACGTTAGAATTTCATAAAAAAATTTAGAATTAAATTAAAAAAATTAAAAAGTTAATGACTAAATTAATATTACTACAATAAATTTGGAACTAATTAAGTAATTATTCCCACACGTCCATTAGCGTATACTTTAGCATGCAAATGAGCTATATGTCCCTTACCATGCATTTTCATTGCGAGACAAGACTTTGTCTATTTGACCAAACCCATTTCTTACACAGGTGCTACCACTTCTCAACACACTTTATACCTTCAATTTGCTAAGGTAACAAATAATATAAGAAATTACACAGTTAATCCTCGCAATCATAATATGGGCGGTTGTAAACATAGAACTAATATATATACATATATATTTTAAACGGAAACGTAATGAAAAACAATTATCCAATCACGAATATATATAAGTACATCTTCATTCGAGCACTGTTATTTTTAATTCGTACACGTCATAAGTAGGCTAAATGAAACGGATTGAAGCTATTAGGAGAAAAAGAAAAGTCTTAGCTTCACCCAGGAGCGTCCTAGTATTGAAAAATGAAAAAGCGATCTTAAAGACGTAATTATTTGTAGTATCGGACATAGAAAGGACTTCTTTCTTAAAGGCCAGCCTACCCCCTGTTTCTACATATTTGTACCTTCATCTATCGAATATCGAAAGTGCTCAGCCTGGAAGCTGCCACACTAGAGCCAAATTACAACTTCTTTCGCACTGCCTTCAAGCATTGAAATATGATTACTTTGGATTCTTGATGCCCGACTGATTATATACATAGATCTTAGATTAAAGTGATTTTGTGTGAAAGCCTCTAACACAATATCAGTAAAGTTCTAAGATTGGGGTAGACTGCAAACCTATCTAACTGATGCTCTTCCTGGTCTATTTTGGTCTTCAGATATTGCAATACGATGCAATTTGGCTTGGTGAAAAGAGGAGGCATAAGCAATTACCAGTGCGAAATGGTATATTGTAGTCAAGAAAGTTTATTTGTTTTGCCAAGTAATCAACAAAAGGTATTACCTCAGCAACTTCTGCTGAAAGTAGCTATTTCGTAATTTACTTTCTTGGATCCATTTTAGTGAATGCAAAAGAGTATATTCGACCAATGAGGAAATGACTAAAAACCAGTACGAACAATGTAAATTGGAGATGAGACATTGAGACGGGCAAGGAAAGACCATTGTTCGAACCCCGACAAAAGGAAAAAAAAAAATCAAATGTTTTGAAGAGAGCAAAATTCTAGTCAATAATTTGATGTAATGGCAGATCTTAGGAACATCAGCAAAGTGCTCACACCCTCAGTTACTTCCATTGCTTCATGGAAAAGCAAATGATTCTACTTTGTGTGTATAGAAACATTTTAAGCAACAAAATAAACTCTTAAAAGCAAAATGCAGAGTCTACTCTATGATGATAAGGACAAATTCAAACAAGCCACATGATTGAAATGGGAAAGTATTCTGGAATCATATGGAATTGACACACCCGCTGATAAAATGAATCTATATTTGTCACTATGACTTGTATTGAATGGTCTTTCAGTGATATTCTTGAAAGCAAGCCGCCAAGGAACAACAATGTAGCCAACAAAAAGTAGAAAAGTATGAACAATCGAACATTCACAAACTCAGGTACCGCTAACTTTGCCAAAGGATTCATAATAAAACACTAACCAGCGTGATCTTCAGTACCAGCCATCAACAGAATAAAGCAAAGTGGCCACAGTGCTACTTTCGTAAAGACAGTGTACCATTGAATATCACTGATAAGTCTTGATGATTCATGAAACGTCTTATGCTTAATTATCAAACTACATACTGACCATTGCCTAGTCATGCAGTTTTCACACTGTATTCAAGTGTATTTTTATCACCACAATTCGATGAAATACGCTTGGACCTTGCACCTGAATTAAATTATTATGAGTTCATCTGTCTTTTATGTCATTTAAATTGTGAAAGCCACAATTGATGACAAATCCTTTCTAAAAATGGAAGATCCCTTATAAAGTCTGTTTCACCAATTATACACACGCAACAATCCTTCGACATCTATAGGATTTCAGAAAAATCTCAATAAAGAAGCTGTAAGGTGTCAAGCTTCTTGATTTATCTAGATAAATTATTCGTTAGCAAGTAAATCTTTTCAGTGAATGTATCACAAACCTGCAAACGATGTGAGCACAACCCTGAGTCCTCTCCACGTAAAATTTGCATTTGGGGCATCTCCCCCATTTTTCCTCCTTTGCCAGCTCCCTCACAATGAGATCCTCCCTCCCTCTCTCATCTTCATTCAACAACTGAAACTCCTCGCACAACACACCGGCATGCCAAGGCACGGAACACTCGGCACAGAACAACCTATGGCAATATGGGCACTCACTCTCTCTAATCACCTGCCCATCATCATAGTCCTTGATCAAAAGCGCTGAGCAGTTCTGGAAAGGGCAATAGAACTTCTGCGAGTCGAGAAACATTGCCTCGCACAACGATTTCTCCCACATGTAGAGAACATTCTCAGGGAGGATTTGCCTGCAAGAATTAATCTGTAGGACACCCTCACACTCCAATGCTGGGCATTTGATGGCGGTGACACTGTCCTGGACTTTGGTCTCCACATACCTGCTTATGCAGAGCGAGCAAAAGCTGTGAGAACACACGTTCCCGATCCTCAACATCTCGTTGGCCTCTTTTCTCTCTGCACAAATCTCGCGGAAGCTCTCTGATGACTCACCACCATCTTTCTGAACGCCTATCTCAACCGTGTCTATGATTTTCATTTGGCTTGTGCTTCGGTTTGCTTCAGATACAACCACGAAAGATAAAGAAGACCCAGTATTTATTTTTGAAGGATTCATATTCATCACAGACGAGACTTCTAAAACCTCCTGAAACTGCAACTCTCCAGCAAATTCAGAATCTGATACTTGAGGAACATCGAACAATAATGACAAGAAGAGATCATCTTCCAAGAGAAGATCAAAGTGCCGCTCCATTTCAAGTTTCTTTTCTTTGAATGTGCTTGTTTTGTGGCTTGTTGGCCTTTTGAAGGTCGCTTTGTTTGTTTTAGTATATCAATATGTAGTGCGCTGCGAACGAAACCTTAGCGGAGAAGTTGCTTTATATGATTGGGACCTCTTTCTTCAGTAGTTTTTCTTTTTAAATTTTTCTTTTTGGATTGTGCTATCATTTTTGTAAAGAAAAGTTTTTACTAAGCTAGCTTTGCTTGGGTCAAGTCGAGATGGAGGATAAAGCTCTCACATTGAAACTTTGATTTTATTGCATAATTTAGGAGGATATCAAAATAGGGGATCTTGAACTTTTACCTTATTAGATCTTTTATTTGCCTTTCAATTAACCATGGCCTAATTCCAGTCTAACCATTATAAAAAGGTGTAATTATGTTAATGAAGAAACATATTGGATCTATAATGTACATGAACGTGTGTATGCATAAGTAGACTAGAGGATAGAGCTTATGTTTTTCATAGGACTCAAAAAACTTCTCATTTTAGAAAGGTCAAGTCTTTTTTCCGTTGGTGGACGGTGGTAAAAACACGGTTAAATAAAGTGATCAAAGATATATATGCTCCAAAAAGAAAAGAAAAAATTCTTTTAATTGAAATTGTTTGTAACAAGGACCTTTATATGGTGTCAATCTATAAGAAAGGAAAAACAAATTTGGATTAGGTCCCAAGAAGGAAAAATCTCCTAGTTTAATCCAATTATCATAGAATCTTAATTTGAAGAAGATTGATTTTAGATTTGAAAATACTTTTTAATCAAAAGAATTTCAAATCCAATTATATCCAATGGGTCCTAGTCAGTCTTTTACACTTGCTGTAAATCTCACAACACTGTAATGGTATGGAAAAACTATCCTTTTTTGTTTAATAATTAATTGAATTCATAGGATAACAAAAAACATACCTTATTCTTTAGTCAATAACCACTCACATATCTATATTAAAAGTGCAAGATACATATCTCAATCTTACTTTTAGATATTGTTGACACCTAAATATTTGCTAAATATTTTAATATAAAATTGCATAAAAGAAAACCAAGGATCAATTTGGCCTTTACAAAAATGTTTTTCGCATCGCCTATGTATTAGTATAATTAGCTTTTACTATTTTTTTTATTCCCCTTATTTTTCGGATAATTATTTAAAAAAAAAAAAAAAAGAGAGAGAGAGAGAGGGGGCAATGCCCACGCCCCCAGCCCTCCTTCTTTGTCTTCCGTGTGGGCCGAGACCCATCTAGCCCCCTCACCTTTCCGACCCACGGCCCCCTCCTCCTTTCTTCTTCCTTCCTTCTTCCCCTCTCCGCCTCTGTGCCTCACGCACAGAGACCGACGACGCGCGGAGGACAATCTACGGCAGAGAGAGGGAAGTAGGCCGGCAACGGATGGGACTCGCCTTCAAAGCGGAGCAGGTGGGTAGTTGAGAAGACGGCCGGTTCGGCCGCACCAAGGCCGGTCGGCACACCGAAGACCGGCGGCCGAAGCCTCCGTCGACCGGCCCCTCTCGGCCGATAAATAGAGCTCCGGGCGGAGGCCAAAGAACACACACGAAGAGAGAGATCGGAGGAGCGACCTCGGAGGACTTCTCCTGAGAGACATCTGGGGAGGCTCGAGAGCGAGCAAACCCGAGAGGGCCGGAGAAAGAGGGAGATCCGAGGAAGGCCAGATCTGTGAGCGAGCTAGAGAGAGAGAGAGAGAGAGAGAGAGAGAGAGAGTCGCGAGTGTGAGCCCCTTCGCCGGATGCAGCACCAGTCGCTTGGCCCGATGCCACCGCTGCTTCGCCAACAACGAACTCCAACCGTTCGACGATTTGCCCGAGAAAATTGGTGGTCGGGATTTGGGTTGCCATGACCAGAGAGTGATGGTCGGCGATGGTGGCTGGCTGGGCAGAGGCTGAGTCGGCAGTCGGCAAACACATGTTTGGCCACAGCAAAACCACAAGACAAATACAACCGTGGAAAATAGACCATAAGTTTATGGAAAAAAATTTGAGATTGCATCACACTTTTATTATTAACATCCTAATTTTTTTCCTATGGGTATGACATATATACCTATCAATTTCTCCTAAGTAAAAGATCATTCTCATATTCAATTATATTTAACTAGTGATTTGGTAAAGTTGTTTTGTTATGGGTTTGATTGAATAAATATTACCTTTAATCTTTCCAATAATTATGCAAGAAGTTTTTTGATGCTTTTCTTTTCTTTTCTTTTGTTTTTTTTTTTTTAATAGTTTGATAAGGAATTATGCAAGAAGTTTAACATCTATATAATCTCAAAGTTTATATTTCCAATACCAAACAAGAAAGAAAACACTCCTCCATACATCCATAAAAATTATTTAAACCAAAATAAGTATATGATATTTTGAGTGCAAGTAGCATATTTTGATTATTTTTTATCGCTCAAAATTCAAGTTTAAGCTCAAGGTCAAGCTCTTTAGCTCCGGTTGGTGTTAAACTTGAGCTATGTAGTGAGATTTAATATTGGTAATCAACCTTAGGAAAGTGAAGTTTTGGCTTCTAAAACGTTTCATCAAGTAAAAGTTGTTAATCGATAGCCCATTTAAACTTGAGGTGAGTGTTGCAGTCTCAATTTATCAGAGCTGAGTCTTTGAATTTTAAGTCCTCTTGAGTCACACTGTGACAACCCAAATGCTATAATGATAGGGGTAATGATTCAACTATCCTTCTACTCAAAGGATTAAGCCTCAATCCATGCCCAAAAAGTTGAGATCTCAAAAGTCCCCATCGATAATACTCTCGCTTTATTTGCCATTAACCAAGGAACCTACAAAGATTGTGAAGGAATGGGATTAGTAACCACAGCCTCGTTAGTAGTGCGTATCTCTTCAAAACAAATCAAGCAGCTATTATGCATGTCTAAATCAATATTAGAAACTCGTAATCCAAAGTCATGATATATTTATTGAATCAAATATGTATTGTTTCATTCAACAAATCTTTATATAAAAAAAAAATAACATTTAAATCCACCATCACAATACATAAATCGGCAATCAAGTTTATTAATTAATCTCAAATCACGTGTCAACGGCTCATCCATCAACCAATGTATTGCTCAATATCCTATCATAGTCACAACACAACATGACGCTTAGTGATAAGGCGACTAAGATTCTCCCCTTAGCAAAGTCTCTACCTAGAAAACTGGTGGCTCAACTTGAAATGATATCCTAAATTGGTATGCATATCCACAAACGTCTCACCGGGTTCATAATTATATTGAGCATCAAACAACTATCTTCCAATACTAGAAATCCAATCCAGAATTAAATCTTATAAATCAAATAAATAACTTTTCGCAACATAATCCATTCGCCATTTTTCAACCATTTTTAAAAATCATTCATAAACCAGTTTGCAAAGTAGTTAATATAACTTCACAACACCTTGCATAACATGCTTTCTAAAGATTCGTAAATATGGAGTATTAAATGCTTAATCTGGCTTTTTATACAACAACAATGCCATTTCTTTACTCGTACTATATGTAATCTATATAGTTTTTGAAATATGTATTTACAAACTCAAAGAAGAAAAAGTACCATTCACCTCAGAATGCCTTTGATCAAACAACATTGTTATAGGTGTTGACAATCTCGTAATCTTAACAATTAAACAAAAATCGATATCAAAACTGACTAAAATATTACACAACTATGAAATGGCCATACTAAACTTAAATGTTAATGAAATGACTCCTACTCCTAGGCATTAAAAAAACTCTTAACCAAAGTAGATATTCAAAGTTATTTACAATGCAAAACTTGAGTACAAAATTGAGTTACATCGTAATTCTCTCAATCAAACTCCATTTCAAGTGAGCTTACAGGCCAAAGGAAGATCTTTTGAAGCATTGGAATATCCATAACTTGGTCAACCCAAAATCAAGCCGAAAACCATCAAAATTTGGCCCTATTCTTGAGGGTTAAGAGTATGCTCCTAGATGCATATTGTGCTTTATTATTTGCATTCTCGCATTTTCATTGTTCGGTAGTTTTTTGGAATTTGCTAAACTAGAAAACCATTTTATTAAGTTCTTGAGCATTATTTTGAGAAATAAATGGAGTCTTTTGTTCAGCAAAAAAAATAGTTGCAATTTATCAAATTGAATAAGACTTGATGTCACGAATTGAATAAGAATTGATAATAGAAATTTAATTTGTAATTTCATCTAAAAAGAACTCGTATTTTCTCAGACAATGTTTGATAATTTCATATGAAATTTATAACTTGAAAACATTATTAAATTAAAAGCCCAAAAGCCACTAGTTGTGCATTGTTCATCATTCGTAGCCAACTTTTAACTTTTTTTTTTTTTAGCAAACTGTAAGTCCAAATTAAGTTTTGTTAAAATCCTACGATTCTACAACACCATAAACTATCATTTTTATATATATTCGTAGCTCAATGACTCCTTTATCAAACTTTATTGTTCAAAATTCATAAGACTTCAAATTCGTGTCCTCACCCCAAATGTCAGTCTAATTAGATGAACGAATGATGTGAACAATTACCAAAAGTTGCGATACATAGTTGAATAGGGTTGGTGAGACATCCGTGGCGCAAAATCCTCATCTTCTCTTTCCCTTTCTTCCTCTTCTCTCTTCTTTCATCCTTTTATTTTCTCTCTCTTATTCTCTCTTTCTCGAGTGTGCTCTCAGCCGCGCTCTCCTTTTCCCTTTTTATTTCATTTTTTCATTTTTTTTTTTTTGGGCCCCACGCATGTCGACCAAGCAAAATTAAAATGCAACTTTTGCACATAATCCGAGGAATCATTAAGCAATATGAGGCGTCGTAAGAAGAAATGATGCTCTCAAATCAAAAAAAGAAAAAAAAAGATATGATGCTGCCAAGCTGAAGTGACATCTTGTATTAATAATCTCTTGGATAAATTACAATCAATAATTATTTTCAAATGAGGAAATTATCTAAAATGACATTAATTTATAGTACTTTTACCAATCCAAACTTAAACCTTTTAATGGTGCCAATTGGATTTTAAACATTTTCATATTTTACTAATTGAGTTTCTTTAGGCAATTTTTGCCAGAAATCACTAATATAAACTCTAGTCATCCTACTTAATATGGCAAGTTGGTGAAGTAGATAGTTTTTAATAATATTTTAAAAAATCAAATTTTTTGGATTACTTTTTGAATTTTTCTTTTATTTTTCTTTTTTTTTTTTTACAACTCTAATCAGTAAGGGTTGGATGACCTCACCTTGATCTTGGTGAGGGCGCGGACACCCTTGCCTTTGGCTTGCAAGGGTTGCGATGCCCCCTCCCCTCAACACTACAAAAAAAAAAAAAAAGGAAGAAGAAGAAAAAGCCTAGGGAAGGGTTTGGCCTTTTGGATTGTGATGGTTGATTGATGACCTCACTGGCTAGAGTTCTAAAAAAAAAGAAAAGAAAAGAAGATGAATAAAAAAGAAAAATTAAAATAAGTTAATAAAAATCAAAAAATATTAAAATATTATTAAAAATTGTCTAATGTTAATAGTCACTATATCACATAGAATGATTGGTATCCATGTCAGTGATTTCTAGCTAAATTGGCCGGATGCAATTGATAGGCAAAATGGGAAAATGTTTAAAACTCAATTGACACAATCATTATTAAATTGGTAAAAATTCAATAGGTTTGGAATTTTTTGGACAATTTTCCCTTTCAAATATCCCAATAAAACAAACTTTCTATCGCAAGTCTAGTACTTAGAATTTCATTCTTGTTGTAGCAATCTTAATTTAATGCGTCGGTCAATTGAAAAAACCAAAAAATGGACCAGCGCAAATAACATTTATTGAAGAGTCAAATGCACCACTTATGGGAGACGTGCCAGTCGTAACGTCGTTGCTTTTAAATACCTAAGTTTTATACTGTGAAAAAAAGAAATTTTTTATATCAATAAATGAAATATTTAGATCTGAAAATTGACGGGAAGACTATACTGCGATCAAACTATAAATAACTCTGCATATGGGAACAGAGGAGGGGGGTTCGAGTTGGTCTTTTCTCACCTAACCCATAAAATATGTCGGTAAACTATAATGTATTGCGGCTATAATCGGATGCACCACGAGAGTAAATGACCTGCCTAGTTTCTGTAATACACGGGATGGGAAGTCAACAAATTCAATTCATGAAACTTACGTGTATAAGAAAAAGGGTAAATAGATGATAATATGAAAGTGATTCACTATATAAAAATCATTCAACTGGTGGAACCAATTTGACTAGGTAGATAATTGGAGACAAATTCTCGTTATTATCTTGGCAGCTATAGACATTCTGTGTATCTTATATATCTGTTTAAATCAAACTACTGACATGCAGCTCACCTAAAATCCCGCCCAAAATGACCTAGTCCAACACGAATTCTGTAAGAGGAAGTTGTTCTAGCTGCGCTTATCTTAACACAAGTAGTGTCAGACATGACTTTTTGTGAGTAACATTCACTTCCAACATCCTATGAATCTGGATGTAATCCCAAGCAATGAAGCCATATAAATCCTAAATAATCTAAGGAAGAAGTAAATCATGATAATGTAAGTTGATGATCTGAAAACCATGACAAACACAAAAAGTAATGTGCAGGGCACATTGATCTCCCATTTTCTAAGGCTACCGTGGGTACAGCTCAGTCATAGAAGCCTCATTTTTCGAGAACTTGTTCGAATTGCTTCTTGATTCCTCGACCTCAGACACCCTCAAATTGTAATCTTGCATGGATGGCATATCAGATTCGATGCTGCTGTGTATGTAGAATGCGGGTCTCGATGGCACTTGGAGAGTGACCGAGTGGCTGTTAAGCATGAGAAGGACCGAGGCCATTGTTGGCCGGCTAATCATATTATCTTGGACACATAGTAGACCAATGTGGATGCACCTCGCAATTTCAATACTTGAACCAGAAGTTATAGAGGGATCGATAATGTTCGATAATGATCCTTCCTTCCAATTCTTCCAGATCTACAGACATTTGACAAACATTGAGTAGATTGATCTCTAGAATATTATGTGAAATAAGAAGGTATGTTCTTATACTCACATAGCTTATAAGGACTTCCGTGTCATCGCCCATGCGGAAAAGAGTGTTTCTTTGACCATTCACAATCTCCAAAACCAACACTCCAAAACTGAACACATCTGACTTGATCGAAAAAGTTCCATGCATTGCATACTCCGGCGCCATATATCCACTGTCCATCACAATAAGTCCACCTTATTAGCTCTATAGTTTGCTTTTTTCTTTTGATAAGCATTAGCTCTAGGAGATTGTGTCACTTACTAGGTCCCCACGATTCGGTTTGTCTTGGCCCGAGTTTGATCCAACTCGAACAACCTTGCCATACCAAAATCAGATATTTTTGGATTCATTTCTGAGTCTAACAAAACGTTGCTGGCTTTGAGGTCCCGATGGATGATACGAAGTCGAGAGTCTTCATGTAGATAAAGCATCCCTCGGGCAATGCCCATTATTATCTTGTGCCGCGTATCCCAGTTGAGATTCGCACGCTTCAAGGGATCTACACATTTTGGTGGAATCGCATTCTATAAGACGTCTATTAATCATTTTGTGAGGATATGATTTCATGAATGACAACCTAAGAAACATACCAAATATAAACTGATCAAGGCTCGAATTGGGCACAAACTCATAAATGAGAAGCTGTTCAACTCCTTCCAGACAGAAACCTAGGAGCCTAACCAAGTTCCTATGTTGTAGCTTGGCTAGTAACATGAACTCGTTCTTGAACTCAACTTCCCCTTGGCTAGAATTCTGTGATAGCCGTTTCACCGCGATTTTTTGTCCGTTGGAGAGCTGACCCTGAAATTTCACTAAATTAGATCTTTGCGAGTATCATTTGATACATTGAAGCATTTCTAGGAGTATCAGATTAATATCATCTTTGACTATTTGGTTGCTTGAATTTTGAAGACAAGAGTAGAGGATGTGCTAGGTTTATTATTACCATGTAGACAACACCAAAACCGCCTTGTCCAAGCTTCCTGGAATCAGAGAAGTTATCCGTTGCCGCTCTGATAATGCTGAAATCAAATTGCAGTGACTCAGCCGTGCTAATTTCATGCACAACTTCACCTAGAAAGACAAAAACGCTGTCATTCAGAGATCATTATCTTTTCATAGTTTTCATAATGAAAGTTTCACAAACTTTTCGTAAATGTAAACCCTAAACCTTTTAAACTTTATAAAGATTTTGGCCTAATTGTCGAAAGTGATGCAGCTCTTGCTACTTTGTAGGTGCAAAAGCATAGTCATTAGTCAACTTAATTATTTTCATAATCTTTTTTAACCTCATGAACAGTCGTTGTTCCAATGCAAAAGGATAAACACTCGCCTTCAGCACTTTCTCTGGGCTGCTTCTTCTTCCTTTTCACATTCAGGAGCACGATGACAATGCTGATGACAAGTAGTGCGGAAATACTTGTGATGACTACTATAATCACAGTCCTCGTCGAATTGCTCTTTCCAACTGCAAGAGCAAAGGCACATTACGTTTATGATCATTGCTTGCTGCTTACTATGTGAAAGATACATCACGTGATTCTCTGATAACTCAGGGGAAAGTGTTTCGGATTTCTGGATTTTGTCATCCTACCAATTTTCATTTAATAAGATTCGGAATATATCACATTTCCCTAAATTTTTAAGATTTCGCGGATGCCTTTTTGACCTCAATTTCATTACTTTCATCAATTTCTTATGAAAATCAGGGAAAAGACGGTAAAATGGTTGACAGAAACAGAGTGGAGCAAGGAATATCCAGTGCAAGTTTGCAACATTTTTGCAGAGTTATTAGAAGCTCCCAATGTGCACATATAGGACCAATATATACATGCGGATCACGGCTATGGATCGTAACCCTAGCTCGATTTAGATCTCTGTCTCTCCCTTAGATAACATGACTGTGATAGTTGACTAGTATCCATGTAGATGCATCAATGATTAAATATATATTCTTCTGCCAAAAATAATGATCAACCCGTACCTTCTGCCAAAAAGCATTTAAAAATTACATGATCCACTGAGCATATATTAATAAAAAGAATCTTGTGGTTTAACAGAGTATGTAGATTAAGCTTATATGAAGAATTTGATTGGGTGAATCTCACGCGAAACCTGCATATTTTTATAGAAAAGAAAAGACTGAAACGCCGTGTACGTAACTCCCGAAGGAGAGCCAACTTACCTGGTGGTGGAGGCATTGCATCTTTCCCAGGCGATGGTGGTGGCGGAGGCAGCGGAGGTGGCTCACTTACTGGGTCGAAGAACCGATGATTGGTCTCGTACAGGATCAGGCAATTTGGCACCATGAACCGTCCTCCTGTGTACCTGACACAGCAGCCCCTGATCTCCTCGACGCCTACAACCAAGCAGTCGCTGCATTGCTGCTCCGTCAAGTCTGGTGTGCACTGCACCAACGCATAGATCATGTCTGGCCCCACTGATTCGTTCCCTGATGCGTACTTTCTCAATGAGCCACCACGCGCCGCCTCAGCCAACAGACCGTTCAGGAGCTTCCTCATTGCTGCGTCGTATGCGTCTGGGCTCGAGACGTTGTCAGTGGTGCTTGCCAGGTAGGAGGGTTGTGTCCGGACTTCACCAAAGAACGAGGCGTCCGAGTACCGAATGATGCAGTTCCCGGTGTAGAGGAGTGCCTCCTTTTGTAGGGGGCAGAGGCGGCGCATGTCGGAGGCCAAGACATCGAGGCAGGCGCGGCAGCTCATGGCGGTGAAGTCACCGCGGCAGAGGCCAAAGAGATAGAGGGTTTGGGAGGCGCCGGAGATGGCAGCAGAGGCATTGAAGAAGCCGTAAGAGAGGGACGAGGAGTTGGTGGTGGAGATGGAGGAGACGAGGGTGGAGAGGGTGGTTTGGTAGGTGCCGTTGGCAGTGAAGTTGCCGGTCGAACCACAGTAGGTCGCCGGGAATTGGGCGTTTATGGTGGAAGCAAACATGAGAAGAAGCAAGAGGAGGAGATTTGGAGGATCCATTTTTTTCTCTTTGGGTGTCTCGGGTGTCTCTTTGAGAGACCCGACATAAACGAAGGGTTTAATCTTAAGAAATTAAATATGTTTAAGAAATTAAATATGTTGAAATATCTAATGAAAATTTATCACGTCATCAATAACTCAGCTAAAAAGAAAACTATATACACACACCCCACATCAAAGAGAGACCCGAGACACCCAAAAAGAAAAAGAGAAAAAGAAAAGGAGAGAAGAAAAATGGATCCTCCAAGTCTCCTCTGCTCGCTCGTTTCTCACGTTTAGCAAAACTGTTGCAGAGCGGTTCCAGAGGTGTCGTGTTTCTCGTGGGCCAACGTTCGAACCTCGAATAAAGATCGACTCCTTTTACTGACACGTCCCACATCAAAGAGAGACCCGAGACACCCAAAAAAAAAAAAAGAGAGAAGAAAAATGAATCGTCAAAGTCTCCTCTCCTCGCTTCTTTTTCACCTCTACCGAACTGTCGCAGAGTGGGTACAGAGTTGTCGTGTTTCTCATGGGGCAAAGCCTTGAATAAATATTGACTCCTTTTTCTGCGAGTATGAAAAGACGACCGGCGATTTCCAAGCAATGAGCAACTGGAATCTCGACGAAGAATCGACTCTAATGGAAAAGCAAAGTCTCCGTTCTACGGAATCTCGGTCTTCCGCAATTATAGTAAAAAAGCGTTGACGCCTTTTGCCGAGTCTGTCTATTGCCCGGCAATTGCCAAGTAATGTGGAATCTTTACTAGTGAAACCATGACTAACAATATGATGTTTTTAAACAGATGATTAACTAGATGTCAAAGGAAAGTTGTTCATCTCCTTGTGATTTTAGTTTCAAATTTCGTTTAGAGCACTCCAAGAATAAAATGCTGAATGCATCAATTGACGTGGACAGTGTATCCTAAAGATCGCACGGGGAATTGAATCACTTGAAATGTGCGAATGTTGATCCGAACTGATCCAAACTTCACTTGCTCTGCTATACCCAAAAAAAAAGTTGAAAATTAATGTTGACACGACATTTTTTATATTACTTTGTTCGGTCACAAGAAATTTCCATTTAAATCTCCTATTACATAATTTAAAATTAGAAGCCTAGTGTGTAGTGCTAATGGGAATGGGAGAATCTGATATGGTACACTGAGGATGACCAAAAAGTCTCTTGAGCAATGGCTCAACATAAAATATTTCGGAAATGAGAAAGAAAGAACTTGCAAACTGATTTATTGCTAATGAAGAGATGAACTGTACTTTGATCTTCCTTTACCAAAAAAAAACTGTACTTTGATCTCCTTTCACCAAAAAAAAAACTGTACTTTGATCTCCTAAGCAGAAGATTGACTCCAGATTTCAATTCCGGATTGACTATTAACCACTAATGATAAAAGTTTAGAGTTAAGGTACCGCTATATATGTAATCTTTAAGATGCGGATTTGTTTTGCTTCTAAGACGATTTTTACATATATTTAATGGAGGTCATAGATCCTTTGAAATTGTTTTTCAAGTTTGAGCTGTGTACACTAGTCTCACTTTTTAATTCGAATCAAATCTGGATTCTAGGGGCGGCAGAAGGTGGTTTTCTAATCTGTGGGAGAAGGTTATCTTCGATCAATTTAACTTTTTGTACTTTCTTCATATTGCCAAAAACATAGAGGGTTTGGGAGGCGACAGAGACGGCAGCAGAGGCATTGAAGAAGCCGTAGGAGAGGGATGAGGAGCTGGTGGTGGAGATGGAGGAGAGGACACTGGTGAGGGCCCCTTGGTAGGTGTTGTTGGCAGTGAAGTTGTCAGTTATGAGGCACCGACACTTTTTAAAGGTTTTCGCATCGTGTCGAACATATCGACACGTATTTGACACTCTTGGACACTCTTCGATACTCGATCAACATGTGTCAAAAAATCCGATAGTCAACTTTTTCGACACTTTTCGACATTCAAGTCGGAATTCTAACATACGAGATTCCGATACGTAATTCCAATATCAAGATCAATTTTAAAAATTCACTAAATGAGATGTCAAAATATATATTTATAAAAAAATAAAACACAATAATAAAAATAATAAATGATATTAATAAATGAAGAATTAATGTTTTTAGTGCATATTCATTCTAGGCTTATTTATTTATTTATTTATTCATAAAAATGATAATTTTTATTTATATATAAAAATATATATTTAATATACAACATGTCACAATGTGTCGGAATTCTCTATTTTTTTTTTATAAACGACGTGTCGGCGTATCGTATCGTGTTGTGTGTCAGTATCAGTTCTATTTAGATTGTCATTCGAACTATAGTAGGTCGCTAGGAATTGGTTGTTTGTGATGGAAGTAAATAGGAGAACAAGCAAGAGAAGGAGATTTGGAGGATCTTTTTTTTTTTTTTTTTTTTGGGTGTTTCGGATCTCTCCTTGATGTAAGGATTACTCAATAGGCTCAAGCCCTAGATAATATAAATACCATGATGGATAGGGTGCAAAATAAAATGTGTTAGATTAATTTTATATAGGGGCGGCCATCATGCCTGGCACGTGAGGCCTTATACATTTTTAGTTTTAGTGCATATTATTTTATAAGATATTTAAAA
This sequence comes from Eucalyptus shirleyi, assembly GCA_017140165.1. Taxonomy (NCBI): domain Eukaryota; kingdom Viridiplantae; phylum Streptophyta; class Magnoliopsida; order Myrtales; family Myrtaceae; genus Eucalyptus; species Eucalyptus shirleyi. The sequence continues at coordinate 46,313,535 of CM029450.1, forward strand.
ATATTTTATACTTTTCTATTTGGATCAACATTTTATTTAAATGTTTAAAAGTTGTAAAGACCTTGAGTTTTAAATTTACATCGATGTAAGAATTCGTTTGAAATCACAAAAAGTTACATCTTGCAAAACCTAGAAGAATCAAAGGCTAGAGCCATCACTCACGTCACTAATTTTGGCCTAAAAGATCCATTATTGGGTTGGGTGGATTTGAAAAGGATAGCCATAATACCATTCTAAAGAGCATTTTAATGACCTAAAGAATTTGAATTTAGTTAATATGAAACCACACCAAATAAACGAAGAATTTAATCTTAAGAAAGTATCTGACTAAAAAAAAACTTAAGAAAGTAAATTTGTTGAAATATCTAATGAAAATTTACCAAGTCATCAATGCCTCAGTGAAAATAAAAAACAAAAATGACATCAACACGGATTGCCAAAGTTTTGCAACACGACAGAGCTATCGTGTTTCTCATGGGCAAAGTTTGAGTATCGGAAAAGCAATGACTCCTTTTTTTTCTGAATTCGTCTTTTGCAAGTATAAAAAAAAAAGCAAAGGAAACCGGCGATTTCCAAGCAACATGGGATTCAAGTCTCAAAGAAGCATTACTCAGTAGAAAAGCAAATAGAATGACGATTTCCAACCAAAGTGGAATCTTTGCTAAAGGTGATGTTTTCTCAATAGATGATGGCAAGGAAATATACTCATCTTGTTGTGATTTTTGTTTCTTGTTTTATTGAGAGCACTTCAAAGGTAAAATCTTGACTGTATCAATTTGATGTGGGAGAATATGTCCTTAAGATCAAGCTGATATGGGCTTCACCTAACCTGCTATATAAAAAAAAAATCAAAAATAATGTTGACACAGCATTTTTTATCACTTCATTTGGTTAGAGACAACTTTCACTTAAATTTCTTGTTCCATACTTTTGTAAATGGAGCCCTCGTGTGTAGTGCTAGTGGGAATGGGTGAATCTAATACTGTAAACCAAGGACAACCAAAAAGTCTCTTGAGCAATAATTCAACCTAATATTGACAATTTTCCTCGAAAACCGCTGATATGACAATTTTCCATATAGAATGGCCGACAATAATTGGACCACATATTAACAATTTTTGGCGAAAATTGATTAGAATGCCTACATTAAAATTTTGCACAAAGATTGGAGACTAAATTGACAAAATTAAAAAAATTTATGACTGAATTAATATTCATACAATAAGTTTAGGACATGTTAAATTAATTACATTATTGATGCTTATATCTATGAATTTCCCAACAAATAATTGCAATACATGATGCTTTGGTAAATTAAAATGATCCATAACATTGGTTTATAAAGTAAGCTGGCATACTTTTGTAAGGTATTGAATATACTTTGTTTACCAAACGAAAAACCCTTGGAGACTAAATATTGTAATTCATAGTTCCGAATAAATTAATACGACTTATCGAGGTTTAGACTAAAACAATTTGCTATCACAACTGCCATATCTTTTGTCTCTTTCAATTGGTTCAAATATTTAATTGAAAGAAAGGCGGAAATGTTCCAAACAAGACTTAAAAAAAAAAAAAAAACAGAGAAGTAAAAAATGTCAACATGTAAAATATATTCAACACTGTATTCAAATAATTTAAGCTTGAGTATAGGATTACGCACTTAATTTCTGGTCATATGAATGAAGAAAATGCTTTATAAGATTGAAGTTAACTTTCTTATTGTCGTGACCTTCCCAAAGACAAATCACCAAAAGGAAAAGCTAATGGATTACTAAGCTTACACTTAGAACAGACTCTTGATTATCCAATGAATGATCGATGAATCATTCAATTCTTTCAAAATGGACATTTGTTTACATCAAAAAATGATTAACTTTTGATTAATATTGACATGCAAGAATTAATCAATGAGAGCAGAATTTGGTCATTTATGAAAGAATTTGGTCATTATGAATAGAATTATCGATCACTTGAAGAATTGACAACTTAAAGAATCAATAGCTTCAAGGAGTTGACAAAAGGTAGAGTTGACAATTTCAGATGCAACTATAAAAAAAGTAATCGTCAACATAGTGGAATAAAACAATCGTCAAAATGGTGAGGTTGAACAAACCGTCAAGATGGAGTAGATGAAACCATCAAGCTAGTAGAGTTAATAAAACTATCAATGTAATTGTCAATTATCGTAGTCTTTGGAAAGCCCCCCACACCCACCCCCTTCCCCAAACAACACACAAGACCCGTTATTTTGTCACGCCTTGGTCCTCAAGCGCGCGTCCATCCCTCAATGGTCGATACGAATGCTATGTTCCCAAGTCTCGTCACTGACCCAATTCATTTCAATGCACATGCAGAAGCGAAACATTAAACCCTTGACAACAAACAACATGGGATAGGAAAGTAAGACACATTTCACAAAAAGCCAACTTTTATAAATAACGAGGTTTAGTTACAAGACGAGTCTGGTCAAAAGTCTACAAAAGATTGACTCTCAAGAGGAAGCTGTCCTACGACCTACTCGTTGGACACAAATGGCGATTCTTCAGACTCCACCTCCACAGACTCAAGGCTTCAATCCTCCACCTAAAGACCTGAAAATTGAGCCCACAACGGAGTAAGACAATGTCTCAGTAAGTTCATCCCCTAAACCCCTATTAGGAAGAAAATACACCTCATGACACTCTAGCCACACAACCACACAATTAGAATAGAGGACTTACTTCACCTCAGTTCCTTCATACACATCAGCACAGTTCATATCACAAATGCATATAATTAATGCACATAACAATTGAAATGCCTCACTCAATTCAAGAAATCCTATACCATGTCCCATAACAAAACCGTATGACATGTCCCATACCATGTCATACAATTTTGTCTCACAATCAAACGCATCAAACACAATCAATCATGCGTTCCAATTGTTAATTTAACCCCTTAAGGGTTACGACCTACTCATAAGTTCGATGTCTACTAGTGTAGCTAGGTATCGTCTCACCACCATTGAGCATGGCGACATCTCTCAATAGACGGCTTTCCTGAATGAGCGTAGGTTTAGAATCTACTGTGACTCGAGTCCCACAAAGTAGATATTCCATATAGGGTAACGTCCGGCTTAAAAGCCCGAGACGGGTTCTCATTAACCAGCACACGAACAATCAATCAATCTCAAATCCTTCCATTAAAATAGTGATCTTGACATATTTTCTTCATATTAAAAATATCCGGAAAATAGTATTGTGTGGGTACATGGTCAATTTGAACTAGAAAAATTGATACATTTCATTTTTAAACCCCACCATTTAGTATAGCACTTAAAAACCCTTTTTTGGTGTCAGAACCCGACACCGGGATTTTTCTGAATAAATTTCATATTTTCACAATCATCACTCAATTTGCACAATCCAACCATCAAATGCATAATTTGAACATACCACAACAAATCAAAGATAAAATTTAGGTCACCGACTATCCCGGTCTAATTTCGAAAATTAATAAATAATTTAAAAAATTTCGTAAGTAAATAAATAAATAATATATTAATTTAATTTAATTTAATTTAATAATATTTATAATTTCGAAATAATTAAATAATTTAAAATAATTAATTAAGGGCCTAATCAAGATTAAAGTAATTTAATCACCTAATTAGCCTTAATTAATTATCCAGTAAACTTCTTACCTTTTACAAAAAAAAAAAAAAAATTATCCAGTAAACTAATCACATCCCCTAGATTATTAACTAAGCTAATCTAACCACCTAACAATACTTAACTTAATCTAAACACCTCTTAAGCATAATTAACCTCCTAAGCAAGATTTAGTGAGTAAACTCACCAGTTTAGCGTTCTAGTGAGTCCATGGCAACGGCAACGCCAAGATAGGTAACAAACCTCCAAGCGGTGACAACAACCAAGGCCAAGAAGGGCTCAAAAACGGGCCATGAAGTCTGAAGACCCTTGTTGGTTCGGCTTCTGTTCTTGGCTGAACTGGGAGAGAGAATCAGTGGCTGAAATGGTGAGGAAGGGTTAAACGGAGGTCCAGCGAGCTGGTGGCTGGTGACCAATGACACTTGGGGGTCAAGGAAGACTTACTGGTGGTTGGTATGAGTGGAGGAAGGGTTGGAATGGGGAGAAAATGGAAGAAAACGCTGAACTGGGCAAAATTAGGCGGACTAGGCGGTACCACGATCGGCGACTTTCGATCGGCGGACAAGACAGTCGGCAGATCGTTCCGGTGAGCGCCAAGGTGCTCATGTACGGTTTGGATGTGCTGAAGACAATGGTGGGTGGCACGTGAGCTTATTTGCATAGGAATGTAACTTTTAACTCAAATCTTTGGAGAAATGTTAGCTGGAGCAGAAATTGGGAGAAGAGAAAACAGAGGAGGAAAAGAGGGTCCGTGGCTTGGCGGGCAGGCGACGAGCAAGGGGAGGGTTGGACGGTTTGCTAGCTAATCCCTCTGGTTCTCTCAAGCTCTCAATTACTTCAACAATGGAGAAAATGAAGCCAAATGAGGAAGAAGAAGGCCTGCTGGTCAAGGAGGGGGCCACCAAAATATCCTAAGCCCTCAAGTGGCTGCCCCACCACCTTGGCTGGCATCCTCAGCCAAGTTGCATCCCCTTGGCTTCTCAAACAAGCCTCCCAAGTGGTCCAAAAGGTTGAGGGGCATGGGGGTTACGAATTTGTGACACTCCTCTCCAATTCCATTTCATTTTCTTCAATTTTCATCCAATTAAGCTCAAATCAAAGCCTATAAACTCATCTAATGTGCCCTCACTCCAATTCACATTTTTCCTCGTCCATTCGTTCAACTAAAATCCCAAAAATGTGATCAAAAATGACCCTCGGATTTTTCTAGTCCAAAATACTCTTACTTTGAAAATTTGCCAAAAATATTGATTTATAGAAAAATTTTCGGAGGATTAGTCGACGTTCCTAAAATAAATTGTGACTTTATAGAACTTTCAATTTCTGAAATCGGGTTTAAATTCGCAGTTAATTTTAATCTGGCACGATTTTAGTGTCTCCTAATCTACTGAATAGCTTTCGGGAATTTTTAGTGCATTTGATCTATGGTTGGTTATTTTCGAACCACAATGTATATCTTCGACACATTGTTAACTCTCAGTTGTCATGAAATTTTTGAGATTTCAAATATTCACACAGGGTATAGATATAATTAATCCAGTGTTGTTCGATAAGAATTTTGTAATCAAGTAGAATCACTTACTCACTGATCACATATCTCAGTCAAATCGACCTATCTTTGATCTCTGATCGATTTTGACAATGTCGTATTGACCCTTGCAAATTAGCACGGTCGAGTAGTCGAATTCTCGAGTTGGTAGCGTTAAAATTCCTTAACGGCTTCATCTGATATATCAATTAACTCGTGAGTGGCCAACTCAGAGAAAAAGGCTATAGGCGAGTCGATGAAAAGCCCAACTCATTCAATTGAAAATAGAAGTAGAAAATCAGAATGTCACATATTTGTTAGCCACATTTTGAGTTCTTCAATGTAGTTATGGTTGTTGTTCCCAAATACTTTATCGTTGATTATATTTTTGCGTGTATCTTAGTTGTAGTTTTCAAATATATGCCGTTGATTAAATTCTGATGTCGCATCTTTATGTTTGAAGTGAAATTACTAGTTTCCTTATGTAGTTGTTTTATTTTCTGTTTGAAATTGCGGAACCTACCTCCTTTAGTCAAAATTGAAGAACAACTTTTGGTGTAAGGTATTTTGTCACATACACAAATTTCGGCAAAACACCCCATGACCAAAATTTCAAAGATATTGACTTTATTAATTCAAAATTTGATCAAGAATGCAATCTTTCCTAATTTAGCAATCCTCATGTGCTTTTCACATATTAAATCAGCTATAAGAGATATTGAATGGGTTTGGCCTAATTTTATGCTCCCGCGGGCTTAACCTAATTAAGCTCATAGCCTCCCTACTTAATTTAGTCCAATTATAATACAATCTATGTGGGCTTAAGTAAAATGCTCTTGACATCGAGATGCAATTTAATATGTTTTTGATTAGGTAGGGGTCGACCCCTAATTTTCTATGTAATGGATGACTAACTAGATCACTTAAAATTAGATGCCAATTGAATAAGGACTTTTAATTGCTCTTGAAGCATGTAGTTCCCTCTACCCTGATGGATAAGAACGTTATATACTAGTTATATTTAAAGATTTCTTTCACAGGTGACCACCACAACGGGGTCATGTCTTCCAGCCTATGGTTCTTCTTCTTTAGATATCTGAAGGATGGCGTCAATCAACCAAGATGATAGTGGTTGCCAACCCAAATTGCATGCTTGGGCGGCCTGAGATCACAACTGTCGAGTCTCCTAAGCGCGAGTTCAGGTGATGCTCATGTGATAATATCCTGGCCTCACTATTCTTATTCGACATTCAACCACCAACGCTCGGTGATCACCGAACTCAAGTGGCCCCCGTGTGGTGGTTGTTGGCCTCAGTGGACATAGTGGTCTGATCTCCATCACCTTTTTCTATCTATCAAGTCGATTACATGACCTTGTGTTCCTCCAAAGCTGAATAAAGTCGAGTGAGTTGGGCTATTTTGTTCTCAACCTCAAGCGGAGACTTGGGAAAGAAAAGTCAAGGCTGCGAACTACCGTGGACTAGTTTGTTCCTCCACTGCTATTTTTCTTGGAAATTTCTTCATCCAAAAATGGTACATCGTCGAACGACATCTATCACTTCACTCATCTGTGAATTACCTACTTTAGATTTGCCCTCACCTCCCAATACTTAAGTCTTCGTCTGTCACTTCTTCCTTTCCTTTTGCCATTCACCATTTTGATTAAACTTCTTAGCCCCTTATTACATCTCCTCTATCTAAAATACTTAAACTGTTAATTGAAAGCGTAATTCAACATTCAAATATTCTAACAGTTTTCTTTGTGTGTTGTCTCGATTTAGCCTAAGATTAAGTGCGAAAATATATAGTAAGAAAAACAAATAAGAGGTCCGTAAAGATTTGAATTTAAAAACTCATGCTCTGTTCCATGTATAATTTATGAAACCATTGCCAAGCATAGTTGTTGACACATAGATTTTAGCAACCCAGTTATTTATTCATTGTATAGAAAAATTAGAGATTAATTTTTAAGCCCTACAAAAAAAAATTAAAAAAAGAAAAAATTGCATAGCATATAATTTTAGGTGCATCATTATTTTCTAATAAGGAATGGCGATTTGATGTATTCAGTAAATCTTTCATATATTCATGTGATATACACACTGAGAGATATTTCGCAAAAATTGAAAGATTTCGAGAGAATATTTGTTGACGCCTAAAAAATTAATTAATAAATAAACAAAAAAAATAAATAAAATGATGAAAAGAAAAGCGAAAAAAGCAAAACAGAAACAAAGAAGCAGCCCCCCCCGCATGGGCCTTCGGCCCATCGTCGCCTCAAGCTCGGCCCCTCTGCGTCATCTTCTTCCGCACGCCACTGAAGAGCACGCGCGGGCAAGCGCGACGCCGGAGAAGCATGAGCAGACGGCAGTCGCGTGCGGAGCAGAGGAGCAGGTGGCATCGACGGGACGTGACCGGAGGAGGTGATGATGGCGGATGGGACGGCGGTCCAGCAGGTGGGTCGAAGCCTCGCCGACCGGCCGCTCCCGCGCCTATAAATAGAGGGGGGCCACCGTCGACGAAGGGGGGCCAAAAAAGCAGAGAGAGAGAGAGAGGCCGAGAAGGATCGAAGGCTGCAGATCCTCGAAATCGCCCACTGAGAGACTTCAGACAGGAGGCCGAGGACGAGCAGGCCGAGATTTGAGGCCAGCCATGGTGCGGTGAGCTCGAAGGGGTCCCCGAGAGACTTCGGGGAGCTTGACGAGCGCACCCGAGGGAGAGAAAAGAGTGTTCCAGCCAGATCCGACCGAAACCAGGCCTCGCCGTCACCGTCGTTGCTCGCCGTCGCCTCACCGTAGAAGATCAGGCCCCCCCAGCTTCGCCATTGCTCGCCGTGGCCACCGCCGTCGCAAATCAACCCCCCCGCCATTGCCGTCATTGCCTCTGCTCAAGAGAAGGTAAAGAAAAAGCGTCATGGTTGTCCCTACCGCCCATTGCGACCTCATTCCGTCGCCGTCATCATCGTCGTGGTCCCCTTTGTCGTTGCCGTCACCGCCGTGGCCGTCGTCGCCGCCGTCGCCTCGAACTCCTCCTCGGCGCCGCGGATTCGCAAACCCTAGGATTTGCGATTTTCCGGGTCGCGAAGAGGATCCGGACCCGGAAAATCGGGTAGGGTTCGTGGTCTAAGGGGGCGGCTGCAAGTCGGGTCGAAATCCGGGTCGGATCCGGGTAGGTTTCGCCAGGGGAGTGGGTCAGCAAACCGAGTCGTGGAGTGAGTGGTGGATACGGGTCGTCGGGCCGGGCCGGGCACCCCCAAACGCCCGGCCACTACGTCGTTTTCAGTATATAAAAAAATAAAAATAAAAAAGGTGGAAAAATCCGAGTCGCGGGCCCGTCCTCATTCGGATCGATGGCCGGTCGGACCCAACCCGCGGATCCGACCGGGCCAGTTTTTTATAATATTTTTAAATAAATATTAAATGATAAATAAGTAAAAAAATAAAAAATAAAAATAATTTATTTTCAAGAAAATATTAAAAAATATTTTAATTTCCAGAAAAATCGGAAAATATTTTAAACAATATTGAAAAATGTTTTATTTTCTAAAAAAATCGAGAAAAAATCAAAAAATAATTTATTTTCCAAAAATATTAAAAAATAAAAAAGTATTTTCTTTTCTAAAAAAATCAAAAAAATCAAAAATATTTCATATTTTCCAAAAAATGTCAAAAATCCAAAAAAAGCCAAAAATTCATGAAAAAGCCCAAAAGACTTGTATTTTTCCAAAAAAACCAAAAATCCCAAAAAATCCTTTTTGTGTCAAAACAAATTTAGAAAATGACTCAAAAATGTTTTTCTTCTCAAAAATGCATGGAAAATCCCTCAAACATCCAAAAAAACCTCAAAGTTTAAACAAGATTAGGTACCGAAAGGGCATTAGTGATTAACTAGTGTAATCAAGTCCTCGATCCTAATTTCTCTCAGTTTGCGTAGAGTGAGTATTTCTCCCGATACTTCACTTGGGTTTCTAATCAACCCACCCCAAATTAATTAGTGGCGACTCCATTTTAAAAATTGATTTACAGGTTAAAAAATTTTGAACCATTAAGTCGTGAATTGGTGGACTTGGGAGAGTCCGGGCATAACTAAATTCAGCCGAGCCATTAGCCTCCTTAGGCGCTCGTACCCGATTGCGAGCACCGAAAAAAAGAGGTCGCGATAGCTTGGCGACTCCGCTGGGGAGTTTGAAGACTTAGGCCATTTTTTTCTTGTTTAAATTCTTTACTGATTTAGGTTTTTTTCTTTATGCAGGTCAAAAGCTTAGAAATTCATTTTAATTTTGCTTAAAATAGATTATCTTGTGATTATAAACTGTTATGCATGCTTTACTGTTTTAACACTACACATGGCACACACAACCCGGCCGCCGGACCTGGGCCGCCATAGGATTTCTAGGATGGTGTTAAGAAAGATACGACCTTGAACGCGAGACTGCGATGTAGAGGTTGCCTTTCTTTTCCCTGAATTTCTTAGCCGAGGTTAAGGGGGTACGCTGCTAACGCGAGACTGCGACGGGTGGATACCTTTTTAATTTCATCAAGCCTTCTGAGTTAGAAATCGAGCCACACGTCCCATCTGTATGTCTTTGTGCTTGTCTTTTTTTACTTAAAAGCAAAGTAATTTATTTACTTTTACTTAATCTTTTCTGGCTCATGGAAAAATAGGGTCAGTCGTGTAGCCTCTTTTTTTAATGCGATGGGAAGAATCGATATCAAGTTCATTCCCGCCCCAAAGAAAGAACTCCTCGAGGTGGTGGAATCGGTTAGATCGCTCGGCCAAGAGCGTGTCAAAATGAGGATTGGTCATCTCCTCCCATTGCTCCAAATCAATATTCACTCTGGGATCATGCAAGCCCTACCACATTTCTGGTGTCCAGAAACATCCACCTTTGTGTTTGGCAGGTTTGAACTAACCCCCACTTTGGAGGAATATAGTCTCGCCATAGGAATGCCCCTGGGAACGGAGCTTGCTAAGCCATTAATTGGCATCGACCCCATAGTCACTCTATCACGTTTTTTAAAAAATCATTCAGTAAGAGAAATTGTTAGAACCAACAATAATGCTTTCCCACTATCATCCTTAACCGAATGCTTTGAAAAACAGTCGATGTCGCAAAAAACCAAAATCTTCCTTTCGGCGTTCTTTGGATTTATTTTCTTCCCCTATAGAAAGAATGCCATAAATCCTTCAATCGCGGGGGTAATAAATCAAATCATCTTTGGAGCGGGATATGTAAACATGGTTTTAGCCGAAACATTTTTATCCCTTAATCGTTTCAAGGATCAAAAAGAAAAGATCATGAGAGCTGCCCCAGAAATTTTACAAGTGTGGTTCTTTTCCCATATCAAAGGATTTGGGCACCTCATGCAAATATTTGAAATTAATGAGTCCAAGCACCCACTGCAAAAATTCCAAAGCTTGGAGAAATATTCTCCCGATGAAGAATATTCTCGATGGACTGACTTATTAAAAAAACCGCTCCCAGAGACATTCATATGGCGAACTAAGTGGTTCCTTGCGAGCGAGGCACGTTTCGCGCTTGATTATTATGATCCCATCCCACTGCTGGGCCTCTTTGGAGCTACCTCATACTATCCATATAGGGTAGCTCGCCAGTACAGGATCCTTCAAGAAGTCCCGCCACCACTCAAGACAGGACTGTTTTGGGTTTCTTTCAGCCCCACCGGTTATGACTACTCAGAGGAAATCAACATAATTCAGAATGCATGGGATAGATGCCACCCAGAGAGGATTATTGTACCCAGAAGATTGAAGGGACAGGAAAAAGCCTATCATGCATCCACCTTTTACATCCTCAACCATGGGATTCCTGAGGAGTTGCAGCCGGTAATCCCTGATGTAAGCAGCAAGCTTACCAAGCAAGAAATGATCAAGTCTCTTGAAGAAAGTTTGGAGACCAGCAAGAGGCGCATATCAAAGTTATCTCAAAAGAGCAAGCGGCGTCGCAAGATCGAGACTTCCCATCGCATATAAAAATGGGCGTCGTAGCTTTTTGATGTGTGTTTTAATGTGAATGTCTAGGGTCGTCCTGACTTGTGTTAAAAATCCTTTTGGCATTGTATAAATCTCTTGTTAATAAATAAGAATGACTCGACCCTTGCCATGAGCCAGTGTTCCATATGTTTCCTTTATTTACGTTTTCTCCATTTCCTGTGTAAACAGGTAATCACAACATAGCCATATTCACCAAATCCAAAAGCTTGGATGGCTGAAGAAAATGTACCAAGCCGTGTCGAGATTATGGAAAGAGAATTGAAGTAGGTCTTCAATGTGCTTCAACAACTCTCAAAGCAAGTAGATTCCATTCAGGGCAAATTGACTCCTACCCCAGCCTCAATCGAAGTAGTACTACCGCAATCATCCACCCGAGGAGAACAAGGAAAAGAAACCGATGATAGCATGCCTGAATTGGAGGACGAAGCGCACCAAATCGTGGTTGAGAAAGTAAAACCCAACATTTCGTCTAAGACCGAGCATGATAAGCATCTGGAGAAGCTTGAAGAAAGGCTAAAGCAACTGCAAGGCCTACAGGATCCTACTCCAACAGACCTCTCCATCTACTCCAAAGTCAAAATGGCCGAAAAGTTTAAGATGCCTGAATTTGAGAAATACGATGGCACGACCTGCCCAAGGGCTCATTTGCAAATGTACTTGGTTCGAATGACCCAGTACGTTAATAATGTACCTTTAATGATCCAGTTGTTCCAGTCAAGTCTGGTAGGTCCTGCTTTGAGGTGGTACATCAAGAAAAACATAAACCTCATCGAAACATGGAGTGAAGCAAGCGAGGCATTCCTCAAGCAGTACAAATTCATAATGGACATTACCCCTTCTCGTGAGGATCTCGATCGCACGGAAAAGAAGAAGCAGGAATCTTTCAAAGAATATGCTATCAGGTGGAGAAATCTCGCTGCCTAGATCAGTCCCGAACCGACTGACCTTGAATTAAGAAAAATGTTCATCAAAACCCTCCCTTATGAATACCGCAACCGGATGGTGACTACGATCGCTGAATCGTTCAATCAACTCATTCCCGTGGGAGAGCAGATAGAGATAGGTTTAAGAGATGGCTGGTTCACCGAGCCTACACCTGTCGGCAGAAGATTCAGCATGAAAAAGGATAAAGAGCCCCTGAGCGATGTCAATGCCACCTACACCGCAAATACCGGTCACCTCCCGACTGTTCAGACAAGCACAGGCCAACAGCAAACCAATAGCCGTCAGCCTCAACGCTACAACAATCGAAGACAATTCACTCCGCTTCCTGGATCTCCTTCCCAGGTTTTGGCAATCCTCCGGAACAAGAATCTCCTCTCGATTGAGCCGAGACAACCCAATGCTGAAAGCTTCGCCAGCTACGACCCATCCAAAAAATGCAATTATCACATGGGAGAAGTAGGCCATTCAACTGATGATTGCTTCATCCTTAAACATCGGATCCAGAACTTGCTGGATACTAAAGCCTTCTCATTCCAGACAACGAAGCCAAATGTCCAAAGCAATCCGCTCCCTGATCATGCTGACAAAGTAAATGCAATATTCGGTTCTGAAGCTAGCCAAATCAGAAATGTTAGTACCCCTATTGTCAACATCTATCGAGGGCTAGTGGAAACTGGATATTATTCCAATGACGAAATACCACATTTTGCGACAATGAAAGCAAGGGTATCAAGAATGATAGAAGCCGGAGTAATCATGCATGTTGGTCACACCAGCATAGTTTCCACTATATCGCAAGTCCTCATCAACTGGGATGAGGAATGTGCCGCGCTAAATGCAGAAAGGAAGAAGAAAGATTCCACCCCACCGGAGGATATAATCGAAGCATCGATAGCGGAAGCAGCTATAATCATTGAAATCCCCCAGCCTTACAAATATGAACGTAACAATGTGGTACCATGGTCTTATGACCTTGATGTGGGTTTAGTCACGAGATCTGGGCGAACTTATGCTCATGCAAATACGCAGTCTACTAAGCCCGTCACCGACGAAGAAGCCAAGGAGTTTTTGGCCGTAGTTAAGACAAGCGAATACAATGTGGTGGAGCAATTACGAAAATCACCAGCATAGATCTCTCTGCTGGAATTGCTTCAGACATCTGTCAAGCACCAAAAATCCCTTATGAAGGCATTAAGTGAGGTACATGTCCCTGAAACGATTGAACATGACAAACTCGAGGAATTTGTTGGCACCATCCTACTGAAGGATCAAATGGCATTCTCTGATGAAGAAATCCCTGAGGAGGGTAGAGGACACAGCAAAGGCCTCTACATATCAGTCAAATGCAACGCATCTCACGTTGCTCGAGTGCTGATTGACAATGGATTTGCTCTTAACATATGTCCACTAGCGACACTATGTCGCCTTCAAATAGACAGATCACGGATCCAAGTACCCAAGACTTCCGTTCGAGCATTTGATGGAACAAAGAAGGAAACAGTAGGAGAGATTGAGCTCGACGTTCAAATTGGCCCAACTGTATTCAAAATTTTGTTCCAAGTAATGGATATCTCCACTGCGTTCAATTTCCTCTTAGGGCGCCCATGGATCCACGTCGCAGGAGCAGTACCTTCAAGCCTCCACCAAAGTATGAAGTTCGTGGTTGGAGGAAAGCTAATCACAGTCCGAGGAGAAGAAGACCACCGTATCTACCACGAGACAGCCATTCCTTATGTTGAGCCTGGTGACAAGAATGAAGCTAGCTATCAATCATTCGAGCTCGTGTCTACTGTACACGAAACTCGAGGGACCTTGCCCCTCGTCCTTGAAGTATCAAGTGCTGCGATCATGGTAGGAAAAATCATGGTTGGACACGGTTTCATTCCAGGACAAGGACTTGGTAAGGAAGGCCAGGGCATCCGTCAACCTATTGAAGCTCTGAAGAGACCCTACGCTGTTAGTTTAGGATACCTCCCAGATAGAAAAGCAAAGAAAAAAGTTGGCCTTTTATACCCCCGTCTCGAGGAAACTTTCCCAGGCCCAGCCCGGATGATGCGTGAAGAGGAAGGAGCAATCAATACTTCAAATTGGTTCAACCCCGAGAGCTCAAACTTGCCCGTAATCCAGGAGGGCACAACTTGGCCCTCAAAGAAAGAGGGGCCGGATGACATGACCACCATGTTTGGAGACATTTCTATATGTGCTATTGAGGAAGAGCAGTTAGAAGGAGCAGACGATAACTTCTCATTCATCCAGCTTCAACGCCAAGTTGATGAGCTACATGAGACAGTACACCACTTGACAGAAAACTTCGCTCAAGCTACCCGCGCATTCCACTCTCGTCATAATGAAGATTTGGTAGTAAATGAAGAAGACCCTACTGATGCGATCTGGCAAGGGGTCCGGATATCTCAGTCCTCAAAAAGCATGAGGCAATATTCGCCTCTTCCTAAGTCGATGACCATCGTTTTTCCCATCCTCCTAGAGCAAGGGCTAATCACCAGGGAATTAAGTCATCCTACTCCCGAGTACTTCCTTGATTATGATCCATCCAAGCAATGTGATTATCATTCGGGAGAATTGGGACACTCGTTAGATGGTTGTACCATCCTGAAAGACAAGGTTCAGGATCTTTTAGATGCTGGGGTATTCACGTTCCGCTCTCCGTGGCTGTGTTTTGGCCAAAATCACCTCCTCGTGGTACCCAGCACTCGTACCATGTTCCCTGAGCATGCTAAGGAAGCACGTAGAGGAGAGATGATCATGGACACTTTGGGTCAGCCAAGTGGTAAATTTGACTACTATGTCAATTATTCAATCCCCCAAAGTTTCTATGATCATCATCGCCACATCATCCCTGATGGATGGGAAGGCATGGATGATCTGGAATCTGCAAAGCCGCAAGCACAGGGAGACGTGGCTGGTAGCTGGTATAAAGACTTCTTCGTGGGCACTATCAATGAAGGACCGCCAGGGGAAATGGGTGCAGACCCGCTCGAGTAGAATCCTTTTTATTTCCTTCGCATACTCCCCTACATGGGAGCCTGTACATATTTTTTAAGAGTTTGGCTTGTTTTGTTTTCAACATCAGTTCCACCCAGGGAACCATTTTTTGAAATCACTTTGTAAATCCGTCTACTAATAAATAAAGTTGAAAACATTTTGAGGGCATGGGAGACACACCAAACCGGCCCGTTGATGATAGCCAGCCCTCAAATGAAAGAAGAAATCTGAGGCCCAGGTCTCCTCATGTTTCCTTATCTTAAATCTTCAAGAACAATTTATCACATTTCCAAAAAAAGAGCATGCATACTACTAACCTTATTTGTCCTCTTAGCCTATCTACTCTATGACACAGGAATAATCTAGCGGTAGGCAAGGGTATGGGAGCGGTCCAAACCAACATCGTGGATAGCCATGATAGCAATTCTGATAGCTCAGATGATGACTTTGATAATTCCGATGAAATTCAACGAGACTGGGAACGTCATGAAGAAACAAGGCCCTCTACCATTGAAGACACCGTCACTGTCAATTTAGGCAGCACAGAAGGTCCAAGAGAGATAAAGATTGGCGCCAACCTTCCTGAAGAAGAAGCTACGGACCTGATTGCTCTTTTAAAGAGGCATCAAGACGTATTCGCATGGTCATACGCAGATATGCCAGGCCTTGATCCAATGATTGTGGAGCATAGTTTGCCAACCAACCCTGATATAGCCCCCAAGAAGCAGCGGCTAAGAAGAACCAAGCCAGAATTGTCAAAAAAGATTGAAGAAGAGGTGATGAAGCTCCTTGAAGTGGGTTTCCTCGAAGTCTCGCGATACCCCAGCTGGGTAGCAAACATTGTGCCAGTGAAAAAGAAGGATGATCGAATACGTGTTTGTGTCGACTATCGTGACTTGAACAAAGCAAGCCCGAAAGATGATTTCCCATTACCCCACATAGACGTTCTGGTAGACAGTACTGCAGGGTTCAAACTGTTCTCTTTTATGGATGGATTCTCAGGATAAAACCAAATAAAGATGAAGGAGGAGGACAAGGAAAAAACGGCGTTCATTACTCCATGGGGAACTTTCCATTATAAGGTCATGACTTTTGGCTTGAAAAATGCGGGGGCAACTTACCAGCGAGCCATGGTCACCCTTTTCCATGACATGATGCACAAAGAAATTGAAGTGTATGTCGATGACATGATCGCTAAAACCAAACATGGAGAAAACCATATGAAGACCCTGGAGAAACTATTCGAGTGACTTCGCCAGTTTAAGTTGCGCTTGAATCCAGCGAAATGTGTGTTTGGGGCAACTTCTGGCAAATTACTTGGATTCATTGTAAGCTGTAAAGGGATAGAAGTAGATCCATCAAAAACCAAGGCGATATTTGAGATGCCTCCTCCCTCGACTGTAAAAGAAGTCCGGAGCCTCCTGGGGAGATTAAATTACATTGCTCGATTCATTTCTCAGCTTTTTGAAACTGCAAAACCTTTCTTTAAGCTTCTTAGGAAAGACGCACAAATTAAATGGGATGATGATTGTCGACTGGCATTTGAAGACCTAAAGCAATACTTGATGAAACCCCTGATTCTAGTACCTCCAGTACCGGGGCACCCTTTAATTCTCTACCTTACAATCAGCAGTGAGTCCTTAGGTGCAATGCTGGCACAAAAGGAGCCCCATGACCAAAAGGAGCGAGCCATCTACTATTTGAGCAAAAAGTTCACCACGTCAGAGCAAAACTACTCCAAATCAGAAAAAACATGCGCCGCATTAGTATGGGTGTTGCATAGACTCCGACAGTATACCTTGCATTACCAAACTTTCCTTGTAACCGAAAGTGATCCAATTAAGTATTTGCTTAGTCGCCCAGCATTGGTAGGAAAATTGGCCAAATGGCAAATCCTGATCTCGGTATTCGACATTCAAGTCATGTCACAAAAATCAGTTCAAGGGCGGGTGATTGCTGATATGTTAGCAGACTATCCTAAAGAAGTATGCAAGGATAATCCCCCGGACGATTGGATTTCCGCGGTAGAAGAAGACACGTGGAATATGTTCTTTGACGGAGCTATAAATTTGTCAGGCTCCGGCACTGGGGCAGTCTTGATATCCCCAAATGGACAGCATTATCCTGTGGTTGCAAAATTGATGTTTCCATGTACCAACAATATAGCCGAATATGAAGCATGCATCCTCGGCCTGCAAGCGGCTATTGAAATGGGAGTGACGAAGCTAAAGGTGTTCGGTGATTCTACCTTAATAATCCTCCAGACATTGGGCAAATGGAAGACAAAAGACGCCAAACTTGTACCTTATCATGGTTACTTAGAAAAGTTGGCGGGAAAATTCCAGGACATCTCGTTTGAATACCTACCTAGAATTCATAATCAGTTTGCTGATGCACTAGCAACACTATCATCTATGTTGCAGGCAACAAGAGGGTTAGAAGTTGAGCCTTTAAAAATCGAAGTCCTGGCAAGACAGGCCTACTGCATGGCCATAACTGAAGAGCCCGATGGGAGACCCTGGTATTACGACATCATGAAATACGTCCAGAAGCAGGAGTTCCCTGAACAAAGCACTCCCTCTGATCGAAAATTCCTAATGAAAATGGCTTCAAAGTTTTTCGTCAGCGGTAAAAATCTATACAAAAGATCGTATGACTCAGTCCTGCTAAGATGTGTGGATGTGGCAGAAGCCACACGAATAATGCAAGAAATACATGAGGGAGTATGTGGCCATCACATGAATGGACGTATGTTGGCCAAGAAGATAATGAGACTGGGTTATTACTGGCTCCCTTTAGAGAATGATTGTGCTCAGCATGTACGAAGTTGTCATCGTTGTCAAATTCATGGGGATAAGATAAATGTCCCTCCAACTGAATTGCATCAGTTATCTGAGCCATGGCTGTTTTCAATGTGGGGCATTGATGTAATTGGCCTAATTAACCCAAAAACGTCAAACGGGCATCGGTTCATCTTGGTTGCAATTGATTACTTTACAAAATGGATTGAGGCCACATCATATGCAAGTGTAACTGCACGGAATGTTATGAAGTTTATCAAACATGACATAATCGCCCGATATGGCGTGCCAGATTCCATCATCACCGACAATGGGACAAATCTGAACAACAAGCTGATTGATCAATTATTTTCTAAGTTCAAGATCCAGCATTTGAACTCATCCCCTTATCGTCCGCAAATGAATGGGGCTGTAGAGGCCGCCAATAAGAACATCAAGAGAATCCTAGCCAGGACGGCTGAAAATTACCGCGACTGGCACGAGAGGCTACCCTTCGCACTAACAGCATATCGAACTTTGATTCGAACTTCTACTGGGGCAACCCCTTTTTCCCTGGTTTACGGTATGGAGGCAGTTTTACCCGTGGAAGTAGAAATCCCTTCCCTACGAATTTTATCCCAGGCTGGATTATCTAAGGAGGAATGGACACAACAAAGGCTCGAGCAGCTGAACATGATCGATGAAAAGCGACTGAAAGCCCTCTGTCACGGTCAGTGTTATCAACCGAAGATAGCTCGATCATTTAATCAAAAGGTGCGACCCAGGCACTTTGAGGTAGATGAGCTAGTCTTGAGAAAGACGCTGCCAATCTTTCCAGAGCCTGGAGGCAAGTTCGCCCCAAATTACAAGGGTCCTTATGTAATAAAGAAGATACTCCCCGGAGGAGCCTTGATCCTAACTGAGATGGATGGGCGAGAATTTTCTAAACCAGTTAATTCCGATGCTGTAAAAAAGTACTACCCTCAAATGATGTTCATTGTCTGGCATTGCCAAACACTTCTCTATCATATTGAAAATGCCTATGCACCTTTTATATATGAGTGATGTATTTACACCGTCATGAAAATCGTGTATTTGGAGAAAAATGAATGGTAATCACCAGCATTCAAGGAAGTGTCGAAAATCAAGTAGCAAACTTGATGGCATAACTTGAGCAAATCGACATTACCCAGGCAGACGCATAAGAGTAATCCATGTCAATTTCGCCTAGCTTGGTGTAAAAGATGCGTCGTTCAGGAGCCAGCCTGGTTAGAAGGAACCTTCTGTCCCAGTCAACAATCTTAGAACCCAGAAACCTCACTTCTTGTTCCAAACGCATGCCCTTGCAAGAAGCAATTGCTATTGGAAATGTGAAAATTTTAATTGTCCATCTCAAAATTCCATAAAAGCCTGAGATACATGACTTTGCCCAATGCTGCTAATCAAAGACAGAAGGGGAAGTTCCACAAAAGGAAGGCGTTGAAAGTAAATCAACAGCTAGTAATCATGCCTACGTGGCCACAAGTAAGAAAAACCGGTTGAAAGAAGCATGGAACTGCAAATAGACCATCATCGACATTCAAGTATCCCTAGAAGCCAGCTCATATAAACTCGGGGGAAATGCAACTTGGTGTCATTTCTAACACTCACTCTCTGAACTTATATTGACAGGAAGCATTGGGATTCAAGGGCCAGGCTTAATGGTCAAATGGGGCAAACCAAGTGATCCAAACCCGGACAAGAGCAGAGACACCCGATCAAATTCTCAACCTTTAGCTGATTATTCACGTGTCATATTCCTAATCAATAGAGACATCCATCGACACTCATTTGTGAATAACCCTTTGTAAATAACTCTTTCAAAATTCAACACATTTGTGAATACCATTTCACCAAGCAAGCACCCTTAAAGCTGTTAGTAAGTTTTTCTTGAGTAAAAACCATTCATTTATTTTGAAAGTACAAACTCTTTCGCATCATATGCTACATGCCTTTTCCAAATGGATTTCGCATGATGATTTTGTCTGTCTAAATCGCTGATTCCATTCAGGATTATTAGAATAGACAACTAAATAAAGAATACAAGATTAATCGAGCATGCTAGATGAGGCGTGTCAGAATGGTGAAAGGCAAGCCATATCCTACACACAGTCCCCTATCTATACACTTGTGAGATGAGTGCAAAAGATTCCATGACTGCAGGGTAAAGAGTTCTCTCGCGAATGGTACGATAATCAAAACAGTGAGAGGCATTTCATTGCTCACCCCTTTGAGCTCCTTACACTGGTGAAGTTTCTGTCCTACCCCCGTCAAAGAACCACCCCACACTGGGGCAGATCGAAGGAGAAACAACATCACAAGGTGAGAAGAGAGATAGAAATTTTCTTGCTTGTACTTGTATCAATCTTTGAGTGTCTTTATTGCATATGAACACTCGCGTTAATTTAAGTGCCCTAGAGTCGTGAAGAGCAATTCTTTATTTACGCACTTGTATCCATGGTACAATTCAATTGAGTCTGTAAATTCACCCTCACATGGAGGCAAAGCAGAAGCCACTGTCGTTTGAGCAACATAATCAAGAGTGCCAACAAAAGATGAAGACTCCATAGTCTAACAAAGGCGTTTGCTTGAACTTGCCAAGATCAATTCCTCAAGCAACAAGATTAAAAACTAGGGCATAAAAAAGCGGTGTACCTGGTAAAAGCAAGGTCAATGCCCATGAATGAAAAATTGAGATGAGAAATAGGGGCATGAAAAAGCAGTGTGCCTGGTAAAAGCAAGGCCGATGCCCCCAAACAAAAATACAGCCATTTGTATTCCCAAGAAAAATTGCTGCTCAATTGATACAACCTCCATCTGACCGTGAAGAAAAACTAGTGACAAATACCAAGACAATCACCAACTCTCACCCTCTTACATGTGAGCCAAGACTACGTTACATTCCCATTGTAAAATTCTCTTTAGACTAGGGGCACTTCAATTAACGTAGGATTTCATGTGTACATAAGCATCGCTCGAAGAAGTATGAGCAAGATTACTCTATCTCTTTTCGCAGGGTTCTTGACTCGTAAATCCGGAGATGATCATACAGCATTTTTGTCCATCGGCTTCGACCTCAATGGTCCCATTTGATGAGCCGTTGACCAAGTCCTCATCGCAATTTCAACAAAGACCTCTCACATTGGTAAAGTCGTACCGTTTGCGAGAATACTCGGACCCTTGCTGACATGATGACAGTGAGATAGTGTGGTCCTTATAAACCCTGCATCAATGGTCAGGATAGCCTTCTTCATGAGAGTGAGTGAAAAGTCTTTTCAGACTGAAAGTCCCTCATCTGGCATGCTCAAAGCATCTATATTCCAAATAAATGTTTTCTTTCAAAATCTTCCCCAATGGAATTCGAATGATAAGAAACTGACAAGATTGTCATGCATAAATCACATTTGAATTTATGAATTTACAGTATATACAATCATGTGTGCATATTGTGCAAATAGCAAACATACTCTCAGAGATCAGAGATATTGCCAGGTAAGCATGTCTCTATTTGTCTTAAAGTACCTATCACTGACTAGGTACTCTCTTATTGACACTCGACCTATTCAAGTTGTCTCTTGAGTTTGGATGCTTGCAACTGTCTAAGTACCCCCTTGTTTTTTAGTACCTACCACTTGCCGGGTGCTCCCTCTGTTGACACTCGACGTATTCGAGTCGTCCCTTGAGTTTGGATGCTTGCAACTGTCTCAGCATCCCATTGTCTTTGAATACCAGCCATCGTTCGGATGCTCCCTTTTCTTAACACTCGACCTGTTCGAGTTGTCCTTAGAATATTAATGCTTGTGATTGACTAAATATCCATTTATTATTGAATACCTACTGCTGTTTAGGTATCCCCATATCGTCAAGTACCCACCATTGTCCAGGTACTTCCTTTTCATGACACTCAACCTGCCCGAGTTGTCCCCAAATAATATAGCAGTTGTTCAAGCATTCCATTGCTTTGCTTGGCACCACCGTCCAGGTATGTTTTCTAGCACTTGGACCAACCTGAGTGGTCCCATATCATATCATTAAATACTTGTGTTCATCCAAGTATTCCAGTGCTTTGTACACTTGTGGCTATCCAGGTGTCCCACCTCTTTAAGTGCCTGCAGCAATCCAAGTAAGCCTCATACCACAGTCAAATTTATAATACCAGGGTGTGAGAGACCTTCATGAATATCCCAGGTACGTCTTCGATATTCCCATTACCAGGAGGTGAGAGACCCTCACAAATATACCAGGTACGTCCTCGATATTCCCAATTACCAGGAGGTGAGAGACCTTCACGGATATGCGAGGCACGCCCTCGATATTCCCATTACTAGGAGGTGAGAGACCTTCACGAATATCCCAGGTAGGTTCTCGATATTCCCAATTACCAGGAGGTGAGAAACCTTCGCAAATATGCGAGGTGCGTCCTCGATATTCCCCAATTGCCAGGAGGTGGGAGACCTTCACGAATATGCGAGGTACGTCCTCGATATTCCTAATTATCAAAAGGACCTTCATAAATATCCCAGGTACCCCTTTCGATACCTGCAAACGCCAGGTATCCTTCAAGAGTTGATACTTGCGATCATCCAAGTACTCCTTCGATGCCTGCAAAGGCCCAAATATCCTTCAGGTTAGTACTTGTGAATATCCATGTACTCTTTGATATGCCTGTGAATGTCCAGGTATCTTCCAGAATCGATGCCCTGAGAAAGGTCGGCGCATCCTCCCGAGAAAGGTCGGGTTCCAACTGGTGTCTTCGACAGAAGTCAGACGCCCCACAAATCAATGCCCTGATGAAGATCGGTGTATCTCCCAAGAAAGGTCGGGTACCAATCGGTGTCCTTGATTGAGGTTAGGCACCCCCAACAAGCAGATGCCCTGAGAAAGGTCGGCGCATCTCCTGTCACGGCGACCGAAGAATGGTTCAGGTCCGAGACAAACCACTGATTACTCCGCCAGGCGACCGAAGAATGGTTCGGGTCCTGGATGAGCAATCTCCCGTCAAGGCGACCGAAGAAAGGTTCGGGTCCTAGACAAATCATTGATTGTTTTAACAGGCGACCGAAGAATGGTTCGGGTCCTGGAGAAGCAATTTCCCGTCACGGCGACCGAAGAATGGTTCGGGTCCTAGAGGAGCAATCTCCCGTCAAGGCGACCGAAGAAAGGTTTGGGTCCTCGACAAATCATTGATTGTTTTAATAGGCGACCGAAGAATGGTTCGGGTCTTGGAGAAGCAATTTCCCGTCACGGTGACCGAAGAATGGTTCGGGTCCGAGACAAACCCTTGATTACTCCAACAGGCGACCGAAGAATGGTTCGAGTCCTAAAGGAGCAATCTCCCATCAAGGCGACCGAAGAAAGGTTCGGATCCTCGACAAATCATTGATTGTTTTAACAGGCGACCGAAGAATGGTTCGGGTCCTGGAGAAGCAATTTCCCGTCACGGCGACGGAAGAATGGTTCGGGTCTGAGACAAACCCCTAATTACTCCAACAGGCGACCGAAGAATGGTTCGGGTCCTAAACAAATTATTGATTGTTTTAACAGGCGACCGAAGAATGGTTCGAGCCCTGGAAAAGCAATCTCCTCATATCACCAGGTAAGATGACGCCTTGATACTTGCCAAACTCGGGGCTCACACCCTATCTCGCTCACTCCCGGTAAGTAACTACAGGTATCTTCTTATCTATCTTAGTATATGTAAAGTTATATTGCTCTTTATCTACATAGAATAATAGGTCCCAAATAAAATATAATCTACTACGCATGCATGGATAAAATTTAGGCATCAGTTTGTCTTTGAATGCAACCTCTGCAAGCTCACCTTCAAAGAGGGGCAGCTGTTGACGCCTAAAAAATTAATTAATAAATAAACAAAAAAAATCAAAAAAATGATGAAAAGAAAAGCGAAAAAAGCAAAATAGAAACAAAGAAGCAGCCCCCCCCGCATGGGCCTTCGGCCCATCGTCGCCTTAAGCTCGGCCCCTCTGCGTCATCTTCTTCCTCGCGCCACTGAAGAGCACGCGCGGGCAAGCGCGACGCCGGAGAAGCATGAGCAGACGGCAGTCGCGTGCGGAGCAGAGGAGCAGGTGGCGTCGACGGGACGTGACCGAAGGAGGTGATGATGGCGGATGGGACACTGGTCCAGCCGGTGGGTCGAAGCCTCGTCGACCGGCCGCTCCCGCGCCTATAAATAGAGGGGGGCCACCGTCGACAAAGGGGGGCCAAAAAAGCAGAGAGAGAGAGAGAGGCCGAGAAGGATCGAAGGCTGCAGATCCTCGAAACCGCCCACTGAGAGACTTTAGACGGGAGGCCGAGGACGAGCAGGCCGAGATCTGAGGCCAGCCGTGGTGCGGTGAGCTCGAAGGGGTCCCCGAGAGACTTCGGGGAGCTTGACGAGCGCACCCGAGGGAGAGAAAAGAGTGTTCCAGCAAAATCCGATCGAAACCAGGCCTCGTCGTCACCGTCGTTGCTCGCCGTGGCCTCACCGTAGAAGATCAGGCCCCTCAGCTTCGCCATTGCTCGCCGTGGCCACCGCCGTCGCAAATCACCCCCCCCCCCGTTGCCGTCATTGCCTCCGCTCAAGAGAAGGTAAAGAAAAAGCGTCACGGTCGTCCCTACCGCCCATTGCGACCTCATTCCGTCACCGTCATCATCGTCGTGGTCCCCTTTGTCGTTCCTGTCACCGCCGTGGCCGTCGTCGCCGCCGTCGCCTCGAACTCCTCCTAGGCGCCGCGGATTCGCAAACCCTAGGGTTTGCGATTTTCCGGGTCGCGAAGAGGCTCCGGACCCGGAAAATCGGGCAGGGTTCGTGGTCTAAGGGGGCGGCTGCAAGTCGGGTCGAAATCCGGGTCGGATCCGGGTAGGGTTTCGCCAGGGGAGTGGGTCAGCAAACCGGGTCGTGGAGTGAGTGGTGGATCTGGGTCGTCGGGCCGGGCCGGGCACCCCCAAACGCTCGGCCACTACGTCGTTTTCAGTATATAAAAAAATAAAAAAAAAGGTGGAAAAATCCGAGTCGGGCCCGCCTCATTCAGATCGATGGCCCGGGTCGGACCCAACCCGCGGATCCGACCCGGGCCAGTTTTTATAATATTTTTAAATAAATATTAAATGATAAATAATTTCAGAAAAAATCAAAAATCAAAAATAATTTATTTTCAAGAAAATATTAAAAAATGTTTTAATTTCCAGAAAATCGGAAAATATTTTAAACAATATTGAAAAATGTTTTATTTTCTAAAAAAATCGAGAAAAATCAAAAAATAATTTATTTTCCAAAAATATTAAAAAATAAAAAAGTATTTTATTTTCTAAAAAAATCAAAAAAATCAAAAATATTTCATATTTTCCAAAAAATGTCAAAAATCCAAAAAAAGCCAAAAATTCATGAAAAAGCCCAAAAGACTTGTATTTTTCCAAAAAAAAATACCAAAAATCCCAAAAAATCCCTTTTGTGTCAAAACAAATTTAGAAAATGACTCAAAAAATGTTTTTCTTCTAAAAAATGCATGAAAAATCCCTCAAACATCCAAAAAAACCTCAAAGTTTAAACAAGATTAGGTACCGAAAGAGCATTAGTGATTAACTAGTGTAATCAAGTCCCCGATCCTAATTTCTCTGGTTGCGCAGGAGTGAGTATTTCTCCCGATACTTCACTTGGGTTTCTAATCAACCCACCCCAAATTGATTAGTGGTGACTTCATTTTAAAAATTGATTTACAGGTTAAAAAATTTTGAACCATTAAGTCGTGAATTGGTGGACTTGGGAGAGTCCGGGCATAACTAAATTCAGCCGAGCCATTAGCCTCCTTAGGCGCTCGTACCCGATTGCGGGCGCCGAAAAAAAGAGGTCGCGACAATATTCTAGGTAGGATATATATTCAGTGCTAATTTTTGGGCAATATACATTTTGACATAATAAAAGAAACACTATATCTTCCAATCATCAATGGGCATGAACAAAGGAAAGAAAATAAAATAAAATCGAGAAGATTGTGCCTAGACCGTGCGAGATGCGATCGAAAAGAAGGAAATTTTGCTTTTTTTCATCTAGGGACTCTTTTCCTTCGCATATAAAAGGGCAGTCCTGCACGCATGAAAAGAAGCGGGGGAAAAAATAAAATAGGAGGAACCTCTCTCTCGTCCATTCAAGAAGCCAAAAAAAAGTAGTCATTTCTTTTCTTCTCTGACAAGCTGCAGAGGAAAAGAAAAAAGAGGGTAGCAAGAGGAAAAAAGGTCCACTGAAAAAGTACACAGAGAGAGGGAAAGAACGTGAGAGAGAAAATATATATATATATATATATATATATATATATATATATATATATATTTTTTAAAGGGGTTGTCTTCTTCGGATGGGGGCATCGAGCGACGCCTGCAACTCCACCACCGCAGCTGCTGTTTCGCGGTCGCCGGACCTCCGAACGCTGTTACTGTTGCAGCCCTCAGCCAGGCCAACGCCCGCGCCACCGTTGCTGCCGTCGCCCAACTCAAAGCCGCGAGCGCCACTGCGCGCCTCTGCCCGACGTTTGCAACCCGCGGCTGCCCGTTGCCGCCCCTCCGTCCATCGCCGGAGCTCCGATCGCCATCACCATTGCAGCCTTTAGCCAAGCCGACGCCTGTGCCACCGCTGCTGCTGTTGTCTTGAGTTCGCTGACTCGACACCGGCCTGCTCGCTGTCCCACCAAGTCCACCAACCCTCCCTCATGAGTTGCAACGCCTGAGCTGCCTCCACAAAGCCGCGACGAGCTTAATCGGGAGCTGCTGTTGCGTTCCTACCGCCCACTATTCTCACTCGTGTCTGAATCGAGTCGGTCCCGCAAGCTTTCTTGCAGGGAACATTGGTCGCGAACCCGTTGTTACTAAGCCGACCCCGACGCAAATCGTCGTTCACAAATCCGCGCCAGCCCCACTTTGGAAATAAAAATCCAGTCAAGGTAATTTAATCAAGTTTCGATATCATTGCCTAAATCGAAATATTTGATGCCAACGTTGATCACATGGATACTTTAGGCAATTATCCAATAGAATATTATTGCCCAAAAATCACTATAATTGCTAATTTGATCCATAAGATGGTGGATCATTTTTTTTTTAATTATGTTGAATTTTTGGCATGTTGATGATATTTTAATTTTTTAAATCATTATAATTATTATTTTGATCCGTAAGACTTCGGATCAACTTTTTAATTATTTTGAACTTTCTTACATGTTGTGATGTATTTTTTTTTTTTTTTGGAACTCACTTACATGTTGTGATGTTTAGAATTAGAATAATTGTTAATCTAATCCATGAGACAATGAATTATTTTTCCAATTATTTTAACCCTCTATTTGATAAATATCCTAAGTGGTTCAAATATAATGCTTATTTAGAGATTTATTGTCTTGAAAAATACCAAAAAAAAAAAAAATCAAATTGTGTAGGATGGTTTCCCTAAATTAGGATTGTATTTTTTAGATTGCACGTTAGGATATATATAGGATTTCATGATGGCATTGTTTGAATAAGATTGCTGTTTAGATAATTTTGGAATGGATTAGAATAAGATCTAAATAACATTTTCTTTCATAGATAGAGTCCTAGATAACATTTGCATATTTAGATAATCTCGTTTTTTTTAAAAATAATTTTTTGAGATAAGATAGCGTTTAAGTCAAATCAATCCCTAAAATAGATTAGGAAATTATTCATTTTTTTAAATAATTTTCTGAGATAAGATAGCGTTTGAGTGTTTAATAATGGTTGAGCATTCGTGTGAACAACCTATTGCATGATAGTGATTTAGACTAAAACCAATCCAAAATATTTTTAAAAATAAAAAAGAATATTACTGAAAGGGTATTAGAGAAATCTAGTATAATCAAGTCCCCGTACTTAAAGTCGCCAAACCCTAAGTGGTGCATCGGAGGTTAGGTCATGGCAGTAGTTTAACATTTTAATATTCTAAAAGTCAAAACGAGATGTTAATGTCGTTTGTAAATAATTTGCATTTTCCATTTTAGTATATGTTCGATTGCCCTAAAATTGGCTGCATACCACATTGCTAATCTATATGCCCTTAATCGAAAAGCAGGTGTCATGCTCTGAACCTCGAGCATGCGCACATCTCTCGGTGGATGATAAATTACGACGTTCTAGAACACGTCACCGACCCATTCATTTTAATGCACATACGGAAGCATAATAAAAATAATCTCCAAACAACATTTAACATGGGATAGAAAAGTAGGATAACCAATTTAGAAAAGCCACACTTTATAAACACAACGAGTTTATATACGGAGGCCAACTCTAGGGTTTATGTACAAAAGTCTAGATCAAAAAGGGTTATGAAGCCACCTAACCCTAGGCTCTCCAAACCCCGGCTCTGGGTCTTCCACAACACCATTCAAAGTGCCGATGTCCAAAGGGTGCCCTATCTCCCACTCCCTGGTTCCGACGGGAGGCCCGTCAAAACCACTTATAGGACCCTTCCGACTCCCATTGGGCTTGTGAAGGTACCACGCCTTAAAGCGATGAGGTACTAGGTGAGGTAGGCTCTCATCAACCCAGACAGTAGACTCCACAAGCTCACGAGTCAAGCTGGTCCCGAAAATTGGGAAGTAGGAGTGTTGGAAATCTACCTCCCTCGGAACCCGACAACGCACGTGACGTGCCTCCATTTACGAACCTAAAAATATTAAGCCCACGACGGGGTGAGAATAATTTCAGCGAGTTCACGCCCTAAACCCTGATTAGGAAGATAATACGCCTAAATGCAGTCTAATCACACATCACAAAAAACTCACATTGCCTCAGCACCTCCTTGCACGTCAGTACAGTTCATATAATAAATGCATATAATAAATGCACACATCAATTAAAATGTCTCACATAACCTAATCAATTACAAGGGTCTCGATTATAAAGCCAAATCGTTATGACATGTCACATTTCGTGCTACACAATTTTGTCCCATAATTAGGCGCATTTATCTCAATCATTCATGCGTCCCAATTGATTACTGCCTCCATAGGCATGGCCTACCCGACACATGGCGGTCTTTCGGCGTAATTGGGCATCATCTCATCCATTGAGCACGACAACGTCTACCTCAAGACGGCATTCCACATAAGAGCATTGCTCCAGCCTCCACTACGACCGGCATTCGTTGTTAGGGGCATTCCACTTAAGAGCATTAGTTCGACCTCCATTGCGACAGGCATCCGTTGTCAATGACATTCCATATAGGAGCATCGTCCACCCGACACACACTGGGTGACAGGTTCTCATAACAGTCACACAATTAAAATAATGTACTTGGTCTATTTTTAATACCCGGTAAAATAATTGTGTATGGGTACATGATCAGATCGAACTTTAAAAATCGATATCCTTCATTTTAAAAATCCCACTATTTGATATAATACTTAAAAAAAATTTTGGTGCCAAAACCCAACGCTTGATATTTTATAATTAAATATCAAAATTTCACAATTTCACAATTTTGAAATAATTAATAAAAAATCACAATCACCACTCAATTGCACAAATTATCATTCAATTGCATAAATTAATTACACCATGGCAAGTCTTTTACACTTGTTGTAAATCTCACAACATTGTAATGGTACGAAAAAACTGTCCTTTTTTGTTTAATAATTAATTGAATTCATAGGAGAACAAAAAACATACATAATTCTTTATTCAATAACCACTCACATATCTACATTTAAAGCGTGAGATACATACCTTAATCTTACTTTTGAATACTGTTGACATCTAAATATTAGTTAAATATTTTAATATAAAATTGCATAAAAGAAAACCAAGGATCAATTTGGCCTTAACAAAGGTGTTTTTCGCATCACCTAGGTATTAGTATCATTTGCTTTTACTAAGTTTTTTTTTTTTATTTCCCTTATTTTTCGGATAATTATTTAAAAGAGAGAGAGAGAGGGCAAGGCCCACGCCCCAGCCCAGCCCCCCTCCTTCTTTCTTCTTCTTCCTTCCTTCTTCCCCTCTTTGCCTTTGTGCCTCGCGCAGAGACTAACGACGCACGGAGGACAATCTATGGAGCGAGCTAGAGAGAGAGAGAGAGAGAGAGAGAGAGAGAGAGAGAGAGAGAGAGAGAGTCGCGAGTGTGAGAGCCCCCTTGCCACGTGTAGCACTGGTCGCTTGGCGCGACGCCACCGCTGCTTCGCCATCGACGACGGCATCTGCTTGCGTCGTTCTTGTGGCCGCCCATGTTTGGATCCACCGACGAACTCCAAGCGTTCGACGATTTGCCTGAGAAAATTGGTGGCCGGGATTGGGGTTGCCAGGACCAGAGAGTGATGGTCAATGATGGCGGCTGGCTGGGCGGAGGCTGAGTCGGCGGTCTGGGCTGGCCAGGGTGACGCCGGAGGAAGAGCTCGACCGTCTCCGTTGATCTCGCGAAGAAGGGAGAACGGTGGCGACCGTGAAGCGGGTCGATTTACGGGTCTGCCTAACACGGTTTCTGCTTCAATGGGTCGGACCTAGTTTGGTGTAAATCTTTGGCTGGGCATTTCTTTTAATGGTAAATGGGCCTAATTTGTTTGTTTTTAAAAAAAAGAGGGGCTTGGAGTTTATTTTTAAAGATAATTCCGGGCTGGGCCTGCACATGCCCAGCCGGGTCGGTGGCTTACGGATTCAGATTGATCCCGACCCGGATCCCTTTTTTATAATATAGTATATTATTATTTTTAATATTAAAAATATTTTAATAATAGAAAATTAAAAAATAAGGAAAAAAAAGACTCATATTTCTATAAAAATCAAAAAACCCTTGAAACCCTACCCCCAAAAAAAGAAATCATATGTAATTTCTTAAAAGCAAATATTGACTTATTTCCTGCATTCCAATTGTGCTTTCGTGATGCATGCATTTCTATTTCCTCAGTTTGATTAGGAATTGAATCCTAGAACCCGTGATTAGTACAAAATGCTGCACTTAAACAAGATTAGGTACTGAAAAAGTATTAGTGATTAACTAATATAATCAAGTCTACAATTCTAGTTTTTTTAGTTGCGTAGAAGTGAAGTATTTATTTCAATATTTCACTTGGGTTTTGTAATCGACTCACTCCAAATAGATTAGTGGTGGCTTGAAATTAATTTGTAGGTTAAAAACTCGGACCATAAATCGTGAATTGGTGGGTTTAGAAGAGCCCGGACTAAGCTTTATACTTAGCAACCCATTAGTCTCCGCACACACCCGTACGTATGTGGGTTCCAAAAATAAAGAGGTCACCTACAACTCACATTAATTATTTTTATCTCCCTATTTATGAAAATGCCACTTTTTTTTTCCAAATAATGTTTTTCCCCAAATCCTAAATTCTCACACCAACCCAAACACTTAAAAGCAACTAAAACTAAACCACCTAAACCCTAAGCAAGATTCTAAAACGAGTATCCAAGAACGGACAATTTGGTCTTTTCAAAGTAGGGTTTTATTTAGAGTTATGTAAATAGCTTTTGAAAAGATAAATGTATGTAAGTGGTCATTGGTTTAAAAATGAGATATGTTTAAACGAACTTGTATTGGAAAATGTTTACGTGTTTTACACTCTTTTAGACTTTCTTTTATACTTCCTACACATACATGTATGCTTTTTGGCTATAGCTACTAAAAAAGAAGAAGGAAATTAAAACATAATTGACTG
Organism: Eucalyptus shirleyi; assembly: GCA_017140165.1. Lineage (NCBI taxonomy): Eukaryota > Viridiplantae > Streptophyta > Magnoliopsida > Myrtales > Myrtaceae > Eucalyptus > Eucalyptus shirleyi. The sequence goes on from CM029450.1 coordinate 46,345,171, forward strand.
ATCATACAATTAAAAAATGCCTCGACAAACACATGTTTGGCCATAGCAAAACTGCAAAACAAATACAGTCGTGGAAAATAGGCTATAAGTCTATGGAAAAAAAAATGAGATTGCATCACACTCTTATTGTTAACATCCTAATTTTTTCCTATGGGTATGACATATATACCTATCACTTTCTCCTAAGTAAAAGATCATTCTCATATTCAGTTATATTTAACTAGTGATTTGATAATGTTGTCTTGTTCAAAGTGGTGATGATTATACAGGAACATTTTCAAAGTCTCATGAACAATCAATATCTGAGCAAATGCTAGGCCTAGAGAAACTTAAATTGATAAAATAATTGAGAATTTGTGTCTCTAGAACTCGAAATCCATGGTTTGATTCTTACTCAATTTAACCGCTTTGAGCTATGTTTTAAAAAATGTAATTCTTCATGAATCTCCTAGCATTGATCATATATGTATATGACGGCATGCCTTTGACTAAAAAGGACTTAGTTTGATGCATAAAAAATGGCTCAATATGTCACTTGAGTAGTACACAAAGATCGTAATCGCTAGGAGTATATATAGTATGATTTGAATTGCTTTGAGCTATAATTCAAAAAAAGTAAGTTGTAGCATTGATCATATATGTATGTGACGGCGTGCCTTTGAATAAATGAAAAAAGGACTTAGTTTGATGCATGAATAACTGACTGAATATATCACATGAGCAATACACAAAGATAGTAATTGCTAGGAGTATATATAGTATGATTTGAACTAATTTATCAACTATTTTAAATCCAAACTCTAATAGTTTGGATTTTTGTTTGGAAAAACGTAATATACTATCAATTTGTTTTGTTATGGGTTTGATTGAATAAATATTACCTTTAATCTTTCCCAACAATTATGCAAGAAGTTTAATATATATATAATCTCAAAGTTTATATTTCCAATACCAAACAAGAAAGAAAACGCTCCTCCATACATCCATAACAATTATTTAAACCAATATAAGTATATGATATTTTGAGTGCAAGTAGCATAATTTTATTATTTATCATCGCTCGAAATTCAAGTTTAAGCTCAAGGTCAAGCTCTTTAGCTCCAGTTTGTGTTAAACTCAAGCCATGCAATGAGATTTAATATTGGTAATCAACCTTAGGAAAGTGAAGTTTTGGCTTCTAAAACATTTCATCAAGTAAAAGCTCTTAATCGATAGCTTATTTAAACTTGAGGTGAGTGTTGCAGTCTCAATTTATTAGAGTCGAGTCTTTCAATTTTAAGTCCTCTTGAGTCACATTGTGACAGCCCAAATTCTACAATGATAGGGGTAATGATTCAGCTATCCTTCTACTTAAAGGATTAAGCCTCAATTCATGACCAAAAAGTTGAGATCCCAAAAGTTCCCTTCGATAATACTCTTGCTTTATTTGCCACTAACCAAGGAAACTAAAAAGATTGTGAAGGAATGGGATAAGTAACCACAGCCTAGTTAGTAGTGCATATCTCTTCAAAGCAATCAAGCAGCTATTATGCATGTATAAAGCAATACTAGAAACTCGTAATCCAAAGTCATGGTATAATATATATATAGAATCAAATATGTATTGTTTCATTTCAACAAATCTTTATATAAATAAAAAATATTCATTTAAATCCACGATCACAATACATAAATCAGCGATCAGGTTTATTATTAATCTCAAATCATGTGTCAATGGCTTATCCATCAACCAATATATCGCTCAATATCCTACCAACACGATGTCTAGTGATAAGGCGACTAAGATTCTCCCCTTAGCAAAGTCTCTACCTACCAAACTTGTGGCTCAACTTGGAAACCTGGAAGAATGTCCTAAATTGGTATGCATACCCACAAACCTCTGACCGGGTTCATAATTATATTGAGCATCAAACAACTATCTTCCAATACTAGAAACCAATCCAGAAATAAATCTTATAAATCAAATAAATGACTTTTTGCAACATAATCCATTCGCCATTTTTCAACCATTTCTTAAATCATTCATAAACCAGTTTGCAAAGTAGTTAATATATTACTTCACAACACCTTGCATAACATGCTTTCTAAAGATTTGCAAATATGGAGTAGTAAACGCTTGATCTGGCTTTTTATACAACAACAATGCCATTTCCTTATTCATACTATATATAATCTATATTGTTTTTGAAATATGTATTTACAAACTCAAAGAAGAAAAATTACCATTCACCTCGGAAGGCCTCTAATCAAACAACATTGTTATATGTGCTAACAACCTCGTAATCTTAACAATTAAACAAAAATCGATATCAAAACTGACTAAAATATTACAACAACTATGAAATGGCCATACTAAACTTAAACATTAATGAAACGACTCCTAGACACTTAAAAAACTCTTAATCAGAGCAAATATTCAAAGTTATTTACAGCGCAAAACTTGAGTACAAAATTGAGTTACATCATAATTCTCTCCATCAAACTCCATTTCAAGTGAGCTTCCAGTCAAAAGGAAGATCTTTTGAAGCATTGGAATACCCATAACTTGGTCAACCCAAAATCAAGCCGAAAACCATCGAAATTTGTCCCTACTCTTGGGGGTTAAGAGTATGCTCCTAGATGCATATTGTGCTTTATTATTTGCATTCTTGCATTTTCATTGTTTGGTAGTTTTTTGAAATTTGCTAAACTTGAAAACCATTTTATTAAGTTCTTGAGCATTATTTTGAGAAATAAATGGAGTCTTTCGTTCAACAAAAACATAGTCGCAATTTATCAAATTGAATAAGACTTGATGTCACGAATTGAATAATAATTGATAACAGAAATTTAATTTGTAATTTCATCTAAAAAGACTCGTATTAAATTGAATAAGACTTGATGTCACGAATCGAATAAGAATTGATAACATAGATGTAATTTGTAATTTCATCTAAAAAAGACTCATATTTTCTCAAACAATGTTTGATAATTTCGTATGAAATCTATAACCTAAAATTAAATTAAAGCCCAAAAGCCACTAGTTGCGCATTGTTCATCATTCTTAGCCAACTTAATTTTTTTTTTTTTTGGAGCAAACTGTAAGTCCAAATTAAGTTCCGTTAAAATCCTACGATTCCATAATACCATAAACTATCATTTTTATATATATTTGTAACTCAGTGACTCCTTAATTGAACTTTATAGTTCAAAATTCATAAAACTCCCAATTTGTGTCCTCACCCCAAATGTCACTCCAATTAGATGAACAAAAGGTGTGAGGAATTACACAAAGTTGCGATACATAGTTGAATAGGCCCGGTGAGACATCCGTGGCGCAAAATCCTCATCTTCTCTTTCCCTTTCTTCCTTTTCTCTCTTCTTTCCTCCTTTTATTTTCTCTCTCTTATTCTCTCTTTCTCGAGTGTGCTCTTAGCTGCGCTCTCCTTTTCCCTTTTTATTTCATTTTTTCCTTTTCTTTTTTTTTTGGCCCCACACATGTCGACCAAGCAAAATGAAAATGCAACTTTTGCACATAATCCAAGGAATCATTAAGCAATATGAGGTGTCGTAAGAAGATATGATGCTGCCAAGCTAAAGTGACATCTTGTATTAATAATCTCTTGGATAAATTACAATCAATAAATATTTTCAAATGAGGAAATTATCTAAAATGACATAAATTTATAGCACTTTTACCAATCCAAACTTAAATATTTTAATGGTTTCAATTGAGTTTTAAACATTTTTATATTTTAATAATTGAGTCTATTTAAGTGATTTTTGCCAAAAATGACTATTGTAAACGTTGACCATTTTACTTAATATGGTAGGCACTAAAGTAGACAATTTTTAATAATATTTTTAAAAAATTTCAAATTTTTTGGAGGGAAAATCTCAAATAAGGACCCAAAGTGCATTCCTTTTCTTAAAAGAGGACTTGGAGTAAAGTCTTTCTCAAATAAGAACTCAAAGTGGTCATTTAGTCTCAAAGAAGGACCCCACTCGCCGGCCGGTGAACAGATGCATTTCCGATTTATATTCCGGTAGCTTGATCATGGGTATTTTTGTCCATTTATTTTTAAAAAAATTTCAGTTGTCTTGTTCTTTTACCTATTTATTTTATTTTGGGTCAATGGTTGCACTGTTCATCATCTTCGTCATCCCATGTTAGTCTTCTTCTCAAGACCATCGAACTTGGGAAGGGCCGGCGAGCGCTGGCCATTGGTGAGGGCCGGCGAGGGCGTGGCCTTGGCGATGGCTGGCGCTTGCAAAGATTGGCAGGATTTCCCCGCCATTGTAGTTGACGACAAGGAAGTCTGTCTTCATTTCTGATCACAAGGTCCAGCATCAAGACCCTACCAAGAACTGCTGCTGTCTTTTTTGCAGCTTCCCGAGACTCAAATGCAGCTGAACTTTCCATTAATGGAGAACCATGTACATAACTATTCAAAACAAACATCTACATCAATTTAAGCGGAAAAAAAAAATTTAATGTTGGAGGCATTTCGGAAAAATTTCATGTTATCTCATGCTCTCTCTTATGGTCATGGAAGGATCAAAGAAGCACATTGTACAACTGCTGTGGTATGATGGAGACCATAATCTAGTGTGATAAGATAATGAAGAACCAAAACAACTGAGACTCATATGATAAAACAAAAACTCAATCTACCAAAATATCCAATATTGTGAGGTAAGCCAATCAAAGAATATTCCATGGAACAGCATGGAGGAACCTGATTAAAGATTCAAATTCAGTGTAAGGCACACCTCATCAGAAGAAGGCATCGACCGAGCTCAAGAGCTTCCAAGAGTTCTGCACATGTCACTTCACCAATATCATCTCCCTTTGAAATTGCTGCCATTTTTGCTTGCTTTGCAGCTTCCCTTATTTGAAGCCATTCGGGGCTAGAATTATGAATGACTTTGGCCTGCAATACTACAACATGTTAAAATTCTGGCAAGAACAAAGGTTGTAACAGATAAAGCTGCCTAGATTGGAAGAGATAGTATCATTGCCTAGGAGTATGTTTTATCCTACAAAACAACCTGAGGAGTTTGGATGCCCAACCACTTCGCAAATTCATAGCCTAGGCGTTCAGATTGTGTGGCCATCCTAGATGATGATATCTTTATGACAGCAACAGCTTCCTTCAGAAATGCATCTCCAATACTAGGAAGATTAAATAGCCCAAAGAAGACAACTCCCCCCGAATTGACAGTCACCTGCCACAACAAGTGTTAACTTTTGAGAATGACATACAATTAAGCAAGGTAGCAGGTTAATTTTTACAAAGAGAAAAGAAGGAACTGTTCATTGTGAAAAGGCTCAAACAACTTCTCCTAAACACAAATAAATTTCCCAGTTCCGCCTTGCTTATCATCAACTGGATTGACTAGAGGATTTATTTAAAACAAAGGCAGGAAGAAGGCATGGATGCATGCATAATTCATCATATAAGAAACAAACAGAGGAACTTTGTAGTTCCACTAATGTATCCCATGGATGCAATTCACATATCTCTTAAAAGGGCACTCCAGTATGAAAGGTCTATGAAGAAAGACATGACTGTGTCTTGGAAATTGGTAGAAGAGCATTGAAGACAGTAAGTTGAAATTCTACCATTGAAAAACACTACTCATAGAGAGCAACACAACTTGTACTTATCATGTGCTTTAGACAGTAACCAATCAAAGTGAGAAGTGCAGACGATCCTTAATCTAATCACCAACCTTTTGTCCATTGGAAATTGATAATGGATCCTTACTGTGAAATTAACCACAGACCATGTGAAAACTGTCCAACTTTATTTATTCCAACCATCTCACCCTGAAGACATTACACAATTCCATGATCACCAAAAGTTGGGGAAAAAGTTGCATTCTTCATAAGTGATTATTGCAACAAAGCAACTTTCATAGCATGGTAGAACCATTCTCAACAACTCATATCTTTCAAACCCAAAAATCAAGTAACTCATGCATTTAGTTTAAATGTGGGCAAGTCTTCGTAATCATCCTGTCATGAGTACGATATTGATATTGCAACTAAGATAACATCCACTATACTGTAACAAAACATCCCTCGCCGGCCTTGGGCGAGGGCTCGCCCATCAAGTCTATCCAATGGCAGTGAGCTGCTGCTGGAGATCCTGGGGCCCGGCATCGTCGACGGCCTCTTCCTCCCCATGCTTGGCGCCCTCCCCAACGCCATGCTCATCCTCAGTCCATTTTCTCTCTCCTGATTAAAATCTCATTTTCGTATGCCCTCACATTTCTCTCAAAAAATTTCATCTCTCTTTCGTTAGCCTAATTCCAGGGATGTTAGAAGAACGTCCACGGTAGAACACAACTCAAAACTTTTGCATATGTTAGCTGTAATTCCTTCCTCTCGACAATGCTCGATGGAGACGATATCGATTGAGCTTAGCTAGTCATAGTCCAGGTGACAGTAGAATCCCTACGAGGGGCGACCTTCCCCGCCTCCGCCCGCGGTTAGATGAACCGGCCAATGATAAGGGCTGGCAAGGGCCTACAAGCCCTCGCTCGCATCCAGCGAGGGCTTGACGGCCCTCACCAGCCACTGCCGAGGCCACCCTCACTAGATCTGGCGAGGGTCGGCCTACAAGCCCTTGCCCACTACTGGCGATGGGCGTCCAGCCATCGCCGTCCCTCACCAACGGCCGTCGCTCGTTGGTCCTTCCCAAGTTCGATGGTCTTGAGAAGAAGGCAAAAGTGGGATGAAGAAGATAATGAACAGTGCAACCATTGACACCAAAAAAAAAAAAAAAAGACAACCAAATTTTTTAAAAAGAAATGGACAAAAGTACCCTTAATCATGTTACTAGAATATGAATCGGAAATGCATCTATTTATCGGCTGGCGAGTGAGGTCCTTTTTTGAAACTAAATGACTATTTTGGATTCTTATTTGAGATAAATTTCACTTCAGGTCATTTTTTGAGAAATTGAAGGCACTTTGGATCCTTATTTAAGATTTTCCCTTTTTTGGATTACTTTTTGAATTTTTTCTTTTATGCTCTCTCTTTTATTTTTTTACAACTCTAACTGGTAAGGGCTGGATGACCTCACCTTGATCTTGGTGAGAGCGTAGAGGCCCTTGCCTTTGGCTCGCAAGGGTTGCGATGCCCCCTCCCCCCAACAAAAAAGAAAAAAGAAAAAGCCTAGGCAAGGGTTTGGCCCTGTGGATTGTGATGGTTGACTGATGACCTCGCCAACTAGAGTTCTAAAAAAAGAAAAGAAAAGAAGATGAATAAAAAAGAAAAATTAAAATAAGTTAATAAAAATCAAGAAAATACTAAAATATTATTAAAAATTATCTACGTTAACGCTAACTATGTCACATAAAATAATTGACATCCATGTTAGTGATTTCTAGCTAAATTGGCCGGATGCACTTGATAGGCAAAACGGGAAAATGTTGAAAACTCAATTGACACAATGTAAAAGCTTATGATTGAGTTGATAAAAATTCAATAGATTTGGAACTTTTTAGACAACTTTCCCTTTCAAATGTCCCAATAAAACAAACTTTCTATCGCAAGTCTAGTACTTAGAATTTCATTCTTGTTGCAGCAATCTTAATTTAATGAGTCGGTCAATTGAAAAAACCAAAAAATGGACCGACGCAAATAACATTTATTGAAGAGTCAAATGCACCACTTATGGGAGACGTACCGGTCGTGATGTCATTGCTTAAATACCTAAGTTTTATATCAATAAATGAAATATTTAGATCTAAAAATTAGATATGCTTGACAGGAAGACTATACTGCGGTCAAACTATAAATAAAATTGCATATGGGAACACGGGGGTTCGAATTGGTCTTTTCTCACCTAACCCATAAAATATGTTGGTAAACTGTAATGTATTGCGGCTATAGTCGGATGCACCACGAGAGTAAAAGACCTACCTACTTTTCATAATACACAGGATGGAATGTCAACAAATTCAATTCATGAAATTTACGCGTATAAGAAAAAGGGTGTCGTGACCAAATTTTCGGGTGTGAACCACCTAGGGTTTGGCTAATGGATTGTTAAACCTAGACTTAACTCGAGCTCTGCCAAACCCATACCAATTCGCGATTTTCGGTTCAAGTTCTTAATATGCAATTTTTTTTAATTAGGGGTCGCCACGAATCTATTTTTTGGTGGGTCGATTAGAAACCCAAGTAAAGTAACTTTACTTTACTCCTATGAACCAGAGATTTATGAGTTCGGGGACTTGGTTACGCTAGATTTCTCTAACGCCCTTTCGGTACCTTTCTTTTTTATTTTGAAAAAATTGTTTGGCAAGCAACTTGAATTAATTTTAATTCCCTAACATGTGAGGTGACCATGCAGGTGCGCAAACCACCAACTTAACACTCAAGAAAGCAAATGAATAAATTGCAGGACTTACCTCATAGCAACGAAAGCATCTGCAATATTAAATTAAAATCCACATCAACAACCCTAGATATGGTTTCTAATTAACTCGCAATTTTTTTTAATTTTTACTTAATTAATGAAAATCATGCAATATGCAATGCAATATTAACTAAATGACCTACTTCTAATGACATGTAATTTCTAATTAAATGGGCCTAGCAAAAATACTAAATGACATACATCTCAATGAATCTAACCCTAATGACATGCATATGACATTTTTTCTTTTTCTAAAAGAATGCATTTTATCATAAATAATAAAACTAATTTAACCTATGATATTTTTTGTATTTTTCATGAAATTCGAAATTTGGTGAAATATGAAAATTACCTAATTAGATTAAGATTCTATTTAATTTATATTAGGAATTAGGTTGAGCCAAATCCTAATTTAAACTAAAATATTATCTTAACCTAAATAATCCTAAAATGCAATATATCTAAAAAAAAAAACCTAAACTTATAATAAATTAAGAAATTATCTAAAATTAAACTAAGTGCAATTTTTATCATAATATGCAATGATGTGCAAAATATGTCATAACTCTACATGACATATGCATGATGATTTTTTGTTTTCTTTCCTTTTTTTTAAATTTCGAAATTAATAATTGCCAAATAATTGAACATGCAATCCAAGTTAAAAAAGAACTAGCAACCTAAATTAATTGATTTGATTTTTTTTATTTTTGAAAATTCGAAATAAAATTCCTATTATGAGCATGCAAACCCTAAAACTACATTTTTTTTTTTTTTTAAAGAAAACTAATCTAAGTAACACCACAGCAAATCAAGCAATATTGATACCCAAATTGACGAACCATATCTCGCGCATGAGATCGGGTTGGCCAATTTCACATAAATCACGAATTGGATCTCGGGCGGGAGATTGGATTAGCGATTTTTTTAAGTAATTGCGAGTTGGATTTTGAGCGCGAAAATCGAACTAACAATCACTAATTTTAAGGCAATTTCATGTCGGACAATTCATCATTGCATCAAGGAATAATTATACTAAAAAAGAGCAAATAAAATAAAATAACAAAAATAAAATAAGATAAATAAGTAAAAGAAAAATTACCTAATTTTTCTTCGGTTTTTTTTTTAAGCAAAGCGGCAACGTGATGGACGCCCCGGTGAGGGGAGTTTCATCGTCGGTCGCCGGTTGTCGGAGCTCTAGCAAAAGGGATCCAGCAGCAAGCGGATCAGCGGCGAGCTGTGACATCTCGAGGAGCAACAGCAAGAGGCCTCGCTCAGGCTGAGGCAGAGAGTGGAGCGCCTCGGCTCGGCCTCAGGCAGAGGCGTCGGATCGCCTGCAAGTCGCTGACCGAAGTAGCACCGAAGGAGATCTGCAAGCACAGACAAGACAGCAGCGTTGTCGGAGCGGAGGGGCTGTGATCCAACTCAAGTCAGGTTCCGGGGGGAGGTGCAGCGACGGCAGGCACTAGGAAGAGGCAGCAGGAGGCTCGCGGGCCGGTGGGACGGACTCTGTCGATCGGTGATCGGGGCGGCACAGCGGTGTCGAGACAGGAGCACTGGAGCTTCGGACTTGTAGGCGGAGAGATCCTGGCGTCTGGACCACGGATCTGCCGCGGCGGTGGCTCCACGAGCGGATCGGGGACGGGTGACGCACAATGGTGCTCTATGTTGGGGTGACGCGGGTCGTCAGGGCTCGCGGACGAAGACTGGCAGCTGCGATGGCACGGAGGAGGGCGGCTCGGACAAGGGGCGGCATCGCGGGCTTCAGGCAGACTGGCGGGCGGCTCGGATTCCAGCGCCGGCGCGACGTCGACAGGGACGGGGGTTTCGCCGAGGAAGATGAAGCCCCTTTTCTTTTTTCTTTTTTTCACTTTTTTTCTCTCTCTTACCTCACTTTTCACATTTTGCTTTTTGTGCTTTTTTTTACGGAAAAGGAACCCCCCCTCCAATTACCGTTTACGTGACCCCTTTTATAAGCCAAAAAATTGTATCTTGGGGGTATATTTCATTTCTAATTTTTCTTGAGCATGATACCCCTAAATATATTGCTGAAATATTTTTCGCATATTCCATCAAGAAAATTCCCCTTTTGTGCAAAAGTGCATCTCCCAGTGTATATTACCCAAATATAACAAAAAAAAAAAATTTCCTAAACTATATGCCATGTGTTATGATTTTTTATTTTTTATTTAGCAAAAAAAATTAACCCCAAAAATTTAGGTGTCAACAAAGGGTAAATAGATGATAAGATGAAAGTGGTTAACTATATAAAAATCATTCAACTAGTGGAACCAATTTGACTAAGTAGATAATTGGAGACAAATTCTCATTATTATCTTGGCAGCTATAAACATTCCGTGTATCTTATATATCTGTTTAAATCAAACTGCTGACATGGAGTTCACCTAAAATCACGCCTAAAATGACCAAGTACAACACGAATTCTGTAAGAGCAAGCTGTTCTAGCTGCGCTTATCTTAACACAAGTAGTGTCGGACATGAGTTTTTGTGAGTAACCTTCACTTCCAACATCCTATGAATCTGGATGTAATCCCAAGCAATGAAGCCATATAAATCCTAAATAATCTAAGGAAGAAGTAAATCATGATAATGTAATTTGATGATTTGAAAACCATGACAAACACAAAAAGTAATGTGCAGGGCACACTGATCTCCCATTTTCTAAGGCTACCGTGGGTATAGCTCAGTCATAGAAGCCTCATTTTCCGAGAATTGGTTCGATTTGCTTCTTGATTCCTCGACCTCAGACACTCTCAAATTGTAATCTTGCATGGATGGCATATCAGATTCGACGCCGCTGTGTAAGTAGAATGCAGGTCTCGATGGTGCTTGGAGAGTGATCAAGTCGCTGTTAAGCATGAGAAGGACTGATGCCATTGTTGGCCGTTTAATCATATTTTCTTGGACACATAGTAGACCAATGTGGATGCACCTCGCTATTTCAATACTTGAACCAGAAATTATAGAGGGATCGATAATGTTTGATAATGATCCTTCCCTCCAATTCTTCCATATCTGCAAACATTTGACAAACATTGAGCAGATTGATCTCTAGAATATTATGTGAAATGAGAAGGTATGTTCTTATACTCACATAGCTTATAAGGACTTCCATGTCATCGCCCGTGCGGAAAACAGTGTTCCTTTGACCACTCACAATCTGTAAAACTAGCACTCCAAAACTGAACACATCTGACTTGATCGAGAAAGTTCCGTGCATCGCATACTCCGGCGCCATATATCCACTGTCCATCAAAATAAGTCCACCTTATTAGCTCTAAAGTTTGCTTTTCTCTTTTGATAAGCACGCTTGAGGAAATTGTGTCACTTACTAGGTCCCCACGATTCGGTTTGTGTTGGCCCGAGTTTGATCCAACTCAAATAGCCTCGCCATACCAAAATCCGATATCTTTGGATTCATTTTTGCGTCTAACAAAACATTGCTAGCTTTGAGGTCCCGATGGATGATACGAAGTCGAGATTCTTCATGTAGATAAAGCATCCCTCGGGCAATGCCCATTATTATCTTGTGACGCGTATCCCAGTTGAGATTTGCACGCTTCATGGGATCTACGCATTTTGGTGGAATCGCATTCTATAAGACGTCTATTAATCATTTTGTAACGATATGATTTCATGAATGACAACCTAAGAAACATACCAAATATGAACCGATCAAGGCTCGAATTGGGCACAAACTCATAAATGAGAAGCTGTTCAACTCCTTCCAGACAGAAACCTAGGAGCCTGACCAAGTTCCTATGTTGTAGCTTGGCTAGTAACATGAACTCGTTCTTGAACTCAACTTCCCCTTGGCTAGAATTCTGTGATAGCCGTTTTGCCGCGATTTCTTGTCCATTGGAGAGCTGACCCTGAAATTTCACCAAATTAGATCTTTGTGAGTATCAATTGGTACATTGAAGTTTTTCTAGGAGTGTCAGATTGATATCATCTTTGACTATTTGGTTGCTTGAATTTTGAATACAAGAGTAGAGGATGTGCTTGGTTAATTATTACCCGGTAGACAGCACCAAAACCGCCTTGTCCAAGCATCATGGAATCAGAGAAGTTATCCGTTGCCGCTCTGATAATGTTGAAATCAAATTGCAGTGACTCGGCCGTGCTAATTTCATGCGCAACTTCACCTAGAAAGACAAAAACGCTGTCATTCAGAGATCATTATCTTTTCATAGTTTTCATAATGAAAGTTTCACAAACTTTTAGTAAATGTAAACCCTAAACCTTTTAACCTTTATAAAGATTTTGGCCTAATTGTCGAAAGCGATGCAGCTCTTGGTACTTTGTAGGTGCAAAAGCATAGTCATTAGTCAACTTAATTATTTTCATAATCTTTTTTAACCTCATGAACAGTCGTTGTTCCAATGCAAAAGGATAAACACTCGCCTTCAACACTTTCTCTGGGCTGCTTCTTCTTCCTTTTCACATTCAGGAGGACGATGACAATGCTGATGACAAGTAGTGCAGAAATACTTGTGATGACCACAATAATCACAGTCCTCGTCGAATTGCTCTTTCCAACTGCAAGAGCAAAGGCATGTTACGTTTATGATCATTGCTTGCTGCTTACTATGTGAAAGATACATCACGCGATTCTCCGATAACTCAGGGGAAAGTGTTTCGGATTTCTGGATTTTGTCATCCTACCAATTTTCATTTAATAAGATTCAGAATATATCACATTTCCCTAAAATTTTAAGTTTTCGCGCATGTCTTTTTGACCTCAATTTCATTACTTTCATCAATTTCTTATGAAAATCAGGGTAAAGATGGTAAAATGGTTTACAGAAACAGAGTGGAACAAGGAACATCCAATGCAAGTTTGCAAAATTTTTGCAGGGTTATTAGAAGCTCCCAATGTGCACATATAGGACCAATATATACATGCGGAGCACGGCTATGGATCGTAACCCTAGCTCGGTTTAGATCTCTGTCTCTCCCTTAGATGACATGACTGTGATAGTTGACTAGTATCCAAGTAGATGCATCAATGATTAAACATATATTCTTCTGCCAAAAATATGGATCAACCCGTACCTTCTGCCAAAAAGCATTTAAAAATTACATGATCTACTGAGCATATATTAATAAAAAGAATCTTGTGGTTTAACAGAGCATGTAGATTAAGCTTATATGAAGAATTTGATTGGGTGAATCTCACGCGAATCCTGCATATTTTTATAGAAAAGAAAAGACTGAAACGCCGTGTACGTAACTCCCGAACAAGAGCCAACTTACGTGGTGGTGGAGGCATTGCATCTCCCCCCTGCGATGGTGGTGGAGGCAGCGGAGGTGGCTCACTTACTGGGTCGAAGAACCGATGATTGGTCTCGTACAGGATCAGGCAACTTGGCACCATGAACCGTCCTCCTGAGTTCCTGAGACAGCAGTACCTGATCTCGTCGACGCCTACAACCAAGCAGTCGCTGCATTGCTGCTCCGTCAAGTCTGGTGTGCACTGCACCAACGCATAGATCATGTCTGGCCCCACTGATTCGTTCCCTGATGCGTACTTTCTCAATGAGCCACCACGCGCCGCCTCAGCCAACAGACCGTTCAGGAGCTTCATCCTTGCTGCGTCGTATGTGTCTGGGCTCGAGACGTTGTCAGTGGTGCTTGCCAGGTAGGAGGGTCGTGTCACGACTACACCAAAGAAGGAGGCGTCCGAGTACCGAATGATGCAGCTCCCGCTGTAGAGGAGTGCCTCCTTTTGTAGGGGGCAGAGGCGGCGCATGTCGGAGGCCAAGACATCGAGGCAGGCACGGCAGCTCAAGGCGGTTAAGTCACTGCGGCAGAGGCCAAAGAGATGGAGGGTTTGGGAGGCGCCGGAGATGGCAGCAGAGGCATTGAAGAAGCCGTAGGAGAGGGACAAGGAGTTGGTGGTGGAGATGGAGGAGACGAGGGTGGTGAGGGTGGTTTGGTAGGTGCTGTTGGCAGTGAAGTTGCCGGTCGAACCACAGTAGGCCGCCGGGAATTGGGCGTTTATGGTGGAAGCAAACATGAGAAGAAGCAAGAGGAGGAGATTTGGAGGATCCATTTTTTTCTCTTTGGGTGTCTCGGGTGTCTCTTTGATAGACCCGACATAAACGAAGGGTTTAATCTTAAGAAATTAAATATGCTGAAATATCTAATGAAAACTTATCACGTCATCAGTTGCTCAGCCAAAAAAAATATACACACCCCCCACATCAAAGAGAGACCCGAGACACTCAAAAAGAAAAGGAAAAAAAAAAAAAAATAGAGAGAAGAAAAATGGATCCTCCAGACTGTTGCAGAGTGGTTGCAGAGTTGTCGTGTTTCTCATGGGGCAATGTTCGTGTCTCGAATAAATATTGACTCCTTTTACTGCGAGTATAAAAAGACGACCGGCGATTTCCAAGCAATGAGAAATGGAGTCTCGACATAAAATATTTCGGAAATGAGAAAGAAAGAACTTGCAAACTGATCTATTGCTAATGAAGAGATGAACTGTACTTTGATCTCCTAAGCGGAAGATTGACTCCAGATTTCGATTTCGGATTGACTATTAACCACTAATGATAAAAGTTCAGGGTTAAGGTACCGCTATATATGTAATCTTTAAGATGCGGATTTGTTTTGCGTCTAAGTATGATTTTTCCATATATTTAAGGGATAAATGCTATAGAAATCCTAAAACTTGTCACGAAAATGCAATTAAGTTCTAAAACTTGCAAAAATTGCAATCAAGTCCTAAAACTTGTCAAATTATTTCAATCGAGTCTTAAAATTAACACCGTTAGCCCTTTTAACAGAAAATGCTGACGTGGCTTTTTTAAATAATTTTTCTTTTTTTCAAATGGCTTTTTTAATTATTTTTTATTCATTTAAAAAATAAAATTTAAAAAATAAAAAGAAAAGAAAATATTTTTTAAAATTGTTAAAAAAGAAAAAAGAAAATAAAGCAGCTCCTCCCCTATCGCCACCGATCGCCAGAGGGGCCAACGACCGTCGCCGGCCCTGGGCGCGGGTGGCCGGCCCTCGCCTGGCTTGGGCGAGGGTTTGGGACCCTCGCCAAGCTCAGGCGAGGGTGCCCAGATCTGGGCACGCCGGCCCTCACGGGGGGCCGGCGGCCGTCGCCCGGCTTGGGCAAGTTGTCGCCGGCCCTCGCGGGGGACCGGCGACCGTTGCCCGCCTTGGGCGATGCCTCGTCGGCCCTCGCTCGGGGCCGGCGAGGCTCACCAGATCTTGGTGAGGGCCAGCGATGACTCGCCCAAGCCGGGCGACAGCTGCCGGCCCCCCGCGAGGGCCAGTGTGCCTAGATCTAGGCATCCTCGCCCGAGCTTGGTGAGGGTCACCGGCCCTCGCCTGGGGCCGGCAAGGCCTCGCCTTGGCCAGGCGAGGGCCAGCCACCCGCGCCTAGGGCTAGTGACGGTCGTTGGCCCCTCGGCGAGGTTGCCTTTTTTTTTTTTTTGAACTGTTTTTTCTTTTTTAAATAAATTTTCACTTTTCTTTTTTAATTTTTAAATCTAATTTAAATAAAAAAATTTAAAAAGCCACATGGAAAATAAAAATTAATTTTTAAAAGCCACGTTAGCATTTTCCATTAAAAAATTCAACGGTGTTAACTTTAGGATTCGATTGAAACAATTTGATAAGTTTTAGGATTTAATTGCACTTTTTGCAAGTTTTAGGACTCAATTGCATTTTCGTGACAAGTTTTAGGACTTCTGTAACGCTTATCCTTTATTTAATGGAGGTCATAGATCCTATGAAATTATTTTTCAAGTTTGAGCTGTGTACACTAGTCTCACTTTGTAATTTGAATCAAATCTGGATTATGGGGGCGGCCAGAGGCGGCGAATGTGAGAGGCCAAGACATTGACACAGGTGCGACAGCTCACAGCGATCAAGTCACCGTGGTAGAGGCCATAATCATGGAGGGTTTGGGAGGTGCCAGAGATGGCAACTGAGGCATTGAAGAAGCCTTAGGAGAGGGACGAGGAGTTGGTGGTGGAGATGGAGGAGAGGAGGCTTGTGAGGGCGCTTTGGTAGGTGCCGTTGGCGGTGAATTTGCCGATCGAACCACAGTAGGTCGCTGGAAATTGGGCGTTTATGATGGAAGTAAGTAGGATAAGAAGCAAGAGAAGGAGATTTGGAGGATCCATTTTTTTTTTTTTCGGTGTTTCAGATCTCTCTTTGATGTAAGGATTACTCAATAGGCTCGAGCCCTAGATAATATAAATACCATGATGGATAGGGTGCATAATAAAACGTGTTGATTAATTTTATATAGGGGCAGTCATCATGCGTGGCACGCGAGGCCTTATACATTTTAAGTTTCGGTGCATATTATTCTACAAGATATTTAAAAAATCTTTTGTACTTTTCTATTTGGATCGACATCTTAGTTAAATGTTTAAAAGTTGTAAAGACCTTAAGTTTTAAATTTACATTGATATAAGAATTCGTTCGAAATCACAAAAACTTACATCTTGCAAAATCTGAAAGAATCAAAGGCTAGAGCTATCACCCACCTCACTAATTTTGGCCTAAAAGATCCATTACCGGGTTGGGTGGAATTGAAAAGGGTAGCCATAATACCATTCTAAAGAGCATTTAATGACCTAAATAATTTGAATTTAGTTAATATGAAACCACACCAAATAAACGAAGACTTTAATTTTAAGAAAGTATTTGACTAAAAAAAAACTTAAGAAAGTAAATTCGTTGAAATATATAATAAGAATTTACCAAGTCATCAATGCCTCAGCGAAAATAAAAAACAAAAATGACATCAACACGGATTGCCAAAGTTTTGCAACTTTCAAAATGGATTGCCAAAGTTTTGCAACACGACAGAGCTGTTGTGTTTCTCAATGGGCAAAGGGAGTCTCGGAAAAGCAATGACTCCTCCTTTCGGAAAAGCAATGACTCCTTTTTTCTGAATTCGTCTTTTGCTAGTATAAAAGAAAAGCAAAGGAAACCGGCTATTTCCGAGCAACGTGGGATTCGAGTCTCAAAGAAGCATTGACTCCTTTCACTTAATAGAAAAGCGAAGAGAATGACGATATCCAACCAAAGTGGAATCTTTGTTAAAGGTGATGTTTTCTCGATAGATGATGGCAAGGAAATATACTCATCTTCTTGTGATTTTAGTTTCCTGTTTTATTGAGAGCACTTCAAAGGTAAAATCTTGACTGTATCAATTTGATGTGGAAGAATATGTCCTTAAAGATCAAACTGATCTGAACTTCACCTAACCTACTGTATAAAAAAAAGTTGAAAAATAATGTTGACACAACATTTTTTATCACTTCATTCGGTTAGAGACAACTTCCACTTAAATTTCTTGTTCCGTACTTTTGTAAATGGAACCCTCGTGCGCAGTGCTAGTGGGAATGGGTGAATCTAATATTGTAAACCAAGGACAACCAAAAAGTCTCTTCAGCAGTAATTCAACCTAATATTGACAATTTTCCTCGAAAATCATTGATATTACAATCTTCCATATAGAAGGGCCGACGATAATTGGACCACATATTAACGATTTTTGGCAAATATTGATCAGAATGCCTACATTAAAATTTTGCACAAAGATTTGAAACTAAATTAACAAAATTAAAAAAAAATTATGACTAAATTAACATCCATACAATAAGTTTAGGACATATTGAATTAATTACATTATTGATGCTTATATCTATGAATTTTCCAGCAAATAATTGCAATACATGATGCTTTGGTAAATTAAAATGATTCATAACATTGGTTTATAAAGTAAGCTAGCATACTTTTGTAAGGTATTGAGTATACTTTGTTTACCAAACGAAAAACCCTTAGAGACTAAATATTGTAATTCATAGTTCCGAATAAATTAATACGACTTATTGAGGTTTAGACTAAAACAATTTGCTATCACAACTGCCATATCTTGGCAAAAAAACACTTCAAGTGCCATAACTTGGCACAAATGGATACTTAAGTGCTATAATTTACGAAACGTATACTTAAGTGCCACATTTGAAGAAAAACAGATCACTTAAGTGCCACTCCGGCCAAAGTCTGGCCAAAACGTCGACGTGGCATTTTTCCAGCAAAGTGAGCCTAAAATGACGCCGTTTTGCATGCTGACGTGGCCAGATAATGCAAAAACGGCGTCGTTTTGGGTTGACGTGGTAAAAAAATAATATAAAAATTAATTAAATTAAATTTAGTTAAAATATTAAAAAATAATAATTTTAAAATTAAATTTAGTTAAAATATTAAAAAAAATTAAAAAAATTTAAAAAGGGAGGGAGGCGGTTGAGGGATTAGCCCTCGGCTGCCCGGCCCGCTGGGAAGGGTCGGCGACGTCGGGGGGAGGGTCGGCTGAGGTCGCTGACCCCGATCGATCAGCGGCCTCGCCTAGATCTAGGGCGAGGGCTAGATCGAGGCAAGGGTCGCAGCCCTCGCCTACATTTGGCTAGGGTCAACGGCCCTCGCCGGATTTGGGCGAGGGCCAAGACCCTCCCCAGATCTGTGGCCAGTGGCGAGGGCTTGCGGCCCTTGCCCAGATCCAGTGAGGGTCGGTGGCCCTCGCCTAGCTGAGCCAAGGGCCACCGCTCGCCGGGGGTCAGCCGGCAACCCTCGCCGGATCTGGGGTGAGGGCTCGCGAGCCCTCGTCGCAGGTCGGCCGGGGTCGCCGGCCCCTGGCTAGGGCTCGACGACCCCAAAATGACTCTCCCCCCCCTCCGTCGCCGGCTCTTCTGGCGGCGACGGCGCCGAGGGCTAATCCTCGGCCGCCTCCCCCCCTTTCCTTTCTTATTTTTAAAAATGTTTTTAATTTTTTTTAATTTTAAATTTTAAAATTTTTAATATTTTAACTAAATTTAATTTTAATTTTAATTTAATTAATTTTTTTACCACGTTAGCCCAAAACGACGCCGTTTTTACATTATTTGGCCACGTCAGCGTGCAAAACGGCGTTGTTTTGGGCTCGCTTCACCGGAAAAATGCCACGTCGGCGTTTTTGCCAGATTGGCACTCAAGTGATCCCTTTTACTCCGATTTTGGCACTTAAATGTACCTTTCGTAAGTTATGGCACTTAAGTGTCCCTTTCTGTTACATTATGGCACTCCAGGGGTCCGCATGTCGCCATATCTTTTGTCTCTTTCAATTGGTTCAAATATTTAATTGAAAGAAAGGCAGAAATGGTCCAAACAAGACTTAAAAAGAGAGAGAGAGAGAGAAGTAAAAAATGTCAACATGTAAAATATATTCAACATTGTATTCAAATAATTTAAGCTTGAGTATAGGATTACGTACTCAATTTCCGGTCATATGAATGAACAAAATGCTTTATAAGATTGAAGTTAACTTCCATATTGTTGTGACCTTGTTCCCAGAGACAAACCACCAAAAGGAAAAGCTAATGGATTACTAAGCTTACACTTCACAGACTCTTGATTATCCAATGAATGATCGATGAATCATTCAATTCTTTTAAAATGGACATTTGTTTACATCAAAAAATGACTAACTTTTGATTATTATTGACATGCGAGACTTAATCAATGAAAGCAGAATTTGGTCATTTATTAATAGAATTATCGATCACTTGAAGAATTGACAACTTAAAGAATCAATAGCTCCAAGGAGTTGACAAAAGGTAGAGTAGACAATTTCGGATGCAACTGTAAAAAAAGTAATTGTCAACATAGTGGAACAAAGCAATCGTCAAAATGGTGAGGTCGAACAAACCGTCAAGATGGAGTAGATGAAACCATCAAGCTAGTAGAGTTAATAAAACTATCAATGTAATTGTCGATTATCGTAGTCTTTGGAAAGCCCCCCACGCCCACCCCCTCCCCCAAACAACACACAAGACCTGTTATTTGTTAGTCATATTTTGAATTCTTCAATGTAGTTATGGTTGTTGTTCCCAAATACTTTATCGTTGATTATATTTTGGCGTGTATCTTAGTTGTAGTTTTCAAATATTTGCCGTTGATTAAATTTTGACGTTACATAATTATGTTCTTTAGTTTTGATGTCGATTAAATTTCTATAAAATTTATGTCCTTTCAGTTATGTTTGAAGTGAAATTACTAGTTTCCTTATGTAATTGTTTTATTTTCTGTTTGAAATTGCGGAACCTACCTCCTTTAGTCAAAATCGAAGAACAACTTTTGGTGTAAGGTATTCTGTCACAGACACAAATTTCGGCAAAACACCCATGACCAAAATTTTCAAAGATATTGACTTTATTAATTCTAAATTTGATCAAGAATCAATCTTTCCTAATTTAGCAATCCTCATGTGCTTTTCACATATCATATTCAGCTATAAGAGATATCGAATGGGTTTGGCCTAATTTTATGCTCCCGCAGGCTTAACCTAATTAACCTCAGAGCCTCCCTACTTAATTTAGTCCAATTATAATACAATCTATGTGGGCTTAAGTAAAATGCTCTTGACATCTAGATGCAATTTAATATGTTTTTGTTTAGGTAGGGATCAACCCCTAATTTTCTATGTAATGGATGACTAAATAGATCACTTAAAATTAGATGCCAATACTTATCATTGAATAAGGACTTTTAATTGCTCTTGAAGCATGTAATTCCTTCTACCCTGATGGATAAGAACGTTATGCACTAAATATATTTAAAGATTTCTTTCACAGGTAACCACCACGATGGGGTCATGTCTTCCAGCCTATGGTTCTTCTTCTTTAGATATCTGAAGGATGGCGTCGATCAACCGAAATGATTGTGGTTGCCAACCCAAATTGCATGCTTGGGCGGCCTGAGATCACAACTGTCGAGTCTCCTAAGCGCGAGTTCAGGTGATGCTCATGTGATATTATCCTGGCCTCACTATTCTTATTCGACATTCAACCACCAACACTCGGTGATCACCGAACTCAAGTGGCCACCGTGTGGTGGTTGTTGGCCTCAGTGGGCCGCGACATAGTGGTCTGATCTCCATCACCTCTTTCTATCTATCAAGTCGATTACATGACCTTGTGTTCTTCCAAAGCTGAATAAAGTCGAGTGAGTTGGGCTATTTTGTTCTCAACCTCAAACGGAGACTTGGGAAAGAAAAGTCAAGGCTGAGAACTACCGTGGACTAGTTTGTTCCTCCACTGCTATCTTTCTTGGAAATTTCTTCATCCAAAAAGGGTACATCCTCGAACGACATCTATCACTTCACTCATCTTTCTGTGAATTACCAACTTTAGATTTGCCCTCACCTCCCAATACTTAAGTATTGGCCTACAGGTGTGTCACTTCTTCCTTTCCTTTTGCCATTCACCATTTTGATTAAACATCTTAGCCCCTTATTATATCTCCTTTGTCTAAAAAACTTAAACTATTAGTTGAAAACGTAATTCAGCATTCAAATATTCTAACACTTTTCTTCCTGTGTTGTCTTGATTTAGCCTAAGATTAAGTGCGAAAATATATAGTAAGAAAAACAAATAAGAGGTCCGTAAAGATTTGAATTTAAGAATTCATGCTCTGTTCCATGTAGAATTTATGAAACCATTGCCAAGCGGAGTTTAACATTTAAATATTCTAAAAGTCAAAATGAGATGTTAATGTTGTTTGTAATGAATTTGTATTTTCCATTTTAGTATATGTTCGATTGCCCTGAAATTGGCTGCATACCGCATTGTTAATATATATGCCCTTAATCGGAAAGCAGGCCTACTTTACAAAACAATAGAGAATTCCGTAATACCTTTGCACTCAATCAAAATAAAAGACAAATTAGCATCAGTAATATTAAATTGACATACTTTATTTTAGCATAATTTATTAATACTTATGTTAGTTTCGACCTTCAATACAACTATTGGAATAGATTTGAATCGTCATTATGACTCAGACTTATTTTAAGAATAAGTGAGAAGTTATTTCTTATTGAGTGTATACATACATACATACATACATACATATATATATAATCAAAAGTATCCTGATTATATTTAAGCTTTGACATGGCTTGTGCTTGTATAGTTTCGTTTGAAGTAAAGTTGTTGATTTCTTTATTTACCTATTATCATGTTCTGAGTCGCTATAGAACTTGTCTCCGTTGATTAAAAATCGAAAAACAACTTTGGATGAAAGGTATTTCAGCTCGGAAGAAATTCCAACGAAACAATAAGTCCATTTCAAACAAAATGTTACATTCATTTTGTTTATATTAGGGTTAAGGGATGCTTGATAGGTATGCGCATAATTAGGTAATCATCTATACTATCACATAATCATAGAATTCCTTCTATTTTAAGGGGATCACAATCCTTTTTCTTCCCGAAATACCCACAATATTTATTATAGAATTCTGTCAGTAGGGAAATGCATAAAATTATCACTTTTTTTTTTTAATCTCTCACGTTCTTCGATTTTAAAATTTTAAAATTTTCTATCTTATAAAAAACCTTATAAAAAAAAAAACCACCCATGGTGGCAGCGTAGTGGTTGAGCGCAGGTTCCTTTCGGGAGAGTTCTTGAATTCGAATCCCTGCGTCATCTGCCTTGGTTGAAAGGAACCCATGACTTACCCGGGGCAGCAAGGGTGGTGGTGACTCTACCCTCATCTAGGATTTACTCCCCCGCGGAGCAGCGCACGGAGGTTTCCTGGGTACGAAAAAAAAAAAAAAAACTTACCAAAAAAAGTTCACATTCATATGTATAATGTTTTTTTTTTCATATTGTATAAAAAATTTCTTTTTTTTATTTAATAATCACATATTTCACAATAAAACAATGATACAAAATCTTTCAAATGTTCATTCTTGCATACATACAACATGTGCGCACTTTTTCTAGTAGATATATAAATAGATAGATGAACTCTGTTATGTCGTAGCAATGTACAAAGACCCAGTTATCATGACCTCATTATCTAAAGACGTGTTAAACTCATTCAATGCACAAGTCTATAAAGGGATCAGCGTTCTTTATATTTGAAAAATTCCAATTTCATAGGTGATAATATCTATGATTGAAGAATAAATATTTGTACAGGCAGAAACTCACATAGATGACAAGATAAGGAAAATTTCTGAAATATTCATTGGACGGTAAGAAGGAAAATATCTAAATTTACCTGAAATTCCCTTAATTTCGATATATTATTATTAGAAATTTCACTTGAGGACGCAGCCGGGAGGAAGACGGTCCAACACGAGTCCCCTCCCATCTTGTCATTGTCTATTTTGCCCGGCAAGAAAATGATACTCCCCTCGTCGTTTTTTGCATGCGCGTGCAAGCAATATCTACACGCACTTGAAAAAGGAAGTTTTACATGTATGGCTAGGATTTGTCATAAGACCAACTTTCCAGCTCAAGGATAAAGATTGTGCACGGCAAAGCAAGTCAAGTTTCCCTTTATATCTCTATGATCAACTTTCCAGCTCATAGATAGAAACAAATCATCTAGCTCTCTTTAAGAATATTGAGATACATGATTTATCCCTTCTCATTACTGGTTGAAAGCCCAATGCTGTCCCAGTTACCTATCGAATGCGATAGGCTTGTTTTATCGAGGCACTAAGATTGCTGTCATGACTACTCTTTGTTCATTTCACATTGTCAAGATACTCATTCACGAGTCCAAGGAGGATGAAGGGAGAAAAAAAAAAGAAAAAAGAAAAGAAAAAATTACAAAAATTACAAAATTACAAAATTACCATTTCTGTGTCTAGCCTCCAAACGGCGTCCACATCAGAGCATTGCCTAGCCAAAATTGGTTATATGTTTATAAAATGTTTAGGACTAAATTGATACCAATGCAATATGTTTATGACTTTTTTAGTACTTTCCCCCTAATTTAAGAGGAATCGGGATAAAAGTTTGCATCTCAAATTTTTTTCTTACTTTTACTTTCTATTTTTCTTTGTAATTGTGTGGCAAATCCTAATAGTTCCTCCCAGCTCTGATCAAATACTTCCATGTTCTAAAAAATGTGATTCCGAGACTGACAATATTTTTAGAACGCTGTAATTTCATGGCAGCTATTTTGTAAGCACGTCAAAGTCAGATTCTACATTACATAACACGCATGTCCTATGAAATTTCAAGTTTCTTGTAATTTGTAAACAAAAACCTTTCTGGAAGTGTATTTTCTTCTCTCTTTTGTTCCAGTTACAGGCATACAGATCGGTTTTAATTCGCATATCAAGTTGTCAATCATGCACTGCCTCTGCTTTAGTGGTTTTGTACCTCCCAAGACTTTGTTCGTCTACTACGAACTACCGAGACTAGCAGATTTCTAGATTAGATAAATCAAAAGGACATATTTCCTGGAGGTCGTGAGTAGTTCTGTTTGCATCTAATGATCGTAAGTGTCATTGTAAGAGTCATGCTTTTTCTCATTTCCCTTTTGTCATATGCTGTAATTCCACTGCATGATTTCGAATTAACAATTTAAATTTCTGTTAAAAGAAACTATACGAACCACATTTAGTTCTTGATGAGATATTCCTTTTCGTTCGGAATAACTTCTGATGAACTTTCACAACGCTTTAGTACTTCCCCCCATGCACTTCGCTATCTTGTGCTCAGCAAATGAGGTTGACCCTTCGACTGAAGAAAAAAATGGGGTTAACCAGAAGAGGTCGTTTTGAAGGTAAGGCGAATTGCGGGGGACAGAGTATTTTAGTACGTGCTCAACCGTCCGAACGATGTAAGAATCGAAGAGCAAATACAATTACTTTCAACAGCCCAGAATATTTCAAAAATCTTAGTGGCTAAAATGGGACCTAAAAATTTACCATTTTAGGGATGATTTTGTTATCATTTCAAGTATAATGGCATATCAAGAAGGATTTTGTCTTATTTTTTGTCTTTTGTAATACATATTATATATATAGTTGCACTTTGCTAATATTTCTTGCATTATTCATTTGCTCTCTTTGTGCTTGGTTCTACATAAAAACCACGCCTAGTAACTATATGAACTATTCCTATTTGTTACGTTCACATAGCACTGGATGTCATATGTTAACTAGCACTGACATTGACACAAAACATGATACGACATGACATGCCGACACGTCGTTTTTCAAGAAATAGATAATTTCAATACATTCAAACATGTTGTATATTAAATTTATATTTTTATATATACATGATAAATTATCATTTTTATGATTATATTTATCAAATTAATTTGATTCAAATTCACAAAAAAAAAAAAAAAAGAGTCTAGAATGAATTTACACTAAAAATATTTATCCACAATTTGTTAATATCATTCATTATTTTAATTTGACAAATATAACTCCATTCCGATAATCCATAAAACTTGGAGGAAAAAAGATAAGCAATCCACATTTTGGAAGGGAAGAGAAAACAAACCTTGAGGGGTGAATTATGTGTCACATGAAATGAGAATCAGAAGAGAAAACTAGATTTTTTTTCCTCCTCTTTTATAATTTTTATTATATTTTTTGTGTTTTTACATATTTACATTTTGACCCTTCTTTTATTGAAATTTTTTAAATTGTATCGGAATTCTAAACTCACATGTTGAAATTCCAGACTCACATGTTGGGAGAATTGACTAGGTGTCGGATCTTTCGAGACTTGTTTATTGAGTATCGGAAAGTGTTGAAGTATTTAACATGAACCCAAAGCTCTCAGAGGGTGTCGGTACTTTCTAGTCATATGCAATGTTACTCAAATAAGAATAATGTGGAAGAAAGAACTTTCTAATTTTTGTATATTTCGTTGTGTTATAACCAAGAGCCAATAAGCCTTATTTATGAGCTTAATTATATGACTATTTAAGGTAATATATTAATTAAGAATATATACTATCAAATGAAGATACGGAGAATCTCCTAGATTTATGCAACATTATTTGAGATATGGAACATCAAGGGAAATATCCTAAAGCTCTATCGTCCCCTCAAAACCAAATGACATAATAGAAATCAACTTGAATTTAGATAAAATATCCGACCAAAAAAAGAAAGGAAAACAGAACAAAACACTCGGATGGTAGCTGAAGCGATTTGGTGTGTTAAAGAGAGAACTGATTGATCGCTTATTTGGCTACTTCATATTGTTGTGGTTGCTATGGGGCTGTTTGGTAACGTTTTCGTTCTTTTTTTGTTCTAGGGAACAGAAACAAAAAAAAAAAAAGTGTTTCTGTTCCGGGAACACTCTTTAAACAAAAAAAATCGTTTGGTAAATTTGTTCCGGAATAAAAAATAAATAGAAACGCGTTTGGTAAATTTTTGTTCTTTTTTTGTTTCTTTTAATTTTTTAATATTTTTATTTTTATTTTTCATTTTTTCGTTTCTTTTTTATTCTATCTTCTTTCGGCCGGTCGCCGGCCTCCGGCGACGGGCCGATGGGGGCCGGCCCTCGCCCGGCCCGGGCGAGGCTCGCCCGGCTCCCGGCGAGGCCGAGCCTCGCCTTGGCTGGGCGAGCTCGGGCTTGCCCAGATCCGGCAAGGCCGAGCGTCGCCGGCCCTCGATAAGGCTCGGCCTCGCCGGCGCGGGCGACGCCGAGCCTCGCCTTGGCTGGGCGAGCTCAGGCTCGCCCAGATCCGGCGAGGCCGCGCCTCGCCATGGCTGGGCGAGCTCGAGCATGCCCAGATCTGGCGAGGCCGAGCCTCGCCGGGGGCCGGCGATGCTCGGCCTCGCCCGAGCCGGCGACGCCTCGCCTCGCCAGGGGCCGGCGAGGTCGCCGACCTCGACGGCGTCGCCAACCCTCGATGGCCAGCCATGGCCGAGGCCGAGGCCGGCGACCGGCCAAAGAGAAAGAAAAGAAGAAAAGAGGAAGAGAAGAGAAGAGAAGAGAAGAGAGAGAAGAAGAAACAAAAAACAAAAAATTGTTTCTTCAAAATTTTTTCTGGAACGAGAAACAAGTTTTTTTTGTTTCTCGTTTTTGTTTCAATTTTGTTCCAGGAACGAAAAAACAAAAAAAGAACAGAAACACAAACAAACGCGTTTCTGTTCTTTTTTTGTTCCCTGGAACAAAAAAACAGAAAATCTGTTTATAAACACATTCCAGAAGTGAAAACATGCAGGCCCTATGCAGGCTGTGTAGCAGGAGCCTATCGTTTGGACAAGATGCTGTTATAGGATAGGAGGCTACCGTAACTACCGTGTAGGCTATACAGCAAGAGGTTGTTGTTGCGCAAGAGCCCATTGTTGCAATAGGAGGCTTTGGGCCTGCATGTTTTCACTTCTGGAATTTGTTTATAAACATATTTTCTGTTTTTTTGTTCCAGGGAACAAAAAAAGAACAGAAACGCATTTGTTTGTGTTTCTGTTCTTTTTTTGTTTTTTCGTTCTAGAACAAAATTGAAACAAAAACGAGAAACAAAAAACTTGTTTCTCGCTCTGAACAATTTTGAAGAAACAATTTTTTGTTTTTTGTTTCTTCTTCTCTCTCTTCTCTTCTCTTCCTCTTTTCTTCTTTTCTTTCTCTTTGGCCGGTCGCCGGCCTCGGCCTCGGCCATGGCCGGCCGTCGAGGGCCGGCGATGCCGTCAAGGTCGGCGACCTCGCCGGCCCCTGGCGAGGCGAGGTGTCGCCGACGTGGGCGAGCCCGAGCCTCGCCGGATCTGGGCGAGCTCAAGCTCGCCCAGCCATGGCAAGGCGCGGCCTCACTGGATCTGGGCGAGCCCGAGCTCGCCCAGCCAAGGCGAGGCTCGGCGTCGCCCGCGCCGGCTCGGCCTCGCCGTCATTGGGTGAGGCTCGGCCTCGCCTTGGCTGGGCGAGGCTGCCGACCCCGTCGGCCGGTCGCCGGAGGCCGGCGACCGGCCGAAAGAAGAAAAAATAAAAAAGAAACAAAAAAATGAAAAATAAAAATAAAAATATTAAAAAATTAAAAGAAACAAAAAAAGAGCAAAAATTTACCAAACGCGTTTCTATTTATTTTTTATTCCCCGAACAAATTTGCCAAACGCATCTTTTGTTCAAAAAGTGTTCCCGTAACGAAACACTTTTTTTTGTTTCGTTCCTGAACAAAAAAAAAGAACAAAAACGTTACCAAACAGCCCCTTTGTGGTTACTATGCAGGCTACGTAGCAGGAGGCTATCGCGGTGTTGAATGTCATTGTGGCTATGAACTCGGCAAACATTGTAGAGGGCAAAAATACACTTGGAGTGTCAAAATTTGACATGGAGACACTTAAGTGCCAATTTTTTTTTTCAAAAATAGGACACTCGGAAAATGATTGGAAATTCTATGTGACAATTTTGTATAATATAACTCACCTTTGTGGCATGCCAGAAAGCTAAGTCAACGATGAACAACCAAAACCACATCATTTTTTCGTTTTTTTTTAATATAGTATAAATATTAATTAAATGACACCGAAGAGCTGAGTGCCAAGCTAGAGCCCAGCAACCCCGGCCGACCCTCCCCCATTGTCGTCGGCCCTTCTCGACGACGCTGAGGAGGAGGCGGCAGTGAGGGCTTGCATAGCCTTCGCCTTTTGCGATTTGCTTTTGCTTTTCTTTTTTTTTTTCCTTTTTTACTTTTGAATTTAATTTAATTAATATTTAAATTCAAATTCAAATCCGAGGGAAAATGACGTAGTTTTGGGGTTTTCTTTCCACGTCTACGTGCAAAACGACGTCGTTTTGCACTTGTCTTGCTAGAAAAAATGGCACGTCAACATTTTGGCTAGATTTTCTCACCGTTGGCACTTAACTGATTTATTTTGCTCCGATTTTGGCACTTGAGTGTACATTTCTGAAGTTTTGATACTT